>OU342584.1:20433872-21854372 GCA_910589645.1 Tinea semifulvella
CGTAATGTTTTTTGTCTGCTAATCTTCTTGCAGCGGTGGTTACTCGAGCTACACTTGGTCTACCCCCTCCAGTACACGCTTGTAAGAATCTAGCATGATCTTCCTGAAGTCGCTTAGCGGTCGCACAAGATCGCCCAATTTCTACATAGGTTGCTAGAAATGCCGTGCGATGATTATCTATCCATTCCAGCATCTAAAATTAATATTGGTATTGAAAGAAATTTAAGGGTCTTTAAAGTTACCCTTATTGAACTTATCGTTCCATGGGAATCAAATATTTCAAAAGACCACAACATGAAGTCGAATAAACATTATGATCTCACAGAAGAAATGATCAGGAACGGATTCAAGACCCAGCTTTACGCAGTGGAAGTTGGTGCAAGAGGAGTTCTAGCAAAATATTTGCATCACTTACTGAAAGAATTGGGCCTAAGCAGGTCTGCCGTCAATACATTTATGGAACGAGTTTCCAAGACGGCATTAACGGAATCATACAGTATTTGGCTGGGTAGGGAGAGAAGTAGAATGGTGGATGGTGAGCGTATTATCGCGCGATAAAATAAAAAAAGGGAGGCCTCCTTTTCTTAAACCAGCCTATTGTCGGTCGCAAGCCCTAGACACCATTCTTCTCAACTCTTACCCACACACGATGGACCCGGCACTCGCACGGTGAATCCATGGAATGCTTAGAAATTTGTCTTCTTCTTCTTCTTCTAAGATTTAAGAGTACATTATAATTACTGCTACTAAAAAAACAAAGGCTTAGATCTCGTACACATACGTCTGAATAAATTTATTAATTAATTCGGTATATACTCGTCATGATGGCCTGGGATGTTTTGTGAAAGTTTGTAAGGATATATGTCTGGATATTTGTTGCTCTTGCATGCAAAAACAACTATGGCCCCATAACTGTCAGTCTGTTTGATTCGCCTTCACAACTAAAGTACTAAGCCGGTTTTAATTAGATTCTAACATGTAAACATGACAGTGACCCTACGGAAACATGAATGTTTTTCGAAGTAGTAAGTTACATATATATTTTTCTTAGGCTGTGCGGTTATAATGTTACCACTTGATAGCAAGCGAAAGGCTTTATTTATAGGAGCACCTAATATTGTATTGTAATTAATAAAGTAATTTTATCGTTCGTTAATATTTTAAACTCTGAGAAATTATTATATATATATATATATATATACTTATAGTAATTTTAAAAATTATTCATACCTTATCATAATCCTGTTCGAAGAGTCGTAGTTGAAAACATTGGTCGAGTTGTATTTTTTTGTGTTGCCAGAGTTTGTGCGCATGCGCATGTGCTGATCTGACTGCGGATAATTGCGCCCGGACCGTACTCGGCGATCCACAGTGGAAAGCCGCAGGAGCCTCACCCGCACTTCCACAAGCCTCCACACAAGCCACTTCCGCAGCATCCAAACGTTGTAAAACACGCTCGCCTTTAACAATAAACATTTTTTTCATATACAAAAAAGACTACATATGCATATTACTCAACCTGAATTTAAAAAATACTAACAATGAGTTTAAAGGTATCTTTTTTCGTATCCCTGCGACATATGTATTAATCGAAACCTATCAAAATTATTATATTATATTTTAGTGCATCGAGGTTCAGTGATTACTTGACACTGATATGTATGCGGCCTCTTTACAGCCACGATCTTATTTAAGTAGTTTCTAAGTTAGTTAGTTTTACTTGCTTGTAGCAAATAATGTTGTGCATAGCATACATAAATATGGATTATTACCTGTTTACGGTCCAACCATTATAACTACTTTGATTAGTACATATGTTTTGAAAATTGTATTGATTTAGTTAGTTCTGACTGTATCCAAGTTGTTTTGAGAGAACCAATGGAAATAAATTATTTTGATTTGATTGATTTGATTTGTACCTGCTTTCGCCGCTAATATAAGAACTAGGTCAGCGAATTTTGGTAAGGAGCCTTAAGTTAGGCTTTATTTTGTTTCTAACTACACCTATACAGCTATTTTGTTCGTAGGTATATTATAATTAGGTCCGCGTTTCATCTTATTCTCAATCTCACCTGACGGAACGTGACGATCAGGATCGACGTGACGAGTAAGAAGTGGTATTGATTATTTTACAAAACACGCGCAACTATAAAAGTGCAGTTTAAGTACAAAAACTATCAGTATCTATAAGTAAAATTAGACTACGTTATGACAGTCATTTTTTGGATGACTGACAAAATTAACCACTGATCAAGAACTGAATGTTAGTAAAACAACTTCATATCAAAAACCTGCACAAATACGCTCAACATAAGGTATGAAAAGCCCTCTCGCTATCTGCCCCTAGAGTCAAATCTGATGTTGAGTCAAACCAAACGTAAGCCTTAATATTTGATAAGATTTACAAATTAAAATAAGTTAAAAATCACATAACAAGAAACCATTTGAGCACCCATAAACATATATATTTTTTATTGAGCAATAAATATATCCTAATTCCATTAACGGAATACCTGGTCTGGGGCCGAAAGTTACTATACAGATTTATCGATGTATTTGAATACTTCCCTTTATAGATATAGATTTAATTTAACATATACAATAATTATGACTGTGTACTGATTGTATTTTGTATGTGATGAATGAAAAAAAGGTAAAGAGATATGATACTCGTATACACAGCAATGAACCTTGCAGATTAGCGTACAATGACAAGAAATTGTATGATGCAACCGTAATTGGCTCTGTAAAGCAGTTACTTTTATCTTCAATTCCGTTACTTTACAATAACAAGACCAGATTGATACTAATTATGTCCTATTAAGCAATTGATGAACATTTGTCCCTAATTTAACAGTAAATTAATCGTAACAAAATATCGAATTATGCTATTAATTTGAAACCGAAGACAATAAGATTAAATATCAAGAGAATGGTTATAGATTTTAGGCACAATTCATATTTAATACACATATTAGAAGAACAGGAACATATACAAGTGAAACTTTCATACTAATTTAAATGCACGCGATATACTACGACAAACGATGACTCACGTAACGCTAAAACATTGAGGAATTTAATAGAATATTGTTTAACTGTTTGTTTCCGACTAAACGCGGTTATTATTTTATTTCGACAAAACGTAGGTTATCCTTTCGAAAATGGTTGTACTGTAATTATTTATTTTTGTTTTCGTATAGATAGTAAGGAAGGACGTGACAGTAATTGACGTATTACTTTGTTTATTAACTTAACATACAATTAAATATAAATTTTCTCACCGGGGTCTAAACGGAGCAGCCAAAAGCATTTCTTAAAGCACATTTTATTATCACAGTAACCTCTACATCGGTAGTCATCATATTTACAACTGCATGTTAAACTGCGTAAGAAATGCTACCTATTCGGCCAACATTATTGTAGCATTTAAAAACGAGTATTAACGCATTATACAATGCATACTTGCCTACTAGTCATGAAGTTATTGATGCAGAACAAATATGATGAAACATATCACTATAAATTATTTAAATTAATTTAGAAAAGGCACTCCTCACCTATTAGGCGTATTTTCCCTAGTCGTTTTTTTTGATGAATAAAATGATTTCAATGAATAATATAATCCATTTCCTTTTGGTTCTTAGTGTAACTCTCGGGCATTGTCAGCACGACTTATAAAATAATTACAGCACAATTATAATATAATTGGTTGTAAATAAAAATAAGTATTTGTTGGACCGTAGATGATATGACTTATGTGTATATTATAAGAGGTCAAAAAGTACGCGTACGCGAATAGTTTTCAAAAAAGTAATGATTTCCTCATCAATATCTTGTCCCCTTTAAAGTGATTCCCTTCGGATATAATACATTTATAAAGGCACTTCAGAAAAATCATTTTATAACACTTTTTGCAATGTAAATTAAAACTTAATATAAAATATTTATTATTACCTTGTCCTTCTAGTTCATCTACAGGTACTTTTGAAAGTCTTTTGCTAATGTCACCATGGGCATCTATGGCACGTCGAGCACCCGTGACGTCATCAGCAAAACTTGCCCTAGCTATATCCTCTTGGAGGTCGTCTAGTCGGTCAAGCAGTTCACCTGCTTGCCACATAAGCTCTTCTAATGCCTACAATTGAACATTTAAAGTTACATTTTATATGCATGTAAAATTAATATTTTTCCTTCAATCACATTGGAAAGTCTGATCCTCTTACTACGAGAGAGAGGGAAACTTAGCAATAGTCTAATTTGCGGATGACTGTCTATCATAAATACAACCCAAAAGTATCTATATGTTATGTCTAAACCTAAAAAGCAATGAATAATAAAGCTTAATAAATGCCAGCAAATAAAATATACCAATAGTGTTAAATCTCACCAATCTAAGATCTATCCATTGTGCATGGTCGTATATTAGCGTGCCTTCAAGATCTGGAGTCAGCTGCGTACCGTCTATCACCTTAGGTAATGCTTCTAAACTTATCATAGTGGTCTGGAAAAAAAACATACATTACATGCACATACATTACACAAGTGTGTAATGATTGATAAGTTATGTATGCATGCCATATTGGGGTCAATATTACAGCTATCAGTGGTTGCTTTGTTTTCTATCCATAATTTTAGATTGTTTTTATTTTTTATTGTAGCATATGTTTAGTTCTAAACAAGGTATTAAATTCTATAATTCCAAATGCTAAAGATCTATACATAAAATAACACATTTACAAATATTTTAACCCTAAAGAATATTGTAATATATTATATTTGAATGGCAAAATAAAGATATTTAAAAGTGAATAGACAAATAGTTTTAAAGCTATTAAAAGTGCTAGAGGATTTTAAAAGGCAAACAAAAATTGGTATTAAATCCTAATATGAATATAACCTTTGCTTACTTTGTACTTCTATATTAAAAATCATGAGAATACTGTAGAAGTAAATTATTTAATGCTATGAGTAAAATAATTAATAAAATGATTAACAACAATACCTCAAACTTATATTTATGTGCTCCAATAGTGGTGCGTTGTTTCTGCCAAAAGTTGTCAGGTTTAACTACAAGTGCTTGATGGACGGAAGTAGAAAAATGCTCTTGTAATACTTTTAAAATGGGTTTAATGGCAGCCCATGCCGACCCTCGCATGTCCATAACTATTGTAAATCCATGAGCTCGAAGAGATTCACTGCAAATGTAGACAAAATATAGACAAAGTGTTTGTTTATTAGCAAATTTTAAATTAACTGCCTCTGTGGTCTAGCGGTTAAGTCCGTGGATTTAAACTCGGAGGTATCGGGCTTGATTCCTGGTTGGGTCATAATAATATTTATTAATAACTTAAATTAATATTTATTGTACATCGACGAACTTGCCACTTGTCATGATTGGCCTATAGTAAAGTTGGCTAAATGTGAATCCAATTATTTATAAATTGGTTTCTGACCAGCCCGGAAGGGAAACTGTCTTGATGATACTTTTTTTAAATTAACGTCTACTAAATGGCTTTGTTTACTAAAGTACAGAAGTTAAAAAAGAATGAAAATGAATATTTTAAGTTGATAATAGCATAAGCTAATATATTCATTATTATACACCTTGTAAATTATTGCCAAAAGTCATTAGTCAACACGCCCAAAATAGTATTGTAGAAAAAGTATAAACCAAGACATATATCGGTCAACAGGTAAAACACATTGAATCGCTAGGTAATGACAAAAATTAATATATTTCTCTAATAAATCTATAAGAGTTATATTACGTGTATTTTTTTTATTTATTATCTACATTAGTCAATTATGGTACTTAATGAGTTTTACACTTCAACCAACAATTTATTTAAAAGAATAAATAATGTAATAATTATTTAACATTTGGTTAAAAGAAATATGTGGTGTGACATGTTGATGCAATAATTTACATGTATAACCAAATGTTTATATCTAAAATCTACTTACCAGGGTATACTAATTAGATAGTGGAGTAAACGCCTATAGTCATCAGGACCTATCCGTTCCCTCCGAGGTGTGGTTGGGCACCATATAATGGGTCCACCCCGACGGTCGCGGCCCCCAGTAAGAGCAGCCACTCTCTCTTGAAGAAGTGGCAGAACATCTAATGCTCTCACACACCCATCCATATCGGATACTGTCAATGGACCCTATAGAATAAAAACATAGTTAAGTTTCAATACTAAAATATTAAGCTAAGGGTACTCCAGTGATTAGAACACTTTTGATCATCCCAAAAAAACACCGACATCTATCAATGGAAAATACACTTTTCTAACATCATTCATTGACTTTACACAACTGAACCTAAACTAAAAGTGATTCCAGGAGCATGTTAAGGTGTTGGTGCCAGCTACACTAATACCACTAATGGTATTGTCAAAAACAATTACATTAGTTCTTCGCCAATGCCTCTAGCATCGTCTAGCCAGCAAGGAAGGGTAGGCCAAACTCCATTAAGAAATAATAAAAGGAGTGTCTCTAGCAGTGTAAGTCTTAGAACTATGTGTACTAAGGGCAGTACTAAGAAATGGATTTAAAACTAAAATATTTTAATCACTACCCATTCTAGCACTTTTACTAGCTATATGTCTTACTCTTGAGATTAATGCTTTTAATATTTTAAAATGTTGTAAAGGACAAAATTGAGAAAGTATTATATTCATTCAAATATAAACTTTCTTATTTCAAACTGTATTATTAATATTTAAATAGGTACATAAAAAATATATAAAAGTTAATTTTATAAGCATTTAAGTAAATCAACCTGATGAATATATCAAAATGATAATATTATATTAAATTATTTATTTAAAAACACTGAGCTTTTACATCATACAGTATTTAGTTGGGTAGGGAGGAGCTGGATTGGTGGAAGGAAAATGTCTTATTGCACAATAAAAAGAGAAGCACGAACAGCACATAGTTGGTTTTAAGCCAGAGACACTATTATTCTCCTCTCTTCCCCACACATGACGGACGGTAATTCAATGGATTGCTAATGATTTTGTCAGACATACTTTGACCCTTACAGCAAATGAAATTATAACTATCAATATTATACATTCAGCCTTTTCCTTCTTCTTTATCATAAAACATTTATTATTCACAAAAACAATTGCTACTAAAATTGTCGTGATAAAATACCTAACAACATAACAGTTTGATTTTTATTGCTATATAACTTTATTTTTTTAAATAGGTATTAATTATTGTTGAAAGACTGTGTTAATATGTTCTAAGTGTTGTTAATGTAGGATTTGCAGCATGCTTAAATGTATTTATGAAGTCATGTAAAACATCATCACACATTCACAAGATACTTTATTTTCAGGGTAGTGGACAAACGCACACTAGCGCAATGAAATGTCATATCTTTTCATAGCCCCAAACATATTGAAATTGAAAATAGTATGTGAATAACATTTGAGTATAAAAATTAACACATTATTTAAAATCACAAAAAACAATCAAAATATGTGTGATGTCAGTTTTGAAAAGTCACAATGGCTGTTCATATATCTATTTTAGGCTTATAACGCTTAAAGCTCCAAATGCACATTAACAGGCACTTAAAGCATTGTAAGGTGTAGCACTTGCAGTTTCTACAAAAACACATAAATAATAATAACAAAGTAAATTTTATTATATATATGGTGGCTATAATCAGTGGTGGCTCGGTTGTTAGGTACGCTTTCCTTTAATCCAAAAGGTTGCAGTTCAAACCCCCGTATGTACCAATGAAAAATAAACTTGTCTAATATACATTTGTCATAGTTTTAAAACACCTCTGTTCGGGTTCTAGGGATTGTAATGATTATGATGATTTTAGTTAACCTATAGCTACCCAGCTGCTACTTTAGTTTTTTAAATGTTTTTTCTATAGTAATCACCTCCCACAGAGTATTGTATTAATAACTAACTAAATCAATCTAATTCAAACCTAACTCATTTTTAAAATGTATACGCAGTTAAACGAAAATATCGAGTTTTGAATTTTGATACAACAAAGCCAACTTGTTTTATGACAGAAATCGTAGGCAAGCTGTTGAATGAAATGTGTATTGATACAAAAACAATGCTAAAATACAAATTCCAGAAACTATAAGTCAAATACTTTCTAAATTAAAACCGACCAACAACAATTAAAGGTTAATATACAAAGTGTTTAAGCAATAAATACCGATGACAAATTGTTTTATTATATTATGTACAATAAATAACCTCAGCCATTTTACCAGACCTTGATGACTCAAAAGCTCCAATCAATCGGGTATAAAAGGTTCGGCACACATTATTGTCACTGTTTTCTTCTTACTTTAAAATACAACTAAAAATATATCATTGAATAAAACATTTAGCTTGCTGGGCAAAGTGAGTGAACCCAGAGCCAGTGACAAACGAAAAGCACCCACCACAACCCTTCAGTGTTGCCATTATAATAATATAAAAGCGGCGGCCTGCGGCGTTCGCTTAGTTTCATGCTCACACTACACGTTAGCCAACAAGTTCGCCAATGTAATGAGGCGTATTTGAGTGTTGGTCCACAAATTGGTAGGTATTGGAGTGTTAGCCCAAACATTGGCGCTAGAACCGTTTGTTGTCGGTTTTTAACACAAATCAAAGGGCTCTGGCGGAGTATTGGTCGCCGTGTCCACACGTTGGTGGTGAGTTTCGTTTGTGACCCCCAGGAGGAAGCAGTTCGGATTCCGTAGGGAGCCCAGCTACAACTCCAGCTGACGCGGGTGCTACACTGGAGTCGGAGATGACCAAGGACCTGTGCTCCGTTGGCGGTCTTCTAGGCTTTCGACCGTGTCTGGCACGCCGATCTCCTGTCGAAGCTCCTAGACTCCGGTCTACCACTGATGGCAGTCAGGGTGCTGTCATGGTTCCTGGAGGGAATATGATTCATCGTGCAGGTGGCGTAGAGCGCTAGCTCCCTTGGGTCGAGGCGATGCTGCGATGAGCTTCTCTGCAGACGGCGCTTCGTCCATCTGCATAAAGAATCATCTTCCCTCCAGGAGTCATGACAACTTCACCGACGACATTCCTATCCTTGCCGGATACCTAAGGAGAGAATGCTGTTGAAGACGACATTTACACTTCGGCAGTAAAAGCCGTAAACGCCGCAAGGAAGATGCAGAACTTACTGGACCTATTGCCGCCGTGATGAGACAGGTGGCGAATGACGTCGACAAGAACGCCGCCATTCGACGTCCTCCCGCCGCCCGCCGGACCCACTGCTGCTTCGTGGGCGTGGGAAAGAAGTGAGCTGGTTCGACACCGTAGCCTACTTGGGGTGTGTGATCGATCACCGCCTCCGGATAGGCCCCATGGCTCTGGATGTTGTGGGATGCCTAAACGGTTTCCTAAGCATTACCTCAAGAATAGACCTTTGGGCTCTTTCCGCCCTAATCATCTGACCACGACATGTGACTCCACGGCCATTTATCTGTCTGCCTGTTTGATTCGCTTTCATGCCTATATTACTACTTGACCGATTTCAATAAATTTTGGTAGAGATATTCCCTAGACCCTGCAGCCCTATTCTGTTACGTCGCAACGTTATTAGTGGATTTCGTTATTTACGTCAGAGATTGCGTCATAATTAAGAAATAATATTAAATTCTCAACTCTATAAGCGCTCGACCTTGACAGCGGCCGTGCAAATATCAACTTTAATAGCCTGATATATAGTTTACAGATTTTATTATACAACGTGTGAGACTAAATAACAGAATAGGGCTACTGGTACGGATAGGTTATATGAAGTTATTAATAGATCACGACATGTGACCCCTCTGCTATCTGAAGTTTTAATAATAATAATGGTAATTAGTAGAATTCTTCATTACAGCCTCTAAAACACAGCGTCCCCTAGACTTCCACTGTTGGAGATGAACCTTCCAGAACATATATCTAGCTAGAGAATTTGGCCTACACTCGCTACGCTGGCCGGACGGGTTGGCGAGGAATTTGCTAGTGCATTTAGCTAGGTCAAATTCACTATTCGTACAGCTCTGTTATTTAACCCAATAAATATTTTATTTCATATAAACCGCAACTCTAAAATATCTTCCGCACATCGGCCCAACACTATTGTCATTATTCTAAGGGCCTAACCGAATAGACCTTCCAACAATCATATTGGCCTTAGTGAATTGCCGCCATTACCGAAACGGTAAGATAGTTACTATTGTCATTATTCTAATGTACTAAAATCTGGGCCTTTGTTCGACTAGCTGCTCAAAAAGTTTTATTACCGTTTTTTTTCTTTGACTGTGTTCAAGTAGTGTTTTCATTTACTTAAAAGCAAAATTCAGTTAAAAAAAAGTTATCTTTGCTCACTAATGTTACTTGGCTTAGTACCTTCAGGTATTGTACGAACGGGGTAATATTTAAAAAAATACAAATTATAATAGTATGGTGTTTTGTTACTAAACTACAAATTTACGCAACTATGAACTAACCAGCAATATAATAATTATTATCGGTTCAATATTTTTTAATTTCATTCCCCGCGATAGTTTGTATCATATAACGGTTTCCGAAGTTTTGTATGTTTCAACTAGGCGCTGTAAGTGTTTTTTCTTTAATTTAATTCGCTTTTAAAAGCATTTTCATTGCATATTATGATAGCGTCAATAGTAATTTCTGTAAACGGAACGTAACGTTGACTCGGGTAAGATTAGCCGGAGTATCAATTAACACATTTAAGAAAATACCTAATTTTCTTTACTTCCCCTAAGGTGTGACAAAGCCCAAGTGTCGACACAAGTGGCATCCCACACTAAGGCCCGTCCTCGTTCCCAGATCAGCGTCATACCATCAGGTCTCTTGCCATCATGGCGGACTAATTCAGTGGGTTCCAGAATAGCTGGAACCTCAATTGTGGCAAGAGTCCGTTTTATGGTAATAATCCTTTATTATGGTATAATATAGGATTACTTCGTTATATTTTAAATACTCGTAAATTGTTTGATGTTTTTAATTACAGTTATATCGCTTTTATTTAATCTATTAACATTTTGTTTAGTTAAATAATAATTTCTATAAATTCCTGCTTCTGTTTATAAGGATAAGTCTGGAGATAGGAAAACTGGCAATTATTTATTGCCACGATATACAGAGACATTTTTATTATAGTTTAGATTATTTTTAATTTTATTACTTAGATAGCTTTTAATTTATATTTAATATATAATAATTTACTTCGATTATAATTTGAAGTAAATAGGTGCAATATATCATTCTTTATTAAATAAAGATATGTTGCAAGTCCTATATGGTCAATAGCTGACGATTTACCCTAGTTGTCAAAATATGTCAGTTTTGATTGGTTTTGTTTTAGCGTGTGATTTTCTCAATTTTCCTAATAAGATTTCTTCATTTTGGTTCTTTTTCGTCACATTTTCGTAACTTTATAAGTGGTATATGTTCAAGCTGAATGAATAATTGTGTTGATGTTACCAAAAATTGTTAATAATGCTTTCTATTAAAAGATTGCCGACTTTATCGGTTTCAAAAATACAATCATCTTTGCAATACAACATTAGAGATATTATATTGCACAAGAAAATAAATAATCAATCTAATGTGGACAATATGATCAAATTGTCAAGATCATTTTGTGTCTTGCATAATTTAACCAAAAAGTCATCATCACCCGTGAGTATTGTTTTGCTATCTAATGTAATAAATGATAATGAAATAGTGTTTAATAAGTTGTAAAATTTTTCAGCATCTACGCAGATTCAATGCTGAATATAAGGCTGCATTTTCATTGTTAAAAAGGTCTAATGTAATAGGCTATGGTGATAAATACCTGTGTAGGAATTTTCACACAACTTTAAGGAACTTTACTAACGAGGACCCAAACAAGGTAACTTGTCAGTTTTATGAATCTTTACACAGCTCTACAAATCGGCACATTATTTATTTTATTGTATTAGGAAAACTAATGGTTAGATGGCTATTATATTAGTTCTGCCCTGTCAGATTTATTTGTCTGAGTTCGACTTGGAAATTTGTTACTTTAAAGTGCTGATGCTTAAAGCCAAAGTAATTCGACTTACATAAAACAAAGCATAGGGAAGTAAGGCTATTACAGCATTTCAAAGCTCCGCAAATGGTTTTTTGTCTTTCTTCACTTTGTAAACAGTAAATTTCTGTTGTATCATTAACCCTAATAAGTATTAAATATAATATAACCGATATGTGTATTTTAGAAGAATGGTAACAAGAAGGAAAAGGACAATGAGAAGCTCCAGCCGATTCTCTTAAAAGCGGCATTTTGGATGATGACAACATTACTCTTGATGATAGCCAGTTCAGTACTAGTCCAAGGTGATGATAGTCAGAATGAACTAGTACGCTATGTGTCGTGGAATGAATTTGTCTACTCTATGCTATCAAAAGGTGAAGTGGAGGAGCTCATAGTTAGACCTGACTTAGAAGTTGTCACAATTATTTTACATGAAGGTGCTGTTGTCAACGGAAAAAGGGTAATTATATATAATATTTCTCTTACGGCAGGTTAAGGATGATGAAAATAAACAATTATCAACATTTTTATATAAGCCACTTTATTAGTAGTTACGGCAATTACAGTCCTTTACATTTTATGGTCTAAAATAAATGTAAGCATATTGTCAGTGACGTTCTAGCAGTGCACCGTGTTGCCTTAGCCCTTTTGTTTACTTATACAGTGTTAGTTTTATTGAAATGTGTGGTGCCACTGGTTAGCTATCTCGTTTCTCATTGTTTTACATGTGCACAACATTTATATTTCCTCATAAATTAGTACACTAGTAAAAAGAAAGAAAGTCGTTACTGACACATTAAACATTACCCTATAAATATAATAATACATAAGTTTTTTTAGCTTGCACACAGAATGTACCATATGAATGTTGGAGATATACATCGATTTGAAGAGAAACTAAGAGAAGTAGAAAAAACATTAAATGTTAAAGAAGGTAATTTACCAAATTAAACTACAGTGTAAACTCCATGTAACATCACTTAATTTAACGACAAACTCCCTAAAGCGTCGAAATCAATTGACTTTGGTTGTCTTCCAATTCTGATTTTTCTTCTCTCTATTTACACACAACTCTCTATAATGCCATAAAATGCACAGTCCCTTCAGTTGTTATATAGAGTTTACACTGTATTTTGATAACGATAAAATGATTATGAACTTTATATATGATAATAATCAACTTAACTTAACTCACGGCTGCAGCAGAAAGGATGATTAAAATAATCACTGATCAACATTATAGATATACGCAACGTGTTTGGTAGTTGGCTTGTCACTTTGGTTATTCCGGCCAATGATGTGCCTAATAAGCATACATTAAACATGTCTAAAGATGTTGCATTTGAATAAGCTGGTTAAAAACCTGTCCATTGTTGTATTTTTCATGTATTTTTCTCATATTTCAAAACTGTAAGGTTTATTCCAGTAAGTTCTCTTTGTTTAGCATAAACTAGCTGTTTGATCCGGAGTTACCTGTGTGATATAATGGTCATCAATGGTTTGATCCAGAATATTTAGCTGTGTGCTTAGACCATGACATCATATACATGACCATCCCTAGGTTCTAAGGAGATAAACAGACAAAATCTTCTCAAGAAAGTCTTTGACCGCCTCCGTGGTGTAGTGGTAATAAATGTTACCGTGAACTCGGGAGGTTGTGGGTTTGATTCCCATCGGGGGCAAGTTGTACATTGTATAATTTGTCTTAGTCTGAGTGTTTATATGTATAAATTTACAAAATAAAAAGTATAATATGTAGTTTATCAATCATCTAGTTTTCGTAACACAAGCCTCATAGCTTACCACGGAAATTAGATGGCGCTGTGTGATCTGTCTAAAAATATTTATTATGTTATATTTGTTTTGTAGTAAATGATTGCTTATTGTTAGAATAAATTAAATAAAAATATATTTCTTAACATAATACATGTTTTCAGGTGTCCGTGTGATTTATGATAGAAATGGAGTAGCAACTGGCAAAGTACTTACAACTTTATTAATCGGAGCAATTTTGATATCATTATTGTACTCATCTTCATTTAAAATGGGTATGAATGTTGGAGGATTTGTAAGTATTGCACCAAGTGTGTCAGACACTAACATTAACTTTGTTTCTTAAAGTTTGGAAGACACTGTTTCTCATTTGAACTCAGGGCCCAATAAATGCCATCTATATTGTTTTGGCCAGTTTAGGCCAAGGTTGATTACTCTTAAATGGCTTTTATAAATATTAACATTAGTCGCATACTCTACAATAGTGTCACAACTAGAAAAACTAAAACATTGAGTTTGCTTACATGTTTTTATCTGTAAAATCATCATTTATATATTTAATAGTAGTAGGAACTGACTATGGCGTTAGTTGTTCCCATTCTTAGACGTCGCTTATCACTCACAGTATAAAAATAAAATGGTAGATGGGGTTTATGGCTTAATGATAAATGTAGGTTTTGCATTTGCTCTTAAAAAATATGTCTTATATATTGTTTTATAATGTATTGTAAATTTTTGTAGAGTCAATTACGTCGTGCCAATTTCACTCTGGTTGATTCATTAACGGGTCAAGGCAAAGGAGTAAAGTTTAGTGATGTGGCCGGTTTGAAGGAGGCTAAAGTTGAAGTCATGGAGTTTGTTGATTACCTTAAAAGACCTGAGCATTACAAGAGTCTAGGTGCAAAGGTTGGTTATATTTTCTATTTTAGTATTATTATTAACTTATTATTTACTCATGACATATCATTGTTTGGCAAAGAATACCACACAAGTCTAAAATTGGTGGATTTTACTTTAAAATGTCGTTGAATTAAACTTCTTATGATGCATCAAAAACATTATAAAAAAATGCACACCTTTAATAAGGAATATTATACGAGTATGTAGCACCTACCATTAATTGATTCTATCAATCATGATGATTCAATAAAAAAACAGTTACTACACTCTCTGTGTAAAATCTTCGTGTAAATATTACTTGTGCGGTGTTTGCTAAGCGACTATATTCATATTTAATTTTAAAAAACACCACAAAGCTTTTGCTTTCTTTTTAAACTCATGATTAAAAAACTTAAAAAGTAATGTACAAAGGCGAACTTAAAGCGTTCTGGCATTATTTCAATTTCAAATCTTTACAATGCAATTCCAGTACTATATCCAATAACATGTGCACACAGCATGCAATTATGAAACATTTACAAATATCAAAAATAACAATACACTACCCACAGTAGTAGTTCATGAATATTAATTTAGTTCGCTCGCCATCCACAGCAAATTATTCCTCGCCAAAGGCAAGAAATAATTCACTATAGAGAGCAAACACCCTATTTAGGATATTTTGTTTAAACATTTTTTATATACATAATTCTTGTAACAACTTTTAGTATCAAACAATCTAAGGCAATCTTTATTATTTTATTTATTTATTTTGTTGTATTAGAAAATTTATGGTTCCAAAATTTTAAGTAGACTTAAATATAAACACTTAAACCACCAAATAATTTCCACAGAAACAACAAACATGGTACTAAAGTATTATGATTTGTACTTTGTTTAAACCTTCCTATACAAGGGTACATTTAAAAGTTAACCCTTGCTAAAACGTACTAAACAGACATATTTGCCCTAATTGATACAATATAAATACAACATAAACAAATTTAACAATTATTATGATCAAAATAATATAAATTTTTTATATCTCTTTATAGGTTCCCAAAGGAGCTTTACTATTGGGACCTCCAGGCTGTGGAAAAACCTTGTTAGCAAAAGCTGTGGCTACTGAAGCCAATGTACCATTTTTATCTATGAACGGATCTGAATTTATAGAGATGATTGGTGGACTGGGAGCTGCTAGAGTCAGGTAACATTATTTATAACCTATAAATTAATAATCATAAAGATATTTTTTTCTTGTATCATGTTGCACTTGGTTAACATCATCATTTTCATTACTAATGCCACTCTAATCATGCGGAATGGCGACAGTCTTTTTATTAATGATTATCTTGTAGTGTTTATATATATCAGCTAAAAGCCGAAGTATGGTTACACTTAGTTCTAGCTGGCTATAACTCGGTGCGGCTGGTAGCAATGGGTTTCGTAGCTAAAACTAGATGTAGCTACAACAGGCCTAGTTTTAACCGCTTAGGTTGGGCTATATCTAATTGTAGCCAGTATAAAAAGGTTACACCTAGTTTTAGCTGAATGCAACCGGATATACCTAGATGTAAACAAATGGGCTACACCTGAGTTTAACTGACTATTACCAGCTAGAACTGGGTGTAACCTTTATTATCTGCTAACAACAATGGGTGGGCCGAAACACCTCTTTGTCATATTGTATAACATAAACTAGTGGTCTAAACAGATGTGGCCATAGGTTACTTTGGCTGCTATTAGCTCTATTTCAATATTTTTAGAGATCTATTCAAGGAAGCTTGTTCTCGTGCACCATGTATTATTTATATTGATGAGATGGACGCTGTTGGTCGTGCTCGGGCTTCTGGTACTGGGTCATGGGGGCCTGGAGGAGGTGAAAGTGAACAGACATTGAACCAGCTACTAGTCGAAATGGATGGAATGAAGAGCAGAGAAGGCGTAGTCGTTCTAGCTTCAACTAATCGCGCAGATGTGCTTGATAAGGTATTCTTCATTGTATTTTTATCATATCCTGAAATCAATAATTATAACTTACAACTATGTTGGCTTCTCATAAATTCAAGATTTCCTGTGTATTTATTATTTATACTATTTAATTGTTAGATGATTCCCTTAATTGTATAAGTGACCAATTTCTCATCATTCATGCCACAGTGCATCTTTGTAATGTCATATCCAGCAGAGACGTGGAGCCTAACAGTGGTGAGCTAAGCAGGTCTGCGTCAATACATTTATGGAAAGAGCTTTCGAGACGCCATTAACGGTATCATATAGTATTTGGTTGGATAGGGAAAGGTGCAGAATGGTGGATGGTGAGTGTCCTGTTGCGCAATAAAAAAATAAAAAAAGGAGACCACTATGTAAACCAGCCTATTGTAAGTCGCAAGCCCGGGACACCATTCTTCACATCTCTCTTTCCCACTCATGATGGACCCGGCACCTGCATGGTGAATCAATGGAATGCTTAGAAATTCGTCTTCTTTTAGCCTTTAAAAATTCCAAACCAGAGCAAAGTCATTCAGAGCTTGACTTCAACATCACAGCCCCTAGAACACGGAGTTGTAGACTTCCACTGTTGGAGATGGGCCTTCCAGAAAGCTGAGACTTACATGATTATAATGTAATAACATCATAACAACTTTTTGTTTTAAAATTATATTTTTGTTTGTAGGCACTTCTTAGACCAGGCAGATTTGATAGACATATTTTAATTGATCTTCCTACACTTATAGAACGAGAAGAAATATTCGAGAGACACTTGAAAAATATTGTTTTAGAAGAGATACCCACGCACTATGTTAAAAGGTATGTAAAATTATACACAAAATCTTATTCCAATATTGGTTTTTATTCATACCTATAAGCCATATAAAAATTTGATGTTTTATTATGTTATGCGCGGTGATACCTCGGTTGTAAGAATGCTTTCCTTAAAATCCTACAAAGGATGGTTCAAACCCTAGCCTGTACCAATGAAAAATACACTTTTCTTATGTACATTTGTAATAGATGTACAACACCATGGTTTCCGTGCCTCGGAGAGCACGTTAAGCCGACGGCCCCGGTTCCACTAATACCAACTTGTGGAATCGTTAATTAATCATGATTAAAAATTGACATCCAATCCTTGCCAACCTGTCTGGCCAGCGTGGCGAGGGTCATATTCTCCAAATGTATGTTTTGGAAGGCCTATTTCCAACAGTGGAGGTCTAGGACGCTGTGTTCTAGGGCATGTAATTTTTTTTTTTTTTTTTTCCTTTGATTTCTGCATTCGTGGCAATCTGTACAGGTACAATGGGCCACTCTTTTGTTTGATATCTATCTGTATTGATGTCAGTATTGGAGGGGAACCCATTGGCTCCTTCCTCAATCTCTGCTAAATCTGGCACCAAGGCCAGGGCCACTCTTTCGCTTGAGCCTGCGGTGTGTGATGCTGCCGGACCCTCTCAGGTCTGAGGCGAGCACGTTCGGGTGTGATGCGAGTCTCAGTTGATACCCGTGGCTGTATGAGGTTATTTCCTCTCTTATAGTGTTCATTCTTAGGTCCTCGTGAATATATTTGTTTCTAATATAGAAAGGAATGTTAAGCATAAGCCTCAGAGCTTTGCTCTGAAATCTCTCCAGGATGTCGATGTTACTATTGCTAGCTGTTCCACATTCACAGCTGAATACCATATGTCCAAATTGGTTTGAGGATGGTTTTTTATTTAAGAACTTTGTTATTGTCACTTAGTTGTGAGTTTCTGCCTATCAACCAATACATATTTCTAAGTTTGGTATCCAGCTGCTTGCGTTTAGTCCATATATGTTTACGCCATGTGAGTCGACGGTCCAGGTGCATTCCCAGGTATTTTGCATCCTCCATTTGCGGAATTTGTTGGTTGTAGAGTGTAACTGGAGCGCAAGTTTTGCGTTTTAGTGTAAAAGTAACGTGCGCCGACTTGGTTTGGTTAACTTTAATTCGCCAGAGATCGAGCCATTGTTCAACCTCATCTAAATGTATTTGCAGGTAGGCAGATGCAACTTCAGGGTCTTTATGTGTAGCTAGCATTGCTGTATCGTCTGCGTATGTAGCTGTTGTGGTACGACTGTTGGTAGGTAGGTCTGATGTATATATTACATAAAGGACGGGTCCAAGTATGCTACCCTGCGGCACACCCGACTTGATGTCATAGAGTTCAGAGGTTTCGCTGTTATACTTCATAGCTTCTGTTAGCCAGGTATGACTTTAATATGTTAAAGAAGGAGTGTGGGAGTAGTTTTTTAACTTTGTATAGTAGTCCCTCATGCCAAACTCTGTCAAAAGCTTGACTAATGTCAAGGAATACTCCTGAGCAGTAAATGTTTTGTTCGAAGCTACGGTTAATGACGTCAGTTATTCTGTGTATTTGCTCCAATGTGCCATGTTGTTCTCTGAATCCAAACTGGTGATCTGGGATGACGTCTGGTAAGTATTGTCTCATTCTATCCAGTAGAATGCTCTCAAGTAACTTGCCAATTGCAGAAAGAAGACTTATTGGTCGATATGATGTCACATCGTTTGGTGGTTTACCCGGTTTCAAAATCATTACTACTTGAGCTATCTTCCACTGTCCTGGGAAATGGTCCAATCTAATACATGCATTGAATATTGTTACAAGGAACATAATGCCTTTCTTTTTGAGGTTTTTCAGTATTCTTGCATCAATTAGGTCATAACCTGGAGATTTGTTATCAGGAAGACTTTTATTTTTTTGCCTTACTTCGTTTGGTGTAACACTTTTAATTTGAGTGCAAAGTTGCTTGGCTGAATCCAAATATGACATCACTTGTATGTCATGTGATGGTTGCTTAGTTGCTAAGGGCTGGAATACTGAGTGCAAATGCTTTGCAAATACAGTGGCCTTTTCGTGGTCTGAGCATGCCCAGCTCCCTTGGTCATTCCGTATAGGAGTAATTTGTGTCTTAGGACGCTTAAGCTTCTTAGTGGCTTTCCAGAGAGAATAATTAGTGTCCTTAGTTGCTGACAGTTGATTAAGGTAGCTTTGTAGGTTGTCATTGGTAAAATCCCTTATTAAACATTTGAGCTCCACCGAGGCTTTATTGAATGCTGTTTTGTCGCATGGATACCTTGTTCTGTGGTAGATCTTTCGAAGTCTCCTACGCTCTTTAATTTTGTCCAGGACAGGGTCTGTAATGAATGAATTATGTTATGCAACAGCGACATGTCCCCGTAGCATGTGCTGTGAAATAGGCAAAAATCTACAATATTTGTAATTATCTACCGGCAAATAACAACTTTAGAGATATATTTTAACGATGACATATGACATAACAATACTCGTATTTAAAAAATTGTTAATATTACAATAATTTTGACAGCTTGTCAAGGAAGTCAAGGCAGTCATATAGTTAATATATTCTGTTTGGCAGTAGGAATTTAATTTATATTTGTTCCCGTACAACTGTAGTTGAATATAATATGGGTATAAAAGGCCAAACGTCACAAATACGAGTCTCAGCCGTGACTACGTGTTCGTGGCGTTTGGTCTTGAGACAATGGCACCGTGGAGGTTTATAAAATGTTATTTAAAGTAATGTTAAGTGTTTGATTAATGCTGCAAAACAGCATTGCTGTATGCTGCAAATATTCCCATATAAACGAATAATTTTATTTATAGTGTAGTATTTGTTTTTATATTGTTATTTTTTGTCTTAGGCTGGCATATTTGACCCCTGGGTTCAGTGGAGCAGATATTGCTAATGTTTGTAACGAAGCTGCTTTGCATGCAGCTCGTCATAAACAGAACATTGTCAGAGCTGCTAATCTCGAGTATGCCATAGAAAGGGTTGTAGGTAAGTTTTTATTTTATTTATTTACAACTTCATTATCATTGAACTGCCTCCGTGGTCTAGCGGTTAAGTCCGTGGATTTAGACTCGGAGGTACCGGGTTCGATTCCTGGTCGGGGCACAAAAATATTTATTAATGTATATAGATTTAATTAATATTTAATTTGTTATAATTCTCGAGTTTGGTTCGATAGAGACATCGACGAGCTTGCCACTTGTCATGATTGGCCTATAGTAAAGCTGGCTAAATGTGAATCCGCTTATTTATAAGAGTGGTTTCTGACAACCCCGAAAAAAAAACGGTCATGATGATACTCCTACTTCATTATTATCAAAGTATCTTAGCCGCAAGACCATGGAGGCACTCAAATAAAAAAAAAACATAGTTTTGTTGAAATAGCTTCTACTCATAAATGCACAAACAAGAAAATAATATGTATTTTTTTTGCCTTGTGTTATGTAATGATATTTTTTTCTTTCTCTACAGGTGGTACAGAAAAACGTAATCACGCTATGTCACCAGTTGAGAAGCGAATTGTAGCTTATCACGAGTCAGGCCATGCCCTAGTAGGTTGGCTATTGGAACACACCGATGCATTACTTAAAGTTACTATAGTACCCAGAACCAATCTCACACTGGGTTTTGCACAGTACACTACTTCAGATCAAAAATTGTATTCCAAAGAAGAGGTACCTACAAACTTTTTATTATTGTTTAAAATCCCAACGAATTATATTTGTGTGAAATACAAGCATTTGTAGGTAAATTTATCTGTATGGTGTATACTTATTCTTTTAAAAAGTAAAAAAAAATGGCAATTGGTGATAGGTATTTATGCCAACATCACATTTGTATAATTTATATTAAAATAAATATAATTTTAATGGGACATATCTTTATTATTAATATTAGGTAATAAAGGTTCTAAATAATCTATACTTGGTGGAAACGTTAAAATCTTCACTGTACAGATAACTCCCTGGAATTATATTGTGATTTTGTTTTTTTACTTTATAAATTAACAGTATTAACTACCAGAAACAGAAATTGGATACTTACACAACAAACCTCAATGGTTTGGCGAGATTTAATGATTTAAAAATATTACTTAAAACAAAAAAAAAAAAACTATATTTAATTTCTCACTATCATACATTTATTTATCCTTGCGCACCATCAATTTATACACTTAAATAAATAGTGTTGTATAAATTAAAACTGCCTCCGTGGTCTAGCGGTTAAGTCCGTGGATTTAGACTCAGAGGTACCGGGTTCGATTCCTGGTCGGGACCCAAAAATATTTATTAATGTAAATAAATACATTTAATTAAAATTCAATTTGTGATATTTCTCGAGTTTGGTACGCTGGAGACATCGACGTGTTTGCCACTTGTCATGATTGGCCTATAGTAAAGTTGGGTAAATGTGAATCCGCTTATTTATAACCGTGGTTTCTGACCACCCCGCAAGGGAAACGTTCGTGGTGGTGGTTTATATATAAATAATTTATTACATCTTTTATTTTATTTCAGTTGTTTGACAGAATGTGTATGGCGCTCGGCGGTAGAGTTGCAGAATCCATAACCTTTAACTCAATAACAAGTGGCGCACAAAACGATCTGGAAAAAGTCACTAAAATAGCTTATGCACAGGTATTTTCTTATTTACATAATTGTAATTAACTGTCTCCGTGGTCTAGCGGCTAAGTCCGTGGATTAAGAGTCGGAGGTACCGGGTTTGAACATCATTGCAAATGGAACATACTTTCAACGAGAACAACAAATAGGTGGTAGGCGGATTGATGGTGGTTTGCCCAGTCTGTCCGGAAGTATCCACCATTCGTGCCAATAAACCCAGTAAAGTGTATTCAAACGTTTCGGGATCAGGCTCGAATTGCCGTCATGCCCAGTCTGTTTCCAGTTGCTAACGTTCATGGACCTTGCGCGCCATTAGTATAACAAAATGAATATTTATTGTCTGTAATATTGAATATAAATATAAAGTTTTTTTAAAATATATTTTATTCATTGTTTTTAAAATCAGAGTTCAAAGGATCAATAGAACAAAAGTGTGTTGTCTTGTTGTACAAAAAGTGGTCTGAAATTAAATCAGAAATAAATAAAAATCATTTACTTTGTGGTCTAGCGGTTATGGCCCTAGATTGAAACGCTGAGGTGCTGGGTTCATTACCTATATTGATAAAAAAACAATATATATTTAAGTTATTAGTGACATTTCTCGAGTTTGGTACGCTAGAGACATCGACGAGGTTGCCATTTGTCATGATGAGCTTATCATCAAAATGTTGGATTGTGCGAGAGGGATGCAAAGCGTTGAACACTCTTATATGATTGATTATTATAACCTTTTTTTTTCAGATGAAAGTATATGGTATGTCGCCAACAGTGGGGTTAGTTTCGTTTCCAGAACAAAAAGGCAGGAATCCGTTCAGTAAAAAACTAAAGAACCTAATAGATTTGGAAGCGAGAAAATTAATTGCAGAAGCCTATTTTACTACGGAGACTATTTTAAAACAGAATAATGATAAACTAAAAGCTGTAAGTATTTTTTCAATTACTTGTAACAAACAACTTTACTAAGAAGATAAAAATTACAAAAAAAAAAACTGGGTTATGCAAACAACGTCTTCATAATGAAACTATATCCATAACAAAAAAAAATTGAATATATTTTAGTGACATTAAAAAATATTATATTTGATACGCTGCCGCGCTGGAGACATCAACGAGTTTGCCACTTGTCATGATGGGCCTATAGTAAAGTTGGCTAAATATGAACCCGCATCTTTAACAAAAAAAGATGTGGTTTCTGACCACCCCGGAAGGGATACTGTAGTGATGATACTTATTTTACAGTAAAAATAGTAGTCATCACGACCGTTTCCCTTTAGGGGTGGTCTGAAACCACGCTTATAAATAAGCGGATTCACATTTAGCCAACTTTACTATAGGCCAATCAAGTGGCAAGCTCGTCGATATCTCTAGCGTACCAAACAAATAATGAAAATGAAATTAAATTAATGTATTTATTTACATTAATAAATATTTTTGTGTCCCGACCAGGAATTGAACCCGGTACCTCCGAGTCTAAATCCACGGACTTAACCGCTTGACCACGGAGACAATACAGTAAAAATATAAAAAAAATATGGTAAATGCAATTAGTTGTAACTCAAAAATAAAAACTGTTAAAGACACAGTGTTGCCATATTTTAAAAAATCAAACTGAACTAAGCAAGATTAAAAAGGTGTTAAATAAAAAAAAAATATTTTCGTTAACCAATGTAATGTTTTTTAGTTGGCTGAGGCGCTTTTGAAGAAAGAAACTTTAACGAACAAAGAAGTAGAGTCTATAATAGGTCCTTCGCCATTTGCTAACAAGAAGTACATAGAACCGGTGGAGTTCGAAACTTCATTGAAAAATATGGAAAAAGTTAGCGAAGAAGATACCACACCTTTAGATGCACCTTCTGCAAAGAAACAACCAGATGCAGGAAATTAATGTAGCAATAAAAAAACTAAAGATAACTTTTAGCCATTGTTTTTTTTACTCGGGGTTCAACCCGGGTTCTATATTTTACATTTTATACAATCCTTGTTATATTAACCTTGTGTTAAGTTTAACGTAACACACAATGAAAATAAAATACCCGGTAGCCAAATTCTGATTTATTAAGCGTAAACGCTATTAAAATTAACATTATTATGCTCGCAATAAATATTGTACGCAACGAAAATATTGTATAGAAATAACGTTAGAATGCACATTGTTCTTAGACTAAGTAACGGAATACTGCTGGAACGTTTACTAAGAACTAAGAAACCGATTTAGAGGATTTTTCCAGATGCAAGGAATAGTAGAGTTGATGAAACGTCTAATATGGGTGTATGTGTACTATTTCGTAGCGTATTTACTATTTTAAGTTTAATTATTTCTAGATATACAACCCCAAAATATGTGACGTCACACTAGAGACTGTGGTCTCGGTTATGTGACCACCTCTTCCAAAGTTAGGATTAAAATATCACATTTCGTTTAATGCAACTTTATTGATGGTCCCAATTGTAATTTATTATGATAATATAAATAATATTTTTTAAACAGAGTTATACAAGAAATTAAATATATACAGTTGTTAAAATATAAAGTATACATTGTTATCATTCATTATGTTGTGATTAAGAAATTAAACTTAATGTTTGTTTAAAAAAAAAACAAAGCAATAATTTTGTCATAACAATATAATTAAATATTATTATGCCTATTTTAAAATAATGTGTTCAGTTCCGTTAATATAATTATTTAAAAGTTTTCTGTTGTTTTATTTATATTATTTAAGATCCCGTTCTAAAATTGTGATTCTATTAAATTCTAAAAAAGTGTAACATGCAAGTTTCGGAAAACGTAACTGCTGTAGTTACGTTACAATTCAGTAAAAAAACTACTACTATAGTTGCGTTTACGAAACTTCACTGTCACACTAGGCATACAGGCTCATCTTAGTCAAAGATTATGTAAGACGATGTTCGCGCCTCTACTAGATGTGCCACAAATCGTTACAAAAGAATTCTATTATATATAGCAAAATCTTGCCGAAGAGTTGTCATATATGACAACTTGTGCGTCAGTCTACATTCCAAGGCATAGTGTACTATGGTAAAATAAAATATTTTTATTGTATTATAATCTTTACGTTATCAGAGTAGGTACCAAAAATCACAAGTTTTTATATTAATACCACTAGAGGTGGTACGCGGACTGATGGTGGTAATTTGCCCAGTCTGCCGGAGCGGGGATGTATCCACCGTTCGAGCCGATAAACCCAGTAAAGTGTATCCACACGTTTCAGGATCAGGCTCGAATTGCCGTCAAGCCGGTAGTGTAGAGAACTAATGTCAGTCACGAGTGTCTTATTCCAGTTGTTAACATTCGCGCGGCACTTAGCATCAGGTGGGAGTAAGGTCATATAAATCATATAAAAAAAAACGTTTACTTAAAAATAATAGCGTGAGTGACGGTTCTTATACTATGTTCGACTTGAAAGCTTTTTTACCGAATATTGCTTAAATTGTATGATAACCATAGAGCAACGCAAAGTCAAATGACTTTCAAAGCGAAAAAAAGTGCTTAAAGCGATAAGTCAAACACAGGGTTAATAATACGAAGCCGTGTTCGACTAGAAAGCAAAGCAATGCGAGTCCTTCGCGCCATTTTGCGCGGACATGTCAAGTACAAGTTTTTGTTTTGTGAATTAATTTACTGTGAATATTGTTAGTAAAAATAGTGTTGTTTTGTTTAATAATGTTCTACAATGTGAATAGTTATGAAAAACGATAAATTAGATTTTGAATATGGGGCACAAGTTGCAGTTTATTTTTGCGGTTTTCCCGTGCTGTCAACTCCTATATTTTACCCGACGCGGCGACGTGTTTGAGCTATGGTGCCGCGAGTGACTCCAAGAAAAGCATCAAATTCTGCATCATCTGGAATTTGATGATAACCTCATTAACTTATGAATAAGAAAGATATATTACGTCAGACTTGGCTGTATGTTAGACCCTTTGCCTTCCCTATCACCTCATTCATCATCCATCGGGAGAAGAGAACAAACAGCAAAAGAAAAAAAGAGCAAAGCAATGCGCGCTTTTACTTACTGACATTTGCTTAAATTGAATGAAAACGTTACTCGAACGAATTTCAAAGTGCAACCAAGTAAAAAAAAGCGCTTTGCTTTCAATTCGAACACTACATATATACTATTACGTGACGTCATCCAGCTGCATTTGAATTTCCATATTCATAACTGAGATCGAACAAACACGCGGATATGGGAGTTTATCGTTTTCTATACCTAATTATTCACATTGTAGCATATTATTAAACAAAATAACACCACTATGACTTACAATATCCACGGTAAAAAAAATTTGAAAACAAAAAAGTCTGCTATAGTCCTGGAATGACTCACATTTACCATTAAACGTACCATTACAAAAAAAAAAACGAAACTGTTAACATTAGCAGTGCCAACCAACAGTAGGTTTTTTTACTTTATCGGTGTACAATGTGTAATTTTAAAAATAAGTTTATTTGGACGAATATAACACGTAATAGAAAACGTAGGTAACAGCAGTAAGTGCAGGACCGAAGAATTGTTACGCGCTACGTTTAAATCACCCATATATTCCAATGCTAACCCGTCTGGCCAGAGTGGCGAGTGTAGGCCAAATTCTCCAGATATATGTTCTGGAAGGCCTATTTCCAACAGTGGAGTTCTAGGATGCTAGAGGGCTGTAATGCAAGAACGTATTGTACTGGGCACATTTGTGTCCGTGACGGCTTTCGCGCCACGCGATTACTGAGGCTAAGTCGCACCAAAATTAATTCTCAGTAAATGTCTCGATTAAAGTTAAAAATGACGTCAAAGATATCAGTTTTGTTTTGAAGGCCAATCATTAAAAATACAAAAACGTTTACTTGTTTACAAAAATTGTTTACATAATTCTTTTGGAGGAACTCTGATCCCCAGACTAGAATTCTCTGGGTTAAGCTGAGGACCAGTTTCTTTCTTGGTTACATTTTATTATTTACGAGTATAAATTTTATGCCTCAATATTAATTTTGTTTTATTATTTATTAAATTAATTTATCATGCCATGCATTATACTATTATTATAGCTGGTACAATCGACGCCATTTTCATCGTTACAATTACAGACTTATCGTATCTTTGGTTGCGGACGACCTTCTAAACTCAGGTTAGGCGCTATCCATAAATAACATCACATGAATATCGTGTTTTTATGACCGTCTTCGCCACTGGTGATCACATTCCCTCCTTCCAGTGTAACGTCACATATGAAATGATCACATTAATACAACAGTTTCAAATTATTTATTAAATAATATAGCAATTTACTTTCGATTGTGACATCGTGGAGCTCATGGCGGAAGTTATTGTTACACTTCGTTGACCCCTAAACGTGCGACATTATTTATGGATTTAAAACTAATGGAATGCGAAATAAAACACATAATTGACTACAGAGAAAGCTTTATTTCAGAATAATTGAACCATTAAACAGCAGGACGTGGGATAAATGGGTAACATCAATAAGTTTTTTTTTTCTAAATACATCGATAATTTCACAAACATTTAGATTTTGATTAAATTACAATCCTAAAAACGAGTAAGGCCGGCTCCACACGTTGGCACCAATGTCGGTTCCAATGCTATTCGTCCAACGCGAGCTCTAGTCTCAACATTGGCGTCTGCATTGATCATTGGCCGTCAATTGTCAGCCAATGATCAATGCAGACGCCAACATTCGCGATCCCCGTCCACTTGTTGGCGATTTCCTTAGTGTGTGCGTGTGCACGTCGAGCGAGAATGTCATTCACAAAATCGCCACCCGCACGTTATTTTTGCAGTATTTTACATTAATTACATGCACTCAGTACTGTCAAACCGGTTAGAGCAATGAGCAATTTCTGTATCGGAAATCTTCACATTGGCTCTCAGACGGGACAGAACTAGTATACTAGCCAACATATGAGTATGTGTACCTTACCAAATTGTCCGAAAAACATTGGTGCCAACGTCTGGAGCCGGTCCAAGTTGTGAATACAATGATCCCTTGTCTATCACTTTATGTACCTGTGTCAACCTCCATGGCCTTTGTAAATACAAAATAAAATAACTGACAACATTTAAATTTAGAATTAGGAATATCAGATGGATTATATATATATTATATTTACACCATTTCATTTATAAATGACGTACTTTGTTAAATAGAGTAAACTCGTATCTCTAAATACCTATCAGAATTATACCCAGCTGTGCTATTTTTTTTCATAACATTAGCTAACCTTCACCAAGCCACTGGTACTGTGGCGAGTGTAGGCCAAATTCTCCAGAAATTTCTGGAAGGCTCATCACCAACAGTGGAGGTCTAGGACTCTGTGTTCTAGGGGCTGTGACGATGATTAGCTAAATGGGTCCCCAAAGAGGGAGAAATATCGCCACGTACCAGACTCGAAAAATGACAAAAATAAATTTGTAGGTATATTTGTGTTCAAAAGAATTACGCAAAGTGCGAATAGTAAATAATTCCGTTGCTTATTTAAATATAAATACAAGCACAGTAAAACGTTAAAATTATTGTTTGCGCGATTTAAATAGACTTGTTATTTTGGATAGTTGTGCCGGTTGTCCTAAAATACCACAACTGTGCGCTGACATATTTATAAATGTTTGCTTCATGACGCATCGCTATTTAGCTATAGCCCAAGAACACACGAACCTTCCAAATATGAGAAAAACCTATGAGGGTAGAAATTTGTTTAGCGCTAATTAGGAATGTTACTGTTTTTAGTATACCTACATATGTTAATTTCTTTTTAATAGATTAAATATGCGCGGCGTTGGATTTATGACGTCATATCAAAACACTGGCTGCTTAATGAGTCGAATTTAATGCCTTTAAATCACAACAACTTCTGAATAAAAGAAAAACGTAGTGCATTTGTATACATACAAGCTCTGATGTGACAAAGTTTTAATCGATTTTGAATACCTATTAGAATTTTCCATTTGCATGATTAGTACCGAAACTTGAGGGAAAGGTTCTAAGGTTGCATATCACCTGACACCTTCAGTCCTTCACGTTATTAGACAATATATTAATTAAAGTTTAAAATGGGACTTATTGCACCGATTTATGGTTTATAATGCGGTAATGTGCATAACTTCAGCACTACTTGTATACTCGTATGTGGCGAGAAAACTTTCGTTACGAGCATTATTCAGATGTTCATATTAGTTCCATAAATTTGGCACATAACCTACTAATATGAGCAACTTTAAAACAATTTTAAACTTTCGACAATATATTGGAGGCTTGCCAGGTAATAGTTACTGTACTTAGCATGGGTAAGAATTATGACTAAACAAATTTCTAGCTTTACATAACTACCGTTAGGGCCGAAATCCACCAAACCGGAGATGATATGAGCTGTCTCATAAACAACCAATAACATTACGTTATTTTCACATCCTCTCTCACAGCTTTGGTAGACGCCGTGCAAGTGGAGATTTGCACACATGTTTTATTTGTATATGGGCACGAGCGCAGCAGAGAGATGTGTCGACTAGTGCCGATGGCATAGCGGAGCGGGAAGAAAATGCGAGCGGTGTGCGGCGAACGTTGAGCGTCCACATTAATCACCCTCCCCGTAACAACCCATTGAGTAAAATTGTTCTTCGCAAACATCTCAGCTCTGCTCTAGCTAGCACACATCTCCGCTCCGTGTGGTGGAAACAACGTCTACTACACAGCTCTCCTCTCATCTCCGCGTTCGCGGGTTTCAGTCCTTACTGGAAGGTTTCACCATCTTTCAGTCTACGCAATGTTATATACTTTACATATTATATTTGATAAACCAAACGTTAGTTTAGTTACGTCAAGAATTTGTAATACATATGGCGACTATCATAAGAATCCAGGTATTTTTGTCTTGACTATCTTAATAGTCAGTGCTACAGAGTGTGGGCTAGTGTGATAACTAGGTAATAAACGAACTTGGCGACACCAGGAGTACAGGTAACGCGGCTCGGCGAAAGCGATAATTGCGTATGTGTAAAGACACGTGTATTATTAATTACCATAAAATTACTACTTGACAGTCAGCGTACATAAACTGACGCGCGACCTGTACTACCGACTAATCATTCAGTACTCATCTTAAACTAACAATAACGACGGACAAGGGATCACTATATTAGGATAATTATAGTACAGTAGTCAATATATATTCTTACAATACTATACACTACAGTATACGAGGTGTGTTCAGAAAATAAAGGGGATTTTATAAATTTCGCGGGCATTTGAGAGTCCGATTTTTTATTATTAAGGTGGTATAGGTGCGTGCCTCTGAAGTATGATAAAATTTCAAGCAGCAGCTAAGGTTAGACGTATTTCTATGAGCTCGGCAATCTTCGTTTGTAATATAAATGGATCAAACAATAAAGGCCTGTGTAAGTCTGCTATGAATAAAACAAGAGTGGAATGAGCGTTTCCAATATGGCAATGAAGAGTAGTAGATGACGAACGTCCCGGACACTTATTCACAACCGATGTAAATGTGAAAAAAGTGAAAATTCTCTCTTGCCATGAGGTCAAAAGGTCAACAAGTTACAAGTTCAACGCCGTTTGCGTGAAGCAATCCGAATATTACCCGGATTTGTGGAAAAACAAATCATGGTATTTGCACTACGCTCGATAACGCACCTAATTCACACTTAATGGGTTGTGAATTTTTGGCTAAAAACGATACCCCAGTTTCTATATTCGCCAGACATGGCCCAGTGTGACTTATTCCTATTACCAAAATATTCGTTTTGCAGGCATAGATGGCATTAAAAGCTTATCGCTGAAAGAAGTAAAGGCTATTGTTATTCCCTTTGACGTACCCAGGTTCTGGGGCAGGGAGGGCAAATGACATAATTTATAATCCAAAAAACATAAATGACATTATTTTTTATATGTATTTTTAATAATACTAATTAACTAACTTTTCAAAAAGTTACTTTCGAGTGTTTTCAGCAAAACGGTTTATGTCGTCTTTCGTGAAAGAATCGCCTATTTTCTATGTACACCGACGCAGCATTTTTGCTTGCAGCGTTGCTAAAAAGTGGGCAGAACGGCTGCAATTTTTAGATTTGTATTGTATTGCAAATGGAAAAAAGATTTTATCTTAACTTTTATCGATAAAAGTAGATAGTAGACTCAAACAAAATCCAGGGACCGGCAGCTGCCCCCCCCCCCCTGCGTACGCCCACGGCTATTTCAAAGATTGGAAGAAGCGCTGGCACAACTGCATAATATCTAATAGGGGCTTATTTGAAGGCCACAATATTAATATAGACAAAAAATATTATTTCAAAAATAGAAATACCCGATATTTTCTGAACACACCTTGTATAATATTATAAGTTTTAAAATACATAATGTATAAATATCATATTAATCGCAGTCTTTCAATTTAATTAATATAATATATATACGAGTAGGTATAAGTCGTAATCGGTGATCTACAATAAAGTTTTATATACACGACTACAATAAATTCGAGAAATCAGTTTTAGTATTACAGCCAATCAAAAGTAAAAATCCAGAAAAAAAAAATAAATAAATATATGTATAAAAAGAAATAAATAATAAACAAGAGTCGACTGATTATTACATTAATGTATATTATATAATAAATGACATATAATTATTAAACACACAGGAGTTAAAATTGATCAGAATAACTTATAAAAATATAAATCATAAAATAAAACCATATTATAAGGCTAATATATATATATATATATATATATATATCTTTCGATTGGCTGTCTACTTGTAATACCTAATAATAATTTGGAAACAAATAAATTTTGCCATGAAAAAGTGACTATATACGGAATAACTTTGTGTGCTCGTACAGTCAAGGAATTTAATTCAACCCAACTAAGGTTCAATATCGTATAGCAAGCTGACACAATAAGAGCTAGCTAGAGCACGACTTTACTTTGACTTTTCATATAGAATTTTCGACCTTAATGCATTGCGAATGTCTAACGACATTTTCAACGAAATGGGTAGGGAATTAAATTCCTTGACCTTGGACCAATATATAATTTTAAATTCTTTAAAAAAATGTCTATTTCAAAATTAACAGTTTGTGCTGATTAGCCAAAAAATTCTTCCGAAATAATGATTATTTAGGAATCCTACAAAGATCAGTCCATACCCTCGGCATGTACCAATGAGAAAGACACTTTTCTTACGTAGGTACATTTGCCATAGATATATAACACTACTGTTTCCTTGTCTCGGAGAGCATGTTAAGCCGTCGGACCCGGTTCTAGTACGAACTTGTTGAATAGTTAATAAAGGGGCATTAAAAATGCATGCCAAATCCTCCAGATATATGTTCTGGGGCAGCAGTCTCGACAATTCATAACGATTGCTAACGATTTAAGGTTGCCATTGACGAGCCTTTCAACAGATCAAATCACGTGGTTTAAATCTTTTCAAAATATGTTTACGATTGTCGACAACTTGTATTGTTTGTAAACGACGTCACACCTTGAATTACGGCGACGACAACTTTATAATCTTGTTGATAAGGCATCCTTTAGTCACAAAAATGTCGGAATGGTAAATCTGTCAAATTAGCGATTTTCGCAAGCTATTTAACGACGAAATGTAACAGTCAGCAAAGTTATCGAATATTATCGATACAGTTTTACCGTGTAACAGCAGTCGGCTGACATTTTGGCATTTGCTTTTAGTGTTGCAAATGAATAAATATTATTGTCCATTGATATAATACAAATATTAGGTAATAAAATGAGCTAATATGTAATTGCCTGAGTGACATAAGTTCTCATATTAAAATATTACCGTCCTTTAGAACTAATGATATTGACCAAATCAGCTTTTTGATTTTGTAAGTGGCAACATTTTTTTATGACTTACCGACCGAAATCGCTAAAATAGCGATCTGTCGAGACTGCTGGCCCTGGAAGGCTCATCTCCAACAGTGAAGGTCTAGTACGCTGTGTTCTAGGGGCTGTAATAAATAAATAAAAGTAATAGAATATGTGAATATTAGTTTAAAATAAGAGCACACAAAGTCACACGGTATACTAGTTGCATTGATTTAATCATATCATTTAATAATTGAATCAATAAGAAAATCGGAACAGACGTTAAAGTACATGTAAGTAGATATTTAAATTGAAATGTGTAGATTATCATAAATATTAATATACTTTTAATAGGACAACAGCCTTAATTATGACACATAAAATACTCATTATATTATTCTACCAAACCAACTAGAAGCTCGGATGGGACTTGAAAAAAAATTACGCCTAACATTTCTGTACTTATTTTATTATGCACTATGTTGAAAGTTCGAAAGCGATTTTGGCTCTGGAAATGTTTATCATCGTACGATCAAATTGATGAAATAGATATTGATGTGAATAGGGCTGCAGTGCTGTTACTTATTCGCAAATGTTTATAGTGGATTTCGTTATTTACGTCAGATATTGTGTCATAATTACAAAATATTATGCAATTCTCAACTCTATAAGCGCTCGACCTTGACAACGGCCGTGCAAATATCGACTTTAATAGCGTGATATACGAGTATATAGTTAACGGATTCCACTATATAACGTTTGCGCTTAAGTAACAGAATAGGGCTGCTGTATAATGTCGTATAATTCACAAAGTTTCGGCTACATCACATAGGAGTTCACTAAGTACTCGTAACTGCATTTTTTTTTTCCAGCTTGAAACACCAAAATGACAGTCGCATGTAAATCTTTAGTTAAATAATAAAATAATTTATTCTATTATTTTCTCTGTGGTAACCTTCGAAATATAAAATTTAAAAATAGACTTCAAATATGTAATTTTATATTAAAATTGTTTATAAAAATCGTCTTAAGACTTTTTTTACACACGAGTTATAATAACGCCATCTATGATCGAGTACTGAAACTTTTTCCTGAACTGAGCAATTATTGGAGCCAATGTCAACCTTACAATTAGAGATATAAAGACTATAATTGTATGCAATTATGATCAAGTCTGTCAATTTGTAACTTTTATTAGTCTTAACAACTTATCTTGTCAAAGAAGGAAGTGTTTTACACTTCTGTAGCACGCAGGTCGAAACATGACTATAACTGGCAATGCACTGTTATAGACTAATTTATTTTGTGACGTTTGGCCTAGCTGTAAATCTCATACCGTCTGGCTTTATGCCGCGACTTTAATGAAATGAAATAATCTATGTCTCTGCGGGTGACGACTCATTGACGGACGTCTAGTTGGCTTGATCTAATAGAGTTAACAGCTAAGTAAGATAAAATCTACGAGTGATTAAAATAGACAACTTTTTATTAACAATAAAGCACATCAAACGTGCTACGCAGCTATTGAATACATTATACTTATTTAGTACATTTGCTTATTTTCACAAATGAAGTAATTTAAGCTCAAATCGAGCAACTACTTTCCTTGTCAACAAAAATACATAGCTTTATAAAATCGATGACTAACATATCGATTACTACACTTATGAATATGAGATTCAGAACCAATAATCGAGAAAAAATACGATTAACATTTTGTAAAATAAACTAATAATGTAATTTATTTTTTGGTATGATTAAAGATTTTTGAGCCTAAAATATATAACAAATACTTAAAAATAAAATGGCAGCTTAATTTAGGGTGCACTTAGCACTTTGTGATAATTAAACAATAAAATGACATAATGCCGGTTTCCGAAAGAATGAATATATAATTAATGTTAAACATTTTGATGTACGCCACGTGATTGGTAGTTACCTTGTCACTTTGTTATTTCAGCCAATCACAATATAACTTGACAAAGGCTGTGAGTATTTAATTTATAAACTCTCTATTACACAAATAAGTTTAAAAATAATTTACAAAGGGTAAAGCTAATGCCATTCGGTTTACTAGTTAGTTAAGTTACTCCTTTGGAAGTGTGGTAGAGGATTGCAGGGTGCATTAAATAAGTTTATGTACTTACGTATAATTTAAGTATTTGCGTAATTGTAATTAATCTTCAACGCCTTTGCATCCCTCTGGCATAAAATTATGTAGTCTATCAACTTTCTAGAAAATGAAATTACGAACATTATCATCATGTAAGTATTTATGTTATATATATTTAATTGTTTTTAATTAATTTACCTCTGAACCCTTAAAAAGGCAGACACGAGAATTTAATTGTTTTTAATTAATTTACCTCTGAACCCTTAAAAAGGCAGACACGAGAATTTAATTGTTTTTAATTAATTTACCTCTGAACCCTTAAAAAGGCAGACACAAGAATTTAATTGTTTTTAATTAATTTACCTCTGAACCCTTAAAAAGGCAGACACGAGAATTTAATTGTTTTTAATTAATTTACCTCTGAACCCTTAAGAAGGCAGACACAAGAATTTAATTGTTTTTAATTAATTTACCTCTGAACCCTTAAAAAGGCAGACACGAGAATTTAATTGTTTTTAATTAATTTACCTCTGAACCCTTTAAAAGGCAGACACGAGAATTTAATTGTTTTTAATTAATTTACCCCTGAACCCTTAAAAAGGCAGACAAGAGAATTTTATTGTTTTTAATTAATTGTATTTATCTTAATGCACCCGCAATCCTCTGCCACACTTCCAAAGGTAAGCTGTTATAAAATGCCGGAAAGGATTAAGTTCGCCCTTGTAGATAACCTTGTAGAGAGTTTAGTTTAGAAATAATAAATAAATATTTTGGACATATTTTATCATAATCTTAAACAGAGTGAAGTAGCCAAAATATTTAATGTTTTTTTTTTTCTATTTTACTAAAACAAATATGTATGTGATTAATATACCAACAAAACGTCCGTAATTTTACTAAGAATTCATTTTTCAATAGTTCACACAGACTTGAAAAATCTTTACAAATATTCTTTGTGCGAGGAAGAGGGATGCTAAAGCGTTTAATTCTCTTACGATTAATTACGCAAATACTTAAATAATACATAATACTTTTTTTTTTAACTTGCGTGTTTCATTCCAGTAGTTTCCTTAGTCCGACACTATTATGACATACCAATATCAAATTTATGCACGAGTAGGTATTTGTTAAGTTAGCTTAAGTTTGGGTATTAAAGTTACCGTTAATTTCCTTATATATATGTATGTATGTATGTATGCATGTGTATGTATATGTATGTATGTATATGGAGAAACATGTTAATTTAGTTTAGTAGTAGAAAATATTCTTTTTTTTTGACATAATTAAACCATATTACCATTGACAACTCCCTTTTACAGCATCATCTTTTAGTGTATGTACCTAGTACTTATATGGTAACGATAAAGTCTGTTCTTTGCTGTTATTCATTCGCTATCATAGCATGATTAGTAAAATAATTAATTTGTAATCTGACGAAACCGAGTGTACCAAATGTATGAAGTAGTGAAAATTTGTAATCTGACGAAACCGAGTGTACCAAATGTATGAAATAGTGAATAAATAAATTAAATGAAATTAACTATTGTAATAATGCAGGATGTGTTGATTTTTTCCTAAATCATATTAGATTTACAAAAAATATAATAAGAAAAATCTAATGTTTTTTTTTAAACAAAGTCGGCTGGACTCCTTTCGATATTCCTTGTCGTTTAAAAAATAATCTATCACGCCTACTTGAAAAATTATTTAGTTTTAATTTAAAAAGGTTAATTTAATCATTCTTTCGGAAACCGCCAGATAAATTTTAGCTTTTATCTTAGAATAACCACAACAATCATCAACTAACTATACTCTAAAACTATAACTAAGATTTTTTTTTCATATTTCCACTATGACTATTGGGATATATGACAACATCATTGATTTTATTTTTAATTGTAACTGTACCACAAGAACTCACAGGGCTGTGAATTTTGTTAAATCTAGATTAGAGTCTAAACATAATCCGTTTTCTTTTCTCATATTTATTATTCATTTTCTTTCCTAATTGTTGCGTTTCTCTTTCCTAAAGTAATTAGTGGTAATTTAATGTGATTTGTTTTAAATAATTATATATTTTGTTATTCCTTCATTATTTTATAATATACTATTTTACTAGATTATATAATTTTATAATTAATTTACACTGGTTTACCTTATTATTTTATACATTTTTTTTTAAATATAATATTTGTAGTAATGAAATAAATGAATTAATATTTATTTGTATGAAATATGCAAATAGGTACATAGCTTTTATATAGCTCAAATACTCCGCCATTTTTTGCACACTACTACTAACTATATTATACAAAATTATATATGCCGATTTTTATGATTAGTTAATGTGCGAGATTTTAGTGAATTTGTTAATACAAATTAGTACAATTAATATTTATACAAATTCTATTAACAGCTTCTTGATTCTAGATTTAAATTGATTATTGGGTAATTGTTTGAGAACCTCTGGTAACTTGATATAAATACGAATGCACATAACGTAAGAGTTATTATTCAAATCTCTGCTTTTGCTGTCTTAGTATAGACAATAGTGTGTTGGATGTCGAGTACTTTTAAAGTCATATTTTTGGTAAGTAAATAGGGCATTATCATATCACAGCCCCTAGAACACAGAGTCCTAGATCTCCACTGTTGGAGATGGGCCTTCCAGGATTTTCTGGAAAATATGACCTACACTCGCCACGCTGACCAGACGGGTTGGCGAGGGAGTTGAGAGGTCACTATAATCATCAGCCTGTGTCTCTCCACTGCTGGATATAAGCCTCCCCCAAGGCTCGCTATTTCACACAATCTTTCGCCACCCTCATCCAGCCCCCACAAGCGACCTTTTACAGGTCATCTGTCGATCTGGCAGGGAGTCGTCCCACTCTGCGTCTTCCCGTCTACTCCAACGGTCATCCGTTCAAAGGCCTATATCTAGCAGTGGAAAGACACAGGCTGATGATGATAGTGACCTCCCAACTCCCTCGCCAACATTAATATGCATTCTAATAAATTTGACGACTTCGTATATAAACATGCCAATTATAGTGATAAGATTATGTAATTTTTTGTTTTTTTTTTGTTTAAATTGTACTCCACTATCTGACGTTACCAGTTTATATCATTTGTGGTTTACATAGTTGGTAACGCATATACTAATTTGTTTATTTAAATGTACATAATATATTTGTGGTAACTGAGTTTTTTTTTAATTAGAAAAAAGTAAAAACTTTTTATATCCTATGTCCCTATTATTTAAATGAGTTTTTATGTCCCGTTAGTCACGCTCATTCAAATAATAGTGACATAGGATATAAAGAGAATTCATATATTTTACTAAAATATAATATATTTTTTTTTAACAAAACATTTCACAGCTGTCTGAGTTTTGGTTTCGGAACTCAAAGTTAATGAGTTATGTCCCAATAGTCAAAATGGAATGCCCAATAAGTTATTACAATAAAATACACATCTTACATAAACACATGTGTCCACTTCTAATTACTTCAACATTTTTTTTTTCTTTTTGACATATATTTAGTTCGTTTAAAATTTTGAAGACATAAATAGCATAATATAAATATATATTACATAAATACATATTTTTTGAAAATATACAGCTACAAACAAATCTAGATAAATATAAATAAGTAAAGCTCAAAATAAATGTATGTAACGAAAAAGTATTTGTCACCAATTATTGTAACGAAATAGTAAGACGGTACGACATTATAACATTATTCCAAGTACATTTATAAAGCTGTATGTATACTATATCATAACGTTATTACTATTTCGTTACGTAGTTACACATATTTTGAGTTTTCTCAGATATAATCTGCAACATATTTTAGATATATATTAAATTGATATAGGGTTTTCCAATAATACATTTCTATCTACCACAACATTTAATACGATTTTAAAGAACGTATGCAGCTATATCCTCACCAGTGCGCTTTTATTGCGATTCAACATTCTATTCGTCTTGCATCAAGCCGTGTGCCATTATGACATATGCAGTTTATCTACTTCTCTTAGTAGTCAAAGTTTTATAAATTCTAATGATTTTACTTTCTTTCCGACATTTTGTTTGATAAACATTCGGAATGTTGCACGTTAATCCACTGGTGACGATCAGCATGCGCTGTCGTCGAACCAGCTTAGAGCATCCGCTATGTTTTCTCACGCATGCGTCAGAGGAATATGAAAGCGCACTGGTGTAGACATAGTTTATATATACTGCTTTTCTAGTAAACATTTATTATACGAATATATTTCATTAAACTATTTATTCTACAAAGTGATATAATTTAAATTTTAAATTGTGATTTAGGACTGTGATGAATATAAATAGATAAATAAACTGTGCACAAACACCTATACCAAAGCATAGAAAAATTTAACACAAATATAAAATGTTATGTATGTGATTTGACCGAATGAATGTCTGTTTTCACTACGATATGTTACAAGGTAGTATAAGAGATATTTGTTGATATACGTAAAATACGAATAACATATATGTATATATTTAGACAGAAATACATTTATAGTATAATTACTGACATTGATATATTTATTTCCTATACAGAGTGGAAAAAAACTAACCGTATCTGGATGGGAAGCAACCTAATTGTTCAATATAGCAAATATTCCTCTTTTTTAAAAATAAGTCAACCTACATACAAGTTTTTTTATTAATCGTTTGATTAATTTTTTTTAAGTGTCATTAAAGGACATTGTACAAAATACATTAGCCCTAAACACGTAATTTATTTACATAATATATGTTGATAACAGAGTTCATAACCGAGTTGGGTATCATCAAATTCCAAGTGTTGCAGAATTTAATGCTTTTCTTGGAGTAATTCACGTCAATATCGCCCAAACACGAAGGGTATACGGGACTTCACAGCGCGGGAAAACCGCAAAAAATTAAGTGTATCTTCTGCCCCATATACTCGTATAGAGTCAAATTTATCGTTTTTCATAATTATTCACAACGTAGCACATTATTAAACAAAATAACACCACTTTTGACTAACAATATCCACAGTAAATTAATTTACAAAACGAAAAATTTGGACTTGACATGTCCACGCAAAATGGCGCAGAGAACTGTCGTTTTTATTTTTAATTGTCAAAAAATATAATTTAGAATTTTTATTAACTGATCGGTTGCGTTCATGATAAATAAATTTAATGATAAAATAATGCATCTTTAATTTTAAAAATCGATTTCCGGTTAACACAAGCTGTAGCTTGAAAAGATTTAAAAAAAAAATTTGAATGTAATTTCACTTATGTTTAAAACGAGGGTATGGTTAGTTTTTTTCACTCTGTACAAATGACTTAAATTTAGATTATATAGCTATAAACATTAAATTACATATAATTTATACTGAGCACATGTGACTACGTGTCTATCTGCAATTAGACACTGCGACTAAAATCAATAATAAGCCAGCTTAAACTTTACAATAAATCTAACACCGAATCTGCGTTTTTATTTAAAGCTACCCAGCATAGTGTAAATTGTTATTATACATTGCGTGTCATTGTTAAAGCAAACTCAAACTTGGTACATGATAAAACGTAGTGTAAAATGAAAATAAAGAACCTGGGTTTTAAACCCCGAACAAAAGAACGACCTTGCTATCTAAAAATAAATAAAATAAAACAAAAATGTATATTAAGACTGGGCATAATTTTGTATGACTAGGATCAAATGAATATATAGAAGTGCATATATACATGCGCGAACATTTAGTATATCAATAGTATTATTGGAATATTTGAATGCGTTTCATATATGTAATCATGAAACATTTTAAAGAGTTTAAAATACTATATCTAACATTAATTTAATATAATCACTACTTTATACCTAAGATTACATTAGTTTATGAGGGGCAGAATATCTTGGGAAAGAGGATACTTGGGTCTTTTCATTACGTACGCCTTGGATTTTTATAACTTCCAATTCATATATTGGATCATCATCAGCCTGTGTCACTCCATTGCTGAATGTAGGTCCAGGACTAGGTCTAGACCTACTAAGACTAGGTTATATGTCTTCTAGCGGGGGTCGTCTTGTACGTGGTCTCCACTCTAGAAACCGTATGCAAAATCACTTTTTTTTTTTTTGGTATACTAGCACGACATGTGACCTTGCTCCCACCTGATGGTAAGTGGCGTGCGAGGTCCATGAATGTTAGCAACTAGAATCAGAGACTCATGACTGACATCAGTCCCTAACACTATGTCGGCTTGACTGGGTATGACGGCAATTCAAGTCTGATCCCGAAACGTGTGGAAACACTTTATTGGATTTATCGGCACGAACGGTGGATAATTCCCCGCCCGGCAGACTGGGCAAATTACCACCATCAGTACGCCTACCACCTAGCTTTCTTCCAACGCCTACCAACTAGCACTTTCGATTATGCGGCAGATTGCTACTTCCGCTAGCAAATTTTGGGAGCTTTGGTGAATGTTCACGTCTTGGCACCGTACGATATTACGGGGAGGACGCGCTAGTTGAAGACTTGTGTACTAGACGTTGTGGTATGGATGATGAGAGGATGTGCCGAAGTATTGCGAGTGTCGCCTAACCTAGCTAAATGCGTCTGTCGGCTTCTTAGCTAAAGTTAGCTGAATAGTCCAAAGTAGACGACTTTGTGACAATTCCTAAGCAGATTAGACTCGGCATGACAAGTTCATTCCGAGACCAACGTTTAAGCCGTTCAACATACGCTAAGATCCTTTAACAAGCTGTCCACGATGAATATGTCATATTGTGGTGTCAAGGAAAAAGGAGATAAGTGCATAACTTGAACTTTAGAAGAGGCAAATTAAGAAATCATCTCATTTTTATAATTAGAAAATTGTAATTTACGTAATGTTCAATTTCATTAGTCGTATACTTTAGGTACGAGTGGACTCATCTCACTATGCATAACTGAATTATTGGCGGTAAAAGCGCTGTTGCGGCCTCGCATGGTAGCAGGTTCAATTCCCAGTAAAAACGCATCCAAAACGTTTGCAACTGACGTCACGAGCTACGAGCCAATGACGATCAAGTTGCTATATTAGTTGAAATTTTTCAACCGCACCGACTCATGCCTCGCGTGTGTTTTTATTAATTATAATTCGAATGCTTTTGGTGAATATTAGTGATCTAAACTATATGTGCGTGTCTAATAAAGCTTGTGGTGCATAGACTATAAAATTGGACAAGAAATCTAGGGTTTAATCGAGGTGAATGGCCATCACACACGTGGAGTCCTGTTTTCCATATGAGAAGGTCATTAACTCTTAAACCATCGGATTCTGTGTTCTTCATTTGTTTCCTAAATTTATTTTATCATTTTTTTACAATTTTTAGCACAATTATCGATAATATCAGCGTAGGCCCTCGCGCAGGTCTGTTCAAACGCGATACTGAAATAACTCGATTGAACTCTTTTTACTTAATACATTTTAATGTTACGACTAGTCCCTTTATGTACGTATTAGGGATGTAAAATAAACTGTACAGTTTATAGACTCATCTCCTTATTGCATTGACGCATATGAATGTTTTGAACTAATAGGTGCAAAAATCTAATTTGTAAAATTTTCAACTCATTTCCTTTTTTCTTGACGCCACAGATATAGTCGTAAATATATTGAATGTAGGTATAATGTTTTCCATCAAAAGTAGTGCCTAATTTTCTCTTGAAAGTGTGTGCCTCATGATATACATTAATCCTACTTATATTATAACCGCGAAAGTTGTTATTTCACGTAAATACTACTAGTATTTTAATAAATTTGATATATCTTATACATTAGAATAATACATAAATACGACATATGGCCTACGGCCATTTACTTGTATATTATTTATCTTTTTGTATTTTTATGGGTTTTCATATATAAGACTTGCCCGATTTAATAAATTGAGGGCACATGAGCTTACTACACGCGCAAAGCCGGGTTAAACAGCTTAGTATATACAGGGTGGAAACGTTAAGTGATCTAACTAGATATTTTTTAAGCGAGATATAATAAAACTTTCGAATGATATTGATAGGGATATTCAGATATTTATTAATACAGATTTGTTCAGATTGTAACCCTCTATCAATATCGGTTTAAAGTTTTTCATTATCGTATTTAATTTAAAAAATATCGAGTTCGATCTATTATCGTTGAGACTACTTGCACTAAAAGCACTAACAACTATTATCCGATCAAGAACATTGAAATACATTACTACAATAACCATATTCTACTAAAGGGGTAAACATATACATGTTACCGTAAAAGCCCGAACTGTAGTCGAACCTAAGATTTTCCAAACATAACCTAAGATTTACCAACAACTAGTGCTTAAAATCCGAAATTTTCTTTGATTATCATTGATTTCGAACTTTTACTACCATGCAATCAGTAAATCCTATCGACACTTTATATATAGAATGTCCGTTAAGTCGTCAACTTGGAATGAGTGACAGTGACAGTTATCAGAAAATCTAAATTAGAAATATTTCTTGTACCTTTAAAATTAAAGGTACAAGTCAAACGCCCCGTTGCTGAAAGGATGATTTAAATATTCCACGATCAACATTTCTATATGCCACGTAATTGTTTAGCTTGTCACTTTAGTTATTTTAGCCAATGGCGTGCCTCGTGTGTTTAACAAGTCAAAAGATCAGTCTTTCTGTAACCGGTCATAAAATTTATAATTTATATATTTCTGCTAACTGTCACTAACGGCCCTATCACCCATTTCCGGTTTGACGTCGATTTGAATGGGACATATATAGGACTACTAGACGGGGATCGAATACTGATTACAGTAGTAGTGTGTGCATTATATATTTTTTATTATATATTGCGGGCTTGCAGATTGCTCGCAATATTAAAAGTTGAATATGATTATCAAATAACATTTTTGGACTTTAACCACTCGGATTCAGTAAATATTACTTCATACTGGAATATCTTAGTGTTCACTAAACATTCGAACTTTTACAGTAACATATATATCGAATAAATCTTACTATTATAGGAAAACATTTACGATAGTTTTGATACAATAAAATACCAGCGCTTTATGATAAAATTACTCGTAAATCTTGAGCCTTAGTCGTTGGACATGTCTGTTGCCTTTACATTATCTGTGCATTGCAGCATCTGAAAGTGAAGAAAATATAGTATTTTTTGTTTTTATTTACATGAAATATAACCTTACGCCCACCTGGTGGTAAGTGGTACTTACTGGTGTTTTATGAATTAAAGCAACTACTTACAAAAAATAAATTAATTTTTATAAATTTATTGCACAATGTACATAAGACGAAGTCTGATAGTCGACTTTAGTGGCAAAATGAAATAAAATCCAAATACGAGGTGGAAAAAAATAACTTAAAAAAGTATCATCACGACCGTATCCCATCTGGGGTAGTCAGAAATTACGCTTTTTTTTTAAAGAAGCGGATTGACGTTTATTCAACTTTACTATAGGCCCATCATGACAAGTGGCTAGCTCGTCGGTGTCTCTAGCGTACCAAACTCAAGAAATAGAATAAATAAATACAATGATTTATTGTGTCTCGACCAGGAATCGAAGCCCGATACCCCCGAGTCTAAATCCAAGGGTAACGCTAGACCACGGAGACAGTTATTGCTATAAATAATACTTAACAACTAACCAACCCATATGCATACGTATATATAACTACATAAATTTAAAATAAACTAGAAACGACAATGATAGGTGATATATATTAAGACAGGGTATCCCGTATAGATAAGGCGCGGTGGTGGCTCGGTTGTAAGAACACGTTCCTTAAATTCTATAAAGGTCGGTTCAAACACTTTAATACACTTTTCTTACGTACATGTGTCATACATTTACAACACCACCGTTCCCGTGTCTCGAAGAACACGTTAAGCCGTCGGTCCCGGTTCCACTAATACCAACTTGTGGAATCGTTAATAAATTCGTTAAAAATTGACATCATATCCTCGCCAAGCCGTCTGGCCAGCGTTGCGAGTGTAGGCCTAATTCTCCAGTTACCTATATGTTCTGGAAGGCCCATCTCCAGCAGTGGAGGTCTAGGACGCTGTGTTTTAGGGGCTTTAATGAACAAAAAAATCCTGTATACAAGAATAATTGATATACAAGAAGCCCAACGTCACACAGGAGTCAAAGCGAGGACAAAAAGTCTTAATATTAATTTGTGCATACTCGTGTTTGGCGTGCACTTTTTTTTTGTTTCACGGAAAATACGCCGACCTGCGTGCTACGGAATTGTAAAATACGTTCTTCTTCGAAAAGAAAAACTAATAACTAACATTTTGTATGTAAATAACAATCAGTGCTAAGTTCGTGGATTTAAACGCTGAGACTTGGTCGGGGCGCAATAATTTATTTTATTCGTGATATTTCTCGAGTTTAGTACGCTAGTGTAATGCAAAAATAATATTTGTTACAGATCAAGATGTGTTCTTTCTTTTGTACTTATGTTAACAACACACCATTCTTTAACCCGTTTGTGAGCATGTGTCGCACCTACAATTAGCTTGCGATCTGATATTAATGTTTTTGACAGTTGTTACGCAGCGTATAAAAAGTCCACTACCACAGATCTTCTTTGCGTTATTTGACTCATATTGATTTTAATCTTTTGTTACATCTAATCGGGGAGAGCGGCGTTTTCTGCGGAGAACCTCAAATTGCGCAAATACGCCAACCTTGGTATCGGTTACGAGTTTGCGCCGCTTGGGGTCGAGACGATGGGCCCATGGGGACACTCAGCGAGGCGCTTGGCCAAGGAGGGGAAATGTTACCAGTCTCCTTGGGACTATCTCGGATGGGACGTCTAACCTAATCGTATGAACAGTGCCTTGTAACTATTTCATACATAAATCTTAATCAATAGACTATATAATTAAATTATATTTTATTGCTGGGGTAAAAGGGATTTTGTAATTAAATTAAAAGAAAACACAATTAATTGTTATGATTATTGAATTGTATTTAGTTGAGGCACGCTGCAAATAAGTTGGGGCCTGAATTTGGGCAATCTCTTTTGTTTTCTAATTGTATAAAAAAAATGCATATTGCGTGTGTTGCTTTGGATTCCAGTCTAGCCCATGATGGCGGGTCGGGGAAGTATCCACCGTTCGTGACGATGATGAATGATGTTACTCATGAGTGTCTGATTCCAGTTGCCAACATTCATTGATCATGCACGCCGCTTACCATAAGATGGGCGCAAAGTCACATATCGTGTTAGTATGTATAAAAAAAAAAAAAAACACTTCTTCCTCCTTGATGATGCTGCGCCATCCGGATGTGTGGAGTGAACTAGGGTGTTGAGTGTGGTGCGGATCTAGTCAGACCACTAGATCCGTTTTCGGTAGCAGAGTCTCTTGCCTTTAATTTTGTCCGAGATAGACGATAGTGACTTTGAGTATTGATACGTTGGTTTTCTGCGCTGTCCACGCAATGCCAACATAGGCCTCCAGTACCACATCTCAAAGGCGTTGCATACCTAATAATAAATAAATTATTACCTCTGTGGGCAGCGAGGATCGGCGTGGAAAGTCTGAGACGCGGGAGAGCCAGGTGCGACGACTGCGGCTCTCGTCTGGTGCAGACCCGCGGCGACGAGCCCAGCACTCAGACAGCGTGCGCCGGACCAAATCACCGGTAACTTCACGCACTTTCTTCTCTTTTGCCACTGTAATAGCACAACTCGTTAATCCTAAAGTCAAACAAACAAAAAACCTGCCAAGTAAACGTATAATCTATTGTTAAATCATGCAGTCCTTCAGATACCTCGGTCGTATAGTAAGTAAATAACTAAGGAATAAAATCTTTATTGCACATTAAAATATACGATGTATATAGGCGAGCTTAATACATTGTAGGTATAACAGGTACACTGAAGATCCATTATAACGAAGCCTTTAGAATTTTGTGTCGTCTTTTATTTTTATTTTATTTTATTTGGGTAACTGACAGCTAATACAATAAATTAAAGCTAAAAAAAGAAAAACCAAAAGTAATAAAAACTAAACTAAAAATAGTTATTCATTTAAAGTTACAAAATTGGAAATTATTTTGCTCCTCACGGAATAAATACTATTACAAAATAAGTCAATGTCTAAATTGTGACTTAGTAAGTTAAAGAACGATACTGTTCTAGGTATATAACTATTCTGCCTATAATTGCTATGTCTTCCCAGATGGTGTAGCGAATCCGTTTGCGGAGGCACGTCTGCCGGGACTAGACACAGTGATCCGATTCCGAATGGCAACTTTTAGAGACTGCATAGTTGGATTTAAAAATTAAATATTATAGTAAAACGTATCCAAGAGCACTGTTCTATACTCAAAAACCAATGGTCAACCAAATTATTTTGTGTACACTCGTAGTAGACTAGTTACTAATATAGTATTTAAGATTCCATTGTTACTAAAACTTATGGCTATGTCCGAAATAAAGTTTTTTTTTTACAGAACTTACCTATTTTGTCGAAAGCCGACGTATCAGCAGGCATGGACACTCTACGCTGCATCAGCGGCTGGCTAGCAAGAGGGATGGGCCGATTCTGATCTTTGGAAGAATCCCCAACCGGAGCCGACTCACGCCTGTCCTTTGTGTTCTTGGTAATGAATGGATTCACCATCTCCTTATCAGAATCCGGAGAACTCTCAGTCGAGTCTTGATTGTTACCCTCGGGAGCTGGAGCTTCATCGGCATCATCAATTTCAGCCGTCTCCTGGGTCTTTGCGGTGGGCGCGGTTTCTTCGAATCTGGTACTCTCAGTATAGTTGAGCGGTGGGAACGTTTGCTGGCGGGAATGACGCCAGTCGCGCTGGTCTGAGGGACCCGCAATGTCTGCCAGCTGCATCTCAGAGCGCGCGCTCAGAAGCGGGAAACATTCTCCCGGCAGCTCGAAACGATCGCCGAACAGTGCAGAACGCAGAGTGAACAGCGCCGAACGTTCGTTAGACGTATCCGCATGTTCGGCCAACAGCTTGGTATTTTCGGTGGGCGGCGGGTTCGGCTCCTCAACGATTTCCGGCGCAGGTGACGGCGGGCGCGGCACGGTCAACAGTTCAGCTCTCTCAGAAGCAGTGCTGGTGGAGCTAGTCTCTTTTACTTCGACGACTTCCACTTCAACCACGGAGGATTGAATAATCTGTTCCCCGGCTTCCTCGGCGGCCAAGGCCTCCCACTGGGTTTGATTGTACGCCAGATTTTCCATCATTAAAGTGGAAAGGTCGTTTTGCAGAAAACGATGCCACTCAGAGATCAGCGGGGTCACCACGTATTTGAAAAATCCTGGAGAAATTTAAATTGTGTTAAGGGTTATTTTGTACTTCGAAACTTCATATGAAAAAGAATCGAATAGCAAGCAATAAGATCACCTATTTTACTATACCGTTGAAGGTTCCTGTTTGCTGCCTTTGTTTCCCTATTCCAAATGACACTTGTATACTCTGATCGCACACTATTTGATAGTATATAAAAACAGTATATGACACAACATACCTGTCTGGATTTTAGGGATAGTGTTGGTATAGCGATCGCACAGAGATGTGACAGCCATATTAAGTTCGCGCTCGCAGTCGCCTTGGCGGAAGAATTCATCGCAAACTTTAAGGCTCCACATCTGGCTGATGTCCCAGGAACGGCAGGGGTTGGAAATGTCAGCGCATTTCAGGGCAATCTGCAGCACAAGGTGGCGGTGCTCGCGGCGTTTCATGTCCAACGTGTTGGTATCCATGTGGTTCTATAACAATAAATTTAATAAGGAGGGGTCGATGTTGACTTGGCGATTTGTTTTGGTATATTTATACAATAACCGATTGCCTAAATGAGTGACTGCTGGTTAAGTTACACGATTAAGCACCACGTGTACGTACTTAAAGCTGCAAAAAAGATTACCGCTGAGGAATTGTGTATTCAGGGACACACCTATGAGTGCTTGCATAGGAACAGGGTCACTTGTTGTTGCGATAGATTACAGTTGGTAAATAGTTATAAATATTTAGGTTTATATGTAGATAAACATTTTAATTTTAAAAGACATGTTGAAGAGGTATGTTCAAAATTAAGATCTGTTTTGGGAAAATTTTATTTACTAAATTTTGCAGTTGACAAACATACACTAACTGTAATCTATCATGCATTGGCGGATTCTATTCTGAGCTATGGGTTGGGTGTATATGGACGCACTTTTAAGACCTATCTAGATAATGTGAAACACCTTCAAATTAGACTTATTAAGTATTTGGTAAACAAAAAAACAAAAAATGATTGTAACAGAGAATATGATAAATTGTATGGTATATGTAACATTATGGAAGTACACAAAAAAGTTAATTATATGATAGCACTTGACAGTTATTACTCTGAAAATTATAAGCATAAAGCCCGAAGTAATCATAACACTAGATCTGTAGCTCAGGGTAGATTGTTGCAACCCACAGCTGTTAACTACTATGGAGAGAGAACATCACAATACATGATTCCTAAACTCTGGAATGAGCTGCACTGGTTGGCAGAGAAACCTGAGTTGACTAAGCCAGTTGTTAAAAAATACCTAAGAAGGTTTTTTATTGACCTGTAATTCAATACATAAATAAAATAAAATTGTAATAGTAAACTCTGAAACACTAAAAACATAAATTGTTACTAACGAGCGACCTTTCTCGCCAACAAACCTTAATGGTTTGGTGAGATTTAATGATTTAAAAATATTACAAAAACAAAAAAAAAAAAAAAAAAAAAAAAAAAAAAAAAAAAAAAAAAAAAAACTAATGTTTTTAAATCAAAATGAGTGTTTGTTAATGTAAACGCGGTTGTCAAGTCGACACTCAGTGTCAGCTAAAATTGAGACACCTGGTTCGGTAAATAACAGTCAATTCCTCGCAATACACAATAACTCAGATTTTCGCAGACATTGACTTAGCATCTTAGCGTCGACCAACGCCGTTTGTTCGCCCAAAATCCTTAGCATCTTTAGCAAGAAGGCGCATTTTTGGATGAGTGGCTATGTTGATAAGCAAAATTGCAATATATGGGGCGACGCTAACCCACAGGAGGTTCGCCAGATGGCAGATAACCAATTTTTTTTGGTCCGAATTAAACGGAGCTACAATTTGAGGGTATTGTTGTCTTTCGCGGAAGTGACGAGAATAGCCCACCGAAATCGTGCGATTAGACCCAAATATATATAATTATTCGATGTCGCAGGTCTATGCCAATAAAACTATATATGCACTCAAAGTCAACATTAACTCAGGCTATCGCACAAATTCACCTATACCACCATGCAAAGCCGCAGTGGACATTTAAACGATGTTATATTCTGTACATAATAGCCTTCCAAAAAACAAATTTCTTAATATCTTTAATATAATATCATTTTAACATCTACACAAAAACCTTTTACTCGTACATCAAGACCCATTAAAGTATCGTAAACCACAAGATATATTATAAAAACTTGAAAAACTCAGAAGGTATATTATAAAAACTTGTTTCAAAGTACGAGTAAGTAGTAAACAAATAGTTTACAATATTATTCTCGGTTTCAGGATTTCGAACACACGTTTAATTATTTATCTAACTTAAACTTACATTAAAGAACACATTTGATGAACCTACTGTTTATACTATTAACGAACGTATTTTCTTAGCAGCCGGACTATAGGATAAACCAGGAGGTTATTTATGCTTGCTTGACGGACAACTATCTTAAACTGAGGTTAATTGATATTATAGATGATATTACTCTATCTCATAAAACGATAATTTTTAGAATCTGTTAATTAAAAAGGTATATACATAAATGCGTATATCAACGGTTTTTGTGCACTTGCATTTAATTAAGTCAATATAACTTATATTTAAAGAAATATCCTGTTAAAAAAAAAACATGTTAAAATCCTGATATAATTTCTTCCACCAAAACAAGAATATTTCGAATCAGTTGATATATATAAAAAAGTTATGTATAAAAAAGTTATATGTATATATACATATATACGCGACGAATTGTATAACCTTCCCTTCGTCGAAGTCTGTTAAAAGGCGCACGCACACACGCAGGCAACAACGATTATTTAATATACTCGTATACGAGTAAATCCAGATTATTAGAATAATTATATTCTAATAATCTGCAATTACTCGTTAGAATAATTATATTCTAATAATCTGCAATTACTCGTTAGAATAATTATATTCTAATAATCTGCAATTACTCGTTAGAATAATTATATTCTAATAATCTGCAATTACTCGTTAGAATAATTATATTCTAATAATCTGCAATTACTCGTTAGAATAATTATATTCTAATAATCTGCAATTACTCGTTAGAATAATTATATTCTAATAATCTGCAATTACTCGTTAGAATAATTATATTCTAATAATCTGCAATTACTCGTTAGAATAATTATATTCTAATAATCTGCAATTACTCGTTAGAATAATTATATTATAATAATCTAGAATTACTCGTTAGAATAATTATATTCTAATAATCTGCAATTACTCGTTAGAATAATTATATTATAATAATCTAGAATTACTCGTTAGAATAATTATATTCTAATAATCTGCAATTACTCGTTAGAATAATTATATTATAATAATCTAGAATTACTCGTTAGAATAATTATATAGGCTTCAGGTGTCATTAGTAGAACCTCTATTTTAGAGAAATAAAGAGAGAAAGAATTACGTAAGACAACGTTCGCGCGATCGTCGACCTCTCGAGTGGCGATATTTTAAAGAAATCTTTTCTGCACCGCAACATTTAATTTTATTACCAAATAATAAAAAAAAAACCCTATTCGATTATAATATTAAAATATTTTCTCTTTAAGAAATTCTACGCAGTACTCGTATATATTTTGTTGACACTTATGTTATAGCATATAGTATTGTGAAGAATGGCCAGTTAGTTAAATATAATTACGAGTATTTGTGTCTAAGCTTATCAATAGAGCACAAGATGAGAATCTGCAAACAAGTTATTAGCTCAAACTGATCTTACAAATCAGAGCACTTTGATTTAATTGTGTAAATGAATCGGTCACGTTCACATTACAGCTTGTGCTTCCATCTCGCTCGCACAATACACCACGTTACGGCTTGTGCTTTCTTCTCGCTCGCACAATACAGCATTTTTAAAGATTATTCAAGTCTGAGTGTAATTGTGAGAAATGTAGTCAGGAAATAAAATTACAGTCTTTTTAGACATATTTACACTTTCGTATACACAATATTAGACTGAGAAAGATAGCAAATACTTTTATAACGATTTTACTATATTTTATTAGAACAACTGCCTTCGTGGTCTAGCGGTTAAGTCCGTGGATTTAGACTCGGAGGTACCGGGTTCGATTCCTGGTCGGGACACAAAAATATTTATTAATGTAAATAAATACATTTAATTACTATTTAATTTATTTGTGATATTTCTCGAGTTTGGTACGCTGGAGACATCGACGAGCTTGCTACTTGTCTTAATTGGCCTACAGTAAAGTTGGCTAAATGTGAATCAGCTTATTTTATAAGCGTGGTTTCTGACCACCCCGAAAGGGAAACGGTCGTGATGATACTTTACTTTACTTTTTTTACTAGAACAAATTTTATTTTTATTTCATTTAAAAACTTAATTGCATTTGTACAAAGGCGGACGACTTAATGCCGTTAGACATTCTCTGACAGCCAAAGCTTTAGGACAGTATAATGATAAGTAAGTGCAATATTATTAAATGACAATTTGTCATATGATATATTATATGTATATGTGGACATACTGGTGGAATACTGTTCACACCTTTGGGATGGTTCAGCCAAGTACCTCACAGATGCTCTCAATGTCCTACAAAGGCGAGCTGTTCGAATTGTGGACGATGCCACTATATCTGGAACTCTCGAATCCCTGCAGCTTCGCCGAGATGTAGCTTCTCTGAGCGTGTTCTACCGGCTATACTATGGTGAGTGCTCTGAAGAGCTCTATAACCTAATTCCTTACTCCCCATTCCGCAACCGAACCACACGCACAGGTCAGAATATGCACCCACACACCGTAGTCACTATCCCTTCGCGTACCTATAAATTTGGTGACTGTCGCACAATAAAGATGTGGAATGCTCTTCCAGCCTCTGTGTTTCCACTTTCCTATAACCTGGAGTCCTTCAAGCGAAGTGTGAAAAGGCATCTTTTTTTTTTTTTTTTTTTTTTATACTGGACTCGACATGTGACATCGCGCCCACCTGATGGTAAGCAGTACGCGAGGTCCAAGAATGGGAGCAACTGACGCCGGTCACTATGACCGACATCAGTCTCTACCACTATGCCGGCCTAACAAGATGCTTTTTCACACTTCGCTTGAAGGACTCCAGGTTATAAGAGTGGGGAAACACACTGGCTGGGAGAGCATTCCACATCTTCAGCGTGCGACAGATGTAAGAGTCTCCAAATTTATGAGTACGCGTAGGGATAGTGGGTAAGGTATGTGGATGCATATTTTGGCCTGTGCGTGTAGTTCGGTTGCGGAATAGAGAAGAAGGGATAAGGTTATGGAGCTCCTCAGAACACTCGCCGTGGTATAGCTTGTAGAACACGCTCAGAGAGGCAACGTCACGGCGAAGCTGCAGTGATTCGAGAGTTTTAGAGACTGTGGTGTCGTCCACTATCCGAATTGCCCGCCTCTGCAGGACATTGAGAGCATCTGTAAGATACTTAGCGGAGCCATCCCAGAGGTGAGAACAGTATTCCACGCATGACCTTATCTGAGCTTTATACAGCATAAGTCTTAGAGCAGGCGGGAAAAACCGCTTCACCTTGTTCAGTATCCCAAGTTTTTTCGACGCTGTTTTGGTAATGCTCTCAATGTAGTTTCTGTGGTTTAGATCTGAGCGTATTTCGACTCCGAGTATGTTAAAGCTGGGTTGAAGTTCCAGCACGGTGTTCTGAAGAGTAGGAATAGGAGAGTAGGGAGACTTCTTGACCGTCAACGCGCATGCCTGAGTCTTACTGGCATTAAACTGGACTAGGTTTTGGGCACCCCACGCAGAAATTTTGCGAAGGGTGCCGTCCAGTTCCGTCGTCAGGGAACGGCGCAACTCCTCTACTTTGGCGGCTCCCACAGCTCGTGGACTAAGGTATCGCCCATGAACCGTGCTGTCATCTGCATAGCAATGAATGTTTCCAAGGGTCAACATGTCATTGATATGCAGAAGAAACAGTGTTGGGGACAATACAGAGCCCTGCGGCACACCGGCATTCACTGACATGAGCCCAGACGCATTCCCATCCACAAGGACCCAAATGCTGCGCTCATGTAAGAAGCCGGTTATCCAGCCCACCAGCTGCGGGGGCAGACCATATGCCGGCAACTTGGATAGTAGTGCCTTGTGCCATACCCTATCGAAGGCTTTGGAGATGTCCAGACTGACCGCCAGAGATTCGCCATACTTATCCATTGCCTCACCCCAGACGTGGTAGACGAATGCTAGAAGATCACCCGTTGACCGCTTAGGACGGAAGCCATATTGGCGGTCATGAAGTATGGAGTGATCCTCTAGATATCGAACAAGTTGGACGTTGATAATTCGTTCTAGCACTTTGCACAGAACTGAGGTTACGGCAATAGGGCGGTAGTTAGAAGGGTCCGAACGATCTCCCTTCTTCGGAATGGGCTGCACGTTAGCCACCCTCCAAGTGTCCGGCACAACACCAGAGGAGTACGACAGACGGTATAAGCGCGTGAGGACTGGAGTCAACTCAGGAGCACACCTCTTGAGAACGACAGCTGGGATACCGTCAGGACCATTAGCCTTACGAACATCAAGCGATCGGAGCACTGCCCGCACATCACACTGTCTAATGCGTATTTCGCGCATTGAAGTGCCGCAATTTGGCAGTGTGGGGGGCTGCGCATTCCCGTCGTCGAGTCGAGAGTTGGCCGCAAAGAGTTTGCCCAAGTAGTCGGCTTTTTCTTTAGCGGTATGGGCCAATGATCCATTGGGATATCGTAGAGGTGGCAAAGAAGAGCGACAGAAGTTTGACTCTACAGATTTGGCCAGCTGCCAGAAACTGCGACCTCCAGCAGGTCGCGCGGCTAAGTCGCGGCCAATCTGAGAGATGCGCTGGGACTCTGCCCTGGCAAACACCTTCCTGCAGACCTTGGAAGCCTTGTTATAGGCTGACTTTAAGGAGTTCGTGTTGGGATCGGAACGAGATCGACCCCTTACCCACGCTCGGTAAGCTGCATTTTTTGATGCAACTGCCGAGGCGCAGTAGCTGTTGTACCAGGGTCTGCTTCTGCAGTTACTGATGACCCTAGAGAAAGAAATATAATATTCCATCCCCAGTAGTATCTCATCAGCAACTGCAGCTGCAGACCTGGATGGGTCGTGGTCCTTAAAGCAGCGTTGCTTCCATGGGATGGATGCATAGTATTCGCGCAATCCATCCCAATCTGCATCTAGTCAAGCCGGCATAGTGTTAGGGACTGATGTCGGATATAAGGGTCTGATTCCAGTTGCTAACATTCATGGACCCTGCGCGCCACTTACCATCAGGTGGGCGCAGGTTCACATGTCGTGCTAGTATAAAAAATAAAATAAAAAATAACAACAAATACATCCTAATAATACTTAATAATTACAATCTAATACATACATATATATATATATATATATACTTGTATATATATTAGAATGTACTTATTAAGTATTATTAGGATGTATTTGTTGTTATATATACATATATATATTCATTTCTTAAAAGTACACTCAGTATTTAATAATCTTTAAAACTATTGCAATGTGTGAGAGGGATGCAAAATCGTTAAACGCTCTCAACAGAGTATAAGATTTTTAAAAGAAATGTTTGTAAACACATGTTTTTAGGACAAGAGAGCGTCACTCGTACCCGAACGTAATCACCATAAGCCTAATATTTGATTGTTATCTCTCAAAACCGTGTTATGTTAATAATGCTTATAAATTTCTTTACTGCATAGTTTTCTTGCTCTATTTTATCTGTATATTATTCGAAACCTAACATCTTAACAAAATAATAAAAAGACATTGTTATATAATAATAATAAAATTCTTTATTGCTCACAAAATATACAATATAAAGTACAACACTTTATATATATTATATATATATAGGCAAGCATAATACTATGAAGGTATTCTCTACCAGTTAAGCTTTAGGAGCGGTGGTGGCTCGATTGTAAGAACGCGTTCCTTAAATTCTACAAAGGTCGGTTCAAACCCACCCGGCATGTACCAATGAGAAATACACTTTTCTTACGTACATTTGTCAAAGATTTACAACATCACCGTTCCCGTGCCTCGGAGAGAACGTTAAGCCGTCGGTCCCGGTTCCACTAATACCAACTTGTGGAATCGTTAATAAATTGTCATTAAAAATTGACATCATATCCTCGCCAAGCCGTCTGGCCAGCGTGGCGAGTGTAGGCCATATTCTCCAGACATATTTTCTGAAAGGCATATAAAAAAAAAGAATGAAAAAATGAAAATAAATACAATATATACATAATAAGACACATTATAATACATAATTATACTGTGACTGTTTTTATTGTAATAAATTTTGAGCTTGTGTTTTATTCAACCCCCACTAGCGACCTTAATGTCATTCATCTATCTGGCAGGATTTCATGCAACTGTATTCTTTTTTTATATAAAAAAATTGTCGTTCCGCCAGGTGAGAATGGGAGTAACTAACACCAGATACTTATGCTTGCCTGTCAGACACTACTACCATGCCAGCTTAATAAAACAATTCAGTTCTTTATATAAAAAATAGCAACGGTTTCTGCTGAGAACCTCAAGCTGCGCAAATACGCCAACCTCGGTACAGGTTACGAATTTGCGCCGTTTGGAGTCGAGACGATCTGCGTCTGGCCAATGAGTTGTCCAACCGGCTAACGGAAAAGTCTGGAGACAGGAAAGCTGGCAATTATTTCTGCCAACGTATTAGCCTCGCGTTTTAGGGGAAAAGTTGCCAGTCTTCTTGGAACTATCCCTGATGGGACGTTTTTTGAAAACATTTTTATAGTTATTTTATTATCATATTAAGTTATTAATGTTAAATGCACAGTAATTATATTACTATTAATTCCCTTTGATAGAGGATATTGGCAAAGTTGCATATTGACTTTCCGCCGGGTTGAGTTTGATTGGTGTTTGATCGCAAACGCAATGCTGCAGGCTCAGCTTGGACAGGAAACCATTGGCTTCCCAAACAAGTTAAATTTATTATTGAATGTACTTAAATAAACATTGGCGGTTTGTTTTATTAAATAAATAACAGATTCGCAACGTGAATCTGACCTCAATGAAAATATTTTTATTACTAGCTGTTTGATCTGGCTTTGTCCGTGATGTAATAGCATCAGGTCGTTTTGGGGTCAAGTATCGTGCCAAGTAACATCTTTAACCAAATTTGATCAATATCGGTCCAGTAGTATGTGTGAAGAACACAAACAGACAGCAGATAGATGGCCGTAGTGTCATGTGTCGTGGTCAGATGATGACCGTGAGTTCGAAGTAACATCTCTCACCAAATGTCCTTCTACTCTACGGTTGGAAGACGAAAAAAATAACAGCCTGACAGACAAAGCTTCTTTGATAAATAGTATGTTGTGCACTAGTGCTGCATAGGTACTTGACAAGTAGGTTTAATTGCGCTCGAGGCTTGATCAAGTATACTTCATCACACGTGCATGACAAATGTTCAAGTTCCTTAGTTATCAATTTATTTGAACAATGATGGCGTGAACCCGACACGAACATAACTATTTTATTTAAAATATCCAATAAATAAATTTCTTTCTGTCAGTTTATTTCCATCAAAGAAAAAATACTTTTTTAGCAAGTTGTTTTTTTGTGCTTTGGCTGGACCACTACAACTAGTATACCAATTTCGATATTAGGTTGAAAGGAAACTTTGTCCTTTACTACGCCATTCGGCGTTAATCATCAACCTGTAGTAGGCTAGCGTAGTGGGTAATGGCCAAATACCTTCCCAACGAACGCTTTCTTCATTAAGACATCAAACTCAGGCAACGCCGGGTCAAACAATAGTTTTCATAAATACGAGCCATGGACTCTCGTAACCGATTCGATTAATGATAAGGTTGATCGTGGGGGTCTAGGACTGTGTGTTCTAGTAGGTGTAATAATAAATAAAACTTACCCTGAACTGGGTGAGGTACTCCTCCTGGCGAGTGATGTCCGTGGCCAGGATGAGGGACCTGATCTGCTGGTCCAGTTCCCTGCGATTAATGTTCAGATGATCGAGCAATCCGCTCTCCATGACGCAACTGATGCCGGAACGCCAGTGATGATTCTCCAAAACAGAGGTGTTCTATAACAAATTAAATTACTTATTAAGGAAAATATTGTGACAATAAAGACGCACAAGAAACGCGTGGTGAAAATTTGTCGTCAAGACTCTTTATTTTAATACCTATTAACTAGTTAAACCTTATCAGCTCTATTCAAACATATTTCGCTAAAGATGTGTTTAAATATAGGTACATATAAAGGGTGGTCTGAAATTTCGTTTTATTTAAGTAGCTGGTTTACATTTAGCCATTGGTTAATTTTACTATAAATATCAGACTCCAGAAATTAGGTATTTTATGTGTTTTTGACCACAAATCTAACCTGGTAATTTCGCGTCTAAACATGACATTTGGGTTTGTCATTGTTCAGTTCAATTAATACAGTTTATAGAATAGGTAATAATATTGCTAATTATAGTAATAGAAGCTTAAAGGCTGAACTACAAACGCCTTTTGAAGTTTAAAACGTTTGTCGTCAACCTATTTGATAAAGGCAGCTTTTAACGAGGCTTTATCACTGTAAAGCTTAGATTAGGGCCACAGTCTGGAATTAGCTCACATAAATAATCCATCGGACTAACGACTAGTGCTCAGAGTATGAATGTAATGAAAACTAATGAAGTTCGAAATGGCCGTTGACATTGTTAATGGTTTTAAGCTGACTACGCCTATGGCTAGTTTACACGGCGCGAGTTAAGCCAACCGCTAGCTGCAGTGTTCTGCACTATAAAGCAGTGCCTCGCCAGTCGCGATAGGATCTATCGGAAGGCGTTTGATTTTTAAACTGATTTGAATAAAACTCGCAATGACACTAGCTACACGCATCGCAAAAACAACATAGACAAGTAGTTCGCACCGTGTAAACCAGCCATTAGAGGCAAGCTTGAGCTAAACTTATTTATTTGGTTAAGTTTATTCAGATTCCAGTCTAAAAATATACTTATTGTCGGATAGAGTGCATTAACGCCCAAAACTTATTATAGCAATAGGTGGATGATAGTGGGTTGACTAGTGTGTGTTGTTTTGACGATTGAGCAAATGAGCGATTTATAAAAATAACATTGGAAAATCTATTTCGTGATGCTTCAGAGAGCGACATCTTTCAAAAATAACTTTTTATCTTTATCAAAGAGTAGTTGCGGGGTTTCGATATATGAAAGGTTAATTTTAACAACGCGAGTTTGTTTAGTAGGTAATAGTAGACTGCAGTGAGAATAATTGGAGGAAGTTTAGAAAAGTAATATCTTCCTTATTTACCTTGATGAATGGGATAATATTCTACTCGTATTAAAGTCCGGCGTATTTTTGCCTGACTTGTATAAAGCTATTTTAAAAAGAAAGATAAAAATTGCTGTATCCTTTTACCACAAAAGTCAACAGTCATACTGCTCGCAATTTAACAGCAAAGAGATTTAATGCTAAAAAAAGTATTTTGTGCATCCAAATAAAGTAATACTGCTTAATGTAAAAAATCCCGTGATTCAGGTTTAAATTTATTTCAAAACTAAAAGCTTTGACGAATGCAAATATTAAATTCTGAAAAAGTCTCGATTTTAATAAAACCCAAAAAGTATTGCGACATGGAGGCGAATATTAAATGCATGTTTATAATCGTGACGTTATTAAAGTCCAGAAAAAAAATGATCTATAGCAAATTTTCAGCATAATATATCTAAAAGGTCAAGATTTAATAAAAAACTAAGAATAAAATTTTAATCCCTGCATTGTTTGCTCCAACGTTTAGCACTAGGTTTTAGTGTAAGTTGAGCGGAGCATAATTTCGGGAGCTCTCCAGCTAAGCCCCCGGAGAGGTGCGACGCTTCGCTCCTAAGCCCTTTTCAAGCTTTCTTGGAGGGAGTGAACTTTACGTTGAAAGGTTACAATAGATCAACTGACTCGCACTGACTTGACTCTAAGTTCTTTTATAAGAGGAAATGTACCGTATATGGAATACGTTTCTAAAATGGAATACCATAGTAATGTGTATAAATTTTGCTTTTAAAATTTCCTTATTAACTATGGTATTCCATATTAGATAGATAGATAAATTCTTTATTGCACAAAAAATATAAACATTACAATGTATATAGGCGAGCTTAATGTCTAGGCATTTTCTACCAGCTAACCTTTGTGAGAGTAAGAAGAGAGTGCGGGTGCATGTGTATAAGTATATTTAGAAACTATGTTTCTTTTTAATAATAATTTCCAGACAGGTCACACAGCGCCATCTAGTTTCCGTGGTAAGCTACGAGGCTTGTGTTACGGAAACTAGATGGTTGATAAACTACATATTATACTTTTTTTTTTGTAAATATATACATATTATACATATAAACACCCAGACCGAGACAAATTACACATTGTACAACTTGCCCCCGGTGGGAATCGAACCCACGACCTCCCGAGTTCACGGCAACGTTTCTTACCACTAGACCACGGAGGCGGTCATTTAAATTAATGTTACGAGTAGTAACATATTCCATATTTCGTACACTTCCTCTAAGTGTCAGATTATGAGTGATCAAATATTTAAAGGATGGTTGGTTGGTTTATATAACCTTTTAAAATTGCAATGAAGTTAATCTACAATTCCAGAATCTTTATAAATTTTTAGATTTTACTTAGATAGACGTATTTTTATCAAGCGAATGTAACTGTCATCAGCTCTTTAGTTATTTAAACCATATTTTTTATAAATTTTGACAACAGTAATTTACAAACAGATATACTCTAAACAAAAAACGTGTCAAAAAATTACACAACTATACAGTATTTTACTATAATTAAATACCTTGTACAACACGGCGAGATGGTTGGAGGTGGCGATGAGGAACGGCTGGCTGACTCCAGGGTGGTCGACATCATGCGCAATGGCAGCTAACAGGGCGGCCAAGATCTCAATAGGCTCAATGTTCTCGCGGATCTGAAACAAAATTGCATAATACTACCCTCGCCAAACAAAAATAATTAAGAATTAATAACGAAAATACGTAAAAAATATAATAAATAAAAAAAAACCCTGACCAACCCAGCGTGGTTCTAGAAGCTCATCTTCAGTAGATGTCTTAGACTCTATGCTTTTGTGGCTGTCATGATTAATGATAAAATTTTTTTTCTTTATAATTCAGGTGGTATCAGCAATACCAGATAGTGTGCGTCTGAAATTAGAAGACGCATCGGACTGGCTAAGAACGCCATGTCTCAGCTACACAAAATAGAACGATCTACATATATAAGAACGAAATCCAGACTCTTTCAGTCACTGGTTTTTTTATACTCCTATATGGTGCTGAGTCATGGGTCATAAAGAACGCTGACCGAAAACGCATCGACGCCTTTGAGATGTGATGTTGGCGGATGAAATGCTAAGAATCTCATAGACAGGACATCGAACCAAAGGTGTCGATTTTAAAACAACTCCAAATATCGACTAGGCTATCCACCATATATCTTCGTAGGATACACCAGTACTTCGGACACATTACCAGGAAAGGAAGAGATAACCTAGAAGAAATCCTAGTTACTGGCAAGGTAAATAAAAAGGGACTGAGAGGCCAAAGCCCGGTGCGGTGCGTGGTCCGACCAAATCCGCTCCACCACCAACACTAGCGTCCATGAGTTTGTGTATGCTGCCAAAGATAGGCGCAGTACATCAGGACATTGTATAAAATAAATACGATATATTCGGATAGAGAATACCTCTCAAAAAAAAACCACAGAACCAATAAATCATTCGTATTCCTTTTTTAGTACGAGAAACATATTCTATTCATATCAATAACATGAGTTAGTTTAACGGTATGGTATTCGTAAAGGCTATTTACATCTTTTAATTTAACAGTCTCTTCACTGTTGTAACCATCATCCAAACCCCGCCGGCAATTTTGTTTAGGTCATCCATCCATCTGACGGGGTTTGTCCCACTCTGCGTCGCCCGTACGTGGTCTCCGCTCTAGAACCCGTATGTCCTATCGTCCGTTGATTCTGTGCCAGATGTGCCCGGCCAATTACTACTTCAGCTTGCAACGTTGAAAGCTACGTCTGTAACATTGGTTCTCTAATGAATATCAATACAAATACGGGTTCTATTCGTCAGGGAAATACCAAGCGTTAGCTCTCTTCGTAGGTCCCTGAGTGACCTTGAATATGTGGACTAGACCCATTGTTAGTGTACAGTTAACGTCTCTGCTTCGTACGACATTACACTGAGGACGTACTGGTTGAAGACTTTTGTTGTGTGATTTGTGGTGTCCGGTTGTGACACGTCCTATATAGACCTGAAGATGCCCATCCTAAAACATATTTTTGGAGATCAGAGCCTACTCTCGCTTCACTGACCAAGTACCACAACCATAATTTATTAATCTCATTATATTGAATCCTTTATATTGATTTATTTTAATTTTACAAATCTAAGATTATAATCCTCATTCGTTAATATGTCAAAAGATAACATCAAACTCCATAAATTAATATAAGATCAGAGTATAAATAAAGCGAGATAAACAAAGAAAATAGGTTATCGATAAAGGGTCAACATTACTTAGTAGTTAATTGAAATTAGGTATGAGCATAGCTCTCAGGCAAAATAAACATCATTATTTCTTCAACTAATTGCATAAGCGCATCGCATTCCATCCGCTGGGACTAACGAGTTTATATCCGCGCCTACGGCAAAGGATTTCCCGTGTCTATTTACTGGAAATCGTTTTACTGTATGATTTATAGATATAAAGCATCGGAAGCTAATACGACATTGTGGACTTTATAAAGGTATATTTATTTATCTCCACTGCCTTTGACATATTCTGGAAATTTGGACAATTCTCGCCACACTGCGATAGGTGCGTTTGACTGGCACGAGAACGATGGTGTTGTAAATATATAAAAAATATACCAAGTAAGAAAAGTGTATTTCACATTGGTACATGCCGAGGCTTGAACTTGTTACCTTTGAATTAGATAAGTGTTCTCACAACTCAACCACCATTACCACCGGTTATTTCATATCAAAGCACAATTGTACCCAACTGAATGACTGACGCGAAAAGAATTATTCGCTGTAAATTTATTGCCTGTTGCATTGCTTTTGTAGCCTTGCTAGTTCACGCTTCCTGGACGCGCTTTTCCTTAATTTAAAAAAGAAACAAAAGCATTTTATTTTACAGTGCTTTCAAAAGAGCGCTGAATTCACTTTGATGTTAATATTTAAACAAAAAATATGTCAACAAGTACTGGAATTTCACTTTGATTTTAATAGGCTACGAACTACGAGTTATACGAGGATTGAATGCAGCAATGAAATAACTGCAAAAAGAGAGGTAAGCTTTTATATATTCAACTTGTAGTATCCTTGGTACTTTTCGCATTGGTAGTGATTTAGAGCAAGTTTATTATTTATATATTTTATTACGTTTATTTATTTTTAGTTTTCTATTCACTTGTATTTTTAATGACTAATTTGTAATTTATATTGGCGAGCGGTGGTGGCTCGGGTGTAAGCTTTACTTAACTACCGAAAAATGTGGGTTCGAAGCCTGGCTTGTACCAATGAGAAATACACTTTTATTACGTACATTTGTCACAGATTTACAACACCACCGTTCCCGTGCCTTCCACGTTAAGCCGTCGCTCGGTCTCGACGAGCGACGGTCGAGTGTTGAGTGTAGGCCAAATTCACCAGAAAAATGTGCAAGGACCATATCCAACAGTGGAGGTCTGTGTTCCAAGGGCCGTGATTATGATAAATGATTACGAGTATATTGGGTATATATTATATTATTTATAGTATGAGATAATTTAATTTTAACTAGATTCGTCTAACTATTAAAACTGGGTCAGTTGTAAAGTTGTTTGTTGTTAATTCTAAACTAAACGAAAACTAAATTCATTTCAAAACCTAGTAAATTATAAGTGCGTAAATTGCGAGTATATTTATAAACCTGGTATGAACGAAATTGTAAAATAATTTGTATATCAGTTTTTTTTATATATTTGATGTACGAGTATGAGTTACAGCGCTAGATTTTATAAAGCACGTCGTATAGTATATTAACTTTTTTACTTAATTGGCAGGTGACAAAACATAAAAAAACATTATATCATTATACAAAAAATATTTTTATTAAATATTAAACAGATAATATTGGGATATCGTAAAAAAAAAAAAATTACGTTCAATCTTATTGCTTATTATAAGATTTAGTTTTAAAGAGATTATATAAAATAATAGCGCACTCGTTTTTACAGCAATAATTAATAAAAAGATAATAACGAAGATATGATAATATGTAATCACAGTTTCCGATATGACAAGTTATTACTACTGTGACGTAGTAATAAAACAGCATGAAAATTGTAGCAAATTTTTAAATAAATTATATTTCTTTTTTTAAATATTTTGACATGAAAGTACAAACATATGAACTATTAGATGTTTGTTCCAGGAATAATAATATATTCATTTTCATTACAGCCCATTAAACACAGCGTCCTAAATCTTCACTGTTGGTGATGGATCTTTCAGAACATTCTGGAGAATTTGGCCTATACCTACTCGCACGCTGCCTTTTCTTTTTGCCGTAAATCAACATAAATTTAATTTTAATTGAAAGCCTTATCCATATTTGGGGATGCTTTGTAGTTAATTATAATATACACCTTGGTAACTTTAACCAAATTTTGGATGCCAGAAATGCCGAAATGTTATACATTTCAACAATGAAAATAATATTCAAATTAGTCTAAATCTGTCCTTAATAATATTTTGCTATAGTAAAAACGGTTTATAGCCCAGTCAAGCCGGCATAGTGCTAGGGACTGATGTCAGTGATGTGGTTCCAGTTGTTAACATTTATGGACCTCGCGCGCCACTTATCATAAGAGGGGCGCACGGTCCCATGCCGTGCTAGTATAAAACAAATATGTATGAAATGTCATCATCATCAGCCTGTATCTCTCCATTCAAGTTTAGCACACACTGTGGTTTTATACAGCCCCAAAATTGTAACATACTGTTTCTTATTGGTTCGAAAACGCGCTATTTTTTTAATCCATAAACCAAATAGTATGGTGACAAACGAACAGCGGTTAACCGCGGTCAATTTTTTTATTCAGTAACGTCTGGCTACAACATATGCTGTTTGCCAGAAATTCATGGTGGTACTAAAAACGTCAGGCGCAGTGCGTGTTTCTACGCGGTTTTGCGATTTTCAGCTATTTTTAAAGCGTTCACGATTAATCGCAGTTCGTGCTTAGCCATAGGGCTTGCATTTCAGGTGACCTCCTCCTTGAGGTTTTCCGCCCATCTGGCGGAGGGTCGTCCCACTCTGCGTCTTTCAGTACGTGGTCTTCACAGAACCCATCGTTATCGTTCATCGGTTCTGCGACTCCGACCCATTGCCAGTTTAGCTTGCTAATTTTGAGAGTTAAGAAGAAAAGATTTAAAATTCATAATAGTTTATTGCAAATACCGAATAATCGACCGCCTCCGTGGTCTAGTGGTAACAAACGTTGCCGTGAACTCGGGAGGTCGTGGGTTCGATTCCCACCGGGGGCAAGTTGTACATTGTATAATTTGTCTCGGTCTGGGGGGGTATAATATGTATATATTAAAAAAAAAAGAGTATAATATGTAGTTTATCAACCATCTAGTTTCCGTAACACAAGCCTCGTAGCGTACCACGGAAATTAGATGGCGCTGTGTGACCTGTCGGAAAATAATAATAATAATAATACACGTCAATATAGGGTGATAGAATTATTAGGCCAGCTGTATTCTACCATAATGGTATGCAAATTATTATACATACTCAAAGTAGAAATACTATTAATTTTACTAATAATCAATAAATTTTCGTTGTGAATTTTGAAGATTATTTTTTTGTTGTTAATATTTTGTACATTTTTTTTATTAATAAATGTATAAGAATAACCATTATTTAAGATACTAATAATATATATAAATTATTGTCAAAATTACAACTTAATATACTTATTTACATTTCAACACTTGTACAATAGTACAAGTGTTACAAAGCATTGTTCTTTTAACTATTTAATTAACAACTTCTTAAATTTTATTATTGATGTTAATTGTTTTAGTTCTATATAACCGTTAAAGATTTTACTCGTAATACAAATCTGATTACTGTTTTAGAGACTATGGTTAGTTGTGTAGGCGGTTCACATAAATTATATTTATATTGAGTCTTACAGGCCGAAAAAGACTCGGGTAGTTTCAAATAACCATACATATGTCTAGAATATACGAACACGGTAAGGTAAAAATGTTAAAGTAAAGTACGAGTATGATCAATAGGAGTCCCGCTGTCCGAGATTAAAAATTGCTCAATTACTTTTTTCAGCTACCAAACAGCATATCTTTGTCATCCAAATTACAATGTCATATCTCAGCCTAGAGTTTACATAGCCATAGTACGAAATAATAGCTGCTGATTCACAAATCCATCTACTCAATTTATATACATATATTTCAATTGCAAAACTTATCAACGGTAATGCCGAGAATTTTTTAACTAGATACATCTTCAATAGTTTCTCCTTCAGATTTGATGATAAGCTTTGGTTTGGTATTATCATTTCTGAATAAAACTGTGGTGTCATCAACAAATAATACGCATTTGTGCTTAAGTGAATCGGTTAAATAGTTTATATAAAGGATAAATAACAGTGGGCCCATTACACTACCCTGTGGTACACCAAATCTGTTATGACATATACTTTGACATTCAAAACTATAACATAATTAGTCATAATCCAACCATTCATTTGTCAATTAGATGTATTGGATAATATAATAATAATTATTATAATATTTGTGATATACATATTTAGCTTTTAATAATTGTAGAAATTAACGGTCATTTTTTTTAGAATTAAACACTTGTTTAAATTAGTTTCACTTGACCACTGTAAGTTTATCATGATTAAGTATTAAGTCACGGTTTAATATCTTTTTTAAAAACATTTTTTACATAAAATAGTGGACAACATATTTTATATAGAAATAATAAATAACTTATTTCACTTTATTTAGTGTTTAGTGACGATTTATTGTTACTAGTTTTAAATTGTTTGTTACCAGTTATATATTTTATTGTTATTTATATCTTTGTTTTTATGCATTGGAAACAACTATGTTTATGTATAACTTAACTTAAAACAAATTAAATACAGGGATTTACTTTCGATACTCGGAGCGTTCCAATTCACAAAGTTAAGGATAAACTTTGTATTGTTCACTTTGTATGCCAGGAACTTTGGTTTTCTGACGGATGCCAAAGATTATATCCATCAAAGAAATACTCTCTTCATAGGTCTGATCAACCTTGGACTTCCCGCTTCAAATGTTATAAATATTTTTTAATTAATAATTGTGCTTCGACCAGGAATCAAACCCTACGCGTCTAAATTTACAATCTTAACCGCTTGACCACGGAGGCAGTCGTAGGCAAATGTATGAAATGTAAAATATAACGTACTACGATGATTCGGGCATGTTGATAGAATGAGCGAAGAAATATTGACGAACCAGATATATAATGCGAAAGTTGTGGCGGACCGAGACTCACATATCACGATCAAATAAATAAAACACTGGCTGAAGGTGCATTAAAAAGCCTTCGTAACAAAAGCGCATGTATGAAGAGATTAATGAATGTCGACGAGGCAAAATAGGTATGTCGTGATCGTGTCAAGTGGCGCTCAGTTGTGTATGCCTACCCCGCAAGGGATCTGGCGTGAAGATGTGTATGTATGTATGAAAGCGTTATACGAGTATATAGGGGTTTTGTATACATTTTGGTCAACAAGATCTATAACTATTTCAAATTTAAAGTAAATCAGACCAGTAGTTCTTAAGATACTAGTTTGCGGACAGACACCATAGTCTCACAAGGTACAATTGTTATCAGTCTGTGTCTCTCCACTGCTGGATGTAGGCCTCCCCCAAGGCTCGCCACTTCACACGATCTTCTGCCACCCTCATCCATCCCCCACCAGCGACCTTCCTCAGGTCATCTGTCCATCTGGCGGGGGGTCGTCCTACTCTGCGTCTTCAAATTAATTACTTAACATTATTTGGAGAGAGGAGGAGGAGAGACTTGCGACTTTTGCGCAAGACCAGCTGTTTTCATGCAAGAACAAGATCAATACTAGCCAAGTCTTGGTCTTGCTTCGGGCAACACTAATTGTGCTAAAATAAAGACAAAAAAATACAGCTAGACATGTAAGCTGGCCACCCTGGAACGCTGGCAGCAGCGTAAGGGCATTCACTGTGCCTACGTAAAAGGTTACGCACTGATTCAAATCATACATGAATATGTAACTGCATAATATAGTGACATACGAATTTCGTAGACAACAAACTGCTCAAAAAACAACAAAAACATACCAATTCTCGAAAACATTCGAGCGACTTCGTGAAGATCAACACTCAACAGCCCCAATGTATGTATGTATGTATGACCCAAAAGTATTTTTCAATTTGGTTAACCTGTTGTGTAAACGCAAGCGAAGGGAGGGGCGCGGGAGTTACGCCGATCGCTAGCCACGTCCTTGGGAGTTTAGTCGCCATGGAGCGTTTTACAGGAGCGGAACGTGCGTGTTGTGTGCGTGAATTTTACAAAAACATTAATTCTGCAGCTATCGCGCAGCGAAAACTTTATCATTTTTATCAATTGCGTCTTGTAAATGAAAGAATAAAGTAACCGAGTACTCAACTCAATAAAATATTTATTTATTCATTAATTTCCACAGCACATTACAGAACATAAAAGTTAGTATACATATAATTGTATATGTTATATGTACATTGGCCAAATTAGGAAATATACTTTATTACTGATACTTAGCTGAACGTACAATTTTTTAAGACACGGGATCGACAGTGAACAAACCACAGACTTGACAACCAAGGTCATCAAGAAGCGAGGAAAATGTGGAGAGCGTACGTCAGTCAGTTCGAACGAATCCCGCTCTATCTAAAAGTTCCCTACATTGCATAACGCGTAAAGACTTGTGTCTCCACCCCTACAAGATACAGTTGGTTCAAGAGTTTTAGCCTAGATGCCGCTAACCAAATGATGAGAACGATTTTCGACATTTAACAACATTATGTTTTCGGATGAGGCACATTTTCATATTAACAACCATGCTAACAAGCAAAATTGCCGTTATTGGATTTTAATGAATCCAAGACATGAAAGACTATTCACCAAAATTAGCCCGTACTAATTCGCTAATCAAAGGGGTCGTACAAGTAGGTACCCGTTAATTCAGAGCGATATGTGGAGATGATAAGCTAACTTTTTAATCCAGCTTTACAAGGTTTTGTTGGCTTTAATCGTAATACATGGTTTCAGCAGGATGAAGCAACATCTCACATATCTAACGTGTCTATGCCAGTTGTTCCTGAACTTTTAATGGAAAGTTGATATACTCGTATGGACGAGGTGAGACAATGGATTCTTTATTGTGAGGTTATCTCAAACTAAAGGTATACGGAAACAATCCTAACTCTCGGGATCAATTAAAAAAATATATTCGAGATATAAAAGAATATATGGCAGCGATCACGGAGAACATGTGCCGAGAAATTTTGCAAAATTTTGCTTTCCGTTAAGAAGCGTGTCAGCAAAATAACGGAGCAAATTTAGATGACATGATTATCCGGGAACTGTACTTCAATTTAAAGTATTTCTCTTTTTATTAAAGTATTCGTAATACATTATTTAAATATTGACTTTTTATTTTAAACATAAACTTTTGGGACACCTTGTAATTAATAACGATATTTTAATGATTGATGAAAATTTATGGGCCTTTATCGTATTCGACAAGTAGATAATTAGTGCTTGTATAACAAATGACGCGTGTTTTATCTTACAAATATGGTGTATTTGATTTAAATATCAGATAACACGGGAAAGCAATATAAAAGTCGATTACAACTTTCAATCTCAAACTCTCAATGCAGGAGGAGAAAGAAATAACTTTGCACCTGTAGTACTTTTTTATTTCTCACTATGACGCATCTGGATGTATTATAGAAATAAGAGATTATGAGATTTACGGAGAATGCCATTTCGCTTTGAAATATTTAACAAATAAATACATTTAGTTACGGACAAAATGGCGGAACTTTTATTGTTCGAACTCCGAATGAAAATCGGATGATCCGGTTTAGTTGCACATAGACAAAAGTAGAATGGACAAAAATATATTGTTTCTGGACCCACCGTTGTATAAAATGAGATTTTAAACTTACGATTGTTATTTTCTATGCCCTTAAATGTAAGTGTGCAGTATACGAAAATACGAAAAGAAAGTTAATGTCTTAACTAATATGAGTAATTATCCCCTACTGTCATTAATCCATATGTCTATCTGTTTATCTAGCCTTGTCACGCATAAACTCCTAAATCAATTTTGATGAAATTATCAATAGATGTTCCACGAAACTTAGGGAAGTTATGATCGGAGCACGGCATGTGACCCTACTGCTATTTGTCTGTCAGTTTGTTGTTTTTGCCTTTGTGCCTATAATACCACCGTCTTTTTTTAAAATACGACCATTGATTTCAAGGTATGAATTCATCATTCGGGTTCGATCATAATCTACTATCTGATACGATTGTTGGTTACTTAATAATTTCGCTGTTGCCCGATAGTTATAAATAAGAGCGCTTTTACAAGGTCTTTGTTGGAAAATATGTAGGATGTATTTTCCGATAATGTTAAGAACATGGAACTGGATAGAAAATAGAAATCTATGATCCAGTTAATATTACCTTCGCATGGCTAGAAACACATAAGGAGCGTACTCATTGAGCCATATTATTACACATACGCGCCATGCTCAATATTTTATATTAAAAATATGCGATGCAATTTATTGGTTATAAAATAGTTTAAGGCTGCTTTCCACCAGAGATGGAAGCTGATTTCATTTCATTTTCTCAACCTAGCTCAGCGCAGTTCTGGTAGCAAAGAGTAGTATACATTACAAAAGAAGCTAGAGATTTCTAGGGGCGAGGAAGGTGTGTAAGCGATGTATGCGAAGGTCACAAGCGAGGAATATTAACAGGGGGCGCGAGCGAGAATATGTACAAGTCAGCTACGCATCATACTATCGTACGGAGATTGCGATGGATAAAGTTCGTAACAATACCGAACTAGAAGTGGCAAGTCTGTCACAGAAACGATAAACAATAAAGACAACGTATGGAAAAACGCAGAGTGGGAGAAACCCCTGCCAGATAGACAGATGACCTGAAGGTCGCTGGTGGAGGATGGCTCAGAGAGTTATAGTATGAAATGGCGAGCCTTGTAGGAGTCAAAATCCAGGATTGGAGAGATAGACAGGCTGATGGTGATAATGACGCATCCCCGCATCGCTTATCTACACCGCTCAGTAACTTGAGCACAAACAAACTCTACGTTTGAATCTAGAACATGTTGAATGAATTTTAGACAGTACCATGAGGTGAAATGTAATGAATCTACTATTTGGTGGCTCGGATGTATTTTTTTTTATTAGATTCGATAGTGGAGTTTCTTCATGCATTGGTCACGCTCCTACAGCTTTCTCGGTGAAATATGGTCTGTCTTAGCTTGGGTTGCACCAAAATTAGGTCTCTGTGAGTGTGTAACGACTAAAGTCAAAAATAGCGTTAATGTATCAGTTTCATTTTAAAGGTCAGCTGGTTAATAGACGCCATTTTTAATTTAAATCATTACAATTATAGTCTTCGTTTTGGTATAAAAGTATCAACACGACCGTTTCCCTTTCGGGGTGGTCAGAAACCACGCTTATAAATAAGCGGATTCACATTTAGCCAACTTAACTATAGGCGAATCATGACAAGTGGCAAGCTCGTTGATGTCTCCAGCGTACCAAACTCGAGAAATATTACAAATAAAATAAATATTAATAAAATTGATTTATTTACATTATTAAAAAAAATGTTGAGAACAGAAATCAAACCCGGTACCTCCGCGTCTAAATCCACGGACTTAACCGCTAGACCATAGAGGTATAACCCAGCCTTAGCCTATATATACCTTAACTACCTTTAATTGCACCTGCTATTATACAAGCCTAATTAATATATCTGTAAGGTTTCCGAGTATGATAAACCAGTCGTATCAGGAAATAAAATTTAGGATGTTTGCCAAAGTAACATCGCAAGCGTAAATAATAATAGATGTCGCATTTATAATAAAGTTATTAAAACTGGGTGCTATTATTATTAAAACATGTAAAATATAAACATTATTTAGTAGCTCTAGCAGACCGATACTCACTCATGATGACATTATAACAGAGTCCTAGACATCCACTGCAGGAGATGCGTCTTCCAGAAAATATATCTAGAGAATTTGGCCTACTCTCGCCACGCTGGCCAGATGCGCTCAAGCACTACGATTGAATAAAGTGCAGGGAAATGTCAAAGTAAAATATAGATGAATATAGACGAGACGAAAGAGCTATCTGGAGCTTCATTATCTACAGGCGAGTTGATAATAATTTGCATATTAAAATATTCAAATTTAATCAGTCTATAATTTAATCTGGATATTACAAATATGAATATAATTTTGATCGATTTTGTCCAAATTGGAAACTGATTCATTATTAACGTTATAAATGAATATTATACCTGAAAATGACTTCTAATTTCTTTAAAGTTATATAATTTATTTTCCTTGAGGTTCCGACGTAGACGACGGATGTCGTGATAAGGTCCAAGTGGGAGTATTTCTAGTGATTCAAACTTCGCCAACCTACGTCAGCAAACAACTACACTTAAATGCAGTCTATACGAGCGAGATCTACATACATTTACTAATACATGAAATTTAAATTACACTATTTTATTTTACTTTATACTGAGAACGACAAGTGGCACTGCGCTCAGGTCTAACGCTAACCACTGATGATGTTATAATGCCGTTTATTTGAGCATAAGATACTAGATCTCAATTATGAAATACGACGCCTAATCACTGTGTCCGGTACATGTAATTCAACATATGACAAAAGGCCTTTAAGTAAATATTTTACGTACCTCTTTTTGTTGCAAGAAGCAGTGAAGAGCTTGAGTGACATCAGCTGCGTGTACCGAATTGTGGTAAGGGTTGTTGCTGTGGTACCCCTCCTCGATAAGAGTGAATAGCTTCCAAGCCTTGGCCACGTCGAGCTTGAAGTAGTTAATGAGCCCGTAAAAATGAAAAAGGTGTAAACAGAGCTCAGGCAGGCCGCGACCTATAAGAGAAAAATTGCGTTAATAATCGACATCACAGCTCCTTGAACACTTAGTCCTAGACCTCCACTGCTGACGATGGGCTTCCCAGAACCTATTTCTGAAGAATTTGGCCTGGTCTCGTCAAGCTGTTGGTTAGACTAGTTGACAAGATTATTAAAGATTTCACAAATTGGTGTTAGTGGAACCAGGACCGAAAGGTCTAACATGATCGGAGACACGGGAGCGATGGTGTTGTAAATCTTTTGAAAAATCTACATGACGGGTTTAGGAACTACGATCTATGGTTTCAAGAACACCGTTCTAACTCAACTACAACCGCACCGTAACGTTGTTAATATTATGAATATGATCTGTCCCTGTTTGTAAAACTGTTGAAATTTTAATTACAAGTTGTAGCATTAAAAACAAATTATCCAATACTATGCTGTGAAAGACGTTAACAGGCATGAAGTAAAAATAAGTGGAACGTTTTACCAATATACAGACGACGGCTAACTGTAACAAATCGTTTACAAGTAGTTTTGGTATTTTGACGTTATAACATCAAGGTTGATATTAATATTCATTTAAAGTTAAGAATATTTTACTCATACTGGAAATGTTTACTGTTTAACTCACCTCTTTGTTGCAATTATTACTCCGAGGACATTTTACGTATTTCTGGCGACAATAAAGAACGAAGTATATTTTCGTATTAGTGCAACAAAGAAGCAACTATGAAATGTTTAAAGCTGCACAAAATATTTACGTCTGTAATAGTACTATTTCAAAGCTTAATTAGAGTGCAATAGTTAATTTATTAGCCTACCCGCAAGCGGTGTTGAAACCGATTAAAATTCCGAGTGGATCAATCTGGGAAATACAAAGTGTACTTCAAATAATTAGTTCTACAGTGCTTACAGCACTTGACCTAATTGCATCATTAACAATATAGAGATTTAAAATTACCAACCACTCTATTAATTATTATAATCACATTAATAGGCTCTCAATTTACTTTTAACTCTGATATTCCGCACTGGACAAAAACAACGTGCATTACTCGTATGTGATGAAGAATAATCACTATAACCCTATAACGATAAAGTCGCATTACATCTTAATTTATCAGAAAACGTAATAATACAAAATATATTAGGGTAATTTAATGACCGGATTCTTAAAAAAATATTGATTCATGCTCCCACATTTTTTTTGCAATAAAATAAATGAACTACCTATAAATTTGATCGATTAATAGATAATATCATATTATTTGACCGGCTCCGTGGTCTAGTGGTAACAAACGTTGCCGTGAACTCGGGAGGTCGTGGGTTCGATTCCCACCGGGGGCAAGTTGTACATTGTATAATTTGTCTCGGTCTGGGTGTTTATATGTATAATATGTATATATTTACAAAAAAAAAAAGTATAGTATGTAGTTTATCAACCATCTAGTTTCCGTAACACAAGCCTCATAGCTTACCACGGAAATTAGATGGCGCTGTGTGACCAGCCTGGATTTTTTTTTTTTCGTTTTTCTTTTTCCATATATAACGTCAATTTCATATGTAAGGATCTAATATAAATAATAAATTACTTATTTTAGTCAAAGAATAAATTGTTAACATTTTAAATAAAACAAAATCAATCGGACTTTGTTTCAAAATTATAAATATTTTTCACATAATATTAAAGAGACAAACTTATAAAAGTCAAAAGTCAGACATAATTAGAATATGGGAAGGCAATAGAAGTTTGCCCAGAAAAAAATCTTATCCTAGAGGAAATATTTAAAATGGTAACATTAATGACTTACGAGGTTTGGAGAGTTTACAACTTATTGTTTTGATTTCGAGGATCACTTGAAGGAGGAGTTCTTCGTGCCATTTTGCACGGACATGTCAAGTCCAAGTTTTTCGTTTTGTAAATTAGTTTACTGTGGATATTGTTAGTCGAAAGTAGTGTTATTTTGTTTAATAATGTGCTACGTTAACGTTAAATTTGACTCTATACGCAGAAGTTGCACTTAATTTTTTGCGGTGTCCCGCGCTGTGAACTCCTGTATACACTTCGTGTTTGCGCGATATTGACGTGAATTACTCCAAGAAAAGCATCAAATTCTGCAACACTTTTGATGATCCCCAACTCGGTTATGAACATAGATTATGTAAATAAATTACGTGTTTAGGGCTGATGTATTCTGTACAATGTCCTTTAAAGATAATTAAAAAAAAAATCACTTAAAGGACACTTTGACAGCTGAAAGGAATAATTGAGTGAACGTGCCGTTTGTAAAGGAAACGTCTAAGAATACGGGTGATGGTATACAAAGTATAAAACTACTTGTCACTTTAACGAACAGCCAAAGTGCACGCAGCATCATTTCTTCGTTTTATTGCTATTAAAATAACCGACGTAAAATAGTAGTGACATCAAATAATATAATGATGTCAAGAGCCGATGCTGTCTTATTTACTCACATAAAATGTTGTAAATAACATAATTAAATTTTATTGCGAGTGTAGCAACACTTTAATTAAAATAAGAAAATGTAGGTACTTTAGTGTGATTTTGTATCCAAAGTTTTAGGTACAGAATTGTAATTTTAGGTACAAGTTTAAGAGCGACCTTTATTGTTCGAATATCCAAATGAAATCTACTTTATATTAAGAAATAAACACTAACAAAAACGGCGGTGATGGGTAACTCATTATACGATACTTTAAACCAAAAGTAAACGTAAGTGTAAGTAAATTTGTATTTTTGAGTAAAATGTATATTTAATGAAATGATTTATTTATTTTAAAATGTATTATTAAAAAAAAGTATCATCACCTTTCGGGCTCATCAGAAACTACACTTTTTTAAAACGTGTTCACATTTAACTTTACCATAGGCTCATCATGACGAGTGGCAAGCTTCTAAGTCTCTATAGACTCTAGGGTACCAAACTAGAGAAATATCACAAATAAATTAAATGTGTTTATTTACATTAATAAATATTTTTGGGTCCCGACCAGGAATCGAACCCGGTACCACCGAGTCAAAATCCACGGACTTAACCGCTAGAACGCAGTTAAGATGTTAAAATGTTTTAAAATATAAAATAGTTACCGCCGGATACGTTCTCCAGTGTGAACGCGTTGAATTCCCAGAGGCCGGAATGATCCAGGATGCACTACAACAAATGAAAAACAAAATTATTAACTTGGGAGTAGCTGGCCGCGTTATACCTTAACTGCTACACTAACCAGTTTATTACAATGTTAATAGTTTTCTCTCGTGCATATGCACACATTGTATTAGCCCTTATAAAAAACGTAGGTATAAAACACAAAACTATTGATAATAGATAAGGCTGCTTAACCAGAGATGTGCGAAGGAATAAACCGGCGCGAGAAAATTATCCACTAATTATTAGTAGTCACTAGTACTCGTATTAACGTGATGTGATAATAAAGTGATTGAAGATAATTCTTCTCGCTCATTATTTCTTAGCAAGTGCAAGGTAGCAGCTTAAAGAGCATTTAGAGTGTATTTGGATTCATATTATCCTGGCACATTTTATTTTTAAACGCACGGGGCATGTAAACTCGCGCTTTCTAAGCGAGTTCCTAGAATAGTAGCAACTGACATCAGTCCTACCACTATGACGACTTAAACTTTGTTGATTTATATATATATATATATATTATACGCAAGCCATGTGAACTCGCGCTTTCTGACATCAGTCTCTACCACTATGACGGCTTAAATATTGTTGATTTATTTATATATATATTATATACGCAAGCCATGTGAACTCGCGCTTTCTGACATCAGTCTCTACCACTATGACAGCTTAAATATTGTTGATTTATTTATATATATATATTATATACGCAAGCCCTGTGAACTCGCGCTTTCTGACATCAGTCTCTACCACTGTGACGGCTTAAATATTGTTGATTTATTTATATATATATTATACTCAAGCCATGTGAACTCGCGCTTTTTGACATCAGTCTCTACCACAATGAAGGCTTATTATAGTTGATTTATTTATATATATATATATATTATACGCAAGCCATGTGAACTCGCGCTTTCTGACATCAGTCTCTACCACTATAACGGCTTTAATATTGTTGGTTTATGTTCTTTTTTTACGCACGGCATGTGAACTCGCGCTTTCTGACGCCAGTCTCTACCACTATGACGGCTTAAATATTGTTGATTTATGTAATTTTATACGCACGGCATGTGAACTCGCGCTTTCTGACATCAGTCTCTACCACTATGACGGCTTAAATATTGTTGATTTATGTAATTTTATACGCACGGCATGTGAACTCGCGCTTTCTGACATCAGTCTCTACCACTATGACGGCTTAAATATTGTTGATTTATATAATTTTATACGCAAGCCATGTGAACTCGCGCTTTCTGACATCAGTCTCTACCACTATGACGGCTTAAATATTATTGATTTATTTATATATATTTTATACCCAAGCCATGTGAACTCGCGCTTTCTGACATCAGTCTCTACCACTATAACGGCTTTAATATTGTTGGTTTATGTCATTTTATACGCACGGCATGTGAACTCCCGGTTTCTGACGTCAGTCTCTACCACTATGACGGCTTAAATATTGGTGATTTATGTCATTTTATACGCACGGCATGTGAACTCGCGCTTTCTGACATCAGTCTCTACCACTATAACGGCTTTAATATTGTTGGTTTATGTCATTTTATATGCACGGCATGTGAACCGCGCTTTCTGACGTCGGTCTCTACCACTATGACGGCTTAAATATTGTTGATATATGTAATTTTATACGCACGACATGTGAACTCACGCTTTCTGACATCAGTCTCTACCACTATGACAGCCTAAATATTGTTGATTTATTTATATATATATATATATTATATACGCAAGCCCTGTGAACTCGCGCTTTCTGACATCAGTCTCTACCACTGTGACGGCTTAAATATTGTTGATTTATTTATATATATATTATACTCAAGCCATGTGAACTCGCGCTTTTTGACATCAGTCTCTACCACAATGAAGGCTTAAATATTGTTGATTTATTTATATATATATTATACTCAAGCCATGTGAACTCGCGCTTTCTGACATCAGTCTCTACCACTGTGACGGCTTAAATATTGTTGATTTATTTATATATATATTATACTCAAGCCATGTGAACTCGCGCTTTTTGACATCAGTCTCTACCACAATGAAGGCTTATTATAGTTGATTTATTTATATATATATAAATAAATCAACTATAATATATATATTATAAGCACGCCATGTGAACTCGCGCTTTCTGACATCAGTCTTTACCACTATGACGACTTAAGCTTTGTTGATTTATTTATTTATTTGTATATATATATATATATATTATACGCAAGCCATGGGAACTCACGCTTTCTGACATCAGTCTCTACCACTATAACGGCTCTAATATTGTTGGTTTATGTCCTTTTTTTACGCACGGCACGTGAACTCGCGCTTTCTGACGTCAGTCTCTACCACTATGACGGCTTAAATATTGTTGATTTATGTCATTTTATACGCACGGCATGTGAACTCGCGCTTTCTGACATCAGTCTCTACCACTATAACGGCTTTAATATTGTTGGTTTATGTCATTTTATATGCACGGCATGTGAACCGCGCTTTCTGACGTCGGTCTCTACCACTATGACGGCTTAAATATTGTTGATATATGTAATTTTATACGCACGGCATGTGAACTCACGCTTTCTGACATCAGTCTCTACCACTATGACGGCTTAAATATTATTGATTTATTTATATATAAATTATACCCAAGCCATGTGAACTCGTGCTTTCTGACATCAGTCTCTACCACTATAACGGCTTTAATATTGTTGGTTTATGTCATTTTATACGCACGGCATGTGAACTCGCGCTTTCTGACATCAGTCTCTACCACTATGACGGCTTAAATATTGTTGATATATGTAATTTTATACGCACGGCATGTGAACTCACGCTTTCTGACATCAGTCTCTACCACTATGACGGCTTAAATATTATTGATTTATTTATATATAAATTATACCCAAGCCATGTGAACTCGCGCTTTCTGACATCAGTCTCTACCACTATAACGGCTTTAATATTGTTGGTTTATGTCATTTTATATGCACGGCATGTGAACCGCGCTTTCTGACGTCGGTCTCTACCACTATGACGGCTTAAATATTGTTGATATATGTAATTTTATACGCACGGCATGTGAACTCGCGCTTTCTGACATCAGTCTCTACCACTATGTCGGCCTAAATATTGTTGATTTATTTATATATAAATTATACCCAAGCCATGTGAACTCGCGCTTTCTGACATCAGTCTCTACCACTATAACGGCTTTAATATTGTTGGTTTATGTCATTTTATACGCACGGCATGTGAACTCGCGCTTTCTGACATCAGTCTCTACCACTATGACGGCTTAAATATTGTTGATTTATGTAATTTTATACGCACGGCATGTGAACTCGCGCTTTCTGACATCAGTCTCTACCACTATGTCGGCCTAAATATTGTTGATTTATTTATATATAAATTATACCCAAGCCATGTGAACTCGCGCTTTCTGACATCAGTCTCTACCACTATAACGGCTTTAATATTGTTGGTTTATGTCATTTTATACGCACGGCATGTGAACTCGCGGTTTCTGACGTCAGTCTCTACCACTATGACGGCTTAAATATTGGTGATTTATGTCATTTTATACGCACGGCATGTGAACTCGCGCTTTCTGACATCAGTCTCTACCACTATAACGGCTTTAATATTGTTGGTTTATGTCATTTTATACGCACGGCATGTGAACTCGCGGTTTCTGACGTCAGTCTCTACCACTATAACGGCTTTAATATTGTTGGTTTGTCATTTTATACGCACGGCATGGGAACTCGCCGTTTCTGACGTCAGTCTCTACCACTATGACGGCTTAAATATTGGTGATTTATGTCATTTTATACGCACGGCATGTGAACTCGCGGTTTCTGACGTCAGTCTCTACCACTATGACGGCTTAAATATTGGTGATTTATGTCATTTTATACGCACGGCATGTGAACTCGCGCTTTCTGACATCAGTCTCTACCACTATAACGGCTTTAATATTGTTGGTTTATGTCATTTTATATGCACGGCATGTGAACCGCGCTTTCTGACGTCGGTCTCTACCACTATGACGGCTTAAATATTGTTGATATATGTAATTTTATACGCACGGCATGTGAACTCACGCTTTCTGACATCAGTCTCTACCACTATGACGGCTTAAATATTGTTGATTTATGTATTTTTTTACGCACGGCATGTGAACTCACGCTTTTTGACATCAGTCTCTACCACTATGACGGCTTAAATATTGTTGATATATGTAATTTTATACGCACGGCATGTGAACTCACGCTTTCTGACATCAGTCTCTACCACTATGACGGCTTAAATATTGTTGATTTATGTATTTTTTTACGCACGGCATGTGAACTCACGCTTTTTGACATCAGTCTCTACCACTATGACGGCCTAAATATTGTTGATTTATGTAATTTTATACGCACGGCATGTGAACTCGCGCATTCCACGCGAGCTCCAAAAATGGTATCAACTTACATCAGTCTCTAACTGATCTTAGAATCATAGCCAGGCCAGAGCTTTTTGCAGTATATATATATTTTTTATTTACTAGTGGATAGTCTAACGTGTTCCTATGGCCTAAATCAAGTAATATAATGACAGAAAATAGTTACAACAAGCAATACATTTATAAATCGAGTTGTATAAGTTTTTTAAATTAAAACATGTATAAGAAATAATATTGTTACTCGCGTTTAACGTATTTACAAGTCAATAAAGTGTGTCCTATTTATATAACTTGATGTTAACATACGCGAAAATTCTACGTTTACAACGTTTGAATTAAAGTAAAGTATCATTACGACCGTAGTCCCTGGCGGGCAGACCACGCCGTAAAGAGCGGGTTCACATTTAACTATCTTTAATAGGCCCATTTTAATGACATTTGGCAGTAATTTTCTTTAGAATCTTGGGACAGATATCAGTCATAGCCTTACTTTCCGTCACGCCCATACTAGTTAATCGAATTTAATAAAATTTGACAGATATGCTAATTGTGACAAATAAACCAGCGAAGCCGTCTAGTTAATTTGTTTTTGTGTTCTTGTCAAGGAATCGATCGCAGTACCTTTGCGTCCAAATCTATGGCCTTAATTGCTAGACTACAGAGGCAGTTTGTTGAAAAACGCTTCATAAATAAAAACTGTATATAAAACTACGTTTGCGAGTTAACTTTGAGATAACTAGGTAGGTAATTGCATCAATGGTCTTATTAAGTACCTGCTAGCAATGGGTGAGTATGCTAATGTCAAACAACTTGTATGGATCGTATATATACTCATACGCTAAATGAAATATATTTCAGTAAGTCTTGTTTCAAGCGGTGTTATTTTTATATAAATATATTTATATTAAAAGTTAAAATAGGCATTTGCCATCATTGCAAATGGCACATACTTTTAACGAGAAAAAGAAATAGGTGGTTGGCCGTGTGAAAGTGGTAAATTGCCCATTGGGCACATGTCATGTTAATATATAAAAAAAAAAACTAGCGTAATAACCGTGTTAAAATTACGATATGCTAATAAGTATTAGATTATTATTACATTATTTAATTAATAGTAATTTATGTTTTAAAATTTTAGTTTAATTAATAATTTAGTTTTTTTTTAAATCATTATCTTAATTTTATATTATGTTTTTAAAAAATTATAGAATTAGTTTTTAATTTATTATAATTTTAAATCTTAGTATTAGATAAATGTCAGTTTATAGTACACCCTGAAGCATCACGGTCATTAGATTATGTCATTCCTGGATATAGGCCTTTATTAGGATTCACCATTACATGTGATCTTTTGCCACCACATAACACCCCTTCAGCGACCTTCTTTAAATTATCTGTTCATCGAGTCCTGTCAAATCTGCTATAAAATAAATCATCATCATTGGCATATTTATCTACGGCTGAAATTCTTCACTTTGCGCCATCCTGCACTTACGTGGTTCTCACTTTTAGTGTTGCCCAATCATGGTTCTTGCATTTTTGTTATTATATTTAGTTTATTATTACATGTTTGCAAGACTAATATCAAAACTCACCCTGGAGTCCTTCAAGCGATGTGTGAAAAAGCATCTAGTCGAGCCGGCATAGTGTTAGAGATTGATGTCAGTCATGAGTGTCTGACTTCAGTTGCTAACATTCATCGACCTTGCGCGCCACTTACCATAAGGTGGGCCCAAGGTCACATGTCGTGTTAGTATAAAAACAAAAAAAAAACTCTAGTCTTGGTCTTGCGCAAGAGTCTCGCAAGATATTTATACATTATACGACAAATATATATATTCAGTCAGAGCAAGAGTCTTGCAAGACTCTCGTGCAAGACCAATACTAAGGCCAATATTAGGAGTCCAAGATTAAGACCGAGACCAGCTATTCTGGTGCAACATGAAGACCACGACTTGGTCTTGCTTTGGGCAACTCTGCCGACTCTAGAACCCGTTTACTGGACATAATTATACATTCGCTATTGAACAATCTCATTCCACCCCCATCCAACTCATCGACTTTCAGTAGCGCTATCCACTATAGAACCCATTAATAACTTCATAGTGCATATTATACATTACTCGGTCAAATCTGCTATAAAAGCAAACTTGAATAAAAAATATGTTTAAACTTGACTTGAGCAAGCAAAATATATTCGTGATTTCAATATTTTAATAATATTCATCCAAATATAATAATAATATTTATACCCTATAAGTAAGTCCGAAAAGTCCGGAGAGGCTTTCGACTCGAGTACCTACTTATTATATTACAAGTACCTACTTATTATATTTCATATTGAAGTGTCCATTTAAAACAATTTTATATATTTAAATCGCTTAAATGTTATAAGTATTCTCAATAATATGAGTTCTTAGGCTTAACTCGACAAATACAATAGCGGTTGTAAGATATTACTTAGTGCCACGCCAGGATGACAACAATCGATCAAACAGTTCAACGACTAGGATGAAGGAAAAATGCAACGCAATTTCACAAATCTCAAACTTTAAAAGTGTAAAATGGAAATACTTTAAAACTTTAGAAAAATGTAACATTCATGAAACTTTAACCACCTAAGTCATTATAAGACGAATAATATTACGTAGAGGATAATCATTTTAAAATTGAAAATCAATTTGAGTATTTGGTATAACAATTTACTATAACATTTTTACTCGCCATTCTGTGTCCTTGTTTTAACTATTTGAAACGCAAAGCCGTATCCACAATATGTCACAAGGAGATTCATATAAATACTGTGTTTGAACGCTTCATGAATATAAACAAATGACATTTAAATATGTAGTTAGTGAACGTTCGGACGACAATACCCCTTATTAGTGCGAAGGCTTAGGCAAGTAATTTGCCGTGGAGGAGTGAAGACGTGTGACGTACCTCGGTCTGGCCGGTGTGCATGTCATCCAGGAGCGCCTCCTCCTGGCACAGAGCGCGAGTCAACAGACGCTTCTTGCGGCGCTTGTGCAGCGTCAGGAAATGAGAGTCGTCCACGAACCGCATGCGCATAGCCAGAAGGGCCATATCGGTGGAGATGCTTGGCACGAGGCACCCCGGATCTGTAACAAATAAACGTGTTCATCATCATCATCATCACAGCCCCTAGAACACAAAGACCTCCACTGTTGGAGATGGGCCTTCCAGCAATTTATGGAGAATTTGGCCTACGACACGCTGGCCAGGCGCGTTGGCGAGCGTCTGATATTTTTTTTTTATGATAATTTCTTAACGATTCCACTAGTTGGTATTAGTTGAACTGGGACCGACGGATTATCGTGCTCTCCGAAGTTGTAAATGTATGAAACGTGTATTTCTCATTGGAACATGCACTGGGTTCGAACCGACCTTTTTAGGATGTTAAGGAAAGCGGTCTTACGACCGAGCTACCATCTCAAAAGACGTTACAAAAAACGTTCAATTAGAACTAATGACTGATCGAATATTCGGTTTTGGATTCGGCCACTTGTAGGTTGATACGAGTATTACAGGGTGGACGTGTGTAACTAACTGCCTCCGTGGTTTAGCTGGTAAGTCCGTGGATTTAAGACTCGGGACACAAAAATATTTATTAAGCTAAATAAATACGTTTAATCTATTTGTGATATTTCTCGAACTTGGTACGCTGGAGACATCGGCGAGCTTGTCACTTGTCATGATTGGCCTATAGTAAAGTTGGCTAAATGTGTGTCCGCTTATTTATAAGCATGGTTTCTGACCAACCCGAAAGGGTAACGGTCGTGATGATACTTTACTTTTTTACATTAGAACCACGGAAGTTTAAAAGTCGATCAAAATTAAAAGAGGTGCCGAAGGTTACGGTTCCGGCTAAAAATCATGCTTCGGTCGGAAACTAATTAGAAGCTATAACCGCAAGCTAGTATAAATCAAAGAATACAAGGAACGATTTTACGATTTGCATTCTGATAGCAATACATACATACTCGTATATCACAACTGTTTATCAAACCTGTGTTTACCAAACCGTAGATAAAAATGCTAGTAAAATGGTTGAGGCTTGTTAATGCTATATTTCCAAGAGCTCCATCCAAATCACATGTGATAATAATATGTCTGATCTATACATTTATTTACCAGGTATTGTAGATACTGATATATGTATATTTTTAAACGTATTGTATTTTTTTGTGTATCTATTGTAAATTAAAAGTAAAATATAATCATGATCGATTCCCTTCCGGGGTGGTCAGAAACCACGCTTATAAACAAGCGGAGTCACATTTAGCGAACTTTTATATAGCCCAATCATGACAAGTGGCAAGCTCGTCGATCTCTCTAGAGCACCAAACACGAGAATATCAGAAATAAATTAAATATCAATCAATTTTATTTATTTAAATTAATAAATATTATTGTGACCCGACCTCCTGATCGAACCCGCTACCTCCTCTAAATCCGCGGACCTGACCGCTAGACCACGGAGATAATTCTAAATCAATTACTGTGTTTACTCTACGTTTTTTTAGAGCCTAAAACTTATTTATTTTTATTTTTAAACATGTCATACGCGTATAATAAAAACTTATTTTCAGTGTGGTTTTCGTTAGTAAAAGTTAATTATTCCTACTGCCGCAATCCTTGGTTAAACCACAAAGTTTTCACACGGGTTACGTTTGGTAAACTTTACTGGGTCATCGTGACAAGTGGCGAGCTGGCTTGTTTATGAGTTACAGTTTTGCATCGTAACAACACAAGATGGTTTCAGTAGGATCTTGATATGCATTAAAACAAGAAGTAAACTAAACTAGACTTGTTGGTGTTTACTTGTATCGGACTATCTGTTTATCAACTTAGGAAGTATGTAACTAAAGTTTTGAAGTGTCTTCGAGATATCTTAGGGCGACCATACACGGTCATCATGATCAACTTACACGGATCGCTGTTGCAGTCATTGTCACCTGCTTGAGCAGACACTGCTTTCAACTGCAGTTGCAATATGGATTTTAATTACGCAGAATTGTTGCTGATTTTACTTAGGCTAAGAGTATCATCACGACCGTTTCCCTTTGGGGGTGGTCAGAAACCACGCTTATAAATAAGCGGATTCACATTTAGCCAACTTTACTATAGGCCAATCATGACAAGTGGCAAGCTCGTCGGATGTCTCCAGCGTACCAAACTCAAGAAATATCTTTGTGAAATAAATATTTTTGTGTCCCGACCAGGAATCGAACCCGGTACATCCGAGTCTAAATCCTCGGATATAACCGCTAGACCACGAAGGCATACAATATGCTTATGTCAATAGATATTTATTTGCAATATTTATTTGTATATAATTTATATTTAATATTGTTCTTGTCAATTTATTTGAATACTATGTTAATGTCAAAATTTGCATGCTAAAAATTATTTTATTGAGTAAAAACAGTTGTCAATAAGAATTTTCTTTAACTCAATAGTAAAAGGTTTTATAGGTAACTCTCGTATCTCTCTAGGAATTTTATTATATACATGCACATTATGTGGCAGTTTCTGCTGTAATATTCACTTACACATCTTGGGTAGATTAGTCGGGTATAATCTCTAGGTACAAATTTGTTACAAGTATTATATTTTTTACAGAGATTAGAATGTAGAATCGGCCAATAACAATACAGACAGTAGGATAAAGCGACGCCAGGAGTGGCTAAAAACGGAGGAATAACTGCAGCAGTCTACAGCTGTAGATTTTGGTGAGGTATGCTTAACCACTTGGCGAAATTTCGCCATGCTGCTGACAAATGGCTGCCCCAATGCAAACAATTTAAACGGATATCATGTAAGATACACATTTAACTGCTTCTAGGTGCGGACTACTTTGTGAAATCAGCTGCGAAGAAGTTACATACATTGTTAGATGCACCTTCAAACTGAAAATATGTCAACTAGATGCCAACATGATGCAACATTGTTTTGAAACTATGCTATTTTAAACGTAAGCCACTGAAAACCCCAACTATCCTCCTGAACTATGTAATTTACAAACGCGAAACTTCATTGGGAAATATGCAATTTTAACACATAGACTAACTTTAAACTAAATTAGTCTTCGATAGAAAAGTTGTTAAGTGCAGGCTTTAAAGCTTACCTATGTAGATAGGTGAGGTACTTCAATGAAGTTATTAATGTTTACAATATGGCTTAAATAATATTACATATTACTAAGGCTAGAACTTTGTAATAGCTAGTGTTGCCCAAAGCAAGACCAAGTCTTAGCTAGTCTTGGTCTTGCATCGGAATAGGTGGTCTTGGACTCGGTCTTGTTCTTGCACTCCTAATCTTGGTCTAGATCTTGCGCAAGAGTTTCGCAAGACTCTTGCACTGACTTAATATATATAAATATATATGTAAGTATCATCACGACCGTTTCCCTTTTCGGGTAGTCAGAAACCACGCTTATAAATAAACGGATTCACATTTAGCCAACTTTACTATAGGCCAATCATGACAAGTGGCAAGCTCGAGAAATATCACAAATAATTTAAATATTAATTAAATGTATTTATTTACATTAATAAATATTTTTGTGTCCCGACCAGGAATCGAACCCGGTACCTCCGAGTCTAAATCCACGGACTTAACTTATATATATTATATTAAGAAAATCTCTGTCCGCAAACTACTAACTCGACAACTACTGTTCTGATTTCCTTGAAATTTGAAATAGTTATTTATAGTATTACCTGTGCCTCTGTGGTCTACTATTAAGTCCGTGGATTTAGACTCGGAGGTATCGGATTCGATTTTTTTTTTAAATATTATTGTGTAAATATTTAATTTTTGTGATATTTCTCAAGTGGTACGCTAGACATCGACGAGCTTGCCACTTGTCATGATGGGTCTATAGTAGAGTTGGCTAAATGTGAATCCGCTTCTTTAAAAGTGTGGTATCCCGAAAGGGATACGGTCGTGATTGATAGAAGCGTATACACAGTTACCCAACTTTACTATGACAAGTGGCAAGCTCGTCGATGTCATTAGGGTACCAAACTCGAGAAATTTCAAACAAATAAATTAAATAAGTCCCGACCAGGAATCGAACCCAGTACTTCCGAGTCCGAATTCACGGGCTTAACCGCTAGACCACGGAGGTATTAGGTATAACACTAAGGTAGTCTTGGTCTTAGTCTTGCAACCATATCAGTAGTATTGTTTTGGTCTTGCATTTTTGCAAGACCAACACCAAGATTGGGCACCACTAGTAATAGCATAGCTGCAAAAGTTTATACTAGTAAGAAGGTATTAGTATTTTTACTTGACGCTCTAGGTTTTTTTTTTTTGTAATATAATTTCTAGAAATATATTTTTATGCTATTAAAGTTCCAGTAAAAATATCGCTGAAAATATTTTTCTCTCATCTTGTAAATAAAACTGACAAATATAATAATAGCTCAGCAGCTTTTTCCGTTAATTGCATGAAATAAAACTTGGAAAGTAAGAATGCAATGTGCATTTTATTTTATAAGATCGCCCGTTGCCGTAGCTATGCTTAGTTATGTATTTCTTAGAACGAGGAGCTATCTCCAGCATTGCCATTTACCTTTTATTAGGCCAGAGTTGATACAGATAATATTCATTAGGAATTTATTTATTTATTACATACAATAATTTGAATTTCAATTAGTCGTCAACAAAAAGTTGTTAAGTGCCTGCAGTTAATATTACTGCTTTTATATATATATATACTCACTTGTCGTGCTAGTTTTATATATATATAAAACTAGCACGACAAGTGACCTTGCGCCCACCTGATGGTAAGTGGCGCGCAAGGTCCATGAATGTTAGCAACTGGAATCAGACACCTATGACTGACATCAGTTTCTAACACTATGCCGGCTTGACTGGGCATGACGGCAATTGGAGCCTGATCCCTAAACATGTGGATACACTTTACTGGGTTTATCGGCACTAATGGTGGATACTTCCGCGCCCCGGCAGACTGGGCAAATTTAGTAATTTTTCTACCATCAGTCCGCATCTGTACTCGTTTGAAGGTATTCATTTTTCATTAAAGTTCAGTGGAGCTCTAGGGATATAATATTGTAAAAAGCATTCTAGAAAAAGAATTTAATCAATTTAGAATTTAATCTCTCTCAGAAGAAGACCCAGGAAAAGTATTATTCTCTTATCTTGTAAATAAAATTGAAAAATATAATAATAGTTCAGAAGCTTTTTTTTCCGTTCATTGCATCCTTACTTTCCAAGTTTCATTTTATAGGGCTGTCCGTTGCCGTAGCAATACTTAGTTATTTCTTTCTCGAAAAGAGGAGCCATCTCTTTGCTTTTATTAGGTCAAAGTTGAACAGATAAGTATTTATTATACTTAACCGAAGAACTTGGTGAATTAAAGTCTTTAAAGTTTATATATTTCATTTTGTAATAAAATTAATATCATTTCAAAGATGATGATTTGGATAAGGATACCGTATAATTAAAAATATTTATTCTAACTTCACTCGTTGTCTAAGAATAAAGTGAAGTAAAGTATCATCACGACCGTTTCCCTTTCGGGGTGGTCAGAAACCACGCTTATATAGAAGCGGATTCACATTTAGCCAACTTTACTATAGTCCAATGATGACAAGTGGCAAGCTCGTCGATGTCTCTAGCGTACCAACCTCGAGAAATATCACAAATGAATTAAATATTAATTAACTTTTAATAATTTAAATTAATAAATATTATTGTGTCCCGACCAGGAATTGAACCCGGTACTTCCGAGTCTAAATCCACGGACTTAACCGCTAGACCACGGGAGGCAGTCTAAGAATGTAAAATATTAAGAGATATTTTCTTAATTTAAAAATCCTGGGTTGAATACCGCCAAAACTTTGGAAGGCGAAGTTGGTCGCGTTAGTGAAAAGTTTACCTCTCAGGTGCCTTATTGTTGTCTTAAATGATTACCAAAAGTCGATCATCATATACCGATTCTTTTTTTTCGTAATAACCAAATATTTGACTATCTACAAAGTCCCCAATACCTGTCAACTCCATTGTTGCAATAGGAAATCTACGAGTACATGATATAGTCCCTACTATATATGTATACTATACTGTAATATGCTGCTATGTCTAAGTACAAAATTTTGCAACCACCTTGAAGATTTTATTCTGAGGATTAAATCTCACTATGGATATAGAGGCTCAGGCTCAGTAAGTACAATACGAAACGTTAATATCCGTCAGAGAACTAAAGTTGCCGGCGAAGATCGCAAAATTAGCAATCTAAGTGGTAGTGAGCCGGATACAACTGTCGTGGAAAGAAGGAGCGACTATATGTGAACCAAGGAGATCAGTTGACGTATGGAATGACGCAGACGATTCCCCTCCATATAGACGGATGACCTAAAGGCCGTTAGTAGAGGGTCAGATAATAGTGCAAAGATCGCATTCGCTATTACGAACTTTAGAGGTTTATATAATAATAATAATTAACCTCTTTACTTTATATTAAGACTTTACATTATTAATAATATACAAAAAGTGGTGGTGGCTCGGTTGTAAGAACGCAAATCCTACAAAGGTCGGTTTAAATCCCCGGCATGTACCAATGAGAAATATAATTTTGTTAAGTACATTTTGTCATAGATTTATAATTCCCGTGTCTCGGAGAGCATATTAAGCCGTCGTTCCCGGTTTCACTAATACGCATTACATGACTCAAACCTTCGCCAACCCCTCTGGCCATCGTGGCGAGTGTAGGCCAAATTCTCCAGAAATATTTGGAAGGCCCGTCTACAACAGTGGAAGTCTAGATCTCTGTTTTTTGGGAGGTGTGATGATGATGACATTACCAAATAAAGAATAATGATGATGCTATACTTAGTTGAAACGTACAAAAGTTTACGGCTTTTAGTGTAAAAATATTTAACAGTTTAATATTTACTTAACTAACACGTGAGCCTTGATTGCTTCAATAAAAATAACAAAATAAAATAATACTTATAAATACATCGACGAGCTTGCCACTTGTCACGATTGGCCTATAGCAAAGTTGGCTAAATGTGAATCCGCTTCTTTATAAGCGTGGTTTCTGACCACCCCGCAAGGGATACGATCGTGATGATACTTTACTTATAAATCCATTATTCAATTTGATGAGACCTTGACGCAGTTAATCAATTTATTAAATACCGAAACATTGTCTATATTTTAAAAGCAGATTTCGCAGCGCAAAGTAAAGTGAAAAGTTTTATGCTACGGGAAATAAATGGAATATGCAAATATTGTAGCGGTGCAACATTGAAATGTCTATCAATGTAGGCACATAGCGAAGCTTCGAAAACACATTATCGAAAATGGTTAGTTTGAAAGTTTAATTATTGCAAAAAGCTTTCGATCGACATATTATGCCGTGGGTACATTTTTACTGACAACCTATTATTTTGCTATTAGTGGCAACATATTTATGACAACGTTGGTATTAGTGTTCAAAACTTTTTAACCATTGACTTGAGTACTTAATTGAAAGGTAGGTTACAAACATGAAATTTTACGGTTTAACTATATTATAATAATAGCAGATGTACCTAATGCCAAATTAACTAGCAGTTAAGTCACCGCCATTCGTCTATTACATGAAATAGTGTCGGCATCTTTAAGGTAAAGTTTGTACCTATGCAGTACGAGTACGCATGCAATGTGTGCATCTCTACGTTCGTGTAATATATGTATATATTTTTATTACTATCACGACATGTGACCTTGGTAAGTAGCGCGCGAGGTCCATGAATGTTAGCAACTGGAATGAGACACTAAAAATTAAGACAGCTTGACTGGACATGACGGCGATTCGCGCCTGATCCCGAAACGAACGGATACACTTTACTGTCAAATGCCAATTTTTACTTTCAGGGAGAAGTAATATTGTAAGCTTGCAATGGTGATATTTATATAAAAATAACACCGCTTAAAACAAGACTTAACTAAGACATATTTTTTTTCCGCTGTCTCAGTTGGACCCTAACCCAATGCCCACACTAATGAGTAAAAGTAAAGCACCATCATGACCGTATCCCTTTCGTGATGACTTAAAAAAAAAACGTATTCGCGTTCAGCGAACTTAACTACAGACCTGAACTATTATTATTATTATTAAATTCACGATCCTAATCGCTAGACCACGGAGGCAGTATGTCGACAGAATTCCAAGTAAAAGACGAAACGCCGCGGTTAAAAATAATTAAGTATAATCGAGCATTCTTCGAATATGTAAGAAATACAAGCCTGTTTCAGTTTATGTAGAAATGAAAACTACTTAAATAAGTTGTAAATTACATAAAAATATTTTGTCGAAATATGATGTAAATATGAAAATTCATTTTGTACAAAATAGATTGCGGTCGCCGATGAAAGTAGATTAATTATTCCAAAGTTATTACGGCTCAGGGTGTTAAAACAAATCTCTATCGATATTTTGCGGTAAATATAAACGGATTTGGATTACAATTATTATGTTATAAGCAATCAAATTAAAATTAAAATTAGCAAGCTCAAGTGGCAATGGACACATCTACCGCAGAACCGACGAATGGGGCAAAGGGTTTCTAGAGTGAAGACCACATAAGGTTAAGTCGCAGAGTGGGACAACCCCCCAGAAGATAGACGGATAACCTGAAGAAGGTCGCTGTTGGGGGTTGGATGAGGGTGGCAAGAGATCGCGTTAAGTGGCGAGCCTTGGGAATGGCATACATCCAGCAGTGTAGAGATACATGCTAAATAATATGATGAAGAATCAATCAAATTGATGTTATTATGATCTTCAACGCTTATTCTACTGTTAGGGTTTAGCGGTATAATAAGCTGAACACTTTCCTTAACATCATAAAAAGGAGGGTTTGAATCTGTACCAATTAGAAATACACTTTTCTTATGTAGATTTGACATTTGTCATAGATTTACAACACCACCGCTCCCTGTTCCACTAATACCAACTTGTGAATTGTTAATAAATTCTTATTACTAACGTTCGGTATGCATTTAAAGAGGGATAGGGCAAGTATTTGGGTTTCACGACTCCTTAAAATAGTACATTCTCATTATCTTTGTGATTAGATTTAGTTAGCTTAATTAAACTTAATATTTATCTTAATTTTCTTTTGGTTCAATTTCTATAACACGCCTAACGTGACAAAGTGGCTGGTTGCTATTATCCTCGGACCTCGTGTATTGCTTACCATTAGGTCTGCGAGGTCGTGCTCAGTAAAAAAAAAATCAGAAGGGGTTAGGCCATAATCTAATCCACAACGCTGACCTTGTGCAAGTTGATATTATTGAAATCAGGACAAATAGCTTAACACACAACGGTGCCGTTTAAAATAGGAAATAAACGTAAGAAAAGTAATTCTCTTTTTTTTACTAGCACTACATGTGACCCACCTGATGGTAAGTGGCGCGCGAAGTCCTCGAATGTTAGCAACTGGAATCAGACACTCGTGACTAACATGAGTCCCTAACACTATGCCGGCTTGAGTGGGCATGACAGCAATTCGAACTTGATCTGTGTGGATACACTTTACTGAGTTTATCAGCACGAACGATGCATAATTTCCCGCCTCGGCAGACTGGGCAAATTACCACCATCAGCATACAGCATATTTAATTGAAACATTCCAAAATTTGAACCGCAATCTTTAGTTTGTTTAATCAACATCTTTAGTTTGTTTAATCAACGTTCATCAGTATTACATTGACTACAATAAGATGAAGATGTAGAAGATAATATGGTTAAAATTAGGTTTAAAATATTATTATTTTTATTTGTTCTTTGATTTCTGAAAATAACGATTAAAAGATTAGGGTCAGAAAAAAACAATCGTCCAAAAGATATTCATCTAATGCGTATACAGACGTATATCGTATAGTTAATATGATAAATAAACTCTTTATTACACAGAAAATAAATCATTTTAAGAATAGGCGAACATGTCTGAAAACAGAAGTGCAGATAGCAATGTTTGTGATTACGGTTTCAGTTGAAATTCGTGGACATAATTCTGTACAATTCTATTGGTCTGAATATTCCGCTCTCTGAATAATTCTCTTCATCGTTTCGGTTGACAGGCTGTCTGAGGCCTGGGTCAGTACACATCGGCTGACCAAACTAAAAACATAGTAACTGAAATTGAATAAAATAAAATGCTATTTACTTTGAATTATGTGTATGATTTCTTTCCAATCAAATAAAAAATAAGTTGGCGGTTCGAGCCACGGAGAGCACGTCGTCGGTCCCGGTTCCACTTGTGGAATCGTTAAAAAATTGTTAATAAAATTTACATCAGAGCCTCGCCAACCTGTCCGGCCAGCCGTGGCAAGTGTAGGCCAAATTATTTAGATATATGTTCTGGGAGGCCCAACTCCAACAGAGTAGGTCTAGGACGCTGTGTTCTAGGGGATGTGATGTACTTTTAAAAGGTATACATGCTTTTATATAACTTTGGGCATTTTTTTTCCTACATTTTGTTTATTGTAGGATAATAAAATAATATTCGGTATATATCGAATATAAAAAAGATGCTTGTCTTGATGTTATCTTGATAAATAATAAACTAAAACTGTATCAATTGGATTTCAAACAGGAAACATTGGATTTGAAACAGGAGACATCCTGTTTTCTTGTACCAGCTGATAAGCTTCGCTCGGCACTATACAATTCTGGGAAGTAATGTCAGCCATTACTAAAGGCTGATAACTCGCAAAGTTGTTTTTTTAATAAGCTTATTTAATAGTTTAAATTTACATGAAAACTTGCCCCGTAACTTCTACCTCTATAATGTTTTGATATTTTAATAATAACGTACATAGGCGAGCATAATATCGTCTGGTATTTTTTACCAGCTGACCTTTGCGAGAGTAATAAATTAATATACGAGTACACACCGGCACAATTATAGGAACAAAAAAAGTAGCAATGTAAAAACTTTTACTTGAAGGACTGGCCAGTTATAGTATTCTTTTACATTATTGATAAATTGTGAAAATACGAGTAAATAATGACGGTCACTTTTTTCACTTTTTACATATCTTTATTACGCCGCACAATTAATAATATATGGACTTTATGATTATTTGTAAAATTTTATTGTGTGGGCATCTTTGTTTATTAAAAGCGCTTTGTTATATCTAACTTAACACCACCGGAAATAATTAGGGCTAATAAAATGAGAAGTAATGACAACAAGATCGATTGCCTCAAGACTATTTCGACTAGTATCAACGATTCATAGTAGCATCCAGCGAAACAGATCGATCGAATTCTACTGTGACGAGGTCAGGGAAGAAAAAGATGAACATCGAGGCAGTATGGTGGTTATTTACAACGGAGTTCGTAGAAATTAGCGGTTAACGGCTAAAAATCAACTGGAAGACGTCCGAGGAGCACGAGTAAGTGAGTGTACAGTACAGCAGGAGTTTTGAGAAAGTTGGTTTAGCGTATATACCCGCCAAATGCCCAAAACTTAAGAGATATTACCGCGTATACCGATAAAGTTTTGCACGAGAACATTCCCATTGGGATTTGAACAAATGGTTTATTTTATTTACAGAATCCTATGTACAAAATATGTATGCATGGCAACCTGTTTCATATAAAGATGCGAAAACGTCAAAGCTCTCATTAGACTACCCAATCTTGCCCAATGAAATAATTGCACTGGGGACGGGGGCACTCTGCGGGGTGAGGCGGAGAGCACAATCGTCCGAAAACTAATCGTTTAAGATTGATTACGTCTGTCAGAAATGTCAAAAGCTAGGCGGAATGCCCAAGATTTTGACATTTCTGAAAGGCGTAACATTTTCTGTACCTTTTTGTTTGTACTTTCTCTTGGATTCCATTCATCTTAACAATATGTGTGTGGAAGGTCAGTTCACTGCAAAATATTATTACTTAATCTCACTACATCACAGATCATAAATAAAATGTGATCTGGAAAATCACATAACTGAATATTTCCCGATATTCAGGCACTTTTTGATACTCCACCAATGCAAAGTGCATTCAATGTTATGCTGAAGTGTAAATCAATCATGTTGGTTCTCAATTGACCTCACCAACTTCACATGGTGAAAGGTTCTCTTCACTGATAACTGTAGTTCTTTTAAAACAGATCAGGAACAGCGAGTATGGTGATGGAAAGGAGAAAGCCACATACAGTGTTTAGGAGCTCACACGGGGGTAGAGATAGTGATTAGAGACATTTTAAAGAACATTTGCCACATTTAATTGTGAAGACTTTATTAAAAAAGATAATGGAGCTCATAGTGCTGGTATGTGTGTATACCGGTAAAGAAATTCCCTGTATATAAATCTAGAAATTCAAGAACAAATTCGCATTTCACTTTTCTCTTCATGACAGGTCGTTGCGGTCATCGCATAATCTGTTCTTGCTATTCCCTCTCATCACACGTTTTATGTCCGACTCATTTGCAGTTGTTGCCGCAAATCTGTGGAACAACCTACACTTAGATATCCGACAGGCGCCAAATAGAACATTATTTCAAAATATGGTATTCACACACTTCTTGAATAGATCACAATAACTGTACATATACAATACATTGTATTTTTGTATCTATTAAGTAGTATACGTATATTTGTGTTAAGTTTATTAATATTATTTACTAGTATAGTATTAGTAGTATTTTAATTGTTTCTTGAATGTTCTTTAATTTGCATCAACCTTTCACATAAAACTTCGTAAAGTCCCTGAGTTTGACCGAGTAAGAATGTCTAGCGGCATTAGCATCATGTCCACCTTTGTAGATAGTGCACAAAGTTAAATGAATAAATCCGATAAATGAGATCATATCTGAGACTTGCTAAATAAAAGGGTATCCAGATTGCCAAACCACCTGAGTGAATTTGGAAACGCGTTACTGAGGAGCGGAAGCGATAGCCCCAAAAATCAACGGTAACAAAATCTGCAGCAAGCCCAGAGGAATAGAGGCCGTAGTCAGAGCAAGAATAGGAAACACTCTTATTAACCTTTTTTCACGACATGTGTTTTAGTAAATTTCATACATATGAGGTCTTAGCAAAGACTTATTAACGTCGTTGTTCAAAATAGTTCATATTTTTTTATTTTATTTGTGTCTAAGAACATTTTTATGAAACGTTATTATCACATTTTTTTCTGTTCCGCAAATTTTGTCGGTGCATGTATTATTAGTGGATGGATAATGGATATTGGTGGTATTTTAATATTATCGGTTGATCGATAAATTTTAAAGTTTTTACATGAATAACGTAGGCCTTTTTAATAGGTGGTGGGCGGATTGATGGTGGTAATTTGCCCAGTCTGCCAGGGTGGGGAAGTATCCACCATTCCCAGTAAAGTGTATCCACACGTTTCAGGATCTGGTTTGAATTGCTGTCATGCCCCGTCAAGCCGGCATAGTATTAGCGACTGATGTCAGTCATAAGTGTCTGATTCCAGTTGCTACCATTTATAGACCTCGCGGTACACTTCCCATAAAAAAAAAGGTTTATGCCTAGCGGGCGCTGAATATATATTAAGTTCTGTGTATATTTTTCTCAGTGTGCAGAGTAATAAAAAATATTATTATTTTTATAGCAGGTATCGGATTTAGCTATCAAGCACATGTGAAAAAATCACACTGTATAATGCATCTGGTGTCGCCCACGCTATTTATGCACACACAAGGGTGGCTTGACCTTGTAAATATAATTGTAACCTTGTAGTAATAATATTCAAGCTTAGTGCGATATAATTACCTAGGACCTACCACCGTGCTATATTTCATTATTTGTTTGTAGGTGAAAGGTTAAAAGTTGCCCTGCCATAATTCTTAGTTAGGGACTTCATTTAGTTTTTCACAAATATATAAAAAATGTTAAATACTCTTAGACAGTACTAAAATCCGTAACATAATCAGTTTACGAATAGTTATTTCTTAATTACTACACAATTATGAGCTCATGAGCCAGTTTTACCACTGTATTGCTGTTTATCTTTATAGTAAAATTAATAAAGCTATTAAATTGAACTCTTAGACTAATTTAAAATATTATACTGTAAATAAAATGATTTATATTACTTGGTTAAACTATGAAACTGAACAATTGTTACTGAAATAGTGGATAATCAATTAAAAATACTACATTATCATTGTCAATAGTCAAAGATCAGTTAATTTATATTTTATATATATATAAACTAAATAAAATAAAAAATAGTAAAAATACATAATAAAAAAATGTTACTAGTCGTTTAGGATAAAATTATTATATGTGCTAGTTTATTATTATTATTAATTAGCTATCTACGAGTATTAGTACTTTTTGTAAAGGGTACTTGCGTAATATGTGTAATTACTGTAATACGCATTAACCCGCGTAATTATAGTAAATTAATAAATAAATTTTAATAATTCCATAGCTGTATAAATTATTTTATCACTGTTATGCCTATTATATTTTATAATAATATATTTTAAAGTTAAAAGCTTTTTGACTTTGAAACCTGGGAATATTGTGTACCTCCGAATTGCATTTCCAATTTACTGACGTAGGTGTATTGACGTGTATCCGCTGTCCATTTCATTGAGACAAGCGAATAGTTTGTGCCTATAATAGTAACATGGAAATTGATAGCCTGGTGAATGCTACCGCACAGTAATTACACCGCGACAGTTTCAACTTTAGTATGCCTATGTGTTTCCAAGATACCATCAATGCAAGAGCTTTGTATCAAAATTCCTTTACTTAATGTATCTATTTCTATTAGTAATACAGCCAGTTGCAGAAAGGATGATTAAAATGTGGTTAATATTTTTATATACGCGACGTGATTGTAAGATAGTTTGTCACTTTTGTTATTTCAGCCTGTGCTGTTTTAGATGTTTTGAGTGGACTGTATTTAAAAAAGAAGCCTGCACCGGCTGACTCAGACCCACGCTCACCTATCCCACGCAAAATGCTGCGTGTAAACTGACAAGTATTAAACGTACTGTAATATTTGCTTCAATATTTAATTTCACTGGCTCGCCAACATACTCATACGCACTTTCCCGCTCTCCACACTCGTCGCCGCCTTCTGACTGAAGTGACGTTCCGGTGTTGCTATAAGTGTGCCCGAGACAGTGTTGCCTGTATTATTATACAAACACTACATCCCTTCCTTATTTAATAATTTTCTTTATTAAATTACTTTAATAATTTCCCCTAATAGTTAGTTTTCTATAATCACTTACATTATAAATTTGTTCACATTAAGGTTTCATGCTGATCTTATGTAACCTCCAATTGTACATCTACATCAGTGAAGGCTTTCCATTTTCATTCTATCTGCTTGAGACGTTTTACATTCCTTTTTGATCTTTGCCCTGTTCCTTACTGTAACATCTCCACCATGGATTCTTTATATCACATAGGTTGTAGTATTAAAGTTAGGTGTTAATTTATTTGTATTACCTGTTTTGTCACTTCCTATTATATCCGTGTCTTCCTCTCCATATTCCTTTCCTCTTTCCTTTTGCTCTTTATCTTGATCTCTGACTACTGAATCATCCTACTCATTATTGTAAATACCATTTCTGAAGCTGCATATCTCAGGATCGTTTCCCGAACCTTCTATTATACTTTCCATTGAGATTACACGCGGCCTTGAGTATTTCACAATATGTTGTACATATATGTATGTATATATGTATGTACTACATTGGTGACATTTGTAATTTCGCAAAGCCTTAACAATGAGTCAGCTAATTAAATTTATCAGGTTTGTATTTAATGTTTATAGTAATATGCCTGTTATTTTAGTACTCCTTATTCTATATTATATAGGGCTTTGATTTCACTTCAATAGAACCTCTAATGGTTTAGGGTCGGTGAGGAGTTCAAATTTCTTCCCGTACAGAAATATATTTAAATGTTCTATAGCCCAAAGTAGCTAAACTAGGGCTTCCTTTTCTGTATGGCTATAACGACGCTCACAATCAGTTAATGTCCTGTTTCCAATATGCTATTACCTTTTGACCGGTTCTATCTATCTGCACTAAAACTTATCCAAAGCCGACAGGGCTGGCATCAGCAATTACATGTGTTTTATCTTTAACATTGTAATAACCTAAACTTTGTATGTTCGTAAGTTTTCTTATAATATTCTAAACCCTTTCTGATGAATACCCTCTTGGTGGTTATATATCAAAAATCTAATCAAATTAATTTATATGCTAGAAAACATGATGACATTGCAGATCTTATAGCTAGAAAATTCGCTTTACATGTTTCACCTCAATGGCATTCAAATATTGGGCAATTACAACATGCAGAAAAGTGAAGTTGTAAAATGGAAGTAGGTACATTGAAGCTACGCTCGGACTATATACCTGATTCTGGTCATTCATCACCTGCATTTTACCTTCCACTTGTCATAAGCATGGTATAAGTACCTTTCCGCCTTCCACTTCATCAGAGCATGGCGTGAAAGTAAATTGTGTTCACTGTTTACTCCATGTGAGTATAAGAGAACTATTCCACCATCCACCTTCTTACAGGCATAGTGGTAACAATAAAAACTCCTGCCATCCGCCCCTTATTGAGCAAGGCATAAAGTGACATTAACACTAATAATTTCGCCTTCCATTGATTTCGAGCATGGCGTAAATGAATGTGGTCCTGCGTTCCACCGTCCACCTTTTTACAGGCATAGTGGTAACAATAACAACTTCTTCTGCCATCCGCCCCTTATTGAGCAAGGCATGAAGTGACATTAACACTAATAATTTCGCCTTCCATTCATTTCGAGCATGGCGTAAATTAATGTGTTCCTGCGTTTCACCATCCAACTTTTGACAGGCTTAGTGGTAACAATAATACCTTCTTCTGCCATCCGCCCCTTATTGAGCAAGGCATGAAGTGACATTAACACTAATAATTTCGCCTTCCATTCGTTTCGAGCATGGCGTAAATTAATGTGCTCCTGCGTTCCACCATCCACCTTTTGACAGGCATAGTGGTAACAATAATAACTTCTTCTGCCATCCGCCCCTTATTGAGCAAGGCATGAAGTGACATTAACACTAATAATTTCGCCTTCCATTCATTTTGAGCATGGCGTAAATTAATGTGCTTCTGCGTTCCACCATCCACCATTGGAACATATCGGGGTTCGTGGAATGGAACTGCAACTGTTTCAAGATTATCTTAGTGATAGGGTCCAGATGGTTAAAATCGATGATGTTGTCAGTCCTGAGGTTCCTGTCTTGTTTGGTATTCCGCAAGGAAGCATTATCGGACCCACCCTCTTTTTAATCTACATTAATACCCTATGTAACTATAAACTTCCTCATGCTCAAATTATCACTTTCGCAGATGATACAGTAGTTTTATTCAGTGGTGATAATTGGTCAGATGTTAAAGACTTTGCCGAGAGTGGCTTAAGACGGGTGTCCAATTGGCTCAGTAATAACTTACTAACCCTAAATTTAAGTAAAACAAAATATATAGCTTTTAGCATCAGTGTAAAGTCTCAACCACCGGACTCTTTCTCAGTAATAGCCCACTCCTGCATTAATACCTCTGATGAGTGCAAGTGCCTTGTGGTCGCATCAGCGGATTCTATTAAATACTTGGGTGTAACTATTGACAAGTACTTGACCTGGAAAAATCACATTTCTACACTTGCTTCTAGAGCTCGGAAACTTATATATATTTTTAGAAACCTAAATCATATAGCCGAAGGCTCTATTCTAAGAAATGTATATGTCGCTCTGTGTCAGTCTATACTAACATATGGTATTAGTGTCTGGGGAGGTGCAAACAAAACATCCATGCTAACAATCGAAAGAGCACAGCGCGCTATCCTTAAGGTGATGAACCGAAAACCAATGAGATATCCCACTGCACTTTTGTATAAAGAAAATAATGTGCTTACTGTGCGCCAACTCTTTATCAAGTGCATTGTTACAAGACAACATACTAAACCGCAAATTATTAATGCTAAGAAAAGGAGACGGAATGAATTTGTATACTCTGTTCCTCCTTCTCGCACTAGGTTCTCCCAAAACTCATTATTATTCTTGGGCCCATTTTTGTACAACAACATAAGCAAAAAGGTTACAATAAAGAACCTCTCCAAGTTCCTTCTGAAGAAATCTATTGACATATTCCTAAAAAAACTCGACTACTATGAAACTGAAACCCTACTAACGATAATACAGTAGCTGTTTTAAAATTAATATTAACCCATTTTTATGTTCTTTTAACCAGGATTTGAACCCGTTTTATTAACAAAACGACATCATTAGCATTTCGTCAATGTATGTATCCACGTATCTATTTGGTATACTGGGGTATGTACGTATATATTTATGTGTACGCATATGTATGTGTTTTGTGTATGTGTATGCGATATATGTACTTGCATGATGTAACTAATTAATATACAAATTACTTGCTGTGCAGATATACTCATATATATTTATGGATTTATACAATTTTGAAAACAATATTTTAGATACTTATCAGAGTTTATTTAATTTTTATTTGTATAATTTTTTTTTTACCAATGTAATACAGTAGTGAATTCTAATGCTATATTGTTAAATTTTATTTAGATTATAGTAATATCTGCATTAAGCACTTGTAAATCATAAGTGGATATCTAGTATATCATATATTCAGATTAAATAGGTATATTTTGTAATGCAGCTAAGTAGTGTATCATTGCCTGAACCATTTTTTTATTTTTATATTTTTACTATTGTTATTGTCTAGAATTTATAACACTAAACCAATTGTTTATCTTTTAAATTTTGTACTGATTAAGTTAAAGTTCTTTACCGTTTTTATTGTTTGTATCTAATTATTGAAACATGTTTATGTAAGAAACTATAATATTGTCTCATAACAGAAACTTTTTACTACTATAATTTTCTGAATTAAGTATATTTTTTTTTTATTGTCACTGTATTTGATCTGCTTACAAAGCATATACTGTGCACCCGAACCTACTTAATCCGGTTTTAAACTGAACACCTCTTCGCCGGCGTGTGCGCAGGCAGAGAACATCGCCTATCCGTCGCTCAGTTTTAACTTGACGGAGGGTAATGCGACAACTCTTTTGTTTATAGTTATAAAATATCTTCTTTTTTATAAGATTATTTTTGATAAATAGTTGTGATATATTTATAGGTCTAATACTGTATAGTGGTTCAAATTATTGTAAACATTAAATAAAGTTATTTATACAATCCATATTTATATACTGTGAAATTAATTTAACTTTTGGATGATTATTATATATATCATATTATCACTATAAATTGTTCTACGACCCAAGGCCTATAAAATTTCGCTCAAAATTATATTATTATTAGATTTGTATACTCTTTTTATATTACTGTATTTTTATGTTACTGTATATTTTTTACATCGAATAAAAATTATTATTATTATTTCGAGCATGGCGTAAATTAATGTGCTTCTGCGTTCCACCATCCACCTTTTGACAGGCATAGTGGTAACAATAATAATTTCTTCTGCCATCCGCCCCTTATTGAGCAAGGCATGAAGTGACATTAACACTAATAATTTCGCCTTCCATTCATTTCGAGCATGGCGTAAATTAATGTGCTTCCACTCTGTATACTTATTAAGTAAATTAATAACCAATAAAATAATACAAATACTATTTGCTTGAATACTTATCGCATAAAGTGATATTTACACTAATAATTTCGCCTTCCACTGTCTACAAGTATGGCGTAAATTATTGTGCTTCCACTCTGTATAGTTATTAAGTAAATAAATAACCAATAAAACAATACAAATACTATTTGCTTGAATACTTAACGCATAAAGTGATATTTACACTAATAATTTTGCCTATCACTGTCTACAAGTATGGCGTAAATTATTGTGCTTACTTTATTAAAGTAAAATCATAACCAACATAGGTAGAAAACAATACAAATACTATTTCCCCCCTTTTTAAAAAAATAATAATTGCTTTTAATCTTTATAAAGAAAACGGCGCACGATGCCACCGGTAACTCGTAAGTATAATTTCAATGTCATGTATGTGAGTCTTTAAAACAAAACACCTATATCGACTCATGTCGGGCGAGCTTTATAAACATTTCTTTTGTTTTTGATTTTTTTAGGACGCCAATATGGCGGTGCGTGATTGTTTGTTATTTTATTTTTGTGTCTTTTTATTCAATTAATTGTTTACTACAAGTCAAAGTATTCCAACACGTTATTCATGTAAAATGTGTCACTATTTATTAGCCTCATTTGTAGGTTACTAAAAGTACATTCTAACCTAATTTTAAATGAGATATTTCTTGCTTATTCCATGAAATCCTGATTACTGACCTTAATCCTCGTCGCCACTTGTAATATTTGCTTGAATATTAAATTTCACTGGCTCGCCAATACACTCATACGCACTTTCCCGCTCTCCACACTCGTCGCCGCCTTCTGACTGAAGTGACGTTCCGGTGTTGCTATAAGTGTGCCCGAGACAGTGTTGCCTGTATTATTATACAAACACTACACGTACATAAAAATATAAAATAGGATAAAAATAGGGAAAGCTCACCCCAGTCCATAAATTAGAATCACACACACTTTGTCACAATTTGTCGTACGAGAATGTTTTTTCACCACAAAATTGCGCGCACACGCGGCGAGACCTCGATCGCTTCTGCCGGTGCGCACCCCGTGCGTACGTGACCATTTTTTGTTGGCCACCCAATGGTACCCGCAAAATAATTTAGGAAGCGGAAAGGTATGCAATACAACTAAATAAATATGTGTTTATATATCCGTCTAGAATGCCGCGAAAGTATTTGAACTATCAAAACTGAACACAGCCAATGACGTGTGCCTCATAGGCATACGTTAAATATGTCAAAAGATAATTAGCATTTCTGCAACTGGCCGATAGTATAGTACTTATAATACAATCATGATATACTATAAACATGTAGTACACTATTTTATTTATCATAAATAGTTTTCCGTACCTCGGTGAACACGTTAAGCCGTCGGTCCCGGTTCTACTAATACCAACTTGTAAAATCGTTAATAAATTGTCATTAAATAATATATATATATATATATAATGCGTTGGTTTTTTATTTTTCAAACTTTTATACAATATATAGAATTCATAAGTAAAACGTTGTTAATCAAACTTATTTATAAAAATAAACGATATTTTTACATTTCCGTTTGTCATTGTAGAAAATCAATAAACACGTACCAAATTCGAGAAATATCACAAATAAATTATTTATATTTTTGGATTATTTATGAGGGAATTATAAATCCAAAAATATGAATAATTTATTTGTGATATTTCTCGAGTTTGGTACGCTAGAGACATTGACGAGCTTGCCACTTGTCATAATTGGCCTACAGTAAAGTTGGCTACATATGAATCAGCTTTTTTATAAGCGTGGTTTCTGTCTACTCCGCAAGGAATACGGTCGTGATGATACTTTACCTCAGGACATCAAAGTTATTGAATTCTAAAGTTTGATATAGGAATGATACTTCTTAAAATATTTTTCTGTGGTTTATTTTGATATTAATAGAACAATATGCAGATTGTTTTAGTAAATAAAAAAAAACATTTAATTAAACGCTAGTAGACAGCCTGTTTTTTTTTTACCTTAGCCGTTGTAACTACACGTAAACGTTCTTAGGATTATGTTGTGATTTGAGTTTAGCAAATATCATTTATAAATAAAAAAATACGTTTATACCTAAATTTATCGTTAAAATATATCTTTATATTTAAGACAAACTGACACATGGGAGTTTTACTGTCGGTATCAAATAGATTCACCCTAACAAATGGGCAAATAAAATGTGTATGTCCAATTTTTAGGTGTCATGACATACTCTGTGCGTCCTATGAATTCCCTATCCGCCAGGACATATCATGTTAAAGATGTATATATATATGCACATTCAAACCTGTAGCCATCATGCATGTGACACCATGGACATCTATCTGCTGTCTAGTTGTTTTGTCTTTGTTCCTACACTTATTACAAAACTGAGTTCGATGAAATATTGATGTTACTTAGACATGTATGGATATCGGCGTCATATACATATGTATATATAAGGTTTTCATCTGAACACGAGATGTGACTCCACAGCCATCTGAATCCCTTTTTTTTCATGCCTATATAAGGTACTACTGAACTTATTTATATTTATTTCTTTAGTGTACTACAACAATTTTGTAGAAATATGACAGAGATTATTATTATTATTAAATTATTTATTGCACAAAATAAGTGTACAAAGGCGAAGATTAATGCCTACAAGGCATTTTCTAACATCTAACCTTTGGGAGAGTGTGAGATTAAGGGTAGTGCCGATATTAAGTTTAACAATATAGAATATACTAATATATATATATATATATATAAGAGATGTTACTTAGAACATAAGTATGGATATAAGCTATAATGACGTCATCATATGAATACAAAATATGAGTCCACGGCCTATCTGACTGTCTGTTTGTTTCTTTTTTACGCCTTATTAGTTGCGACTGATTTTCTTTCTTTTTGTTTTATCTACCTACAAAAATAAATGTTGAAATATAGCAGAAATGTCGGATTCCAAGAACGGATAGTCATCATCTGATCACGACATGAGACACTATAGCCTTGTACCTGCTGTTTGTTTCGCCTTTACACATAAACTATTGGACTGATTTGAATAAACTGAGCAAATATTTTACTTGGAACCCAGGGATAGATATAGGGCATATGATATGACATTCTAAACATTAAATGCATCAGAATTTATTTTTTTCGACCACCGCCTGTAATATATACACGGGCTAATCCGAAACACACAGCTAGTAATAGATATGGTAACTGAAGAATACTTCTTTTTCATCATTTCTCTTTATATCGATTAAACCTGAACAATAATTACACTCTAGTTTCATGGCTTGCACTCGTTAAGCTGTGATTACTGCTTCGTTGTAGCCACTTCCGGAAGGCGACGATGCAGTTCAAAAGGTTTTTAAAACTTATACCCATTTCGTGATTTCAGTCAATCAAATAGCTACAATCGTTGGCTAATGGCAAACTTATTTTTCCAAGTAAGTAGAAGCTAAGGGCTTACGATAATTATATGGGGTTGAAACATGTCCATGAGCAGTATCGCATACTTTGTCATTAGAGTAATTGCGAATGGTCAAGGGTTTTTTGCCATATGTTAGCCTAGCAAATGAGCCTGGTTTCTAGGAGAATTTGCGCAGTTTATACTTATTATTATTACAGGATTAACGTTATGGAAAAGGCAAAAACTATAGCTGTCAGACAATTTATTAAATTTCTTTTATTTTAGGATGTTTTGCGACACATAATCATTTATGTTTATTTCAATGCTTCTTCTTAGTCTTAAAATTAACCTCTCTCTTACGACTTACTTAACGATTATTAGACAATTAAAACGACTAGGATGGTAGGTATGAACCACTTAGTCTTCAGGATCGTCAAAGTCAAAATATCTTTATTCACGTAAACCTATTACAGGCATTTATGAAACGTCATTAATTTAATTCTTTTGAATGATTCTACTCCTGCTAGTAGAAGACTAAGCAGCAAAGTGGTCCAATAAAAAAGCTGTTAGCAGAAGACCAGCAGCTTAGCAGATTCCAGTGACCTGCCAATGTTTAATCTGACTGAGAAAGGAATCTAACCTATGAGGTTACAATACCTGGTACAGCAGTAACCCACCAGGCAAGTCCCAATTAAGATAGACTACATGCCTATATGCAACCCGAAAGTCGACAAAACGCAAAAACCACTGCTAATTTAAGAACAATAAATTGAACGTGTTCGGCAGAGGTCCAAGGCCCCCACAGCAGCACCCGATCACGGACATAACGCATGTGCCAGCCGTCCCCACGCTCAACCAGGCCCTTAGGGTGCGGACCGGGACCCGACAAACGTGACACCACTGCAATGACCTTCTAAGGAAGGGACGACCACCGGACACGCCACACCATGAGAACCTGAAAACTAACTTTTACTTTTTTTTTAATAATGACTTTCGAGGCACACAAGCATCAACATACTTATACATTTGTTAATAAAATATAAAATAATAAATACATAATTGTAACTAAATGTTACATAAAAATAATTATATTATAATAATAAGGTAATAAAAAGTATTACTGTATCACAAGAAGTAGTATTAACTAATTGGTCAATAATGTATTAGTAACTAAATGTTACATTTAAAATATTTATAATATATTTAATTTATTTGTGATATTTCTCGAGTTTGGTACGCTGGAGACATCGACAAGCTTGCGACTTGTCATGATTGGCCTATAGTAAAGTATAATTTATAAGCGTGGTTTCTGACCACCCCGAACAGTCGTGATGATACTTTACTTTTTTTTTTAAATATTTATACATAATAACTGTAAAGATATTTAAAAATAAAAATACATTATTAAAAGAGAACCTAATGTGGTATTAACTAATTCTCTAATGTTTGCTTAGTGGCAATATTCCACATATCTTTGTCATTAATAAAATCATCAATTTAATAATATGCTTTTGCAATTAGAATTTTCTTAATACAACTTTTAAATAATTTAACAATTTAAAAGTCAAAATATCTTTATTCACGTAATCCTATTACAGGCATTTATAAAACGTCATTAATTTAATTCTTTAAATGATTCTACTCCTGCTAGTAGAGGGCTAAGCAGCAAAGTGGTCCAATAAGTAAGCTGTTAGCAGAAGACCAGCAGCTTAGCAGATTCCAGTGACCTGTTAATGTTTAATCTGACTGAGAAAGGAAGCTGCAAGGAAAACTCAGCTATTTACAAAATAAAACATATACAGATCTGCACCACAACGATCAATTAATAACCTTTTAAATTTAGTTATCAGTAGCTATGAGATTACAATACCTGGTACAGCAGTAACCCACCAGGCAAGTCAGAATTAAGATAGACTACGAGTAAGTGCCTATGTGCAAAACGAAAGTCGACAAAACGCAAAAACCTCTGCTAATTTAAGAACAATAAAATGAACGTGTTCGGCAGAGGTTCGGAGGAGGCATTAAATACCTACATAAATAAAATCAGCTAAAATCAAAGTTAATTTATAGATTAAACATGTACTTACTTAAAAAGCAAATTTAATTGCTATCTTAAATAATATTACAAAACAACTAGGCTACTGATTCTATATAATAAGTTGCTGTTGATTACTTTCTTATCAATGTATTTATTGTCATTAAATGACCCAAATAAGGATCGATAACAAATAGGTACTTGGTGTTAGAATTAGGTACGCTTGTGAAGTAAGATGAGATAAGATAGTATTAGTTAACTATTATGGATTAAACCACGGTACTAGTGTTTAAAAGAAGAAGGATGACAACCGTGACGATAAAGATTGACGATGAAACTCTAGAACAAGTGAATGAAATTATACATCTGGGCAGTGTTTTCACTGCGCATGGAAAGTATGATAGGGATGTTGAGTGAATGCGGGAAATAGTGATGACGGTGCCCTGGGATCCCTGATCGCCAGTAGGAATGTCAGTGACAAAGCTCGACTCGCCATACACAATGCAATGCTAGTATCAAGCGAAACGTGGATATGTCAGAATACGCATGAGAGTAGAGTTAATGCAGTAGAGATGAGGTCGTTGCGTAAGATATGCGGCGTCACCTTGACGGACCGCATACATAATGATGAAATACGCAAAAGGGTAGGTATTAAAGAAACCATAGTGACAAAAATAAGGAAAGGCATGCTCCGATGGTTCGGACATGTTGAAAGGATGAGTGAAGAGAGTTTGACGAACCAAATATATAATGCGAAAGTCGTGGGTAAAAGAGGCCCTGGCAAACCAAGACTTACCTATCACGATCAAATAAATAAAACAATAGCTGAAGGTGCATTAAAAAACCATTAAAACAAACGGGCTTATATGAGAAGGTTGATGAATGTCGAAGAAGCGAATGAGGTATGTCGTGAACGTGACAAATGGCGCTCAATTGTCTCTGCCTACCCCGCATTGGCGTGAAGATATGTATGTATTATGGATTATTATAAAAGTATCGCATTAAAAAATTGAGCCTGAATTGCCCATTTAAGTTTCATCCTACAGCTATAAATTCCTTATTGAAGTTACAACTTAATATAATTTATGTTGCAATTTTCCTTTTGTACCTGAACCAGGAATAGATAAGAGGCTTTCTTCGACACGCCTCCCTTTAATAAGAACTTACTTCAAAGGAAATATTAAGTCTATTTAAATAATTTTATACGATGAAACATTTACGAGTATTTTACTGTGCATAAATGCAGCCATTTTTCTTATAAAAGTTTAGATATTTTATAAAAAATGTTTTGTTTTTATTAGTTATCAATAACTAATAAAGAGGAAACATTTTTTTATTAAATCTCAAATTTTTATTTCAATGACTCATCGAACTTCATATCATCTAAAAAATATTTGATTGAAACTCTTCATAAGCTATTGTCAATCCTAATCAACCTTCCAACGACAATTCATTGCAATCGATAATTTTAGCCGTATCGTATAGGGTTTGGTTATTAATTAGAACTCTGTCTAATTACTTCTCTTTACATTATTTTATTTGTGTCTGTGGCTTTATACCGTAGATGTAGATGTATACACGGTGTACAGTAATAAAGATATAAAGGCAAGATATAAAATATTTTCAGATATTTTCAATAATCATACAAAATTATGTTTTTATTATTTTTTTGCCTTTGAGGGTTCCCTTTTTTTCCTAAACCAAAACTGTTTTAAGGTTACATCGTTCGTCGTCTACGCGTTGTCAACAAGCAAATACCGTGTGGTCCACGAATCTTCGATTAGTCTCTCAGCGATTGGCATCTACGCATCTATGAACCTCGCGCGAATCACTTAACACTCGGAGCCTGTGCGTTGGCAAAGAGCAAGTTATCACCGAGGGATCCACTTCTCGTCCGCACGGATAGTCAGCGAGGTGATCCGTTGACGCTACAAAGTTGATGTAGTCTAAAGAAGTCCATATAAAGAATACTAACCGAAAGAAACGAGGCGGTGCTGGTCGGGTCGCTGAGCTATCACATTTAAACGAATAAAATAAAAAAGAAATATACCTATAAATCGGTCGGGACATTTTATAGTTTTAGCAAGTCTTACTCATTGCAATTAATTAATAGATGATAGGTAATAGTAAACAATCAGTAGGAAGATCATCATCATCGAAGATTTAAATGCCAATATTAAAGCCAACATAAATCTATGTAGGTTATTATTATCTGACTTTAATAATATATGTACTTACTACCTTTTTGAGCCATGTACCAGTGATCAGTAATAATTAGGTGGCCGTAGGGTCAAATGTCATATTTTGATTTTGACGTCTTATACCTCGTATCCGTTCCTGTATTTTATGGATAATTTGTGCGAAATATCAACAAGATCGATTCAGTAATTATAGCGTAAAAGACGAACAAACAAACAGACATACATTTACATAAACACATACATACTAGTGTTGCCCAATCACGGTATTGGTCTTGCTTATATAGTTTTTTTAAATTGTAACTGCGTCGTGTCTTACTTTTCTAGGGATTCGAGTGAAAATGTCAAACTCTTATGGATGACACTGGTGTCTATCTGTCATCATCATGAAATATCTCAAAAACCTAACTACTTTTCCGATGTGGAGTGGACAGACAAATTTGTTTGCTCTGATAAAGTTGTTCGTATTAATGAATACGTTATACTCGATTTAGTTACATTTTTTGATTCGTGTCGGTCAACAATAATTCTAAATTTCAAGTAAATCAGACCAGGAGTTCTCGAGATGGTTGTTTGTAGCCTCACAAGGTTACCTTACTACAATTAAAAGCTTATATATATATTCAGTCAGAGCAAAAGTCTTGCAAGAGTCTTGCGCAAGACCAATCATCACAGCCCCTAGAAAGGAGTTTTCTTGACCTCCACTGTTAGAGATAGGCCTTCAGAAATTTCTGAAGAATATGGCCTACATCCGCCACGCGCTGACCAGACGGGCCTCATGTAATATTTTTTAACGATTCTAAAAGTAGGTATTGGTATCACCGGGACTGACGGCTTAACGTGCACTTAAAGTCACGGAAACGGTGGTGTTGTAAATCTATGACAAATGGACGTAAAAACTGTTTATCTCATTGGGGAACTTGCAAGAGTTTGAACCGAATTTTCAGGAATTTAAGGAAAGCGTTCTTACAGCCAAGCCAGCACCGCTCTTAGGCGCAAGACCAAAATTTGGTGTATCAAATCAAGACTTTCATTTGGTATTGCTTTGGGCAACACTAATACATACAAAGCTTCCCTCATATTTATAATATTAGTATAAATGAAAAAGGAACAGTTCAAGTGATCACCCGAAAAATATTACCGGACCTTGCGTAGAAACATTATTTATTATTTAGATTAGAAGGACTTTGTGTGAATATTGTTTTCCTGTTAAAATCATCTAAACAATGTGTTACTACCTACTGCCCGTGAGCGCGTGGCATGCAGCATGTTTTGTATTCATGCTTATTTATTGGACACAAACAGGTGGTTTATTTTGTAAATATAAGCTAGCAAACTGCCCGGGAACTCGCAAATACAATAGTGTTGTTTTGTTAAATTTACTCCAAAACATAATAATTCTTTTCTAGGGTTGTGATGTGACAGTGATGAATACATGTGCAATTTACTGTAATTTGTTTGGCACCAACCATGGCTTGTACCCAACGACATGCGAGCCATATTAAAAAGGCTGCTGATTAGCTATTGTTGGCACTTGCATAGGTCAGATGGTTAGTGTATGACAAGTGAACTGTGATTGTAAATTATAGTGTGACCTACTATGGTCGGATTCACGGAGCCTGATTGTTTTAACGGTTATTATGACGAGCTTCACATTTCACACCTCAATTAAAATAAATTATGCCAAAATTGTTGGCTGGACTTCTACCTAGTTTTAACGCAACTAAAGCATTCTCATCAATATATCAATTCATCCAGACTCCAGACCAGATTGGAATATCGTATTACGTTAGCGACATCTGTTACTTTCGTCTCACTCAAATTGTTAGTGACTGAAGCTATTGAAGAATTTTTATTTTTTTGTTACTTTAAATGAATAAAACGTTTCTTACGTATGACTCGTCGCTGTAAATGAACACACATTGACTAAATCGATCGTAAAATACAATGTTTTCGAATCCGCTTTGTTCTCTCGAGTGCAGGTTGCGTTGGACTTTCACCTACCACGAGGCAGCGGTTAATGAGTAACCATCTTACAGACATTGAGAAATAATTTTCTCTAATGTAAGAAAAAAATAATAAGTGGAAAAACAGTTTTGCATTTATTACCATTCGATTAAACATCGTAGTTTTATGCAAAATAAGTTTGTAGTTATTTAAGACGAGGTTTTCTTATTACTTTGTGTTTGCGTTGCAACTTGAACAAATCCTTTTCCCGTATAGTACTTTACGTCGCCGTTATATTGGAAAATTCAATACAGGATTTACGTATATTTGTAAAATACTTACTGTACTCTTCTGTTTCCTCGGAACCATCAGAAGATTTATCTTCAATTTTCTGAAACAAAACAATGTTGCAACGTTAAACTTTGAATACCAATCTAAAACAAGGTTAATCAGGTTAATGATACTGAAAACATTTCTGTGTTTCATCTAATATAGCTAAACAAAAATTATTATATCAATAGTGTAACAATAAGAACATAGTTTAATAACATATGCTTCAAATTTATTAAAGTCAACCCATAATACACCACAGTATTTGAATGTTTTAAAAGAACATCTACAGAAGCTAACATACAAAGAAACAGAAAACCTTTTTAAATTGTCAATTTAAAATAAATGTAGTAATCATAATCTAAAATATTATTATTGTATAAAATAGTTTCTTGATATTCACTTTGTCTGATTATGTTGCTGGATATTGTATATTTCCAAACTGATTTGATTATTTTATTTTCTTTGTTTTTTATTTAGTTATTTTCCTTATTTTAAACATGTACTCTCTCAATGTTATAATCAGGTTGAATGGAAACTGGCTCCTGTCGCACCGGCCAAATACCTACCCTCAGGGGCCAGTGCCACATTTGTTTTGTAATGTACATTTATTAATGTCAATAAAATTTTATTGTTATTATTACATTATTATAGTATGAAACAAAAAAACAAGGCAATATATGACATGATCATTAGATGACACATTATTAAACAAAACTTGTGCATCACAATGCGAGTAAATTTTCATTTCATGTTTTAGCTTTAAACCTAACAATTGAATACGCAGAAATGTATCAGAGCGCGCACAAAGCTTTATGAACAAAAACAAAAGCGTTTATTTGTTTGAAAGTTCAGTTTTTAATTTGGACCAGCTTTTATCCCCAAACTAGAATACTCTGGTTTGTGCTAGAAATCAGTTTATTCCTTAATCACATTCACTCGTATTATTTAATAATGTTATGCATTAATTTTAATTTTGTTTATCATCTATCATTAGACATTGTCTTCTCCCAAGGCTTGCTAAGGTGTTTTGTAAGCCTCAACCCACATTTGGCGTGGAGTACCGCTCTGCGTCGTCCCGTATGTAGTATCCACTCCAGAACTCTTTTACTCGTCACTATGTTTAATAGCTTTTGAATATCAACGTTTCAAATTCTATCCATCAGAGTTTGAGGACCAGACCCACTGTGAGTGTTTTCGTCACTACTCCGTACACATTACGGGGAGGACGCACTGGTTGAAGACTTTTGTCTTCAAATATTGTGGTATGGACAATGTGAGGATGTGCCGAAGTTATCCGAATGTAGCCCAATTGACCTGAATCGGCTTCTTAGATGAAGTTGGCAGCGCCTACCTGAATAGTCTGTCCAAGGTAGACGTATAAAACATCGAGAGAGGCATTACCAACGCAGAATGGCCGAGGCTTGACATGGTCATTGAACATAACTTTCGTTTTACCCAAGTTTATACCGAGACTACTCCGCTGGGTAGCCACGTTTCAGCCGTTCAAAATTCTGCTATCCTTGAATGAGCTGGCCACAATAATTATTGCAATTGCGAACAAGATGTGTGAGATGTATTTACTATTGACATTTATGCCGCAGAGCATTTTAAAAACATCTTTCGTTTGTCATAAACATCCCCCTCTCGCACGCTTCTGATTAATTGGATAGGTTTTATATGCTGACCATGTACTCGTAACTGGACGGTTATAGTCGAGTAGCCATAGACATCTGAGCACCTAACATATCGATGGTCTATTAGGTATCGCTGCAAGGATTCCAATACAGCCCAGGTTTCGATGAAGTCCCAAGCCTTTCTCGTAGTACACAAAAGCTAGATACATCGGCAGATTATACTCTTTGATATTCTGTATAATTTGCCGCGATTTACGGTACTACAGCCTTTTCGAAACCTGGTCTGCACAGGCGCTGGAAATATAATTTATTTAATTATTTAAATCATGCAAGGCATTATACTTTATTAGTATTACGTCCTTACATATGAAATTGACGTTTCGTCAAACTGGCCACTTTGATCTCAAATATCTGGCTTGTGTATTATTGTTTTGAATTGAGTGATTAATTTGTTTTCACTCCATTAGATTTTTCTTTGACGTTGGTCGGTTCAGAATATGAAAAATTTAATATATGGCGTTATTTACGAATATGAGTTTCACGATGGCACCAACGTTGTAGACAGCTTAATGGATTAATGATGTGTATGGTGAAGCTACTGTAAAACACGGTACGTTTTTGGTTTCAACGTTTTAGTTCTAGTAATTTTGACCTACAGAACAAACCCCGTGGACGACCGGAGACCCTTGTTGACAATGAAGAATTAAAGGTGATTGTGGAAACAGATCAATTGCAAACCACGTCAGAGTTAGCCTCCCGGCTTCGATGTAAGTGACAACACAATTTCAAATCACTTGAAACAAATTGGAAAAGTGAAAAAACTCCAGAGATAGGTACCGCATGAATTGAATGAAGAACACCAGCAAACACGCATTGATTGCTGTGTTAAATTACTTAACCGTCACAGTAATGAGCGAATTTTGAATCGTATTGTTACTTTTGAAAAAAATATCAACCTATAGGGGGGGGGGGGACCAGCTAAATCCTGTCTCAAGCGAAAGTTGACTCAGAAAAAGGTACTGGTGAGAGTCTAGTGGGACAGTGCTGATGTCGTTCACTACAGCTTCTCAAGATCTGGCAAGGCGATTACGGCAGATCTGTATTGTCAACAATTGCAAACCATGATGGAAAAGCTCGCTATCCAACAACCGAGACAACGCTACACCTAACACTTCACGACAGGCGGTCGCTAAATTACAGGATCTACGATTGGAATGTCTCTGACACCCACCATACTCCCCAGCATTTGACTACCCTTGCAAGAATTAATACCTACATGATATGATATTCATAGAATCCCGAGAGACGTAAAAGTCATTAGTAAATAGCCTCAGATCGGATTACTCCAATGCTAAAAGTAGAGTGGTAAAGGGAATAAGCGTTAGAGTGGTGTTATTAGCATACGGGACTGTCAATAGGACTGATGGAGGATTAACTTGAATCCACGGACGTTCGCCTATGTTGGATGTATTTTTAGAACCCATTGTATATGAATTGTGCATTCAACACTAATTGAAGTCGCCATCCTTGGTCCAGCAAAGGATTTATTTATTTAGCTAAATCGAGTTGGCAAAGCATGGAAACGTTAGTGTAATAAACAAATCTACGTAAGAAAAGCGTATTTTTTATTGGTCATGCTGGGGTCAAACCGCGACCTTTAGGTTACATGACGGCGTTCAAACAATTCGACAACTACCAACCAACCACTTTCCTATAAAACAGTAATATTGGAAGTTATCGTTATAAGAGAAAGTTTTACCCAAAAGAAACGTAAATAGTAAGCCTAAAAATCATTGGCTCGGCAAAAACTTTAAGTTTTCTGGTCTAAAGTAATTATTTTACCCAAAGGATATGTTAGGCAAAGTTCAACTTTATAGATTTCAGTCTAAGATTTGGATGAACATTTTAAAATTGTGATTATATTGTATTAGGTATTTTCTAAAATACTACAATTAAGTTCCGTTTGCAGAACTAGATTAAAATAATACATGATCACCATCTTTATATACCCCACATATATAATCTATAAATATATCAGATCTTTTTTAGATAAATATAAAAAAAACTTATCAGTAGATTGCCAAAAACCAAAGATCTGTTTGACCATATTATGGTCTGACAAACTACGTTTGATGTGTAAACTTCCTTCCAAGGATAAAACAAATGGCGTGCTATTATCAAGGAGATCCTGACAAGGGCAGACTCAGTTAACGAAAGTTACGACGCAATACGACGCAACTAGAAGAAATTAAATTAGAATAAACCAAGAGCTCGTTAAGTGCTAGCTAGTTATACTAATATTATAACACAAGTTTGTGAAGATGGACGGATGTTTGTTGCTTATTTTACGCAAACACTACTGTAGCTCTAGCATGTACAAACTGGATCCTTGGCGCGCCGCATCAGACTTTAGAATTCTCATGGAAATGAAAATCATTATAGGAACCAAGATAAACTATAGCTGTATAAGCCAGGATTTTAAATGTTTTCTCATAATATGATAAAGTTGTATATATTGTAAGTTCAATAAATATATTCAAGTTGTGCTTTTTTGAATATTTATAATATATATATATATTATTCCAAACAAATATTATTATCTCAACGAAGAAATTATCTGGAACGGATTTAAACTCTTAACTCAGCTTAATGCAGTGGAAGTTGGTGCGAGAGAAATTTCACCAAAACTTTTGCCTAAGCATGCCTGCCCTCAATACATTTACGGAACGAGCTTCCAAGAAGGCATTAGCGGAATCATAGAGTATTTGGTTGGGTAGGAAGAGAAGCAGAAAGGTGGATGGTGAGCGTCTTGTTGCGCAATAAAAAGAGGAGGCCTCCTTTGTAAACCAGTCTATAGTTAGTAGGTCGCAAATCTGAGATGCTTCTCATCTCTCTTTCACACACACGATGTGGGAACGATCTCTTCTCTGTGCGTGTATGAAATGATATTATTTTTTGTAGTTAGTGATATTTGTTATTTATTTATAGTATGTATTGAATGTCCCATTGTGAGGGAACAAACAAAAATCAGCTGCATGCAATCTGTTGCATGTAATTGCTGAGCTGATTCTCTATTCGTCCCACACTATTTTATTGTTTCTTATTTAAATGCTTTAGGATGTGTTTTTTGTGACAAATAAACTTTTTAATTTCTTTCTTAAAAGAGCTCTACACGCCACACTCCACCATAATCAAATCGAGAAAATAAATTATGGGATTTTAGACAGCGCCATGATGTACGACGCAAGGGAACTACAAATTGGCAGCTCGGATGTATGATTATTTTTTTCGTTGAAATTCGATTCTACAATGGAGTTACTGAACGAATTTTAATGAAACTATAATTATAATACAACAGCGGGGTGAGGCGGGGTGAGGCGGGGTGAGGCGGAGTGCACGATCGTCCGAAAACGAATTGTCTGTCACAAATGTCATAATCTTGGGCATTCTGCCTAGGTTTTGACGTTTCTGACAGACGTATTCGATCTTGGACGATTCGTTTTCGGACGCTTGTGCCTCCGCCTCACCCCGCATATATAGGCTATATGACGTCATCATGTGACAACGATATGTGAAAACAAAAGCAGCAGAATTTTCTTAATGGTAACTAAGACTATAGTTAGGTTTGTGCCCTAGGGATAGACGTGCAGCTTCACCTTGCGTTGGGAAACTCAATACCGCTAGATAATTAATTACAAGTGTACGCAGTTCTACTTGCAAATATAATTAACGGTGCATTCTATGTTACGAGCAACAAACAATTTGTAATTTCATATAACAGTCCCTGGAGCTCAAAATCCTTGACCTACACTGCTAAAGATAAGCCTTTTAGAATATATATTCTAGAGAACTTGGCCTAGACTTGCTTCGCTGGCCAGACGAATTGTCCTTTATAATTTGGTATTTGTGGAATAGGAATCGAATATTAACGTGATCTCAGAGACACGAGAACTATGTAGGTATGTAAGAAAAGACCTATCCTATTTTAACATGCCGGGGCTCGAATCTGTGACCTTTGGATTGAAGGTTAGCCTTTAACCACCGCTCTCAATTACCGATCACAATTTGTGTAGGTACCAAGAGCTAATAACACAATTACGTTATTAAGTAATTTATCAAATAGGTATTGATTTTATAGAAATATTGAGACGCTTTCTTATTTTTATCTAGTTACCAAATTGCTTGGATAATATGGGTAAGGTACCTACCTAGTAGATTAGGGAATTTAAAAAATCTTCTATGAGCTGACAGATTTGATATTTCCTCTCCAAATTTCTTCAAGTTACCAAGCCACTAAAATACAATTGTGTTGACCGAGAATGTTGGGCATATCATGGACGGAGTTCCGAACCAACAAATCCATTCTGAAGGAACTGAGCATCAGACAACGCCTATACTCAACGCATCTCACTTTCTTCGGACAGGTGTCACGGCGCGCCGAGTGGAGAAACATCCATTGAGTGCCTGGTAGTCCAGTGGAAAGTCGATGGCAAGAGGATGCGTGGTGTCCGATGAGATATACTGACCAGGTGAAGGATACAATGGATCACATGAGGGCATCAGGACAGCTGCGACCCGAGAGGAGTGGCGACGGCTTGTTAAACGCGCCACTGGCATTCAAATGGCGACCGCGTGTGTAGCGACTAAGAATGACTAAGAAGAAAATTTAGCGCTTTAATACTACTAAATCTTAGCGCACACTGATTTATTTTTATGAACGAAGCTTTAATGCTACCGAACACTAGTCGAATATTGGGAATATGTTTAATAAAATTAATTTATTTCAATACATTTTTTACTGTAAAAGCGCTGATATTGTGCTTATAATTTAATATGCGTAAAATAAATTCATAAGTTTTGTTTAATAAAATAAAATACTGTTAATATAAGATTTAATTTTTCATTACAATAATATATTTAGTCGGATTTTGTTGTATGTAGTATTATATTATATTGTTGGGTAAAATATGGTCAATCACAAAATCCATATTGTATCACGGGGCTTATTTTCTAGGTTTACGGGGGTGCTGATCAAGAATATTACGATCATTCTGAAATCCAAAATGGCGGACGTGACTTTTTTAGTAAAGCCTTAAATGTGGCTCGTTTTGAAATGCGGATGTGTTTTTTTGTAAAAGTTTCCACGTGGCTGCTTTTCTAGAACCAAGATGGTGAACGAGCCTTATTTTGGAAAAGGCTATATGGGGATTGTTTCCTAGGGTTTCGGGAGTGCTAATCAAGAATATGACGAAAATTTTAAAACTGAAAAATGGCATATAATACTCTTTTTAAAAGCCCCTTTATGGGGCTCGTTTTCTAGGTTTTCGGGGGGACCTGATCAAGAATATGACGATCATTTTGAAATCCACAATAGAGGACTTGTCTTTTTTAATACATTAATGGGGCTCGTTTTTTTACCTAAATGAAACGCGTTAATTGAACTCTTTTTACGTTACTAGAATGACGACCATATGACGATTATTTTGAAATCCAAAATGGCGGACAAGACTTTTTTAAAACCCTTAATGGGGCTCGTTTCTAGGTTTTCGAGGGGCATGATGAAGAATATGACGACCATAATATGACGATCATTTTAAAATCCAAAATAGCGGACAAGTCTTTTTTAAAACCCTTAATAGAGCTTGTTTTCTAGGTTTTCGGTGGGTCCTGATCAAGAATATGACGATCAATTTGAAATCCACAATAGAGGACAAGTCTTTTTTAATCCCCTTAATGGAGCTCATTTTCTAGGTATTCGGGGGGGACCTGTATAGAATATTACGATCATTTTTAAATCCAAAATGGCGGACAAGTCTTAAAACCCTTAATGGGGCTCGTTTTCTAGTCGGAAACAAGCTAATTGAACTCTTTTTATAGGTTTTAGGGGGTTCTGATAACGAATATGATCACCATTATGAAATCTAAAATTTTATTATGGTTTGGTACAAGAAAGAAAGATACTTTAAGAGCACTATGTGTAATATATATTATAAAAACTCTTATTAACTTAAAAGTAGATTTTTGACTTAATTGATGTTTGTATCTTCGCTCATTATAACAGATATGGACTTAAAAATATCGCCTGGAAGAAGGCTGTGGTAGTGTTCCTTTTTTTGTGGTAAGTATTGTAACTGGTACAAGTTACGGAGTTTTATTTGATTTTTTTTTTTTATAGACAGGTCACACAGCGCCATCTAGTTTTTCGTGGTAAGCTACGAAGCTTGTGTTACGGAAACTAGATGGTTGATAAACTACATATTATACATATAAACACCCAGACCGAGACAAATTATACAATGTACAACTTGCCCCCGGTGGGAATCGAACCCACGACCTCCCGAGTTCACGGCAACGTTTGTTACCACTAGACCACGGAGGCGGTTGAAACGGAATCATACAGTATTTGGTTGGGTAGGGAGAGGAGTAGAATGATGGATGGCGAGCTTATTATCGCGCAATAAAATAAAAAAAGGGAGGCCTCCTTTTCTAAAACCAGCAAGCCCGAGACACCATTCTTCTCATCTCTTACCCACACACGAAGGACCCGGCACCCGCACGGTGAATCCATGGAATGCTTAGAAATTTGTCTTCTTTGTCTTCTCTCTGGAAATAGGATTGACATGAAAATGACAAATGACATAGTGGAGGGTGTTTGTTTTTAAAAAAAAAAAAGAGATCCGGGAACTAGGAATATAATACAAGACTCGGACCGAGAGGTCGACAGAGAGTGTATTTTTATAACTCCTGTTATTTAAACCCTGGCAAGTATAATCAGGCAAAGGCGGCCCGAGCCATGTTACGTCCTGTTATGAATTCCAGCTTGCCGCTCAGGTTGAAGGTCCGGATCTACAAGATGTTCATCCGTTCTCGTCTCACCTATGCTGCGCCAGCCTGGCACCACCTTCTGGCCAAGACCAACAGGGACAAGATCCAAAGTCAGCAGAACATATCGCTCAGCGTGGTTTCCCGAGCGCCATGGTTCGTGCGTAATTCCGTCTTAGCTCGAGATTTGGAGATGCCTACTATTGAGGAGTTTGTCGTTGGCCTGACTAGACGTATGTTCTCTCGGGCCGACAACGGACACTTCACAGAACATCGCTCCGTCTTGTGCACGGCCCCCCAACGGGAGACCACTTCCTAGAGAAGTACTCCTGGAGGAGAGCTGAAGCAGTCGAACATAGCCCCCTGGGTTCGTGAGCCACACGGGCGCTGTTATACTAGTAACGGCGCCCAGCACTAAACGTGCATGAATTACCGGCGGGTGGTTACCCGCTGAGATCCTGCCGGGGAAAACGGGGGACTGTCCCCATCCCCAACCCACGCCCATTACGCATCCGGGCCTGGACGACCCCACTGTCTGTCTGAAACCCTTGCTCAATAGCGGGATATTATAGGTTGGACGACGACGTGTGAATTTATCTTTCATGTCTCCCATAATTAGGGAATTTGGTTATATTATATAGATATTTCAGATATTTTTACGTTTGATGATTCTTTTTTCATATATTTTCCAAGTATCTCAAAATTATAGAATTCCGGTAAATTCTTATTCAATATTGCGGTATATTCATGGTTGATGATTCTTTTTCCATATCGACCCGTCTGGCGAGTGTAGGCCTAATTCTCCAGATTTGTCTTTCTTTTAACTGATAGTGCTCTCCTAGCACGGTTGATGGCGCTTTTAAAGCATGGTTGATTGTTGATGTTAATTGTCCTCCTTATCCTTATAAAACTTTTTCTTTAATCGTCATTTCATCCTTCTTCCTAGTGTTATCTTATAATTATGGCATTTGGTTAATTAATCGCTTAATATTCAGATTTATTATTTTCATAGTTGATGATGATTAGTCTTTCCATACCTTTGTACTGATGGTGTTCCCTAAAAAACTTTTAATTATGCTTCAATATTCTGATTGTTTCTTGTTGATGATGATGATGATGAATATATTTCCAGATCGTAATACTGAAACTGTTCCTAAAGCATAGTTGATGATAATGGTGATGATGATAATGATGATAATTGTCATTAGAAACCCTTTTACTTATAGTGCTCCTTAATCATAATTTTATTCATAATTCTAGTATCTCATAATTATGTAATTAGGTTAAATTATCGTTCTATATATCAATAATTATATAGTTGAATTAGTTGATTATGATGTTTTCACTACCTTTTTCTTAAAAATCTTTTAATTATCTCTAATATTCAGATATATTCATGGTTGATGATGATGATAGTGAGTATCTTTCTATATCCTTATACCGATAGTGCTTTTAAATCATAGTTGATGATGATGATTATTGCTCTTTCCATAACTTTGTACCTATTGGGTTTCTTAAAAAACCTTTAAATTATACTCGAATATTCTGATTTCCAGATCGTTATTCTAAAAGTGCCACTAAAGCATAATTAATGATAATGGTAATGATGATGATGATAATTGTCATTCGAAATTATTTCACTACTAGTGCTCAATAATCATAATAATATTTATCATCCTAGTATCTTATAATTATGTAATATAGTTAAATTATCGTTCAATATTCAGATAATTTCATAGATGATGATAATTGGTTTTCCATACCTTTTTACTGACAGTGCTTATTTAAAAAAAAAATATATATACTGTTATATTCAGATATGTTGATGATGATGAATATATTTCCATATCCATATACTAATAGTGCTCTTAAAGCATAGTTCATGATGATGATTATATTGTCTTTAGAAATTATTTTACTTAAAGTGCTCCTTAATGATAATTTTATTTATAATCCTAGTATCTTATAATTATGTAATTTGGTTAAATTGTTAATCGTTGATTATTCAGATAATATCATAGTTGATGATGATGATGATTGGTTGTTCGCACCTTTTTACTGATAGAGCTCCTTATTTTTGTCTTTTCTTGTCCAGTTTAATGCCAACAAGCACGGCCAAGAAGTCCCCCTTCTCTCCTCCCCCTACTCTTTAGAGCACCACGCTGGACCTACAACCCAGCTTCAACATTCTCGGGGTGGAAATACGCTCAGACCTTAGCCACCGAAACTACATTGAAAGCATCACCAAAACAGCGTCAAGAAAGCTCGGAATACTGAACAAGGTGAAGCGGTTTTTTCCGCCTTCAATTAGACTGTTGCTGTACAAAGCACAGATCAGATCATGTATAGAATACTGTTCTCACCTTTGGAATGGTTCCGCCAAGTACCTCACAGATGCTCTCAATGTCCTACAGAGGCGAGCTGTTCGAATTGTGGACGATGCCACTATATCTGGAACTCTCGATTCCCTGCAGCTTCGCCGACATGTGGCTTCTCTGAGCGTGTTCTACCGGATATACTATGGTGAGTGCTTCGAAGAACTCTATAACCTAAACCCTCCCTCTCCATTCCGCAACCGAACCACACGCACAGGACAGAATATGCACCCACATACCGTAGTCACCATCCCTACGCGTACGTATAAATTTGGAGACTCATACATCTGTCGTACGATAAAGATGTGGAATGCTCTTCCAGCCTCTGTGTTTCCACTTTCGAGTCCTTCAAGCGAAGTGTGGAAAAGCATCTAGTCAAGCCGGCATAGTGTTAGGGACTGATAGCGGCAGTTATAAGTGTCTGACTTCAGTTGCTAACATTCATAGACCTTGCGCGCTACTTACCATCAGGTGGGCCCAAGGTCACATGTCGTGCTAGTATAAAAAAAAAAAAAAAGTGGCGAGCTTTGGGGGAGGCCTACATTCAACAGTGGAGAGATACAGGCTGGTGATCATGATAATGAATCACAATTTCATTCATTATCCTAGTATCTCATAATTATGTAAAATTATCGTTATTTTTTTTTCAGAAATTATTATAGTTGATAATAATTATCATTATCATCTTCTTATTCATCATCCTAGTATCTTATAATTGTAGAATGTGATTTATTTTAGTAGTTGATGATGATGATGAATATCTTTTACGATCATTATACTGATAGTGCTCTTAAAGCGTGGTTGATGATGATAATTGCCTTCTATATCCTTTTACTGATAGTGCTCTCAAAGCATAGCTGATGATAATGATGATTATATTGTCATTCGAAATTATGTTACTAATAGTGTCTCGTAGTTATCGAATTTGGCTAAATTCTTTCAATATTCTGATATTTTCATAGTTAATGATGATAATTGGTCTTTTCATAACTTTGTACTAATGGAGTTCCCAAAAATTTTTGAATTATGCTGATTGTTTCGTGTCATCATCATCTTCATCATGTTTATGACATATTTCCAGATTGTTATACTGTAAGTGCTTCTAAAGCATAGTTGATGATAATGGTGATGATGATGATGATAAAGGTAAAGATGATGATAATGGTGACGATGATGATGATACCGGTGAATATGATGGTAATGGTGATGATGATGATGATGATAATGGTGATGAAGATGATAGTAATTGTCATTTAAAATCATTTCACTGCTAGTCCTCAAGAATCATAATATTATTCATCGTACTAGTGTCTCGTAATTATCGAATTTGGCTAAATTAAACTTTAATATTCTGATATTTTCATAGTTGATGATGATAATGATTGGTCTTTCCATAACTTTCTACTGATGTTGTTCTCTAAATAACTTAAATTATGCTTTAATTTTCAGATTTTTTTCTTTTTGATGATGATGAATATATTTCCAGATTGTTATACTGAAAGTGCCCCTAAAGCATAGTTGATGATAATGGTAATGATGATGATGATAATGGTGATGATGATAAAGGTGATGATGATGATGATAATTGTCATTTGAAATCATTTCACTGCTAGTGCTCAAGAATCATTATTTTATTCATCATCCTAGTGTCTCGTAATTATCGAATTTAGCTAAATTAAACTTCAATCTTCTAATATTTTCATAGTTGATGATGATGATGATTGGTCTCTCCATAACTTTCTACTGATGTTGTTCTCTAAATAACTTTTAATTATGCTTCAATATTTAGATTTTTTCTTGTTGATGATGATGAATATATTTCTAGATTGTTATACTGAAAGTGCTCCTAAAGCATAGTTGATGATAATGGTGAAGATGATGATAATGGTGATGATGACAATGGTAATGATGATGATGATAATAGTAAAGATGATGGTAATGGTGATAATGGTAATGATAATGGTGATGATGATGATGATAATGGTAATGATGATGATGATGAGGATAATGGTGATGATGATAATGGTGATGATGATAATGGTGATGATGATGATGATAATTGTCATTCGAAATCATTTCACTGCTAGTGTTCAATTATGTAATTTGGTTAAATTACTGTTCAATATTCAGATAATTTCATAGTTGATGATAATTGGTCTTCCATATACCTTTTTACTGACAGTGCTTATTTATTTATTTATTATTCTCTTATATTCAGATATGTTGATGATGATGATGATGATTATATTGTCATTCGAACTTATAGTGCTCCTTAATGATAATTTTATTTATCATCCTAGGATCTTTTAATTATGTATTTTGGTTAAATTAATAATATTTAATTATTTCGACAATATCATAGTTGATGATGATGATGATTTTCTTTCCATATTTTTTTTACTTATTGTGGTGCTTTTTAAAATCTTTTAATTATCTACCAATATACAGTTTTTTTCATAGTTGACGATGATAAATGTATTTCCATAATTTTAACAATCAGCTTCTTTGAAACTTTTTTATCATCCAATTATCTCAAAATTATGGAATTTATATTATCTTCAATATTCATATATTTTCTTGGTTGATGATGATGAATGACTTTCCATATCCTTTTATTTATAGTGCTTTTAAGGCATTTTTTCCTTTTATAATTTGATATTTTCATAATTGCATTATAAAACATCTTTCAAACATCTTATTTTTCATTTGAAATACAAAACCTTTTCTTTTTATCCTTTATTATCTTTAATTTGGTTGATATTTCTGCTTTATTAACAAATTAGTTGCCAGGTACGTTGTTTTACAGGATAAATTTGTCCATTATTAGTAGGTATAATTTTTTCTTGTACTTTTTGTACTGAGCACGTAATGTGCCATCGTGCCCATCCAGTCTGATCGGGTAAGAGTTTAATGGTATCCCTACCACTATGCCGTCTTGGCAAGAACCTTTGTAATTGTCTAATAACAACCCATATGCTGCCCATATTAGTACCGCTCCGCACATTGAGGATATATTAAACTGGCGACCTGTTAGAAATGTACACCAAAAGACAGTACAACAGCGATAAAAACAAAACAACTCTATTGGTAAAACTAAAAAATATAAAGAAGGATGAAATAAAAATATATAGTATACATACTAAACAAATAAAAAGTTTTAGGATTTGTTACATATCCCATACATAAAGTACCTATACAAAGTTAGGATAGAAAGTTAACAAAAATAGGAAGATAATTTAAAAAGTTTAGTATTTACCATGGTATCCTGGTCCCCTAGTTCTCGGTAGTAGGAGTCGCTGCTTCCTCTGCGGCTTCCCACACACATCACTCGCCGCACCAGGTTCGTAATCAACGTGCAGAACCCGCATCTCTGCATGTTGCCGTTTGTTTCGTCCTCCAGGTTGAAATAGTTTCAAAACACCTTATCTAGGCGATGATAGATCGCAAACTGGAGAAATTATCTCTTCACATGATTGTCCCAAAAAGTCTACATTATTAACCACAGTCCTCACTGAGAAGTCGCAGCTTTAAAGCCACCAATAGAAGATTTTTTACCATTCACAAGTCAATATTATGTTTATTATTCGCGATAAATACTGGTGTGTCAGGCGCTGGTCGGAGAGTCCGCCAGCTCCAAGCAATCTCGACACACTGGCTCTCGAAAATTGTGTTGCAAACTTGCTAGACTTTGACTCGCGGGCGGGTGGCGCTCGCTTCCCCCGCGGCCGCCGCTTCTGCGCGGTCCGAATTACGATAATGAAAAAATATTCTTATCAATATGAAAATAATATTTTTAATTTAGTTAAAGTAGCTAATTAATATTATATATATATATATATGTTATAGATTTATTGTAGAACATTTTCATATTATATAAATGGCTTTTATGAAACATTAAATTATTGAAATAATTATATATAATTGGTCGTATAGCATTGAATAGCGCTAACTCAAATTGAATAAATTCGCAAATGACATCTCAAAGCAGTGTTGTCATGTTAAAAAAATATCAAATAATTTGTCGTTAAATTGGGCAGCATCCCCACATGCTGTTTTAAATATTTTTAGTTCACGCACGTTTTATACTACTCTAATGAAGAAAGGTAAAACGGTATGAGATAAATATCTCGTATCAGAAAGATAAAATTAAATGTTTTATCTGTTTTTGTTGATGTTATAATATAATAATAAACTGACAATACTATTAAAACTTATCAGCGCCATCTATGATCATTTAGGAGAACTGTTTTTAGATAGCAATAACGACTATCATTTTAAAATTGATTTATGAAATAATTATTAAACAACAATTGCGCCTTGTGCTTTAAGTTTTGGATTCTCAAAATGTATTGGCAAGACGCAACGCAATGAGCCGTTAGGAGCTGTCAAAAGTTCTAACCGTGAAAAAAAAAAAACTACATAAGACGGAAGAAATTCATGTGCACATTTAATTTTAAAATTATGAATTAACGTAGCTCTGTAAAAAGAGGTGTAAATTATGCAAACTATCGTTAAAAAATATTTATAATCACAGCCCCTAGACTGCTGATGATGGGCCCTCCAGTATATATTTCTGGAGAATTTAGCCTACACTCACCACGGTGGCCAGACTGGTTTGCGAGGGTCAATTTTAAATGATATTTTGAGATAATTTAAACGACGATTCTCAAAGTCTGAAGACAAATTTCTAAGCAAACTTTCACTATACGGGTGCCGCCGGGTCCATAGTGTGTGGGAAAGGGAGAGGAAAATAATGGTGCCTCAGGATTGCGACTAAAGGCTTGTTAGCCGACTGCGCGACGCAAAGAAGGATTATATGTTTATCAGCCTGTGTATGTATATGTATGAATGTATGCATGTATATATGAATGTATGTATGTATATATGTATGTATGTTTGTTTCTTTGTGGCACATTGGAGACCACACGTGTTGGTCGATTTTGATGATTCTCATGTCAATCGATTTGTCTTATCGACTATATAAAATAATATTATCTCGGCGGTATCCCTTTTGAGGTGGTCAGAAACATTATATACATATATTATATTATAACAGATAGCGATAACTCAAAGATTATAATAATAGTTTAAGCGGTTATTAAACTATTTGGCGACAAAACCTTTGGGATTGTTTTTACTTTTTAGTTTATATTTATTTCTTTTTAGTTTTTAATTCAAGATCATTTTTTAACAGGCGGGTTATTTAATTTTTACAAAGGAGAGTTTTTTTTTATTGTGCAACATGACACTTACAATCCACCTACGCACCCAAATACTGTATGATTTTGTTAATGTCGTCGTGGAAACTCGTTTAATAAATGTATTGACAGCAACCCTTTTTAGGCCCAATTATTTGACTAAGTGGTCCAAAGATGTGCTGGAATCCCTCTAGCACCAACTTCCACTGAGTAAACTGAGTCTTTAATGCGTTGTACGTAAGAAAAGTGTATAATTTAAAAAATAATAATAAAACGGAAGCCTAAGAAAAACTTTTATCGAGCATATTATAATAATACCCGCCTACTCAAGTACTTAGTTCCTGCAATGTATGAAACTTTATAATACTTTGTAAGAAGAAGCTCCTGATGCAAAGTAGCCAATTTACCTAGGTAAGTATTCAATTTTCCAGAGCGCTAATAAAAAATCATACCTAAGGAAGGCAGTGCAGTTTCCATAAACTTGTTTCATTAATAATATCCATGCCGACGCATCTGTTTCCATAAATTAATAATAATATATCATTCTTTATCATTACAGAACTAGAACACACCGTCCTAGACCTCCATTGTTGGAGATAGGCCTTCCAATTTTTTTTTTATTATTTTATTATTATTATTATTATTTTTTGTTTAATACATTTATAAATTATCTGACATATGTATATAATTTCTATACATCATAATTATTAAGTATTTAGAATGTAAACTGACACGGCCTCTTTACAGCCACGATCTTATTTAAGTAGTTTCTAAGTTAGTTAGTTTTACTTGCTTGTAGCAATAATGTTGTGCATAGCATACATAAATATGGATTATTGCCTGTTTACGGTCCAACCATTATTACCACTTTGAATAGTGCATATGTTTTAAAAATTGTATTGACTTAATTAGTTCTGACTGTATCCAAGTTGTTTTGAGAGAACCAATGGAAATAAATGATTTTGATTTGATTTGATTTAATACATATATGTGGAGAATTTGGCCTATACTCGCCACGCTGGTCAGACGGGTTGGCGAGCATCTGATGTAAATTTTTAATGACTATCTATTCACGATTCCACAAGTTGGTATTAGTGGAACTGGGGGCTTAACATGCACTCCGAGGCACGGGAACGGTGGTATTGTAAATCTATGACAGATGTACGTAAGAAAGGTGTATTTCCAATTAATACATGCCCGGTTTAAACTGACCATTATAGGATTTTAAGGAATGCGCTCTTACAACCGAGCCTCCACCGCACCGTAATAATAATAACAGTATGAGAATAATAATTGTTAGAAAAGAAAGGAAATAAAATAAAACTCCACGAAATGAAAAAAAAAACTATAAGCCGCTTGCAGAAAGGCTGATTAACTTTTTACATGTTCCAAAATGACAGGCTAGCTATGTATCACGTGGCGTATATCAAAATGATGATAATTATTTTAATCATCTTTCTGCAATCATCCTTAAGAATAAAAATCGTTGAAGTATGGGGTTTCCACAAACGTGCGATAAAAGATAATGAAAATAAATAAATTTTGCTTGGGTTCCATAGAACGAAAATTTACGTTAGATTTCTATTTATTATATATTTTTTCAGATAGGAGTAAATGTAGCGAAAAGAGAAATGTGCCTGGTAAAAGGTTGAAAATATCCATCAAAATATTAATAATATAATTTTATTATCAAGTTATATCATAATAAGTGATCTACTATTGGTGGAATATCGCACTAATTGTGTGGTTTAAGCCAGTTCTAAAATAACGATGATGACTCGGTTGTGTGAACGTTTTTCTTAAAACCCAAAAAAGATCGCGGTTCGTTGCCCGACATGTGCCAATGGGAAATACACTTTTCTTAAATACATTTATCATATATTTATGACACACCGTTTCCGTGCCTTGTAGAGCACTTTAGGCCATATTTACTATATCCAATCCCGGTACCGCTAATATACCAACTTGTGGAATCGTTAATAAATTGTCATTAAAATTGACACGAGAGCCCCTATTCTCGCGCATGTCTCGCTCGATTTGCTCGCAATTAGAAAGCGCCAAAATTAGGCTCCAGACCCCCGCTAACCCGTCTGGCCAGCGTGGTGGGTATAGGACACATTCTCCAGGAATAATATATTCTTCCAACAGTGGAGGTCTATAGGACTCTGTGTTCTAGGGGCTGTGATAATGAAGGCGTTTCTAAAAAGCAAACAATTTTTAAAGCCCCAGCATTTTAAACGTGTTCCTGAATTAATGAACGTACGGCGAGTACGGTGCAACAGTGCAATATATTTATTAGTTAGTGTCCTGTGTAGCGTTTTATTTTTCACCTAAGTATAATTTATAGACCCTTGCCGAGTTACGTCTGCCTAAAGCAAATTATGTAATTTGTGTTTACCTCGACCCAGTTGCTTGGATGTGTCGTCTTATAATAGACATTGTACTATCGTTGCAGTTATGTCGCTTATAAACTCACACAGATCGTACAAATTGAATAATATTATACAATCATCCATAGATGCATGGAATTTTCTTACCCAAAAAGTAGACAAAGATATTCATGTTAGTTAAGGTGGGGCGTAGACAGATACAACTGAGTGGCATTTATAGTTACACTCTTTCGCTTCATCAATATTAATTACCCTGTATTTATTTATTTTTGGCCTTTTTAATTTTCTATCCCAACAAAATTTGTAGGTATATATTTGTATTATGCTATATGAGTATACGAGTAGTATAGTATAGTTGCCCTACATCTGTTTCATTCCATGCCTATTTATTTAGTGAATATAAATATCCCCGCCATTTCGCACGGACATGTCAAGTGCAAGATTTTTGTTTTGATAATGTATATATTTGGTCATTTTAATTTTTTATCCCAACAAAATTTGTAGGTATATCTATTTGTATTATGCTATATGAGTATACGAGTAGTATAGTATATATTAGTATTAATTCTTTTTTATATATACGTATGTAAGTATTTGATTAGTTATTAAATATATTTTTTTAGTTTTATATTTCAGTAAACTATTTAACCCTTTGCAGCTGAGGTGGTAGTCTCCTAGACACCCTGTTTTACTTTTTCATAACATGAGTTTATGTTATTGTTAAATTTAAAACATTTTACCAACTAATTCATGTTATTAGGAATTACCTACTATAAAAAGTTTCGAGGTTTTATAAAATGCTATTTATATACCTACTTGCTAAAATTGACGCTTAACATGTACAAAAGACTAACTAGCAATATTTTGAATAATAAATTTTTATTTAAAAAAAAAACATATATAATACGTTGTACAATGTATCTTTATGTATATTAATTAAATATAATGCATGTTAGTTAAGGAGTTCTATGTATAACCACTACAATACTTTTAAAGGTGGTCTCCAGTCTATAAGTCAGTTAAAACGGATTAAAGTTGTTCCAATAGTTGGCTATGATAAAATATTTTGCGGGGCCCGCCTTTGTATTGTGCAATAAAATGTAGACTAAATAAATAATTACTTTACAGTAGATATTGTTAGTCAAAAATGGTGTGGCTTTCTTAAATAATGTAAATAATTCTAGAAAAAATAAATTGAATTTTTGGGACACAAGTTGTAGGTATCCCACGCTATAAACCCCCATAATAATACACCTGACGTCTTTGAACGATAATGCCGCGAGTGACTTCAATACGCGAGTGACTCATGATAACCTCAATAACATATAAAAAGAAAGAATATATTCGTATCTATTAAGACAGATGGCTGTATGGGCTAGAAAACCTTCCCTATCATCTCATACGTAATCCAAGGGAAAAGATAACAGTGAAGTAAAGTAAAGTATTATCACGATACTACCCTTACGGGGTGGTCAGATACCACGATTAGCCAACTTTATACGCCTATCATGACAAGTGGGAAGCTCGTCGATGTCTCTAGAGTCTAGCATATGAAACTTAATTATACTTATTGTATCCCGACCAGGATTCGAACACGGTACCTCCGCATCTAAATCCATGGACTTAGCAGCTAGATCATGGAAGCATAGAGGAGAAGAGAATATACATATACAATAATAATAATAATAATAAAATCCAAAATTTTCAAAGAATAAACATAATTATTAACTATAGTAATAGTTAGGGCCGTAAAAAAAGTAAAGTATCATCACGACCGTTTCCCTTTCGGGGTGGTCAGAAACCACGCTTATAAATAAGCGGATTCACATTTAGCCAACTTTACTATAGGCCAATCATGACAAGTGGCAAGCTCGTCGATGTCTCCAGCGTACCAAACTCGAGAAATATCACAAATAAATTAAATGTATTTAAAAAGTAAAGTATCTTCACGACCGTTTCCCTTTCGGGGTGGTCAGAAACCACGCTTATAAATAAGCAGATTCACATTTAGCCAACTTTACTATAGGCCAATCATGACAAGTGGCAAGCTCGTCGATGTCTCCAGCGTACCAAACTCGAGAAATATCACAAATAAATTAAATGTATTTAAAAAGTAAAGTATATTCACGACCGTTTCCCTTTCGGGGTGGTCAGAAACCACGCTTATAAATAAGCGGATTCACATTTAGCCAACTTTACTATAGGCCAATCATGACAAGTGGCAAGCTCGTCGATGTCTCCAGCGTACCAAACTCGAGAAATATCACAAATAAATTATATATTAATTAAATGTATTTATTTACATTTATAAATATTTTTGTGTCCCAACCAGGAATCGAACCCGGTACCTCCGAGTCTAAATCCACGGGCTTAACCGCTAGACCACGGAGGCAGTTTCAAAGAATAAACATAATTATTAACGATCAAGGCCGTCTTTAAGCTATTAGAGGCCCGGGCATATTACAGGATAATGGGAATATTACATCACGACAGACAGCTAAGTAGTTCATTAAAATCAGAAACATACATAGTTAGATGATATAGACATCTCTTTTTGACCGTTGTATTTATTTATTATTCTATTTACTTACCAAAAAGATGTCTTTAAAAGTAGTCGACATCCAAACATTACTTACCAAAAAGATGTCTTTAAAAAAATAATAATTAAAATTTATGTATTTTTTATGTTTTATTGTAGTTCTTATAAAAAAAAATGTTTTGTTTGTTTTATTTTTGTTTCTTGTTTTTGTTAATTTTAGTTTTGAAAGTAATAAGTTTTAAATTTATATTCATCTAGAACATAGTCTTAGGTTGGAGACACCTTTACTGTTGGAAATGGGCCTTCCATAAATTTGGCCTACACTCGCCACGCTGGGCAGAGAAGGGTTGGCGAGGGTGTCATGTCAATTTATTAACGATTCCACAAGTTAGTATTAGTGGAACTGAATACGACGGCTTAACGTGCTCTCCGAGGCACGGGACAGTGGTGAAGAAGACAAATTTCTAAGCATTCCATGGATCACCGTGCGGGTGCCGGGTCCATCGTGTGTGGGTAAGAGATGAGAAGAATGGTGTTGTGCTTGCGACCGACAATAGGCTGGTTTAAGAAAAGGAGGCCTCCTTTTTTTTTTTATTGCGCGATAATACGCTCACCATCCACCATTCTTCTTCTCTCCCTACCCAACCAAATACTGTATGATTCCGTTAATGCCGTCTTGGAAGCTCTATGTAATATATGTAAATCTATGACAAATATACGTTAGAAAAGTGTAATTCTCATTGGTACATGTCAGGATTCACATCCACCTTTTTTTAGGATATTAGGGAAAGCGTTCCTACAACCGAGCCACCACCGGTCTTCTCTCTCTGTGACACCTAATTGGTACATATGTATATTACATAAGTTATAATTATAAATTATTTAATTCTGTTATGTGTGTGATAATATATGTACTTTTGTGTGTACCTACTCAATTAATAAATACGTAAACAAAATTATTTATTTATTCTACTCCTTCTTTTTTAAAGACAATATCTGTTAGTGACCTGTAGCTCTAGCATGCATACACTCCGAGAATCGAGAACATGTCATATCGACGGGTAAGAACCAATCCAACTTAACCTGTCTTAGTTATTTTGCGAAATTAATTAGATAAAATAATATTTAAAACAGATCATTTTTCATAAAATGATATCTCAGTCAACAATAAACATATAATTTTTGGTGCCACGACAACCTAAATTGAATTTTAAACCGAACGGCAAAAACAGGAGAGATCGAAAAAAAAATTGGTAAGACATTCTTAACCGTAGATCTGGGATTTTAGACAACGCCATGAGGTGCGACGTAAAGGAACTACACATCTCGGATGGATAAACATTTACAATTTAATAGCTTGGAAGTAGGTATATCTTTTTTATTTTTATACTATCACGGCATGTAGCCCCTCATGGTAAATAGCACGCAAGGTCTATAAATGTTAGCAACTGGAATCAGACACTCATGACGGCCTTCAGTCTAACACTATGCCGGCTTCACTGGGCATGACTGCAATTCGAGCCTGATCCCGAAACGTGTGGATACGTTTTACTGGGTTTATCGGCATGAACGGTGGACACCTCCCCGCCACGGCAGATTGGGAAAATTATCACCATCTACAGATATATATCTGTGTCACCATCAGTCCGCCAACCACCTATTTGTTGTTCTCGTTGAAAGTATGTGCCATTTGCAATGATGTAAATTTTTACTTTAATGAAAAACTTGTAAACTTGCCCCGAAAATATTTATATAAAAATATCACCGCTGGAAACAAGACTTACCTAAACATTAGCATGTTAGAGCACTATAATAATACGCATAACAAAGTACGCGCAAGATAAGTGAGGCCAGTTAAAAGCCAATAAGTGTACAAATAAATTGCTACAATTAAAAACAATGTATTGAAAAGTACTTATATACGGTTACTGGTAATTCGACGTATATCCGTGTGGCGCTAAAAAATAATAAATAAGTTTTAAAAAAAGGCGCTTTAATTAAACTATTAACATAATTAAATTAGGTCAAAGACAAACAATGTACCCCATCTCAACGCTTGGAGATTTACTCGAAAAATTGTTACTGTATGGCAATTAAAATATTTAACCATTGCCATCTGATTTAACCGTTAAATTTTACAAAAGGCATACTATTTAAATAAGAAATTTCTTAGTGATGTATTTAGGTAGGAAAATTAAATTATTATTATTACCTATTCTTTGACATAACCTTAATATAAATAATTGACAAGTAATTTATTTTTCTATTTTAAATTTTTATGTATTTAGGTGTGTCGAAAATATTGCCTAATTATTATAATTGTGAATATTTTCATGCTGCATGACGGGGTACGCCGGAAAACTGTACCTACTAGCCACAATATGTACCGTATACTAGAAAATAAATGTTTTGCTTTAGATTTTGATTAAAAGTACATACTTAATTTAGCAAAATAATTTAAAAATAATAATATATAACCAATATTTTATACCGATATTATGTTTGGCCGCATACCAATGCAATAACACTTGGAGGAACGGCTGATTTTGGCGATTTGCATTCCGTCCATGAGCGTACTGTTTCTCCGTGTTTACAATATAACGCATTGATGCGATGCTATGCGTTTTAAGTAAATATAAACTATCATGATTCAAGCTAAGTGCGTAAATATTAATGTATTTTCATTTATTTTACTTGTGTTGGTAGGTTAGTTAGGGTATGATAAGATGCATAGATAGCTTATGCACATATTATTTATGATATGTTTTATCATCTAATAGGTTACTACAAGTCAATAGTCATAGTTAAGAGTTACGTATATATACATATATTACCTACAATGACATTATATAACAAGACGGGGCAAGAAGCTAAATGGTATGAGAATCAAATCTAGACCAATAATAATAATAATAAAATTCTTTATTGCATACATAATATACAATATAAAGTGTTGTAATTAGGCAAACTTAATACCATGAAGGTATTCTCTACCAGCTAACCTTTGGGAGAGTAAGAGATTAATATTATGGGTGCAGAGTGTGAAAATGGAAACAATATAGTAAAAACCAATAAAAACAGTGCATTGCCGGATATGGTCGCATACGACGTTTTCTTAAAAATAAATTTTGTAGTTTTACGGACCTGTATGCAAAACACGTTATTTTCGACAGGAAGAAGAACAAAGTAAATATCGTAAAAAATAAAGTAACATACATTTTGTATGAAAATAACAGCTGTCTCTTATATTTAAGATTTTTGAAAATACCTACCATAATATGAATCAGCTCCTTATACAATTACCTACTTATTTTACCTATTTATTACCTTGAAAAAAAATTAAGTAAAGGTCTGTTGGTGTGTTATGGGCATGCTCGACGTGCACTTTTAATTTAATTATTTTGTTCTTTCACTGAGAATATGTAATAATAATAATAATATAATATTGTATTATGTTATAAATCTATAATAGTTATAAGTTTAGCCAGTGGCCATTAGTGGCGTATAAATTGGTATGGCGTATAAAACACATATTGTATGAAAATATGACGCATGTACTTAACCGCTAGACCACCACTGAGGCAGTTAACCATACGGAATAACCATACATAGTTTAGTGTATTGTTAGAAAATTACGAGTTCAATAAATCTATTTCTTTTTAATTAGCTGTAACTGTGTTGACACTGTGGTCGTGATCATCATTTGAGTGTTTGCGATTTGGCTTTGCCAGTCGTCGCTATTTCTCACATAATGCAGTTCATCTGGTGAGCTTTCGTAAAGGGCTATCTATAGCAGCCTTGATCTAATCAGTTCAACTGACCTCCAGCCTGAATAAATAATGCCAAAGTCTAAACCTGGTTCTGTCTAACCTTCTGGTTCGTAGATACTCGTATTGATTTACAGTGCGGAAACTTTGTAACAGTTATTTATAGTTTGTCATAGGCAGTAATCATAAGCTATTATTGGTTCAGGGCGATAGGCGATTGATATCGCTTACAGAAAATGCATTTTAAATGAATTTAAACTTTATTTGGGTCAACTAATCGAATTGTACAGGCTACTATGTGTGTGTAAATATATGTCAAACTTCAGGCACTGTTACGCTCACGTACACGTGCATGCCACGCAAGCGGTGTGACGTCTTTCGTAGAGCTCTATACAGTGGCAACTAGCGTTAAAATAAAACAACCCGGGAAAATTTTAACTAATCGACGCGTCTTTATGCGCGATTAAAACAATTAGTTAATAATAAAAAGAGAGAAAAAAAGTCGCCGAATATACATACAGTGTCCCGGAAGAGGAGGGAAGAGTTGGGAACCCTAATTGCAATGTATACAAATACTCATGAGCTGGTATCTAATAAACAAGTAATAGTGAATGATAATAAAAATACATAAATATAAAGTTTATTTGTATTAAGTTGCACGAGTACATATTACTATTTTAATAAACATTGCTCACATATTGACATATCATCTACTACCGCAGCCGCTGCCCGGCGTGGGTTGACTCTGGACTACTTTACAAATGCCTTAAACCGACCTGTATAAGTGTTCTATTGCTATTATCATTTTGTCTTATTCTGCCTCATATCATCTCATTCTTTTTGTAATAGTCTACTCAGTGTTTAGTTTTATCTATGTTTCAATATCTATTTCTGTGAAAACTTGTTATTAGCCCTTTCTTACTTTATCTTTTTTTCTTTATATTTAAGTATTGTTTAGCTGTAAGTTTGCCTAATTGTATAAAATAAAATACATGCATTGATGAATAATATTATAATGACAATGGATGTTTAAAAAACTAGGCGCCAATATCAGCCGTATTCCTTACTTTGTATGCTGAAACGGCCACAAATTTATATTTAGTTGACACGGCCTCTTTACAGCCACGATCTTATATAAAGTTGGTAGTTATTAACTTAAAATTATCTTGCTTAATAATAATGTTTATTATAAACGTTATTATTAATTATATATTTCCTGTTACAGCCCAACCATAATTACCGTAGGTACTGTTTTGTTTACTTTGTTGAATATATGTTTTTTTTTACAATAAATTTTATTGATATCATTTAATAGCTTATCATCTTATCTTATCATCTCGGACACCACGGGCTTTCTTGTGCTGGAAGTGCTGGCCGCATTCCTCGTCACGCGGCCACAACGACATCATCCGAAGGTGTGGTGTACCCGCAATCTTAGAACCCTTTGTGATTTTGCGGAGCGATGGCAAGAGACCCGACGGAATGACTGTTGGGCCGTGGAAACTTGACAGGTCTCTAATCAAATCAAATCAAATCAAAATAATTTATTTCCGTATGGTTAGCACGTAACACTTGGATATTGTCAATACATACAAGCCAATAAATAAAGAATAATGATAAAAACAAATAAAAAATATTACCATTGACCATGGCTGGACCGAACCTAACATCAATACAATAATTATAACTAAAACATTGTTGCCATAAACGAGGAATTTGTTTTTTCTTACAGCTAGATACTTAATATTAAATTCGTGGCTGTAAAAAGGCCATGTCAGCTTACAATCTAATAATAATTATGTCCATAAATATAAATATAAATTCGTGGCTGTAAAAAGGCCATGTCAGCTTACAATCTAAAAATATTTATGTCCATAAATATTAATTCGTGGCTGTAAAAGCCGTGTCAGCTTACAACTACACAAGTATAATATTAATGTCAAATAAATTGATAAATAACATGTCCGCTTACAATCTAAAAAATAATTGCTATGTCCAAATTAAACATATTATATTCGAGTCATAAGCAAGGTAACTTAATAACTACTTAATATAAATTCGTGGCTGTAAAAGGGCCGAGTCAGCTTACAATCTAACAATAATAATAAATATTAAATCTTAATACTAGTTCGTGGCTGTATACGGGCCGTGTCATCTTACAATGTAAATAATAATAATATGTCAATTAAACATATATTAGAACATTTTTTTAAGCCAAGTACTTCTATGCAATAGTATCTTTCATTGCATCTTTAAGCTCATAATAACTTTTTTTTATTAAAATGCCTTTAAGCAAAGTTTTATATTTCTCAAAATTTAAATTAGTTATATCTGATGATAATTTATTATATAGCTTGATACCATTGCACAGAAAACTCTTTGTCGATTTAGTTAGTCGAGCTTTGGGACATCTGATCTCATTATTTGACCTTGTTTTATTTACATTTCTAGGGAGTTCTTTTTCTTTCTTTTTTATATACAGTAAACATTCCAATACATATATACTATTTATGGTTAAGATGTTTAATTGCCTAAAAGACTCCCTGCACGTATCTCTGGGTTTCATTCTGAGAATGTGTCTGATAGCGCGTTTCTGCAAGATAAAGATTCGTTTAGCGTCTGCAGCTGTACCCCATACTAGAATCCCGTAACGAGCTATACTTTCAAAGTAAGCATGGTATACAGCTACAGCCGCATTTATACCACAAAACTCTCTAACTTTCTTAATAGCATAGCAAGCAGCACTCAGTTTTTTAGCCAAAGTATCTATATGTGACCTCCACATTAGTTTATTGTCAACTTTAACTCCTAAAAATACTTGTTCTTTAACAAAATCTATTAAAGAATCTTTGGCTACAAGGTCATTGAGGCTGCTTTTGTCATTGGTACCAAGGGCAAAGTTAACAAAATTAGTTTTTGATAGATTTAATAGTAAATTATTACATTCAAACCAATCTGTTATGTTTTTTATTGTACTTTTTACCTTTTCTAACACGTCACCACGATCCCTACAACTAAATAACAGTGAGATGTCGTCTGCAAACATTATGTTGTTTATGTCATTATCCAAACAAGAATTTATGTCATTGACATATATCAGAAAAAGCAATGGGCCCAACACTGATCCTTGTGGAACCCCGTACTGAATACATTGTTGGTTAGATTTTATTTTGTTCTGGTGTGGGATACGACGTGTGTAGACACATTAGCTCCATCTCACATCCAGGCTACCTCGAGAACCTCAAGTTGCTCAAATACGCCAACTTTGGGACCAGTTACGAATTTGCGCCGGTTGGGGTCGGGAAGATGGGCCCATGGGGACCCTCAGCAAGGCGCCCGGCCAAGTACTTGTTTGAAATTATTACTGCCAACATATTTGTTTCGCTATACTGAAAAATAGAAAATGTTGCCTTGGGACGTCTCTATAGGATATTTTTTATTTATAGTATAGCATATTTTTAATTTTATTATTTAGGTAGCTTTTAATTTATATTAATTTTACCTCGAATAAAATGTTTATAATTTATGTTAAGCACTCAACTCGTATACCAGAGACAAAATCTGTAAAGTGCAGTAGCGGAGCGACGATTTTAAGTCCATGGTAAAGTGGTGTATTGGGAAGGTACAGTCGACAAAATTTACAATATTTAATTTAATAATGTGCATATAATAAGAAAACATTTTAGCGTACAAACTTGAAAGTGTACGCTTCAATATAAGTTTTTATTTTTAATATTCTATGGATTCACCGTACGATAGCCTAAATATCGTATATAGGAGAAAGAAATTGTGTCTCGGGCTTACGATCGACTATGTACCGTCTTAAAAAGCGGGCCCACTGTTCTCATCCAACCAAATACTATATAATTCCGCCAATTCCGTTAAAAGTAGTTAGTTATTAGGATACGTATAAGTTAAGTTTTATATGCATCGTAAACGTTCATATTCTCTGTATACGCCGCCGGTGTGCTTTGGATCCTTTACTATAATAAACGATTGAGAATATTATTACGCCAATCGGCGTTATCCAGTAATCCGCACTAGGAGGGCGGTTTGGATTACCACTCTGTTTTTTAAATTAATAATCAGAACTAGATGTGACACCGTGACTGATGGTTAGCTGTACGCGAGGTCCAAGAATATGAGCAACTGACTTTAAATAGTGGATTAATCATTAATAATAATAATTTATATGACGTCATCGTAAATCACCATTTCATCCTATTTGCAGTCGAAACGATGGGTCCGAGTAGTCTCTGGCGTTCTCTCGTGAACTTGGGGAAAACCCAGCTTGGCGACGGGTCAATCTTTAGAATTTTTGCTCAAAGGGTCAGCCGTTAAACAAGGGAACGCAGCGAGTGTCCTCGGCACAATACGCCCATCGGACGGTTATAATTTTAGTTTTATATGTAATGTAGTTTATTTTTTGTTTGTGTTAGGTATTATTTTTAATTATTTAATATTGTAATTCTTTTATACTATTTGTATATTACTTCGAATTAAATATTTATGTTTTCTTTATTTATACGAATTCCTAATAGCATTTGAAAGTGCTTAAAGATATGAACTTCGGAAGCTGGTTAAAGGACTAAAAGAACACAGGCTGGGAAAGCATTCACATTTTCAGCATTCAACAGATGTAAACATCTCCAAATTTATATTCACAGCCCGCGAAAGATTAGTGGGATAGTGATAAGTAATTTCAGGTAGGTCATTGTGTAGTTTTATTGACTGTACATTATAAAATACATAGGTAATATAAAATGATAATGGTTATGCACTTAAATATTCCAATATGAAATTTTATTACGAAGAGTGAAGCTGCCAATCGCTGGCAATCTTTGTCATTGTCATAAACTATTAAGTTCTGAAAGCTTTTACAGACTATTAGGTAAAACTGCAGTGTTACAGTTTTCTATTTACAATATGGCAAGGGCACTGATCGACTCCCTTAAAATGGGAACTATTATCGAGATATTTTTCATATATCAAATTAATTTATTCATCAAAATTAATTAGTAAGTATAAAGTAAAATATTAACATAATGAAAAAGGTAAGTAAAAGGTCTCAGTAAAAATATTAAATCTCTGGTCTGCACACTAGGACATGATGTGAGGACTAGCTTTAGAAGAGGTGATTTTTAGTATTCATTATTAAAGAATAAAAACATGTTAGGACTAAGAACACAAACCGGTTATCCAAAAACAAATAACTAATGTATGTATATTATATTAAATCATCATAAGATTTCAGATTCGGTAGAACACAGAGTCCTATTTCGGGATAATTTCTTTAAGAATCTTACCAAGCTGGCCAGGGCGTGTTTTTAAAGGTCTGATTATTTTTTGATAATTAATTTACAACACCATCGTTCTAGTGTCTCGGATCGTTAAAATATTAATTCTATTAGCAGTTAAGTCCGGAGATATAGACGCGTGGGCGCGTGGGGTGGGGAAAGGGGGAGGCGGGGGGAGAGTGGGGCTAATTCTGTGACATCAAAAGCGTAGTTTCTGAACACCCCAGAAGGCAGACGGATGTGTGATGATAATTCGATGGCTCGAAGACATCTTGAGGATAAAAACAATATTATACGTGAAATAATAATTTTATTATCCTTATTAGGAATGACTAAAACTGATTACTATATCCTTATATAATATACCCGTAACGAGTAGACATAATAATATCAATACATACTCGTACACAATTAAATATATTAAAGTAATTTATATTTATGAAATAAAAACTATTTTACTACACATCCTGTCAGCTGATAATTAATAATAATTAATGTCAGGTTAATAATAAGACTAACATGATGTAGACACATCATAATGTAGAATGTAAATGGATAAATTCCGTTCTATTTTTCCAGCAAATGCAATTTTCTTTGCGTTCTCAGGAATATATTTAAAGTAGTAAGTAAATAGGTTAAGAGGATATGCTTACAGGATCTGCATCGTTCGCAACATTGCTTCAAGTTATTCGTGCACAATACCTGCAATATAAATTACAGTTGCGGTTATTTACTGAGAAAAAACAATATTTGATGTTAAGAAAAATACCTTTATAATTTAAAAATTTCTGCCAAACAGATCATACTTTACGGATACAATCAGTAATATGACATGTCTGAAATATTGATTATCTTTTGACAACACTCATATGACTGTCAAGTGCTGACTAATCGTATTTTGCATTGCACGTACAGTATTTAAACATCTGTCAACAATAGACAATTAAACAACTTATAATCGACGGATAAAGCGATTTTCTGTTGCACAAAAGATAAAGTGTCATTAAACAAGATATTGGCAAAATTTATTTTTAGTTTTTCTCGATATAATTCGCTTTTTTATAATATGCAATTTTTTTGTATCATTGTTGTATAAAATCTAATATCTGAAAGATAAATAACATGATACAACTTCAAAGCAGCTTGGTTGTTGTCAGTATTAGCTCCATTGTAACAACTAGCAACAAATAGTGAGTATGCATACAACACTCCGCTCACTTCTACAGGAAATTCTATTGAACATTGTTTAAGGGTCGTGAAGAGATTATGTATGTTTATCCACGTTCCTAAAGGTGAAGCAGACCACCACAATGTACGTCATTTTGGCATGTGTCGGTTATAAAAAATATTCATGGCAAGCAATTATCATGCCGGTTTCATTGTAGAGTGAGATCCAAATCCAGTTTTAAAAAAATGAATTTGTTACTATAATCATTATAATCAAATAATGTATTAGAATATAACGACCACTGATGTAATCTACACGTGTTTAATATGGAATTGGAGGGACCGCGTAAAACATTTGGTACACTAAGGAATTATAAAAAACGACAAGATCATACTTTTTTACGCAACAAGTTCGCAAATACACAATCCAAACAACAGTTATAAATTACGTACATATGTACATTGTGTTTTCAGATGCCATTAAGACTATAATAAAACTATTTTATTGATCGTTAGGTGGCCATTCAATTTTTACCATCGTGCTCTAAAACATCTTGGCAAAATTACGTGTTAAACTTAACGCGACAACTAGTGATTTAAAAAAAAAAAGTAGATGGCCCTTTAGGGCGCTAAAAAGATTCTCACAAAAAAGGGCTTAAACCGTTAGTAATCAACATTGATTAATTCATAGTTATCTATTATCATAGTCGTAGTTAATATTTTTGTTACAGAACGGGAGCTGGTTTTATGGTGTGTAGAAGAAAGAGAAGAATAGTAGTGTTTTTGATTTAGGGGCGCACATTTTTATTGCGCAATAACACTCCATATAATAATATCACTATTACTACTTGGTTCCTTTTCCTACGGTCTCAGGGACGTCACCGGAAATATATTATTTCAAGCCGAGTTCAAAAACAATTCACTGCAATTGTGTGTCATCCGCGACGGTCTCAGCGCTTTAGTTGTTTTATTAGATAGAACAAAAATCGGTCAAACGGCGCGATGTGTGTGGTGTAGATAAAGATTCGTCGAGATATATTATTTTGTCCGTATTTTGAGGCGGTAGGCGGACTGATGGTGGTAATTTGCCCAGTCTGCTGGGGCGGGGAAGTATCCACCGTTCGTGCCGATAATACCCAGTAAAGTGTATCCACACGTTTCGGAATCAGGCTCGAATTGCCGTTATGCCCACTCAAGCCGGCATAGTGTTAGAAACTGATGTCAGTCATGAGTGTCTGATTCCAGTTGCTAACATTCATGGACATCGCACCACTTAACATGTCGTGTTAGTATAAAAAAAAAAAACTTTACCTTCATTACGTATCAGCGAGAGTCGCGATCCAAGAAAGTTAGTTTGGACGCCCGTTCGGTACGGTACGGTGTTACGGCGGGCGTCCTAATAATTTACGGGGCGTCTTCATAAGTTGCAGCTCTTACAATTAATTTACGCTCCAATCCATAGCGATTCGATAATTTTGCCACGTTTCAAAGGCGATACGATACGGTGGATAAGAGACATTTTTAATGCACGTAACAAGATAAGAAGCTCGAGATAGGAACGTAACGCGGAATTACTGAGCTTAATATCCCACGTGTTTTCTATTGTCTGCACATCGATCGGCCCGAGTTCTCTCTACTCTTTGACGGACGGGATGACGGCGCAAATGAATAAAATGTATGCATCGCTACTTCGGCGCCGTCATCTCGTACTAGTTCGTCGGTGACGGTTGACAAACGGTATTATTATTATTATTCTTATTCTAGTGTGTTTTCCTATTCCTATAACTGACGATTTAAAAGATTTATCCCTTCCAATGTTTAAAAGTAAATTAACTTAAATTTTAATTAGAAAATGTTATTATTTATACCTTAGATCAGTTTTTTAATGACGAAACCATTTCAAATGTGTTAATAACTGTCAATATATAGATTGTATTGTCATTATTTTTACAATAGTATTTTTGAACATATCTCTTTGGCCTACATTTTGTGTTACATATTTTAGTTTTATATAAATTGTAAAATGCATGTTTAAGTTGTTATAATATTTGTTATTATTTTTAGAATTATATTTGTTAATGTAATGAATTCGTACACCACATGTGGTAGGTTTTTTGCATGCTAACCCAAACCTAAGAACTATGTCCCGAAAAACCACGAATAAATGATTTTGATTTGATTTGGAGTTCTTTAGCGAAGTGTGAAAAAAATCTTGATAGTAGGGACTGATGTCGGTGGTCAGTGGCCGGCGTCCATTGTTATTCTCAGACCTACTATCAAGTTGGCGCGATGTACGAGTATATGTCGTATTCGGTTTTTTTTTTAAATACAGATGGCAGATTTTTTTTTTTTTTTCCAGACAGTACACACGGCGCCATCTAATTTCCGTGGTAAGCTACGAGGCTTGTGTTACGGAAACTACATGGTTGATAAACTACATATTATATTTTTTTTTTTTGTAAATATATACATATTATACATATAAACACCCAGACCGAGACAAATTATACAATGTACAACTTGCCCCTGGTTGGAATCGAACCCACGACCTCCCGAGTTCACAGCAACGTTTGTTACCACTAGACCACGGAGGCGGTCATGTTTAGACCAAAATCGTTCAGACCGCGGATAAGCGCGCGCTCACTTTTTTGTACAACGTATCGTACCCGGTACATCCGCGTCTAATTTAACTACTAAACTTTGTCTTAAACTAAATCACAAAAGCAGTCTGTAACCGAGTTCTAATCAAAGTAATGGGGTATCCGCGGTGGAAACATCTTTGCCGCTAGTATAAACTTAGGATAATAGTAGGAGATCTGTAGAAGTGCGAGTTTCATCGATCGGTTATTTGAATAAAATTAATACACTGCTTCCGTGGTCTAGAGATTAAGTTAGAGGATTCAGACGTGGAGATATCGGGATACAATAATTTATTTATGATTCTCGGGTTTGGTACGCTAGAGACATCGATGAGCTTGCCACTTATCATGATGGGCCTATAGTAGTGGCTAAATTTAAATCCGCTTCTTTAAAAGCGTGGTTTTTGACCACCCCGAAAGGGATACGGTCGTGATGATGATAAAATACGCTAACAAAAGAGGCAGTATAGGGTGCCTAACGAAATTTTTTGAAGGCTATACAGGGTTTTTTCAAGTTAGCGTGGATGGCTACTGTCTAAACTACGATTATGATCGATATCATTACTTATTTGGCCACAACACTACAACTATCAAATTAGATTTGTCATCGAGAAAATAAAGAAATGGAAATAGTATAGTGTATACAGAACGTTAAGTTTATTCAAAATTTAAATAAAAAACCTAGGATTATTCATCGTCATCACGACCCCTAGACCACAGAGTCCTAGACCTCCACTGTTAGAGATGGGTCTTTCTGAAATGTTTGAAGAATTTGGCCTAAACTCGCGCGCCTACCAAACGGGTTGGCGAGGGTCTCATGTCGATTTGTAATGACAATTTATAACCGATTCCGCAAGTTGGTATTAGTGGAACCGAGACCGACGGCTTAACGTGCTCTCTAAAGCACGGGAACGATAGTCTTGTAAATCTATGACAATTGTAAGTAAAATATTTTGGGACTAAGCCACAAACCTTTTTTTTTTGATTCGCCAGTATTAAATATAAAACTAAATTTGTCATTAATATTCAGTGGTTGTTATTAACCACTCTAAGGCTGTGTTTCTGAAGGGTCATTGGCATATCGAACGTTTATGTTTGAGAGATACGTCAGTTGATTGGTAGTTGGCTTGTAATTTTGGTATATCGGAGAAGTCAAACAGGTGCTATAAACAGCATGAAAAAGATAAAAGATATTTTTTTATGACATATTATTAACGATTTCACAAGTTGATATTAGTGAAACCGGGCCCAACGGCTTAACATCCTCTCCGAGGGACGGAAATGGTAATGTTGTATATCTATGACTAATGTACGTAAGATGTATTTCTCATTGGTATATGCCGGGGTTTGAACCCAACTTTTTAGGATGTTACAATCGAGTCACCACACTCTATTGATCTAGGATTATTAGAGTAACATATTTCATCAGGCAATCCAGCGTATTTATTTATATAAAAAGTAGTTTTTTTTTGGATAACCGATCGATGAATGTCGGTTTTAGACGTATTTTAGACTAAATATATTTAACAAAGTAACCTAGCTTAGTTAATCAAAGTCGAAGCGTGTGCACTAAGCTTAATGAAACATCGAGTGAACTATTTCATTTTAGTAACAAACTTGCATTTCCCGGAACAAGAGATGAGTTGCACCTGTCAAAGCTTACCAAAGTTTGACTGGCAGAACAGTGCCGAGCATGGATAGAATGCTGCAAAGTTAGTTCAGGCGTTCAAATAATATTAATATTAATTATGGTTCTAAAATTGATGAAATACCTGACTTACTAGGCGACCCTTATATTATAAAGTGGTAAAATTTATTGTTTGTCAGTACTAGCCGAATTAGATAATCTCACACGGAGTTCTACGCGCCATTTTGCGTGGACATGTCAAGTCCAAGTTTTTCGTTTTGTAAATTAGTTTACTGTGAATATTGTTAGTCAAAAGTGGTGTTATTTTGTTTAATAATGTGCTACGTTCTGAATAATTATGGAAAACGATAAATTTGACTCTATACGAGTATATGGGGCAGAAGTTACACTTTTTTTTTGCGGTTTTCCCGCGCTGTGAAGTCCCGTATACCCTTCGTGTTTGGGCGATATTGACGTGAATTACTGCTTGAAAAGCATCAAATTCTGCAACACTTGGAATTTGATGATCCCCAACTCGTTATGAACTCTGTTATGAACATATGTTATGTAATTAAATTGCGTGTTTAGGGCTGATGTATTCTGTATAATGCTTTTAAAGACACTTAAAAAAAAAAATCTGGCTGAAACTAAAATGGCTGGACTGATTTGAATAAATTTACTTTTGTGTATACTTATATATGTATTAGTATTAATAAAAATGTGTTGTAATTCTCGCATATTTCAAAATATCTAAATGGTTTATTTTTAAATGTTTAAAAGTTGTGATATTGTTTTGTTTTAAAAGTACCGTTTTATTTTATTAAGTTCCACAAATACTGTTTGTTATTTCTTATTGGTACATGCCGGGTGGGTTTGAACCGACCTTTGTAGGATGTAAGGAACGCGTTCTTACAACTGAGCCACCACCGCGCCATGTATATATATTGTATTGTATGTATGTGTTTATGTGTGTATATAATTTATATATTGTTTATTGCTTACAATGTGATCGTTTAGTTATAATATATTTGATTTTTACTTGCACCCACCCGTTCACTTTAAATGATTTATCTGTCCCTAAGGTGCCAACCTGTCAGAGAATGTCTAGCGGCATTAAGCCCGCCCCTTGTACATAGCGCAATAAAGTTTTAAATAAAAAAAATAACAATATATATATATATATTTATTTAATATACTGCGTGAAATTTATTAAAGAGAAAATGTTTTTGTATTATAATCTAGAATTTTTCAGGAGTGTGACGATCCCAAATGCCATAACTACCTAAAACAGAATATGTCGATTATAATTTAACGAGGAAATGTGGCGAGCGTTTTAGGTACCCTCCCTGGTGCCTAAGCCCTTAGTTTATTTTGTAGAATAGTTTTAATTTCATAGGTATTTTTATTTTATTTTATTAAAAAAAAAAAAATTTAGTATTATTTATAATTAGTTTTTTAATCAATTTTATTTAAATATTTTTGTATCTAAGTACTTCGAATAAATATATATCTAGAATAAAAATATTAACTACGTATGTTTTATTTTAATTATTCGGTAGTAAAATCTTAAGTTCTAGGTGCAGAGATTTTTTCCTAAAAATATCGCCACTCATACCAAGCCTAATCAAGTAGTTAGCGACACGTCGACAATAGCGCGAACGTTGACTTACATAATTCTTGCTCTCTCTATGTCGTATTAATTAAGTCCTAGATTAAGTTTAGTACTAGAGCTGTCATTATGGTATTTCTTTTTACTTCAACAGTTTTTTTCTACTAGATACGAGTAAATTCTTTATCGCCAAAAAATATAAACATCCAAATTAAGATTATTAATATTAATTATTTTAAACAGACTTCCCCTTGCTATACGAAAAGCAACAGCAAGCACATAATAATATGTATGATGTATCTTATATATATATATATATAAATGTGAATATAATTTAGTCCAAATCCCCATACAAGATGAATGATTTCCTTTAGTTACAGCACTTCGCTCTGTGGACAAATTTACGACTTGTGCAGGTGAGCTCTCATCAGTTCACGTTCGGCCATCAAGTTCTAACTCATCAACCATTACAATTAGGTCACGTTCGACCAGCAACCGTGCCGCGGGTCCTCATAATCTAACCAAGCATAAGCATTAGACCACGTTCGGCTATCAGGCACCCCGCACCCGCTTGTTCTCATTTTGAAATCAGTATATAATCAGTTAGTTTGAGATTAGTAAATAAAGCAATACAATAATCTCCATTGTGTTGGGTTTCATTACATCCCCTACAGAAATTAATTAATTATTAGTTATGATTTATTTAACTTAACTACCTCCGTAGTCTAGCGGACTTAGATGGAGAGGTACCGGGTTCGATTCCTGGTCGGGATACAATAATTTATTTGTGATATTTATCTGGTTTAGTACTCTAGTGACATCGACAAGCTTGCCACTTGTCATAATAATAGGCCTATAGTGAAGTTGGCATTTAGCCAAGTAAATCCGCTGCTCTAATAAGCGAGGTTTCTGACCACCCCGAAAGGGACACTGTCGTGATGATGCTTTACTTTTTTTTACTAAAATAAGATAGATCATTTTCATACAAAATATTTGTTAAATTATTTTCTACGCCACCTATCATCCACTAGCTTCTTAACGTTTAAAGAAAAAAGTAAAAAAAAACATATTTATTTATTTTCTTTACCTAATTTCACCATATGGCTAGTGTTTTTAGGATATATATCGTGTACAACTATAATAACGCCATATATTATTGGCCTAGATTTTATTCATGTCTTTTTACATGTCTTGTTATAAATTTAATATATTTCGAATCTCAAATTTAATTGAAGTTTAAATAAATTATATAATAATAATAATAAATTTAATAATTATTTTAAATTTAATTTGTCGCCTCCTCCATTGATAAGAGGCCAGGCCCTTTCTTCGCCAAAAGAATCAGTATTGCAATTCAGCGGGGAAATGCAGCCAGCAATCTTGCCACCACTCCACGCGGACGGGACTTACATCCCTATCCGTAGTATTAATATTAGTTTTATTTAATATTTTGTAAATATTTTATTTCTAATAAATGAAAATAATTAATAAATAATAATAATTAACATTGATAAATATACATTAATTATAAATTACGAGGGGCGTTCAAAATATTCTCGGTATTGATACGTTACAACCTCTTTTATATATATATTTGTTACTGGCCGCTAAGATTCATCCATTGACATTAAAAAAAAGTAAAATTGGAACCGAGATGTTCTTTTGTTTTTCTGCAATTGCCGAACAAACATGAACACCATGAGCGAATTAACAATTTTAACGAAATTAGAGCACCGATCCGTCATAAAATTCTTGACAAAACAGGGTAAAAATCAAAAAACCATAAAAGAGGAAATGGATTGTGTTTACCGTGAGTCTGCTCCTTCTTTATCTACTATTCAAAAATGGTCAAGCGAATTTAAGCGTGGAAGGGAGAGTATTGAAGATGACCCTAGACCTGGCCGGCCTGTAGTGGCTACCTCACAAGAAAATATTGATAAAGTGGAAAAACTTATATTGGAAGACGGCCGAGTGAAGGTAAAATCTATAGCTCAAGTAACCAATCTCTCTATTGGTACCGTACATGACATTATACATGACCATCTTAATATGTCAAAAGTAAGTGCAAGATGGGTTCCGCGAATGCTGACGCTTCTTCAAAAGGATATGCGTGTGGCTTGCTGTTCAGATTTTATCGACCTGTGTGGTGAAAATCCCGATGAGGTGCTGCAAAAAATAGTTACTGGAGATGAAACCTGGGTTCATCATTATGACCCAGAGAGCAAACAGGAGTCCATGCAGTGGCACATTAAGGGTTCAGCTCATCCCAAGAAGTTCAAGGTAATCCCGTCAGCTGGCAAGGTCATGGCCACAATATTTTGGGATTGTGAAGGAGTTTTGCTTATCGATTATAAAGAAAAAGGTGTAAATATCACAGGGCAGTACTACGCTAACGTTATACGTCAATTAAGAGATGCGATCAAAGAAAAGAGGCGAGGAAAGTTAACCAAAGGTGTTCTGCTTCTGCATGACAACGCCCCTGTCCATACTGCTCATATTGCCAAGGCAGCTATTGTTGAATGTGGGTTTGAAACTGTTACTCATCCACCCTATAGTCCGGACTTAGCCCCAAGCGACTTCTTTTTGTTTCCCAATCTTAAAAAGGATCTGCGTGGAAATAAATTTTCTGACGATGAAGCGTTGAAGACGGCCGTGGAGGAGCATTTTTACACCAAAGATAAAAAATATTTTTATGAGGGATTAAAAAAAATAATTGATCGATCTTATAAGTGTATGAACATAGGGGGGGAGTATATTGAAAAATAAAAATATCAAACTTTTCGTACTTGTTTGTTTTTATCCACATACCGAGAATATTTTGAACGCCCCTCGTAAAAGCTACCTAAATAATATAATTAAAAATAAACTAAACTATAAATAAAAAATGTCCTCTAGAGACGCCCCATCCGAGATAGTCCCAAGGAGACTGGCAACATTTCCCCTCTGTATAGCGAAGCTAATACGTTGGCGTTGACATTGATAGTGTTAATTAGTTTTTTTTTAAAAAGTCCTTAGTTTAATATAATTTAGCTGCTGGTACGTTTTAACGGCCCAACCCAATACTATTGCAGTAAATAAGCTGAACCAAATATAGTATAAATATTGGGTTAAATCGTAAATCAACGACCGTAATTGTTGGGTCATGGGGGTTGTCATAATAATGTGTTTTACAGGTTTGACACACCAATCTTTAAGGCACTATATTAAATTGCATTTGTCATCATTGTATACGTATCCGTGAGTACAATAACTACTAAGTAACGTAAAGCTCTTTTTCTTGTAAACCTGTAAGTCAACAACAAGTATGGATTATAAAATATAATCCTATTTCCTAATTTGGCCAATTTGTGGACACACTTATATATTCATTTTTCTTTCATTTCATTACAGCCCCTAGAACACAGCGTCCTAGACCTCCACTGCTGGAGATGGGCCTTCCAGAACATATATCTGGAGAATTTGGCCTACACTCGCCACGCTGGCCAGACGGGTTGGCGAGGATCTAATGACAATTTTTTTATGACAATTAATTAACGATTCCACAAGTTGGTATTAGTGGAACCGGGACCGACGGCTTCACGTGCTCTCCGAGGCACGGGAACGGTGATGTTCTAAATCTATGACAAAAGAAAAGTTTATTTCTCATTGGTACATACCGGGGGGTTTGAACCAACCTTTCATTTAAGGAAAGCATTCTTACAACCGAGCCACCACCGCGCCACTTATATATTATCTACCTTTTATTATTTGTAATGTGCTGTGGATATTTTAAACTAATTGAACCAATAAATTTTACTTCTGAGCTGCCAATTTGTAGTTTCGATACGTCGCCTCTCGCTGTCTACTATCCCATACTTGAAGTTTTCTATTCAAAAACAGAGTGTGTGTTAGAGATAGAGAGAGGGTTAAGTCTACGATATTTATTAATTAACAATATTTAAAAACATAATGTAATTTAAAACAGATAGGATATAAGATATAAGTCCCGTCCGCGTGGAATGGAGGCAAGAACGCTGGCTGCATTTCCCCGCTGAATTGCAATACTGATTCTTCGGGCCGAAGAAAGAGGCAGCCCTCTTGTCACCGAAGAAGACGACAACATCTTGTCTTTTAAAAACTTTTTTGCGTTTGGACTCCATGGGTCTTTTAATACGAGTACTTGCGCTGCTTGTCGGACTCCACATTTTCCGCAGCCGGCTCCGCTTTATGCTTTGGAATTTATATTTCTATTCGTAGTATTAATTTTATATTTTGTACATATTTTATTCAAATAAATTAAAATAAATTTAAAACTATAGTAGTGTTAGGTTTAAAACATTACCCTTGAATTGTTAATGTCTTGTGGCAGTGTGCTGAACATTTGTAGCATTCGTTTCATTGCAATGCTGACTTCATCATTATCATCGCAACCCCTAGAACACTAAGTTCCAGACCTCCACTGTTGGAGATGGGCCTTTCGCTAGTCGGTTGGCGAGGGTGTGATGTCAAATTTTAATGACAATATATTACCGATTCTACAATGTGGTATTATGACTTATGGTCTCATAATGTGGGGCTCAGCGGCAGATTTAGACTCTATTTTTATTCTCCAGAAAAGAGCCATTCGAGCAATTTATGGCCTGAAATATCGAGACTCGCTCAGAAGCATATTTCCTGACATTGATATAATGACATTGCCTTCACAATATATATTTGAAAATATTCTATATGTAAGGAATAATTTAAAGTTATTTAAAAAAAATGGAGACATGCATTCTCGCAAATTAAGAAATGCTGACAAGCTTTATATTCCTAAATTTAGGCTTCAAAAAACAAATAAAAGTTTTGTGATTAATAGTATTAAACTATATAATAAATTACCAAAACCTGTAACAGAATTAGGGGAAACAAAATTTAAGAGTAGTATTAAGAAAATTCTAATTGCAAAAGCATATTATAAAATTAATGATTTTATTAATGACAAAGATGTGTGGAATATTGCCGCTCTGCAAAGATTAGAGAATTAGTTAATAGCACATTAGGTTCTTTTTTAATAAACTATTTTTATTTTTGATTTATTTTACAGTTATGTAGAAATATTTTGAATGTAACAATTAGTTACTAATACATTATTGACTAATTAGTAAATACTGTTTATTGTGATACAGTAATATTTTTTATTACCTTATTATTATAATATAATTATTTTTTATGTAACATTTAGTTACTATTATGTATTTATTATTTTATTAACTAATATATAAGTTTGTTAACGGAATTGCACGGCAACATTTGGATACTTAGGAAGTAATTGTTATGTTTAGCTTGTGTGTGTCTCGAAGGTCATTCTTAGTGTTCAGGTTCTCATGGTGTGGCGTGTCCGGTGGTCGCCCCTTCCTTAGAAGGTCATTGCAGTGGTGGCACGTGTGTCGGGTCCCGGTCCGCACCCTAAGGGCCTGGTTGAGCGGGGGGATGGCTGGCACATGCGTTATGTCCGTGATCGGGTGCTGCTGTGGGGGCCTGGGACCTCTGCCGGACACGTTCAATTTATTGTTCTTAAATTAACAGAGGTTTTTGCGTTTTGTCGACTTTCGGGTTGCACATAGGCATGTAGTCTACCTTAATTCTGACTTGCCTGGTGGGTTACTGCTGTACCAGGTATTGTTTTCTCATAGGTACTGATAACTAAATTTAAAAGGTTATTAATTGATCGTTGTGGTGCAGTTCTGTATATGTTTTATTTTGTAAATCTGATATAGCTGAGTTTTCCTTGCAGATTCCTTTCTCAGTCAGATTAAACATTAACAGGTCACTGGAATTTGCTAAGCTGCTGGTCTTCTGCTAACAGCTTACTTATTGGACCACTTTGCTGCTTAGTCTTCTACTAGCAGGAGTAGAATCATTCAACATAATTAAATTAATGACGTTTCATAAATGCCTGTAATAGGTTTACGTGAATAAAGATATTTTGACTTTTGACTTTTTGACTTTAGTGGACCGGGACCGACGAATTAATGGGCTCTCCAAGGCGCTTAATGTAATGTGTCACTGGCGTCATTATAGTATTTCAGTTCGCCTGCTTTAAAGGTTCTAGTTCTAATAAAAATCCTGCAAAGGTCGCATTAAGAAATAAATTAAAATGTAAATTTCATTAACTCTCGGATATATGTTTTATTCGAAAATATATTTTGTTAGATTGTCAGAATGTTTATCTATGTCGCGGGGCTTTTCTAAAACCCCAGCATTGCTTAGTACTACTGTGTCTAATTTATAAATATACTAATACATATCGACTACTCTATCTGACACATTGAAGTTTAATAAATTCCTAATTAAAGTCCCAAGTGCTGTGAAGCTGTAGCTGAGTATAATCGTATTTTACCTACTATTACGTCATTAAACAGTTTTAAACAAATGTGAATTGCAATCTCCTTCTTTCCGTGCCTGGAAAGTTATCAATATATTGATAGGAATATTTAGTTATACAGACAATAAACTAAGTAGAAAGACAAAGAATTGTGCTCGTAGATCTGTATAAACATTTCATAGACTCGTATATGAGTAATTTTCAGGCGTTATTTCAGACTAAAATCGGTTATTAAGAGCGATATAAGTGCGTGCATTTACATTTTCAACGATGAGTATACCTGTGTATCATGATATATCATTATAATAATAAGGGTTAAAATTGGAGGAACAAGAAAGCGGGTGATAGTGAGAGAGAATATAAGGATAGAGCAGGTATGACGGAACGGAAAAATGATTTAATGCGAATGAATGAATAATTAGTAGGTAAAAAAATAAATAATAATAATATACTTTTGTAATGTAATATTATTTTTATAAACCTTTTACCACTCATTATCATTAATATTATTATCATCTTTATCGTATATACCTATTTGCCACAGTGTCGTGTAGTAAAAACCACAGTCAGTTTTTCAGACTTTACCGTTAAATTTAAGAATTTGTAACATAGTAAATTCCTTTAATTACTTAAAAAGTATTAAACTATGATATCAACTTTATAAGTTGCCGTGAACTCGGGAGGTCGTGGGTTCGATTCCCACCGGGGGCAAGTTGTACATTGTATAATTTGTATCGGTCTGGGTGTTTATATGTATAATATATATATATTTACAACAAAAAAAAAGTATAATATGTAGTTTATCAACCATCTAGTTTCCGTAACACAAGCCTAGTAGCTTACCACTGAAACTAGATGGCGCTGTGTGAGCTGTCTGGAAATATTTATTTATTTATATATAAATTGAATACTACCTAAATAATAAAATTTAAAATAACTAAAATATAAATCTAGAGATTATCCAAGATAGTCCCAATGAGACTGGCAACATTTCCCCTCCATATAGCAAGGCTAATACATTGCCAGAAATAATTGCCAGCCTCCTGTCTCCAGACCTTTCCTTTATGATATCAACTTAAATAGTGGTTGACATCGACAGTATACGCTCGTTAAAAAAAGTAAAGTATCATCACGACCGTTTCCCTTTCGGGGTCGTCAGAAACCACGCTTATAAAGAAGCGGATTCACATTTAGGCAACTTTACTGTAGGCCAATCATGACAAGTGGCAAGCTCGTCGATGTCTCTAGCGTACCAAACTCGAGAATATCACAAATAAATTAAATATTAATTAGGTTTATTGTGCGCCGACCAGGAATCAAACCCGGTACCTCCGAGTCTAAATTCACGGACCGCTAGACCACGGAGGAGAAGGAGGTTCGTTAAAGGTTTTTTTATATAACTTTTATGATTAATAATTACGCCAAACATTATTTAATTACAGTTCGCAATCTTCACAACTGGCAGGTAAATACATGTAATAGATCTTTATACGTCTACTTTAAAATAATTTCTAAGATTAGAAGAACTAGGTTAGTCACAGATAGGACAGTTGAGCAGAGGTCGCCATTGGCATTGTCCCAACTACACACTCCACATATCCATGTAATTTTAGATACAACACAAAAAAGTTATTGCCAATTAAATATTATTTTCATTTAAGTCTGTTAAATATATATATATACTACTATATATATAATTTGGTAATCGAATACCTATATAATATATTAGATGGACATGTAGTATAGTTATATAAGGATCATATCAGGTTATTATTTTTGAAATATTACTTTTATATTGGTAAGCTAATATGATCCTTAGATAGGATAAAGAAAACAACAAATAAAACAGTGTAATATAATTTATTATTCTTAACAAGTACACAAACAAATTTACAAAATGCATAACGCCATGGTCCTGATTCACGTATTAAAGCCTGAGATAATGTTGTATTTAGATTACGTTAAATATTATTTTAACAGTAATTTTTATGACTCCAAAGGCTTGTTTTTCGTAAGAAGGACCAACACTACACCTGAAAGGTTAATAACGACACAAAGTATAAATCTAATATTTCACATTTTCACAGTATTTTGTTTAGATAATAAATATAAATAAACATATAATAAAATGCCTTAAGATTCATCAAAATTGTAAGAACATTAAGTGGAAAGTCTGATTACAACAAAATGCCTGTAATAACTACACGATAATGTAATAAATAGGTAATATACTATATAAAATATCGTAATAATGGATATTAATTTGTTTAAAATGTTAATAAATATAATAATGTTTAATAATGCGGTATCAATTATTTTTTTCCATCAGGAGGATTAAAAAATTCCCAATGGTGATGATGGATAGTACGACTATCGCTTAAACCAAACATAATAAGGCCAGCAATCAAAACTAAAAATATTACAAGCGCCATTTGTAAGTCCTTTTTATCTTCAGTTCCACCAACGTAACTCATTATGGAGTTAAACATATTTCTAACTGTGTTACAGATTGAGTTGTGACATACTCGAATAAATTGGTTACCAGCTTCAGAAATAGATAGTTCTTGTGTTTTAACTGGAGGTGGCATTCTTCTTGGCGAAGGTCTTGGATGACTATCATCTGAGCTAGATTCGTTATGAGGCGCAGGTCTCCTCTTTGCCCGTCTTGTAGGAGGTGGTGGTGATTGTTGAGATTCATGAAAATCTGTAAAAGGTCTTTCTCTCGGAGTTCTAATGTGATAAAATGACGCAGGAGGCATAGATAAATCTTGTAAGTATGAATACAAAAGGGGAGTTAAATCAGGAGGTGGTGGCCTTTGTGGCGGGTCTGTATGTTCTTCAACTATAGGTCGTGAGGATGTAGGAGTAGATTGTTCTACTGTTATATTTGACGTTGAGGGCTGTGGTTCAATTAAGGTTTGAGTTTCATCAGTTTGAGTTTCTTCCTCTCTACTTTTTGGTGCCTCGTCTTTTGTTGTTCCAGGAACTGAAGTGCCAGGAGGTGTTAATTCAGCGAATTTTTTAACAATTTCATCAATAATTGTTTGTGAAAATTCTATACCACTTACTGATATATGTCCCGATTTAGAATCTAACTCTGCTACTTGTAAAGTCATTCCTTCTATATCGGAAACTAGGATCTTGCTAGCTTGAAGTTCGGATACATTAAGTCGTCCTACGTCTAAATCTTTGACTTGAAGTCTCTGAGTAATCAGGTTATCAAATTGTACTTCCTTACCAAATTCAGATACATTATCTAATAATCTATTATTAGCAGGAACAATGTCTCTAGATAATGGACCACTAGTTACTCTACGTCCTCCTAACCTTGGCAGCGGGGGTACTTCTGGGATAATAGATTCATCCATGTCAATATGTTGAACTGTCAAAGATGCTTCAGTTACCATTTCTTCATGTTCATTTATTCTTGTTGGGCTTGATACACGTCTTTCTACCAGTATGACTGTCGGAGAAGTACGACCAATATTGGCCTTTGACAACTCAGTTATTTTTGGATCAGATAATTTAATCGTTTTTTCTGATCTGGAAACTGGTCGAGAATGCCTAGGACTTTCTGCTAATTTGTTTAATGATTTGCTTAAGGAACCCGCATCTACTATATCTCGCAAAGAGCTGGAAACGGAAATATCTATGTTTTCCTCATAGCCTAACTCATAGTCGACATCATCTGGTAATGGATCTGTTTGTGTGGAAACCTCTATTTCCACTATTCCTGTATCACGATTGTTGTCTTCACAATCAGCAGCTTTCATGTGCAAAGACATATCATCACTGTCTTTTGAATTCTTTTTTCGTGTAGAGTTCCTTGGTGGCCTAGGGGGAGGAGGTAGTGGTCTGTCCCTCATTTTACTTATTATTTCACCTGAATTTAAATCTTTATGTACTTCGTCAAATTGTGGATCATCTATTTCAACATATTGTGTAATATCACTTGCAGATCTTTTAGTAATGCTATCTAAAGTCATTAAACTTGTAGCTGATTTTTTTCTAGTCGGACGCTCAGGAACAGACTCTTTTGTCGGTCCCACCGTGTAATACTTTCTTTCAGAGCTATGACTTTTTCTCCGTCTTGAAGGTGGGGTTTTACTTTCAGTACTCATTTTGTTTGCAGTGTGACCTCCTTTGTCAACAGTTGCATATCCTGGGCTGTCATGTCGAATGGCTCTATTGATATCAATATCCTCGGGAGATATATGCGTATCAAGAATTAATGATTCCGCTCCTTGTGAAGTCCGATCATCATCACAAAATGATGTTCCACGAGAACTTCTGGAACGATTACGGCTGCTTCTCCTGGGAGGTATTGGACTTTGTTGACTAATGACAGTATCTTGTTCCGGCACAATGTATTCATGTTCTGTACGATATACAATAATCTGAAATTGAAGTTATAAAATAAATTTTCTAGGTATAAAACATTTAAGCCATTAAATACAGTTGTTCAGTAAATCTAAAATAAATATGTAATTGTACTTTTACGAGTATTAAATAAAACAAAAGTAAATCTACACGAACATAATAAAATAATAATAAAGGAGTAAACTAAAACAATAAAAAAAAACCTAATTTAAATTAAAATCGTATGGTGACAAGAACGCTGGCCGCATATTATATATATTACGAATATTAATTAAGTAATTTATTGTCATACTTACATCTTCCCCGTGTTCCAAAGGGTCGATATAAACATTGTTTAATTTTTTGAAGTCGTCCAATGAAGAATGATTAAAGCTTTCTTTGCTATTTTTCTTTTTACGCTTTGGTGCAGATGGAAGTGTTTGACAATGAATTGGAAAATGATCTGAATAATTGATTTCTTCCACATCAAAAGTACTGTTTCCTAAGACATTGTTGTTTTCAATATACTGTTCATTAGTAAAATTGTTTTTGAAATCGTCTTCATGTTGAGTTGCGTGTTCCTCAATTTGATCTTCTAGAACTCCAAGGTCCACTTCACTAAATTGCATGCTTGTATTATAACTCTCATCAATGTATTTTACTGATTCAATATCTTTTTTCTTTCTTTTAGCCCTGTTAGGTCGAACGGGTGGGAATGTATAATATCCATCATCTCTTTCGTTTACATCTTCGTTTGAATACCGAATTGGTTCGTTTTCGTCATTATATAAATCGGGATCAGCCTCAGCATCATTAGCATATAGTGGCTCATCATTATCCTCAGATTTGTTACCCATCAAAGCAAGAGCGTTCTTGGGAATCTTAAATGCCTGACGAATTTCATCGCTTAAGTATTCTCTTACTTGAATATTTTCGCGAGAAATCCCTCTCGGTCGTACAAAGAATTCGTCATTATTAATTTCGTTAATGACATGTGTGTATTCTTGATTATTAGGCGAAATGTCTGAATCATAAATTGTATGTTGATTATTGTGCATTTGCTCTTGAATATTTTCTGTGCTATCTATGCAATCTTTAACCCTTTTATCGAAGTCATACGCATACTGTCGATTAGTTACACTTTCGTCTTCCTGGTTTTGAATGAATTCGCTGTTGCCATACTCGCGTGGTTCTACCGGGCTGTCTGGTCTGCATGTCGGTGTAGTTTTATGATCTTTACCAACTCTGGTGAACATAAATGTAGGTGGTGGTGTTTCCTCTCTATTGAGTGTAGGAGAGGACGAATTTAATGTATCACTTTTTTTCTTTCTTTTAAATAAACGTGGATAAGTCTTTGTTTCAAACTCAGTAGTCGTATTTTTTCTTAAGTCGGTGTTCGAATCTGTAGTTTCATGATCTACTTTAACCTCTTTCTTCTTTGAAAAGCTTGGAAAATTCACTTTGGCTTTTTCTGGAAATTTAAACTTCGGTAGATCTGGAACATTAAATTTTGGTCGTTCAGGAAAAGAGAATTTTTTACGATCACCTAGAGATAGTTTTTCAGATATATTGATTTTCTTGAATTTTGGTCTATCTGGCAGACTAAATTTCCTTCTGTCAGGAAATGAAAATTTTGGCCGATCTGGTAATGTAAATTTGGAGCGGTCGGGAAAAGAAAACTTTGGCCTCTCTGATATTTTAAATTTTGATCTATCGGGCAATTTTATTTTTGGCTTATCAGGCAATGAAAATTGCTTGGCTTTTATACTTTGCAATTTTGTTTTAAGTTTCCCAGCTTGGCATTTTATTTTGTCAGTACTTTCGCGGAGTCGTAACTGAAACTTATTGTCAGAACTTTCACCATTATTTTTGGTCCTGTTTTCTCTTTTAAGTGGTAGATTCTCTAGAGCTGAAGAGTCAACTTGGCTAGTACTGATTTCACACTCAGTACGAGACACAGTAGATGGCGTATTAACGAAGTATCTATCCTCAATATCTCGTTGTGAAGCTTCGGCATCAAGTGTATCTTCATCTTTAAATTCGGTTTCTCCATCACCTAAGATTTCCTCTTCATCAGAGGTATGTTGTAAGTATTTTCTTTCCAAAGATGTAGTACTCGACAATTCATCATCCTTTTTTACCAAAGTATGCCTATCCTCGACGCTTGGTGCGGTGTATATAATTTCAGGAGGAGGTTTTTCAATAACTTCGTATTCATGATCACTGAAATAAATAAAATAATAATAATATGGTAACTGACTAATTAGAATCGGTTAGCTAAGCTAATGAAATGCACATAATCTTTAAAAAATATTAGCTAATAAATAATGTTGTACATACTGGCTGTCAGGGTGGATTGTATCACGGATAGTTAAATAAAAGTTATTGTTAAAAATGTTGTTTGTAACTGCGTAATATTAAATCAACGATAAATTAGATAGTTACGGCCAATTGCAGAAAGGCTAATTATCTTTTGACATGTTTAACGTATGCCTATGAGGCACGCCTTGGTTAAAATAATCACTTTGGTTTTTCAGCGCGTATACTCCTACAAATCAAAATGTTGATTTTACTAATCAACCTAACAACTAGCCGTATACTCGTATATATAAACATTAACCATAATTTGATGCAACCCGCCCTTTAATTACAACAACACGCATTGCTTTAATGTCTTTATTACAATTAAAAAACATTCGCATTTTAGAATAGTTTAGTAATTTATAAGATAACTAAATAAATTATGTGTGATAATTATGTAAATAAATAAGCGAAGTTATATTTAAAATTTTCGTTTGTGATCTTGAGTCACAATTAGGCCAACAGCGGTGGCTCGTTTTAGCCGCAGCTGTCACCCGGCTGACCATTTAAATCTTTTAATATTTCAAGCTTTATGCTTATTTATTAAAATAATATAACATTAATATAAAGTACACTTTTCAAACTTACCTCTCGTTGGAAACTAAATAACTAACACGAGAAGTAGGCCTAGTACCCATAGGATTTACTCTTTCTGGTAATAATGAATCACTTTGGAAGAATTGGCAACCACATCGTACATCTGGTGTGTAAGACTGAACACTTCCTTCTCTTGTAGGACGCAAGGATTTTTCTAAAGGGGCACCCCCCTCAGATGTCCATCTCCGTAGTTGACTCATTATTATTGTTATTTATAGCATAATTAATGTAAATATGTTTTTATGATGATTGTTTAAATAAATAAAAGAAAAACATTTTGTTTTATTTAATTAAAGAAGTACTAAATGAACTAATAAGCAACAGCGAGCACTGACCACTGATGACACTTTTAAAGAGCTTACTCGATGTTCTGAAGGCGGAACCACAGAATCTAAATTTATCAAGCAGTGAGACGCTAGCGCGGTCGCGTTGCATCGTTTAAATTACTTGTTATATCACACGCTAACTCTTATTTTGAAATAGTTATATATATTCATAAAAGTAATATAAATAGGCAATTACCTGTTGGGTTTAGACCAATAATTAACATCGTCTTGCGGGCTTTCAGCACATGGACTTTGTGAAGGTTGCCTTATAATAACTTCTTCAGTGATTTCCTCCGTTTCTTCATCTATTATTTCGGAAATAGTAATGTTTGGCGAATCCTTGTCTTCATCTAACTGATTTTGAAAAATTTCATCTATATTTGGTTCATCAGCATCAAAATCTAAAACAAGAGCTTCTTTTTCAATATCTTCGATTTTATGTAGTTTTTCCATTACGTGCTCTTCTGGTCGCAAATCAGAATTATTGTCCTCAGTAATTAAACTTGGGTCTTGTGATGCGTTTGATTTCTTCTCTGCTATAGCGCTATCATTTTCGTTTTGAGAATTGTTATTATTTTCTTTATTAGCATCATTGCCTAATCCATCCGTCACAAATTGTAAAACAATTGCTGCCTCATGTGATTTATTTTCTTCAATATCTTCATAAATATGTTCCTTTTTCTTTCTTAAAGGTGGTGTGGTATCAATACTCATTGTCTTACTCATTTCGTCAGAATCGCCTAGTTTTATAGCGCTAAATTTTTGCCTGCGAACTGCACCAGGTGAAGACTTTAACTGGCGAATTTCTTGATTACTTGCGTTTTTCTTTCGTTTAGGTAATGGAGATTTATCACCGTCGTTCTTTTCAAGTTTATGAAGAGTCTTGTCTGCCAAATGTTTAATTTTATTAACCAATGGATGACAGCATTTAGTTTTTTCTCTCGTTTCCGAAACAGGAACAAATTGAGGCTCCGGTGTCCTTCGTTTTAATATACTTTTTGGAGAAACATTTCTAGGTATTTCTAAGGGAGTCGCTAATTGTGACGTTATTTGATTGGATGTAAATGTCTTTACAGCTTGATTTAAAGCATCGTCTTCAGAATCTAAGGAAACTTCTTTTGAAAAGTTTGGAATATGTACTCCTTCATCTTCACCCTCTTCACCGTGTCTTCGGCTGCTGCCAGGAGATGAATCGAGATGCAATATTTTTTGCATGTCATGGTCGGGTGTGTGGGTTCGGGATCTTGAAACGTCACGAGACATACTTCGTCTTGGGGTCGTCTCTCTTATAATGTCTTCCGCCGTGACCTCGCCTTCTAGAGGAGGCTTAAGTAGATGCGTCCAAGGATAGGCTCCCGCTTCACGTGATCTTCGCAAATCCTCCCATTGGTAAGTTTTAATCGGCACTGGTGGTGTATGTAACACTTTATCTGGCGACAATTCAGATTCCATATGGTTAAAAATAATCAATTTGGTAATTGATAAAAATAAAAGCTTTGCCGGATTACATTGGTGAGTAACTTAGCTGTTATAATAACGTTGTTTATTATATTTCTCCTTTAAAAATCCAGCAAAGATTTCACTTTTCTCCGTTATACTAAGAACACAACATGTCTTTTCAATGTGATAGTCTGCGACTGAAAACTCGTGTGGTTTGCGTGGGATTGTGTAGGAATAGGTGTGAATAAGTTGTGTACAATGTTCACTTTGCGTAAGATAATTTTGTCGTGTATTTGTTTACCTTGTAGACATTGGGCCAATTCCTTAACTCAAACTGTAGTTAACTATTCATATTTCAAATGCGGCAAGTACGATTTCTTTTCTTTTTATCATTTAACTATCAGCGAACTGCACAAAATCTCTGTTGAACTGGCCAAGATACCGTCGTCCGTCTGAGATCACTAAATATAGCTTGAGCATGAATTTATTTTGGTAGGCTTACGCGTCATCTGTAATACTACAGCAAGGTTTAAAAGTCAACGATGTTAAAAAAATAGAGGAAGGTCGTTTTAACTGAAGTTTTTTACGTCATATTTATAAATTACTTATCTGTCTAATTAATGTTTTATAGTCATTATTCTGAGCATCTATATTTGTATTTACTGTTAGAATTAGGACCTTTTAAACTCAAGCATTACTCAAGATTTTGTATTTGATCAAGCATTAAACTTAATTAAATCTTATTTAGATGTCAAATTCGCCTTCGATTTAAAGAATATTATTTTTCGTTATTCGTATCTGTTATTGGCCCAGTCTAATTGCATGATTAGAAGAAAAATAAATTCTTTAGTATTTGTACGGTTTAATGGAGGTATGAGTACATAATTATGTATAAAATACAAAGCATAACACTCGGCTCGTCTTTTGGTAAGGAGTTGTAGTCTTACGGCCGGTTGCAAAAAGGATAATTAAAATAATCCATGAACAATATTTTAATATATGCCACGTGATTAGGAGTTATAGTGAGGTCAATCCATAGGGATTTTTGACAGAAATTTAAAGCTCCTTTGTAACAATCCGCCTTTTTATATACTAATTATGTAAAGAGATTTTAGTTGCATAGCACTTTTTTATCTACGTACAGTAATACTCCCCTGTAGGCAAATTCTGTTTATTTTAGCCCAAGCGTTAAACAAATGAATCTCTTTAACGAACGGATACTGTGAATTTAAATTAATACGAATAATATATACGAGTAATAGCACAAAAGACCACAACATGAAATCAATCAAATTTTATGATCTTACAGAATAAATGATCAGAAACGTCTTAAAGACGCATTGGAAGTTGGTGCGAAAGGAATTCCAGAAAAAACTTTGCACCACTTACTGAAATAATTGGGATTAAGCAGGTCTGCCATCAGTACATCTATGGAACGAGCTCTCAAGACGCATATAAATAATCATACAGTATTTGGTTGTGTTAGAAGAGAAGTAGAAGGGTGTATGGTAAGCGTATTATTGCGCAATATAATAAAAAAGGAGACACCATTTTTCTTATCTCTCTTTCCCACAGACGATATTTCGGCACCCGCACGGTGAATACATGGTATGCTTAGAAATTTGTCTTCTTTCTCTTGTCTTCTTTTATAATAAAGTAATTTTGATGTAAGCTCGGTTATGCTCGGCTAAGCTCGCGAATTTCTAAGGGCATTTATACGAGTCAAGTTCAGAAAATTAACACTGACAAAAACAAAATACTCGTTACTGATTTTAAATGTTGATTTAGCTACTGGAATATAACAATTCCAGCACATGAAACTTGTGCCAAGTTTTATTCAAATAGCTTTATCAGCGTGAGCGCGCAACAAACAAACAAATATATAAACTACCTCTACTTTAACAATATATAAACTTTTAAATATTAATTGGATGCTAGAGCTTGCGATTATTTCCGACTAACTGTTTGACCCGGCTTTGCCCGTGCAATATAGTGATTGTTAAAAAAATCCTATAAGTGGTGTCATATGTCTTTTTTAGATAAACAACTGATACATCCCTGGTAAGAAAGAGAAGGAACTAAATTATAGGAAAAATTACGATATATTATTTGTCTTCTTCCGATGGATGATAAATGAGATGATAGGGAAGGCAAAGGGATCTAGTCCATACAGCCATGTCCGTCGTAATATTATAATATTATAGTCACAATTTTAAAAGGCGTGGTATTTTGGTTGTGTTTCACTTAGAAATTTGTTACCGACTTAGTCGGTCAAAACATTGCGATTTGGTGCTATATTTTGTCATATTATTAAATATAAATATAAAAATGCAATGTTATTAAACATTATAAATGATTTAAGGAATTTATGGATGCCGAGTCTTTGTCAAATGAGCTTTTTATCAATCCATGATTATATGTAAACTTATATATTGGATATCTCGCCTCACATGGCAATTCCTATTATGTCTTCATTAGTACGCACACTAATACAGATTCTATAACTGCACACCAACAAAAACCGGACACGCTTTCAAAGCGCATGCTACGTCCATTATGATTCTTGGTCCTAGCTTTTATCAGTCAAGCGCCTGCTGACATACCTTATTTTTTTTATTAGGCCTTAATTGATTCAAAAAAACTACATATTTTATTTAGCTAATAATAAAAATAACCTTACTCTTATCGAAGCAAATTTTTATTTATTTAAAAAAGTACTACAATAATTGCTTAAATTGGATGATGTATTTGGATCAAAATTGTGATGCAGGAAAGACACACATTTGTAGTCAGATACAAAGCTTTCTTTAGATTTATATTATTAGTATGGATTTACTTCTCGCTTCATTTGTTAGTTGAATCGTAAACGACTCGGAATACGAGTATAATAAGTTATAAAAACTAATAAGTTATAACTACTTTAAAAAGTACTGCACTTAAAAGTTTTAATTCATAGTCGTCACCTAAGTTGTTAAAGTGCTAATTTGTTTACAATAATAAGCGCTGTTACGATTCCCTGATGTTTATTCAGGCGTTAATAAAGGAAGCAACTAATAAGTTTTAAAAATAAAATTAAACACACTTCGTTTACCATCAGTCAGTGGAGTTGTCCAGGCCCATATTATGTTCAATGGGTCTGGGATGGGGATGGGAATAATCAGCAGGACATCCTACGCCACAACGTCTACGAGGACGTGGTGGTCCCGTGCGCCTTTCCGCCTATTCTGACGAAGGCTCTTCCTTCTTCTGTCTTTACAGCGGGCAGAGGCATACGGTAGAGATTTCCTGCAAACCCAAAATTAAAAGAAAATGTGGATTTTGGATGTCATTGGTTGGATCGCGTGCAGTGGCGAAGGGAAAGGCCTATATCAAGCAGTGAAGAGATGATGACAATTTTAAATTGCGTCATGTAAGTATAATATATTTATAGAAGTATCAGTATCATCACGACCGTATCCCTTCCGCGGTCGCAGTCGTATTTAAGTTATTTATTTGAAAAAAATATTTACAAAACATAAAATAAAATTTATATTCATTCTAAGGATAGGAATATAAGTCTAGTCCGCGTGGAATGGTGGCAAGAATGCTGGCTGCATTTCCCCGCTGAATTTTAATACTGATTCTTTGGACGAAAAACTTATCACCGGAGAAGGCGTCAAGACGCGGTGTTATGTCTGTTAAAAATTAGTTGTACAAGTAATATTTTGAATTATACAGACAAGGTTTTTTTATTTTAACTACTGCTCAATTAGCTTTAGATGTAAAAGTAAAGTATCATCACGACCGTTTCCCTTTCGGGGTAGTCAGAAAACACGCTTATATAGAAGCGGATTCACATTTAGCTAACTTTACTATAGGCTAAGAAACACATTATTTTTTTGTAATAGTGGTTTCACATTTAGCCAACTTTACTATTGGCCAATCATAACAAGTAGCAAGCTCGTCGATGTCTCTAGCGTATAAAACTTTATTTCCCGACCAGGAATTGAACACGGTACCTCCTAGTCCTACCACGGACTTCACTGCTGACCACAGAGACAGTTTATAATATTAATAATAAAAACATTTATTGAAATTAAGTTTGGATAGTAATAAGTAAAATAGAACAGAAAAATCAAATTGCATTCCAAATAAGCCGCTTTAGACGCGCCTATCCAAATGGATCACAACTTTTATAGTCGCACACAATTTGTAGGGTTATGACATAACTCTTCACAAACTTTTCGTTTCATAAATTTAAATCTTTGAAAAATATGATCGAGAGGATACAAGCTATCCATTGCAAATTGCTAATAAGGTCTATGCATTCTTAACTGTAGCTCTAGTAGGAGCGTTTAGCAAACTTTACTATAGGCCTATCATTACAAGTGGTAAGCATTTCGATGTCTCCAGCGCCAGACTTAAGAAATATTACAAATAAATTACTATTAATATAAACTACTTGTTAATTTAATGTTTATTCGAAATAATATACAAACAGTATAAAAGAATTACAATATTAAATAATTATAAATAAAACCTAACATAATATAAAAAAATAAAAAATGATCTACACTACTAATAAAACTAAAATTATAACCGTCTGATGGGTGTAGTGTGCCGAGGCTGCTTTCGCCCGTTAAACGGCGAGGCTGACCCTTCGAGCAAAATATTCTCTACCTAAAGGGTCACCCGTCGCCAAGTGGAGTTTTTGCCCAAGCTCACGAGAGAACGACAGAGCTTCCTCAGACCAAGGACCCATCGTTTCGACTGCAAATGGGATGAAGTGGTGATTAAAATAAAATAAAAATGCTATTTAATTAATTGCGATCAAATCTATGGCCACTAAACTAGAATAGGTTTATATGACTATAGTTTATTTTAAAACACGTTCCATTAATTCCAAATAATACCTTTAATTCCCTCGCCCAACTCAATGACACGAACAGTTAGTTATCATAGCCACAGTAAGCAAATAAGTCTATTTACATTTCTCATTTCTGTCTCTTCAATACAATGTGGAGATTGTATAGTATCTACTGTACATAGTAAAGGATTAGTAATGTCTAGCGAAATACGGACCAAGACACATCAAGCAGCAAGTTCACTTACCTACAAAGTAAAACTCAGTGAATTCGAAAACCAGCGAGGTGCCAATGCTGGTAAGTCCTTCCTTTTCTACCTGTGTTAGCCTATAACATCAACTACCGGAGAATCAGCGGGCTCTTGCCCAGAACTATTCTGATGCTCAGACCCGGCCTGATGACGGATTGGATGGAGTATAAATCTAACATTCAATCTTTAGTGGAATATTGCATATTATTCATCGATGATAATCATAACATCCCAATGCTGGCCTAGTTTAAATTTAACCTTTATCATCACAATCACCAGCCTGTCTCGTAACTGGTTGTTATGAAAGTTTTTTTTAAAAACTGTTCTGTTAACACTTTATCTAAACTGGAATGAGAAACTCTTTGTAGAAAGTTTCAAAGATATGTCAACCTCACATATGCAGGTATGGTTCCCAAGTTAATGAAATGGGTCTACACGGGCTTAGTTGTCATTAGAGAGCAGGCAGATTCTCTAGACACCAAGCCTTAAATGATTTTATAAAGAGAAGTTTATGGTCCGCTAAAATCCCGTTCGTCCTTGAACCATCAGGTCTATCAAGTAGTGATCGTAAAATGCCGAATGGTATGTCTCTTGTATGGCATCTGTGTAGATACATCAAAAAAGGCCGGTTCGGCTGCTCATACAGCAGAATTCAAAAAACACATAAATAACTTTGTGGCATTTGTGGTTGAAACAACGGGGGTATATTCTCTTGAAACCCACAAATTCGTAAGAGCTGGTTAAACGATTTTTTCAAAAGTGTGGCGACCCAAATGCCATAATTAGGTACCCGTTTTAGGTACCCTATCTGGTGGTAAGCGTTTTAAATTTATGGGTAATTTAGTTTAGTTTTATTTATAGGTAATTAGTTTTTAAAACTATTTTATATTAATATTTATGTATCTACTTCGAATAAAATTTTAAAACAATATATTACATAATTCGAAACAATATAAAATATTTTTTCAAGCGAAAGAAAAAAGTTATTCTATTGATAGAACAACTATTCCTAAAATCCATATGTTGTTGTATGGAGAAGCCAAAATTTTTTGTCTTTTCTGAAATATGGTTTCTTAGGAAAAGTTGTTTATTTCTATCAATAGGATAACTTTTTTTCTTTCGCTTAAAGGTCTTCAGGTTATAGGAAAGTGGAAACACAGAGGCTGGAAGAGAATTTCACAAATTTATCGTGCGGCATTATGCGAGTCCTCAAATTTATACGTTTGTGTAGGGACTTCAGCATATGGCTGCATATTCTGACCTGTGCGGTTGTGGAATAGAAAGGAAGGAATAAATTATGGAGCTCTTTAGAGGACTAACCATAGTATAGCTAAACAATAAACACGCTCAGAGAAGCCACATCTTAGAAGCTGCAGGGATTTCAGAGTTCCAGATATAGTGGCATCGTTCACAATTCGAACAGCGTCTGGGCTCATGTCAGAGAATGCCAGTGTGCCACAGGGCTCTGTATTGTCCCCAACACTGTTTCTTCTGCATATCAATGACATTTTGACCCTTGGAAACATTAATTACTATGCAGATGACAGCACGTCTCATGGGCGATACCTGAGTCGACGAGCTGTGGGTGCCACCCAATTAGTGTTGCGCCGTTCCCTGACGGCACCCTTCGCAAAATTTCTGCATGGGGTGCCCAAAACCTAGTTTAGTTTAATGCCAGTAAGGCACAGGCATGCGCGTTAACGGTCAAGAAGTCTCCCTACTCTCCTATTCCTACTCTTCAGAACACCGTGCTGGAACTGAAGTTCCACCCAGCTTCAACATACTCGGAGTTGAAATACGCTCAGACCTAAACCACTACATTGAGAGCATCACCTAATCAGCGTCCAAAAAAAATCGGTATACTGCACAAGGTGAAGCGGTTTTTCCCGCCTGCACTAAGACTTATGCTGTATAAAGCACAAATAAGGTCAGGCGTGAAATACTGTTCTCACCTCTGGGATGGCTCCTCTAAGTATTTTACAGATGATCTTAATGTCCTACATAGGCGGGCAATTCGGATAGTGGACGACACCACAGTGTCTAAAACTTTCGAATCACTGCAGCTTTGCCGTGACGTAGCCTATCTGAGTGTATTCTACAAGCTATACTACGGTAAGTGTTCTGAGGAGGTCCATAACCTCCTTCCCCTCCTTCTCTATTCCGCAACGGAACCACACACACAGGCCAAAATATGCATCCACATACCATACCAACTATCCCTGCGCGTACTCATAAATTTGGAGACTCTTACATCTGTCGCACGCTGAAGATGTGGAATGCTCTCTCGGCCAGTGTGTTTCCCCACTCCTATAACCTGGAGTTAGTTCTGTAGAGATATCTGATGTGTGCTTTGTATAGCAACAGTCTGATTGAAGGCGGTTAAAACCGGATAACATATTTAACATATTTGTCTACAGTAAGACCATACAAAATCAAGCGGTGTATTATCTGAAACTCTCGCAAATATTTTCTATTATTCAAATATTATTAAACAAAATCTTCAAACCAAATGTTATGGTACGTAGATATAAATTTAGACCTATTATATTGTACGTAATCAATCCCGTTGAATGGATGTTATGACGTTCTCTGTGACCTCGTTCCGGGATTGAATAGTCACTATATCAAGCATTACGCATTAGCATACGGAGAGAGAAGTACCTTACATTTTGATTGGCGAGAGCTAATTTGGTATTAATTGGTAAACTGTTTCCATGGTATAGCGACCAAGTCCGTGGATTTAGACGCAAGGTACCGGGTTCGATTCCTGGTCGAGACATAAATTTATTTTTTGGGTTTGGTACGCTAGAGATATCGACGAGCTTGCTACTTGTCATAATATAAATAGTAAAGTTGGCTAAATGTAAATCCGCTTCTTTAAAGTCGTGAAAAAACCACCCTGAAATGGATACAGTCGTGAAGATACTTTACTTTTAATTGGTCAAGCGTTAAGCGTTGTAGAGTATAATTAGACTTCTATTAATAACAAGTTTTATACATATTACACTTTATTTTTATTATTATTGCAAGGGTAGTTAACATCATAAACGATACCATAATTAGAAAAAGCTATTTCTTTGTTGTGCCTATATATAATATTAACACTCCATTGCACGCGTTGGCGTACAGGCGTGCTCTAGGCAAACTTATTTGCTCATTATTCATGAAATTAATTTTAAATGCTTTGTTAATGAATTAGCTGGCGCTAGTATATTATTTGACAGGCAGACAGTGGGGTCTTCCAGGCCCGGATGGCCTATGGCATAATTCATGCACTTGTGTGTTCACGATTTCGCCTACTTCAGTTCTCCCCCAGGAGAACTCTAGAAAGAGGTCTACTATTGGGGGGCCATGCGCAAGACGGAGCGATATTCTGGATATGCTAGAAGTACCGACGACAAACTCTTTAATAGTAGGTATCTTCAGATCTTGAGGTATGACGGAATTACGTACCAACCACGGCGCTCGGAGACCACTCTGAGAGATATGTTCTGCTGATTTTGGATCTTGTCCCTGTTGGTCTATGCATTGCTAGATTGAAAAACGCTAATGAAAACTGCATAATAAACGCGTTCCATGTTTGACATAACGATAACAAATCGAAATTTAAAATTCTAGTAGGTTTTGAGACAGCCTTTGTAACCGTTTGTAGACATAATAATAAAACGAGGTACACGCTAAAAGGCATTACCACGTCAGTCTACAAATAGCCTATAATCAATTACTAAGACTACATTGCAATATGCATAAATAAAAACTAACAATGTTTTGTCGCGTGTCAAGCCGATATAGAGGCAGGAACAGGCGTCACCTTTTATGATTGACGCTAGTGTAATAGCGCCTTTTATTAGACTCATTCTTTCAAAGAAATAAAACAGAAACCATTAATAGACCAATCCATTGCTCACGACACGGTACATTTTACATAAGTGTACATGAAGGTTTTAATGTATTATTCATTATACTAATTATTAATTATGAATTTTGTCACAGATCATCCTTTATCATATTACGGAAAATGCTTTATAAATTAACCCTTAGTCTACTTATATGGTTGCAAAAAAATTAATTGTTGAACTAATCATTATTTCACCAAACCACGAAGTTAAACCTATTGATTTTGACTTGGTACTTTTAAGTGTGTCGTTGGTTGTTGAAGAAACCAAACGAAACCAATGTCGTGTCGTTTCGTTTCGATATGTTTCGTTTAATGTCGTTTCATTACATTTCAATTGAATGCTGGCCTTTTCTTGCTATTTATAGTGTTACTGGAGCTTTCCTGGCAATGCGATTACGTTACGCTTTCTAAGTGCAAAGACAAATATACAGAATCTGGTAATCGAACTAGGTCACGGCCCATAGACGGCTGAGAGATGCATTAATAGATATACTATAGGTATATGAAACAGTAAGAACGTCTTAGGATCTATGAAAACGTATGACTTTACGTTTACGTTATTTTAAAATAAAAACTGTCCCTAATTTATTCCAACTCGTCGGTTTTATTAGCCTACGAATTATCTAAATGTTACACTGTAGCTTAACTCAACAAACTTCGTGTTGGAATTGAATAAATAAATGATGAAATTTTAAACAATGCAGTGCGATGTAACGGAACTACATATTGGAAGCCAGAGATATATATATATATATATATGTACAATTGACACCACGAAAGTATAACTTTATTTATAGAGTTATTGTGTTCTAGAGCTACTAATAACAAAATTGTCTTGCAAAAGCAATGCGACAGGCGTGAATTGCACAATCCCTGTCAAACGTTATTTTAGTAATACGAAACATATATATTTATTTATTAAGCAAGTCAACAACTTTCTTTCAATACTTTTCTTACGTACATTCGTCATAAATTTACAACACCACCGTTTCCGTGCCCCAGATAGCACGTTTAAGTTCACAGCACACATATCAACACCAAAGCGGATCAGTAGCTCCCGTACGTCAACTTGGTTACGACAAGGCGTCGCGACTTTGGGTACGGAGAGACTTAAGCGCGGTGACGACGAGACGTAATTGCAAGGACGACAAGACGTAATTGCAAGGACGCCGAGACGTAGGCGCGGGGACGACGAGTCGTAAGCGCGGGACTGCAAGTTGATCATGCACCGCATCGCGACTAAGAGCTTGGCCCGAGACGAGGCGATTAAACATTATTTACAGTGCTTATTTTTAAAATACAAAGGCAAAAAATTATGTTTTACGGATAAAAATTGACATATGTTTTATAGTCCTTATCTACCGAAAAGGTTGTCCGTGTATCAGGAGATACTTAAGCTGAGCCTAGTTATGTTAGTGTTATTTTTGCATCGAATCTACCCATCCCCAAGCATTATTATGATTGTATATACATATAATGTAGAAAGAAAACAATTTAATATTACATATAACATAATAATCTGAACCAATATTTAGAAACTGAGAATTTATTTGACATCACAAAATAAATCTAATACTTATATAATCTTTCATCAAGTGCATACCTACCGTCTTTCATAATTTACATTCTTGGGATTAAATTTATAGGACTAATTATTTATTTATTTACTATAGTAATTCTTTATATTTATATTATATATATAGTGTATTTATTAACCTTTCATTAATTTTTCAATGTTTTTTATTTTTTGAATTATTGTATTTAGAATTTTATTTTAATTTAATGTTTAATTTTGATTTAATTTTTAATTTAATTTGAAGTTATGTAAATTATAAATTGAAACCCCACAATACCGGCCATTCCTAGTGTGGGTCTCCAATAGAAAAACATGTACATAGGATTTTATTGGAAATAAACGATTATTATTATTAAACGATTATTATAATAATAATAATCATGTATTCCATATCGTGAGTGTGTATGTGCGTTAGTTCGTGTGCGTGTGTGTGTGATATTGTTTTATAATACTGTTTTTAATAATTCCTCAGTGTTATAATCCAATCCCAAGAATCACTCATGCATTATTTTAATGATGTTACATTTGCTGAGATTTATAACGTTCCCGTAAACTTTAATAAGTTTATTATATATCCTGGGTTACGTAACGATTCCGATTAGTGTGCGTTGCAGTAGGTAGTTTCACACTAAGAATACTAAAACGGCTCGAGTTATGAGGTATGTTTGCTGTATAATAGCTGGACGAAAGTCAACAACGAATACCATAGAAATACTAACTAAAAGTAACAAGCAACTCCGCCGTCATAAAACATTGAAGAATTGTTTGGTAAGGTATTAATACCTATTATATAACATTCTACACCTATATTTTCATACACACACCTTTTTACCTACTTATACCCTATATACCTACATATTGTGTCTAAAATCTATTATTATTATTTTATGTATTATTAATTACTAACAATTTTGCATGTTTAATATTTGTATTAGATTTTAAAATTAAATAAAAATAATTTGTCCAAATTTGTATGGAAACTAACCACTCTGGTTCAGAAGTATATTATACTTTCTATAGAGGGGTTAGGGTTCCAATAATTTGTTAATTGCCTATAATATATATATTGTAGATCATATCCTGTTAACTCTTAAGATACTTTGACAATTAAACACTTAAGACAATTAAACTGCCTCCGTGGTCTAGCGGTTAAGTCCGTGGATTTAGACTCGGAGGTACCAGGTTTGATTCCTGGTCGGGAGACAATAATCTTTATTAATGTAAATAAATACATTTAATTAATATTTAATGTATTTGTGATATTTCTCGAGTTTGGTACGCTGGAGACATCGACGAGCTTGCCACTTGTCATGATTGGCCTATAGTAAAGTTGGCAAAATGTGAATCCTCTTATTTATAAGCGTGGTTTCTGACCACCCTGAAAGGGACACGGTCGTGATGATACTTTACTTTACTTTTATTGTGAAGAAAATAAAATTAGGTTATTATATTTAAAGAAGCGCATTCACATTTAGTGAACTACACTGTAGGCCCATCATGATAAGTAGCAAGCTCGTACCAAATATAAATAAATAAATCAAATCAGAAAGCTTTGACGATTTCGCCAAAGTGTCTGTCAAACCACACGTCGCTTCTTAAATATTAAATAATCAAAGCAAACACAACATCGACATTTTTGACAGAAGACTTTCGACACTGAAGTCGAGTTTGAAGGATATAATCTAACACCTGCTTTATTTTATTTTTATTTTTGAACTGATCTTCATTGATTTTACTTTTGGTCTCTTTCCTTTGTTATTTTTTGAAATAGTTTAATTCTCTTTCTTTTATTTGTAACACTTATTTACTTGTAACTAAAAAAAAAACAAAAAAAAAAACACGTTATACGTGATTGTTTATAATACATGGCTGATATTGTGTACACATGCTTTGAGTTTTAGCAATGTCTATACACTATATCCATTATTTTTAGAAACTGTAATGCTAAAATTTGTTTTGTGTATTTGTTTAATAAAGAGAAGCTTATGGTCGGCTAAAATCGCTAAAAAGTTCTCGAACCAAGCACATGCAATACAATAGCATTAAACAAAATTATAACTTTTTGACATTAGGGGTTGAAACAATGGGGGTTTGCTATACGTACAACTTTGTGAAAGAGCTCCTCAAATGCCGTTACTACCTTTAACATTTTTTTTTTCTAATAATTCAACGGGGAATTACGGCTAGCGTTTAAGATTGTAAGTCTAAGCTTATTTTGTAAATAAGTTTTTATAAACATCTTTTTTATGCTGTATGGCTGGAGCCAAATATCCAAATTCATATTTGTGCTGCTCGCCTATTCTATATTTGGTAGTGTTATTATTAAAAAAAAAGTAAAGTATCATCACGACGGTTTCCCTTTCGGGGTGGTTAAAAACCACGCTTATAAATAAGCGGATTCACATTTAGCTTTACTATAGGCCAATCATGACAAGTGGCAAGCTTAAATACAAATAAATTAAATATTAATCAAATGTATTGATTTACATTAATAAATATTTTTATCTCCCGACCAGTAATCGAACCCGGTACCTCCGAGTCTAAATCCACGGACTTAACCGCTAGACAACGGAGGCAGTTTTATTATTAGTCCATGAATGACTTCCTAAATAATAAAAATGTAAATTATATACCTGACTAATAATTAAACTATAATTATCCATCTAGAAACTAATATTTGACATATAAATATATTGGACTAATTATTTTGTGCCTTATAAGACAATGCAAATATTTCTAAATAATAATTGTACATTAATTTTGCAATCCGTCACTGACTAAACATGTGAATTATGTAATTATGATTAAGACCTATATTTGTAACCATGTATAGGCATTTATAAAATAAAATATTTCATATAGATTTGACAATTGGAAGCTTTGATTACTTGTCGAGAATAATAAATTACGTACATCTTTACCTCGTGACGCAAATCCGCGCGGAACTAACCTCTTTCGTCATATTCCTAGTGAAATATACCTGAAAAATTGATATATTTTTACATACATACATACATATCTTCACGCCAGATCCCTTGCGGGGTAGGCAGAGACAATTGAGCGCCATTTGACACGATCACGACATACCTCTTTCGCTTCGTCGACATTCATTAACCTCTTCATAAATGCCCTTTGGTTACGAAGACTTTTTAATGCACCTTCAGTCAGTGTTTTATTTATTTGATCGTGATATGTGAGTCTCGGTCTGCCAGGGCCTCTTTCACCCACAACTTTCGCATTATATATCTGGTTCGTCAATCTTGCATCGCTCATCCTTTCAACATGCCCGAACCATCGTAGCATGCTTTTCCTTATTTTTGTCCCTATGCTTTTCTTCATACCAACCCTTTTCCGTATTTCGATGTTACGTATGCGGTCCGCCAAAGTGACGCCACATATCCGCCGCAACGACCGCATTTCTACTGCATTAACCCTACTCTCATGCGTATTCTGACATATCCACGTTTCGCTTCCATACATCAGTGTTGGTACCAACATGGCATTGTGTATGGCGAGCCGAGCTTTGTCACTGACATTTCGACTGCCGATCAGTGACCCCAGGGCACCGTTAACACTATTTTCCGCGTTTACTCTTCTTTCAACGTCCCTATCGTACTTCCCATCCGCAGTGAAAACACTGCCCAGATATATAATTTCATTTACTTGTTCTAGAGTTTCATCATCAATCATTATCGTCACGGTTGTCATCCTTCTTCTTTCAAACACTAGTACCTTGGTTTTTCTCGCATTCAAACGGAGTCCTTTTTCTGCACATCCCTCCTTCATTCTTGTGACTAGTGATTGCAGTTGTTGTTCGGACGATGCCATAAGAACAGCATCATCTGCATAAAGCAGGCAGTTCACCACTAGATCACTCATCTTTATCCCACAGTCACTCTGTCTCACTCTTTTTAGGCATTTGTCGAGATATAGAGTGAATAATCTAGGGGGAAGCACACAACCCTGTTTGACGCCCATTTGGGATTCAAAGCAAGGCGACATACCCCCCTCCACCCGCACACAAGCTTTGCAGTTCTTGTACAGGGACTGTATAGCTTGTAGCAGTTTGTCATTCACTCCATACTCCGGCAATATCTCCCAAAGCTTCTTTCTTACAAATCTATCAAAAGCCTTTTCCAAATCCACAAAAGCACAGAAAACCTTCTGGTTTAAGGTCAAAAACTTCTCTGTGATATTGCGGAGCGAAAAGACTTGGTCAGTGCATCCTCTTCCAGGTCTTAAGCCTCCTTGTGCCTCCCATAAAAGACCTTCAGTCTTCTCTTGCAAGCGTTTCGTGAGAATCTTGCCATACATCTTGCTCGCCAAACTGATCAAACTAATCGCTCGGTAGTTGGCACAGTCCAATCATTATTTAAACTACCGTCTTAATTTTTTATGTAGATACGGCAGCGGTATGTGAGACCATAGGAGAGAAATAAAACCATATCACCAGTCAAATGTTAATAGTAGTCTGGTTCGCCAGAAACATCGACGGCCTTATCATGATGAGGTAGTTTAGCTGGCTATATGTAAAAGCGAGGTTTCCGACTGCCTCGTTTGGGATCGGGATGCCGGCAACAGTGGCCCTAGTCCGTTTCTTTAAGCGCAAATGTTATATAAAGGAATTGTTTAACAAACGGACATTATAAATATTAATTTTAATGAAAGCTCGGTATGCGTGCGTATAACATACTATACCTGACAATAAATAATAAATTTGATCATTTTACCTAATGGTTGCAGTTAAAGAAACAGACTAGGGTTACAGGAAGTCACCGACGTAGCTGTTCAGGCGGCAGCGTCGCTGTCGTTAGGTTTTAATATTGCTGTTTAGGGCCGTCCATTAATGACGTTATGTTTTTTAGCATTTTTTAATCCCCCTTTCCCCTTGGTGATACGTGGTAAGGTTTAAGACTAAAGTTAAGGTCATACTACACGTTGATTTTTGGTCTAGAAATCGTGCGTTTGGCGAAAAATAAATACACGTGATATTTTACTACACCCCCCTCTCCCTTGTAATTTTGATTTCATTTTAGCCGAACCCATCTCTATCGAGCCTCACGTGATTAAAGGACGGCCCATAAAGTGAGAGCGGAGTAAGAGCAATAGGCGGTACAAATACCTACTATTATTATTTATTCACAAATCTAGAAGTTTATTACAAAGAACACTCGCACTAGCCAAAGTTGACAGCGTTTTTGTTCAAAAGTACCTTCCAATCCAACAGACCAAATGGAGTGGTCACATTCCAAAATTTTCTCATGAATGTTAATAAACGTATATTGTTTCTAAAAACCGCGGCGCTACGTCCTGACCTTGGATTTACAAACGGATTAAAATCCAGTACCACTTACTTATTCAGATTATCAGTGTTCTATACAACTGGACGCACGTCCATTTGGATGATTTGATTAAAACGGCGAGCGTCCGTTTGGATGTATGGTTTATTTGTATATATTATGTTTAATAGATCCTTGATGTATGGACAGTACCGAACTTTGTGCGAGAATGTAGCGTACGGGTTAGGCGATACATCGCAAGCGTTTGTCGCAAGCTTAATTTCATTTCCGTATCAAATACTGACAAAGCTCGAAACGGCGCGGGCGCCAAGCGCTTGTTAACGCATCATCAAAACAGCGTCAAAAAAAGCTCGGAATATTGAACAAGATGAAGCGGTTTTTCCCGCCTTCAATTAAACTGTTCGTCAAAGCACAAATTAGATTACGCTTGGAATAATATTCTTACCTTTGGGATGGAACCACCAAGTACTTACAGATGCGATGCAATGGCCTGCAGAGACGAGCTATTCAAATTGTGAACGATGCCACTATATCTGGGGCTTTTTTTTTTTTTTTTTTTTTTTTTTTATACTAGCACGACATGTGACCCTGCGCCCACCTGATGGTAAGTGGCGCGCAGGGTCCATGAATGTTAGCAACTGGAATCAGACCCTTATATCCGACATCAGTCCCTAACACTATGCCGGCTTGACTAGATGCCTTTTCACACTTCGCTTGAAGGACTCCAGGTTATAGGAAAGTGGAAACACAGAGGCTGGCTTTTGAATCTCTGCAGCTTCGCCGAGATGTGGCTTCTCTGGGCGTGTTCTACCGGCTTTACTATAGTGAGTGCTCTGAAGAGCTGTATAACCTAATCTCTTTCTCTCCATTCCGAAACACGCGCACTGGTCAGAATGTGCACCCACATACCGTAGTCACAATCCCTATGCGTACGTATAACTTTAGGGACTCATATAGCACGATAAAGATGTGGAACGCTCTTCCAGCCTCTGTCTTTCCGCTCTTCTATAACCTGGAGTCCTTCAAGCGTAGTGTGAAAAAGCATCTAGTCAAGCCAGCATAGTGTTAGGGATGTCAGTCATAAGTGTCTGATACCGGTTGCCAACATTCATGGATCTTGCACGCCGCTTATCATCAGATGTAGTAAATAAAAAAATAATTTATAATATAAAGTATGGACATAATGGTTTGAAATAAATTGCATACTCTGTAATTGAAGCTAGTTTATTTAAGATTAATTGATTGAGTAAAATTTCGCTTAGGTATATGTATAGTCAAGGAATTTAATTTCAAACCCACCTAAGGTTCAATATCGTATGGCAAACTTTCACCATAAGAGCTAGCTAGAGCACGACGTTACTTTGACATATCGCATGTATACATAGAATTCTCGACCTTAATGCATAGCGCATGTCTAACGACATTTCAACGAAATGGGTAGGGAATTAAATTCCTTGACCGTACAGTCAGTAAATATATATTAGAAATTAAACAGGTGGTAATGAAATCAATAACAATAGTCTGATATAAAGAAGATCTATGAACACGTTATGTTGAAAAATACAAAAAAACTTAAACATATTACGAGTAGAATAATACATTGTTACTCATTATGACAATAATTAAGTTTGCGTTCCAGTATTTAAACATTCATCCTGGTCGAATTAGGTAGTAATCGATTACGCTTTAGCATTTTCGATAAGTCTCTATCTTTCTTGGAATTAATATTCAGTAGTCAGGAAGTACTCGTATGTTTATAATTTTGGAACGAAACCTAGGAAATATAGGAAAAAAATAATTAAATCAGACAAGTAAAGGTTTTTCAAGTGTGTTGATTGTACATTATATCCTAAAGCGAAGGCGTTAGGTGTCGCAACATACAAATTTATAATTAAATATTATTTAAAGGATTATTAATGTATAAAATATTAACTGTGGTGCAGCAGTGTATTTTGTGGTTAGATAAAAAAACTTTAGATGACCGTAAGGAAAACGGTACTATTTAGATGTTGACGTTATGTGACACTCATAGTAACAGGACATTTCTGGCAAATTTTACTAAAATCAGTCAGGTTTAAAGGCGGATCTAACCGACAGACAGATCAATGGCCGTGTGGTCACATGTCGTGGTTAGATGAAGACGTTAAATCGTTATGCCCATTGTCCATTATCCGACCCTGTTTTCCAAGGAAAAAAAATGTTTAAACCAAATAAAATAGTAGCATTGGATTTTTTATAATTTTGTATGCTATCAAATATGTTTTTGACTACAATAGTAATAAAAGACCTAATATTGTAAGTTTGCGATGGTGATTTATTATATAATAATAACACCGCTTGAAACAAGACTTACTGATGAAACCTTCCTAAACCACATCATTTCTAAAGAAAAATATTTATCATTTATAAGTAAATAATACTGGTGAAAAATGTTTATCATTTATAAGTAAATTTGTATGAAGCGACGACGTGGAGCGCCTTGAGCAATACTATTACTAAACAATACCGCAAATATAACAATATTTATCCAAGCACTTAATACTTGTACATTTAAATACTTTGACATTTAATACACAACATTAATAGGTACATTTAGATAGTAAAAATTTACACCTCATTTTTTATCTAAAAAAATCACTTCTGAAAGTTGTTTATTTATTATAAGAAATTTTGTTATTTATCTATTATAAGCGACGTGGAGCGACTTGGGCAATATTGTTAGGTATTAAACAATACCACAAGCCTGCCTTCGGAGCCCAGACTGTTCACCCACACAAGTGTCGGTGTGGGGAACCAGTGCAACATCTCGGACACTCGGCTTTCTTATGCTAGACGTGCCGGCCGCATTCCTCGTCACGCCGCTCTCAACAGCATCATCCGTAGGGCTCTTGTCACTGCTGGAGTACCCGCTATCCTAGAACCCTCTGGGATCGCTTGAAGCGATGGCAAGAGACCCGATGCGACGGCATGACCGTTGGGCCATGGGAACTTGGCAGGTCTCTAGTGTGGAATGCGACATGTATAGACACATTAGCCCCATCTTAGCCATCCAGGCAACCTCGTCCAGCGCAGGAAGTGCGGCGGTTTACGCTGAGAAACTCAAGCTGCGCAAATACGCCAACCTCGGTACAGGTTACGAGTTTGGGACCATGGGGACCCTCAGCCAAGCGTCTGGCCAAGGAGTTGTCTAAACGGCTGCCACAGAAATCGGGAGATAGGAAGGCTGGCAATTATTTCCGCATTTGAGCAGAAATGTTGCCGGTCTTCTTGGGACTATCTCCGATGGGACGTCTCTTAAGGATGTTTTTTTATTTATAGTTTATTTTTTATAAGTTTAAGTTTAAAGTTATTTTATTTATTAGTTTGTAATTATTATTTTATATTTTGTAAATATTTATTTTTAATACCACTGCATTAAACTATTTTTACCGTTTAATACACAACATGAATAAGTATAGGTATTTAGATAGAAAAAAATAATTCGCACATCTTTTGAAATAATGACACAATAAGAACAGTTCTAGATTATTCCCTATATTATATCAATATTATGTTTTGCATATATTTTCGTATATTGCAGTCCCAGATGAGTGGAAGCTACTAAGTAGAAGAAGAATCATTAGGATCGGCCTGTAACACCACTGCTGGATGTAGGCCTCCCCTAAAACTAAACTGCCCGCAATATTTCGCTACCGTCGTCCAACCTCTACCAGCGAACTTTTTTGTATCATCGTGATAGAAGAAGAATAGGCATAGTATAGTATGTTGTTTTTTATTTTTATTATTTACAACACCACCGTTCCCGTGCCTCGGACCGACGACGGGTCCCGGTTCCACTAATACCAACTAATAAAATCCTTAATAATAATAATTAAAAATTGTCATCAGATCCTTGCCAACCCGTCTGGCAATGGTGTATTCAATTTTTCCAGATATATTTTCTGGAAGTCCTATCTCCAATAGTGGAGGTCTGGGACGCTGTGTCCTAGGGGCTGGGAGTTATAAGCGCCTGAAATATATCTGTGCTAATACAAGTAGGTATTTTCTTTTCGATGTTTATGGATTCTGGATGCCTGAAATTATATTTATTTGAACACACACGTTAGAGGTATAATGGAATCCCGAATTAACGATCAATTATATTGTTGTAGGTAAGCCTGATTATGCTCGGCTAAGCTCACGTATTTATTACAAAATAAATGAAAGTAAATTAACGAATCCACTAGTTAGATACCTAATTTAACTTTGCGGTTTAAGAAATAGACTAGGGACATAAAGCCGAACGCGGGCATAAACTGTGACTGGCCCCTAGATCCAAATTTTATTCGAATATGACAGTTCTCTCAATGATGTGCGAATTGATTGGCTAACGCACCATGTGTTACCATAGCATATACTTGTATTTATGATTCCAATCATAAATCAAGATTTAAAATATTACATATGTTCTAATGTATATTTTGATGATTTATATTAACAAGAAGTGATTTTTTTAGATAACTATTTACGATTTTTATGTCATGATTAAACAGTAAGATGAAAATGATGTGACAATTACATTACACCTGATTATGTAACTAATGTGTCATCGCTTCAAGTATATTTTGAATGATTTTTTGTATGTTACTGTAAAATCCCGAGTAATGGTGAATTCCACTTTATCCAGTATATCCTGCAAATACATGCGGGCGCCGAATTAAAATAAAATACCTGGGTATATTTTCCTCAGTGTATTACCAATAGAAGTGATGTTAGTATATGTAATTTCAAATCTTTCACGCGGGAAATCTTGCGACTTACTTTACAGACATGGGAGTGGCCTTTTTTCAGTTAAACATTTTACGCCCGCGATTGAAGAAAGTATGAAACGAAAGAGTGTGATCGGCGTGCATGCGGGTCATACACGAACGCGGCAAATCCGTGTGCCCAAGCAAAAGGCTCTAATTGTAAAAAAATATGACAAGATTTGGAATGTTTGGCGCATCGACTCGTACCTAATCCCATGCAGACTGCAGTCCATCTCGCTCTGCCGCCTCCAGCCCAGCGTTATTCGTATTCAACGATAAATGTAAACAAGGATTCATTGGACCGTAATTTGAAATTGCCATTGCATAGTTCGATAATTAATGATAATCTAGGAATATTTGTGAATTTAACCTTCTGCGACTGAGGTGACTTTGTTATAAACATTCGAATGACATGTCGTCTGTGTGTCGGACGTCATTTTAAAAAGCATGTAGGAATGTTTAACTCTATAAGATTCGTTTATTTTCTATATTATTATAAATTTGTTTAACCATAAAAAAATTTAGGTTATAGGTACTCGCACTGGAAAATGTTAGAATTCACCATAGTTTGGGTTTTTTTTTACAGTAATATATAAGTATATATAATGTCCGTATCATATTATCAAAATTACATACTCATTGTCGCTGCGATACTTTACATGTATACTTGCCAAACATGTATTATTCAATAAAATGACATATGACACAAAGCTTGTCTTAAATAGTAAATAAGTGCATAATCTATATTTTATCTCAATTACTGAGACTTACAAAGTTTATTAACACGCCACGAAGATCTTAACTTGATGCCTCGCTTTAATGCAGCATTGTATGAAGATTTAAAGTAGTGTCCCACCGAATCTTCGGATTCGGTTACAATCACTTTCAGGCCAAAACTGTAATAAAATTCTTTTACTTGTAATTCCGCTGTATTTTTTTTTATTACACAATAAAATATTTGGATACAGTTTCGGCTGGAAATCGTATTTCGTACAGACACAATTGTTTGTTCTCGTATAATATTCACCCAAAATGTCTTTTATTAAGACAATCATCCCAATATATTATATAGGTATACAATAACAATATACATAAGAATAACTATAAGGAGCGTTATTATATATTTCTATAGAAATATTTATGAGAGTTAAGCTTTGCATTTCTCTCGCTCGTTCACTCCAACATTTTTGAAGCTTTTTTTAAGTCTTAGTGTACTTTTGAGAAATGTAGTCAATCAAGTTTCTAGGAAATTATTATTAAATTACGGTCATTTTAGATATATATTAAACGCTACCTAAGCCTAAAGACTTTTCGAATGTACATCTTTTGGTGCTGTCATTTGATGTGCTAGACACATACTTGTAGGGTTACTCGTTAGAGCTCGTTCCCACTTGTCGGGTGTCGGATCCGTATATTAATCGGATGTCGGCGCCTTTGTTCACACTTTCGGTTAATAATCGGTTGTCGGCCACGGTTGAAGCTAATACCAATTTTTAGCACTCTACGCAAAGCAACTTAGTACGATGGACGTCGATGAAGTTCTTGTTGTGATGTATTATTATTTAAGAAGTAAACAAAGAAAGAGAGCCCAGAAAAGACAATATTGGGTGCACCCAATCCTGAGGGAAAGATTTAGTTTGGGAACATTTCAGAACTTAATAACAGAATTGAGAAGTGACGAAATTAAGTTTTTCAATTATTTTAGGATACGAGGCGCACGCACGGCACGAACATAACATAGGCGAACGAGATCCGACACGATTGTTTTCCGGGCGTAGAGGGCTGGCAAAACACCCGACATTTCTTGTCGGCGCCGACACAAAATCGGTTTCCGACAAGTATGAATAGCTTCATATAAAATACTCTGCCACTGGAACACCCGACAAGTGGGAACGAGCTCTTAGAGTTACTCTTCTAGAAAAGGGCTATTACTCGTGCCGACATGACGAAGTCCTTGGTGTATTCAGTGAAGCAGTAAGTCATTTCAAGAGCCAGAAAGGGCTCTGACTATTTTGTAAAGGAAGGCAAAGTATGCAAATGCAAGCCTACCTCGATCCTTGGCTCCGCATCAGACTGAATAAATCTCATGGAAACATTTGAACATCATTATAGGATAGCTGTATCAGCCTATAGGCCAGACATTTTAGTGTTTCCCCGGAACTAAAAAGCTATTCTTATTGACCACGACATCGAACAAAAGAAATGATCAGGAACGGGTTTAAGACTCAGCTTTACGCAGAGGAAGTTGGTGCGAGAGGAGTTCCAGCAAAATATAATAGGCCTATTCTTTATATATTCCTCTTATCTCTTTTTCCCACACACGGTGAATCCATGGAATGCTTAGAAAATTGACTTCTTCTTCATAGTTTAATTATTTATCTATTAAGTATTATTATCAAGAAAAACAGGAAAAACTTTGAAATGTTTGGGACGTGCGAACGAGAGAGATGCAAAGAATCCTCTTCGGTCGATCCATTTCGATACCATAGTTTTATCGTTGCATAACGCTTTATCACAATAAATATTTAAATCACAACTTATTACTAATATACATATGGACCACCTCCATATTACAATTTATTTCATATACTCGTAGTTATTTAAATTTTATTACCATACATAGAAAATTAATATGCACTGGACAAAACGTGTCGATTAATCAACAGAACAAATCCGTCTCTCCATCACATGTCTTAGTCTAATTCTCCAGCTTGGAAAGATTAAATCCTCAAAAACCTTTTCGTGACTAGAAAGAAAAAAGACCAAGAGGTCGAAGCCTAGTACATTGGTCCGACCAAATCTGCTTTACCACAAACTCTAGTGTCCGTGATGCTGTGCATGTTGCCATTGATATGGACGGATTCTGTGCATATCAAGACGCATACAAATATCTTAGGTGGGCACGGTCTCATTAATCAGGAAACAGATCGCAAAGAGGCCGCTTATATATATGGTCATTTGGTAAAAGGTCGACGTTAAGCACAAATCAATTTATTGTGAAACCACTTTATTGTGACGTGCGATTCGAATACGGTCAGATTTTACGATAGCTTAAAGACGCTATACTATCACTTCGCTTTGTACCTATGTGAACACGCTACACATTAATTTGTGGTTGGTTCACGTAATGAAACACGCATGGCTGCCTCGGATAGTTGCTCACGGTGCTCAACACTGCGCATAATATCGCGCAGACCGGTTCATGTGTAGGATGTGCACGCAACGCATGCTAGCAGCGTAGATCCATAATATACGAGATAAATCGATACGTTGGTTTAGGAGTAGATCAACATGGGTCTACGCTGGGTCTTCTACAACAGTGGGTCTGGTCCATAAAATCAAGGTTGCTCAGCGAGCCATGGAAAGAGCTATGCTTGGTATATCTCTAATAGATAGAATTCGAAACGTTGATATTCGTCAGAAAACGAAGTTACTGACATAGTTTTTAAAATTAGCAAGCTGAAGTGGCAATGGGCCGGACAAATCTGACGCAGAACTGACGAACGATGGGGCAAACGGGTTTTAGAGTGGGGACCGGAAGACGCAGAGTGGGAAGACCCTCGCCAGATGGACAGATGACCTAAAGCTGGTGGAGGTTGGATGAGGGTAGCAAAAGATCGCGTTAAGTGACGAGCCTTGGGGAGGCTTACATCTAGCAGTGGAGAGATACAGGCTGATGATGATGAGATCAACATTATTCGTGCGTAGCATGCGCTGCAATGTAAAGGTAGACACGAATCAAGACTAATGAATTCACTTAAAAGCAGGCAGGCGCAGCAATAGAATAGCGCATTAAAACCGGCCATCGCGTCGGTAAATATGCATTGTGTTGTTGAGGTGGTTCCTATATCGGTTGTATAATCTTACATATTATTTTCACTATAATTGTCTTATTATAATACACTTATCATATTTACAGCAAAAGCATGCTTATAACAATTTTATGCCGTAAAATGACAAAAATACATATTTATATATTTACATCGTAAACCAATTCAAGGTAATTCACATCTTAATTAGAACCGCCAATCAATGAACGTTGACTTAAAACAATGACCTAGCCATGTGAGCGTTAATTTCTAGGACCAATGATTTTAGTCCTAGTTTAATCCACTAAACTTTATACAATTTACTGTAAATGTGAGTAATAGAATGATAGTAAAGCATAGTAACGACCGGTTGCAGAAAGAATGATTAACATAAACCATGTACATTTTTTAAATTTACGCCACATGAATGCTTGTCACTTTGGGAATTAGAGCTAATGACGTACCTCATAGGCATACTTTAAACATGTAAATAGATATCAGCCTTTCTACAACCAGCCGAAAGATTATTTTTAATTAAAGTGACAAAAGGTAAGTTGGGCATGCAAATTACGCTGCGCTTTTGGACATCATTATCACTTCCAGCAACACAGTCATTACAGACCGCGGCAGTATGGTACTATTATATGTACAAAATTCGTCTCATTCATTGTCATTTAATTAAAGCTGCCATTGAACCCTAACTTAGAATAATGTTCTCCATTAATATTATTTCATGCTTAAGTCGCACAACTACTTTTCACTGTAAAGTGTCATTAGCTTTAAATAATAATATTGGAGATATAATTTAAGTTAGAGGTGCCAACAGGCTCTAACTCTGATCAATGAATGTGTCGTGTTGGTTTCGACATCAAGTCATGTTCTCCCATTTTGTTTTATCTTAAATTAGTTTCGACTTTAAGCCGTGTTCTCATTTTTGGTTTTTCTTAAATTAGTTTCGACTTTAAGCCGTGTTCTCGAATTTTGTTTTATCTTAAATTAGTTTCGGCTTTAAGCCGTGTTCTCATTTTTGTTTTTTCTTAAATTAGTTTCGACTTTAAGCCGTGTTCTCCCATTTTGATTAATCTTAAATTAGTTTTGACTTTGAGACGTTTTTTTATGTACCAACTGTGCACTGTGCACCAACTCCCTCACTCTTATCACTGACTAAAAATGTGCTTATTGACTAAACCTAGAATTACCCACATTTCACAGCTGGTTAAAGAGCACTTAATAATAATACCTTATTATATATAATTACATCGACATTATATTAAAAGATTATGACAAAATTGAATTAATAACGCAAATATAACAATACAAATTAATTTGATGTTTTAAAGTTTGAATAGTTTCAGTTGCAAAATATAATCAGGGTTTAGTTTTACAGAGTAAGACAGATAATATTTATGTTCAGTAAATGTTTTAAATTGATATATTTTACCCACAGTTTCTTAAAAGATTGTCCGGTAGATGATTATATATTGTGGTAGCCATTATTATTACGTTCCACAATAAAATTATGTTTAGGTCTCATTTTGTAATTTCTTTTCTATTACCTTAAAATATCGACGATTTTATTTAACAAATACGCTAGCTTTAATATGCATAAGAATGGTAACGGAAAGACCTTTAACTTTTTAAATTAGCTAGTGTAATAAATAACACAGTATATATATATATATATATATATATATTTAAAATAATAAAATAAAAAAAAAATACATTTGTTCATATATTGTTAGGCAACCATTGCTTTTGTTGGCGTATTTTATACGATGGTTGCTCTTAGACATATCCTAATCTAAATCTTATCCTTTAAGAAACTGGGGGACAACACTATCACAGGTAAATTGATATACAATTCCCATTCCTTTATTTCACTTTTGACAGCTCTAGTCATCTGTTAGTGATGTCCTGATGCGTCACCGTATTAATTTCTTATAAAAATCAAACTTGTAAAGAAATTATAATCGAATTAACACGTTACTGAGTATTCAAGTAATAATTCCGGTTCAAATAGAGAATAATTAATATTAAAATATTTTAGTTGTTTTATTTGGTTTATACGAGTAAGTATACAACTTTGCCAATCCCCAAAGTGAACTATAACATTTTGATGGTGACTTGCGCGCGTAACATAATACGAATAGGTCAAAAGATTTACCTATTTATAATATTATTAGAATATATTATTATAGATAAAATTAAATAAGAGCGGTGGTGTGTCGGTTGTAAGAACGCTTTCCTTAACATCCTAAAAAGGTGGATTCGAGTCCCGAACACCTCCGTTCCCATGATTCGGAGAGCACATTAAGCAGTCGGTCCCGGTTTTACTAATATCAATTTTTGGAATTACTAATAAGTTTATTAAAAAATACATTAGACCCTCGCCAACCCGTCTGGCCAGCGCGGTTTGGCGAGTGTGACCAAATTCTCCAGAAATGAAGGAAGGCTCATCTCCAACAGTCTAGGTTAGTATTTTTTTTTTAATATTTATAATAAGAATAGGCAGATGGAAAACTGATAATTGTTTCTTTATTTAGGTTAAGATACGATGGGGCTGACATGCTCAATTTGGGTAAAAAGCCCCTAATAAAATATGATAAAAAAAAAACACTCCAACAGGGGCTGTGATAAATTTAACATTTTTACGAACGGAAATGACTTGTTGCAGACTTTGGATAAGTTACGTTCTAAGGATATGTCAAAAGTATAATAAACGAATGGAAACAGTATTGATACTGTTCTCAGATAATGTTGGTTGTTTGTTTAGAATTTAAATGTGATTTATGTTTAAATTGTATTTAACTACTTTGGAAGCTATATATCTATCTAGACATTGAGCGTGTAACTACATTTAAATTATACAATATGTAATTTTTTCGACTAAAAACAAAACCTATTTTGTGATATTAATAAAGTAAATATAAGTATCTAATGTTCTGTGAACAAATATAATATATGTATGAATTCAGTACATAGCCCTAATAGAGAATATGCAAGTAACTTAAAATAATAATTATGAATTAGAAACAACTTATTTGCAGAAACTAAACGCTGTTCAAAAACGCGTTTGCTCTTGGTTGAAATTATAAATATGAAAAAAAAACTAATTAAAATATTCTAATTATTATAAATAATAATATGATTGATGATTATGAAAATAGTATTTTATATCAACTTAAAAAAAACATCACTTTTATTGCGAAATAAAACTTAGTTATCATTATAATTCAGAGTGCATAGATTTATGATTACTACGTTTTAACTAGATGGCGCCTGTTAGATTATAGAAGAAAGAAAATTGTACTGCAATCTTCTTTCTTACGCTTAACAACGACCACAAATTTAAAATATATTTCGTTACGAAATGACTACAGTGGTGATGGTAAGGTTGTTGAAAACGCTTTCCTTTAAAACTGGCCAGGCATTCTAATGGTGGAGCCGTATATCATCTCGGCTGCGCTAGTGCCGCTGTCCTCTCGAAGCGCTGTGCGCAGGCCGAGTAACACGGTAGGTAACTCGTTCGCCCAGTTTTCGGTATTTCCCCGCGCCATGAGTGCTGCTTTCATGCTCCTGTGCCAGCGTTCGACGAGTCCGTTTGCTTGCGGGTGGTAACTCGTGGTGTGGATTTTACTTATGCCCATGATCTTTGTAAGGCGATCGAAGAGATTCGATTCGAAGTTACGCCCTTGGTCTGTTGTGATGGTGGCAGGGGTTCCGAATCTTGCGATCCAACCGCTGTAAAATACGTCAGCTACGGTTTCAGCTGATGCCTCGGATACGGGAATTGCTTCGGGCCATCGTGTGTACCGATCAATCATTGTAACAACGTAGCGGTAATCTTGTGACAATGGCAGAGGCCCGACGACGTCTATGTGCACGTGATTAAAGCGGGCAGCGAATGGGAACTCTCCTCGCGGTGACGTCCCGTGCCTGTGTATTTTTGCGCGCTGACAATTGTTACAAGCGCGGGCCCAATTTGCTGCGTCCGTGTTCATGGCGGGCCAAAAAAAATTTTGTGCTATCATTTTTCTCGTGGTTCGTATGCCGGGGTGGCTGAATCCGTGAATTAAGTCAAACGCTTGTTTCCGAAATTGCTTTGGAATAAAGGGTCTTCTGTCCCCTGTGGTTGTCTCGCAATAAACAAGGTTTCCTTTTACAGAAAAGTTTTCCAATTTTAAATGCGGTAGTTTCAGGCATCTTTGTAGTTCGTCGTCGCCTTGCTGTGCTTCGGAAATATCTGCGTAGTTTATTGGTGAGGGGCAGACTATTTCTTCGATTCTTGAGAGTGCGTCGGCGACTACATTTTGTGCTCCTGCAATGTGTTGCACGTCCGTTGTAAATTGTCCGATAAATTCCAGATGTCGGGTCCGGCGTGGAGTGTCGTTTTTCTTAGGGCCATTTTGTTTCCATGCGTAGATCAATGGTTTATGGTCTGTATAAATTGTTAGTGGCCGAGCTTCTACCATTCTTCTAAAATGTTGTATTGCTAGGTAAATTGCTAACAACTCCCTGTCGTACGCGCTGTATTTTTGTTGAGCGCTGCTTAAGGACTTCGAGAAAAATCCCAACGGCCGCCACTCTCCGTCTACGTGCTGTTGAAGCACCGCACCGACGCACGTTTCTGAGGCATCGGTCATGAGCGCGACAGCGGCGGTGGGGGAGGGGTGGGTGAGTGTTACTGCCTCCTTGATGCTTCGTTTGCAGTTTTGGAAGGCTGCATCCGATTCTTCTGTCCACGTGATAATAGTTTTGTCGTTTTTCTTCGTGTTATGAAGATATTTGTTAAGTACATCTTGATGTTGTGCGATGCGCGGCAAACATGGGCGATAAAAATTCACCATTCCCAGGAATCTTCGTAACTCCGTGACATTGATTGGGCGGGGAAAATCGTTGATGACTTGTGTGCGTTCTGCCAATGGTTTAATGCCGGTCGCTGAGACTGTGTAGCCTAAATATTGAACTTCTTGCTGGCCCAGTGTACATTTCGCAGGATTTAGCTTGCAGTTATATTTGTTCAGGCGTTCGAATGCTTGTTCCAAGTGTTCGCGATGTTGATCCTCGTTTTCTGATGCGACCAGCACGTCGTCGATGTAGGGAAATACAAAGTTTAACCCTCTGAATACTGTGTCTATGAACCGTTAGAAGGTTTGCCCCGCGTTCATAAGTCCAAAGGCCATTCTCGGGAACTCGTATAGGCCGAAGGGGGTTGTGATTGCAGTCTTCTTGATGTCTTCTTCTGCCATAGGTATTAGATGGTAAGCTCTCGTGAGGTCCAATTTCGAGAAAATTTTCTTGTTTTCTAATACGTATGTGAAGTCCTGCAGTCTTGGCACCGGGTAGCGGTCTGGGGTTGTTATTGCGTTGAGGCGGCGGTAATCTCCACACGGTCTAATTTCGCCATCTTTCTTTGGGACGACGTGTAACGGGCTGGCCAATTCGCTGTTCGACGGTCGACAGATGCCCATTTCTACCATGCGATCAAATTCTGCTTTTGCAAGGCGAAAATATTTTGGGTTTAGCGGTCTCGGGTCCCCACATTGGAGGGCCAGTTGTTTCGATGTGGTGGACTATATCGTGTGCGGCCGGTTCCTTGTAACTGGTTGGGCTGCAGATGTCTGGAAACTTCGCGAGTATGTCGTGGTACGATTGGCTTGCGTCTGTGGTGTTAATACTCGGCTGGTCGCAGTGGATGACTTGCGCTCGTGTGGCTTTTTGCGTCGTGTTGTCGATTAATTTGCGACTGTGCAAATCGATCATGAGCATGTGGTGTCGGAGAAAGTCAGCACCTAGTATCGGACGACTGACTGCTGCGACGATGAACTCCCATTTAAACTCTCTCTGTAGGCCCAGATCCAAACTTAAGCATTTTGTTCCGTAGGTGTTGATTGTTGTCCCGTTGGCTGCATAAAGTTGGTAATCGCTTGTTCGTGCAGTGACGTTCGCAGCGGTCTTGGGGAGTGCGCTGATGTTGGCTCCCGTGTCAATAAGAAATTGTTTTCCGGTTTTCTTATCTGTCACGAATAAGCGGTTAGATGTATGGGCTCCGATCTCAGCCATTATCGTCGCCCGGCCTCGTTTCCCGCTTGCCAGCTGTTAAAGTTACACGGCGCCTCGCATTGGCGTGCTGTTGCGCCGAATTTGAAGTGGTAACGGCAGAGCCCGTTGGTGTCCGACGGAGCGCGCGAGCGGCCGCGTGGGGATGGCGGTGCGTTTCTGGTGTTGTTCCGGCGGGGCGGCCATGGGCGGCGCGTGCGTTGTTGTGTGCTGTCTCGGCTGGTTCTCAGAGCTGCCACTTCGTCAAATAGCGCGTCGATTTTTTTAGTAACGTCATTTGCGTTAGCGTTACATTTACCGCAGGCGGTGCACGTGGCGGAGCTGCTGACAGACGGTACTTCGTTCATGTTTTCGGCCATTTTGTCTGCCATCGACGCAAGAACATTTATATCGATGTGTTCTTCCTTCACCGACAGTACCGCGGGCATATATGGTGTGAGGCGGCTGGTCCACAATATTTTCAAAGTACTTTCGGGTATTTTGTCGATGGCGAGGTCCCGCATTTTTCGCAGTAGCTGTGATGGTTTCTGATCGCCGAGTTCCATGTCGCTCAGTAGTCGCTGTAGTTGTCTGGAGGCGGACTCTTCGTAGACTTCCAACAATCTCTTCTTTATTGTTTCGTACTTGTTGCTTGTTGGTGGGGCCAGCAGAATGTCGCTGACATGGTCTATATCCGCGGGTTCCAAGCGTCCGACGACTAGATTGTATTTCGCTTCGTCTCCTTGTTTGAGTTGCGCAATGACGGCTTCAAACTGTACGAACCACAGTCTCGCACGCTGCCTCCAGAAGGTGGGGATTCTTGACGTAACTGACAATCCCATGAGTTCCAGCGACGCGATTCTGCTCTCTTGCTCGATGTCTGTGTCCATGCTTAGCGTAAATTCTTCTTTTTCAGTCGGGGTCACCATTTTGGGAGTCGTAGAACCAATGAAACTCAAGTATCGATTGATGATTATATTGTCAAACTAAGTAAATAATATACAGCCCCACTGTGTCCAGTGGGGTGGTTTGAAATCCGTATTTTGTGGAAGGGGCATGACTCCCCACTACTGCAGACTGGTCGCGACGTCTTTTGTGCGAACGCCACAATTATGAAAATAGTATTTTATATCAACTTAAAAAAAACATCACTTTTATTGCGAAATAAAACTTAGTTATCATTATAATTCAGAGTGCATAGATTTATGATTACTACGTTTTAACTAGATGGCGCCTGTTAGATTATAGAAGAAAGAAAATTGTACTGCAATCTTCTTTCTTACGCTTAACAACGACCACGGATTTAAAATATATTTCGTTACGAAATGACTACAGTGGTGATGGTAAGGTTGTTGAAAACGCTTTCCTTTAAATCCCAAAAAGATTGGTTCTAAGCCCGGCATGTAACAATGATATATACAATATGGTGGTTTATAATACCACCATATACTAGCTCGACATGTGACTTTGCTACCACCTGCCAATAAGTGAAGCGCGAGGTCCATTAATGTTAGCAACTGGAATCAGACACTTATGACTGACATCAGTCCCTAACACTATGCCGGCTTATATAAAAAATAGACAAATATTTTCGATTATATTCCTTTTTTTTTAATATCCATTTCTTATAATTATGCCATAGAAAAAGCAGTTTAAGGCTACAATAATATTGGCTACCAAAAAGCGGTCTTAAGAAAATATATGTATTTTCGACATTTATTTTCAAATGATGACGTCAGTTTAACGTACATTTGATGGCTAGTAGGTACTTACTTCATCTAGAGAAGCGTAGTGAACCAATCATAAGTCTATGGTGCGCAAGATATAACGAGTAAATTATTAAAATTACATATTATAAGAAACAATAATACATTAGTATAAATGGAAACAATAAGCAATACTATTACACTATATTCAGTAATTTTTCTAATTATTAGAAATCCAAAAAGTCATTAGCTACTAAATATTTCTAATTCTTTAATCTAGGTAATAAGTTTGTAACATTAATTATAATATTATATAACTATTTTATAAATGTATACTTGATAAATTAATTACAATACTACATCGCTAATACTACTCAATAAACTAAGCTAGAGCTACGGGTCTCTTTCTAATGTTAACCGACTGAGTTAAAGAGTAAACCAGAAATACGCCCATAGAAATAGTCTCTTGGTTTCAACCCACATAGATTAGGCGTATTTTTGAAATATATAACGATTAGTATTACACAAGTGAAGAATTGTCCATTGCAATCTGTTCGTGTCCACCAGATATACGTCTATAGAAATAGTCTCTTGGTTTCAACCTACGTAGATTAGGCGTATTTTCGAAATATATAACGATTAGTATTACACAAGTGTAGAATTGTCCATTGCAATATGTTCGTTTACGAATAATAAGCAGTAATATAACCAGTACGGCTAACATTGTAAGCGACCTATTGATATCCAACGTCAGCTGTCACTATGTCCAACACTACAGCAACCGCACTAAACACAATTTAATTCGCCTAAAAAGGTCCACACTTTCACTGTTTTTAAGCAGTCTGAACTTAATATGTTCTGTTCTGTCTACATCTGAGTCTGTAAATGATACACGAGAATATTACTTGCAAAGATTCTAAACAATCTTGCAAGTACCTGTGCTATTCAACATGTCCCTGTCTCACCGGATCGTCGCTCCCCTGGTAGATTATTTCATTCGGAATAGGTTGGGAGGCCGTGGGCTGTCGAACTATGACATTCTGATGCGAGGGCCCAGGCTGGGGCTGTGCCGGCTCAGCGTTTGCCGGCAACGGCAATGGTTCGAAGAAAACAGGTTCGATCTGAAATACACAGAAGTTTTATTGACTAAAAGCAATGTTAATTTTAAATGTTAAAATCTAAGTTAGGATAAATAAGTATAACTTTAGTACCTGATTTATGAATGCGCGTAGTAATAAAAAATAAAGTATTTATTGCTGTAAGATCAAGACCGATGTGTCCGATAGGTATAATAGAAGATTAACAGGCAAAGAAACTGCAGGGGCTAAAGCTGGTCAACTTCCTCGAGGTCGAACTTTCTTAATCAAATGTAAAGTATCATCACGACCGTTTCCCTTTCGGTGTGATCAGAAACCACGTTTATAAATAAGCGGATTCACATTTAGCCAAGTTTACTATTTTATAAGCTCGTCGATGTCTTCAGGGTACCAAACTCGAGAAATATCACAAATAAATTAAATATTATTTACATGTATTTATTTACATTAATAAATATTTTTGTGTCCCGAACAGGAACCGAACCCGGTACGTCCGAATCTAAATCCACGGACTTAACCGCTAGACCACGGAGGCAGTTAAAAAAGCCAAGTAACTAAATTGATAATTGAAGAAAAACAAAGGTTCCAAATTATTATATGCTACCATATGGACTCTGCCATCTGACGAAGCTTGAAATGGACAAAGTCTGAAACGTTGTCTTCCGTTACCAAAGACAGACCAGACGACTTACAAAATAAGAAGCTGATGTCGTTTTGGCGGGTTCTCAGATGGAGACCACGTACGGAAAGACACAAGGAGAGTAGGACGGCCCCCGCCAGATGGACATGAAAAAGGTCGCTGGCAGGGTCTGGATTGGATGAGCAGGTGGCAGAAGATCGTGTGAAAAGGCCAGCCTTGGGGAAAATCTATCCAGTAGTAGGCAGACATAGGCTGATGATGAACCAAAACTATTAAATTATGAAAGTAATAGATTCCTTCATTAACAGTTTTAACCTTCGAAATACGCGACATAAAAAATACTAAATATTATATGAATATCAACTTTAATTTGACATTGACGGTGTCCGTTCGATTGCGTTAAAAAAGCAGAATTATAATACTATACGCTTAGATAATGTTTTTAGACATTAAGATCGCCTACGGACCCTGTTTTATTTTCTATACTTACAATAAATAATAAATAAATATTTCCAGACAGGTCACACAGCGCCATCTAGTTTCCGTGATAAGCTACGAGGCTTGTGTTACGGAAACTAGATGGTTGATAAACTACATATTATATATTATTATATTAGCTGTAAGTAAAAACAAATTCCTCGTTTATGGCAACAATGTTTTAGTTATAATTATTGTATTGATGTTGGGTTCGGTCCAGCCATGGTCAATGGTAATATTTTTTATTTGTTTTTATTTATTTTTATTTCTTGGCTTGTATGTATTGACAATATCCAAGTGTTACGTGCTAACCATACGGAAATAAATTATTTTAATTTGATTTGATATACTTTTTTTTTGTAAATATACATATTACACATATAAACACCCAGACCGAGACAAATTATAAAATGTACAACGAGTTCACGGCAACGTTTGTTACCACTAGACCACGGAGGCGGTCTACATAACTACGTTTAAACACTTAAAAAAAAATACGTACGTGCAGGTATTTGGCAAGGTCGTACACAATGTTTGCAAGGATCGCACTTTCCAAGATCTCGGCTTCAGGCAGCTGGGGCGAGCAGGCTGGCTTGTACTTGTTAGATCTGAACTTCCGGTGCGACCTTATCACCACTTCACAGAATATGTAGCGCAAAATGAACGTGCGCAAAAACTCATCGCCGAAGAACTTGATGTAAGACGAGTCTGAAAAGATACATATAGTAAAGTATCATAATTAATAAGGTCCGTGAATTTAGACTCGAAGGTACCTGTTTGATTCCTGGTCGGGACACAAAAATATTTATTAATGTAAATAAATACATTAAACTAACATAATTTATTTGTGATATTTCTCGAGTTTGGTACGCTAGAGACATCGACGAGCTTGCCACTTGTCATGATTGGCCTATAGTAAAGTTGGCTAAACGCTTTTTTCTGACCACCCCAAAAGGGATACGGTCGTGATGTTACTTTACTATCATAATTACAAGCTGTAATTATGATAAAATGTGAATTTAATTCTCTTATAAGAATTAAGTACACATTTAGCCACAAATATATATGTGTTTCCCAAAACAGGAATAGAACCCGCTACTTATCAGTCTAAATCTGTAATCTTAAGCGCTAAAGGCACGCCAGGGGCCTAATTCTGGCGCTTTCGACTTGCGCGTCGGTTCGAAATATTCGAATGAAAAACGACAGACCTCCATAGAAAACTGTCAGTTTCATTCTAACAAATCGAGCGGACATGCATGTCGAAGAAGCGAGAATCGGGGCCATGGTCTGAAAAAAAAAAATATAATTTACAATACGACTCTAGACGAATAAACTGTCTTCATTTTTAGCAGTGGTGGTCTAGGACTCTATATATATAATGATAAAATGATAATTACCAATATTGGTGGAATTAAGTATAAGCCTTGTTGCTTCCGACATAAAGCTGTCTAAATATCGCTGACAAATTTGCCACACAGTGTATGGCATTGAGTAGATTTCACATACGTTGCAGAACGCAGCCAAAGGAGAATGGAGGAAGAGCGTGAACAGAGATCCCTGACGCTGTTGCTCTGTAACAATATATTTACAAACACATCTATAGAATCAACATACAATAATTGGCAAAAGAGCAAATATATTATTTAAGCTTCAGGTGTCATTAGTAGAACCTCTATTTGAAATAAGAAAGGTCACTTTTTTAATGTTAAAAATCAATATCCAAAAAACAAAACACAACTGAATGGAAGTAAGGCCGCGTATGAAAATCGTGACAAACACCTAAAGGCTGGCCAGTGTCATTATTAATTATTTCCGCCCATAGTAACCTTGCGCTCACCTGATGGTAAGTGGCGCGCAAATTACCACAATCAGTCCGCCTACCACCTATTACTAATTTTTTTTTTTTTTTTATCATAGACACTGTTTACTCCTTAGCAACATATCCTTTTTGTGGACTGATAAGCTAAAACTAATTTTAAGTTAAAGTTTAATTTAATTTAAATATAATTTAATTATTAGCTATTGACAGTAAATAAGCGTGTAAAGTGAATTAGGTCGCTTTTTAAGATCAGACTAGTAACGCATGTCTATTTATTTTGTCAGGCCGTCCGCATCACAGAAAAAAATAATAGGCTAACTATAAGTTAGGTCTATGAATGCAATATAAAACAAAGAGTACAGCGATTATAACGCAAAAGAAAGATTTGGCCTGCATGAAAAATAATAGAAATGAAATGGTATTCAAAAGAAATAATCTGAATTTTAGATAAAGTCTTATTCTCTTTGCTTGTGACTGCATATTTCAACAACAGAGAGAAAACAGATTGTAATTGTTCAACGTACCGCTTTCTTTCACAAAAAATATAATTTCAAATGGACAAAGGAATAGAATAGTAAAATATAATATAAAAATATGAATAAGTATAAATGCGCTATTCCATTACTCCACACATCATTTATATTTACTGTTACGATAAACTGTAAAACATTGTGTAATTATTTTGTCAATGCTAATTTACAGCATATACAGACATGTTTAATAATTTATATTTCTATATATTTGAAAAAGGCATTTTACAACCGCTTTAATTGGAATTGGGTATATATTAATTCTTTAAATTATTGACGAGGCCCATATACAGCCGCAGCAACTATTATCAATAGAATAACTTATTAGTCTAGAGTAAGGGCATACAAAGTCACCCCCCCGTATACAATACATATACGACGTACATATTCATACATATATAAATTATTTTATAAACTACATATACATCATACATACATATATATTCCTTAAAAATAACTTCAACGTGTACCTACGCTCACGCCCCACCCAGACCGACTAAACTAAAACGAGCACCTGCACCATGGCTATCCGATGATGTGCGGGTGGCGATGAGAAAGCGAGATCGTGCCTACCGTAAATATCGACGTACCCGTAGTGATGATAACTTAGCTGCATATAGAGTCGCGAGGAATCGCTGCAATCAGGTGTGTAGAATCGCGAAGCGTCACCACTTTTATGACAACATAAACAACAGGCCGCCCAACAAAATTTGGCAGTTTTTTAACTCATTGGGATTGGGTCGCTGTCGTAGTCAGGTTAATCTTGGCCCTGTGACACCTGATCAGCTCAATGTTCACTTCTCATCGGCTCCAACTCTTAGCAGTCTTATAAAATCAAATACCTTAAGTGAAATAGCCGAATTTTCTGTGCCTGACGGAATCGAACCGTTCGTCTTGGTAGAGGTGTCGAAGGATGTGATCTTTAAGACGATTAGCTCAATAACTTCTAAATCAATAGGATGTGATGAAATCAGTCATGATATGAACGTTACAATCATTGACCTACTCCTACCGATAGTCGCTCATATTATAAATTTTTCCCTTCTCTCAGGTCAATTTCCTTCCCAATGGCGTAAAGCCTTTATTATACCACTTCCGAAAATCGTTACCCCTACACTTCCGACCCATTTTCGTCCCATCTCCATATTGCCTTTTTTATCCAAGGTCTTAGAGTCCATAGTCCACAAGCAGCTGTCCACTTTCCTAAACTCTAATGACCTCCTAAATCCCTATCAGTCCGGTTTCCGACATGGTCATAGCACAACTTCAGCTTTACTCAAAGTAACTGAAGATATTCGTAGTGGCATGGAAGAAACAAAGGTTACAGTTCTTGTACTCATCGATTTCACAAATGCCTTTAACACAGTAGATCCTGATTTGCTCCTCGCCATTTTATCTCGTCTTAAGATCTCATCGGAGACCCTGATTTGGTTTTCAAATTATCTGCACGGTCGTCAACAACAGGTTCGAGTTGATCAGGTGTCGTCAGGGTGGTGCAACTTGAATGCGGGCGTCCCCCAGGGGGGTATTCTTTCTCCGCTGCTGTTTTCGCTATTTATAAATGTCATTACCCGTTGTCTTCATTGCCACTACCACCTGTATGCAGATGATTTGCAGCTCTATGTGCAGACGGACATCACCACTCTTAATAGTGCAATAGCTTGGCTTAACTCAGATTTATCCAACATAAACTCATGGTCAACACGCTTTGGGGTCGTTGTCAATCCGAGTAAGTGTCAGTCTATTATAGTAGGCAGCTCCCGGCTGCTAAGTAAGGTAGATCTGAACAATATTGATCCTGTTCGGTTTGACAACGTCCCGATTGCTTTCAGTAGCGAAGTAAAGAATCTGGGAGTACAGCTAGATTCCAATCTGAACTGGACTGCCCAGGTCAACAATACGAGTCGAAAAATATTTGCTTCTTTGCACTCTCTCAATAAATTCAAAAATTTCCTGCCATTAAAAGCTAAAATAACCCTTGCCCAAAGTCTACTCCTTCCTATACTCGACTATGGTGACGTGTGTGGTGTCGATCTCTCAGAGATGTTGCTCAACAAGATGGAGCGGTTACTAAATACATGTATCCGGTTCATCTTTTGCTTACGCAAATATGATCACATCTCTGAGTTTCGGAATAAGTTGAGGTGGCTACCAATTCGTTGTCGCAGGAACCTTAGAATCCTCTGCTTACTCTTTTCTATACTCAACGAGCCTGCGACACCGAAATACCTTAAGGACAAATTTGCCTATCTCTCGTCACTTCATGAAAGATCCCTCCGTTCGTCCCACAATTCTGTTCTATCTATTCCTTCTCATCACTCTAGTTTTCAGGCTAACTCATTCGCAGTAGTGGCAGCAAATTTTTGGAACGACTTGCCAGTTGAAATTCTCCAAGCTCCCAACAAAACACTATTTAAAAAGATTGTTTACTCTCATTTCTTAAAGAGCTCCTTATAGCGTATGTAAGTAAATGTTGTATGTAGTGTATATCTATGTATGTATATAGTTTGTAGTATATGTATTTTTATTTAATATTTGAATGTATGTGTATTTGTAGTTATATATATATTGTATATATAAGAACGATTTAATTTATTTTGTAAATGTTTCATATAGCCAGTTGCACCTACCTTTCAACGTTAATGCTCTGTATTGTCCCAAAGGTTGGCTGCTAGAGAATGCCTAGCGGCATTAAGCCCGCCTCTTGTACATAGTGCAATAAAGTTTTAAATAAATAAATAATAAATACCTACATTGACCCTACAGACACATGAAGGTTTCTCCCGCTGACCAATATGCAATGTCCGCCGGTTCCAAGTATAGCTATAATTAATAAGTTTACCTCTACATGGTTGCGGCAAGTCGATTGGAGACATCAAAATCACCAGCGGTTGGCCGAATTGTCGGGGAATGTTCCGGAAAGTATAGGAGTTGTCCGAATCGACAATGAGGAAGAGAGGCTTCCGTGTGTATGGCCCGATGTCTCCCGGATACAAGCAATGCATCTGCAAGGGTTGCGTGGTGCTCCCCGGGTCGTATTCCGGCATGTAGCGAGAATACGTCACTATACCGCCCGTGTTGTAGGCTAGAAAAAATACACATGATTTTTAGTCGAGTCCACACCGGACGATCGGGTTAGGCGCGACAGGCCAATTCAAAAACCCAACCATCGACCGGGTTGGAGCGTGCTTAACAGTAATTTCAATTTTTATTGTTCAATTTACATTTTTAAAATACGAATTTATAGAATATAGAAGTGGATCAAGACCAAGATACAATATGTCTTCTTAGCAAGTTCCAATTTTACTATAAGGACTATAGTAAAATTGGAACCATGTCCACAATGGCAACAAGTGGATGAATTACTATATTTAAAATCTTGTGTCATAGAGACAATTGATTTAATATCAAGATTTGTCAAAAATGTAATTGTTGTCAATTGTACTATATTTATTTTATCACACTTATGTGTTCTTCCGGCCTTAACTTCAGTGGTGACCGTAACATGGTTAAGATGTTACGAAACAAGTAGATTTGTAAAGTCTCTGTGACATAAGAGGTTGTCACGGTCGCCACTTTATGGAGAAATAAGGCCGAAATAACACATAAAACTGTATTTTGCCGAAAGCTTGATATTGACAGTCTGACAACCTTTTCTGTCCTAGAGACTTTACAAAAGTACTAGTTTCGTAACAGCAAGCTCGTCAATGTCTCCAAGAAAAAGGTCACATTTTTTGTCTGTTTTTGACCAAGAATTGAAGTCAGCAATTGTGTTTAAATCTACGGCCTTAACCGCTAGACCACGGAGGCAGGCAACCAATGTCTTTGCTTGATTCTAAACCATAGCACATTGGTGAAAATTGTTTACTGTAATTGACCAGTGAATACATAAGTCAATGTTATGTAAGTAACCATATGACAAAAAATTGCCTTCATTATACTGTTGATTTTAAAATAGCCAATTTTAGACGACTTTTTTTGTCATGTACGACATAAATGTTGCTTAGGAAAAGTTGTTTAGGTCTATCAACAGAATCGCATATTAGTCTAAAGTAAGAACATACAAAGTTACACGGTATTACCTAACCAATTCTGATCAAATTCAGCAAAAAATATCCTAAGGATTCACGAATGGATATGTCAAAATTTAAATATTACATGTAACCCTATGGAAATCTGTAGGTTTTTTTTTGACTGGGTACTTTATTACATGGGAAAGGCCTGGTTCAAAACAATAAATAATGAAACTCATTTAAAAATAGCACCTCGATTAAAAGGTTAACGTATATAGCATACGTATGCTTACGTTAGTAAAACTAATCATGAGACTTACGTTCAGTTCCTCTATTTTCTGATGAATAGTATCCATCGGCTGTGATGAAGACAAGCAACGCCCCGTTAGGCGGCAATTCTTGTGTGGTATTTCCCAAATGAACGAGAATTTGAGTGGAAGATGGTTTGTAAAGAAGGCACTTGAACGGATTTTCCGGATATCCAATCTCCGAATACGCTACAAGATACACAGTACTGCATTAGTTAAAAGCAAACGGTAGTGGTCGAATTGTCAGAATGCTGTTCTTTATTCAAAAGTTGCACACATACTCAACAATAATACAAAATACACTAAGTACTCTCAGAGGTAATAGGTACAGGTACATCAGAGACTACTTAAGGCGTCCGCGTCAGTGTCGGTTTCATTAATGCCGACTTGTGAAATAAATTGTAGTAAATCATCATCACGACCGTTTCCTTTCCAGAGTGGTCAGAAACAATGCCTATAGAGAAGCGGATTCACATTTAGCCAACTTTATTATACGCCAATCATGACAAGTGGCAAGCTCATCGATGTCTCTAGCGTACCCAACTCGAGAATATCACAAATATATTCAATATTAATAAACGTGATTTAATTTAAAAAAAAAAACCATATAAATATATAAATTAATGTTATTATTTTTATTTAGGTAGTTTGTAATTATTATTTTATCCTTTTTATATTTTGTATTATAAAGGACCACCACCAGGAATCGAACTCGGTACCTCCGAGTCTAAATCTACGGACTTAACTGCTAGACCATGGAGGCATTATTGTTTAAAATATAGATCAGACCCTCGTGAATCCATCTGGACAGCGTGGTAAGAAAAGTCATATTTATATGTAAAATTCTCTAAAAGGCTCTTCTTTAGTGACTATAATGATAATGACACAAATTACCAACTTAATTATAAATTTACAAATTAATTAATTTTACTTCCAAACGCAAAGTTTGAAATTTATACAAGAAATCATTTTGCTATAAAGTACTCGTAGTTTTAAAATTTAATTAGTTAATTGGCATCAATGAGCACCTATGTATTTAATTATACGAGCACTTTCAACTTATTAAAGACGATCTTGAAATATTGTGGAATTAGTTCCACCCCGCCAGATTGACCAACATAAAGAAGATCAGCTGGTGGGATTTGGATGAGGATGGAAATGGTTTTATTAATGTAATCGTACTCTTCATGCCATTCCTCACGGACTGCACTCATTTCACCTGGTCAGTCCAACTCATTAAAAACCTTCTCCCCTCCTTGCGTCGTTCTCCTCACTGCTGAGGGTCGTGACCCCCTCCACGGATCACTTTGTCCCGGACGATGCTGCGCCATCCGGGTCTGTTCACGGCTGCATGTAGGGCATCGTGCATCTGGGTATTCAGTGAGGTGCGTATCTGGTCAGACCAGCGTATGGGGCTTCGGCCACGTGGTCTTTTGCCTTCGACTTTCCCTGTGATTACAAGCCTTTCCAGGTTACCAGGTGTTTTGCGCGCTATATGGCCGAAATACTCAAGGACTCGTTTTAGGCAGATGGAAGACAGCCTAGTAGAGATTTTAAGCTCCTTGAGTATTGACACGTTAGTTCTTCGGGCTGTCCAAGGGATACGCAACATACGCCTCCAACACCACATCTCGAAGGCATCAATGCGGCCACGATCACCGGCTTTAAGAGTCCAAGTTTCAGCGGCATAAAGAAATATGTAGAATATTAAGCTGCGTACTAGTCTTGTTTTGGTCTTTAGGGTGATATTTCGATCCTTCCATATTCCTTTTAACTGACTCATTGCATTTTTAGCCATGCCAATTCTTCTTCGAACTTCTGTCTCACATGAGCCGGTGTTGGAGATGCCTTCTACGCATCCTTATCACATAAGATTTCCCCTGGACTACTAGCCTCTCGACGGAAGTTGCTCCTCGACATGACACGTATCGAAAGGAATATGAGAATTCATTATTGTACAGTTGAAGAATGATTATATCAGTTTCGCCTCATTAGTTCAAAATTCTGTCCCAAGATTCAAACAACAAGATCTTATAGGATACCTATTTTCATCGGTAATGACTCAAACAGGCTATAGATAATAATGATAATAGAAATTCAGAGGATAATATTAATAGGTTTAGTACCTACTAGAAAATAACAATACATTGTAATAAAAAAAATCAAAACAAGCTATCCTAAAAAATGTCTTACGTCCAGGGCATATCTGTCAGGACGGCTGCGGACTCGACTGAAAAGGCCAAATGTCGCAAATACGTGTTGCTAAGGACTACGTGTTTGCGTGTTTGTGCTTTAATTATCATAGCTGAGCTAGCTGCAAGTGTTCTCCACATAATCGAGTCATCATCAATTTTAAATATTGATATATTTTTATTAGCCTAAATTTTATTTTATTTAAAATCTTAGTACCTACTTACTTCGAATAGGTACATATTATTGTAATTAAATTATATATTATTTAAAAGAAAATTTAAGTATTTTATGGTATCGTAATAAATTATATTGTGAATTAAGAGCTACGTATGAAAATCATAGACACATCTTCGAAGAGAAGAAATCTAACGAATGAGACTACATAATTGGTAGTGAGAAAGTATAGTGAAATTACAAGGTTCTGATTGCATCCATTTATCCACACCCACACGCAATAGTGAGAAATATAAAGGCTTAAGCATAGAATTTTACACATATCATAATCAGTTTTTTTGTAATAAAATAGTCTACAAATAACTGGAATTTTTCAGACGCAGCCAACTATAAACCCGAGGATAAACCAACAACAACTCAGCTAAGCGTCTGACCAAGGAGTTGTCCAAACGGCTAACGAAAAAAGACAGGAAAGCTGGCAATTATTTCTGCCAACGTATTAGCCTCGCTATACAGGAGGGAAATGTTGCCAGTCTTCTTGGGACTATCCCTGAAGAGACGTCTTTAGAGGACATTATATACTTACAGTTTATTTTTAGTAATGTCTAGTTTATATTTATTTTAATTTTTACTTTAAAGTAGTTTAAATCTTTTTATATTTTGTGTTTAATAGATAATATTATTAGATTATAAATTATAGACACAATAAATATTTATAACAAAAAAAAACCTATACAAATTTAAAATCTATAATGAATGAATCAAGAATTTCAAACATCGTAAAATTCGTAGGGACCCAAAGAAATCGGTTAAAGTTCTAAAATATATATTGTGATTTTCATAATATGACAGTCATCATCATCATCAGCCTGTGTCTTTTCACTGCTGAATATAGGCACTGTTGCAGGTGATCTTTAGCCACACACAGAACAGCTAACTTCTTCAGGTTATTTCTGCATTTACCAGGTGAACCCACTCAGCGTCTTCGTATACGTAACACACATATTTAATGTAAATATAATCGTAAAGCCACTAGTTCTGTCGCATGTCGATGCAATAAAGTAATTCCACAGAATGAGTAAATAACTGGGAAATGTAGAAAATTAATTAAGGAAATGTAGCGGTGGCGGTCCAGTTGTTAGAACTTCGATATGTACCAAAGCAAATAATACTTTACAAATACACTATTCTTACGTAAGTATACATGAGTATATGATTAATTTACAATACCATCATTACAATGCTCGAAGAGCACTAAGCCGGTCCCGGTTCCACTAATATCAGCTTGTGGAACCGTTAAAAAAATGACAAACATAATTGGCATCGGACCCTCGTCAATCAAAAGCAAAGAATTTAAAAAAAAAAACTGAATAGTTTGTACTCTCTCTATAGTGAATTGTTTCTGGCCTTTGGCAAGGAGTAATTTGCTGTCGACAGCGATCAAACTAAATTAATATTTCTGAACAACTCATAGTTATTTTTATTTTTAAATATATGTAAATGATTCATAATTGCATGCTGTGTAAAGATTTGAAATTAAAAAAAAGTTTTGTAGCATTTCTGTTGTGTGTACCTAATAATAATAAATAAATAAATAATAAATCCAGCGAGAGAAGGCAAAATTCTCCAGAAATATGGTCTGGGGAGCCATCTCTAATAGTGGAGGGCTAGGTGGCTAATGATAATGATGATATATTAATAAAATGACTTACCTCTGTTGTGACCAGATCGGTAATAGCCAGGAGGGTCATGATCCAATGTCAGGATCATCCGGTACATGTCCACGGTCATCTCTGAATATTTTGTTTGCTCGCTGTTGCAGTTGACAATAAGTGCTCCGTAAAGCGTCAATGTCATAGATGGGGTCCTTTCGAAAGGCCTCAAAGCAACATCTCGAAGACTATAATTATAAGAATATTATCATAAATTAAAAAGTGCCTTTTTATTTAAAATTAGAAGTTAATGTTATCATATTTCATAAATGATTAGAAATATACAAGCGAGTGTTTCTGAAAAAGTTATCCACTGTCTACAAAACGCAAATGTTTTAATTATTTAGGTTCGGACAAAAATTTAGTATATATAACTATAGTTATATATAAATATTTATAATATAGTAATACAGTATATTTTAAACACTTTTATAGTTTTGATGTTTAGATTTTAGTAATTTAAATAATTGTAGGAGGTAACAAATAAATTTAACCACATTGGCGACTAGTTCAACATATTGATGTACCGGCCTCGGAGTTGTTACCGCTCACCGTCACTCTTATGAAACATCGTCTTGTTTGGGTCGCAAGTAGGTGATTTTTCGTGAATATGTACTTTTTAAACTAATATATAAATAATAAAAAAATAAAGTTTGATTAATATGTGAGTTTCAATAGAATTACAAGTGCAGATATTAATTAACTTAAAGTGGTAGTAAAAAGGTAGTTTATGTAATGTCTATAATATATTTTTTATTTTATAGTATATTTATTTAAGTTATATACGAAAAAAATATTTACAAAATATAAAATAAATTAATATTAATGCTAAGGATAGGGATATAAGTCCAGTCCGCGTGGAACTGTGGCAAGAACGCTGGCTGCATTTACCCGTTGAATTGCAATACTGATTCTTTGGGCACCTCTTGGCTTAGGCTTCTCTTGTCACCCGAGAAGACGACAAGACGCGGTGTTGTGTCTTTTAAAAAATTGTTGTACAGACAAGGTTTTTTATTTTGACTACTACTCAATTAGCTTTAGATGTAAAAGTAAACTCGTATCATCACGACCGTTTCCCTTTCGGGGTAGTCAGAAAACACGATTATAAAGAAGCGGATTCACATTTAGCTAACTTTACTATAGGCCAATCATGACAAGTGGCAAGCTCGTCGATGTCTTCGGCGTACTGAAATCGAGAAATATCACTAATAAATTAAATATTCATTAATCGGATTTATGTTACATTAATAAATATTATTGTGTCCCGACCAGGAATCGAACCCGGTACCTCTGAGTCTTAATTGACAGGCTCAGTCCCACTTTTCAGGGATAACCCGAACGTGCGCGAAGCGTGCTGAGGAAGCGTGGGCGGTTGGCACAAAAAAGTGTGTACTGGCCGCCCGCCCGGCGCGTAATGAAGATAAAAGCGCGGGAGAGAGAAGTGAAAGTGAAACTTCTGATTATATATGTTTTTTAACTATGTCCGTTTCGACGAAAAAATCCCGCTGTTTTCACTCAAAAAGTTTCAAAATCCCGAATTGACAAAAAAAAAAACTGGCAACGCTGGTGGCAAGCCAGTAGCATTCCATAGACAACGCAAACATAGCGCTGCTATTTTGAATTCGCAAGTTGTCGAAACATCCAATGTGTGACACGTAGAATAATAGGTACATGTAATTAAATATTTTAATTCATTACTATTATTTAAACTGCCTCTGTGGTCTAGAAGTCCGTGGATTCAGACTCGGAGGTACCGGGTTCGATTCCTGGTCGGGACACAATAAACGATTTAATTTATTTATGATATTTTTTGAGTTTAGTACGCTAGAGACATTGACTCGCTAAACACTTGTCATGGTCAGCCCATAGTAAAGTTGGCTAAATGTGAATCTGCTTCATTAAAAAATAACATAAAAATACGATACGGTCGTGATGATACTATACTTTACTTTAATTCATTCAATAACTTTTTGTTTGCAAGTTATTTATTTGTGATTTGTAATATTGAATTAAATATATGATTTAGATTGAATAACAAAATTTTCTCTCACAATTTCTTAATATCAAGAAATGTTGTGTGTATCGTAATAGGTTGATGACTTTTCGTAAAGAATTTATTTCTTGATACGTTCGTGACGGGATAACTTTTTAAGTAATACTCAAGTATATTATGTTATGTTGTGAAATGTCAATGTGAAACGTTAATGTCATGGATATGGTCAAGGAATATGTATGTGTAAGGAAGAAGCGTAAGTGAATAAAAAATATGTGCAAGATTTAGCAGCGCCACTGCGGTAGGCATTTTATACATTGCCTGAATAATACAGTTCGCCGGTAACATAATATGCAGTGCAAAACAAAAAAAGTTCTTAAATATAAAATGTAGTGATCTTATATATCTCAATATCCCCATATCCCATAATAATCGAAACATCTACATTCTTCGGGCTTTAAAATAAGATATGATTTTTAACTGTGTTCGACGTGGGTTTATTTTGAATTTAATTGGACCCAATGTCCTTTAAATAAACTATCTATAAGTATAGCGTCCTCTCGCAGATGCAAAAGAGCACTCGACATATATTTGAATACGGGGAAACATTCGCGTAAACACATTTCATGAGAAGGTAGCAAATATACAAAAAACAATTCTGCATTCGCCAAGTCCTTTATGTTTGGAAAATGTGTAGCCAAATATAAATTTAAAAAACTACACTAAATAAATTATTATAATAAATAATAAAAGTGCCTTTTTATTTTATATTAAAAGCTAGCATTGCGTGAAGGGTTCAATGTCATTATTTTGTAACAGTCAATTTAAAAAAAAAAGTCAATATATATAAATACATATATTTATATATATAGATAATCCGCTAAATTCGCTTCATTGACAATGCAATAAATAGCAAAATGTTTTATGTTAATTATGTTCGACTTACCGCTGTGTTACAGCTATAGAGTTAATGTCCGGATTCGCATAGATATTAACAACACACTCTGCGACTAAGAAAGCTTTTATTTCCTTTACTACTAACACCCAATCGTACTTGTCATTCCGATTATAAACGTTTCCATATTCCCCAACCTCCCACTCTAGTTCATGTACTAGTTCTTCTACTAGTACCATTCGTTTAAGAAGCAGTGCTACTACAATAAATCTAGCGTAATATCTCATTTTCTTTATTAATAAGTCACACTTGTCTTCATTGCAAGCATTCGAGTAATAGCTACGCCCTCGAATTGCTTGATAAAAAGCACAGGACTCTTTAAGATATGTAGTGTCACTTGTGCGTAAGCTGTAAAACAAAATCATGATTAACGATTACGTCATTTGTAGTTTGCTTGTCATTTTGGTATATCAGCCATATCAAGTGTCTTATAAGCGAATGTTAAACGTGTCTTATTTTAATCATCCTTTTGGAAATAGACAATTATTTCATATTATAATAATTCTGATATATAGACAATATGTCTCAAAGATTACACTTACTAAAAATAATAGTATAGTTGTCCTATTTTAGAGGCAATTTCTCCGATTTGCCATCGTTTAAGGCCGTATTTGCTGTCTAATGTAGGTCGGTTTAGTTGCTGGAACTTCCACAGTTTGGTGAACACATCAAATGTTCTCCCAAAATAGGAGTACCATTTTTTGTGTCCGTATTGAGGCATGTCGCTGAAATATGTTATTTATTAGGATTCTCTCTATTAATTATATTTAAAAAAACTACAAAAAAATAATAAAGTTTGTTTCAGTTTAACCATACAAATTAAATCCAAACTACAATTATAAAATACAAAGATGAATAAAAAATAATAAAATTGAAATATTGTCACTAAAGACAATACACACAGGATCGACTTCAGTGAATTTACAGTTTGGGCTCTGCTGAACAGATAGTATGATAATAGTATGATAATATTTTAATGGCGATCCCATCACAGTCCGCCTGCAGGATGCGGTTGTTTGAGCAGCGTAATCGCTCATCAATACTCACCGATCAGGCTGTAGCAGGCGATCAAACACTTTATCCAGAACTGTACCCAACGATATAATATACGAAACGATATAGGTACACCTATACTCGTAGCTTACATTATATCACGCAGTAGAATAAAAAAAACATTAATAGGTACATGAACAAACAAAATTGACGAATTTGGACGATACCAATCCACATGAGATCCAAAAAAGCATTCAATACATCCCGAAAAAGTCACTGTTTGATGAGGATTTTGGGCTGGCGGCGTACGTTCCATATTTCTTTGGGAACTACGTTGGCCAGGCCAACACTGTCAACGGCGAGCGCTATAGCGAAACGCTTAATGAAAGACCTAGATTATTATGTTTGTTCTATGCATATCATAAATAAACAATAAGGGATTTAAAAGTTTTAATATAGCTAAATTCAAGTGGGTAATTACTATTAGTGGCCTAATTTTATTGCTCGCTAGATTCCTACAATATTTATAATACGAGTACACATTATCTGACTAGTATTTTTCACTCCACACTGCATCCCATTCTCCGGTTTCATATAGCGGGACGTACGCCGCATCGCACTCATCACACTAACATGACAAAGGATTCGCAAAGGAAATAGATCGGACAATGTGACATTATACATGATGTCCGTCGACAACACTGTGTCTCTGACACCGTTCGTTGTGACGCAGAAATCGTCCATCGGCGACTGCCGTGCGCCTCACTGATGGTATGTGCGTCAGAATCTAAGCTCAGTGTTACGATGTCCGCACACTAATTTTTCCCCCTCACAAAAACTCAATAGTGCTGCTTTATAATCACATTAATGATTTATTGCACTTATGCCCAAACAGTCCGAGAAGTAGGTAAGATTCTCCATAGAATCAGTTGGAAAGATATACTAATACATTTAAAATATTAAAATTCGAATAGCAATAGTTCTATCACTTTCACAATCTATCACCGCAGCAAACTAAGACATTCTCCACATTAGAGCTGTCAAGTGCCACATCCAAACTGTAAGCCAGGTCAGTTAATTCATTTTTGTTTTTGTACCATTCATATTAAAGTTTATTATTTTCCAGTTCAGCGATATTTAATTGCTATAGGCCAATAATCTAAACTAATATCTTGTAATTTTGCTCTTAGCGATAGTAATTTTATAATTTAGCCGTTTCCTATTTTTGTGCAAGTAAATGGACAAAATTATCTTTATCAGACATAGGCATTTACATCCTTAGCACTTATGTTGATCGCAGTAATTATTTCTGAAACCTTTAATCTACCAATTACCTGTGCCGTACAGCAGAAGTTACTTGCTTACTTTCCTTAATCCCAGCCAGCAAAATGCACCTTTATTTTGTCGGTTATAGTTGCTGTAGCCAAAGAATTATTATTATTATACTGACATAAAATAATAATAATTCTTTGATGTCTAACTGCCTATAAGTACTATGTCGCAATTCGGTAATAAATGTTTTACCGGTTTCATGGACTGGCTTCGAAGTTTGTTGTGCGGGTGGAAGCGGAAACGTCGTCGTGGTGTGACTTTGCGGAGTATTTGTAAATGCGATATTACTCGCCACTTCATCCTTTTTATTTTTCTTTTATTCAATTCTTTGTATTTCCGTGATATCGGTATTCAGTTGTTCCAAGCCTGATTGGGTGACGGATGTGTTGTGCAGTGTCGCTAACTCGACCGAGTTAGCATAATTCATAATACTCAATTCTTTTAGTAGATGTGTAGTCTACATGGCTTTTGGCTATATGTTCAGTCGGTAAGCGATTTAGATTTTTTGCGCAAGATTTTAGCGGGAAGATGGATCAGTCTCTTTCAAAAGCTTAATAACATCTTTAAAATTTTTCATTGTTTAATCTTCAACTTTTCTTTGTACAATCCACCTTTCGTATTTAGTGCTTTAAATATATATATTTAAAGCACTAAATACACATATCTGAATATACCTAATTAGTCCAATGCGTCATTTTATTATGTAATAACGGCAAAAGTTTTTATTATTATTATATTTTAATCAACCACATAACGTAAATTTTACTAATGTAAGCCACCGAGCACAAAATAAGTCCTTCCGCGCGCGATTACTCTATCTGATCGATAATGTACCTATGTACGTCATTATAATTGTAGTAGGTCTAAATATTTTGTCTTTAATATAATTTTATTTGCTATATAAGATGTCCATTGCCGAATTATCTAAGCGCAAATGTTATTAACAAGAACGGATACTATAAAAGTTAATGGCTATTAAAGTTGATATTCGTATAATGTTTTGTAATTTTAATGTGCACGTAAAGTCGGTAGAGCTAACAATAAATAAATAAATTACTATTTAACCATTTATTGCTTAAAGATTGCCTCAGTCCATACATGGTAGTGGTAGTTACTAAAAATTGCCTCAATCCATACATGGAAGAGTGACCTGCATTTGCAGTCACAAGATTATCTAACGCCTACGGTTTTAATTGTTACGGAGAGGATTCTACGGAACTCTTTTTTTATTAAAAATGTGTAAGTTTTTATACTTTATATTTTCGAAATATTTACAAATGTAGAAAAAACTAAACACTTTCCTACGAGGGACACTATTACGCGGTAGACTTTAACAGTAATTATTTTTTTAATCCTAATATTTATAAAAAATACTCGCTCTGTTGACCTCTCGTTCCGAGCTCCCGATCTTCTTTTTTTTCTTTAAAACAAAAAACCATCAACTATGTCATTGTCGTATATTGACAATACTCTTCTTTTGTAAAATGCAAATAAATCTCCGTAACCTACGATTACATGCACCCGTTACAGTAGTTACTAAAGATTGCTTCAGTCCATACATGGTAGTTGCTAAAGATTGCCTTAGTCCATACATGGTAGTTACTAAAGATTGCCTCAGTCCATACATGGTAGTTACTAAAGATTGCCTCAGTCCATACATGGTAGTTACTAAAGATTGCCTCAGTCCATACATGGTAGTTACTAAAGATTGCCTCAGTCCATACATGGTAGTTACTAAAGATTGCCTCAGTCCATACATAGTAGTTACTAAAGATTGCCTCAGTCCATACATGGTAGTTACTAAAGATTGCCTCAGTCCATACATGGTAGTTACTAAAGCTTGCCTCAGTCCCTACATGGTAGTTACTAAAATTTTGATTTTGTTATATTGTATTTCGTTATTAAACAAACTGTAAAAGTAATAAAATGAATTGTAAAGCTTAGAGCATGGCGACTTCATCAAGACGTAATGTGAGAACTAGAGCGTTGAAGAAACTTCCAGAGACTATATACTCGCATCTCCCCAAACGACTTTGTGCTTGTAAACTACAGAATGTTCAAGTTTTGGGATTAGAAAGACCGACTTGATGATAAACTTGACTCTGCAATTTCATAGATAATTATCGAGCATATACGTTAGGGACGTGAAGAAGTATCGATAGTTTTCGTATCGACTACTTTTCTTTCTAAAATCTATACTTTTGCACTTTATTCGATACTACACGTGATTAAGTAAATAAAAGCACAGTTTAGCTACTTTTAATTCCAAACCCTGTCTAAGTGATATATTGCACTTTTCATTAACACTCGCATAGGTGTGTATAAAATTGTCTAAATCGAGTGGTGACATTAATTGCGGTGTTCGTTATAGCTCCATACGTTTTAAAAGCTGGAGGTATTTATCCGATATCGATGCTTTTAATGCGATACTACACAATGATGACAGTATCGATGCTTTGAATTCGATAGCGTGCCCCTATGCATGCTTTTGTCGTTGATGGAGGAATTTCACTTTGAAGATTATTATTGAACTGCATCATGTCTGTCGAAACTAAACTTGTGCTTAATAATTAGTTGCCTTTGTTCCCACGCTAGTTTTCCTAACTATTGAAATACATCACCCTTTGTTACTAATCAACATGCAAATACTAGACAAGCTATGCTAATCTTTACAAAGACAGCTTTGTATGATACAACTTGTGCATTAAATATTTTGAATTTCTCCGTAACATTTATGTGTTGCTCTATGTTGTCAGGTTTCAATCGTATTTAGTTATTTTTGTATAGGAAAAAATTTATATATTTTTCATTTAGTTATTTTTATTCCTTTGTGCGGGATTTGGTTACCAATTATATTTCTATTGAAAACTTCTATGCCGGACAGGTTTTTACGTTTTTAAAAGGATAGCCCTGTCAAATTCAATTGAATTCTCTCATGAGTAAAACTAAAAGCTATACTAGATCTAATGCCCGATGCGTTCACGTAGACATGAACGTCCGTATACGTGCAGGCGTGGGTACCTGAGTTGTAATGTATGGAACTCTACATAGATACATCACCGTTGCGCACGTAAACGCCACGCAAGCTGTTAGTTATTAGTTATTTGAGTTACAACTTAAATGTTAATTCCGTACATTACTACAGTTAGGCATTATAAAACTTGTATATGAAGTGAAGTCATAATAAATTAATTATTATTGGTGGCGCGGGTTTAGTGGACTGTATCTAGGTGCGGGGTTTGCGATAATCTTCAAATCAGATGAGACGATACTATGATAATCGGTGCAATAAACAAACTAGAAAAGAAACTGGTAAAGGAACTCACCTGATGTCCTCGGCACCAGCACTTATAAATTATTCTTACATTGATTTTGCGGGTTTGGCAAATGCGGGCGAAAACAACGATCGCGGCGATTTCTTCAGCGTCTTCTATGACGACTGTAGGACAACGACTACTTGACGACGACGACTATACTTCGATTCGACGATTACGACCACTTCTAGCATACTGCGCGGCCAGTTATATAGGCACTGCCTCTCTTCAGTGCGCAAGCGCCGGCCTTTTGACTAGTGAGCGGGATGGGTAAAGGAAGCGGCGCGAAAGAGACAGGACAAGGGTATAGGGGTAACAAATTAGGACATCTGTTTATGCACCGACGAATCACAATAACGCCTAACCATCCAACATTGGTCGAATTATCGCGATCGGCGCGAACAATTATAGATTAAAGTTTTTGGCGTCATTGATAATACTTGAACTTGATATGGTAATACCGTTACAATTATATATACTTATGTATGTATTTGTATGTAAGATATGTAAATACTGATATATAAGTATATATATGAATGTATAAATGTGATTATATTATCTAATGAAGCCTGTAATCGCACCTACCTTTCATTGCATATCAGTCCGTACTGTATAGAGCCGCGCGTACATGTAACTTGGAGTACTCGGAAATTGTCATTTTTAATATATCTAAATATAAGTTAAAAAAGGAGATAATTGCAAATAAACTATAAATAAACATACTAAAACACACACACACACTTATTTAAACAAACGCATGCACTCACTCTCATACTTACACAAACATGTATGCACCATAATTTAAAAGAAAAAAAGTGTAGGAGTAATTATATTATTATATATGTTTAACTAAAATTTAGGATTAAGTTTTTATTTTTTTCAAATTTTATGCAAACAATTTTTTTTCGTTTATTTTGTATCACTTGTCACAGTTTTTAATTTTATATGTGGAATCCTGTTAGTGGCCTAAAATTGTTAATTTGTAAGCAAGTTATTAAAGTTGATTCTCAATAAATAAATAAAAATAAATAAATTGTTTTATTGCTCTTATTGTCCCGAAGGTTTGACTATCATAGAATGTCTAGCAGCATTAAGTCCGCCTTTGTATTTTGTGCATTAAAGATTTAAATAAATAAATAGTGATAAGAACGCATCCTACGTCGGCAGTCTATTAAGCATAAAAGATTCTCAAAATATTAAATAAACATTTACTGATAAACTACGAAATATTACGAATATAAAGTTAAATATCATTTGACCGTGTATCATTGCGAATATCAACTCTGATAGTGTTTCCGTTTGTGACAGTTTCCGTTAGTTAAGGGATTTATATAACATTTGCTCTTACAGAAATGTACTACGGACGCAGTGTGCTTTGGACTTTCATCATGACGTTTTGACATAAAATATTATGTCTTTCCACAGGAAGTTGGTTAAGACGACACGTACGCTGCCATTTATGGCGCAAAAATGAAAAGTTTTATTTCAAGATGCTCGGAATCTCGTAACAGTGTCGCGACCAACCGTAAAAGCAACTAAAGTCGTTATAAACGTACAGATTGCTTTTGACAGTTCAATATTAAATAAAATGTAGTTTTATCTACTTGATGCAACGTACCTTGTGTACATTAAAGCCCAGCTTCAAATTTTCATGCAAAAGACCATAACGTTTCTACTATTTAATTATATTTTGGGTGATTTTAAATATCATGTATAATTTACGTAATTTGCATCATGTCGTTGCAACTAGGACGGAGCGATGTAGCTTGCATCTGTGTATTTGTCTCTGCAACTACCGAGCACTGTCGCCTGGACCTGCGTCTTGACGCTGCGGTTGTCCTTTACGTCTGGGACTAGTCGTCATGACAAACGTCTTGCAGCTTTCGATTAAATTTTGTGTTTTGTATCACCTAATCAATTTTTACGAGCTTTCGTATTCGTACTTAGAATAATGACAATAGTATATTCGTATATGTTTAAGCAATAATTATACATTTACATACTTTTAGAACATTTAGCTATAACTAATCAATTCAGAATACAAACAAGCTCATTAATTTTATCAAATATAACAATGACAAAAGAAAGATTTTGGTCCTTTAAGGCTCTCTGGAGAAAGCGCAAAGATTGATGATCATACGTATATGTTTGTTTTAAATGACAGTTCTAGATGTCTATAACTCTGAGACCTATAAACTTATATATATAAAACGTGAACCATACAGTTCCAAAGACAAACAGTGCAAACGTACTCGTACATACATACATAACATATGTATAAAACGATAGCGAATTTCTCTATCTAGTTAGTTGGAGAAGGCAAATACATCATAACTATTATATAAGTCAAACAACTGGTAAATCTTGTGTTACGCTGTTTGTCCACCGTGAGCGTCATTGTGAGGTCACCGTCAACGAGATGATGGGCGTTGCGACTACGCAAATATATTTAATTTTGCAGTCTGTATTTTCCGAGATGTAGGAGTCACATGTCGCATAGTATGCGTCGTTCTTTAAAACAATTTCAATTGTAGTCGTTTTGTTTTCTTTTTAAAGTCAAAGCCTAAAAAGTATATTTTTGTCAGCTTCCTATAATGCCCGGCTATTTGTTAATAGATTTTATATCGATTTATGTGTTTTTTTTTTAAACTTTTACATGACACACAAAAGCCAAGCACAAGGCGGTAAAATTGACAGAATGTAGTAACGTCCCCACTGATAAGCTATTATCTTCTATTAATTCAATTAACATTATCATTGGATTTCTAGCTAATATTTTAACATAGCTTGAATATTCTACGAGTATATAATATATTATCATACTCGCCAACCAGACTCTGGCCAGACGCAGCATGGTGAGTGGCTAAATTCTTCGAAAATATGTTCTGGAAGGCCCATCTCCAGTAGTTTAGTACTCTGTATTTTATAATGATGATATGTGCGTGATAATATTGATGATGATGAAGATACTAAATAATACTAACCGTAGGCCGCCGAATAGCTGCCGTGATTGCTCAACAAGCTGGCAGAATTCGATTGTAATTTTTCTCTCGTGCTCCTCCATTCTAAACGGGTCCCAATCATTCAGAATGAGAGAGACGAGATCCTCGTCCTATGTAACCCAGCTATGCCACAGGGCAATGTCTGGAGAAGGTACAGGAGGGAGCTCGGGACGTTGCTGTCGTGATGCTCGTGGAACTGCAAACAAACTTACTATTACTCAAACAGACGAGTTGTTATAAAGCTATCCTAAAAATATAAAAGGTTGCGTTTCGATTTACAACAATAATGTATCCTTGGAGAGCACGTTAAGCCGTACGTCCTGATTCCACTAATACAGACTTGAATCGATAGGAAAGAGGCAACAAAAAAAACTTCAGGCCCTCGCCAACACGTTTATCTAAAACAACCAAATTCTATAGTGATATTATTTAGAAGGCTGGTCTCCAACAGTGGAGGTCTAGATCTCTTATTTTAAAAGTAAAAGTATCATCACGACCGTTTCCCTTTCGGGGTGGTCAGAAACCACGCTTATAAATAAGCGGATTCACATTCAGCCAACTTTAATTAGGCCAATCATGACAAGTGGCAAGCTCGTCGATGTCTCCAGCGTACCAAACTCGGAAAATATCACAAATAAATTAAATATTAATTAAATGTATTTATTTACATTATTAAATATTTTTGTGTCCCGACCAGGAATCGAACCCGGTACTTCCGAGTCTATATCCACGAACTTAACCGCTAGACTACGGAGGCTAACCGCTAGACCTCTTATTTTAAGGGGTGTTATAATAATGATAAGAAGTTGTTATATAAACAGCACTAGATAATGTGCTGTTTTCTTGTATACTTGTTCTACACCCGCAATAGTAAAGGCGACGTTTATTTAGATGATAACCTACTGGGTTGATAGGCACTAGAACATTGTTATATTCGAAAAGACCTTAATACTCAAAATAACGTAAACTTGCGTATAACGTAGTTGCGAAGATTTAATAAAGAATAGATAAACTATTTAAATAATTAAATAACAAAAAAATAGTTACTAATAAATAATAATATGTTCTTATACAAATTAATCAACATTTGATTGCAGTTTTGGCAATGAATATAATAATACATTAGTCTGTATTCAAATGCGCGACTTTTTTGCTCTGGCTCGGGACAATGAGACAGAAAGCGGGACTGTCCCGCTCAAAACGGAACGTATGCTCACGTCAATCATGTACTCGTATTATCGTGTGATATAGTTTGGTCTGGAACCTCGACAAGCATGTTATGATAAGCATTGGGCACCTACCGTATACTTCAAATGCTTTATCTGTGCCTAAAGTTGTCTGTCAGAGAATGCCTGGCGGCATTAAGACCGCCCCTTTTACATAGTCCAATAAAGTTTTAAATAAAAATAAACCGAGTATAGTTGGAAAAACTTAAACCCTGTTTTAATTTGCGCTCCGTGCTGATCTCGAATAATATAAATAAAGAAAAAATACGGTCGTGTTGATTTATTTAATACAAGCAACATTTGAGAAAGTTTACAAAGTATAAGATGGGAATATCTTAAAGGAAAATTGTTGAGCTATAAAAAGTATTGTGTTCAAATATTAAGTGTTAAAATAGTTGATTTTCCTTTATCATCTGATGCCTGTGCCGGTAGGATGTCGAATACCTCCCGCCACCTTCTTTGTCAATAGCCTCTTGTCCTTTAAATAATAAACGATAAAATTTCCAACAGTTCGCTTCGTCTATTAAAAATATTATTAAAAAACAAAGTCTAGAACAGCTACATTGTGAATTTTATCTCTAACCACAATTGCTACAATAAAATGTAAAATGAACCAATTCATTCAACATATTTTATGATAATCAATAAAATTAAAACGAGACCCGCTGCAATCTTAATTACTGAGGTTGAAACATCATAATTGTACATTGTTGCGAACGTTATGCTACTCGTAGTAGATAGGGAAATACATCGAATAACGCTGTTCATTTACGCTTGTTCTATGGAATGAATGTCTAAATTACTTTCGCAGCGGGATTCTATTTTTTTGTGCAAACGATTAATTGTCAAAATAGTGTATTCCTATTATCATTTGTAGCGAGGTTTTAGCCGAGTATAGCTGAGCTTACCTACGTCATAATTACAAAGTATTATACAAATTTGGCGAATAGAAATACCAATGAGAAATATACTTTTCTTACGTACATTTGTCATAAATTTACCACACCACCGTTCCCGTGCCTCGGTGAGCACGTTAAGCCGTCGGTCCCAGTTCCACTAATACCAACTTGTTCATAAATTGGTCTTAAAGAGACATAAGGTGCTGTAAGTAAAATCAAAGAGATTATTAGGTTTGCCCGTTTATTAAAAAGCAAACTCGATAACTTAAGTGAAATAATATCAAGGTATTTTCGATTAACCGTTTCAAAAACGATCTGTACAATTATTTAATAAAAAAATGTTTTTATACAAATAAAGAGTATCTAAGCAATAACTGATGCTAAAGTGTATATAGTCCGAGCGTAGCTTCAATGTACCTACTATTTTACAATTTGACTTTTCTCATATTGTAATTGCCCAATATTTGCATGCCATTGAGGTGAAACATGTGAAGCGAATTTTCTAGCAAATAAATTATTTTGATTTGATTTGATTTGAAAAATTGATGCATTTTTTTTTGTGAATTAAATAAAGTATACTGCTATAACAGATGTGAGAACACTTTTTTTCCCTAACAACCCAAAAATGGGGGTTGGTTCAAAGCCCGGCATGTACAAATGAAAAATACTTTTTCTTACAATATATTTATATTTGTCATAGATTTACGATGCTACCACGACCGCTCCCGTGCCTCGAGGAGCACGTTAAGCCATCGGTCCCGGTTCCACTAATACCAACTTGTGAAATCGTTAATAAATTGTCATTATAAATTTATATCAGACCTTCCGTCTGGCCAGTGTGGTGAGTCTAGATGAAATCCACTCTCGACTCCGTGTTCTCGTGGCAGTCATGGTGCCGCTATAATGCTGTTTATTCACGATGTATCTATGCATCATCACATCACAATAAAGTGATAATATTAGTGGTTATTTTTTTCGAACACTGCTCATTTTGCTAGCACATCCGGATAATCAGACACTCCATTTTATATATAATTTATAATATTTTATATATATTTTATAAAGTTGATATCTAAATCCTGTTTTTAAAATTACTAAATACCGGGGTAATCGTCGAAAGAGTAAATATTATTTTTCGGCTTCAGGTGTCATTAGTAGAACCTCTATTTGAAGTAAAAAACATTTATTTGTTTAAAGATAAAAAATGAGGGCGCGTCAAAAAATCGGGATATACCTCCCCGTATTCCAATTGAGATCCGAGTTTTCCCGATGGCAATACATTATAAATTATCTGCACTAACAATAACTATATTGATAACGAGCAGGTGCAGCGGCTGAATTGGCTGCAAACGGCAAACGTAATAAGTACATACAGTTGGCAAAGCGTTACCATTTTGTGCCGTTTGCCGTAGAGACGATGGGCCCTTGGTCTGAGGACGCTAAATCGTTAATACGCGACATAAGCGTTGCCATCCGAGCGTCAACAGTTGATCCTTTGAGGATCAGTGTTGCCATCCAACGAGGTAACATCGCCGGAATCCTCGGAACATTGGGTTCATCTTCTCCTGGATTCGATGACATGTAGAGGTTATAATCAAGATATTTGTAAGTATTTAGTTTTTATATTAATAAGGTTTATCTTCTAATTTATTATTTCTATTTTAATATTTTTAATGTTCAACTACATTTTTATAATTTTTACAAAACAAATGACGAATATTGCTGCTGAATCATACATGTTTTTGGGTTTTTACTATATTGATAAATTAACGTTTTTTAGGAACAGAATACGGCCACAATAGTGAGCAAAACCACATGAGTTTGGTCGTTAATTACGTACGGTGTAGCGCTTTTAGTAATTTCATTTTTAACTCCTAACTCAAAAGCCTTTATTGCACCGAATTTACATTTTATGTAGTGCTGTGATGATCACCACAGTTTGTGCTAATACCGAACAAAGCCGTGTTAAAGAAGCTTATGAATAAATTATAGGACATCACTATATTCATTAATAAAGAAAGAATATTTTTACCATTGACTATATTATTTACAGTGTATAAAGCCCAATTATATAGGTGGTCATATGTGAATAGTTTTTTTTTTTAAATTGGCATTTGTGGCCAGTATCCTTTATATTCGGCTTTGATTCGAATAAAAATATACGATGCGCGATGTTTGCTCGTTGTCGTTGGTTTTATTAAATTTGAGAGTTATAATGTGTTTCTTTTATTATATTTCACTCTTTTTTTTGTCTTTAATTTTATTATTAAAATAAATAAACTACTAAACTTGTTTTCCTTTAGTGTGGGATGCCACCTGTGTGGACATTCTGGCGCCTTCCCACTTGTCCTTGACCTCTAAGGACCCAGGCGCTGCTGCATTACAACCTCAAACGGCGGAAATACACTCAGCTTATTGGGAGATGTGTTTTTGCGCCGTTTGGAGTTGAAACTCTCGGGCCGTGGGACCAACTGCTCATGAAAGTTTCAAGGCGTTGTAAAAACAGCTCATCAATACCTCGGGGGACAAGAGTGATGGGCAATATTTAGGCCAAAGGATCAGCATTGCCATTCAACGTGGCAATGCTGCCAGTATCCTTGGTACTTTGCCCATTGGCGATTAAGAGCAATGTTTTTAATTATAATAATTTTATTTTGTTTTTTCTTTATTTTAGTTTATAGTTGTATTTTTAATTATTTTATTTTTCATTAATAGTAATTTATGATTAAATTTTTTTTTTTTTTTTTTAATTCATTGTACCTTACTTCTTATGAATAAATAATTATCCATTAAAAAAAAACTACTTAAATAAAATCTAATAACTTAACAAGGCCTAATAAAAAAATAATAAAAAACATGTCCTCAAGAGATAGTCCCAAGAAGACTGGAACATTTCCCCTCTGTATAGCGTTGGCAGAAATAATTGAAATAAAGTTTTTAAAAGACATAACATCATGTCTTGTCGTCTTCTCCGGTGACAAGAGCGCTGACTCTTTCTTAGCGTAAAGAATCAGTATTACAATTCAGCGGGGAAATTCAGCCAGCGTTCTTGCCACCATTCAACGCGGACGGGACTTTATCCGTAAAAATATTTTTAAATTATATTTTGTATATATATTTTTTGAATAAATAATGTTATTTTAGATATAGTTGTGAAATTTAAAAAAAACTTTTTTATTACACGTCACTTGATTGGCTAAAAAATTGTATAATAAAAATGATAAAGAATTAATTCCAGTGATTAAATTTTTCACACTTCCAGACGACCTCGTCAAGCGCGGGAAGTGCGGCGGTTTTTGCTGAGAACCTCAAACTGCGCAAACATGCATGCCAACTTCGGTACAGGTTTTCTTTTTGGGCCTTTAACGGAAAAGTCTGGAGATAGGAAAGCTGGCAATTATTTCTGCCAAATTATTAGCCTAACTATACAGAGGGAAAATGTTGCCAGTCTTCTTGGGCCTATTCCTGAAGGGTCCTATCTAGAAGTATTTTTTTACTTGTAGTTTCTCTTTTATTAGGTTTATTATTATTTTATTGTTTATTATTATTTTAATTTTTACTTTTAAGTAGTTTTAATCATTATAAAAATAAAAATTGTTACTTGTCCACAAATTGAAATATTATTCCTGATTAGTTCGACATTTGTGCCATCTTCGACTTAAAAGAAAAGCATCGTCTTTTCTCGGCGGCCATCTTTGTATATAAGTTTATTATATACTATATTTTTGAACTGGCTTGTTTAAAACAAAGGAAAGGAGACAGAGGACTCTGAGATTCTTACGACAGCGAATTGGCAACCACTTCAACCCAGCACGATACTCGGAGATGTGATCATATTTACGTAATCAACATCTCCGACAAATCAGGAGAAGAACCGCCGCGAGCTTCCTATTATGATCGAATGACATTTGCTTGGATTGACGACAACCTCAAAGCGTATTGACAAAGACTATATATTACAAAATGCATCCGTGGTCTAGCGGTAAAGTCCGTGGATTTAGACTCGGAGGTACCGGGTTCGATTCCTGGTCGGGACACAAAAATAATTATTAATGTAAATGAATACATTTAATAAACATTTAATTTATTTGTCATATTAGATTTTTATAATTTTAACGGGTCTTTACGCGATTTACCTTAGAGACGATACAAATAAAGAAACACAAAAATCGTGGAATCCAGTAATCAATAGGTTTCGACGCCGGGAAAAATCGCCCGGTGTCGCCAAGGATATTGTAAGTGTCGTGTGTCGTGATTTCTAAAAACTTTTAAAGTGATAAGTGGGTAGGTTTACATCTGCCGCCCAGTATGTACGAGACTACACCGCATAACTTCAGTCGACCCGTGACCACGGCCAATGCAACTTGGCTGAAACGTCGGGAGAAATATGTCTCTAAGGTAAATCGCGTAAAGACCCGTTAAAATTATAAAAATCTATTATGAGTGTGCGCGAAAGTTTAAAAAGTTTATTTGTCATATTTCTCGAGTTTGGTACGCTGGAGACATCGACGAGCTTGCCACTTGTCATGATTGGCCTATAGTAAAGTTGGCTAAATGTGAATCCGCTTATTTATAAGCGTGGTTTCTGACCACCCCGAAAGGGAAACGGTCGTGATGATACTGATACTTTTATATATTACAAAGTTTCGCGTTCAGGTAAACTATTGTATTATTGTATACGGGTGAAGTCGGGTAATACGAGCCTTATTAGGTATTAATGTGTAAGTAATAATGCAAGGCGTTGTGCTTCAAAAAAATCCTCGACGTCGTTAAAAACTTCTATTTATAGTTGCACTCCCCGCTGACAGCTTTTACATCCCACGCTGCATAGTATTATTATGAATACTGAATAAGTCCTGAATGTATTATGCACGATCTTGTGCAATAATGTGCTACAAATGTTTCAGGAAATAGAAAAATACATGTTGCCTCTAGTATAATTATACAATTACCACTAATGGTCCCTGCATTATTTAATGCAAAAAAATTAAAGCTGTCTGTATGTCTGTTTGTTTGCCGCATTTTTAAGCGTACATATATAAAGTATATGCATATGGTGGTGAAAAGAAAGGAGACTTACTGCGGGTTCTTCGATAGCTCCAAGGTCACTGGTTGTAAAGCACGACACACCACCATAGCATCAAGAGTTGGAGCAGAGTTTATGAGCACACACAATTCACAATTTAAAGTCTTTTATTTTTAATAAATATGGGTTGAGTAGCGTTCACGGGTTCACCGTTCAAATATTTTATTCCCACTGACAGGTGGGTCGCGAGGCCGACCCATTTTAAGGTGCGTTTGCGCATGTCTCCATCTCTTTCACACGTAAGTCTTATGGATAAGGAATAAAAGGGATGGATATACATAAAGCGTTAGATTGTTCTAGAAGCGTTATACTACATAGATAATTACGAGTATGTATATGTATATATATAAAAACGGCGTTAACAGCATATATAAATAAATATTTCCAGACAGGTCACACAGCGCCATCTAGTTTCCGTGGTAAGCTACGAGGCTTGTGTTACGGAAACTAGATGGTTGATAAACTACATATTATACTGTTTTTGTAAATATATACATATTATACATATAAACACCCAGACCGAGACAATTTATACAATGTACAACTTGCCCCCGGTGGGAATCGAACCCACGACCTCCGAGTTCACGGCAAACTGGCTCCTGCCTTGTCGCTTTTAGAAGCCAGATTCACACTTTGTACTAATACGTGACTTTTTTCAATAGTTATTATTATTATTATCTTTAGGACGCAAAACAACAAACCACTTCTTAAAATCGTGATCTTTTTCATCTCGCAAGGAATTATTAAAGAGGTAGGCACATTTTTTACTTAATTTAAAACTACTCGCATTTCCTTTCCGTAAACAAAATATTACTTACAAATGTAATTTAAAATTAATTTAATTATAAATAGAGTCAACTTGATTGTAGTTTGCCTGGTTTAAAAAATAATTGAAATAATAATAAATATTGGAACGTATAAATTATAATTAAAATTGTAATATCTGAACTTTTAATTGGAAAAATTTTAAAACGAACGCAAAAATAAAATGATATACCTGAGATATTAAATTTCATTTCAAGCCGGTTCCAAGTCTCATTTTCCCAATGCAATCAGCGCATTCGTATCACGATAGTCTTTGATACGTACGAGCATTATTAGATAGTAATATGCAAGAACTAATCCCAGAATCAAGTGAGATATCGTGGGGCGATGGCAAGAGACGCGATGGCATGACCGTTGGACCGTGGAAACTTGTCAGTTGAAAGCGCGGGGAGTGCGGACGTTACTGCTGAGAACCTCAAGCTGCGCAAATACGCCAACTTCCGTAGAGGTTACGAGTTTACGCCGTTTGGGGTCGAGACGATGGGACCATGGGGGCTCTCAGTCAAGGTGTTCCAAACGGCTGACGGAGAAATCTGGAGGCAGGAAGGCTGACATTTTTTTCCGCCAACGTATTAGCCTCGCTATACAGAGGGGTAATGTTGCCAGTCGTCTTGGGACTATTTCTGATGCGACGTCTCTTGAGGACATTTTTTATTTACAGTTAGTTAAATATTTATTAGGTTTAGCTTGTACTGTAGATATTTAATTTTCATTATTTTATAGAAAGCGAGTTAATAAAAAACATTTTCATTTTTTAGTAGGCAATATGTGGTTATGAAAAAGACCTTGTAGACGATATAGACTTCTATTTTTAGTGTCACTGCACGTTGATAGCTTTTATAACCCACGCTGCATTATTTTAATATGAATACTGAAGTAGACGAATACTCAACAAGACAACACAAATAAAATTATATGCAAAATATATTTTATGGATAAAGCTGGGTCCACTTGTGTACTATTTTCCCGTTCACCGTACTCGTATCACCTACGCGTATCTTGCTCGCAAGTCGTAAACACATTTTCACATCACGTTCTTAACACGTTGCCGATACGATACGCTACAATGATACCTGTATTATCATCATAGCCCCCACAGTCCACTGTTGTAAACGGGCCTTTCAGAAATTTCTGGAAAAAAGGCCTACATTCGCCACCCTGGCTCACCCATCTCGGTTGGCGAGGGTCTAATGTATTTTTTTTTTACATAATATTAACGATTCCGCAAGTTGGTATTAGTGGAACCGGGTCCGACGTCTTAAAATGCTCTCCGAGTCACGAAAACTGTTGTAAATCTATAACAAATGTACGTAAGAAAAGTGTACCTCATGCCGGGGATCGACATGAACTTTTTAGGATTTTAAGTAAAGCGTTCTCACAACCGAGCTACTTGTATACAGTATGGATAAAAAGTCCATATCAAATTTTATTAAATTAACCATACTTTTTTTTAAATAATGCCCCAATTTGTGCCCCGCCCTGCAATCTATCTTTTTAAATGTAATGATGTGAGAATCATTAAAATCGGCCAACACGTTTGGTCTCTAGTGTGCCACAAAGGAACAAACATACATACATATATACAGACACACATACATATGCTAATAAACACATAATCATTCGTTGCGTCGCGCAGTCGGGTAAAAATATTCTAACAGGAACAGTATTTAGTAACCGATCGATTGGGTCAATGATGAGGATCCCTAATAAATATTTAATCTTAATTTTAAGGTAGATGTACCAGTGCGAGCGGTGGTTTGTAAGAACAGAATCCTTAAAATCCTACAAAGGTCGATTCAAACCCCCCATGTACCAATTATTAATAATATTAATAACTTGTTCTACCGGCTATACTATGGTGAGTGCTCTGAAGAGCTCTATAACCTAATTCCTTCCTCCCCATTCCGCAACCGAACCACACGCACAGGTCAGAATATGCACCCACATACCGTAGTCACTATCCCTTCGCGTACCTATAAATTTGGTGACTCATACATCTGTCGCACAATAAAGATGTGGAATGCTCTTCCAGCCTCTGTGTTTCCACTTTCCTATAACCTGGAGTCCTTCAAGCGAAGTGTGAAAAGGCATCTAGTCAAGCCGGCATAGTGTTAGGGACTGATGTCGGATATAAGGGTCTGATTTCAGTTGCTAACATTCATGGACCCTGCGCGCCACTTACCATCAGGTGGGCGCAGGGTCACATGTCGTGCTAGTATAAAAAGAAAAAAAAAAAAAAAAAAAATTGTGGTATCGTTAATAAATTGTCATTCAAATTCGACATCTGATCCTCTCAATGCGTCTGGCCAGCGAATTTCTACAGATATATGTTCTGGAAGGCCCATCTCCAACAATGGAGGTCTAGGACGCTGTGTTTTAAGGGCTGCATGAATGAAAAAAAAAAAGTACTTTAACCATGACCTTTTTCCCCTCTTGTATATTTAGCGAGGAAAATAATAGATTGATTTTATAAGACTTTAGGAATGTTTTTATTAATTATCAAGTGACGTATTTATTTACATTCTGACAGGTGCTTGTCTGTCTGACTTATGCAATGACAATAAAGGAAGTTACTACTTCACACTTCGGGGTCACCAATTTATCGTGGAAAATAATAGATTGATTTTATAAGACTTTAGGAAAGTTTTTATTAATCATCAAGTGACGTATTTATTTACATTATGATAGGTGCTTGTCTGACTTAGGCAATGACAATAAAGGAGGTTACTACATATATGTGGAGCCAGCTTTACGAAACCGCCAACATTTATTTTTATTTATGTCAAATGCACTTATTGAAATACGTTCTGTTGTTAATAGTATTTTCCTCAAAGGCCACAAAGCTACAAAAAGGGAAGAAATTGCTTTGACTTTTGCCTCTTTGATGCATACTCGTATGTGCACCGATGTGAGCCAGTGTCTTTATTTTTTTTATAGATATGGCTGGAAATGAAACGAATGTAAATATAATATTTATACAGGGTTTTATTGCAGGCTAACCACACGTCAAGTTTTATTCACACATTTAGGCCGATTATGCGGCATATCATATAAAATGCAGATTTGACAGAAGTGTACCCGGTTCAATACCACTGTCGGTCTGTACCAAAAAATAGAAAGTAAAGTATCATCACGACCGTTTCCCTGTCTGGGTGGTCAGAAACCACGCTTTCTAAATAAGCCGATTCACATTTAGCCAACTTTACTATAGGCCAATTATGACAAGTGGCAAGCTAGTCGATGTCTCCAGCGTACCAAACTCGAGAAATAACACAAATAAATTAATGTTTTTATTTACATTAATAAATATTTTTGTGTTCCGATCAGGAATCGAACCCGGTACCTCCGAATCTAAATCCACGGACTTAACCGCTAGACCACGGAGGCAAAAAATATTGACTCATAATTCACTTAATGGTCGATAATGGGGTTCGAACCGAGTACACATACATGAAAGCCGCATAGGTATCAGATACTACGTGTATTTAGTGGCTCTAGCACGTAAGAAAATCTGCTACGTTTAGCTCCTGATCTGCTAACGTAGTTCCGTTAAGTGACACCTCATGGCATCGTCTAAAATCTCATAATTAATGTTCTCGATTCGATATCGATTATATAACGGAGTTTATGCATGCCAGAGTAAATGTTTCATTTATTTGTAGATAATTAAAATAAGACCACAATATCGAGCAGAGAGTACAATTATTAATTACTCAGTCCTCAATCAGAAATTGTTTACTCTTTTGTAATGAAACATTGTCGCAATGACAATAGAGCACAGAAATAATACCTTTTTTATCCCTGATTTTATAAAGAATACAATTTCATTAAAACGAATAATCATCTTCGACAACATATAATGTTAAAATTGGTATCAACGCAATTTCAAACCTAATTTTTGGTACGGGAGGAATTTCTTCTTTGTACCTCATACTGAAAGAATTTGGCCTGAACGTGTCTGCCGTGAAAATATTTTTATAAGTGCTTCCAAGATAGGACGGAATCGTACAGTATTTGGTTGTGTAAAGAGACTTCGCTTTCTCGCTTGGCCGGTTTCGCTTCTACATGCCTCCAAAGTACGTACTACGACTTTTCTTTTCATACAAAAAATATTGCGGAATTAATATTAACATATATATAACGTCACCCCCTCTTCCAGGGTCCTTTATGACATTTGCTTAAACATCCCCCCCCATACCGGTTATTAAAATGACGCTTCAATCCCCTCCTTGGTGACCTTCGTCGGATTAATCGTCTCAAAATCTTCAGAAACTAACTTGAATAAAAAAAAGTATTAACTCGAATTTCGGATGGGTAGTGTTTATTACTGCGCAATAAAACCCGACCTCTTGGTTCACAAGCTCGAGACACTATTGTTCTCCTCCCTTCTCTCGATACTTGCAATACCGGCACACGATGAATTCATGGGTTACTAGGAAAGTTAATTGTCTTCAACATGTTTCTTGACTTTTCCTTTCTTTCCGTTAATTAAGACTTATTTTTGCTCCTAAGCTCTCTTTGCAATATACGAGTATTTCCATAGTATAGTTATATCTTAAAACGACGTTGGTTCCATGAAGGATAAGTTTGCCTTTAGTGTGGGATGCCACCTGTGTGGATACCCTGGCGCCTTCCCACTTGTCCTTGACCTCTAAGGAGCCAGACGCTGCTGCATTACAAGCAAAGAACCTCAAGCGGCGGAAATACACTCAGCTTATTGGGAGATGTGTTTTTGCGCCGTTTGGAGTTGAAACTCTCGGGCCGTGGGGACCAAGTGCACATGAAATTTTCAAGGCGTTGTCAAAACAGCTCGTCAACACCTCGGGAGACAAAAGGGCTGGGCAATATTTGGGCCAAAGGATCAGCATTGCCATTCAACGTGGCAATGCTGCCAGTATCCTTGGCACTTTACTTTGCCCACTGGCAGCGATTAGGACCAATTTTTTTATTTATAAAAAATATATTTTGTTTTTTCTTCTTTTTAGTTTTATTTTTATTTATTAATTAGGTTTATTTTTATTAATAGTTATTTATGTTTTAATATGTAAGTTTTTAGTTTATTAATATTTTATTTTATTTTTTTATATATATCTTATAGTATATCTTATAATCGCCACTTCTTTATATATATATATATATATATAATTATAGGACGACATGTGACCCTGCGCCCACCTGACCCTAACACTATGCCGGCTTGACTGGGCATAACGGCATTTCGGGCCTGATTCCAAAATATCAATTCAATATCCACACAGGATACTTTACTGGGTAAATTTACCACCATCAGTCCGCCTACAACCTATTTTATATATGTACATATATATACTAGGATTAAAATAGTGGATTGATAGTGCGATGTCTACGAGATAACGAAATTATAAATATTATTGAAAAATAACATTGACAAGAATTTTTATATAATTACGAAAAGTAAGTGGATAGAGCGCGGGAGAGTATGTCGAGGCTAGAAGTTTCATTTACAAATAAAAATCTACGCATTATTCATATTTATATTCAAACAACAAAGAATAGCATGAAATTCAATATGAAAAAACATGCATTTTTGCATATTGAATTTATTTCCATCACAATACGTCTTTTAATTGGTTTTTTTTAAATTATTTTAGTTGTAAAAAATTGTGATGTGAAAAATTTACGTCAATGGTTTTAGTAAAATTTTACTAGTTCGTAAATATTTGCTTATATTTGGTTCTATTTTACGTTATGTCTGTAACGGAACCTAAAATCGACCAAAATATTGAGGCTAAATATTTTTTTACTTTGTTAAGTAGTTATATGTAAAGAGTAAAATAAAAGATTAATGTTTAATAATTATGATTTATTTCTGCTCTCGCATACTTACATAGTCTTCTAAATTATTTAAATAGCGTTAATTGTATAAACTCAGCTCACATAGTTGCCTATTTTATAGGGGTCAATAATAAGCGCCAAGGTTCATTTTCATTAAAATTCTAAAAAGCATTAAATATTAATGCGAATTGCCGATAAGGACTGCTGTAGATAAGCGGAGATGTGCAAGGAAAATGATACACATGTAAGATGTTATGATGAGACAGATTTAACATGTGATAATGATACACATGTAAAATGTGATGATGAGACAAATGTAACATATGATAATTATACACATGTAAGATGTGATGATGAGACAAATGTAACATGTGATAATTATACACATGTGTTGATGGGACTGATGTAACATGTGATAATTATACTCAGATAACATGTGATGATGAGACAGATGTAACATGTGATAATTATACACATGTGTTGATGGGGCTGATGTAACATGTGATGATGAGTCAGATGTAACATGTTATAATTATACTCATGTAGATGTGATGATGAGACAAATGTAAGATGTTATGATGAGACAGATGTAACATGTGATAGTTATACACTTGTATCATATGATAATTATACATGTAATATGTGCTAAGCTTACATGTGTATGTAAGATGTGTTGATGATACACATGTAACATGTGATAATTATACACATTAATATGTGATAGAGCGGTTTTAACAACGATTTCCTTAAAATCGTAAAGAGGTCGGTTCGAACTCCGGAAATTACCAACGATAGATACACTTTTCTTATGTACATTTGTCGTAAATTTATAACACCACCGTTCCCGTGCCTCGGAGAGCAAAGTAACCAGTCGGTCCCTTTTTTTTTTTTACATCAGGAAATCACGCCACTGCACGCGATCTTTTGCAACCCTCATCCAACCCCCACCAGCGACTTTCTTTAGGTCGACCGTCCATCTGGCAGGGGATCGTCCCACTCTGCATCGTCCCGTACGTGGTCTCCACTCTAGAACCCGTTTGCCCCATCGGTCGTCGGTTCTGCGGCTGATGTGTCCGGTCCATTGCCACTTCAGCATGCAAATTTTGAATGCTATGTCAGTAACTTCTCTGACGAATATCAATGTTTTGAATTCTATCCATTAGAGAAATACCAATCATAGCTCTTTCCATAGCTCTCTGGTCGACCTTGAATTTGTGGACCAGATCCATTGTCAGTGTCCACGCCTCTGCTCCGTACATTACGGAGAGGACGCGCTGATTAAAGACTATAGTCATCAAACATTGTGGTATGGATGATGAGAGGAAAATAACGTGCATTTAACTTTATTATTATATTTCGAGTGATTGGGAGTGCTTGCCACTTTGTACGTGGAGCCAATCAAGTGCTTTATAATAATAATATATAATTACCTTAATTTTGGCGCTTTCCATATATTCGAGTAAATAGTGTCAGATCTTCATAGAAATCTGTCAGTTTCACTCGAATGAATAAACAAGTTTTTTATTTAACAGAATTCGGGTGCTTTTTACACGCTAGTAGATAAGCGTATATGTATAAGTATATATTCGCTCGGTGCTTGGAGAAATTAATAATTAGGATTCAGTAAATATGCTAGCTTAGTGCTTGCTTTGCAAGATTTAAGTTAGTTTCATTGCGCTTTGCAAAAAGAGAACCCCTTTTAAATCCGGCAATTTGGTGCTTAATTTGATTATCTTGGCGCCTTTCCCCTGTTCTTGACCGCACCCGAGCGCTGCTGCACTCACTACAAGAACCTCAAACTGCGGAAATACGCCCTTATTACTTACTGGCTTATTTGGTTTGGAGTTGAAACTCTCCAGCCATGGGGGACGAAAATATTTTGTATACGTTGTCGAAACTATTGATAGCGATTTAGAGCAAGTATCTGATTAATTTTTAATTTTATACAATTCTTCCTCCATGGTCTAGCGGTTAAGTTCATGGATTTAGACACGGAGATACCGGGTTCGATTCCTGGTCGGGACACAATCATATTTATTAATTTAAATTACTAAAATATAATTAATATTTAATTTATTGAGTTTGGTACGCTAGAGACATCGACGAGCTTGCCACTTGTCATGATTGGCCTATAGTAAAGTTGGATAAATGTGAATCCGCTTCTATATAAGCGTGGTTTCGGACCACCCCGGAAGGAAACGGTCGTGATGATACTTTACTTATACAATTCTTGTTTTCAGATTATTATATTTATATTATTTTAGTCGACTGCTTCTATTGTAAATTTGATTGCATTGCGTCATATGACTTAATTTAACAGCCGACCCACACTGGGTCAGTCGGTGGTCTGACCCCTTCTGCCATTCAGAATAAAATCTCGCTCAGTAGTGCAAAATTATTTGTGAAAAAACACGCATTTTTGCATCTATTTCTAGCGCTTTCATGTTTTTTTCGTTTTGAATCTTCGCTTAGAACTCCGGCATGTACCAATGAGAACTAAATATTGATTACCTACGAGTATGTCGTATATATACATATAACAGCACAGTTCTCGTGCCCCGGAGAACACGTTAAGCCGTTGGTCCCAGTTGCACTAATATCAACTTGAGGAATAATGAATATATTATCATTAAAATTTGACATCACACCTTTGCTAACCCGTCTGGCCAGCGTAGCGAGAGTAGGCCGAATTCTCCCAATATTTCTGGAAGGTCCATCTCAAACAGTGGAGGACCAGGACTCCGTGTTCTAGAGTATTCTGTGATGTGATGTGTGTCGAAGAGAACATGTTATTGCGTAATAAAACAGCCAAAAGTCAGTCCCAAGCCCGAGACTCTGTTCTTCTCTCTTCCTCACACACGGTGGACACGGTTTATCCATGGCATGCTAAATTTGTCTTCTTCTAGATTAACTAAGCTTGGTCCCTGGAAGTGTACGTTAAACCGTCGGCCCTGGTTCGATACCAAATTCTGTAAACTTTGTAGTTGCGGCTGTAGTGAAGGCCTAGACCTCTTCTAGAAGCTTAAATGACGATGTTGTAGCGATCATAAATCCACCGTTGTTCTTTGTAAGAAATTAGGCATTTTAGTTGCTTCTGTAAACAAAATTTGAAAGCTTACCAACCCGTTAGTAAGCGCGAGCACGCAATGCTTTAATGACTAAAGGCCACACCCAATATTCTATCTATTTCTGATTTTGATTGATGATTTGATTAAATTCGCACTCCAGTTAGCAACACCAAATTATTGGGTTTGCCCATAAGGATGGCATTGTCAATCGTCGTTCGGATAAAGTTATTCTACTGTTAAGTTACATGTGTAAATCTCATAATAAATATTTTATAATATTTACCTATCGAAAGTAGTAAAATTGCTACGAAGTATTATACATAGAGCTAAGTAAGCTTAGGGCCGGTTGCACCATTTTATTTGACAAATAATGCGGCAACCAAAATAAACCGGTTTATGTTATTTATTAAGTTAAAGTTATTAAGGTGAAGGTAAGTGAAAGTATCATCACGACCGTATCCCTTCCTGGGTAGTCAGAAATCACTTTTTTTTAATAGTTAATTTATGAATTGTTCCAAAAGTGCAGTTTATACATGAAATATGACAGAAATGTTACAACTTGTATTAAATATTTTTTTACTATAGCGACTTTTTTTAAGTATGCGGTTAGACTCCGAAAGTGTCCATTTAAATAATAATATTTTAAAAATATTTTATGTTTATACAAAATGTATTTTAGGCTGATTCTAAACAAAGTATATATATATATATATTTTACCTGATTGACGTTTAGCCAACTTTACTATAGGCCCATAATAATAGGTGGCAAGCTCGTCGATGTCTCTAGCGTACCAAATTCGAGAATTATCACAAATAAATTAAATAAATTATTGTGTAACGACCAGCAATCGAACCTGTTACCTCCGATATTTTTTCGTTATACGTTTATTTGAGCTTTATAAATCCATGCAAGACCGAGACAACACTCTTCTCATCTCTCTTTCCCAAACACTGCACACGTATGGTGAATCCATTAAATGCTTAGAAATTTGTTTTCTATTTTTATCTAGACAAGTTAATAGTAAAATAACTGAACATGACGATTGAAAATCAATCCTTAGTTTAAGGCTGCTTTACCACCTAAAATATGCCAGTAATAGCGCGCGGGTAAAATATCCACTAATAGATCGTGATACTTTTTAATGTTTTCTCGCATATAATCTGGGCGCGGTCGTGGTTCGTTGTAAGAACGCTTTTCTTAAAATCTAACAAAGGTGTTGTGAAAGAAGTAGATAGATTCTAAATATATTTAAATCTAAGACATCTTCATGACTTTGATTGTCATGGAGACGTCGATAAGAATTCGATGAAAATTTGTAAAAGCTTAAAGTTGTATTTTTAACATTATATTTTATTTTCCACAGTTTTAGTGTTTATTTTCATTCTTTATTCTACCATAAAGATTACACGGTCGCCACTTCGTACCCCCCCGGCATGTACCAATAAGAATACACTTTTCTCACGTACATTCGTCAAAGATTTACAATACTACCGTTCCCGTGCCCCGAAGAGCACGATAAGCCGTCGGTCCCGGTTCCACTACTACCAACTTGTGGAATCGTTAATAAACTGCCATTAAAAATACATCAGATCGCTAAACTGTCTGGCCAAATTCTCCATATACGAGTATGTTATGGAAGGCCCCCATCTTCAACAGTGGATGTCTAAGATACTGTGTTCTAGGGGCTGTAATGAATTATTTAATAAAAAAATCTGTATCATATTATTTTATTATACTAATATTACAGTCTATGAGGACAAAGGTTTTAGCTTATATAAGTCAGGCGCGGGAAGTGCAGCGTTTTCTGTGGAGAACCTCAAATTGCGCAAATACGCCAACCTTGGTATCGGTTACGAATTTGCGCCGTTTAGGGTCGGTCCCATGGGGACCGTCAGCGAGGCGCTTGGCCAAGGATTTGTCAAAGCGGCTGACAGAAAGGTTTGGAGACAGGAAGTCTGGCAATTATTTCTGCCAACGTATTAGCCTCGCGATACAGAGGGGAAATGTTGCCAGTGTCCTTGGGACTACCGGATGGGACGTCTCTAGAGGACATTTTTTATTTATAGTTTAGTTTATTTTTAATTTTATTATTTAGGTAGCTTTTAATTTATATTTAATATACTATAATTAACTTCTTATATAAGGTGAAGTATAAGTAAAGTATGTGATCGTATTAAAATATTTCAAGTTATGGTTCCTAGGGGTGATCATGATCTGCAATTTTTTTTTATTATTTTTTTTAATATAGGGCAGAGTCTGGCAAGCGGCGCAAATACGTATCTATAATCAAAGACTACGTGTTTGTGCCGTTCACTGTAGAGACTTTAGACTTAGAGACCCCACGGGGGTCCAAGCGCTAAAATATTTTTGAAAAACATCACCCCTCGCTAATTGTCTGCTATGGGGACAAGAGGGCTGGTTCATTACTCGCCCAGAGAATCAGCATTGCGATTCAGCGAGGAAATGTGGCCAGCGTTCTTGCCACCATGCCGCGCGGCTATGATTTATATTTAAAAAAGGTTTTAAAAGTAGGTTTTTAAAAAAAATATATTTTTATCAAGATTTACTTTAGCTCACTCAGCTCAAGCAGATATTTCTTAAGATCGTCAATTGGAATATTTTGTTAGGATTCATCATCTAAGTTTGTTTTTTTTTAAGTACGTGAATGACTGCATTTATTGCAATGGATTTTTGATAAATAAATTATCCTACATATAATTATGTAAGTTAAATATATAGGAAAAAGGTAAAATTTATCCACGACCGTATTTCTTTTAGGGGTGGTCAGAACCACCCTTTGAAAGGGGAATCACATTTAGCTAACTTTACTATAGGCCCATCATCACATTGGCATTAGAAAAAACTTTTATATTAATCAACGGTTTTAAATTCGGATCCTTTTAATTTAAAAATCTAATCCAGTATTAGTTTATTTTTTTCAATATTGGCACCGAAATAAGAGTTTTTTTTTTGTATATGAAAATAAAGCAAAATAATCTTACAAAACCGTTTCATCTAAATTTTAGTTTTTATTTGTATTAAAATAATACAATACCAGTTTTTTTTATTTCCTGTAAAAAAAAAACATTCGGTGGCTCGCGCTGTTGCAGTGTCATCAGGGACGTTTCCTTTAATCCTGAATATCTTATAAGGTACTTATATAAGAACGTCAGAAGAACAGGCACCTGATTTCCACGCGTATTTTCTGTTAACCCTCAATAGGACAATCAAAATATTTTTTTCTGGGTTAATTATTACCTAATTTATAATTAATGTAATATATTAAAAAATACGTGATAAATGCCCGTTGACTTATTAAGGGTTAAACAAGACAGCAAAGACATTTGTGTAAATTAGGATGTAAGGATTCTTACCATTTGGTCGTTGTGGAATAAGGTGCAAATCTAAAGGATTTACTTTGATGGTGACGCTCTTCCCGCAAGGTTTTCCATCCGGTCTCGGGACGTTCCTAGGGTAACTCGCCTCAAAGACAGTAATACTGTTCGTAATTATATCTTTTGTAGTAAATTTTACGGAACCTGTCGCTGTATCTATGGAAGCGCTTGTCATTGGTTGTATAATTTCAGGTAGTCGTCTTTTAGGTCGTTCAGTTCGTATTGCAGTAGTAGGTAATATTACCCTTCTATCTGTGTTAGTTCGTAAACCTGCGCTAGTACTAGGGCCCATCGAAGCTGTGCTAGTACTAGGGCCCATCGAAGCTGTGCTAGTCGATGCTCTTGAAGGTCCTGCGCCATAATTATCTGATGGTGTTTTTAAAATTCCTATAATTTTGGGCGCCTTTTTTGACGGGGTCTCGGAACTATTGGCCCTCCTAGAGCTTATTTCGGAGGAAGTAGCTCTAGAAGTATTTCCATATGGGTTGTCATTGGATATAACACTTGGCCCAGGACTTCTTGCACTATCAGCCACGCGTAACTCCGTAGCATTGATCTTCAAGCCTGTCTTTGGATCTATCTTTGGTCCCGAGTAAGCGACTCTGATCGGGACTTGGTTACCAGTTGTCCGTGCTACTGGCCTGTTGACATTCACAGATTTTGTTTTATCTGTGTGTTTCGGCATCTTGATGGTTTTTTTAAATGTATTTACCGACGCGACGTTTAAATTTTATTTAACGTGGTGTTTTTTAAGTCCTAATAATATAATAATTCTAATAAATAGTTTTAATACTTATTAAATGATGATATTTAGGATTAAATGTTTAAAAGCATAAATTAATTATAGTCATTTGTTTTTAAATACCTATACAGTAGATTGTCTTTGTAATAACTGCAACTTCATGAATTGTTCACTGAATTTATAGTTCAAACCGTAGTTAAAATTCTACAATTGTATATAAAGTTTATTTTTTTAATACTAAAAGTTAAAACTAAAACTTAATCTTGCAAATGCCTATTTTTAAATTGTACACTGTATTCAATGAGCGAATAATACACTAAGAAATAAATAAATAGATAGCCTAGACCGATCCAAAAGTACCGCGCTAACATCATGTTAGTTGGAAAGCACTGTACTCGACTAAAATCGCAACTAGTGTGAGCTCCAACGCGACGTGCGGCCAGCGAGGTCCGCGCTGCACAAAGCGGGCGCTCTACAGGTAACAGGTTGCGTCTATGCAGGGCGGAAGCTCCCGCCTTGCACTTTTATAGACGGTTGGGGTTCGCTGAAATATTTTACAAGGGTTCCGCACGTTGAAATTACATTTTTTATTACTTTGTTATAATAAATTTATTCTTGTATGGTTTTTGATGCTGTATGTATTATATTTATTTAGAATGATATTTTTTGTTTGTATAAAAACTTTTTATCACAGTTATAATAGGTGGGCGACGAACATAATTATTTGTCATCTCGTCAATAAGTAAATCAATGTCAATTGAGGATAATTAATAAAAGAATATTAAATCTAAGATGGAAACTATAAGATTTACTACGAGTATTTAGTAACTTGTACATAAATGATAACGTGTTATCGTTTTGTTGGTATATCGACATAAACTTAACGTTTACTCGTATATACCTACTGTACTGCAAAAAGTATGTTTGACCTTATCAAGGTTTTTTTGCTTGCTTCGACAAACTTATCGTTCCCGGCCGCCTTCTCGCGTAGCAAACTTCTCGTGCCTACTTTATTCTTCATTTTGTCACCGGAATTTGTGTTATAACCAAGATTACATATATTTATTTAGTAAGAGTATTATAATATTTAATTTACTACTTATACCTATCGTATGTGGAGAATGGTATATTCGAAGCAAAGAACAGAACTGCAATAATACATATCAATATTGGAAATGTGAAAGATGCGTTGTGAGTGTGTGTATGTATTATACGTTTGTATGTTTGTCTCGCCTTCTCGTATATATGACTAAACCGATATGGGTGCAATTAAGCAGATATGTTCCTTTCAACCCTTGGACGGATATTATTTCTGTGTGACCATCTGACTACGACATGTGACCCCACCATATATCTCTCTCTCTTTAATTTGCTTTAAGGCTTTACTATTTAACCGATTTGAAAGCTAAGGATAATATATAAACATGACATCTCTCTCCTGTGACTCTAAGTTTTTTTTAGCGCTCCAAATATTTACAATTAATAATAAATATATATTATTAATAATTATATAGACATATATATAGTAGGAAGTAATATTCATATTATATAATATTATAAAGCAAATATAAAAGAAGGATCGTCTGTATCTATGTTTGTCTTGCCTTATTCCTTGGAACCTAGAGAGGAACATAGGCTACCTTATGACGTCATCATATACCTACTACATGTAGCTCAACAAACATTTCTGAATCGATATTAATTTTACGTCTACTAAATAATTTGCTTTGAAATTAATAATAATAACCAAATAACCTTTTTCGTATAGATTACCATGAAAATACGAACCAATCAATAACAGATCTCACCGTTCGTCCCTCTGTTCTATCTATCCCTTCGCATCACTCTGGCTTTCAGTCTGACTCTTTTGCAGTAGTGGCCGCAAATCTGTGGAACAATTTGCCGGTAGAAATTCGTCAAATGCCCAAAAGATCACTTTTCAAAAAGATACATTATTTAAACAGTTCCTTACAGTGTAAGTACGTATTGTATGTAGTGTATATAATATATTTATAGTATGTAGTATTGTGTACATATTTGTCTCTATAAATATAATATTTGGATTTAATTTGAATTACCTATTTAATGGTCGCACCTACCTCACAACACAAATGGTTTCATTGTCCCAAAGGTTGGTTGCGGCATTATGAGCCTCTTGTACCAAAGTACTTGCAATAAAAATTTAAAATAAATAATACTACGCCAACCTGAAGCTTTTTTGCTCACCAGTATATTAAACGGACAACGCCGGGTCGAACAGCTAGTAACCTCGTATATTGGAAGGATGTCTACGAAGCGAAAGAGGTATGTGATGACCGTGACAAATGGCGCTCAATTTTCTCTTCCTGCTCCGTAATGGAACTGGACTGAATATATGAATTTACACTTCAAATCGTTCAAATTAATTAAGCCAGCTAAGAAAATAGATACGCATTTAGAGTGCAGTATTAGAATTTTAATGATGCGAAATGGCTTATGGTATAATCTTAAGTTTATTAAGTTCTTGGTAATTTATAATACAAACAAGTTTAAGTATACTCTCATTTCTTGGTACTTTATACATTTTTATTTATATTATTTAAAAACTTTATTGTTTTGTTAAAAAAGGCGTATGTAATGACGATTGGCATTCTCTTACCATTAACCTTCGAGACATTGTATCAATTATGGTAGGTTTATAAAACAAACAAAAAATAAAGAATATTTAAATCATTTTTACATTAATTTCAACTTGGACTTATAACTAATTAAATAAATACATGATTTTAATAATATACATCATCAGGGGGTGATTCCAGTCGATGCTAATAGATGGGTTTGTACTTCTCACTATTAAACAATTATGTATGCAAGAGTACGCACTATTTTTAATAGGTTCACATGCGTGGTAATCTTTTTTTTTCTGTTCGCAGGATGTTTGGATGAAAAAGAATTACCGAGACAACACTTTGTACTCCAGGACAATGGCTTGATGCAATTAAATCGCCCCACGTCCCGCTTAAATATATAGCTCCACTATCCAGAGTTGAAGTGATCTTAAAAATAGACATTTTGAGTTATTATAAGTTAGCTCTTAAATAGGACTTTAAAAAATATAAATACATAACCAAATACCTACTTAAGGGTCTAAACACTGTCAAGTTTCAAAGAAGCGCCCAAAAAGAAAATGTTGATATATCCGCCATGTGGTTGAAGTACATCTGCGGCAAATTTATCCGACCCAATGCCATTTTAGCTTGCTAATTTTGGAAATAAATCTCTAGAGAATAAACAGTATCTCGATAAAAGTTATAAATTTTTGAGTAAATAAAAATCGATTGCCGTATGAGAGTCTCGCTTCTTCTCCAAAATATCTCGACCGATTTAAATAATATTTGTTTTGTTCGTCGTGAATCTGGGAATATTTAACAAAATAATTTTAAAAAAGACAATGGATCACCCGAATAATAATAAATATGGGAATTGCCACTATGGAAATTTTCCAGACATTTTGTTGTTAGGTACTCTTTCTGTTTATTTTGCCTTAACTTTTAAAATCAAATCAATTTTAGGTGGTACATACTCGTAGTTCCCGAGTTTATCTATTATAAGCTAGCTAATATTTTAAATTGCAAAATTAGTTTCAAATTTGTAATTTTTTCGAGGTTTTGTGTCTTTAATATAATCATTACGTATATAGGATGACAAGATAGAAATACCATTCACCAAAACTTCAATGCATGTTGCTTGTGCAGATGGCACTATAATTTTCTAATTGATCTCTCTTTATTATTCGTGAATTCTATTTCAAAGCGAATTCAAATAGAGAAATGCTACACCAATTACGAACCGATGCTTGTTATTGTGTAACTCGTAGGAACCATGAGAGCTTTAACCCTTTAATACGTGCGCGGGTCTGTCAGACTGCAAAAAAATAAATCGTTCATATTTGTTGAACCATGACCAATGAAAAATTAATACGCGTTATAGTGCACAGTTTTTCCAATGACACACAAATAAGTGATTTAAAAATAATAATCGTAAGTGGTCAAAATTGGCGTAAGAAATAGATAGGCGCATTTGTAGGAAGGTTAGGCGAAAATGCTGGATACGTTTCATAAACTCCCTGCACCGCATTTTGTGTGCGAAATTCTGGGAATATCTGTTTCAATAATTCAAACGTATTGCTTTGTATTCATACATACTAATAACTGCTAAAATTACCGGCTATACCTACTACTCAAATCACGGAAAATAATCAAATGTAGCTTTATCGGATGTAATAAAGTGTGGTGTGTTAAAGGAATGAAAATTATTAAATGGCGATTAGATTTAAATTATTATTTTTTAAATATGATTTTTGGAATCTTTATTTGGAATAACAAACAAACATACTTGCAGTACAAGTAGTTATACAATGAAGTTATCCACAACTGATTTCGTGGTGTAGCGGTGAAGTCCTTGGATTTAGATACCGGATGCGATTCCTGGCCTGACACAATCATTAATTAAATTTATGTATTTATTTAAAACTTTATTGCACTATGTACAAGGGGTGGATGCTTAATGCCGCTAGACATTCTCTGACAGCCAACCTTTGGGGCAATGATAACTATAACTTAGATCGACGAGTAGGTGCGAAGACGTATTTAAGATTAAATAATAATTAGGTATTAAATAATAACTATATTTATTAATAATATATTATATCATATTATATTTCTCGAGTTTAGTATGCTAGAGACATATGCCAGAGCATGCCACTTGTCATGATGGGCCTATAGTAAAGTTGGCTAAATGTGAACTCCCTCCTTATAAAAGCGTGGTTTCTGACCACCCCGTAGGGGATCCTGATGTGATGATACTTTACTCTCTTACCGTTTTACAGATAGGATATAATTACGATTATATTATATTTACTATGTTTATATAGCGAAACCTGTAATTGACCTTACTCCATAAATTGTACCATACTATTATTAAGCATATTGTAACGTTGTTGGTTTCTTAATAAATAAATAAATTACGGTTATATAAAATATAGAATATACATGAAATAGTAAAATTACTTTATTTACTGGATTTGCTGTCAGATTTAGCACGAGTTTGACACTGTGCGAATTTTAATTCGAATAGCGTTTGACGTTGCAAGTTTCCGTTAATAAAAAAAAACTATATATCATTTTTGTAGCTCACGAACTTGAGTTGCTTTTAGGAGCAACAACAAGCAGCCAGGATATTATATTTTAATATAGGTTTTCTTGCTTATATTATAGTTGGTAATTTGCCCCGTCTGCTGGGGCGGAGAAGTATCCACTGTTCGTGTCGATAATCCCAGTAATTTGTATCCACACATTTCGGGATCAGACTTAAATTGCCGTCATGCCCAGTCAAGCCAGCATAGTGTTGGGGACTGATGTTACTCATGAGTGGCTGATTCCAGTTGCTAACATACGACCTCACGCGCCACTTACCTTCAGGTGGGCGCAAGGCTATTATCGTGCTAGTATAAAAAGAAATGGGTGCGTCGCGGGACGCACCGCAAAAGTGACAACTAAACTTGTAGTTTATTGATTTTGTAGTTGGTAGGAATATGGAGATTAAATAAATGCGCGTGGCTGCGTGCGAACGCATAGTGCAGACGCGTAAAGAAAGAAAGAGATAAAAGGAGCGGAAGAGAGCGATAAAGGCATCGGCTATACGCGCGGCGCGCGCCTATCCGGCCCCTCAACCCCTTCCCTGCCGCGCTGTTTCAAGAGGAAGAAAGAAGGAGCGGGAGAGAGCGAGAGAGGCAGCAGCTATACGCGCGCGACTATCCGCCCCTCTCCCCCTTCCCCGCGGCGTTGTTTTCCCTTAAACGCTGTTCTGACGTACGTTCAACGAAATAGGTCCCATACCAAGCGCGCGCCATAAAGTTCTCACTTTAAAAAACAAAAACCACGAGTATATACCTAAATGTAGGTATTTGCTCATAATGTGGGATACTGTTCGGCTAGGATCTATCCTCAACTGAGCTAAACAAAAGCATTAATTAAAATGACAAGGATATTTTTAAAATTTTACCAGAGGTATTTACGTAAAGTACACGAGAAAAGGACGGGAAAGAAAATATAAAAAAATAAAACTATTTGTTTTGCCTTAGTAAGGCGAAACGTAGATAAATAAACAGCTATTAAAACGTTCGTGTTTTACGTTTGAATATTCTGAATTCTTTGGGTAACTTAATTTGAATTTGTGATATTACCTAGCTACTTGTTGAATCGACTCGCTTAGTTTAATTAGATTGCAGTCATGTAGTAACATTTACCTCACCCACTTAATACGTTCACAGGGGTAATCCCAAGGTACACGCCATAGTATTATTTATATGAACAAAAAATCACCCCACTGAAGTTGGTAATTTTAATGATATACTTTACCTTTAATAAGGTAAATATTGTAAAAAAAAATCGTGGTTTTGTTTTATTGTATTTATTTTATCAGAGTACCTAAAATCAAAGCAGGGCGTTTTAATTAACGATTTTAATTAATGATAATATATAAATTATATATTTATATTATATAAATTAATGATTTTAATTAAATAAATACATTATTTTAGAAATAAAAAAAAAATAATAATAATTACACATTAATAATAATAATAATTTTGCGTCAACGACATCACTTAATACGAAGACCGTGATCGACTTGAAACCAAAGCAAAGTTAAGCTTTTTCTTACTAAATTATGCTAAAAGTGAATGAAAACGCTACTCAAATGACTTTCGAAACGAAATAAAGTAAAAAAAGTCAAACAGGCTACGTGTCGTCATCCGGCAGTCATTTACAATTGCAGCGTTTATGAGCGAAATAACAAACACGATATTTAAAAGCAGGTATTAAGGCGATTATCTAAAAAAAACTAAAGTTTATTTTCAGAAAAAGTAAATATAAACAAATTAAAACACATTTTGAAAAAGTGTCTAGTAGCCCATTATTAACATAGTTTAAAAAATATTTGTTTTTGTTCAACCCTAATGGTAAAGCTAATGCGCACTAAACCCGATACAATGTAGTCTAACTCATTACATTCAGAATGCAGCAGGAGCGCTTGGTGATAAAACTACTAATCGAAAAACTTTGAAATTGCGTAGTTTTAAATTTGTCGCCTAATATTAACAAGGACTACTACATAGCTTCAGTCCCTCTCCTGACTACGATCGATGCAGCTAGACCGAAATGCGAGATAAATATGTCTCAAAGTTAAATCGTGTAAACTTCCGCTATTAATTTTGTAATTAATATGTAGCAGTAGTGATATACGAGTTAATACATGCTTATGATGATGATACGATTAATTACATCAACCCGCACTACCATGACTTGGTGGAATGTAGCTTGACTTCTGTCAATAATGCAGATGCTTTGGTTGATGATGGTGATAACAGAGGAGCAATAGAAGCTTAATTACACCATTGAACAATTTTTACCCGATGCGCGACGCAAAGAAAGGTTATGTGTTTATTACCCAAAGTATGTATTTATGTATGTATGTTTGTTCCTTTGTGGCACACTGGAGACCAAACGCGTGGTCCAATATTAATATTTTTACGTCAATATTTTTTTTCAAATTTTAAGAAAAAAACATTTTCATTTATTATTTTTACATTTACAGCTACGAATTTAGTTTAGTTTAACATTCTTAATTTTATTAGTTTAGATTGGAAGCTGACACGGCCCTTTTAAGCCACGAATATGTATTAAGTTGACATATGAAATATAATAATTATTATTATTTATATCATAAGCCGACACGGCCCCCTTACAGCCGCGAATTTATATTTATTGACATATACATATATTGTAGTTATAATACTACTTTTATGCATTTTTAGATTGTAAGGTGACACAGCCTCTTTAGAGCCACGAATTAATTTTTAACTTGTCATATGTAATTTATTTTAGTCAATAAGCTAACACGGCCTCTTTATAGCCACGAATTTATTTTAAGTACTTAGTTTTAAGCAAAAACAGTATTTTAGTTAAAAAATATGGCATAGCTAATATGATACCCACCCATTACTATTATATTATATGCTAGTTATGTTATAATCGTAATAATAGTAAAATATGGAAAAAAATATATTGACTATATCCAAGTGTTGTGCTAATCGTAATAGTACGGCGACTAGCAGACGCCATATTGCAGAAAAAAAAGTCGACTAACTATATTGTATCGTCAAATAGGTATTTCAAAATCAGGTTAAGGTTTCTCTTATTTAGGATCTATAAAAATTTAAAGTTGTTTAGCAAGTAGCGAATCGATTGACGTGAGAATCATCAAAATCGGCCAACGCGTTTGATCTCCAGTGTGCCACAAAGAAACAAACATACATACATACATACATACATAGGCTGATAAACACATAACCGTTCTTTGCATCGCGCAGTCAGGTAGGTAAAGTAGCAGCTGTAGCATAGATGCACTAAATATTACGATGTTAGATCTAAAGTACCTAGTAAGAATAATAGTAATAATTTCATCAACCCGCACTAAGCTAATGTAGTGTATTACTAGTAGATGCAAGAATTCGTAGTACCTATTATTAACTTATAATCATTATTGGCGAGCAAGATGTATGGCAAGATTCTCACGAAACGCCTGCAAGGTCTTTTATGGGAGGCACAAGGAGGCTTTAGACCTGGGAGAGGATGCACTGACCAAGTCTTCTCGCTCCGCAATATCACAGATAAGTTTTTGGCCTTAAACCAGAAAGTTTTCTGTGCTTTTGTGGATTTGGAGAAGGCTTTTGATAGAGTTGTAAGAAAGAAGCTTTGGGACATATTGCCGGAGTATGAAGTGGATGACAAACTGCTACAGGCTATACAGTCCCTGTACAAGGGCTGTAAAGCTTGTGTGCGGGTGGAGGGAGGTATGTCGCCTTGCTTTGAATCCCAAATGGGCATCAAACAAGGCTGCGTGCTTTCCACCAGATTATTCACTTGATATCTCGACAAATGCCTAAAAAGAGTGAGGGAGAGTGACTGTGGGATAAAAATGGGTGATCTTGTGGTGAACTGCCTGCTTTATGCAGATGATGCTGTTCTTATGGCATCGTCCGAACAACAATTGCAATCACTAGTCACAGAAATGAAAGAGGGATGTGCAGAAAAAGGACTCCGTTTAAATGCGAGAAAAACCAAGGTACTAGTGTTTGAAAGAAGAAGGATGACAACCTTGACGATAAAGATTGATAATGAAACGCTAGAACAGGTAAATGAAATTATATATCTGGGCAGTGTTTTCACTGCGGATGGGAAGTATGATAGCGATGTTGAAAGAAGAGTGAACGCGGGAAATGTGTTAATGGGGCCCTGGGGTTACTGATCGCCAGTCGGAATGTCAGTGATAAAGCTCGACTCGCCATACACAATTCCATGCTAATACCAACACTTATGTATGGAAGCGAGACGTGGATATGTCAGAATACGCATGAGAGTAGAGTTAATGCAGTAGAAATTAGGTCTTTACGTCGGATATGCGGCGTAACTTTGATGGACCGTATACGTAATAACGAAATACGCAAAAGGGTAGGTATAAAAGAAAGCATAGGTACAAAAATAAAGAAAGGCATGCTCCGATGGTTCGGGCATGTCGAAAGGATGAGCGAAGAGAGATTGACGAACCAGATATATAATGCGAAAGTTGTGGGTAAAAGAGGCCCTGGCAGACCAAGACTTGCCTATCATGATCAAATAAATAAAACATTAGCTGAAGGTGAATTAAAAAGCCATCGAAACAAGAGAGCATGTATGAAGAGGTTGATGAATGTCGAAGAAGCGAAAGAGGTATGTCGTGATCGTGACAAGTGGCGCTCAATTGTCTCTGCCTACCCCGCAAGGGACTTGGCGTGAAGATATGTATGCATTATATAATAGGTGGTAGGCGGACTGATGGCGGTAATTTGCCCAGTATCCACCGTTCTTGCCGATAAACCAAGTAAAGTGTATCCACACGTTTCGGGATCAGGCTCGAATTGCCGTCATGCTCAGTCAAGCCGGCATGTTGGGGACTGATGTCAGTCATGACTCTCTGATTCCAGTTGCTAACAGTCATAGACCTTGCACGCCACTTACTCTCAGGTGGGCGCAAGCTTACATGTCGGGATAGAATATAAAAAAAATAATGGTTTGACTATAATAATAATAACAAATAATTTAAATTATTTGCATAATACAGAGCATGTCAAAAGACTAAGAATTCTAGAGATAGACAATGTAAACAGTAGTTTTAATCATGTTACGATCCAGCTGCTATCTGAATTGCAAGGTTGTCGTATGTCCCTGTCAGTAAGTTAGCGAGTATTTGCTGGTGTCTAATTCCATCTCAGCAAATAGTGCCAGCTAACTTACTGATACACTAAAGGGGGTCGATTCTAACACTATCAACAATTGCTTCTACGAGTATATCTCGAATTCGATTTGATGTAGAACCTATCTAAAGCTTTACTCTAAAATACACCAATTTCAAAAAAAGTGCTTTACGTCAGATCTATATAAAAAATTAAACACATTTTAGAGAATAAAGTGTATGTAGATAAAAATATTGAATAATACAGATATTCGAATAATATACAAATTAAAAAAAAAAACTAAACTACCAGCACTAACGGAATCATACAGTATTTGGTTGGGTAGGGAGAGAAGTAGAATGGTGGATGGTGAGCGTATTATCGCGAAATAGAAAAAAAAAAGGAGGCCTCCTTTTCTTAAACCAGCCAATTGTCGGTCGCAAGCCCGAGACACCATTCTTCTCATCTCTTACCCACACACGATGGACCCGGCACCCGCACGGTGAATCCATGGAATGCTTAGAAATTTGTCTTCTAAATAAAATATTTATCTATTATTTGTTTTTTTTTTTAATTCAAAATATTTATTTCTATGTAACACTTGGATATTGTCAATTTTTTACAATATTATTAAAATAATAAATAAAAAGATTAAATTAAATTATGGATAGACCGAAATAAGTAAGTGACATCGCTGCTATAAGCAAGTACTGTAGCTTAACCTAAATTCGAGGCATTATAGTCGTGTCAACTTATAATATAAACAATTATAACATAATGTATAAATATAATAAATTTAAGTTCATTTTGTGGCTGTATAAAGGCCGTGTCAACTTACAATTTATGAGGCAATGTGCGAAGAATACTTACAGCATTCCCCCACTGCACAGCGATGCCGATTTTCCAGAAAACTGCCAGGCCTTTTGTCACAAACAGCAATAACCAGCCGCTTATACAGTTATTTAAAGCCCTTGGCCGCTACGGACCCAAAGTCTCAAGACCACACGGCTCAAAGACGTAGGTAGTCAACGCTTATAGCCTTGTGATTGATGTGCTGCATATTAGAGATATAGTAAAAATTAAAAATTACATATCTCCACGCCAGATCCCTATCGGGGTAGACAGAGACAACTAAACACCACTTTACACGTTCACGACATACCTATTTCGCTTCATCAACTTCTACATAAATGCCCTTTTGCTGATATGCGGCGTCACATTGGCGGACCGCATAGGTAATGTCGACATACGGAAAAGGGTAGTTATAAAAGACAACATAGGGACAAAAACAATGTTGTATGGATTGACGAATCAGATATAAGTAGACAGTTACCCAAGATGTAAAAGAGGCCCTGGCTGACCGAGACTGTAATATATTGTTAATAAATATATTTTTTACTCAAACATATATTTGTTAATTTAATTCTATTTCTGCCTAAATAATGTCTTTAATACATTAAAATTTGGAGGTATTGATTATACTATTAGGTAATTTTGCAGTTAAGCTGTTTAACAAATACATAAACTACCTATATAGATTAATTTCATGCGTGGAATCCTGTTCTCACCTTTGGGATAGTTCCGCCAAGTACCTACCTCACAGATGTTTTCAAAGTCCTACAAAGGCGAGCTGTTCGAATTGTGCCACTATATCTGGAACTCTCGAATCCTTACAGATGTAGCTTCTCTAAATAAATACACGTGTTCTACCGGCTATACTACGGTGAGTGCTCAGAAGAGCTTACAACTTAATTCCGCAATCGAATCACACGCACTGGTTAGAATATGCACCCACATACCGTCAGTCATCATTCCTTCGCGTACTTATAAATTTGGGGATTCTGGACACCTGTCGCACAATAAACATGTAAAATGCTCTTCCAGCCTCTGTGTTTTTAATTTCCTATAATCTGTAGTCCTTCATACGAAGTTTCAATATGCGTAATATAGGCAACAGGCATAGTGTTAGGGACTGATGCCAGTGATGGGTGTCTGATTCTAGTTGCTAATATTCATAGGCATAAAAAAATCTGCCAACCCGTCTGGCCAGCGTGGCGAGTGTAGGCCAAATTCTTTAGAAATTTCTGGAAGGTCCATCTCCAACAGTGGCGTTCTAGCTCTCTGTGTTCTAGGGGCAGTGATGATGTGATGATAAAAAAAAACATTTGAATAGTCTCTTTATAGTTTAGGTAATTATCATTCTGGAAAAACTGAGTGAGATTTAAAGCTTTACAATATGTCCAATATTAATGTTGAATATGCATTCAGGAAATGTCTATTGGGTGAGAATGGCCCTCATAGTTTCAAGGTAGCATTCGACATGAAGACGGTAGATGTCAAATTATGTAACAGAGCTAAATGTTGCACATGTATCACTTTGAAGCAAACTTCGCACTATGATTAGTTAGCAAACTGGAATTGGCTGAAGTTGAAGGGCATCGCTTTGATGTTACAAATATTATATAACAACCTTAAACGTGTAAAATTTAAGAATAATATACATAGAAAATACTCTTACCCTATGTTCGACTCTAAGCGCTTTTCCTTTTTATTTCGCTCTGACAGGTGTTCGGGTTTCCGAGCGCTGTGTTTTTAATGACGTCGAATAACTAAAGACAAGTACGCGGGTTTCACAGCAAATGACGTCACTGATTTTACTGCGCATACTTTTTATTTTCAGGTGGTGCAAACAAAGCAAATTGTCCACGGTTAAAAATATTGTCGAACTTTGCAGCATGCTTTTCTTTTGTATTTTATATTACCATCGTCGTGCTTAAAAGCTACCTAAATAATAAAATTAAAAATAAACTAAACTATAAATAAAAAATGTCCTCTAGAGACTTCCCATCCGAGATAGTCCCAAGGAGACTGGCAACATTTTCCCTCTGTATAGCGAGGCTAATATGTTGGCAGAAATAATTGCCAGCCTTCCTGTCTCCAGACCTTTCTGTCAGCCGCTTTGACAACTCCTTGGCCAAGCGCCTCGCTGACGGTCCCCATGGGCCCATCGTCTCGACCCCAAACGGCGCAAATTCGTAACCGATACCAAGGTTAGCGTATTTGCGCAATTTGAGGTTCTCCGCAGAAAAAGCCGCACTTCTCGCGCCTGACGAGGTCGCCTGGATGTTAGATGGAGCTAATGTATCTACACACGTCGCATCCCACACCAGAGACCTGCCAAGTTTCCACGGCTCAACAGTCATTCCGTCGGGTCTCTTGCTCCGCACAATCCCAGATGGTTCTAATATTGCGGGTACCCCAGCAGTGACAAGAGCCCTTCGGATGATGTCGTTGAGAGCCGCGTGACGAGGTAGTATTGTTATATTGAATACATTTACGGGTTTTTCTAATTTTTATTATTATTTATGGAACGAGATTCCGAGTATTTGGTTGGGTAAGGAGAGAAGTAGAATGGTGGATGGTGAGCGTATTATCGTATTATATACCGAGACACCATTCTTCTCATCTCTTACCCGGCACGGTGAATCCATGGAATGCTTAGAAATTTGTCTTCTCCCGTGATTTGTTTTGCATTTTAATTCTACAAATATCTGTTATATTAATTATTATATTAAATACTTTTTGGGCCTTTTATTAATAATAATTTAGAATTATCGTTTGCTTTATGCAAGTCGAACGGCTGTTTGGATTGGCTTAAAGCGTCCATGCTTTGAGGTAACATTTTTACAATTCAAGCACGGCCTTAATATTATGAACCAATCTGAATTTATTAGGGGGTGAAATATATACGAGTGATATATACATTACGTATCTTAAAACCTACCTGTAGAACTATTTGATAGGTGTACAAAGGGCGTTACACTAGACTTTAAAACAACACCAAACTACTTTTGTTATAGCAGTTACTCTTCAATTTAAATTAATTATTCTTGTTTAATTTTACACATTAATCATTGACTAGGAAATTTGAAGATTTGGTTGTGCAGTTTTCTGGTCTGTGAAAAATATTTTAGTATGTATAGTCCAAACACGCTTCCTAGATTTCACCTCTAAATAAATTCAGATAGACTCATAATATTAAGGACGTGTATGACCTGGATATATATATATATATATGTGTATATATATATATACATATTTATACATATATATATATATATATATATATGTATAAATATTTATATTTATATATATATGTGTATAAATATATATTTATGTGTATATAAATAATAATAAAAAATATTATTTACTTTGTTTAAGCTTGACTTGCTATAACTGTGTATCATCGTGTGATTTTATGTGTATCATATGTAGACTGGCCAGGTGTTCCGTATTTTTCGCACTATATAAAAATTAGAAACCAGTAATTAGTTTAATAAAATACCTACAGGATAAACAATGCTACAATAACTAAATTATAGATATATTATTGTTTTATTTTATTTTAAATGATTTTAACATATAATAAAACTGTATTCATTGCATTCAGTAAAAAAATCCATAACGCGTATCTTCGATGCTGGTAATCCTTAAATCGAAAAGTGGCAGGTGCCAACCCTAAACAAATAGGGAAGTATGAGTTAGCCATAGGAACTCTTTACTTTGAGGGTAAAGGATAAATTTGTTATATACGAGTATGTAATATAGTTTATGTGTTGGTATGTAGTATATTAAACATGTATTAATTATATATTATTCATTATTTTTGAAACCTACTTTTTAAGTATTTAAAGTTGTCCCAATAGTTGTCCCAAGTTGCTATGCTAAGACATTTTGGCATTTAAGGCCGCCTTTGTCTTTGTATATTAAGTAATAAATAAATAAAATAAAATAAAAATATTATTAATCAAAATATGCTCCAAATTGCTACCAATGGTCAATGTGCCAAGGATACTGGCAATGCCCTTGCCCCAAATATTTCCCAGCTCTCTTGTCTCCCGAGGTGTTGACGAGCTGTTTTGACAACGCTTTTTAAATTTCCTGTGCACTTGATCCCCACAGCCCGAGAGATTCAACTCCAAACGGTGCAAAAACACATCTGCCAATAAGCTGGGTGTATTTCCGCCGTTTGAGGTTCTCTGCTTGTAATGCTTGGGTCCTTAGAGGTTAAGACAGGTGGAAGGCGCCAGGGTAGCATCCCACACTAAAGGCAAACTTATCCTCCATGGTACCAGCGTCATTCCATCCACTGGGTTCTAAAATGGCTGGCGAACCCACAGCCACAACGGCCCGGGCTGGCGTGCCTTTAAATGCGACCAGTGCTCTTGCTGCAGGAAAGGCCGTGGTGGCGAGTGCCCCGACGTTGTCTCCACATTGGCAGAAAAAATAAAAGTAACCATACGTTACATACGTGTATATAAAATGTAGAACTCTGTATATATTGAAATCGTCGGGATATAAATATGAAAAACTGGTTTCTAGACAATAGAACTGTAAAACGTAAAAAGTTTTATAAACTATCCCCCAATGTAATCATTGAAGACAATTATTATTATTCGTTGTGAAACGTGATACCGATGCATAATAAAATCCTGTCACTACCAGAAACCAGCTTAGTAAGTTAAGTCACGTTACTGAAAGTATTTTAATGACAATCTGCACTTTTATACCTATGAAGCGTTCGCATCGTCGTCAACATCTGGAATGCCAATTATGACACTTCTACCCCATGGGGTTGCACTTCCATTTGAATTATATAAATTTCTCTCTGAAGGCTGGCCAATAAATCTATCATCTAAAAATAAAAATTGTCAGGATTGATTGATCATGGCAAAATGCCTTTTTTCACGACGTCGTCGCTAGACGTATCAAACAAGTGTGACGTAATATATCTTTATTTTTTTGGAATGAATAAGGTTATCATCAAATTCCAGATGCTGCAGAATTTGATGCTTTTCTTGGAGTTACTCGCGGCATTATAGCTCAAACACGTCGGGTAAAATATGGGAGATCACAGTTTGGGAAAACCGCAAAAAATAAACTGCAATTTGTGCACCATATTTAACGTCCAATTTATCGTTTTCCGTAATTATTCACATTGTAGCACATTATTAAACAAAACAACACCACTTTTGACTAACAATATCCACAGTAAATTAATTTACAAAACAAAAACTTGCACTTGACATATCCGCATAAAATGGCGCGAAGGACTCCTAAACATGGAGTACTTTTACTTTTTATAATGTAAAAAATAAATCTTCGCCCTGAAACTTGACAGGCGCCATTTATCGATAACTAATCTATGCCTTTATTTGATTTTGATGAAGAATTTTAATATATCTTTAGTAGATATATATTACTTTCCAATATTTGACCGTAATAAGCAATACTATCGACTGCTGCAATACATGATGTGTTGTGATTTTCTAAATATTGTAGGTTTCTATTTGTTTCCAAAATATATAATATATTTTAGTGTTCTTAACCAGGTATCGAACCCAGAAAATGTTAAAATCTACGGCCTTAACCATAGACCACGGAGACAGTCCGTCAGTTAGTTAGGATTAACGATAATCACGATGGCGGTCACATTGTGTCAGACATTATAAATTGTTTGATAATTATTTTTAAAAGTATAAAATCTTAACCTGAAAGGCAATTACAAGTCTTTGCAATTCTTGCCAATCTTCGTTTATCTTTAGGTATTGACATCGTGCAAGCGATGGAAGTGAATACAGATGTGGAAGCGAGGTTACTTCAACCAATTTATATCCATTAGTTCGGCCTTGGTCACCAGTCTATTATAAGGCACCAATATGCATTCATAATGAAGATGTGCACCCTCTCGGACGTATACTCGTTTATTTAAAATGGAATAATAAATTAAACTTTTAGCTTTCAAAATAGTTGACCTATATTATTTAATTCTGTTTCTTTAAATTGTCAAAATAGTGCAATCAGCTAACTTAGCAATAGCTAATAAGTTTCTCTATTAGTACTGGTTTAAGGACCGTTGATCGTTTCTTATAAAGTACTATGCTAGTTTATAGCATCATAAACCTCTTCAAGAATTTCTCAAGTAGGTTGATAATGTCTTCACAATTTAGATATTGGCCTGTACTTTTCAACTAATATTTTACGTTAATATGCAATAAAAGTGACAACTTTCATTTATTTTCTTTACATTAGGCCGAAGCAAACTTAATAGGTAATGGCTGTTATAAATGCTTAACACATTTTCTTCTAATCAACCTTCTGGACAATAACACATGAGAGATGAATTATGCAATAATCAACAAATATTATAAGACAAATGACAATAAAACTATTCTACTTACAACTAATAAATAAATACTTTTATAAACTAAATATATATAACGTAAAATACGACATTATAACACCATCAATGGACAATAGAGGCAAAGACTTGCAAACAAAAGGTCAGAGAAATTATTTTGAAACTTTTTGCACAAAGTACAAAAGCAGACTTAATGCCCGTAGACATTCACCGACAGACAAAATTATTTTATGAATTAATTTGGACAAATATGATAGCAATTATAATAATAATATAATTTTAGGAGTTTTAAGAAATATATTAGTTAAAGATAGTACTATTTATTTTTAGGACATAGTAAAATACAAAATTAAAATTAATAACATACAATAACACATGAGAGATGAATTATGCAATAATCAACAAATATTATAAGACAAATGACAATAAAACTATTCTACTTACAACTAATAAATAAATACTTTTATAAACTAAATATATATAACGTAAAATACGACATTATAACACCATCAATGGACAATAGAGGCAAAGACTTGCAAACAAAAGGTCAGAGAAATTATTTTGAAACTTTTTGCACAAAGTACAAAAGCAGACTTAATGCCCGTAGACATTCACCGACAGACAAAATTATTTTATGAATTAATTTGGACAAATATGATAGCAATTGTAATAATAATATAATTTTAGGAGTTTTAAGAAATATATTAGTTAAAGATAGTACTATTTATTTTTAGGACATAGTAAAATACAAAATTAAAATTAATAACATATAATGTATTACATATATTAATATATTAATATTAATATATTAATATTAATATGTATTATATTAATACATATTAATATGTATTATATTAATACATATTAATATTAATATATTAATATATGTAATACATTATATGTTATTAATTTTAATTTTGTATTTTACTATGTCCTAAAAATAAATAGTACTATCTTTAACTAATATATTTCTTAAAACTCCTAAAATTATTACATATTACATACATATATTAATTATACTATGTTATGTGTGTGATAATATATGTACTGCTGTGTGTACTAAATAAATAAATAAATAAATAACATAGCTTCAATTTAGACAAGTCACATAATGATTCTTCAAACATAAATATTTAGCACGTTTATTTAAAATATATTTTATTACCTTATAATCCACCTGATGCTGCTTAATTTCCTTTACTCGTAAATATTAAAGAAATTATTGGTGGTTTGTTTCAAACAATATGCTAAACTAAAACTATTTCTGCGAATATATTATTGCACAAATTTGGACAAACTAAATTAAATCACAAATTTACCCTTTGATCTTAATTATAATAGGAATTGCTATATATACACGAGTATCAATACACAAAGAGGATCAAAAGCGGTAAATACATTGACTAATTACTGATGGTTTAGTGACTAAAACATAGCATCAAGTATTTATTTGATAATTTACTTGAGCATATACTTTTAGAAATTATATTGTAATTTACATTAATTACTTTTAAGAATCTCTTGTAATAACGTCATCACCTTATGCAAATTATCTGCGTCACTACTTTACTCATCTAATGAATATTAAACATGTCTTTTACAGGGTTTGATGTATAAATGAATACATGTTGTTTAATTTGAATCTAGGTAACGTACATCAAACTCGCTGGCTGGAAGAACTGGATTGAAGTCTAGGATACACCGGATTAAAATGTAATGCTCAAAATTCCTTGAAATACATAGGACAAAATCAAATCATTCCAGTCAGCACTCAACCATATTCTCCATCGGATACATCTGTACTTTGCAAGGTAAAAGATAACCTCATTATGCACCGGACGCATTAAGCAGCACTAGCATTGTAGGACCAACGCGAACGTGTCGATTTTAAAATAACTTATAATGTCAAGCACCATATTCCCAGTCGGATACTCCTGTACTTCGGAAGTAGATAGCATCTAAAAGCCTGACCAGTGCAATAAGCGTCTCGTAGGAACAACGATCTTAAAATAACAATCTAGTTTGCTCTCCACCACATTCTCCGTCGGATACTGCTGTACTTCGAAAGGTAAAGCATGTCCGGTGGGTTAAGCGTCAATGATGAGGTTCACTGTGTATGTCACCAAATATAGGAATGCGTGTCAAATTATCAACAAGAATCATACTAACTACTGTCAACTTTACAACGTTCAGTAATGAGAAAACACAACGCATGGGGGAGTAACGAATTCGTACACAAAAACTAGATATATAAATCTAAAACATATTAATATATAAATTGAATTTAGTCGTTTTGCAGCTTTATCACAAGTAATAAAATATATAATTAACCAGGAGCCTTCATTGTTGTAGAGTATTGGGTACATTGTTTACAGCAAATAAGATCTGGTGACTAGAAATACGAGCTCATATACAACCTCGGATAATAAATTATACGACGACGTGAGAAACGACCTATAAAATGCCAATGAGACTAAGTAAAGGAGACAGTGCACGAACAACATATAGGCTAGGGTAACAGCCACTAGAATAGAAACGTAGGTCCATTGCTGAAGATTGGCCTTCTGGATAATTTTGACTCTCGCAAAGTCGAACTTCTCTCGGTTCGAACCTTTTTGGATTAATAATAATAATAATAATCGTTTATTTCCAATAAAATCCTATGTACATGTTTTTCTATTGGAGACCCACACTAGGAAGGCCGGTATTGTGGGGTCTCAATTTTACTTCAAATTAAATTTAAAATTAAATTCTAAATACAATAATTCCAAAAATAAAAAACATTGAAGAAATTAATAAAAGGTTAATAAATACACTATATATATAAGATAAAGAATAACTATAGTAAATAAATAAATAATTAGTCCTATCAATTAAATCCCAAGAATGTAAATTATGAAAGACGGTAGGTACCTATGCACTTGATGAAAGATTATATAAGTATTTGATTTATTTTGTGATGTCAAATAAATTCTCAGTTTCTAAATATGTCAGAGTCATTAGGTAATAGTAAAGAATATTTTTAAGTCTTGTATTGGTAGTTAAGTTTATGTCCAATATTTTATTTAAAATTGAATTTATTAATTCCTATATAATTTATTCGAAGTTAATTATAGTACATTTAATATAAATTAAAAGCTACCTAAATAATAAAATTAAAAATAAACTAAACTATAAATAAAAAATGTCCTCTAGAGACGTCCCATCCGAGATAGTCCCAAGGAGACTGGCAACATTTCCCCTCTGTATAGCGAGGCTAATACGTTGGCAGAAATAATTGCCAGCCTTCCTGTCTCCAGACCTTTCTGTCAGCCGCTTTGACAACTCCTTGGCCAAGCGCCTCGCTGACGGTCCCCATGGGCCCATCGTCTCGACCCCAAACGGCGCAAATTCGTAACCGATACCAAGGTTAGCGTATTTGCGCAATTTGAGGTTCTCCGCAGAAAAAGCCGCACTTCCCGCGCCTGACGAGGTCGCCTGTATGTGAGATGGAGCTAATGTATCTACACACGTCGCATCCCACACCAGAGATCTGCCAAGTTTCCACGGCCCAACAGTCATTCCGTCGGGTCTCTTGCCATCGCTCCGCACAATCCCAGATGGTTCTAATATTGCGGGTACTCCAGCAGTGACAAGAGCCCTTCGGATGATGTCGTTGAGAGCCGCGTGACGAGGAATGCGGCCAGCACTTCTAGCACAAGAAAGCTAGTGGTGTCCGAGATGATCGACTGGTTCTCCGCATCGACACTCGTGCGGGTGGACAGTCCGGGCTCCGAGACGAAGGCACACCGCAATGGTCAGTGTATTTCGATCAAGGAGTGTGCCAACCGATGCTGAGGGAAAAGCCTGTAACCAAAGACCTGACTCTCTAGTGGAAACGGCCATGAGGCGAGCCCGCTCTTTCATATTACTGGCAGATAAAATATCTTTCTGTAAAAGTTTGCAGAGCGGCTCGTCCCATAGTCGTTGGATTTTTGGTGAATTTGGAACCGAAACATTTGGACATGCTACTGACCAGGCATCTCTGGCATCTGACAAGTACGACGGCTCAACGGAACCCAAAGATGGGTTAGTGATTCTCCCGTAGAGCTCGACAGTACTATGTACAGACGACAGAAAAGCTGGCAGTGCTACACTAGAAATTTTGCGGGTGCCTAGGCCTCCGAACCGAATTGGTAGTGAGGCCTGGGCCCAAGTACGGTCATTCATGGGGCAATTTAGAATTTCGGTTAGTGAATTTTGCAATTGTTTGTTTAATAAAAAAAGTTCTTCTGAAAATTTCCAAAGTTGAGAACAACGGAGTATTTAAATGATTATAGATATAAGGTCCTTGAAATCAATTTGTACACTGCGTCCTTCTGGTTCTTTAAAGAAGAGCAACAAGAACCAGACGGATCCGGCACTTCTTTAGGATAAAGCAAAGTATTATCACGATCGTATTTCTTGCAAGGTGGTTAGAAATCACGCTTCAATTAAGGAGCGGAATCACTTCTAGGCAATCTTACTACAGCCTCATCATGATAAGTGGTAAGCTAGTCGATGTCTCTAGCAGACTCGAGAATTGCCATAAATAAAAATTAGATAAATATTAGACCAGGTAAAGTAATCGGTTCTACATATATATCTACAATAGTCTTAAACGCTACACCACGGAGGCAGTGTTTTTAGGATTCAGCCGGTAATAATGGCGAGTAGCTAAAAAATATTGCAAATTATTATAGGTAATTGAAGGGAACACTAATTAGTTAGGGTAAATCTTTAGATTAATTAATTTTAATGTTATTTTTATATGTATTTTAGTTGTAGGGTATTTATCTATGGGCCATCTGTTGCCTGATAATAAACAAATTATTATTATTATTTAGCTATTGGCTACCCAAGGACTTGCAACATATATTTATTTATTTTAATAAAATAGCATATATTACACCTATTTACTTAAAATTTGCTTTATATGATTATATTTTACTCTTTTATTATTTTATAATGAGTAAAAAAAAAGGTCCAAAATTACAGCTATTAGTCACTTAATACAGCTATTAACAATGAAAAGAAAGTAAATATTAGCCACACTTTTTTAAATAAATTCCGAATGATTTACCGAATTAAATTCCGAAGCCGATTAGTAAAATAAAATACTTGTTAAATTGTATATATATATATATATATATATATATATATATATATATATATATATATATATATATATATCAATACTATCATTATTGAATGTTGGTGTACTTGAGGTATATCCTCGTATACGACTATTGAAACAACGTCATCGTGTATGTACTCGTTTTATATCGGTCTGAAAATTACTATTTGAATTTTAATTACCTTTCCAACATGAATAATCCTTTTGATAAAAATCTCAATTTTACGTCCTTTGAATAGCCGTCGTACTAATGAAGGTTTCGAAGATTTAAAAAAAAAACTCATCCTCAGCTCCGTAGCAGGCATCATAGAGCATGTTTCTCTTTGGTGCATTTTTTTTCTATTCTTAATTACTTTATATTTTACAGAGCTAGCTCCATAATTTTTATTTTACTAGTTAATTTATATTCTAATAAAGGTTCATTAGTTTTATTAATTGCATTGAGTTATGAGCTAATTAATTAGAAAGTAATACCCCTGTGTTGCAATTCAAGGTGAACATGCTTGTACATAACTAAGGATGTTCCTTGTTATAAGTAAGACGAAGCTTATTAATTTAATAGATACATCTTGTCTGAGGCAAAGCGTATGGGAACACAGATTATGCTTATGGAAAACGTATTTGGCATAAAATTTGAACTGATTACACGGATAGTGTATAATATTATCAACCTCTTTAGGGGTTGAAAATGGGGTATGTATAATACATATCATAGTTGGACTCTCTGAAAACATGTTTTTTTTTTTAATTATTTTTGTAAAAAAGCGGGTAAAAATCTATAATTTTAGTTACTTTAGATTAGATATTAATTTATTAAAAACCGTCCAGCAGATACACTATACTAATATATATAAATATAGTGTATCTGCTGTAACCTAAAAAACTGCCTATAGCCTAATCTGTAAGAACCATATTCTTTTTGATAATGGAACGACTGATGTTAGCGTATAGTATTTATATATATATATATATATATATACATTTTAAAATTGATTAAAAAACTTTTAAAAAAGCGGGTAAAAATCTATCATTTTAGTCACTTTAGATATTAATTTATTAAAAACCGTCCAGCAGATACACTATACTAATATATATAAATATAGTGTATCTGCTGTAACCTAAAAAACTGCCTATAGCCTAATCTGTAAGAACCATATTCTTTTTGATAATGGAACGACTGATGTTAGCGTATAGTATTTATATATATTTATATATATATACATAATAAAATTGATTATAAAACTTTTAAAAAAGCGGGTAAAAATCTATCATTTTAGTCACTTTAGATATTAATTTATTAAAAACCGTCCAGCAGATACACTATACTAATATATATAAATATAGTGTATCTGCTGTAACCTAAAAACTGCCTATAGCCTAATCTGTAAGAACCATATTCTTTTTGATAATGGAACGACTGATGTTAGCGTATAGTATTTATATATATTTATATATATATACATAATAAAATTAATTAAAAAACTTTAAAAAAGCGGGTAAAAATCTATCATTTTAGTCACTTTAGATATTAATTTATTAAAAACCGTCCAGCAGATACACTATACTAATATATATAAATATAGTGTATCTGCTGTAACCTAAAAAACTGCCTATAGCCTAATCTGTAAGAACCATATTCTTTTTGATAATGGAACGACTGATGTTAGCGTATAGTATTTATATATATATATATATATATATATATATATATATATATATATATATATACATAATAAAATTGATTAAAAAACTTTAAAAAAAGCGGGTAAAAATCTATCATTTTAGTCACTTTAGATATTAATTTATTAAAAACCGTCCAGCAGATACACTATACTAATATATATAAATATATATACATAATAAAATTGATTAAAAAACTTTAAAAAAAGCGGGTAAAAATCTATCATTTTAGTCACTTTAGATATTAATTTATTAAAAACCGTCCAGCAGATACACTATACTAATATATATAAATATAGTGTATCTGCTGTAACCTAAAAAACTGCCTATAGCCTAATCTGTAAGAACCATGTTCTTTTTGATAATGGAACGACTGATGTTACCGTATAGTATTTATATATATATATATATATATATATATATATATACATAATAAAATTGATTAAAAAACTTTAAAAAAAGCGGGTAAAAATTTATCATTTTAGTCACTTTAGATATTAATTTATTAAAAACCGTCCAGCAGATACACTATACTAATATATATAAATATAGTGTATCTGCTGTAACCTAAAAAACTGCCTATAGCCTAATCTGTAAGAACCATATTCTTTTTGATAATGGAACGACTGATGTTAGCGTATAGTATTTATATATATATATATATATATATACATAATAAAATTGATAAAAAAACTTTTAAAAAAGCGGGTAAAAATCTATCATTTTGGTCACTTTAGATATTAATTTATTAAAAACCGTCCAGCAGATACACTATACTAATATATATAAATATAGTGTATCTGCTGTAACCTAAAAAACTGCCTATAGCCTAATCTGTAAGAACCATATTCTTTTTGATAATGGAACGACTGATGTTAGCGTATAGTATTTATATATATATATATATATATATATATATATATATACATAATAAAATTGATTAAAAAACTTTAAAAAAAGCGGGTAAAAATTTATCATTTTAGTCACTTTAGATATTAATTTATTAAAAACCGTCCAGCAGATACACTATACTAATATATATAAATATAGTGTATCTGCTGTAACCTAAAAAACTGCCTATAGCCTAATCTGTAAGAACCATATTCTTTTTGATAATGGAACGACTGATGTTAGCGTATAGTATTTATATATATATATATATATATATATATACATTTTAAAATTGATTAAAAAACTTTTAAAAAAGCGGGTAAAAATCTATCATTTTAGTCACTTTAGATATTAATTTATTAAAAACCGTCCAGCAGATACACTATACTAATATATATAAATATAGTGTATCTGCTGTAACCTAAAAAACTGCCTATAGCCTAATCTGTAAGAACCATGTTCTTTTTGATAATGGAACGACTGATGTTAGCGTATAGTATTTATATATATATATATATATATATATACATAATAAAATTGATTAAAAAACTTTAAAAAAAGCGGGTAAAAATTTATCATTTTAGTCACTTTAGATATTAATTTATTAAAAACCGTCCAGCAGATACACTATACTAATATATATAAATATAGTGTATCTGCTGTAACCTAAAAAACTGCCTATAGCCTAATCTGTAAGAACCATATTCTTTTTGATAATGGAACGACTGATGTTAGCGTATAGTATTTATATATATATATATATATATATATACATAATAAAATTAATAAAAAAACTTTTAAAAAAGCGGGTAAAAATCTATCATTTTGGTCACTTTAGATATTAATTTATTAAAAACCGTCCAGCAGATACACTATACTAATATATATAAATATAGTGTATCTGCTGTAACCTAAAAAACTGCCTATAGCCTAATCTGTAAGAACCATATTCTTTTTGATAATGGAACGACTGATGTTAGCGTATAGTATTTATATATATATATAAATATATATACATAATAAAATTGATTAAAAAACTTTTAAAAAAGCGGGTAAAAATCTATCATTTTAGTCACTTTAGATATTAATTTATTAAAAACCGTCCAGCAGATACACTATACTAATATATATAAATATAGTGTATCTGCTGTAACCTAAAAAACTGCCTATAGCCTAATCTGTAAGAACCATATTCTTTTTGATAATGGAACGACTGATGTTAGCGTATAGTATTTATATATATATATAAATATATATACATAATAAAATTGATTAAAAAACTTTAAAAAAAGCGGGTAATAATCTATCATTTTAGTCATTTTAGATATTAATTTATTAAAAACCGTCCAGCAGATACACTATACTAATATATATAAATATAGTGTATCTGCTGTAACCTAAAAAACTGCCTATAGCCTAATCTGTAAGAACCATATTCTTTTTGATAATGGAACGACTGATGTTAGCGTATAGTATTTATATATATATATATATATATATACATAATAAAATTGATTAAAAAACTTTAAAAAAAGCGGGTAATAATCTTTCATTTTAGTCACTTTAGATATTAATTTATTAAAAACCGTCCAGCAGATACACTATACTAATATATATAAATATAGTGTATCTGCTGTAACCTAAAAACTGCCTATAGCCTAATCTGTAAGAACCATATTCTTTTTGATAATGGAACGACTGATGTTAGCGTATAGTATTTATATATATATATATATATATATATATATATATATATATATATATATATATATATACATAATAAAATTGATTAAAAAATTTAAAAAAAAGCGGGTAAAAATCTATCATTTTAGTCACTTTAGATATTAATTTATTAAAAACCGTCCAGCAGATACACTATACTAATATATATAAATATAGTGTATCTTCTGTAACCTAAAAAACTGCCTATAGCCTAATCTGTAAGAACCATATTCTTTTTGATAATGGAACGACTGATGTTAGCGTATAGTATTTATATATATATATATATATACATAATAAAATTGATTAAAAAACTTTAAAAAAAGCGGGTAAAAATCTATCATTTTAGTCACTTTAGATATTAATTTATTAAAAACCGTCCAGCAGATACACTATACTAATATATATAAATATAGTGTATCTGCTGTAACCTAAAAAACTGCCTATAGCCTAATCTGTAAGAACCATATTCTTTTTGATAATGGAACGACTGATGTTAGCGTATAGTATTTATATATATTTATATATATATACATAATAAAATTGATTAAAAAACTTTTAAAAAAGCGGGTAAAAATCTATCATTTTAGTCACTTTAGATATTAATTTATTAAAAACCGTCCAGCAGATACACTATACTAATATATATAAATATAGTGTATCTGCTGTAACCTAAAAACTGCCTATAGCCTAATCTGTAAGAACCATATTCTTTTTGATAATGGAACGACTGATGTTAGCGTATAGTATTTATATATATTTATATATATATACATAATAAAATTGATTAAAAAACTTTTAAAAAAGCGGGTAAAAATCTATCATTTTAGTCACTTTAGATATTAATTTATTAAAAACCGTCCAGCAGATACACTATACTAATATATATAAATATAGTGTATCTGCTGTAACCTAAAAAACTGCCTATAGCCTAATCTGTAAGAACCATATTCTTTTTGATAATGGAACGACTGATGTTAGCGTATAGTATTTATATATATTTATATATATATACATAATAAAATTGATTAAAAAACTTTTAAAAAAGCGGGTAAAAATCTATCATTTTAGTCACTTTAGATATTAATTTATTAAAAACCGTCCAGCAGATACACTATACTAATATATATAAATATAGTGTATCTGCTGTAACCTAAAAAACTGCCTATAGCCTAATCTGTAAGAACCATATTCTTTTTGATAATGGAACGACTGATGTTAGCGTATAGTATTTATATATATTTATATATATCTACATAATAAAATTGATTAAAAAACTTTTAAAAAAGCGGGTAAAAATCTATCATTTTAGTCACTTTAGATATTAATTTATTAAAAACCGTCCAGCAGATACACTATACTAATATATATAAATATAGTGTATCTGCTGTAACCTAAAAAACTGCCTATAGCCTAATCTGTAAGAACCATATTCTTTTTGATAATGGAACGACTGATGTTAGCGTATAGTATTTATATATATACATAATAAAATTGATTAAAAAACTAATTATAAATAAAACTAAAAAATACCTATGAAATTAAAACTATTCTACAAAATAAACTAAGGGCTTACACCAGGGAGGGTATCGAAAACCAATGCCGCATTTCCTCGTGTACATATTTAGTATAGTTTAGGCTATAGGCAGTTTTTTTTGCATGTGATGGCAGCTTTTAGCTAGAAGGCGGACTGGTGTGTAATTGTTTGTGTAAAACTACGAAGTGTTTTCATGTGTAAATTATGTCTCATCGACTTTGATGTGCATTGTTTAATACAACGTTAGCCCTGTCTTATAAGATTATTCAGGCTTGTTGATCACAAGGCTAAATAACACCAAAAAATGTAAGACAACTCTGTGCGCTCGTTGTCCACTTATAAAATTTTTGGTATACTAAGTCAAGGTCAATGGGAGCTGTAGTGAGTTTATTGTTACGCACCTATTTACAGAGTTCCATATATATAAAATGGTACTAAGTTTCAGCATTTATTTCAAATCAAATCAAATCGTTTATTATCCTAAAAATTGTCATATTATTATTATTATGAAGATGGCTGTCGGCAACATGAATATAGCAATCATTGCCTTCCATCTTAAAAAAGATAGTCAAATTGTTACCACTTTACCTTAAAATTATTATTTTAAATAAATATCTTAATAATATTAGCATGCAGAACGTTAGAGTTCGTGTTTATGTCTGTGGTGAGTAATAGTATGTATGTGTGTGTGTTTGTGTGTGTGTGTATGTGAGTGTGTGTGTGTGGGAAAATAGTGCATTAAAATCTTAAATAACAATCTGTTTATTATCTTTTTATTTTGTTCTATTTTGTCTTGTTATTGTATCTTGTTTTATTATATACATCTATATATTTGTTTTTAATATATTAAATTGAATAAACGAATCTAACTTTAGGGCAACCAACAAAAATCAATTTTAATATTCTATTATTATTTTGCTGTTATTGTGATTTTTTGTACTTTATATACTCGTATATCTTATGTAAAAATATTATTTATTTAATCTCATACCGTGTAACTTCGTATCGTCTTACGTTAGATTGATAAAAAACTAACATTTTTTCCTAGGAAACCAATGTCGGAAATGAAAAAAAATATGTATATTTATACAAACTGTTAAATTTAAAATAGCCAATTTGTATTGAAAGCCAAAAAAAATGTCATCTCCGACATATGGTTTCTTAAAAAAAGTTGTTTGTTTCTATCAATAGAATCACAAAGTAAGGCCAGGCCATACAAAGTCACCCGTATATTTTCACTATTAGTGAGCACTTTTAAATGAGACACTCTGTTTTTATTATTTTCTAACTGTATTTACGAGTAGGTATATTGTGTTGTTATTATTTTTCTGTAAATACTTTGTTTGAACCTACGTTGTTGCGGCTTTTTGCAACCTCTTTGGACGGACTTCGTCCTCCTTTCTGACTGACAACTTTAGACGACATTATTTTATGACAAAATTATTTTAATTTTTTAAATTTAGAACACAGACAATGACACCGAAATGAACACGCAATAAATGGAAATTAAAGACAAAATTTATGATTTTTATTTAGTTATCATTTCAAGATTAAAGTGTTCCTTTCTGGAATATACGTCTTAGAATCATCAAGTGTTGTGTTGGAATAATAATGAAGACAAAGCCGTAACCACTTAGATCTAGTAAATAATAAACTAAAATGTAGGAGATAAAATAGCACTAAGTAGTAAAACCGTTACTTAGATACCATGCGGAAATGAAGTTACGGCGAATGGTTTTGCTGACAACAAAGTAAAGCCGGCGATGCGAGTAGATGTGGATCTCTCTCACATTTACATTCGCCGACAAACTGCAGTTTAATTACCTACAATTTCTGTAGGGACCCAACTATTCCGTCACTAACTTTCATATTTGGATAAATTGCAACATTACTAATTAAGTTTAGCACATCAAAAGGCTAACTGTAATAACAAATGTATGTTATAACTTATTATATTAGGGCTGTACAAGGGCTGTAAAGCTTGTGTGCGGGTGGAGGGAGGTATGTCGCCTTGCTTTGAATCCCAAATGGGTGTCAAACAGGGCTGTGTGCTTTCCGCCAGACTAATCACTCTATATCTTGACAAATGCCTAAAAAGAGTGATAGAGAGTAACTGAGTAACTGTGGGATAAAGATGAGTGATCTAGTGGTGAACTGCCTGCTTTATGCAGATGATGCTGTTCTTATGGCATCGTCCGAACAACAACTGCAATCACTAGTCACGGAAATGAAAGAGGGATGTGTAGAGTAGTTTGAAAGAAGAAGGATGACAACCGTGACGATAAAGATTGATGATGAAACTCTAGAACAAGTAAATGAAATTATATATCTGGGCAGTGTTTTCACTACGGATGGGAAGTATGATAGGGATGTTGAAAGAAGAGTGATCGCGGGAAATAGTGTTAACGGCGCCTTGGGGTCACTGATCGCCAGTCGAAATGTAAGTGACAAAGCTCGGCTCGCCATACACAATGCCATGTTGGTACCAACACTTATGTATGGAAGCGAGACGTTGATATGTCAGAATATGCATTAGAGTAGGGTTAATGCAGTAGAAATGAGGTCACTGCGTCACTTTGGCGGACCATATACGTAACGTCGAAATACGAAAAATGGTAGGTATAAAAGTATATGCTAGGCACAATAATAAGGAAAAGCATGCTACGATGGTTCGGGCGATGGATTTCTTGTCCGGACACAATAATTAATTTAATTTATTTGGAATTAAAACGTTTATTCGAGAATAATTATTTACATAATATAAAATTTAAAACTAAATTATAACTACAATATAAATTAAACTAAAAAATAAAAACAATAATTCTATACGTCGTCGTCGGATGGGCGAGTGCCAAGGACCGCGTTCTTCAATTCAACGACGAGGCTGACCCTTTAAGCAAAATATTCTCCACTTAAGGGTCACCCGTCGCCAAGCGGAGTTTTTCCCTAAGCTCACGAGAGAACGCCAAAGCCTCTACGGAACACTGGCCCATCGTTTTGACTGCAAATGATTTGTCATATTTCTCGAGTTTGGTACGCTAGAGACATCGACGAGCTTGCCACTTGTTTAACCTATAGTAAAGTTGGCTAAATGTGAACTCGCTTCTTACAAACTGACCACCCTATAAGAGATACTATGCTGATGATACCTTTACTTGCTGTTAAAATGCACTGCAGCCTTATTTCATTACTTTAAGACTACTAGACGTCTACCTTTAAATTCCCATGAGCCATAACGTTTCTACCCTTCTTAAACCTGTGGATTTTAATGATATTTTGAGTGATTTTATAGGAATGGAAATAATCAACAAAAATTCTAAATTTTTACGTCAACAATTGTCTTATCTTTAAATAATTACTTTTAAGAATTTGGACACCAAATGAAAAAAAGTAAAAATGTCGGATATAGATAATTATAGTCTCAATCAGATCTTAAATCAAAATTGTTTAAAATTTAGGGGTATGGAACTTTTACTTTTTAACCAAAAGTCGACTTCGCGGCACAATTTTAGATACAAAGACGTTTTCTGTGTAACTTTCTCTATCACACTAGGAGCGCGGTGCGCTTGACGGCCTTTGTCTGCAACCATTTTCTCAAATACCTTTCTCTCAATAACAGACTCGGTAGAATTTCCTCTGAAGCGCAAACGTTATTATTGAATACCGTTATTTGCGTTAGAGATGGCGTCTAAATTACAAAATATTCTCAATTCCTACAGTTATTATTGTTATATTTTTTTTTCCTATTATTGGGACCGCGGCAGAAAATGTGTACTCCGGCAAGCGGCGCAAGTATGTAAGTATATTAAAAGATTACATATTTGTAAAAGTTTTAAAAAGACATAACACCGCGTCTTGTCGTCTCCTCCGGTGACAAGAGGGCTGGCTCTATCTTCGCTCAAAGATTTATTAATGCAATTCAGCGGTGAAATGCACCCAGCGTTCTTGCCACCATCCCACGCGGACTTATATCAAATATATATTTTATCCGTAGTAATAATAATAATTTTACTTAATTTTTTGTAAATATTTTTTTAGCATAAATTACTAGAATTCTCAATTTCTAATAGCGCTCTACCTTGAAATACCCATGTGAATAATATGACATCACACTTCGCTTGAAGGACTCTAGGTTATATGAAAGAGGAAACACAGAGGCTGGTGCTCTACATCAAAAGATCACATCTTTATCGACAGGTGTATGACTCCCCAAATAGTATGTATTTAAATTATATTATTTTAGGCGTTTTTTTTGCTGTGTTTGTTACTAACTCATTAATATCAGTAAAAAATTGTGAGATATAAAATATTCCTATTGTATTATTGTGATGTATATAAATTTTCCTAAAAATAAATAAGTAAATAAATAGAACGCGTTCAGAGAAGCTATATCTCTTTATATAAAAAAAAAATATATAATTATAAGAGCGGTGGTGGCTCGGTTATAAGAACGCTTTCCTTAACACCCCTAAAAAGGTGGGTTCAAATCCCGGCATGTACCAATGAGAAATATACTTTTCTTAAGTGCAGCTTTCATATAAATTCAACACCACCGTCCCGTGCCATGGAGAGCATGTTACGCCGTTGGTCCGGGTTCCATTACGACCAAATTATGGAATTGTTAATATATTGACATAAAAAAATACATTAGACACTAGCCAACCCCTGTCTGGCCAGCGTAGCGAGTGTAGGCCAAATTCTCCAGAAATTTTTGAAAGGCCAATCTCCAATAGTGGAGGTCTAGGACTCCCTGTCCTAGGGGTTGTAATGATAAATATATGTATATTATTATGGAAAACAGTTTTAGATATTTTGTAATAAATAAATTAGTAAAGGTTGACAATATATACGTTTTAAATTTTGTTTCTTCAGCTTTTAGTGTAAAAGCTTTAAGTTTTTCCGTTGTATTGTGAGAAGAAAAGTTGTCCAGACGTTTGTTTAAGACACTCTTTCTAAGCTCCTTAGTAGAAGACAACTCCAAACAATAGAACTAAAAGTTCTATACAAGGCACAATTACTTTATAGATGAGTGCGAATTGGTTTCAACTTAAAAACATCTAAATAGAGGTTCATATATATCTCATTTATCCGAACACAATTTATATTTTTGAGTGAGGCCTGTATATTTATAGCAGACAAACAAAATCATATTTTTAACGAAAAAATATTTTTTGTTATACTGTTTCTTATCCTATGTGGACCCATCTTAACAAATAGTCGTGACTTTTAGAAAATAGTAAAACTACAGTAAATTAATTACTTAGCATGCTTCGGGTAATTATAAATTTCTTATGCCATTCGATACAAGTTCGGTAAGTAAAAACTTAAGAGCGCAGTTTAATTTTAAGTTTAACAAACTTAACGTAGAGCTTTAAATTATCTTGCGAAATCTTTGAAGTCTAGTATTTGGTAGTTTTAACTGGAATCAAATCAAGGTGTAACAAAAATTTTTATTTTTATAGATTAATCTAAAGGCTTACTGGGCTGGGGAATATTATTATTAATTGATCTCGCCCACAGTTGAGAGACGAAGTAGAGAAAAAAAAATGCAAATCAACTTTCGAGCGATCGTCGACCTCTCGCTACTTGATTAGGGTCTGTATGAGTGGCGATATTTTTGGGACAACTTCTCTGCACCGTAACTTAAGATTTTATTACTCAATATTTAAAATAAAAAATACGTCGTTCTTTATTTTTATTCAAGATTATAATATAAAAATATTTGCTCTTTATTAAATTCTACTCAGTATATGAGAGACTGATATATATAAAAAAAGGAGCAAAGTCTAAATTGTAAGTATTATAAAAATTTCATTCTAACATCTCTTCTTGCCATAAGATAGAACGAGATTAAAGCTGTTTTAGATCCTTACAGCATCGCTATCCAATGCTCGCTATTTTATCGCCCAAACCAAACACAGACAAATTCGACATTTCAAACTAGATATAATGGCCGTATATGCATAGGCGCTGTGTTTTACACATTAGAAAATCCAGTTACGAGCGTCTTAGACAATACAAGCACCTATCGTAATTGCACGTCCTCTCAGAATATATTTCCCTAATAGCCAATCAGACTAAGTAATAGTTGATGTAAAGTGCAAATCACTTCATGGGCAAAGCCAAGACACAAGACGGGCTCCCTGTGGATATCCAGCGAAATGTATTAACTTATTTTAAAATCTATTTCAGGCAGCGCTCACTTTAGCGCTGGTGTTGAAGTTCAAAATTCAGTCGTGGGAACTTTGAAAATTCCACGCTCGGTCCTGGGCTCCGATTCTCGCGCCTCCGACATGCATGTCCGCTCGATTTGCTCGAATGAAACTGACAGTTTTCTGTGGAGATCTGTCGCTTTTCATTCGAAAGCGCCAAAATTAGGCCCCTGTTCTTTTGAAGTAGTTGGAAGCGCTCACAGTAGATGGGAGTTAGTCGTGTATATATGTGTAAAGCTCTGACTTAAGAATACGATCAACCTGTTATGTATTTTAAATAGTTTGTGGTACAATACAAATGCAAAACGGACACCAAAAATGTATACGAGTATTAGAATCCTATTGCAAATTATTCGAACGCACTTCTTTAGGGATGTTAAGGAAAGCGAGCTCTTATAACCGAGCCACCGCCCGTCTTATTATTATACATTTTAATTGTTCCATATAACGAGATATGGCTTCTCTGAGCGCGCTCTAAATTCATTTTTAGAAAAATTTATAACCTTCACAATTATTCGATAGGAATTTAGTTGAATATACTTGAAGCCTTACTAATTTTCATTAATAGTATTGAGTTAGTAGTAAACACAGCAGAAAAATAATACAATTTAAATACATACGATTTAGGGACTCATACACCTGTCGATAAAGATGTGCTCTTGTGATGTGCTCTTCCAGCTTCTATGTTTCCTCTTTCCTATAACTTAGACCTAGCCACCAGGGAGTGGAGGGGCCGACGACCGCACCTAACGTTACCGGTAATGCGGGCGTAGGGGCAGGCGGTCGAAGGTGACGACGGAGTCGGCCTCTGATCCAGCCCACCGGACGGGTGATGAAAGCGCGGTTGCGGTTCCCGAAACCGCGCAGGAGCGGTGGTCTCCGCGGTTACGTGCTCACAGCGGGCCGCATCGAGACTACTCTATGGAGATAAGTCGTGCACTCCTGCCGTAAACTTTTTCACTTCAAGGAGGAACGCCGTCAGGTTTTAGTCGTTGCGAGCTCGATATAACCTTTCTTTGCTGCCTCCACGATATCCTGACGCAAAAAATATATATCTCATACATAATCGATACTTTTATTTTATATATATATGAAAGTGTAAAAAATAGAGAAGACGCTGTTCCTACATGATTTATGGATGAAACATATCAAATGGTATGAAGTATATTAAAGTAAAGTATTATCAAGATATATGATATACTCGTATATGCCAACTTTACTGTATCCCTTGAGGTTTTTTTTAAGAAGCACAGTTTCTCATTTATCCAAATTTACTATATACCCATCATGACAAGTGGCAAGCTCGTCAATATCTCTAGCTTACCAAACAGGAATCTAACCAGGTACTTAGGCATTTAAATCCACCGACTTAACCGCTAGACCACAGATGCAGCCAATGACTATTATTAATTAACTCTTAACTCGCTGGCGAGGGAACAAATATAACTTAAATTAAAAAAAAAAAAAACTTACGTCACCGCATGATAATGATATTACCTATAGGCTTCGCAGGGGCTCGCGATTTTGACAGGTTATTGCGTTAATAACTAGATTTGAGAATCCGACAAGGTAAGGTTCAAGAAAGAGGACTAGAGGTATAGCCACTCAAATTCAAAACGTACTACTAGAAATACGTTAGGTACGAGTACCTATACATTTTATATTGGATGTATTATGGAATAAATATAAATAAGTAAACATAAGGTATTGTTTCGTAGCCAGCGATGTAATTTGACCGAAACGTCGTAGTTGAATTGTGAAAATTGTCTTCAAGGTATATCGCATAATAACCCGTTATTTACAAAATCGTTTTAAGTTTGTTCGGTTTGGCTAAACCAAGCTATTATTGCCTACTGCAGTGTGGTTTTCCTAAGTGTTTATCCCAGTTAAAATCAATACGGAACCGTAGTGTTGAGGCTATTGCGCTCCAACAAAATATCTTGCACTAAGCACTCTCAACATAAGTATATTTAAGGGTATTTAACGTAAGTCTTGTTTCTAAGTACGAGTAAGTCTTGTTTCCAGCGGTGTTCATCATAACATCACAGGCCCTAGAACGCAAAGCCCTAAAACTTCACTGCTGGAGATGGGCCTTCCAGATTATTCTATTATAATTTTATTTAAAATAAAATAACACCGCCTGCGGTCTGTTTCATGCATTTATTCAATATCGATATTTTAACTTATATAAACAAATAACAAAATTTTATAAACCTAAAAACCCAGGAACTAATTTTCGGGTTTAGCGCAATACCCGGTCAGCGGATATTTTATTTGCCGGCGAAACTTCTAGTAATTATAATATGATATAATTCTAAATACTGCGGTAATAGATGCCGAATATAAGAGAGTCGGTAAAATGTGCCATAATAATAAATATTTATCTTTGATCAGTTTTGTTTTTTTTTTTAAATATTCTATAGACTAGAATGCACAACACATATAGTGCGGCTTACACGGAAGTTGATCTGGTATTACTAGGGGGATGGGGCAACACCAACCCTGGGCTAACTACTACTAAAATAACTTCGTAAATTAAAATATAATAAATGATGATCATAACAGCTTCCAAGATACGGAATCCCAGAACTCGTTTACAAGCGCAACAAAATCTGACGCTCCGTACCATTGTCGGCGCCTCGCGTTTCGTGAGGAACGATATAATCCATAGGGATATTCGCATGGAAACACTGGAAGAATTCGTGCGTCGGCTGGCGGCTGGCATGTTCGTGCGCGCAAAGGCGACAGAGTTCCCACTTGTGAGAAACCTGGGCCCTCTGCCGCCAGACAATGCTACCCTCGTCGCCTGCTACCAATCACGGAATCGTAATCGCGGCCCTGCCGCCAGGCTCGTATACTTCAACCTTTAATGGTTACCCCATGCCCTGTCTGTAAGAAGGCAAATACCTTGACACTGATTCCCCACTCCCTTCTGCGGGGGGGTGTGAGAAGACCATTTAGAGTCCTGGTCGGAACACAATAATATATTTGTGAAACTTCTCGAGCTTGGTACGCTAGAGACATCGACGAGCTTGCCACTTGTCATTATGTGCCAATAGTAAAGTTGGCTAAATGTTTTTAACTACCCTCTGAATTTACCGCACGGTGGCTAGAGTGTAGAATAGGTTTTGACAACTTTTTAACGTTTTCACAAGTAATAAAAGTGTAATTATTTATCATTGGCATAGCAATGACTAACACCTGCAACTTTTCGATATAACATTTTTTATACATTTGAACAAAAAACCTTTTAAAAAGGGAGATAAGTAGTAGAACCAAAGTTTAAACTGAAAAGTTTTGAACCGCAAGTAAAATCACTGGTATAAGGTAGTGTTTTAAAGTTACAAACTACAGCGTCTTAAATCTCAGTCCCGAAACAATTTCCCTGCAGATAACAATGGATTACAGCGAAGTTATTTCTTGAGGATATTTGGAGCTTTAAGTTCAGACACAGTAAGGCCAAATGTATTTAAAAAAAAAACTACAATTAACTTGTTTAGGCCAATGGGGTGTATCACTAACTTTTTATCACGGTAGATGGCGCATGATAGATGGTACCTAATATACCTGTCAGTTGTATAAAAAACTTGTATTTGTATTACGAAATTTATTACTTTATGGATGTTATGGCGAAGTGAGCAGCTTTTAAGTGTACAAATTGAGATTTCCAAGCGAAATCAAAGATATGGTATTCTCAAAATTGCCGTTCTATTTATTTAACGCTTTTTTCTTTTAAAAGACGGTGTTCGCTTTTTTAATTCGTCTTTTAAGGTAGGTAAAATTAAGTTAAAATTCATATTTCTGTTATAAAAATAATAAACTACAAAAACATTTAAAAAATGTGCCGTGATAGGTGTAAACAGGGTACCAGTGCCGCTAGCGACATCTACAAAAAGCTTTGCCTGATACACCCCATTATTAAACCTATAAAAATGTACCTATTACCGAGATATTTTTAAATATTCGTTATTGTAATACGAGCAAGTAAATTGTCTTGTCCCATTCGTTGACTATAATAAAATGTCTTTCCGCATTAAAGCACGCCTTTGTCTTTGTGCAATAAGGTTTTAAATAAATAAATTAAGGATACTTTTTTATAACAGATTAAAAAGTATAAAATAATTTATTTAATCCTTATGAAGGATAAAACCACATACAGGTTTATAACTCTTTCTAAATTATCCTAAAAATTCTAAACTTGGTAACTTTTGATAGCTATTAAAATGCTTCAAATTGCCATCCACTTCTGATCTGTGGTCCAAATTTCTAGTCTCTGAAGGTAATTTAAAATCTATTACAAAATTCCATCCAAACACACTTACTCGTAGAAGAAAGCTAGTTAATAAAAATATTTTTAAAAAAGACAACGTATGTATTGATATAATAATGTTATGCATTTGGTAATTTGTGCACCACCTATGTTTCGTCACGTGTTTATTTAATAATAACAGTATTAAAATTGATTTTTTTTTGTTTTTAGTTGCTGATGCTGTGTCAGATTCATGAATACTTCAAAGTCAAAGTCAAAATATCTTTATTCACGTAAACCTATTACAGGCATTTATAAAACGTCATTAATTTAATTATTTTGAATGATTCTACTCCTGCTAGTAGAAGACTAAGCAGCAAAGTGATCCAATAAGTAAGCTGTTAGCAGAAGACCAGCAGCTTAGCAATTAACTTAATTCGTAAACGTGCTTAACCCTTTTCGAAATCAGCCTCGATAGATCATGCACTTATCTAACTACTTAGTAATTATATATATATATATATTTTTATTAGACAAAATAATTTATGTGAAAAAAAAAAAATTACAAATATATATTTATTAAATTGTTAGGCTAGTCCATAATCCTTTTTTAAGAAAAAAACATACAATAGTGCTTTTTATTTCTAAAATATTATGCAACGCACGAGGGTGCGCAACACATTAGAAAGCACAACGTACGAATATGTGGAGGGGGCTTTGTGGAATTCGCTGGTGGGTTTTTTTCCACAATTTTTATTAGAACTGAAGTATTTCAATTAATACCTTTTAATATTTTTTGTCGTGCTGAAAGGGTTAAAGAAGGCAATCTATAGATTCACCGAGTGCCAGTCTTTTGTGTTTCGATCTTGCCGCCTAAAGGTGGCCTTAACTTTTCCATCTAATGCATTAGCAATCGCTATTACTATTACTATTTTCCTTGCCTCTGCACTCCATTCAAACCAATTACTTCGATGACGTTTTTTATGCTAGACAGCAAATAAAGCCAGCTTTGTAAACTAAAAAAATAATTAAATTCTTGTTTCACTGTACAAAGGTTTTGAATGCAAATGCAAAAAATATATAAAATGAATTGTACGAGGGAAGCAATATTTGAAATAAAATTGTACTAGTCTATACATGTAAATGAATTGGTTTATTTGTAGTCAAATATGACACAAAGAGGTTTTTTATTGGAGTTTTTTTATTCATACTAATATTATAAATATGAAAGAAGTTCTAACTGTGTGTATGTATGTAAGTGGACTATTTTCAGGCCTTTATTACTAAACCGAATTTAATGTAATATGGCAGATATATTTCTTGAAACGTAGGAATGGGCATTGGCTACAATACAATATGTGATATCATGGGAGAATGATATTTGTATTTTTGTTCTTCACGTGATTAATTTAAATATAGCACTTATTGACAATTTTTCAAAATGTGTGTTAAATTGTTTATACTGCGTGGAATTTATTAAAAAGCAAATATAATATTACAACTCAATATCCGAAATCGCAGGACTGCACATACACTCTCCTTTCTTTACGGCATTCTCTATAATCCCAATGCACCCCCTTACCTAAAAGCTCGTTTTCAATTTCTTCGTTCTTCCCATAACAATTTACTTAAAATCCCTCCCCACTCTTCCAGCAGATATTTAGACTCCTTTTCGGTATCTGCAGCTCGCCAGTGGAACAGACTACCTTTGGTAATCAGACAAGCTCCATCTCTCAAAATATTTAAAGACAAGTTATACAATTTTTTACACCATAACTTTCTACTATGTACTTATATATGTATTTATTATTTATGTATATATTTATTTAATATGTAGGATATGTATATTTAATTAGTATGTATTAAATTTATAATGCATATAATAAATTGTACATAGATTAAATAAACTAAAAGATAAACCTAATTAATATAAAAACTAAATATGTATTTATATTTCATTATTGTTGATCACAATATTATTTCTGCACCCGCTTATAATGGCTCCCCATTCACAAAGGTTAGTTGGTAGAAAATGCATTTATAGCATTAAGCTCGCCTTTGTACCCACACTATTTTTGGTTCTGTACAATAAATAATTTATTATTATTATTATTACAACTATCTACCACGCGGTAGACCACTACCTACGTATGTTTTATTTAAATTATTCAGTAATAAAATCCTAAGTTAGGGTGTAGAGAAGTTTTCCTATAAATATCGCCACTCATATTTTTTATTTATTTAAAAACTTTATTGCACAAAGCACAAAGGCGGACTTAATGCCCGTAGACATTCTCTGACAGCCAAACCTTAGGGACAAATTTGAACAAATATAGGTGCAATGAAAGTAACAGTATTATACAATTATAGGATAATTCAACAAATATTATATACCTACTTATATATTCTTATATATGTATTACAATATCAATATACTAAAGACTAATACATACACAAACTTGTACATAAACATACACAAATACAACTTACTAACGTGGTTTAGAGCTATTCATGAAGTGTGAATAGACCAGTTTTTTAAACGACAATCTATTACTTGCCTGCCTTATGTTTAGTGGAAGATCATTCCATAATTTTGTGGCAGCTACTACGAAGGAGTTGGAGACAAATCCAGAATGATGTAAGGGAACAGAAAGAAGAGAGTTGTGAGAAGAACGTAAAGATTTATCGTGGAAAGAAGAGAGATAGGCAAAATTGTCCTTGAGGTATTTCGGAGTCGCAGGCTCGTTTATAACAGAGAAAAGGAGACAGAGAACTCTAAGATTTCTGCGACAACGAATTGGCAGCCACTTCAACTTAACACGATATTCAGAGATGTGATCGTATTTGCGTAAACAATATATGAACCGGATACACGCGTTGAGTAACCGATCCATCTTATTGAGCAGCATCTCTGACATATCAATGCTACACACGTCACCATAGTCGAGGAGAGGAAGGAGAAGACTTTGAGCAAGGGTAATTTTAGCTTTTAACGGCAGATTTTTTTTAAGTTTATTAAGAGAGTGCAGTGAAGCGAAAATTTTACTACTAGTTTTGGTTACCTGAGTTGTCCAGCTTAGATTAGAATCAAGGTATATACCAAGATTCTTCACCTCGCTGCTATATGCAATTGGGACGCCGTCAAACCGAACACGGTCAATAGTGTAATCTACTTTACTCAACAATCGAGAACTTCCTACTATAATTGATTGACACTTGCTCGGATTGACAACGACCCCAAAGCGTTTGGACCAAGAGAGTATACTACAAAGATCTGAATTAAGCCAAGCTATTGCACTATTGACTGAGCTGATATCCGACTGCACATAAAGCTGCAAATCGTCTGCATACAGATGGTAGTGACAGTGAAGTAAAGATGTGATGGCATTAATAAATATTGAAAATAATAGAGGTGAAAGGATGCCACCCTGTGGGACGCCCGTATCCAAGTCGCACCACTTCGATGACAACTTATCAACTCGAACCTGCTGCCGGCGACCGTGGAGATATTGAGTAAACCACGCCAGTGCCTCCGGCGATATACTTAGACGAGACAACGTAGAGATTAGCAAATCAGGATCTACTGTGTTAAAGGCATTCGTGAAGTCAATAAGTACCAGAACTGTCACCTTGGTATCATCCATGCCTCTTCTGATGTCTTCAGTTACTTTAAGTAAAGCTGAAGTGGTGCTATGACCAGTACGGAAACCGGACTGGAAAGGATTTAAAAGATTATTTTCATCAAGGAATAGGGAGAGCTGCTTGTAGACGACAGACTCGAGGACCTTGGATAGAAAAGGTAATATTGAGATAGGACGAAAGTGGGTAGGGAGCGAAGGTGAAGATATCTTTGGAAGTGGTATGATAAAGGCCTTGCGCCATTGGGTAGGAAATTGACCGGATGTAATGGAAAAGTTTATGATATGCGTAATAATAGGTATGAGAAGGTGTATAATTGGGATGATCATAGCACGACTGATAGAATCACATCCTATTGCTTTCGAAGTAATGGAATTAATCGTCTTAAGAACTACATCACCAGAAACCACTGTCAGGACAAACGGTTCAACATCTTGTACCGGCAGCGCGGCTATTTCTGATAAAGTACTTGACTTTGTGTGACTATCGAGAACTGGAGCCGAAGAGAAGTAACTGTTGAGTTGAGCAGGTGTCACGGATCCAAGGTTGATTTGGTCACGACAACGACCCAGACCTAGAGAATTAAAAAACTGCCATATTTTAGTAGACGACGTGTTTGAAATGTTTTCAACAAAGTGTTGACGTTTGGCGATCCTACACATCTGATTACAGCGATTTCTCGCAACCCTATATGCAGCTAGATTATCATCGCAGCGGTTACGCCTATACTTACGGTACGCACGATCTCGTTTTCTCATTGCAATGCGAACGTCGTCGGAGATCCACGGCACAGGTGCCCGCTTTAATTTCGTGGGTCGGAGTGGTGCGTGTGCGTCATATAGGTCAAGCAAGTGATGGTTAAATATGTCAATCATAGTATCAATATTGTCAGTCGTGAACAGCTTACTCCAATCCAAGCGAGCTGCGTCATCCCGTAGTCTGTTTGCGTCTATGCGAGAATAATGGCGCATAACTACTACTGGCGGGCGGTACCTGGGCGTCTTTACACGGTATGAGATATAAACGAGATCGTGGTGAGAGAAAGGAGCAAGGAGCTGACCGTGACTGGAGACGACATCGGGGCGTGAAGTAAGAATAAGGTCTAAGAGAGTATTAGTAGCATCTAAGTAGTGAGTAGGCCTAGACGGCAAAATAGACAAGTTGACTGACGTGATGATATTACGGAGTTTAGACGCCCTCGATTTGCCAGCCTGACGATCATCTAGGAGACAGGTGTTGAAATCGCCCATGACGACGTGGTGAGTATAAAGTGGCACTACCTCCTCAAGAACGCCTTCGAGGTCAGAAAAGTAGTTAATAGAGGGAGGGCAGTAGACGACACCAATCAACATCCGAGATCCTTTAAAGCTAACCTCAATAAAAAGATATTCTACAGAAGCCGAGTATAAATTAGGTGATGAGATAATTAGTTTATAGGGCAGATCTGCACGCAGGTACATGGCTACACCACCTCCGCGCGAGCCTGTGCGGTCGTTGCGGATCATGATGTAGCCTGGAAGTGAGTATGAGGTGGAGGGAAGTGAGGGTTTTAGCCAGGATTCGGAAATCAGAATGGCATCTACTACATCTGGAGAACAGAAAGATGAGAGAAGGTCTGTATAGTGAGCTGGCACACTCTGTGCATTTATATGACAAATGTTGAAGTTTTTATTAAAATTAGTAAATTCAGCATTTAACAAAGTATCCAAACCGGCATCTGCATCATAAAATGAATCAGAGGATGCAGTGCTAGGTATGGAATAGAAAGAGTCTTCATCACTATCGCAGTTCATATTTTGTAAATTTGTAAGTATAAATATAATAAACAATAAAATAATAATTAAAAAAATTATAATATGTTATCTAAACTAAGTATATAATTAAAATATGTCTAAGAATTATATACTGCATGTCCTGCCAGTTAAACCGATTGCATTATATATAAACCAATAACATTAACATTAATGCACTGATATTTTGGATCATAATATAAAGAAAAAAATATATATATATTGAAAAAAAAAAATGTCTTATTTATATCCACGGGACGTTAAGCAAACATTAGTTTGACTGACATTTATATGAAATATGCGAGCTAGCTGCGTTCTACAACGTACATTGATTTTGACATTTATTAATAAACATCGGAATATATTTGGTGTAACAAAACACGCAATGTACACTGCTAATCTATATAGGATTATAATTATTATTTTTATCTTGCTTTTTTTTTGTTTTTTGTGCCTCCTTTTTTTGAAATGTAAATATGTTTAGTCAGTGCTTTGTTATATTCTGTTAATTTTTGTTTTTAATAGTTTTTAGGAAACTCGAACTTGTTTTTTTGTAATACTTTATTTGTTTTCCATTTTCAAGTAAAGTTTATGCATTCTAATAATATTCTAGGTCTACATTTTATCTAGAAGGATTGTATTCACAAATTAAAAAAAATTATTACTAACTACTCACAGAAAATAAATACCTAACATATACATAATATATACACATAACATAACTAATACCTAATAAAAAACCTTAGATGAAAATTATTCTGTTGTAAGGCTGTCAAAAGAGCTTTTATCACAGCCTCTAGGATACACCTCCACTGTTGGAGATTGTTGTGCCTTCCAAAACATATAGCTGGAGAATTTGGCCTACACTCGCTACGCTGGCCAGACGGGTTGGCGAGAGTTTGATGTATTTTTTTTAATGCCAATGTATTAACGATTCCACAAGTTGATTTATATTATATATATTATTGGAGCCGGGACGGACGGCTTAACTTGCTCTCCGAGGCACGGGAACGGTGGAGTTGAAAATTATTTGTACATTGGTATATGCCGGGGGGTTTGAACTGATCTGCACCATCGCTCGCTTGTAAGAACGCTTTCTTTTAAATCCTACAAAAGAGCTTAAGCGATAAGTAAATCTGTCATAGACATTATTTCTAATAGGTTCTGGAACGGAACACAGAATCAATATATAATATGCAAAGGTCTTGAAAATTTGACAGGATAAATTGAGGCATGGTACTGTGTCTTAATATTGGAAACTAGGTCGTTATAAAAATCTTGCGTCTTCATTTACGTCTATGCGGTATATTTTTCCTCTAACACCGTACATCATGTCAAGGCATTAAATTTCTTTATTCATAGAATGAATCTTGTTACCTATAATTTGCCATGAGGTAATAGCAAATTTTATTTAACACAGGAACCTATTGCCAATATATTATTAGAATATTGAGGCAGTAAATATTTTTTGTATTAGTTGAAGCAATGGCACGTCAAATTGGGACCGGAGAACCAACCGGATGTCGAGTGGAAATCTAGGTCTTGAGGTGATACCGATTGCCTTAAATACTCGTATATATTTTATGCGAAGTGATTGGTTCTAGTGAAGTGAAGAGACTAGCCGAAAATAGTGAAGTACTGCTACCACTGTACCATTGTAATCTCAGCGGTACTCGTAGCTGAATTTTATTATTTATCGTTGTTGTGTAATTCTGTATTCCTTTCTCGCTGCTGGTCTTCTGTTAACAGCTTGCTGTTTGGGCCATTGTGATGCTTAGTTAGATCGCAGTAGTTTCACTAGCATTAGTAGAATCATTCAAAATAATTTAATTATTGACGTGTCACAAATGCCTGTAATAGATTTACGTGAATAAAGATATTTTGACTTTGACTTCGGACACTACTTCGAAACATTATTGTCTCTTCTTCGGAGCTGGAGCCATCCTGACAATATTTTTTTGTGATTTTACTACTGTATCTACAGATATTTTAAAATAACTATGTATTTTGGATGAACTATATAATGTACGTCTTTGTTTAATAGTTATTATTAGTATTTTAATATTATTATACTTATTTCATCACAAGTAGCCTGCTGGATCTATGTGTCCCCAGAGACCTACCATTGCATGCAATTATTTGCTACTCTTATCCAACCCCCACCAGCAACCTCATTATGCATTATTATATTACCTTATTATGCATCCGTCTGTCTGTAGGAGGGGGGCACATACTCTCCACTCTAGATAATCTTTTAGGAGCTTAACAAAATCTATTGCTCCATACCATCGTCGAGAGACTTTAGTGAAATGATGTGATCGTAAAGAACCTACAGATTAAAACACTGGACGAGTTTGTGCTTATCTAGCGGCCAGTTAGTTTTTTCGTGCAGAGGCGTCAATAAAATTCCCATTTCTACCCTCCTGATCGGCTCGTATATCTCAACCGTTACTGGTTATCCCATCCCTAGCCATAGTTTTATTTTATACTAGGACAAAATGTGACCCACCTGATTGTAAGTGGCGCGCAAGTTTCATGAATATTAGCAACTGAAATCAGACACTCATGACTGACATCAGTCCCTAACACTATGACGGCTTGACTGGGCATAACGACAATTTAAGCCTGATCCCGAAACGTGAGCATACTGGAAGTGAATGCAACCTGTGTTAGAAGGTAAACACATTGACATAGAATTCCTACTTCCTCCAGCAGGGGGTGCGAGTCTATTATTTTTAACAATGATTTTTGCAAGATATAAAAAAAGCTTGGACACAAAGTTGTTCTCTTTTAAAGTTCATATTAATCCCCTTGATCCTCTTGATCCTGGCACTTAAAGTAGAGTCTTAACCCTACATACATTGTCCACTCCAAGTAGAGTTAATAAAGTTGTTACTCGCTTAATGTCCGTGCGTTACTTTGATGTTTTAAAACCACTTTTAAAGTTACAGCTTTTACCTTCTGTGAATCAGAATTTATAGTTTAACGGTAAGATTTAAACAGCTCTAAGAACTAGCAACTTTTGTATCTACAACTATGTATATTGCCTCTCACATCAAGCTTACGGATTTATATGAAAGTGCGCGCACGTAGCGACCTGACCTTTTTGTTGCTATTTTCTACGTTTTTAGAGCAGACAGTGAAGTTGGTGAGCATCTTAGTTGGCCGTGGGCGCCCACTCTAAATCCTCTGCTAAGCTAACACGGTCGTAAAACATTGTAATTAAAATAAAATGTTTTCTCTTACCATTTATTTCCTAGCTACATGTACGTAACTTTACTACCGTTAAATAAAGACTAAGAATGATTGTAAACATATTATTATTATCGTTATGAGAGTAGTACAGAGGATGGAAACGATAAGTAATCAGAAATCGATATTTTATCTTTATCTATATGTAAGAAATTTTGACTTTTTCGTCGCATACTTTTACTATGGCAAACCAAAAATACGATTTTAGTTTGTATTTTTAATAAAAACAAATGTTATGATATTGTTATAGTGAGAGGGAATGGAGAGATCAAAACTGTGAAAAGAGCGGAGAGACTTATAGGAAAAGAGATAGGCAAATTTACTCTTGATGTATTTCGGTGTCACAGGCTCGTTGAGTATAGAAAATAGTAAGCAGAGAATTCGGAGATTCCTGCGACAGCGAATTGGTTGCCACTTTAACTTTGTTCGATACTCAGAGATGTGGTCGTATTTGCGAAGGCCGAAGATAAACCTGATACAGAAGTTGAGTAACCTGTTCATCTTATTGAGCAATACCTCTGATATATAGTCGAGAAGGGGAAGTAGAAGACTTTGGGCAAGGGTAATTTTAACTTTAAACGGCAAATAAATATGTGAATTTATTAAGAGAGTGCAGTGAAGCAAATAATTTACGACTCATGTTGAAGACTTGAGTCGTTCAGCTAAGATCAGAATCTAGGTGTACATCCAGATTTATTACATCGCGACGTTGTCGAACAGAACAGTGTCAATATTCATTAAGTCAACTTTCGTTAAAAACTTAGCACTCCCTATTATAATTGCTTGACATTTATTCGGGTTGACAACGGCCGTAAAGCGTGATGACCAGGAGTGTATTACAAAGATCTGAAGTTATTGCACTGCTAAGTGTAGTGAAGTCAGTCACATAAACCTGCAAATCACAGGTGGTAGTGACAGTGAAGGCACAAGGTGATGCCATTGATAAATACAGAAAACAGTAATGGAGAGATGATGCCACCTTGTGGGACACCTGTAGCCAGGTCACATCACCCTTACGACATCTTATCATCTTTGCTGACGACCGTGGAGATATTCAGAGATGTCCACAGGTGAGATTTTCAGACGAGACAACATAGGGACAAGTAAATCAGGATCTACTGTGTTAAAGGCATTTGTAAAATTTAGTATTAAAACAAGGACTGTAATCTTGGATTCTTCCATGCCACATCGAATAACTTCAGTTACTTTAAGTAAAGCTCATGTTATGCTATGACCGGGACAGAAATCGTTTGAATTAAGGAAATAGAATATTTTTCTATGAACGACATACTCAAAGACCTTTGACAAGAAAGGTAATAAAGAAATAGGGCGGAAGTGGAATGGAAGTGACGGTGATAAGATTTTGGGCAGTGGGATAATAAAAGAATTTCACTATCGGAAAGAAAATTGGCAATAATTGGCAAAGGTCAATAATTGTAACAATCATAACATGACTAATAGCGTCACATCCTATTGATTTTGAAGTTATTAAGTTAATCGTCCTAAAGACCTCATCGTTAGACACTTCTGCAAAGACGAATGGCTCAATAATGTCAGGTAAAGAAATGTCAGCAGTTTTGAATTTAGTAAGATTGTTCAGAACTGGAGCCGAGTAATGTTTCGTGTATTTTAATTAAAAATATAAAAATATGTGCGTAATTAACATTTAATAACGAAAATAAACTGACACGAGGTTCTCTTGTCGAAGAAGAACCTACACTTTAGTAGCATGCAGGTCAGCAAGGTCAGTCAATGACTGTCATACGCTGATTCATTCTGTTCTGATTGATCTAGCTTTGAATCTCATACTGTTTGGTTTCTTACCTTTTCGTGCTATACATTTAACAGTAAACGAAACGAAAGGTTAATAATAAAAAGTACCTACTGGACTTTCTGTGTGTTGGCTTGTTGTTGCTATGACATTTTCATGTTTTGACTACCTATATAAAATACAGACTTTAGACGTCTCTATATTAACTTATTAGCTTATTGTGTAATTACGTGTTTAGTAAAACCTGTCGTTTATCCTGTCAATTGTAGTAACGCCCATACCTATTATATTCTATTTAATTGTTATTAATAAAGTCGCAGTAAATACTAGGTCTCCGCCAACGCATTATAAATTGATGTAAGTATACTAAGGCCACGGTATGATTGCCGTTTTGGCTTTTTACAGTGATGATTTTACATTAATAAAGCAACCTAAAGAATATACTTGTATATAATAAATAAAAAAATACTTTTACTTATCGCGCGTTGATATTATTCGATGAATCATTCATGTTTATTAACGTATTCCGTTGCAACTCATATTTAGTCACCGACTAAAGGTTTTTTTTTTGGTTTACCATACTTCCCAGTTTAACCTCAAGCAATTAACATACTCGTAAATAGCTGATGTGTTGATTAGTTTGGCATCTAAGTTTCAGTAACATTAGTAGATGTTATGTACAAATAAAAAAACCGTATCTTATATGTACTCGTATTTGGTAAAGAGTGCAGGTAAAAGTGACGTGATTTATAATAAGAATTTGATTGTTAATAAAGTATAGCAATTGTTCCTAAAAGTAAGTAGTTGACATTTACCTTAACTTATTTTGTAGTCAAACGTCAAAACGGCTATCGTAGCGTGAAATTATTATAGTGAACGCCTATCGCGTAGTAATGGACAGCGTGTGGCATAACAATTATTTAAACTTTGACATTATGTTGACATTATGACATGCCCCATTTGCAGAACATATGAAATTTACTTGGAAAACGAAGAGGAATTATTTGCTGCACCTTGTTATGAATAATGAAGTACGTTAAGCTGGGTTCACATATTGCTCGGCGGAACGTGTCATTATGTTCATACATTTCTGGACATATCGTATCCCTCACATTCTTATAGTATCTCTTTCGATGATCGAAAAAAAAGAATGAACGGTGAAACCGTATCACAACAGCGGGGTGAGGCGGAGTGCACAATCGTCCGAAAACGAATCGCTAAGAAGTTTGGATCTATTCCTCTTCCTACTACAATTCAAGTTTATTTTACTTAATAAATAAGGCGAGCTAATCTTACAATTTATTATCTTATACAAGAAATGGATGTCTTTTACAATGCGTCTATTTTCGATAGAGATGAAATGGGGTTTGTAGTAACACAGTCCTCTATATTTAAGATGTTTTATGAATCTATTTTGAATAGTCTCAATATGTCCAACGTAGACCATATACATAGGGTTCCCAACCACTGAGGCGAATTCTAGGTGACTTCTGACAAAGGCGTTTTTAAGAGTATAAACTCGTATATAGTGCTTATTGCGTATTACGGCGAGGTGAAGAATCCTATATCTACGAGTTGATTCTAATCTGAGTTGGACAACGCACGTTACTAAAACTAGTGGTAAAGTGTTTGCTTCCCTGCACTCTCTTCTCTCGTCCAAGTTCGCACATTCGCTTCGTCGCGGCGAATATTAGGTTTTTCTTCAACAAGAAAACCTCGTGTCAGTTTATCTTCATTATTAAATGTTAATTACACATATATATTTATATTTTAAATTAAAATACACGGAACATTACTCGGCTCCAGTTCTGAACTATCTTACTAAATCCAAAACCTTTGCTGAGATTTCTTTACCTGACATTATTGAGCCATTTGTCTTTGCAGAAGTTTCAAACGATGAGGTCTTTAGGACGATTAACTTAATAACTTCGAAATCATTAGGATGTGACTCTATTAGTTGTGTTATGATCGTTACAATTATTGACCTTCTCCTACCATACAAATAAAATATATATCCCTTATCTCTGGCCAATTTCCTTTCCAATAGTGAAAAGCTTTTATTCTCCACGGCTTTTATTATCACCGTCACTTCCATTACACTTCCGCTCTATTTCTTTATTACCTTTCTTGTCGAAGGTCTTTGAGTCTGTCGTTCATAAATTCTATTTCCTTAATAATATTTAAATATATTGATTTTAATAGTAGTAAGGTAACCTTGACAAACTCTTGTGTCTGTCTGCATAATCTCTCGAAAACTATTGGTTTGATTTACTATTGATCAATACGTACAACTTTGTCAAAACTAAAATAATTCGTCCACTTCGGAACGGAATAGTTTTTAAGATATTTCTTGGGGATACTTCCTGTGACCTTCCTTTCAATTAGGTTCATTTTTTTTAATAATAAGTCAGTCTTGGTATTGGACTAACATGTAGGTGGTCTTTCAGGACAAAGATTGGGCAAACTAGGGGTGATTGGTTTGGGGAATTTAAAAAAACTCGTTTGTACGTATGAGTAGACCCAGCCTTACTCGTAGAGGCGTGTCACCTATCATTATGTCGGAAATGTCGTCGATAATAACATAATACCAACCTATTTATATCTCTAATACGAGTAATACGTTGATAATTGAATAATATATACCCGGCGCTGTGATGGCTTGGTTGTAAGAATGCGATCCTTAAATCCTACAAAGGTCGGTTCAAACCCAACCGGCATGTACCAATGAGAAATACACTTTTCTTACGAATATTTGTCATAGATTTGCAACACCACCGTTTAGAGCACGTTAAGCCGTCGGTCACGGTTCCACTAATACCAACTTGTGGAATCAATAATAAATTGTCATTAAAAATTTACATCATATTCTCGCCAAGCCGTCTAGCCAGCGTGGCGAGTGTAGGCGAAATTCTTCAGATATATGTACTGGAAGGTCCATCTCCAGGACTTCTAAAGGCTGTAATGAAATCAAAAGTGCAAAACCCACGATGGATATGAATACAAGGTTTTGCCGTTAGAACCAAAGGCACGACGATTGATGACAATCCTTACTAATGTTATATGTGCTTGCACTGATAAAATTTGGTAGAGATATTCCTTGTTTACGTTTTCTACTATTCACTGCAGATTAGTTATTATTTTAAAAAACGTGTTCTTGTAATAGTTTTAACATAAAATTTATTTTTTAAACTAAAGATTAACAATTTCAGGGAGTTCTTCGCGCCATTTTGCGTGGACATATCAAGTCCAAGCTTTTCGTTTTGTAAATTAGTTTACTGTAGATATTATTAGTCAAAAGTGGTGTTATTTTGCTAAATAATGTGCTACGTTGTGAATAATGGAAATGGAAAACGAGAAATTTAGAAGTTACACTTTATTTTTTGCGGTTTTCCCGCGCTGTGAACTCCCGTATACCCTTCGTGTGTGGGCGATATTGACGTGAATTACTCCAAGAAAAGCATCAAATACTGCAACACTTGGAATTTGATGATCCCCAACTCAGTTATAAACTCTGTTATGAACATAGATTATGTAAATAAATTACGTGATTAGGGCTGATGTATTCTGTACAATGTCCTTTAAAGAGACTTTATTATTATTAACAATTTCAGGCAAACTTGAATAGTTATTTTTTTAATATAGATTTTAATTTGATAGTTATTAAGTTATTTATATATACTTATATTTGATTATTTTAAAATAATTTGTTACACATGGGAGATTGTCTGGGCCTCATAAAATATTTTTTCCACAATTATTCCATCCAATTTGTTTTGCGTTGCAACTTAAGAAAAATAACGTAACTTAAGTTTAATCGACACACAATTAGTAGAATTGGGCTGCAGATGTGCTTAATAATTCCTAACATTAATACATAATATTATAAATAATGCAGATAATATTATAAAATTAGAAGGCCTAAATTTGTGTTTGATAATGCTATCTATTTCTGTCTAATTGACAGGTCTGTCCTAGTTAATATGTTTTAGAATAGACGTAGGAGCTAATGGAATAGTAATAATTAAAATCATGAAATATACCTAATTTTAAGGTTATCGTTATCCCCAAACCGGGAAAAGCTGTACACTAATGACATCCCAACCCTCTCTGAAGACCTGGAGGAAGACGGGGAGGACAGAGAGGAGGATGTCATGCTTGCACTGTTTGCGGGCGACAGTCTCTACTTCAGCTCTTCTCCAATCCAATATGAGACTGCTGACAAAATGTAGGACCTCCTGGATCTTCTATCTGCGTGGTTGAACAAGTGGCGTATGGCAGATTACGGCTGCCTGCAGCTTCGGGGACAGAACATCGAGTGGACTTCGACCGTCAAATACCTGGGCTACATCATTAACAGGACGTTGACAATGGATGAAATGGCCTGCCACGCTGTCAATCAGACGAAGGCAGCCCGAGCCATGTCACGTCCTGTTATGAATTCCAGCTTGCCGCTCACGTCCGTTCTCGTCTTACCTTTGCTGCGTTATGTTATGCCTAATTGTTTTTAAGACCCACTATCTTCGAAACTAAGGGTCACAGTGCTTAGTCGATTTTATCACTGGAAAAAGCAGAAGTTTTTAAACGAAGAGTGTAAAAAAATGAATTTACTAAAAGAAAATGTTAGTTGGTTTTCGCTCTAACCCGTATGTACTCGTATTTATATAAAACAATTAATAATAATCAACCGCTTTATAATAGACACCTATTACCGGAGGTCGATAATAGTTGCAGTAACTTTTATACATTTTTAATTATATTAGATAACCGACGACCTAAACACAGCCGCTGTTGATATCGCTTCTATGAGGTTGGTGCCATACGAATATTACATGAGAAGCTAAATCGTAAGAACGAAATCCATCATTTAAGATGGACATTATTGTAACTGGGTACTGTAACGACCTTGCTGTTATAATATAAAGTTTATAATTTTACGTAAAATTCTAACTATTCAGATATATCTTTTGCGAGATTTCCAATAAGATGTGGACTACGAAGAAAAATTCATATTAAATTCTAGGGCCGCGGCTTACTATAGTAGTATTGCTTATTGGATTCTATATATTTTTTTATAAAAAAAAAGTTAACAACATTGAAGGGCGTCTGTAACGATATAGCTCTTACATCAATATAAACTTCATCTTTTTCGTAAAAATGGAAAAATGGTCTAAATAAATTAAATTTTACTTCTTTAACAATCTCTAGTACGGGTGAGAAATTCCATCTTATATAAAATTTGCTTAAACTTCTTCCGTATGTTGAATAACATAAGTTCCTATTTACCTTGCATATTGTAGACCTACTCGTATATCGTTTTAAAAGAAACGTATTGATTATAAGAAATGATTAAAAGTGTAGTGAGATCGAAACCTTAAGGTATACTACAGAGATTATTTTAAAAAATGTTGATACCAAAATTATTTTTGAAAAATACGATACATAAGAATCATATAAAATGTATTATACCTAAAGGCAATACTTTCATTATATATATATATATATACTTAAACACTGGTATAAACATTAATTATTATTACATAAATCCAACGACATAATAAATATGTTACTTTTTTTTTATTATTCTTTTTATTTATAATATGGCATTTGTTACAATTTGCCAGTGTCAAAGTTAGGGAAAGACGGGTTAAATAAATAGGACTTAAAAAATTTGGAACAGGATCAAAAGAGTAAATACAAAAATGTAGAATTAATAGAAAAATACATCATTATATACAAAAATAAGACAATAAGTAATGGATTATATATATAGGATAGGTATATTTATATTTTAATATTATTATCTACAATAAATGAACCAATTATACTATATATAAATTTACTTCGTTTGTTATATACAAGGAGGGATGAAATATTAATAGAAAATGGAACTCGGTGAGAAATAAGAGAGGAGATGAACAAGGAACGGTCATATAAGGGACAAGAGAAAAATATATGATTCATATCCTCCACGTCCAAAATATGTTACTTATATATTTGAAAAGTTTAATATATCGATAATAAAGGAGTAGTAGGTAATAGTAGTAGTGGAATACAAGTAGAACGAGTATGTAATAGAACAGACGACCAAAATTAGGGCATTTAAATTTTATGACGCGAACCGGGTGGACCTGAAAGACGATTTTCCAGTTGACTAGACTACGTTGCAAGGTATACGCGATTTTCTCGATAAAATCTCTAGTATTTCGAAATCTTTACAAATAGCTTATTTTATTGGGAGTTTAATTCTCCTAAAACTTTGATCATTAAAGTCGTCGTGTAACTTCATGAGAACAAGACGAAGAAGGGAAGACGCTTCTACAGTGATGACGAATATCCTGATGTGGTTAAGTGAATTGATTTTATTATCATACTACCAATGTATTCATAAATTTTATTCGAAGTAATTATAGTACATTAAATATAAATTAAAAGCTACCTAAATAATAAAATTAAAAATAAACTAAACTATAAATAAAAAATGTCCTCTAGAAACGTCCCATCCGAGATAGTCCCAAGGAGACTGGCAACATTTCCCCTCTGTATAGCGAGGCTAATACGTTGGCAGAAATAATTGCCAGCCTTCCTGTCTCCAGACCTTTCTGTCAGCCGCTTTCACAACTTATCATAATTGATTTAGTGCTTTAATTTTTAAATCGTTGGCACTATTGTATAAGATTGATTTATAAACCTTGTAATTATCATCTTAGTTTGCAGTGAAATTTTAACTACGAGCATTTCTAGAAAATACTAGAATATCAAAATACCTTTTGATTAATATTATACACTATGCAGCATCATAATTATGGAATTAATGACTTTCGTTCTAAGTCAAGTTATCTGAACTGATTCATAGTAGGTTATGTACTAAAAAATGCACGTCCCACATTTTATCGACAATATTATTATATAAGAATGACATACTCCGAGCGACAATATATGATAATATGACCTCATCATTATTATATCTACAACATATATATGAGCAACATGCTCTGGGTGACAAGACCGAGACGACAAGCCCGAGTCGATAAGCCCACAACGTCACTTTATCTATGAAAATAAAAATATACACAATGAGCATACGGACGATGTGGTACCAGGGTTTGCGAGAAATGAGAAAGAGGGCACCTCAGCATTTTTCTTCCATTATCTCTGGTTTAAGATGAAGGAGGAGTAAACACATGGTGCTGGGATGCGTATTCGCCGTCAGAATAACCGGCCGCCCTTAACCCACCTTCCGTGTTGCAGGTCCAGAACACAGCTCATATCGTCACATGTTGATTCACCTTAACACTATAATAATCATTATTATTTTTAGGCTTAACTTTAATTTATGATTGTGTATTATTTATTTAAGAAATTATGAAATTATTTATCATGTATTGATTTCAAAACGAAAGGAAAGTCCTCTAGACTTTAGACGATCGCAACGATATTCACTGGCTATTATTTCGTAAAATTTCGCTTTCCTTTTGATTACGGGTTAAATTTTGAGGGATGTTAATTTCAGGGTTGTGTATGAGCTTTCCTAGGCGGGCGGTTTAGTTTTCTCAGTAGGTAGGTTTAACATCCAACCCTTCGTGATTGTGTAGCATAAGATCTACGATGAGTCAACCCCTCTACTCTACAGTAGTGTTATAAATATTTATATTATTATCAACCAAAAGTTTTCTATGCAACGGCATCAAACTGTATAATAAATAACCGATAGAGATAAAAAGTTTAGAATTTATAGAATTTAAAGGTAAAGTTAAAGATATTTTGATTAAAAAAAGTTATTATGATTATCGGGATGCACTAGCAGATGACTTTGCATAAAAACTTTATAGTCGTAGTTATAATTTTAAGATTATAAGTTGACACGGCCCCTTTACAGCCACGAATTTAAGTTAAATTTACATTTTTTATAATATTTAACATTATTGCCATTTATTTAATTTCATATTATTACAATTTTAACTTTAATTTGACTCGGCCACTGTACAGCCACGAAATTAATTAAATTTCATTATAATTAGACATTATATTATAATTATTTTAGATTATAAGTTGACACAGCCTTTATACAGCCACGAAATAATTTTTATTTATTATTTTAATAATATTGTAAAAAATTGACAATATCCGAGTGTTACATGTGAACCATATGGAAATAAATATTTTGAATTTGAATATTTTGCTAAATGTTCGTAATATGTAAAGTTTAGGCGATTACTTTAAGTAAAAATAATTTAAAATATGGGCATAGACGTCGACAAGTTTTGAATTTGTAATAACCTAAGTGTGTTTAATCAATACCCAACCGAAATATTTGTTATATTTAGAAAGTGCCGCAGCAGGGCGGGCGGCTTGGCGGCGGCGACAAATTTATGAATAATTATTGAATATGTATTTTCATACAATAATTTTAGTTTTACGACTGTAGATATTTTTATATAATCTTATGTCAATCCAAAATAATGATACTGACATCAGTCCGAACTACTACGTACCACCCACTTCGAATAGTTTTTATGTTTTTTAGTTGATATTAGGAAGATAGAGTGGAGTAACTAAGAAGATTAAAAATTTTAAGCAACATAGGAATAATTCAAAGTACCTAATAATCTTATTTCGATATATTACAAACCCTATTTTTTATAAAACAGTACGATAATAAAAGAATAAACAAACTACCTGAATTTTAGTTTTCGGAACAATAATTATTGTAATTATTTGATCAATTAGCAGGAATCTGTTTTCAACAATTATTTATCCGTTATAAAGGCCCATTTACATGATGCCATTTTATTGTACATACAAGATGTTTATTCGAAAAAAATGCTTACGTAATATAAAATTAAACACTAAATTATAAACAACATAAACTGCGCTACAAATAAAACTAAAATATAAAAACTAGTATTTCCCCCTTTGAACGGCTAGGCTGACCTTTTGAACAAATTATTCTCTACTGAAAGGATGACCCGTCGCAAAGCGGATTTTTCTCCAAGCTCACGAGAGAACGCCAGAGCCTACTCAGATCACGGAGTAATAATTAAATACAATAAATAATAATTTGGGAGCAATAACAGACCTTCATGAATTGTAATTAAGAACTATTTACCACAGGATATTGTTTTCAAATTTTAACTCTTATAAACAGACTAGCGTTTACTGTTTTACTAACCGACTACAACAAAGTTACATTTATTTGTGTTGAAGAATCTTTTTATTTGGGTGTAGAACGTTATAAAATATTTAAAAAAAAAACAGTAAATATGTATTAATATTTGGTTCTATCAACACATAGTGTGAATGAACTTACTACACGCATAATTGTAAATGAAGAGAGAATCCAATTGAATACAATAAAAATAAAAAAGGTATATATTTTCACTCACAAAACTTAATATTAGTACCTAACAATATTTTAGAAACATTATGTAGGTGGCTTAGTCTGTGTAAAAGCACTCCAGGTTCCTCTAACTCAAACTAGGTATTAATGAATTGTAGTGTAATGTAATGTTTTATAGTGTAATGTAATGTATTGTAAAGTAAAAGTAAAGTAACATCACCTTTCCCTTTCGGGGTGATCAGAAACCACGCCTATTAATAAGCAGATTCACATTTAGCCAACTTTAGGCCAACTATAGGCCAATCATTCTTCTTTTTGTGTCTCGACCAGGAATCGAACCCGGTCCTTAACCGCTAGACCACGGAAGCAGTTGTAATGTATTGTAGTGTAATGTGATTACATAAATATGTAAGTTATTTTAATTATATGTTTTTTTTTTTATTTTTATAATTTTATTATGCTATGTGTTCTAATCGTTATTTATTTTATAGGTATTTATAATTAGGTATATACATATATACTTTTACATAGTTTCAGTTTCATATTAAAATTTATATAAGTATTATATTTATTTATTATTAAATTACCTATTACTTTTAATATTTACCTATTTAAGTAAATGGAAATTTATTATATCATTAGTTTAATTTATAATATAATTAAAATTACATTATAAATTATTGTAAGTGATAATGGTCTTTTACGCTAAGAAAAAATTTGAAACTTGTTTAATAGATCAAGTATGCTTTGTGTTGTTTATACTATTTCATTTCATTTATTTATTTACCATTTCATACATTTGGTACACTCGGTTTCATAATATTACAAATTAATTATTTTACTAATCATGATAGCTAATGAATAACAGCAAAGAACAGCCTTCATCGTTACCAGATAAGTACTACCTACACTAATAGATGCTGCTGTAAAAGGGCGTTGTCATGGTAATAATAATATGGTATAACTATGTCAAAACAAAAGAATATTTTCTACTACTAAACTAAAATTAACTTGTTTCTCCATATATATATATATATATATATATATAGACTTAGTTCCTTCAATTGAAGTTCAATTTAATTGTTCGAGTATATAACAGACAAGAAAACTTGCATCGTGTAAATGAGCCTCAACGGCCATTATTTCCAATTGCACCCACACTCGAGTTAAATAAAGTAATTAAATAGTATTCTCTATAATTATTGAAAAATGCCAACAGTGACATTTATTTGAAACGACAGGTTACCTGATGAATTTGAGACCAAAATTGGCTGTATATACGAGTACAATGCTGTGCAAATACAAGGAAAAGCTGCGTGTTCAGGTCTATTATTGATTAAGTAATTTGAGTTGGCATAATGGAGCTATTCGTGCATTTCGTGAACAGTAATGTAATGGCTTCATATTATCTACAGGTAGAAACTAGTACGAAGTTTGTATGAGATAACTTTAAAATACCTTTTTCCTATGCTGATTATTGTCAGTGTCACGGCGTGGAGAAACATCAATCGAGCGCTTGGTAGTCCAGAGGAAAGTCGATGGCAAGAGGATGCGTGGTAGGTCTCCAATGAGATGGACCAATCAGGTGAAGGTTGCAATGATTCATCCCTTACATGAGTGCACTAAGAAAGCCGGGGTCCGAGAGAAGTGGCGACGGCTTGTTAAGCGTGCCACTAGCACTCCAATGGCGACCACGACCACTCTGCCAAGAGTGTAGCGACTAAGAAGAATGCTGATTATGGAGAATCGAAAAAATATTATAAATCTAAATATATTTTTTCCTTGGACACTACCTTATCGTGATTGTATATTGCATCTGACTGTTATACAATGGACTAGATATTTTATAACAGGCCATGTTCTTCCTCGTTTCAAATGTATAAGGTAATCTGCATCGAAATCACTAAGACCTTCGATAGTGTGCTTTGATTTCTAAATAAATATTTTTACGCAACTTCCATTTAAATTTTAACGTATTATACAGAAACATAAGTGCGACATTAGCGTCTTTGTGGATAAAAATGCATCTGAGCTTATGTTAGGGTAGCTGGTATACTGCAGGGCATAGTGCTGTTACCCATACTCTTCTTGTGGGAATTATTTCTGAATAGTATAAGTTTCTAATACCTTAGATCATAGATGTAACCTAAATCCACAATAAATTTGATAAACTTTTCGCATAATCGTTGAGCTTGTGTTTTGCCGCACTTTTAGTAAATGATAACGCTACTTTAAACATTATATAGGTAACTGCAATGTGTTAATTGATTAAAAAATTATACTGCGCGTAATTTATTTTAGTTTTCAATATACCAATTTTGTATTTTACAGTTCAAAACAAATATTCTACACCAATAGAGTATCCCGGTCATTACTCAATTATTCCAATATTATTTATTCAATTCTTCCACACAAATTGTATAGCTTCCAATTTCGTTGTTAACCGTTAACCTATAATCATCAGAACGATGCAACTTCTAGGGTTCCAACTTATCGTTCCGCGAAAGAAACTTAAAGCCTTTCGCCAATAACAAAAAGTCTATTTTTTCTTTTTCGCGGCAGCAGGCATTAAAAGTCGATGGTCGAAAATAATCGCAAAAGCCTTTAAAGTTTTCACTAAGTCGGTTATTTTCCATACTTACAATTTACGTAATTACCTATTGCTCAAACTTGGTAACTAAAAAGTGGTTTCCTTTAAAATTACCTATATTCCACGAAGGCCTAATTATATCTTGGTGATTTTGTTAATGTGGTAAGTATATAATGGTTGGGACTAAACTCAGAACTACCATTCTTTTCCCTCAAACCATTATGTCATGCTATAAAAAGGTTAAAGTAGATTTGGGTCAAATCGCTAAAAGAAATAAAACACAAAGAGTTTTATTTATTCAAAAATAGGTCACAAACATTTTTCAATGCGAGTCCATAATTGTAATATCAATATAAAATATAATAAAACTAAACTAAAAAATATTAATTATAAACCAGTGACATCAAATTGCTATGATATGAAATAGCTCTGCAGCAGCTGTTATAAAATTCTATTTATCTCCGGGAGATGGCCCTCAATTGCAGACACTGTTTGCAGCAACACCCCTCCAACTACCCCGCTACTGCAGCAAATATTGTGACACCGTTAAAACTGTGTCAGATACTATCTGGCAAGGCGAGAGTGAGGAGGCCGGCAATAGGGTGCACACAAACATACGCTATCGTACGTACGTGCATCTGTCTCACCCACTCAAATGCACCGTACTATACTTACTACATTTAACCTAGATACGATAGAAGTTACATTTACGATACGTTACGTTACGAAATATTGGCTTTAAGAAAGTAATTATAATACATTACAATAGCATAGTTTGTAGCTAATTACATACTTACACATAACTTTTACGCTGTTATTGACTCATTTCATTGAAATTTGAGTCGACACGGAATTCGGTAGTAAGAAAGTGGGATTTCGCAGGCTTATTTGGCTTTATATCGATTCCTTGAGATTTTTATTCACGAATTGCAGAGTTAATATAATAATTTAAGGTTATAATTTTTGACATACCTGGTTGTGTATTTCTTCTGCTATCTGTCTATGAGGTCTTCGTGGTCTTAGGATATTTAATAAGGCACTTTTCACTAATAGAAATACTATTGTCAGCGGCTTCTCGCGCCGTAGATCGTAACGCGGGCGTGCTGTCTTGCGGCTTTAGGGTAGCGTGGTGTCAAAACACGCATGCGCTTGGACCTCTAAGCATACCCCTGTCACAATTTCTTCAATGAGTGACGTCACATGAATCCCATTTCCTAGGATAATTCAAACAATATTGGGCATCATTAATATTTCCGAAGAACGAGCATGAAACTATTTGATTTTCACCCATTTGACCCGGCTACGCCCATGTAGTATACAAGTGCAGTAATCGGCACACAAACTTGTTAAGGCAACTGTTGGGTCACATGTTGAGGCTTGAAAGCTAGTCAAATAGACATACCTAGACACATACAGACAAAGCTTCTTTCACATTTATAATATTAGTATAGATTATCAATATCACCGACTTGATATAATTATTAATATCTCAAAGGCCCAGGCTTCACTACCAATTCGGTTCAGAGGTCTGGGAACTTTCTAGTGTAGCACTGCCAGCGTTTCTGTCGTATGTACATTGTACTGTCGAGCTCTAAGGGAATATCACAAACCCATCCTTGGGTTCCGTTGAGCCGTCGTACTTGTCAGATGCCAGAGATGCCTGGTCATTAACATGCCCCAATAATTCGGTTACAAATTTAACGAAATTTCAACGACTATGGGACGAGCCGGTCTGCAAACTGGTACTGGAAGATATTTTATCTTCCAGTAACACGAGAGAGCGGGCTCGCCTCATGGCCGTTTCCACTAGGGAGTCGGGTCTCTGGTTGCAGTCTTTAATATTTATAATATTTAATTGAATTAATATTTAATTTATTTGTGATATTTCTCGAGTTTGGTACGGTAGAGACATCGACGAGCTTGCCACTTGTCATGATTGGCCTATAGTAAAGTTGGCTAAATGTGAATACTCTTATTTATAAGCGTGGTTTCTGACCACCCCGAAAGGAAACCGTCGTGATGATACTTTTTTATATATATAGGTATATAAAAAATATATATATATACATATATTATATATATATATATATATATATATATATTTTATATACCTATATATATAAAAAAGTATATATTTATATGTATAATTTAGCTGTAAAATTTCTAAATAAAATATATAAATCACTGGCTGACGGTGCAATAAAGAGCCTTCAAAACTAACCCCGACGAAACGAAAGAGGTAGGCTTAATTGTCTCTGCCTACCCCGCAAGGTAACTGGTGTAAAAATATGTATGCATGTAAAACATAATCGGACGATTCACTCAGACTAATAAAAGGGTGAAATATTGAAGGGGTGAATGAACTAAGGGGTACACTCATGAACGCGAACAACTTTTTGTATGCGACTAATTCGAAAAATAAATCAGCTGTTTTGTTTATTTGGTCTAGGTATCGTAATTTTTTTCGAGTAGCTAGCTGGTACCATATAAAGAGTTATTGGTTATGAGTATATCATAAGTTCATTCATTGGCACCATGCCACAGGATAGCGATTTGGAGGAGCTATTATTTTTGTGATAATTTAATTTTTATTTTCTTTGCTTTGTTTTTTTTAGTTTTTGTTTAATTATAGTTTATTTAATTTAAGGTTTTCTTTAATATACTTATACAGCTTTAAGAGAGCTATTCTATAAATATCATTCATTACCCTTAACTTTCGAAGGTGGGTACCGAAGTTCATACAATACGAAGTTAATACAAATCTTGTACCATCCTTTGGCGTGGGAAATATTAGATGCATTTCAAGGCAAAACATTTTTATATCAAATCATACAACGAATTCAAACAGAATATTAAGTAAAGTAAAGTAAAAAATTCTTTATTGCACAATAAAGAATAATAAACTTAGTTTAGTTCTGGCGTTGCTGATAATTATACTTGTATTTGATATGGTTATAGATAGTATTACATTTAATTTAATATGTATGTATATTATTATTGTTTTTATGTGTAGTTTATATGTATGTATTTGCATGTAGTATTAGTATGTAGATATGTAAATATTATTTATTTGTATGTCTATGTGTATGTAAGTATGTAAACGAATTTTCCAAGAGTGTGGCGATCCCAAATGCCATAACTACCTAAAACAGAATATGTCCATAATAATTCAACGAGGAAATGCGGCGAGCGTTTTAGGTACCCTCCCTAGTGGTAAGCCCTTAGTTTATTTTGTAGAATAGCTTTAATTTCATAGGTATTTTTAGTTTTAGTTTTCTTTATAATTAGTTTTTAGTCAATTTTATTTTAATATTTTTGTATCGAATTACCTACTTCGAATAAATATTTAATTTATTTATGATAAAAAAAAAAAAAAAAGTATGTATTAATTTATATATGTCATTATATTGTCTAATTAAGCCTGTAATTGCACCTACCTTTCATTGTTTAATTGCTCTTGTTGTCCCGAAGGTTTGACTGTCATAGAATGCCTAGCGGCATTAAGTCCGCCTTTGTACTTTGTGCAATAAAGATTTAAATAAATAAATAAAATAAATAAATAAATATCTAAAATAAAATATAGTACATAGGTGAGCTTAATACCTTCAAGGTATTCTCTAACAGCTAACCTTTGGGAGAACGACAAAAGATATTGTGGGATGCAGAGTTAAAAGGAAAAATGTATAATAACTAATAATAGCAATAAATATATACTTAAATATACACATTATAAATACATACACATAATATATAAATATACTTATATACAATACTTACATAAATAACAATCCATGTTAAGTTTAGAAATTATTATATTATAGAAGGTTAACAAAGAAATAACTTTTTTACTGCCACGACTAAGAATTATACCGGCAAGAGTTAGTATTCTTTCAACTGTATATTTAAATATTTTCTTTTAATATTAGGATTTTTATTCGTATGGAAGGAATTTAACCCTTTAACATCCAACCCCGTATTCACGTAGTAAGCAAAGCACTTTTTTCTGACATTTGATTTAAAACAAATGAAAACGCAAATTAAAAGCCTGCCAAGTCGAAAACGGTTCAGCGGACATACATATAAGTAAATCTGAAAAAATGTACGTAACGATGAAGTATTTGTTACCAAATATTGTGTTATTGAACGTTACAAAATTATTACATTAAGCTAAGTATACTTTGCTCTATATAGACTATTTGGTAGCGTTTTTAGTATTTCAGTTCTGAAAACACACTGAATCAGATTTGAAAACACAATGATTCAGTTCTGAAAACACACTGAATCAGATTTGAAAACACAATGAATCAGTTCTAAAATGCTTAACTTAATTTCATTATTTTATGGTTATAAAGGTATGCTTTTTAAACAATTACTTAATAGCAATATAATTATAAGAAGGCTTTGGCCTACACAACTAGGCACTTTATTATAGTAGACAATTTTATAATATTATTAGACAAATATTGTGTTTATTAGTAACATTTGTTTTAAAATATATTTATTCAAAATTTATCAAAATTAAATTTATCAATAAATGGAATGGAATAATAATGGAAATTGGGGCTGTTCCTTGCCATACTGTATCACCATATCTGGCCAGGTATTTAGCATTGTTATTTAGAAAAATTTACTTAACCGAGTGTTCCGATAGGATCCTATGGCAATAATATAAATATATATTTTTTTTAAAGTTAATAACAATTTTGTGTTATTTCACCTTGATCTAGTGGGTAAGACTGTAGATTTAGACGCGGTAGTACATGGTTCGATTTCTGAGCGATATTTTTATATATTTATTTGTTTGGTAGTCTAGAGACATTGAAAATCTTGTAACTTTATCATGAAGGTCAATAGTAAAGATGTCTAAATTTTAGCTTCTTTATAAGCCTACATCTCTATTCTGTTACTTAAGCGCAAACGTTATATATTGGAATCCGTTAACTTTGTATATACCACGGTATTAAAGTTCAAGTTTGCACGGACGCCGTCGAGGTCAAGCGCGTTTAGAGTTGAGAATTAAATAATATTTTGTAATTATGACGTAAACTCTGAAGTAAATAACGAAATCCACTAATAACGTTTGCGACTAAGTAACGGAATACTGGCTTCTAACCACACGCAAGGGTTCAATACGATCGTGATGATATTTATTAATTTTATTTATTTATTAAATACTTTATTGCACTTTACTTAAAAGTATGTACAAAGGCGAACTTAAAGCCATTTCGGCTTTTTCTACCAGCTAACCTTTGGGAGAGTGAGACAGTATAAATATGTGGGGTGCAATTCTAACCAATAAACTACATAAATAGTATGAATACATAGACTACATAAATACTCATCAATATATAAGTATTATAGAATATATATGATGATAATATATTATTAGGAAATAGAAATTTGTGGAGTTAACATATATTGTTCTGCTTGTTTAAAAAGAAAGTATTAAGTAGTTTTTTAAAGATGTGAATGGAAGGAGCTTGTCTGATGGTCAGTGGAAGTTTGTTCCACTGGCGAGCAGACGATACGGTAAATGAATCTGAATATCTGCTGGAAGTGTGGGGGATGATACTCTTTATGTCTTCCGTTTTTGTTAAATCTGTATTTGTGTTCTAAGAATCAGTTATGAAAACACTAAGAATCAGTTCTGAAAACACTAAAAATCAGTTATGAAAACACTAAGAATCAGTTCTGAAAACACTAAGAATCAGTTATGAAAACACTAATAATCAGTTCTGAAAACACTAAGAATCAGTTCTGAAAACACTAAGAATCAGTTATGAAAACACTAATAATCAGTTCTGAAAACACTAAGAATCAGTTCTGAAAACACTATGAATCAGTTCTGACAAAAACTAAGAATCTGTTTCGAAAACACACCAAATCATTCTGAATACTCATCGAATCAGTTTTCAACACCTTATGGTCCTGAACGGGTTAAGACGTTAAAGTAGTAATAACCTAATTGCTTACTAAAACCCGCCCGACTTTGCTACCACTAAATATCTATATAATACAAAATAGCCAACGAACAAAAAAAAAATTATATGGCTACTTCATAGGATTACAACCTTTATGATCGCTAAACAATCACGCTTAGGTTAATGGTAATATAAAAATAAAAAAGCCTTGGCCTACACAACTAGGCACTTTATTATAACACTCAACAAAGCGCAATGATGCTATAATTTAGGCCATATAACTAAGGCCTGGTCACACCGCTTGCGTGCTCATACGTCTGGTAGTCTTACGTCTGCTTAGGAGTTTGTCTGTATACATACTGGTGACTGACAAATTAACAAAAAAATAATATAAAACTAAGACCTTTGCCAAAGCGTTTGGCCAACGTAGCGAGGAAAGACCAAAATCTCCAGAAAAATAATATGAAGGGCTGGAAAATATCTGTGTCTTCCCTCGTGTAGCCACGATTCAGACTTAGCTGTAAAGGCATACAGGGTCAACAGTGAAAGAGAGGCATTTTAGTCCGTAGGTGCTTTGAGTTCTCCTTATAACGCCCCAAGGAGGCCTCGCGAGCGGTGGCCCTTAATTCTGTGGTCGTATCGTAATACGGTTAGGCGATTCCGTTTGTATTTATTGTATTTATTTTTTAGTGTGTTCCAAAAATATATTTACAAAATATTAAAAAAATATATATATTATTACTACGGATACGGATAATAGTCCCGTCCGCGTGGAATTGTGACAAGAACGCCGGCTACATTTCCCCGCTGAATTGCAATATTGCTTTGGGCTAGATTAAAGAGTCGGTCCTCTTGTCACCGGAGGAGATGACAAGACGCAGTTTATTTTATTTTAATTTGTAGTAAGGACAAATACACATTCTTTACCATAGACACCAACCAGGTTTTATTAACTGATAAAGCCAGAAAAGTTTGTCAGAACCGTGCGGAGAATATACAAACAAATACGTAAATACAGAAAATGCATTCTTTTGAGGTCCCTAGATATTTCCGACGGGTAGTACGTAATGCGCCCATGGGTGCGCCCAGGGCTTTAATGGGTCAGGTCGTATAATTATAAAAGCCTGCAGCTTAATTAGTATAATTAGTCGAACGTTATAAAACATACTTTGAAAGCATATTCGATAAAAGAGCCAACAACATTTACTGGAAAATGTAATATGACGGCCATCAATTTAATTGCAATATTTCCCAGAATACACATTTTATTTCATATACTTTACCACTTTGTTTTAAATTTTTATATTAATATCACATTGCGTTTCTAATTAAAATTTAATATCAATGTTTAATTATCATATATATTATTGGAAACATATTACAATAATACTTTTATTGGTTTGTCTAAACCTATTTAAAGTGCCTATTCAACAAATAGTACTTTAAGATACAAGTAAGGTAGGTTGATCACTAATCCAGGATTTAACTACCTCGACTTCGGCTCGGTCTGCAATCGCCTCGACTGTTATTTTAAATTATTTATATATAAAAAAACAGTGGAGGCGATTGCAGCCCGATATATATTAATAAGAAAACATTAATTTATTCTATGGGAAATTTGAACTAACGTAATTTAGAAAAGTTTATTTAAGTCTTACGTTTAAAAATACCACTAATTACATGGCAGGCTGTCGAAAGTTTACTTATATAAACTTAACCCCATTTGGATGAACCGGGGAATAGCTTATTATTAATTTATTTTAATGAATACGGTTTATTTCATCACTCATCACACATCACTGCTGTGTCTAGGCCTTCCCCAATGCTCGTCATTCCAATCTCCGCCAGCGTCCTTTTTCAGTCCTTTAGTCATCCATTCGCTGGGGAGTTGCCCACTCTGTATCTTCCCGTGTCTCCTCTACTACTACTCTAGAACCCGTTTGCCCTATGCATCGTTCGTCGGTTCTGCAGCAGATGTGTTCAACTTGATATTTTTAAAGCAATAATGAACATGGCGTTTCAAATTCATACTCAAGCCTAAAACTTAAATTCAAGAATTTGTTTCGATTTTTTTCCAACTGGCTGACATGGATATTATACATTGGGCGCCAGACGGAACAAGCGAACTCAAGATAATTTCTAACAAATTAGAAATACAATACTTTATAGGTTATAATACTATTAAATGGTTTACCTACTATCAAAATCATATACTGTTGCCTATAGGCTTTCTTGACAATTGTGTTCATATGCGTAACAAAGTCAAGCTTAGAGTCCATCATTATGCCCAAGTCTCGTACTACATCAACTCGTGAAAGTTTTGTATTATTTATCTTATATTCGAATTTAACATTAACTCGCTTTCTTAAATAACTTATAACTTGACATTTCTCTAGATTTAGGTATAACATATTGGTAGTGCAAAAATTTTGGAAAACAATCAAATCCCGTTGCAAGTCAATGCAGTCTTGGACAAATTTAACAATTTCAAAGAGTTTTGAGTTGTCTGCGTATAAAAGGACGCAATAATCATTTAATTTGGAACACATATCGTTGATGTACAGTACAAACAGCAACGGCCCCAAATAGGAACCCTGTGGTACACCTGAACTAACACCCTTAAATCCAGAGACGAACCCTTTTAGTATATTAATTCATAGGGGAAATGCTGCACTGGCAATGCAATTGGGCTCCATGCTACAAGTCAGCGATTTGGAAGAGCTATATTTTTTTTAGGTTTAATTTAGTTTTTCATGTAATATCGTTTATTTAATGTAAGAAGCAAGTTTACATTTAGCACATTCACATTATAACAAGTGTCAAGCTCGTCGATGTCTCTAGAGTCCAGACTCGAGAAATGTCACAAATAAATTAAATAAAGAAATATTGTGTTCTCGACCAGGAATCGAGTCCAGAAGAACGTCTGCGTTTAAATCTACGGCCTTAAAACCACTAGACCACGGAGGGAGTTCTAGTAAGCAAAAATCCCTCCCGGACCAGAGTAATCTGGTAAGGTGGAGAAAAGCTACGGAAAAGAACTGTACATTGTGTGGTGCTGCCATAGGAACTGCTAGACACACACTTGTAGGGTGCGTTACTCTTCTAGAAAAGGGCTATTACTCACGCCGACATGACAAAGTCCTTGGTGTTATCCGTGAAGCAGTAAGTCTTTCTATTGCAAGAGCCAGAAAGGGACTGACTATAAATAAAACTTTGATCATATTTGTAAAGGAAGGGCAAAGCACGAAAACTAAATGCAAGCCCACCTCGATCCTTGGCGCCGCATCAGACTGGAAAATTCTCATGGATACATTTGAACATCCTTATAGGTTCCCAGATGAACTAGCTATAGGCCTGTCTGCTTAGTGTTTTCTCGGAACTTGAAAAAAGTTACCCTTATTGAACTTACCTTTCCATGGGAATCAAATATTCCAAAAGACCACAACATGAAGTCGAATAAATATTAAGATCTCACAGAAGAAATGATCAGGAACGGGTTCAAGACTTTACGCAGTGGAAGTTGGTGCGAGAGGAGTTTCAGCAAAATCTTTGCATCCACTTACTGAAATAATTGGGTCTAAGCAGGTCTGCCGTCAATACATTTATAGAACGAGCTTCGATTATTAACGAAATCATAAAAGGTCTGGTTGGGTAAGGAGAGGAGAAGAATGGTGGATGGTGAGCGTATTATCGCGCAATAAAATAAAAAAGGCAGGCCTCCTTTTCTTAAACCAGCCTATTGTTGGTCGCAAGCCCGAGACACCATTCTTCTCATCTCTTACCCACACACGATGGACCCGGCACCCGCATGGTGAATTCATGTAGTCTACCTTAACTCTGACTTGCCTGGTGGGTTACTGCTGTACCAGGTATTGTATTCTCATAGGTATTGATAACTAAATTTAAAAGGTTATGATCGTTGTGGTGCAGTTCTGTATATGTTTTATTTTGTAAATCTGATATAGCTGAGTTTTCCTTGCAGATTCCTTTCTCAGTCAGATTAAACATTAACAGGTCACTGGAATTTGCTAACCTGCTGGTCTTCTGCTAACAGCTTTCTTATTGGACCAAAATAATTAAATTAATGACGTTTCATAAATGCCTGTGATAGGTTTACGTGAATAAAGATATTTTGACTTTGACTTTGACTTCATGGAATGCTTAGAAATTTGTCTTCTCTTTGTCTTCTTCTGACAATCTACTGACATACATACATACGTATCTTCACGCCAGATCCCTTGCGGGGTAGGCAGAGACAATTGAGCCACACTTGACACGATCACAACATCCTCTCTCGCTTCATCGACGTTCATCAACCTCTTCATATATGCCCTTTATCAATACCTGGTTCGTCAATCTTTCTTCGCTCATCCCTTCAACATGCCCGAACCATCATAGCATGCCTTTCCTTATTTTTGTTCCTATGCTTTCTTTTATACCTACCATTTTTATTAAATTTAAATTTAGTATTTCGACGTTACGTATGCGGTTCGCATAGCCAACGCAACGACCTCATTTCTACTGCATTAACCTAGTCTCATGCATTTTCTGACATATCCACGTCTTGCTTCCATTGATAAGTGTTGGTACAACCATGGCATTGTGTATGGTGAGCCGAGCTTTGTCACTGACATTTCGATCAGTGACCCAAACCGTTGACACTATTTCCGCGTTCACTCTTCTTTCAACATCCCTATCATACTTCCCATCCGCTGTGAAAACACTACTCAGATTTTCATTTATTTGTTCTAGAGTTTCAACATAATTTTTTAACGTCACGTATGTCATCCTTCTTCTTTCAAACAGTACAGTACCTTGGTTTTTCTCGCATTTAAATAATCTTCTTCACGAGCAAGTTACCGAATTGGAATTTTATATGTTTACATGTTATTCAAATAAATATCGAGTATCTGAATACCGTGCAAATATCAAAACTAATATTACATTTTACAAAAATAGAACAGAAATATGTAGTTTAACTCTAAAAATGATATTTTCAAGGAAAAAACATTTCGCATTTTAATTAAATTTTATTGAGATATGAACAAATAAAAAATATTTTCATTGCATACTTTGTTTGATTAGCGCATATCAAAGGCCGAACCGTGACCATCACAGCAAAAGGTTGCCCGCTGAGATCCTGCCGGGGAAAACGGAGAATATCCTCATCCCCAACCCAGGCCCATTCATCATCCGGGCCTGGACGATCCCGATTGTTGTAGGTGGCGAAGGCACTGTCAGCCACGCTTTCGAGACTACACGTTCATTTAATAATAATAATTGTTAATGTATAATAATAATAATTTTAAAAAAGATCTCGAGACGTCATGCAATTTATAACATCCTGTTAAGGGCGCTTACATCTGTATCGTCTGGATGGAATGCCGTTGAGTCCATACAAACGAGGCCGTGCACCAACAAATACGCGGAAATCATCAGTAATCACCACTTCATCCCATTTACAGTTGAAACGATGGGTCCGTGGTTTCATTCAGAAATATACCGCTATATATTAACATTATTATTTATTGTTAAGATCAATTAGTTAGTACCTATTCATAATAACTATTAAAAGTGGGCATAAAATAATCTATACAAACCAAACAGACAGAAATAGCTTTCAAAATTTTCTCTAGTTCTGCGGAGTTTATTAAGAGGCAATCTACGGATTTTTTAGCGCCATGCTATGGATTAAAAAAAAATAACTGGCAACTTTGCCTCTGCTCTCTCGAAACGTTTAATCAAAATTTGACTTTGCGCTGGAAATTGTTTTTTGATTTTTACCGCCCCTAACACCCGGCGCGCCGGCCTTATATTCAACGTCAAAGTCAAAATATCTTTATTCACGTTAACCCATTATATTAACCAGGCATTTTTGACACGTCATTATTTAAATTATGTTCAATGATTGATGACCCAATGCACTCTTACCTAAAAGCTCGTTTTCAATTTCTTTGTGAATCGCACGGTCTTTCACTTCGTTCTTCCCATAACAATTTACTTAAAATCCCTCCCCACTCTTGCAGCAGATATTCAGACTCCTTTTCGGTATCTGCAGCTCGCCAGTGGAACAGACTACCTTTGGTAATCAGACAAGCTCCATCTCTCAAAATATTTAAAGACAAGTTATACAATTTTTTACACCATAACTTTCTACTATGTATTTATTATTTATGTATATACTTATTTAATATGTAGGATATGTATATTTAATTAGTATGTATTTATATTTCATTATTGTTGATCACAATATTATTTCTGCATCCGCTTATAATGGCTCCCCATTCACAAAGGTTAGTTGGTAGAAAATGGATTTATAGCATTAAGCTCGCCTTTGTACCCACACTATTTTTGGTTCTGTACAATAAATAATTTATTATTATTATTATTATGATTCTACTCCTGTTAGTGGAAGACTAAGCAGCTGGTCCAAAGAGTATGATGTTAGCAGAAGACGAGCAGCTTAGCAGATTCTAGTTACCTGTTAATGTTTAACTGACTGAGAAAGGAAACTGCAAGGAAAACTGATAACTATCAGATTTACAAATGAAACAAATACAGAATTACACAACAAGAAATAAATAAATACATATCTATTCACCTACGAGTACCTGTGAGAATACAGAGTATTACAGATGTAGTGCATAATGATTTTCCATCGTATTTTATCGGGAAAGTTCGTATTTATCGGGATCTCTCTTTCTTAGGGTGGCTATAACATCTCTATATTATACAATAACATTTTGACATTTGACACTAAATAATAAAGTTCCATAATGGACACGAAAATGTCACTCATTTAATACAATAATCTATTAACGCTTCGGGTGACGTCGTATTCCACTGTAATAAAAAAAAACAGTATTGACACAGATTTATTTGGCCTATATATAAATGTGCTCTGTCTCCTGGACTAGTCTGAATAAACAGAGTGTGTTCCAGAAGACAAGTGCTCTTAGAATACAATTTTTTAAGCATTCCATGGATTCATCGTGCGGGTGCTGGGTCCATCGTGTGTGGGTAAGAGATGAGAAGAATGTTGTCTCGGGCTTGCGACCGACAATAGGCTGGTTTAAAAAAGGAGGCCTCCCTTTTTTTTTGCGTGATAATACGCTCACCATCCACCATTATACTCATTTCCAATGTGTGACAATAGGCGAGAATAATACTAGCAAAAATATCAACACATAAGCAAAACATAAATAAATAATATAAAAATAAAAGATGAAAGGTATAATATTAAAAAAATATATATGTATAATAATAAACAAAGATATAATATGACCAATATCGAGTTGGATGTGAAAAATATCATAATACACTGTTAAAGATTTATTTATATGATTTATTTATTTGATTTATTTTGGGAGACATACAGTCACGTCATAATTAAGCGACATAAGCCATTTTTGTAACACTTACTTGCACAATGATTTGGTTAGTGGGTATATATTTAATTTACTATTAGCTTTATTATATATTCAGGAGGTATATATATATTATATATACTTATTGAAAATTTTATAATATTGTTATTTTTAATAGGCAATAAAGGCAACTGGTAATGTGGTGGTCGCCGATAATAGATGCAACATCTAACTTCTGATTTAGTGTTAAGTACAAATAAGTGTGTGATGTTAGCACTGTTGGCTACCCTATTATAAATAAATAAATATATACAGAAAAAATATATAAATACAGAAGCTTCTTGCCTCCGTGGTCTAGCGGTTAAGTCCGTGAATTTAGACTCGGAGGTACCGGGTTCGATTCCTGGTCGGGAAACAAAAATATTTAATAATGTAAACATTTCATTAATATTGAATTTATTTGTGATATTTCCCGAGTTTGGTACGCTGGAGACATCGACGAGCTTTCCATTTGTCATGATTGGCAAAGTAAAGTTGGCTGAATGTGAATCCGCTTATTTATAATCGTGATTTCTGACCACCCCGAAAGGGAAACGGCCGTGATGATACTTTACTAAGCTTTTAAGTTGTTAGTAAGAATTTAAGGCCAGGCTAGCAAAAAAAGTAATAGGTAGTTACAGGTAGATTTACTAAAAAGTATTCAAAGGAGAATTTACAGAATAAATTATTCCAGTGGGCGTGGATGATACTTTCTATATCGAAAAGTGCTAAAAGCGCCCTAAATCTTTTTCCAAAGCACAAAGCGTTTAGACAATAAAGTCCTTCCATGAAAATGTTCAGGAATTTTAGTTTTAGCTGTGAATTTATTTTGACTACGTTAGATAATTGAATTCGCCGAGGTAAAGTTATGTTATATACGAGTTATAACGCTTATAAACGATCGTTTTAATTCTAATGAAGTGGTTCTGATTGCGGAATATAAATCGAATTTAAAAGGAAGTGCTTCATAGGAAACCTTCCTTTGATAAATCCGAAAGTGCGCTTCCTATTGAACTAGATCGAAACCCTCGCATGTTGCAATGTGGTTTTATTTCCCGATGGACCGAAAAAGAAGGTGGATTCAATTCAAAGTACGAGTATATTGTATTTGTTCGATTCGCCTAAAGTGCATCGAGTTGGCGAATAAGTGTTTCGGCTTTTGTGCTACCTCGGTCACGATATATTCCTTTGTGCGTTTTTAGTATATCCCTACTAGTATTATAAATGTTAAAGAAACTAGCATTTTTAAATAATTTCACGGACTTCAGAAAGACGAGTGCACGAGCATGACGGAGTCCATAAATTCAAAATCACTACCGAGGATTACATTTATTAAATAATTTTAAATTCTTAAACCTCGCTTTTTAAAAACATCACTTTTAAACCTAACTCCCTGTAGTGGAACAGGTGTAAGAATTAGGTTTTGTTTGATTTCTTTATCCCTCTTCGTTCTGCTTTCAACAATAAACTCAAAATCCCATCCCACTCTTCTAGCAGATATTCAGATTCCTTCACTGTGTCTGCAGCCCGCCAGTGGAACAAACTACCACTGGACATTAGACGGAGGCACAATTAGTCACTAACTTGTTTCTTGATAAGCAGGAGCACACTGCATCCAGTACACATTGAATATTTGGCACGCAATATGTTTATGTATGTTTATTTGTGTATATATATGCATATATATTTATATATATGTTCGTAATACTTGCATGTAGTTTATGTCATTGCTTGATATGTAGTATATTTATAAATAAAACTAATATTATCAGATTGTTGTACCCTGCCCATAATCTCTCACCATCCCAAAGGTTAGTTGTCAGAGAATGCCTAACAGGCATTAAACTCGCCTATGTACCTAATTTTAAGTTTTGGTGCAACAAATAATTTAATATAAAAAAAATGCTTTATTCTGTTTACTTACGAGTATTAATAAATATTTCTTTAAAATAATTCTGTATTCTAGTTTAATTTCCTGACCCCTAGGGAGAAAAGATGTTTCAGTAGCCTTGACTCCTAGCAAATGTCTTTTATCAAGCCGCGAACGTGCCTTCACTCCGTAGCCATGACTCAGACTTAGCTGTACAGGCACATAGGGCCAACAGTGAAAGAGACGACGGTTTATAGGGTTTTAGTCCGTAGGCTCCTTGAGGTGTCCTTATGAGGCCCTTACGGTGATTCGGGCATGCAACCACCTCGCGGGCGGTGACCCTTTAGGCTGTGGTCGTATCGTTAGAAGATTTTTCGATTTCCGTCTTCATTAAAAAAAAATGTCTGTATCCTCACCTGTATTTTCTCCTCTCGTTACTATGAAGCCAATTTACTCGTGTCAAACGCTATTGGAGTTAATATTCGTATATCTTACATTTGCGCGATCGTTTCAATTGAACGCGACTACGCGATCATCGCCAGTTCGCGCGAAATTTGTTTACGCGAACTGGCGATCAAATGTGTATCAGTAGAATACTCGTAGGTGACCTAATTTTCCCGTGTCCTAATGGCCGGTACACACAACAACTATTTATCGTAGCGTTTACACGCGCTGTACGTTTGTGCTGTTTTATAGAACATGTGTACAAACATAATAATAATAATTAATCTGCCAACGTATTAGCGTAGCTAATACATGCACTCATACACAATATTATATAAATAATATCTTTATATATACGTAATATATTTTATAATGGTAGTTTTTTTTTGTTTTTGTTTATTTTTTACATCATAATTAATTTTCCTATTTCATAGGATTAATTTATAATTTAAAATTAAATTAATATACGTATATCAACTATTATAATTCAAAATTGAGTAATTAATTGGTAACAAAAAAAGTGGACACAACTAATCTAAAATCAATGAAAATTTGTAATACAATGAAACAAGTGTCACATGATAACCTTTAAACTAGACTTTAGTGTCAAGAGTTGTCTGTCAAACATCGATCATGATAATCATAGATCATGTATGTATATAGTTAGATTGGCAATGTGCTTTTAAAAGACTTACAGGTGCGCATTTCATGCACATCGGTATATTTCGTGTTTGGTCTCGGTAATATATCTGGTAAGATATATAGTAAGAACGGACTCCGAAGTCAAATCGCCACGATACATCGTTATTGTGTGTAACGGTCATAAGCAGAGGGAGCTGAGTGGGGGCAAAACTAGGCTTGCCAGATGACGGAAATCTGCGCACAATTTCAAGGTCGGGATTTAGCAATTATTGTCGGAACAAAATAATAATAATCATCTTCACAGCCCTTGAAACACAGAGTATTAGACCTCCACTGCCGGAGAGTCTTCAGTCTTGCAGGACTCTTGCTCAGATACTTTTGTAAAAAGTATTATATATTTCCCTAAAAAAAAATAATATTTTAATTTCTTGGCAGGTCTCTGGTATGGGATGCGACATGTGTAGATACATTAGCACCATCTTACATCCAGGCAACCTCGTCAGGCGCGTATATGCGGCGTCTTCTGCTGTGAACCTCAAGTTGCGCAAATACGTCAACTTTGGTGCCGGTTACGAATTTGCGCCGTTTGGGATGAGACAATTGATGAGGACCTTCAGCAAGGCGCCTGTCCAAGGAGTTGTCAAAGCGGCTGACGGAAAGGTCTGAGAACAGGAAAGCTAGCAATTATTTCTGCCAGCGTATTAGCTTCGCTATACAGAGGGGAAATGTTGCTAGTCTCCTTGGGACTATTTCGGATGGGACTTCTCTAGAGGACATTTTTTATTATTACTGCCCCTAGAACACAGTGTCAGTGTTGTAAGCGTTCTTACAACCGAGCCACCACAATTATTTTATTTATAGTTAAGTTTATATTTAATTTTATTATTTTGGTAGCTTATAATTATTATAATTAACACCCAATAAAACATTTTTTAAATTGGATACTTAAATTTTAATTCAATTACGATTGTAGCGTTATAACCGACTGCCTTCGTGGTCTAGTGGTAACAAACGTTGCTGTGAACTCGGGAGGTCGTGGGTTCGATTCCCACCGGGGGCAAGTTGTACATTGTATAATTTGTCTCGGTCTGGGTGTTTATGTGTATAATATGTATATATTTACAAAAAAAAAAGTATAATATGTAGTTTATCAACCATCTAGTTTCCGTAACACAAGCCTCGTAGCTTTCCACGGAAACTAGATGGCGCTGTGTGATCTGTCTGGAAATATTTATTTATTATTTATTTATTTATAAGCATTGGTTAGGAGAAATTGACAAATGACATTTGAAGGCTACGCCGCCCGCTTCACGCCCCAAGCCGTTCGAATAGCAAAATGAGTGAAGTGAGCGTTATACGAGTATGCGAAATAATGAAATGTCTATAAATATATATATATATGGGTCTGGTATCTGTGAATTGTGCATACATTCTCTCGAAGTCTCGCTGGCACGGTGTTGTTTTAAGACTTGAATTTAAATTGTTTCTTTTTACAGATTTATTTCTAAATATAGCAGCAAGTGATGTGATCTATAGTTAAAATTATTATTTACAGTTCAGACCTTATTCTCATATATTGAAGGCAAAATTACATAAAAATTAAATTTTAATGCTTTAGTATCTTATTTTAGGTATATAGCAAATATTATTCCATTTTATTCGAAGTTAATAAAATTAAAAGTACATTAAATATAAATTAAAAACTACCTAAATAATAAAATTAAAAATAAACTAACCTATAAATAAAAAATGTCCTCTAGAGACGTTCCATCCGAGATAGTCCCAAGGAGACTGGCAACATTTCCCCTCTGTATAGCGAGGCTAATACGTTGGCAAAAATAATTGCCAGCCTTCCTGTCTCCAGACCTTTCTGTCAGCCGCCTTGACAACTCCTTGGCCAAGCGCCTACATATATATATAGCAAATACAGTTTGAGAACCATATGTATTCTAGTTTACTTTTTTTTCTATCTTGAATTAGGTATAGTCATTGCTAATAGACATGTAAATTTTAATAGATACCCGTCATGCCCAGTCAAGTCGGCATAGTGTTAGGGACTGATGTCAGTCATGAGTGTCTGATTCCAGTTGCTAAAGTTCATGGACTTTGCGCGCCACTTACCATCAGGTGGGTACAAGGTCACATATCGTGCTAGTATAAAAAAAACTAATTGCGACCTTGGTATTTTTAAGAGTTTAAATACAATGACTAGAAGGCCCATGGTCTAGCAGTTAAGTCCTTGGATGTAGACGCGGAAGTGCCGGGTTCGATTCCTGGTCGGGATATAATAATTTATTTGTGGTATTTCTAGGTACGTTAGATTCATCTACGAGCTTGCCACTTGTCATGATAAGGTATAGTAAAGTTAGCTAAATGAGAATGAGATTCTTTAAAGCATGGTTTCTGAGCACCCTGGAAGGGATACGGTCGTAATGATACCTTTATTTTACTAAATATAATGCAAAGAGTTTATTGAATAGTGTTCGGTTGTGTCTGTTTATACCGCAAGGTTTTGTAGCATTCGATGATTGATGATGACAAAGGATTCACTAGAGGGTGAAGAGAAATGTATTTCAAATAATAAAGTATTGGATATTTCGTTAAGTTAAATCAAGAGTAATGCAAAATGTATTTTCATAGAAAAGTTACTTGAAATATCGAATGCTTTTACAAGAACAGCGGATTTGAAATGCAATAAAACTTATTGTAGAATAGGTACTATTTGAAGCAAGAAGCGGATTTACAACGTCGAGAATTGGCTAAGGATAGTTTATACGTTTTTATTTCTACTTCGCTAAATCCAAGATATTCAAGGGCGTACTTCAGCTTTCGATTCACTTGTCAATTTATCATGGGCTCAAATAAAGTAAAATAGCATATTCAGATTTTTTCAATCCAAATTTACTTACAACGTATTATTTACTGCTATACGAAAAGCACCTTCACTCAACATTTTTTAAAATTTGCTCACCAAGCATTTACATGAAAAGCAAAACAAGACCGCATAACATGACAATATGTATGATGTATCTTATATATATATATTGTGTAGGTATATTATATAAATATGTATATTATATAGGTATAACATCGACGAGCTTGCCACTTGTCATGATTGGCCTATAGTAAAGTTGGCTAAATGTGAATCCGCTTATTTATAAGCGTGGTTTCTGACCACCCCGAAAGGGAAACGGTCGTGATGATACTTTACTTTATATAGGTATAACATATATTATTATTTCTATATGTATTTTATTGTTGTATGATATATATTTATTGTTTATTTAGTTGATAAGTATTTTAGTTAGTAATTTTAAATCATAGTTTCTAAATATTCTTATACATATGCACCCTCACTTTCTTCTCACTCTCCCAAAGGTTAGCTGTTAGAAAATGCTTAGACATTAAGCTCGCCTATGTACATTGGAATGTTTTTTTAATTTTTTTGTGCAATAAAGAATTTATCTATCTATCTATTTACAAACAAAGCATGGAGAAATAAAGACCGAAACAACACATAGAACTGTGGTAAAATAAATATAATCAAAATTAAGAACACAAATTAGGACATTTTCCGAAAGTAAAACTAAAAATAAAATAAAATTAAATCAGTTTTTTTTTCACAGTTATTTGTCACAAAAATAAGAAATAATAAAAATGTAAAATATAGTTCAAAAATAAAACAAAGATATTATGACAAAAGGGTCTATGGTTCAGAATATGGTGTTGGAAACAGGTTCCAACAACCTCTGTTATTATACCATAGCCGACATTTAAATTTAGTTTAACAGTAATATAAATAAAAGTTATAAAAACATAATGAAACAAAATTCATAAAAAAAATAAATTAAAATAAAAAACCAAGAAAATAAATAATAAAAAAACAGAAACCTAGACGGAAGCTACATATTGACAATCGTCTCTATGACAACCTTCTGTCATAGAGACTAAGATTTAAATTTATAAAATATGGTAATTCATCTACTTGTTCCACAACATATTCCCCACCTTGCAAATAACGGGTTATAGTATTTGCATCACTTTAAAAACTATAAACAAACAATCTATAATATGTAACCTGACAGGAAACGGAACAAATAAACAAGTAGATGAAATAACAGGTAAAACATAATAACAATTCATTAAAATATAAATAAATAATAATAATAAAAATATTTATATACTAATTTTGACACTGGTATTCTAATATACCCTCCCCATTACATTATGCTGAAAGCTACATATTGACAATTGTCTCTATGACAACCTTCTGTCATAGATAAAATACGGTAATTCATCTACTTGTTCACAACAAAAAGTGTTAAATCGATCAGGTCATAGTGTTACCGGTTCATGTCTAAGTGCCTACTTTTAACCGATTATTTTATGCGATTATATCGCCAATTATGAATTGGTTTTAAAGATTCTTTATTTGTTTGGTAGGTGTTATTCAGAGGTGGTCCGATATAATTGATTCAAAGCTTTTTAAGATAATCTACAAAAACAAAAAAATATATATAAACAGATAAAAAAAAATGGTTTGTGGTTACCTTCAGCAAAAGTTAATGAAGACTTTCAATCTCTGTTTTTTTAAATGTCATTACAGAAACATTAGTCAAGAGCAAATAAGATTGTATGTATTTGTAATAAGGAGCTGTCATTATAATTAGGTACAAGAGCAGATCAGCAAGCGTCGAAAATATAAAAAGATTTGCAATAATTACTTTTTTTCGGCGTTTGCTGTAGAAACGAGGTGAGGATCGGAACAGAAAGCAATAAAGAAATTGTTCCAAGGCTTATTGACGTCTCTGGTGACAATAGGACTGGCAGTTTTTTCTCACAAAAATTTAGTATCTTAATTCAAAGGGGAAATGCTGCTAGTGTATTGGGCACCATGTCTCAAGACAGCGATTTGGAGGAACTATTTTTTTTTGTAAGTATATAAAATTTATTTTCTATAAAAAAAAATTTAGAATAAATTTAGTTTTTGTTGTAATATAGTTTATTTAATTTAAGGATTTGTTTGAAATAAACGATTTATTTAGTCCACCTTAACATAATATGAAAGTATTATATTAATAAGTCGGTGCCAGCTAAGAAGGACAGTTTAATCCTGTGGGTGGCCGGAGTACGGCGATAGCGGGGTGATGTGCCCGAGGGAACTACCCGAACGCGGGCAGACGTGTGAAGGTAGACGGTGTTGATGGTTGTGCCTAAATGCATATTAAATTTTAATATGCTACTTGCAATTATTAGCTTTCGTTCGATGTCGCATTTATATATTAATTAAGTACATCTAATAAGGTTATTTTTCTTTGGCTGGTACCCAATTCAAAAATACCTTTAAAAATATAAATAGATATATACGTATCAATAATTTTGTAGATTGTCCTTTAAGGCTCTTACATCACAGCCTATAAAATCGTCCTAGACCTTTACTGTTGGAGATGGGCGTTCGAAACATATATCTGGAAAATTTAGCCTACACTCGCCACGATGGCCAGACGGGTTGGAGGTAAGGCTCTTGCTTTGAAGTATTTTTTTTTACTTTTTAGTTAATATTTGTACATATAGACAAGTATAGTTTTAAAGTCTATTTAGATTTTATTTAATGAATTATATTATTTAATTTAATTAATAAAGTTAAAAGTAATAAATACATAATCACACAATTCTATCCCTTAATACTCTTTTAGTATATATTCAGATTCACTTACAGTTACGGCTGCTCGCCAGTGGAACAAACTTCCATTGGTGATCAGGCAAGCACCATCTGTCAACATCTTTAAAAAAATGGTTTATATGCACTTTCTTAAAATTTTAAATCTCTCCATCCCACTCTGAAATGGTAAATATATTTATTTATGTAGATATATATGTAAATATTTATTTGTGTATATGAGTATGTACATGGATGTTATGATATGTATTGTTTGCTTTTATGTATATATTTTGGCTATTTATTGTTATTGTTAAGTATCTATATTCATATCTAGTTCCAGACTTATCGTCTTTGACCGTCTCCGTGGTCTAGTGGTAACAAACGTTGCCGTGAACTCGGGAGGTCGTGGGTTCGACCGGGGGCAAGTTGTACATTGTATAATTTGTCTCGGTCTGGGTGTTTATATGTATAATATGTATATATTTACAAAAAAAATAAAATTATTATATGTAGTTTATCAACCATCTAGTTTCCGTAACACAAGCCTCGTAGCGTACCACGGAAACTAGATGGCGCTGTGTGACCCGTCTGGAAATATTTATTATTATTATCGTCTATAAACCCTATAACCTCACTTATCACTATCACAAAGGTTAGTTGTAAGAGAATGTCTACGGCATTAAGTTCGCCCTTGTAGACTACTTTTGTAATTTTGTGCTATAAAGTATTTTATTATTATTATTACATAGGAGAGCTTTAAGCATTGGCATTCTAAATAGCTCCTAAAATTTGTAAGTTTTATATGTATGTTTATTATTGTTGTTCAGTTTTGATAGTTCAAGTACACACATCAAAAAAGTCTAGGGATCAAGCATGTTTATGCGGATTTCTTGTGATTGAGATGTGGCTTTGTAATAAATTTATGATTTTATAAATTTATATGGATCCTTTTTGGTGCATTTCATAATTTAAAACAGGAACTGTCAATCAAATTCGAGTAAAAGATGAAAATCAGCTGTCAATATTTTCCCTATAAAAACATAAGACGCATTGAAGACATTATTAGTGCTACTGTTTCCCTACTACTGATTAAAACCAACGTTATTATGGAGCGGCGACGTCATTTAAGCAGGGAAGAAATGATCAGAGCCGTGGGAATGATAGAAGCTGGTTCCCGGCAACGTACTGTGGCTTTAGCTCTGAATACAAGTCAGAGTGTTATCAGTCGACTTTGGACACGTTACCGAACCACTGGTACCGTGGCTGAGCGCCATGGAGGACGGTATCGCTGCACCACACGGAGACAAGACCGATACATTCAAATCACAGCTCGAAGAACTCCAACAATAACCGCCATGATGTTAGCCGTGAGCCTTCATCGCTCTTCAGGGAACTTAATTAGCGACCAAACAGTCAGAAACCGCTTGCATGAAGTGAACCTTCATTCCCGAAGACCGCTACGGGTACCACCTATAGCAATGCACAATCGTAGGACTCGATATCAATGGGCTCTTGAACACAGAAATTGGACAGAAGAACAATGGCGTTTCGTGTGCTTTTCTGATGAGTCTCGTTTTGGTATGAGGCCGGATACAAGACGTATACGACACTGGAGAACCCCTGGACGCCAACAGCGATTAAAATCCTGCCAGGAAGTCCATCCTTATAGTGGTGGAACCATCATGGTATGGGCGAGTATTTCGATCGGCGGAAGAACTGAGTTGATTTGGATCAGAGGCAACCTCAACGCTCAAATTTATGCTGAGACGGTTGTATCAGACGTCATCGTTCCTCTACAAGTGCATATCGGTCCCTTATTTCAGTTAATGCATGATAATGCACGACCGCACACCGCAAGAGTTGTAAGACAGACTCTCGCCGCAGCTAACATCAATGTCCTGCCCTGGCCTGCTCAGTCGCCAGACTTGAACCCGATTGAGCATGCATGGGATATTCTTCAGAGAAGAGCTCTGCCGAATATGGAGGGTATCCAGTCGCAAGAAGACCTTTTTTTGTTGTTGCAACGAACATGGGCGGCCATTCCACAGCGTGATTTGGATGAACTCATTTTGAGTATGCCAAACCGATGTTCTTGTGTTGTTAGTGTTCGCGGTAGAAACACGGATTATTAATTGTTTAAGTTACCCAATAAAATTAAAAAAAAAACTGTTATTTCAGTCTTTTTTTCGAACTTTAATGTTAGTGGTTCAAATGTCAAAAATCCCTTTATTAGGAAAATGGCAATTTTTTTTACTAATGCAAAGGTGACTTGGTTTATCGTTACTGTAGACAAACGAAAACATTTTATTTGATCAATCCTTAAAGAAAATTTTAATGAATATCAATCAGGAGAAAAGTTATTGCAAAAATATATGTTGATCCCTAGACACTTTTGATGTGTGTACTTTCGCGGCATTCTACACTGATATATAAACACATATTTATTTAGTTGTATTGTATTGCATTCCTTTCCGCTTCCTAAATTATTTTGCGGGTACCATTGGGTGGCCAACAAAAAATGGTCACGTACGCACGGGGTGCGCACCGGCAGAAGCGATCGAGGTCTCGCCGCGTGTGCGCGCAATTTTGTGGTGAAAAAACATTCTCGTACAACAAACTGTGACAAAGTGTGTGTGATTCTAATTTATGGACTGGGGTGAGCTTTATATTATTTATATTTTTATGTAAGTTTAATACTTGTGGGTTTACACGCAGCATTTTGCGTGGGACAGCTGAGCGTGGGTCTGAGTCAGCCGGTGCAGGCATCTTTTTAAAATACAGTCCACTCAAAACATCTAAAACAGCACATTTCTTGGTCCATTCGACAACGGATGCCTTAGATGTACCTCAGTTGTTCGACGTAATTTGTTTGCCTTTTTTTCTTTAAGTCACAGTTAACACTTTTCAAATTATCGGTATATTATTTTTATTTCCACATATTTATTATAAGTAAATACACATTTTAAGCATTTATGGTATGTCCTTTCCATCCATATTAGTTATTTATGTATTTACACATTCATTCGGTTATAAATTGTATAGTTTTTGTTCTGTGGAAATTGAACATTCCGTTGTACGAGTAGTTTTTTTAAATTCGGTTTTTTTCTTGTCGCGTTCACGGTTCACGCGGTATCGTGGCTTAGGCGTGGCCTGGCGGTATTAGTAGCGCGGTATCGTTACTTTGCGGGCGGTCCAAGGTTCGATTCCGACCGAGGAAAATCATTTTTGTTCACATTTTTGTTTTATTTTGTTTAATTTGGAATACCCCTTTACTTTATTTCAACGGTTTAATTTATTATTATTTTTTAGTTTTAGTTTTTTTTGGGTTATTTCATTTTTTTAATATAAATATGTCGTCGGCTACCTCTAAACGTATCATTTTAGTAAAACTCCAATATGATATGGCTATATGTTTTTTAAATGTAACTTATGATTTATTAAATAAAATTAAATCTGACCCGTCACTTGTTAAAAACTTTCAAGTTAGGTATGCCGATTTGGAAAAGGTGTATCAGACTTTTATGGAGTTGCATTTAGAGTTGCAAGTCTTATCTGGGGAGGATTTTGATGCCGATGAACATAAGGATAGGTTTGCCACCTACACGGACATGTACTATGCCATTAAGGGTGCGGCGGGTTCATTTGTGGACAACAAGGTTGGGCATAGCAAGATGGAACACTCGGAACATTCTAGTATAGGTAGGGCATTGTTGCCAAAATTACAACTACCTACTTTTTCGGGTAAAATCGAGGAATATGCTTCATTTATCGATCTTTTTGAGTCTTTAGAGGGTAGTGACTCATCGTTGAGTGATACTCAAAAGATTTATTATTTAGTCGGTGTTTTAGACGGAGAACCTAAAACTTTAATTAGACATTTGTCAATTACGGGAGAAAATTATTCTATTGCATTGGACTTATTAAAATCTCGTTACGGTAATAAAAGATTGATGGCGGATAAACTTTTGTACAACTTGTTGTCTATTACGTCGGTGAATAAAACTTTAAATAGTTTGCGGAATTTTTTGAATATAATTTTAGAAACTACCAAGGCATTGGAAAAATTAAAGTTCCCTGTAGCGGAGGGGTCATATTTATTATTGTACATTAATTTAAATAAAATTGAGTTAACAATGAAAACACACTTTGAAGCAAAGTTAGACGGTAAGGAGTTGCCCACTTTTCAAGATTTTATTAGTTTTTTTGGAAAGTGAGGTGAGAATTTTGGAATGTACTTATCCAACTACTACTGCATCGATGGATCGCGGTAACAAGGCAGTAGGTAGGTTTTCGGGACCAACTAAAAGTCATGCGGCGTTTCAAACAACAAGTCAAAAGACTGTTGCTTGTAACTATTGTAAGCGTAATTTTCATCATATTGCCCGGTGCGATCGGTTTATCGCATTAAAACCACGTGTGCGGAAACAACATGCGGTTACCAATCGGTTATGTTTTAGGTGCCTTAATTCTCACTCCATCTATAAATGCGGTGTCCTGCGGATGGACATATGGTTAGTCCTGCGGAATCTGCGGAACCGGAGGCGAGCACTTCTACTGCTCCTCTCCCCCAGCGAGCGCTACATGCGGTTGCCCCGTTGCGGTGTCATCGTACAGTGTTGCTGTCGACTGCGGTTGTGCAAATGATGGATGGTGGCGGTCATTATTATAATGTACGTGCTCTTCTGGATAGCGGTAGCCAGAGCACCTTTATTACAGAGCAGTGTGCTCGAAGATTCGGTTTGCGGTATTTTAAATCTGACATTGTTGCGGTTACAGGTTTAAGCGGTGCGGTTGTCAACAATTGTCGCGGTAGTGTAATGTTGAGTTTACGTCCCTGTCACGTGACTCAACCTGTACTTATTACTAAAGCTTCTATTTTAGGCAAGATTACGGATAATCTTCCTAGTTTTTCACTTCCTCCTAATTTAAGGCAGGAACTCAGCGGTATAATTCTTGCGGATGAGAAATTTTATGAAAGTCGTCATGTAGACATTTTAATCGGTGCGGATTTACTCGGTAGTGTCATGATTGGAGGCGGTATTCTTCGATTTGGTGACAACTTACCTTGTGCGGTTAATACCATTTTTGGGTATGTATTAATGGGGCCTGTGTCATATAATGTGCCAGACCACTATGCGGATTGTGCGGTATCACAAACTTTTATGTCTACAGCGGATAATAATTTGGAGAAGTTTTGGGAAATTGAGGAGATCCCTCAGGATATTCGGGATCCTAGGGATGTAGAATGTGAGAAAATGTTTACTAAGTGGACACGGACGTGACAGTAGCGGTAGGTATGTGGTACGTTTACCTTTTCTTTCGGAGCGGCCGAAGTTAGGCGATTCGCGTCACATGGCCTTAAAGCGGTTTTATTCCATGGAGAAACGGCTTCAATCACAGCCAGAATTTCGGGATAAATATTTAAAATTTATGCGGGAATATTTAGACCTTGGTCACATGTTACCATGTAACTTATCAGATGGGGATTTGGCTCAATCTGAGCATTATGTTATTCCGCATCACGGAATTTTCAAGTCGGGTTCGGATAAAATTCGAGTTGTATTTGATGCGAGTTGTCGGACAAATTCTGGTGTGTCCCTCAACGATTGTTTGCACGCGGGTCCAAAATTACAATTGGACATAATGCAAATCATTTGTAGGTTTCGGCTTTTCCAGGTAGTTTTTACTGCGGATATTCGGATGATGTTCCGGCAAATTGTTATTCATGCGGAAGATAGGAGGTACCAGCTGATCTATTGGCGTGACTCACCACATGACCCCTTGCGGTTGTATGCTCTCAACACGGTGACGTATGGGATGAAATCTAGCCCTTACCTGGCAATTCGAGTGTTGAAGCAATTAGCGGATGATGGTGAGGCTCAATATCCAGCGGCAGCGCGTCTCCTGCGGTCTGCGGTTTACATGGATGATATTTTAGGCGGAGCTGGTTCTCTGGAGGATGTTCAGCAGCTCAAAAGTGATCTCAGCGGGTTGTTGTTATCAGGCGGGTTCGAGTTGCGGAAGTGGACGTCTAATGACAGGCGGTTGCTGTCAGACATACCAGCGGAGCATCATGAGAAACCTCTCATTTTTGATAATGCGGATGACGCGGGATTTGTGAAGATACTTGGCGTTCAGTGGAATCCTTCTTCGGACATCTTCACTTACCACACAAATATTTCACAGAGAAATATTTGCACCAAGCGGACGATTTTGTCGACGTTAGCGAGGACATTTGACCCATTAGGATGGATTGGTCCGGTCGTGTTTCAAGGAAAGGTCCTGATGCAGCAGCTTTGGTTACTCGGTCTTGGTTGGGACGATGTCCCTCCCGAAGATCTCTGTCGGCAGTGGGCGTTGATTGTTGTGTTGGACGGTTTACCACATATTCAACAGGTTAGTTTAGGGCGATGTGTTTTACCAGCAGTGGTGGAGCATACCGCACTGCACGGGTTTGTGGATGCGTCGGAACTTGGGTACGCTGCGGTTGTGTATCTAAGGGTGGTGGATTCATGCGGTATCGTGAATTCATTACTAATCATGGCGAAGACTCGTGTTGCACCTGTTAAATGCAAGCTTATTGTACCAAAGCTGGAGCTTTCTGCGGCAACACTTTTAAGTAGGTTGGTCAAGTATGTCTACGATGCGGTTAAAGATCAGATTAGAATTGATGAAATTGTATGTTGGTCAGATAGTACCATCGTTTTTTCTTGGTTGCGTATATCACCTCTCACCTCTTACAAACTTTTGAAGCGAACCGTGTTTCGCAGATTAATAATGTCGGATTGGATATTGTTTGGCGGCACGTGCCGACCAATCTAAACCCAGCGGATGTAGCCAGCAGGGGTTGTAGCGCTAGCGAATTAGTAAACCATCACCTGTGGTGGGAACCACAGTGGCTTGCGGCTGATGCGGATCATTGGCCATCAAGTTTGGTAGGTTTGGCGGATATCGACCTACCAGCTTTGCGGAAGCCCAAGGTGTTGGTACACAGTGCGGTATTAGATATATCTATAATTGATCGTTATAGTTCTTTAACCAAGCTACAAACGGTTGTAGCATATATTTTGCGGTTTGCATCTAATGCAAAAAATAAAGATAGTAAAATTTGCGGAATAATTACTGTTGCGGAACGCAAACTAGCGTTGCTGCGGTTAATAATGCTAGTCCAAGCGGTGGACTTTAGTCAAGATTTAGAGGCTTTAAAAACGAATAGACAGTGTTCGATGCGGTTGCGGCGGTTAATGCCATTTCTTGATGGTGACGGTTTGATTCAGGTTGGCGGACGCTTGCGGAATGCGGATCTTCCATTTGGTTGCAAGTATCCTATATTACTGCCAAAATCAAATAGCTTAACCAAATTAGTAGTAAATCGTTATCATGTTGCGCACTGCCATTTAGGTCCTACGGCTTTACAATCCGTTTTACAGCAACGTTATTGGATATTGTCGGCGAGGCAAGTTATTCGGGGTTGCATTTTCAAATGCATGCGGTGTTTTCGGCTTCGGGCAAAACCAGCGGAGCCATTGATGGCTGACCTGCCTCGTGACATGGTAAATGCGTGCGGATTGTTCCACACGGTACAGACGGAATTTGCGGGTCCTTTTATTATTAAAACATCGCGGTTGCGGAATTGTAAGATGATGAAAGCATATTTATGCGTTTTTGTGTGTTCTTCTTCCAAGGCGGTTCACTTGGAAGTTGTTAGTGAGTGGAAGTTGTGTCGGCTACCTATCGAATAGTTATTTGTATTTTTTTTTTTTGTTTTTAGTTTAGTTTAGGTTTTGTTTATTTGCGGTTTAGCGGTTATTTTAGGCTATTCATGTTATATGTTTTTTTTGCGGTTTTATTTATTTTAATTTTATTGCGGTTTGGGTTTATTCCATTGCGGTTTGATTTTATTACATTGCGGTTAATTTTACCTGGTTGCGGTTAGGATTGTTTTATGCGGATTACTTTTTGATAAAGGCCTTTCTCGGGCGGGGGAATGTTCAGTTTTGATAGTTCAAATACTTTCGCGGCATTCTACACTGATATATAAACACATATTTATTTAGTTGTATTGTTTTGCATTCCTTTCCGCTTCCTAAATTATTTTGCGGGTACCATTGGGTGGCCAACAAAAAATGGTCACGTACGCACGGGGTGCGCACCGGCAGAAGCGATCGAGGTCTCGCCGCGTGTGCGCGCAATTTTGTGGTGAAAAAACATTCTCGTACGACAAACTGTGACAAAGTGTGTGTGATTCTAATTTATGGACTGGGGTGAGCTTTCCCTATATTTATCCTATTTTATATTTTTATGTAAGTTTAATACTTGTGGGTTTACACGCAGTATTTTGCGTGGGACAGCTGAGCGTGTGTCTGAGTCAGCCGGTGCAGGCATCTTTTTAAAATACAGTCCACTCAAAACATCTAAAACAGCACAATTGTGTATGTATTTAGTATATTTATATTTATAAGTAGATTAAGATAAGTAAGTTTATTATATAAGTATTTATATCTAATTGATGTGTCACTTATACTTTCCTTGCACCTACAGTTGTTTTAATTAATTAGTCCCAAAGGTTTGGCTGTCAGAGAATGTCTACGGACGTTAAGTCCGCCTTTTGTACTTTGTGCATTAAAGTTTTGAAATAAATAAATAAAATTCTTCACCTTGGGGATTATGAAATATGATAAGCAGGATAGAGAAAAAAATCTTACGTATGCGGTAAAAGAAATAAAACATGATAGGGTTGCCATACGTCCCGTATTAGTACCTACATGTCCCGTGTTTCAATAGGAAAACATACCGTCTCTCACTATATATAAATGTGTTATGAGTTTTGGACATTGGAAGAGAAAACATCTCGTATTGAATTCAAAAAGTTATGGCAACCCTAAACTATGAGTAATTCAACTCGGTTTTTCGCATTTAGTAAGTAGTCATAAGTCACGTGATTAGCCAGTACAAAATAACATTCGCCATTTTCTTTGTTTAAAAAATGCACAATATGGATTAATGGTTATAATCATTTATATGCAATAATTCAGCACAAAGATATTTATTTATTTAAATCTTTATTGCACAAAGTACAAAGGCGGACTTAATGCCGCTAGGCATTCTATGACAGTCAAACCTTCGGGACAAGAAAAGCAATTAAACAATGAAAGGTAGGTAGGTACAATTACAGGCTTAATTAGATAATATAATGACATATAACTGCCTCCGTGGTCTAGCGGTTAAGTCCGTGGATTTAGACTCGGAGGTACCGGGTTCGATTCCTGGTCGGGACACAAAAATATTTATTAATGTAAATGAATACGTTTAATTAATATTTAATTTATTTGTGATATTTCTCGAGTTTGGTACGGCTGGAGACATCGATGATTGGCCTATAGTAAAATTGGCTAAATGTGAATCCGCTTATTTTTAAGCGTGGTTTCTGACCACCCCGAAAGGGAAACGGTCGTGATGATACTTTTACTATAATGACATATATAAATTAATACATACTTAGATACCTAATTAAATAATATTTACATATCTACATACTAATACTACATGCAAATAATAATAATATAGATACATATAAGTAAATGTAATAGTATCTATAACCATATCAAATACAATTATAACTATCAGCAACGCCAGAAGCAAACTAAGTTTATTATGACTTCAGGAAGTCTGCATATGCAAGTTTTATAAGGATAGCCCTGCTCGGGGCTTGCCGGATTTTTACCGGTAACTGATTCGAAAGTTTTACATCTAGCAAACATAAGGTTTAAACCAAGTACGTTTCGTTGGTATGAATAAAGAATGCAATCTTTACTTTGCCGTTGCATTATTTTCCTGCCTTTACACAAAGTAGGTTACATTTTTTGCATATTTTAAAATTACCTTGCAGAACAATTTCTTCATCATAATTTAAAAGTCCGGCTCCTGTCGATAGATTTATGGCCACTTTTTCCTGACATTTTAAAGTCTCCACCTCATTTGCATGACATCAACTTTATTACGAGACACGGCTAAGAGCGAAATTCACCGATCAAGTATTAGAATGAAATTAACTTTATATACAGGAAAATACGCATTTTTATCCCTTATAGCTTTGAACATATTTCATCAGACAAGCAATATTTTACGGCCTTATTTTCTCGTTACGACGCATTAATATTTTTGTTACGATTTTCACCATCCACAATTTAAGTTGTTAGAGGAACTTTTTTATAATGATAATTAGAGTAAACATTTTTTTTTGCGAAATATCCACTCTTCTTTTCTTTTTTCGCCACATATGAATTATAGGTTTTTTATTTCCCTTATATTTGTCCAATAAATGGCTGTCTTTGGAAATCGCTACGTACTTATGTTTAAAACTGATTTTAAAAGAAATTCAGACATACATACATATCTTCACGCCAAATCCCTTGCGGGGTAGGCAGAGACAATTGAGCGCCACTTTTCACGGTCACGACATACCTCTTTCGCTTCTTTGACATTCATCAACCTCTTCATACAAGCCCTTTTGTTTAGATGGCTTTTCAACGCACCTTCAGCTATTGTTTTATTAATTTGATAAATTCAGAATTTCACAATAACACCAAGAATATATAAAGTAATCTTAAAATAATATAATAATAATAAATAATTGCTTCCGTGGTCTATTCCTGGTCGGGTCACAATAATATTTAATAATTTAAATAAATAAATGTAATTAATATTTAATTATTATTTAATTTATTTGGGATATTTTCGAGTTTGGTACTCTAGATACATCGACGAGCTTGCCACTTGTCATGATTGGCCTATAGTAAAGTTGGCAAAATGTGAATCCGATTCTTAATAAGCATGATTTCTGACCAACCCGGAAGGGAAACGGTCGTAATGATACTTTAAAATAATAGACAATTAGCAATTATCTATATTGGTTAATAAAATCACTGTTTTCTATCTATCTATAATTTTTTCTTACGTGGCTTAGGGTTAAGGCCTTTAGACATCGCCAGTCGTAATCGACCAACCTCAGCGCGAGGTCATAATATCTCTGTGGAAATAAGCAGTTTATTGTTCTGCTATCAGATCACGTCTCTCATCGGTGATCATCATCAGGACCTACATATTACGACGCCTATACCACCGCTGGTCTACGAGAGTGCGCTAGCGAGCCGGCTTAAACCCAAATTCCTATATAAACTTTCGTGAAAGTGTCAATAAACGTAATCAAACCTATATGGTGCAAACAATGCAGTCCACGTGAGTCAGTCCGTGAGTAACCTTTCTTTTCTTTTCCCTAAACTGTATCCGTCAGCCAGGAGGTATTTTTCTCTACAGTAAAGGTTGTGTTTATTGTTATAATAATATTTTTTTGTTAATGTGTCATCTAAACTCAGTAAAAACTTGCAGTTTCTTAGAGACAACCCAACAAACCCTCAGACAAATTAGTTCCTAGTTCCGAAAACAAAAGTTGATTATTATGTATATTATTTTTAGGATTGTTTTCTTTAGACAGTTTTTTTTAGAAACTAAATTATTGATTTAGTGTAAATGTAAAAAGTCTAAAGCCACACCGATTTTATTAAAGAAAAAAAATGCATCATTTAAAAAACAAAAATCTAGTCGGGAATCATACCTAAAATTTTGATAATGAGTTACACCCGTATTCTTAGACTCCCCCACTCAACTAGTCCTTTCTGTCAAACGGTGGGAACGCCCCGTCAGGTCACTACGCTCGAATAATAGAAATGTCAAACTCGAGGTACATCGCGGCGACGTAACTTGAAACCTCCTTGAAGCGTGATTATGTTATTTCATTCGGATAACCGATCAGTGAAGGTCGCTTTTGACGTAACTTAGACTATTGTGTTGATTCTTATCCATACTAATATTATAAATGTGAAAAATGCTTTGTCTGTGTATTAGTGTATCTGCGTGTAGGTTTGTAAGTTTATTATTTTATTTTATGTGTGTATCAATCATACAAGAAATTCAATGGTGTTGCTCTGTTAATTTCTTTTTGGTGACGAAATCCTTAGGCTTGTTTTTAACCGTTTAGTTTTTATATAAAGTATGTTTTTACTTAGTTTAGTTTATTGTTTTTTTATTTATTTTAGGTCATTATTTACGTAGTTTTTAATTTTTAATGATTTTATTTTATTTATTTGTTTTAAAAAAATCACAGCTTATTATATTAAACATATAAACAAAGTAGCAATAGTGGAACACAAGCCAAAGAGATTTTATTTATTTAGACAAAACAATTAAAACAGAAATAAGAGTAAAATATAGTAATTAGATTTAAATTAATAGTACAATTGAACTGTGACAAGCAAAAGCAAAAGAAAAATAATAATAATAATAAATAAGTGAAAACCAAAACCAACAAAAAAAAATATTTATTAACGTAGTATTTTTTATACTCGCGTGATTAAGACTAATCGATTGACGTAAGAATCATCAAAATCGGCACACATACTTACAAACATAGGCTAATAAACACAACCCTTCTTTGCATCGGGCAGTCGGGTAAAATCAGAAACAATTATCAGAGAATGCCTAGCGGTATTACCTTCGCCTTTTGTATTTTACAATAAAGTTTTAAAAAACAAAAATAAATAAATTAAGGTCTAAATGCCTAACTGTACCGATTTTTTTTTCAAATGTGCTGGATACGTTTCTTGGAACGTCTAAGCACGACATGTGACCTAGCAGCTACTTGAGGGTTACGGTCGACGGTTACACGAGTAAGACCGAGAAAACAAATGGTTATCTATAAATAGAGGTTGCTTCGTTATATTTTTAATAAATTATTTGTTGCTGTTATATCGAAATATTTTATTTTATTTTTCTATTAATTTGGTTTAATTTACTTAAATCACTACTTCTAATTACCTATACATTATTATTAATTAATTATACATATATTATTGGCCTAAGGCGTTCGATTGCGTGCACTATAATATCCTTATCGCTAAGCTTGCACACTACGGTATACGGACAGAGTATTGTCTATATTTAAATCATATTTAACAACAAGACAATTAATTGTGTTAGTTAACAAAACAAAACCCGACTAAAAATTTATTAAGTACGGGGTCCCACAAGGATCAGATTTAGGCCCATTGCTCTTTCGTATTTATGTAAATGACATTAATTGTTGTTTAGACAAATATATAAAGAATGTCATGTTCGCTAATGACATTTCGTTGTTATTTAGTTGTAAGGATCGTCGTGATTCGATCAAAATTTATAAAATTGTATCTTTAACAATATATTTTATTACCACAGTTTTTAAGTGTTTCTTTTAGCATTTATTCTACCATACATGTCACAAATTAGCAGACTAGAATGTGATCCTGGTTTGAGATTACTGATGTTTACAATAACCACTTACTATCCGGTATATAACTAAATTTGTTTGTGTCCTTATCAACGCTAGTTGTTCTGAGTCATCTACTACGATATATGATATTTTATAGTTATTTATATATATTTTCATAGATATTTTCATTAGTATTTCAACAACATTTTTAATTTCATCGTTTCCTTCGATATTCGTATTTTTAGAGACTGTAACCAACAATAATAAATGTAATAATGACAATAAATGTTATATAATGAAATCCGTATATATATACATCACGCTATTAAAGTTGATATTCGGTCGTGCACCGCTGTCAAGGTTGTGAATTAAATAATGTTTTGTAATTATGACGCAATCTCTGACGTAAATAACGAAATCCACTATAAACGTTTGCGACTAATTAACAGAATAGGGCCACCTGGCATGTTTATTTATCATTGCAATATCAATCTATTTCTAGAATTTCAAGTATCAAACTAAACAATACGTACTTTAAGCTCCAATATCGTATATAAACTTAATTATATTTTCTAATAAACAACAACGTTCCTCTCTTCTTGTTTTTCTTTATTTTTTCATTATCAACTAACGCAACTTCCGAACATCACCTTTTATTGCTTTATTCGTGATTTTTAATAAATTTTAGTTAACTAGTGAACAAACTTGAATTCGTTGGTACATGAGTAACGTTCGACAGCATATTCATAATCGATTTAATGTTGCCCTACAAAAACAGTTGTTATAATCTTACAGTCTCTACTTTCGTTTGCCAGAGTCTAGTAATTAATTAACAAAAAAATGACGATTGCTTTGTATTAAAAAACTATAATAGAGTTATTATTTTATATGAAAATTAAATTGATATTTTTACTTAAGTAGTAAACTCCATTAGTGTTGACAGACTCGTCAAACATGCGACACAAGAAACTAGTAGGCGAAACTACATATATCGAAAGATATTTAATATGAAAAATTTTATGGAATTTTATTTATGAGAGCTAGACTGAGGTATATTAAAACCACTTTTAAGTAAGATGATCCTTAAGTAAACAACGTACAATGGTCTTTTGTGTTCGTGAAACATTATATCCTTTTCAATATAAGTAAAGACTCTTAGACAAAAGATTGTTTACATGGTTGCATGCTATATTAGGCGTAAATCCAAGGCGGTTTTAAAATGAAATCAGACGGAACTTAACGATATCAGGTTTGTGAGTTAAAGATCATTCTTTATATGGGGTGACATTGTATGCTCTTATATAGATGCTGAGATGTGGCTTCTCTGAGCGTGTTCTACCGATTATACTATGGTAAGTCCTCTGAAGAGCTCTATAACCTAATCCCTTCCTCTTCATTCCGCAACCGAACCACACGTACAGGTCAGAATATACGCTCACATACCGTAGGCACCATCCCTTTGCATATGTATAAATTTGGGCAACTCATACATCTTTCGCACAATAAAGATGTTGAATGCTTTTCCAGCCTCATGTTTCCTCTTTCCTATAACCTGGAGTCCTTCAAGTGAAGTGTCAAAAAGTATCTAGTCAAGCCGGCATAGTGTTAGGGACTGATTTCAGTCACGAGTGTCTGTTTTCAGTAGCTAACATTCATAAACCTTGCACGCCGCTTACCACCAGGTGGGTTCAAGGTCACTTGTCGTGCTAATATAAAAAATGTAAAAAGTCTATAATATGTGATTCAGAGCGGTAAGTGGTGGTGGACCTAAAGGTGGGTTCGAACCCCGGCATGTACCAATGAGAAATACAGTGTTCTTAATTACATTTGTTACTTGGAGATCACGTTAGGCCGTCGGTCCCGATTCAACTAATACCAAGTTGTAGAGTAAAGTATCATCACGACCGTTTCCCTTCCGGGGTGGTCAGAAACCGCGTAATAAAGATAAACATAAAAAAGCGGATTCACATTTAGCCAACTTTACTATAGGCCAATCATGACAAGTGGCAAGCTCATCGATGTCTCCAGCGTACCAAACTCGAGAAAAATCACAATTAAATTAAATTTTAATTAAATGTATTTATTTATATTAATAAATATTTTTGTGTCCCGACCAGGAATCGAACCCGGTAATTCCGAGTCTAAGTCCACGGGCAAGTTGTAGAATCGTTCATAATTGTCATTAAAAGCAAATTGACAACGTTTCAGAAATGTTTGTCTTCCCCATACAAATTGGGTAATTAAAAAAAAAAACGTTTTCGACATATGTTTTTTTAAGAAAAGATGTAAGTAGTTTGTTTCTATCAATAGAATACTAAATAAAAGCTACTGAAAAAAAAAACAGTTATATAAACTGTAATTTCATTAACTCTAATTACGCAGTTAAAATGCACCTTCTGTTTTTGTGGGTATTTTTTAATGATAACATACAGTTAATAGTTCCCTTCAATAAAGAAATTCTAAAAAGATTTTCGTACTGATAGCGGTACTTTGTCATTCGGTGACCATCGATTTGTACTATATCAGTGGAGCTACACGAATATTGGTAAACTAGACAAAAAAAGAACTCAATGCACAGCTGCGCCTGTGGCCTTGCATGCCGAAACTGCCATAAACTTGCTCGGCCCGGGCCGGGTTCGCCGAGGCGGAATTCCAGAATTTACGCTTCATGTAACGATTTTTTAATTTTATTTATGACCGTTTTCTGAACAAAGCGAGAATATTTTAAAACTTTATCATTTTTAAATGCTTTATTGCCTGTCTAAGGATAGTAAAGATCAGAGTCTAGCCTCTAATGCCAGATAATACCGGTGTGTAGTTACGAATGCATGAAATTGGCAATTAGAATGACTACAACACTATTTAGACGCGGAAGGTGTTATTCCTGGTAGGGACACATTTTTTTTTAACTAGGATGTCATGTGACATTGCGCCCACCTGATGGTAAGTAGCGCGCGGTTCATGAATATTAGCAACTCGAATCAGACAATCATGAGCCACGATGAAAAATAAGAAGGAAAAGGAGTCCTTCACGCCATTTTGCGCGGACTAAGAATACGGATTTCTAGGATCCTTGAAGGGTTCAATTTGACACCTGGAAGGAATTCTCTGTTATATTATTTTTTAATGGCAGGTACCTCTTAAGATTAATGTTTTGGACGAGAAGAACATCACCTGTTCAATAAAACCAACTTATATGTTATAATTAGTGGCTTAATCACATAAAACGAATTTAGATATAAACAATTTACACAATTCTTACAAAATTATAATTGACAGTCAAATGTCATTATTGACATTTTCCAATGTTTTTTAATAAGAAGCAAATTATAAAGAAATAAAAAAACATAAACTCTTTCGATACAATTCCAACAGTTTTATTTACAGATGATATTCAAAGTAAAACAAATCTAAAAATGTACTCTTAATGCACAGACGGTCGTTTGTTTAAGGGAAAACGAGGTTTATGCCGACATCAAGCTTAGAGCTGTAAACAACATTCAATTACCATTTCTAATAGTTTACCATGGCAAAGAACAATGGCGAGATACCTGATAAAATATAAAGCGTCTTTAAAATATTTTTATTTCATTCATAAATAGGTAAGATATTTCATAATATTATCACAAAGGGCCCAGAAGAATTTATTATATTATAAGCAGTAAATCACGAATATTCGCCGCATGGAGCTGTCGATTCTTTCAAAAAGCAAGCTGTAGTGTGAATTCCCAGTACATAATGCTTTATTGTATAATCGGTACTTACAAGAATAATAATAATTAATTTTTATATTTTAATCTGGAGTAAAATTAAAGAACTACATATTTTTTTATTTTAATTACTTAGTACTAAAATCTAAAGTTAAAGCGCAGAGAAGTTTTCGTGAAAGAGGTCGACGATCGCGCGAACGTTGTCTTACGTTATTCTGACTCTCTCTATTTCGTAGGAAGTCCCTTGGATGTGAGCGAGAACAATTAATAATAACACCTACTAAAATAGACTTGTCACTCACCCCAGCCTTAAGGTTTTTATCACGATAGATATCGTGTATTTTCATTTTTCGGATAATGATATTTATCTTTTTAAAAAAGTTACTTTTTTTTCTCAAGAAGTGGTTCTACCAATAACACCTGAAGCCTAAAAAATTACATGTCCTTTATTTTTTGAAGATGTATTGCTAAATTTTTTTTTCTGTGACTACTTAATAAATGAGGATCAAATGCTGGAAACTAACTTCAAACGGCAAATTAAAGGAAAGTCCTATTATTTTTACAGATTAAATAATATTTAATTTATTAGTTAGGGCCTAAAAATATGAAACGAGTTTTCTGTTTGAACTTAGGTACTTTCCACCAGGCTTAGTTATGATTGACGATTAATGAGTTGTCAATAATGCTTAGGTATTCACGGTCTTACTTACACGTGGACTAAGAATAATTATTTACACCTAATAGTTTTAATATAGAAATTATAAAATAACTATTTTAGCAATGTTAAAGTACAATATTATGTTAAATTCACCATTCTTTAAAGACGTAACTTCATTTTACTTAGTACATTTTTCGCAAAGGAACATCTATGTCCGAGACTAAACTAATTTCAGAATCTTTTACGTTTAATAAAATGCCTCGGGTCTGAAATACATTTTATATTATCGAGCTCTGAGTAAGTATTTTAGCATTTCCTGGAAGAATAGTCTGCAAAAGCACTATAAGTAAATTAATATCGTAACTCAGTTACTACACCTCAAAGAAAAGTGGCTCGGCTTCTGCTAGCAGATATTCTAAACTAGCTCGACGACTAAATGCTCGACCCGGTATTGCCCGGGTTATTATTACGAGTACAGCTTCTAGAACATAAAATTCTTGACTTTCACTACATGCGCTTGTGACGCACTGGCATTTTTTTTTTTAGTATTCAACTACGACATGTGACATTGGTAAGTGGCGCGCGAGGTGAATGAATGATAGCAACTGGAATCAGACACTTATGACTGACATCAGACCCGAACACTATGCCTGTTTGACTGAGGATGACGGCAATTCGAGCCTGATCCCGAAACTTGTGAATACATTTTAACGGGTTTTTCGGCATAAACGGTGGATACTTCCCCGCACCGGTAGCTGGGCAAATGACCACCATCAGTCCGTTTACCACCTATTTGTAATTCTCGTTGAAAGTTTGTGCCTTTTGCAAATGCCAATTTATACTTTCAAGGAAAACTAATACTGTAAGCTTGCCATGGTGATATTTATAGAAAACTAACACAGCTTGAAAGACTTACTTTATTTTATTCTTTTATTTGGTAATTTTCCTTACGATTCCAAAAGTTGGTATTAGTAAAACCAGACAACAACGACTCGCCGCCGCGTTTTTTAAGCACGGCGCTGTAGGTACTCTCTCCGAGGCACGCTTTCAGTGGTTGTATATAGATCAGTTATGATTTTTATTGACATTTTTTTAAACATTAAAAATCATTATTATAAACTCTAAATGTTTTTTAATTCTATTAATTTTAGATCAATTGAACACCTACAAACTCTTTATTATTGAAATTTTTACTTTATTGTTTAAAATATAAAAAATAAATAAATAATATAATATAAAACATAATTACCACAAACTTAACTTACTTAATAATCGCGATAAATAATCGAAACGCCGGATGAACGGGGTGAACTGGGACAATACTATCAAAAAGGTTGGTAAAGCGCTTTTTATCATGCTAGCACGGGGTTTATCCTCGTTCTCTCACTCGCGCGCTCTGTTTTTCTTTGCAGTATCGTTGATACTAAGTCTATGATCTTAATAAATAGAATTGTTATGTACATGTGTATGTCACTAAATTCCTTTGTACTCTGAATGGTTTATATTGAAATTTGGACCCGGTAGGTGTTGCTGAAATCGGTTTATAGGATATTTGTTTATTTATTGACTAAATTAAAATAATATATGGCCTACGTCTGGAGGCCCACATAATAATGTTAATAATAATAAATTCCTTTATTCCAAACAACTGAGATCAATATTTAAAAAAACTATTAGTAAACAAATAAGGGTGCTTAAATTTAGCTATAATATAAATACACAGCATCAAACCCTATCATAACGACCGCACAGCGCAGCGCCAAGTAGATCGCTGCTGCTGCATATCTATGTAGCAACCCACATAGCAGTATACTATACGGCCAGTTCTATCCAATACCTGTACGTACATTGCCATCGGAACAACATGTCAAACAGATTTTGTATGCTCAGGTGTGCGAAGACGGCCAAGGAATGACTGAATGAAGAAATGATTCATTATTAGGCGCTGGCAGTGAGAAAATATCATAAATATTAGCCTAGCTAGCGCTGAATTCATATTAAAAATCTGGATATATTTTTCCTAGGTCTGGGAAAATAGCTGCTTAATTATTAAAATGGCTCCAAACGTATAAAAGTGAAGGTTAGATAAACGAAGACACAAAATGACCATGGGTGCTGCACTCACGTCACAAATGGCCCCAAATAATATCTCTGTATTTATTTATCCAAATGGGTTATTAATTTAGATAGAAAGGCGAAATAGACAGTCAACGAGATAAAGCTTCTTTCGTATTTACAATATTAGTATAGATAGATCAAGTTAAAGTTTGACAGTTAGGTTTACACGTACATTTATTTCGCGTTTCGGTAAAGTTTAGAAAACTTGCTTCTCGTATTCTGGAGAATTATTATTTTGCTACTTAGCCTGAGATCGATAAACTGTACTTAAGCTTTACTAAAATTCCTTCATACATCAGTATATATTACGGCCACTATCAGTGTAAAATAATTTTAGCAAATATATACGAGTACTCGTAGCATCTCTAATGTGAGCTTGTTTGCCGTCAGTACATTTATGGAACGAGATTTTAGGACAGTTAATTATACAGATTTCTCCACATACGATAAACTCGGTATCCAGTAGTCTAGGGCAGCAGTCTTGACATTTCATAACGATCGATTTAAGGTGGCCTTTGACGAGCCTTCCATCAAGCCAAATCGCGTGGTCGCTTTCAAAATTTGTTCACGATTGTCAAAAACATCTATTGTTTTGTTTTAAAAGTTCCTCTAAATATTAATACAAGGAAAATACCATATTTTCTCTTTTACTATTTATCTTAGAAAGACATTGACATAAGACAACAAATTACACATTTATACATACTTTTTAACCGGTCTTTCTACGACGAAAATTTTCTCAATGTCTGGAAGTTAGCTAACGTAATCACTATACACAAAAAAGGATCTAAAACGAACATAGAACACTACAGACCAATATCCATACTGAGCGTCCTGAGCAAGGTGATGGAAAAAGCTGTTCTAGGAGAACGGTATCCGTTTATTTCTAGGAAACTACCTCCCGAACAGCATGGATTCCTCAAGGGCCGCTCGACTGTTACAAATCTGGCCGTCTTTACCAACAATGTTTTATCATCTATGGACAAGGGGTGTCAGGTCGACCTGGTCTATACCGATTTCGAAAAAGCGTTTGACCGAGTGGATCACGTCATCCTATTACGTAAACTCCATGATATTGGTATCAGAGGTGACTTTTTTAGATGGGTGGAATCATATATTTTAAACAGAAGTCAGGCTTGGCTTGGCGGGCTCCGTTCTCAGTACGCACCGGTGCCGTCTGGTGTTCCCCAGGGATCTTTGTTGTCTCCGTTGCTTTACACGACCTTCTTGTACGATATTCACCATTATTTTTTCACGATTCCACGTGGACCGTACTTATATCCATATCCTATCCTTAGTATTAATATTAGTTTTATTTTATATGTTGTAAATATTTTTTTCGAATTTATGTTAAAAAAAATATATAAAAAATCATTAAAACGTAAATCAGTGTGATTTTAGGTACCTACTCTGATAATATAAAGATTATAATAAAACAAAAAACACATCTTAATATACAATAGTCAACTATCCTATTCTATATATTAGCTGAATGCGTCTGTCGGCTTCTTTGCTGAAGTTGGCTATTATAGCTAATGCTAATTAATTAATATATTAATTAGCAAATATTTGTTCTATAAAAGCTAAGCAAAGTCTATGTAATTTTTATAGATGTGAGCCTTAAATCGTTCGTAGTTTCTGTAGTCTTAAGTCAGAAAACGGAATATGTACGGTAAAGTAGAGCTACTCTTGTTTTATTGACTGCAGCAGTTCACTGTTTATAATGAGAATTTTAGTACCTACTACAATAAGCTTTTATAGAACTTGCACGTCACTGGTATGAATTTACTTTGTCATATTTTACCTCCGCGAATAAAATTTATTTATGATTGCAAAGAACGCTACCTTACAATGTAATGCAGTTTATACAATTGTCTTAAAATTGTTTTCCAAACCTTATTTTTTTTTTTTTTGAAACATACATAGTATGAAACTGAATAAGACAAAGCTTATATAACATTTATAATATTAGTATTGATGTATGCATCATCATAGCTCCTAGATCACTACAGCTGAAGGCCACTTCCAGATATATATTTTTTTGATAATTCTCGCCACATTTGGCTAAATAAATATATATTTTTGTGAATTTCTAAGTCACACGCATCTTCAAGACAAAACACACACATTCATAATAGTATTGATCTACCTATTTTATAATTATTATGTTTAATTAGGCCAACTAGCACTAGGATGGGCGGCTTTCGGGAAACTCCAGCAGCATCCTGTCATATCACGATGTTTGCAGACGAGGTCTAACCATTGCGTCCACTCGGTAATGTCCTACGGAGCAGAAACGTGAACACTGACAGTGGGTCTCGCCCATAAATTCAAGGTCACTCAGCGAGATGTGTACAGCGAGCTATGTGTTAAGAATTCGAAAATTAATGGATTTAAGTATAAAATACACATGTACATAAATCATAAAATAACACAACATTATATTTTCGAGTATTAGTATTTTACTGACATAATATCAAAACATTTACTTCTGATTCTGAACATCCTCAGAACAAAAAAAAAAAAAAATTGATGAGAATTGGGAAAATTTATAAATTTAGTTTTCATAAAATTACAGAACATATTCTTTCTGAGTATTAATATTTTACTGACACATATCAAAACATTTACCTACTTCTAATTCTAAACACTATGCTTGGTATTTCTCTGATGAACAGAATTCGAAAAGTTGTTTCAAATTGTTGTTAAATCAAATTGAAAAATACTGTCATGACCTTTAAAATTAGCAAGCTGAAGTGGCAGTAGGCTTGCATACACGGGACATAAATGGATTTTAGAGTACGGAAGACGCAGAATGGTGCAACCCCCCACCAGATTAACGGATGACCTAAAGAAGATCATTGGTGAAGGTTGGATGATAGTGGCAAGAAATAATAATAAATAAAATCTTTATTGACACAATTTTTTCATTTACCCATATATAAATGTGCTCTGTCTCATGGACTAGTCTGATTAAACAGAGTGTGTTCCAGAAGACAAGTGCTCTTTGTTTAAGTTACACAATGTATAACAATAAAAGACGAAAATAATAGTAGCTAAAAAACAACACATAAATATAAAAATAAAAGATTATTAGGGATAGGAATAATATTAACAAATAACATAATAATAAACAAATCTATAATATGACTAATATTAAGTTGGATGTCAAGAATATCATAGTACACTGTCAATATTTTATTTATTTGATTTCTTTTAGAAGATATGACGTGAAGTGGCGAGCATTGAGGCCTACATCCAGTAGTGCAGAGATACAAGGTGAGGATGGTGATGTTTTTTTAATTCGGTTATATTGTATAGGACTAAAGTATCACAAATATAATTCTGGGAGACTGCAGTGCCTAATAAACTATTCATGAAGCGTCTTACATTGTTACATTATTGTCATTTCATACCAACGCGAACGCTAAAATATTATTGCGAGAGGTTACTGCGATATAAACTAAAACACACAAAGCTCGCTTGACTTTACGACAAGCTATAGCCCACAACTATAGCCCTATTCTGTGTTTTTAACCGCAACCGTTAAATTGACATAGTTTAATTTTATTAGGGTAATTTACTGCTAATACAAAGCAGTAGAAATAAATTGGATGACTATTGTATAAGCAAATGAAAAGATACCACACATGACATATAGTGGAAAAAATATCAAAATACATGTTTACTACATACCAAATCTGGATACAGAGAATGGCTATAAATATTTTATACACTATAGCTAATTATTATATTATAATTATGACTGCCTCCGTGGTCTAGCGGTTAAGTCCGTGGATTTAGACTCGGAGGTACCGGGTTCGATTCCTGGTCGGAACACAAAAATATTTATTAATGTAAATAAATACATTAAATTAATATTTAATTTATTTGTGATATTTCTCGAGTTTGGTACGCCGGAGACATCGACGAGCTTGCCACTTGTCATGATTGGCCTATAGTAAAGTTGGCTAAATGTGAATCCGCTATTTATAAGCGTGGTTTCTGATCACCCCGAGAGGCAAACGGTCGTGATGATACTTTTTTTATAGCTAATTACTAATGCATTGAAACAAAATTATTGATAGTAATACCTTTATTTCATCAGCTTTATCCTTAGAAATCGAGCATACATTAAAATTACAATTATTTACACGAATATAATTTTTAATAGAAGATATAACCTGAGGCATTCTCCCGTGAGCTTGAAGAAAAACTCCCCTTCGGCGACGGGTGACCCTTTCAGAAGAGAATATTTTGTACAAAGGGTTAACCTCGACGTTCAACGGGGAAACGCAGCGAGTGTTCTCGGCACACTAAGCCCATCGAACGGTCGTAATTTTAATTTTATTTGTAGTTAAGTTTAAGCTTTGCGCTTTAAAAACACACAATTTAGCTATATAATGACAAACTTGTAACCACTAATGTATTATAAAATATTTAACAAAAATAAGTGGTTTTATTAAATTAACATAATATAATTAATTATTTATTTTATTTAAAACTTTATTGCACATAAATATACAAAAGCGTAACATAATGTCGCTTGACATTATCTGCCTGTCAGACCTTCGGGACAACGAAATCATTTATGAGAGGTAGGTGCAATCAATTAAAAATTAATATATTAAAAAATATAAGTCTATAGAATATTATTTATTGATTTTAATAAATATTTATTAATAAAATTATATACTCGTATATTGTCATCTGAGATTAATATCTTCAATTATTGCACTTTCGTCGCATCCGATACTATATTGTAGAGATTACATATTGAATATGAATATTTTTTAGGCAAACAATGAATTTTGGACCTTATGGTGTCGCGTGAAAGGAAGGGTGTTTTCATAGTGTTTTAGTTATATGTGGACCGTTTGTAAAATATTAATTTCACGAAATTAATTCGGGTCGAGTGTTGTTCGGCGGATGGAATGACGGGGCGCTCGGGTGACGGGTGTACAGTGGACAGGAGGCCTTAATAAATGTTTGCTACGCTAGTTCGGCGCCGTCCTCTCGTTGACTTTTTTTACTCGTCTAGTGTTTTGACATGTAATTGAACGAAGTGCTCGCCGCTAAACCAATTACTTCAGTGATGTGCGAACAAACAAAAGGCGCCTCCGTGGTCTAGTGGTAACAAACGTTGCCGTGAATTCGGGAGGTCGTGGGTTCAATTCCCACTGGGGGCAAGTTGTACATTGTATAATTTGTCTCGGTCTGGGTGTTTATATGTATAATATGTATATATTTACAAAAAAAAAAAAAGTATAATATGTAGTTTATCAACCATCTAGTTTCCGTAACACAAGCTTACCGCTTACCACGGAAATTAAATGGCGCTGTGTGACCTGTCTGAAAATATTTATTTATTTATTTATTTAATTAGGCAGATAAAAATCTTTTAAAAAAGAAAAAAACATATATTAGTAAATAGGTTAAAAGTCTAAAGCGACACTATAACAGGAGTGCATATGATTTTTTTTATTGTTATTTTTAAACGATTATTGTATAAATAAAAGAAACTAAACTTATCTTGTACACAAAACTTTTTTTTAAAACAACTATAGGTATAATTAACGGTATTAAAAAAAGCTTGCCACTTGTCATGATTGGCCTATAGTAAAGTTGGCTAAATGTGAATCCGCTTATTTATAAGCGTGGTTTCTGACCACCCCGAAAGGGAAACGGTCGTGATGATGATACTATAGGTATAATTTGAATAAGACTGTCTGTACTAAAATGCAATAAAATAAAATAAAACTACCTTAAGTTAAAACAGTAGCTAAGCGATCAAAAAGTTTTTTTCTTTTAAAATAATGGAATTCTTAGATTCGTAACGATCGAACCCTATATTTTCCGGTTTTTAAAGTTTGAAAATATGCCTACATCTTTAAAACTTATGTTCCGAAGTGCTTTTGGAGCGAAATGCATTTTTTTAACATAGAGCATGTATTTCAACAATTTAACGGAATTTGGTCAGTTATAAAAGTGATGAAGAATTTAAAAATATTTTTTTTACAAAGTACGTTGCTATAATTTTGCTTCAGACTTTTACCTTTTTATTGATGTTATAAATTAATAACAGCATGAGAATAGTTGGAAAGGAAATAAATATAGCTAAAACAACATGAAAAATAAATTGAAGTCTATCAGAGTTCCGATGGTGAACTTTTAGGGGTGGAAATGGTAAATGAAGCGAAACTTTTATCAAAAAGAGTTAATTATAAAAGTTAAAGGTAATAATTTGTTTGTATAATATGTACCCTTTTCACTTAATTAGTAGTTTTTTTTTTACATAACTTGCTCCATCTTTGTTTTTATGTCGCAAAAAAGCTGAAAATTTGTTGATCCAATATATTTATTATTTGTAAAATACTCGTAGTGAGCATTTGGGATGGACTATATCCAGCAGTGGATAGATACAGGCTGATGATGATGATGACCATGAAATTTATTTCGATTTAAAAAAAAATTAAGCTACATATTGCAATAGAAAATGTATATGTACTGGATACAGTTATCTGAATCTAATCAGTGATAAATACTTTAGCTCAAATGTGTATAATGGTAACTGTATATATTTAAACTTTGACGTAAATAACGGAATCCACTAATAACGTTCGTGCTTATAAGTAATACAAAATGTCCCAGTGCACTGCAGCCCTATTTTGTTACTTTAGCGCAACCATTATATAATGGAATCCCTAAAATAACGGAAACTATCAATGTAAAACGCTTTTAAAATTGGTATTCTTGTATAAAGGTTTCTACTACAGACGACAGCAAATAACGATTCATATGTGTTCATTTTCAAAATGCCTATTTTTTAAATATATTTACCTTAATGTTGTCTTATTAATTGTTGTGGAACAAGTAGATGAATTACTATAATTTAAATTTAAATCTGAAGTCTCTATGACATAAGGTTGTCATAGAGACGAGATTGTCAATATGTAGCTTTCAGCAAAAATGTCCTAATTTTGTGTTGTGTATTTTATTATATTTATTTACCACAGTCATAATGTTTATTTCGGCCTTTGAGGGAGTTGGTTAGTAGATATTTTTTTTTTTTGTTTTAGTCATTAATTTAAATATAATTTATTTCAACAAAATAACAATAATAACTAAAAAAAAACATAAAACTAAATATATAAAATCATCTAACATTCATTCACATTCAATCATTCATTCGTTCCTTCAAACATACCTGCTCCATCCTCACATCCTATCCATCTCACTCGCTTTCTGGTTCCTCTGATCCTTAAGCTTATAGCCCTTATAACAGAAATTTGTATTTTTGATTTTAGCCAGCCTGCAACTTGTGAGAATAGCTTCTGCCATTTTTCAGAAAGCCGTGAAGCGGTCTTTTTGACAAAAGCCGCGTACTCAGCACCTAATGAGCCATCACACGAGATAACCAACGGCGTAAATGAAGATCTGATATCTTCCGCTGCCCTGTCGTATTTACGGTGTTTCTCGTGTGTTTTTAGTAGATAATTATTTAAATTTTAATGAATTGTGTTTGTTTTTATTTTTTTATTCATCTACTTGGTAATTTGTTCCGTTTCCTGTCGGGTTCCAACTATTGATTGTTTTTAGTTTTTAAATTGTTCCAAATACTATAACCCGTTATTTGCAAGGTGGGGAAGATGTTGTGGAACAAGTAGATAAATTACTATATTTTATATTTAAATCTGAAGTCTCTATGACATAAGGTTGTCATAGAGACGAGATTGTCAATATGTAGCTTTCGGAAAATATGTCCTAATTTATGTTGTTATTTATTATATTTATTTACCACAGTCATAGTGTTTATTTCGGCCTTTATTTCTCCATATTAATTATTATGTTAAACTATGTTTAATATAAATATGCAATCTTATTTTAATAAATTGAGTTGATAAGATGATTATAGACGCACGTCTCTTTTTTTACTATTTACTTCACATTTTCTTAATGATTTTGAAGTAGCAACCCCATGGGTGTAAGGATGCAGCAGAGGCTGTTTTAAATAATTCGTTTGCTGAAGTAAAAAGTGATACAGTGATATAAAATAAAATAAAATCTGTTTAGAGACAAGCAGACAGCGTAGTGATCCAGGCTCGGATGTTCAATGGGCCTGGGTTATTTGGGGATAGGGATAATGTCCCGTTTTTTCGGCAGGATCTTGGTCGGTAGTCAATTAGTTATAATGGTTTGCTATATTATTACTATCTAGCTTCAATTTTCCCTTTTAGATGACAGACTTTTATTGTACAGAAAGGATGATTATCCTTGACATGTTTAACTACCAATCACGAGGAATATATCAAAATGTTGATCATAGATTATTAAATTTTTGCTTTCTACAACCGGCCGTAGGTGTTATTATTAATTGATCTCGCTCACAAGCGAGAGAGAAATAATTAAGTAAGTTAAGGTTGGCGCGATCGTCGACTTTTCGCCACCTACTTGATTAGGTTCGGTATCAGTTGCGTTATTTTTAGGAATACTTTTCTGGAATGTAACTTAAGATTTTATTACTGAATAATTAAAATAAAAAATACGTAGTTCATCGTTTTTATTCTAGATTAAAATATAAAAATGTTTGCTCTTTAATTAATTCCACCCAGAAGGAAGTACCAGTAATTTACTTCTTTAAAGCTGCCATGCCCGTTTGTGCTACGCCATTTTCGTAGCTACTACGTTTATTCAGATAATGTCTACGGGCTTAAGTCTGCCTTTATACTTTGTGCAATAAGTTCTTTTACAAAAAAGATGGTTGTAAAGCTCAAAGAAGTTTTCTTTAATACTTTTCTCATTACCTGATAAGCATCGAGTTTTGTAATCCTATTTTTCTTATATAAATAAAAGTTAATGAGAATGACGCTCCGTGGTCTAGCGGTCAAGTCCTCGGATTTAGATGCGGAGGTGCCGGGTTTGATTCCTGACACAATAATTTATTTATATTTTTGTGAGGTATTTCTCAAGTTTGGTACGCTAGAGACATCAAAGAGCTTGTCACTTGTCATAATGGGCATATAGTAAAGTTGGCTAAATGTGAATCAGCTTCTTTAAAAGCGTGGTTTCTGACCACCCCGAAAGGGATACGTTCGTAATACTTTACTTTTTCATGAGAATAGATGTATGGATGTTTGTTGCTTTTTCATGTAAAAACTATTACTAATTTTGATTAACCTTAAAGCTCATACAATACAATATGAAAGTGTAAATATGTCCAAAATGTCCGTATTTTTATTACATAAAAAGTTGATAGATTTTTCTCAAAAGTACATACATACTTAAAAAAAAATGGTTTGTGCCTGCGAGAGGCAAGGAAGGCGAGTGCAAAAACGTTTTTCATTACAGCCCCTAGAATACAGCGTCCTAGACCTCCACTGCTGGAGATGGGCCTTCCAGAACTAAAGAATTTGGCCTACACTCGCCACGCTGGCCAGACGGTTTGGCGATGATATGATGTAATATTTTATGAGAATTTATTAACGATTCCACAAGTTGGCATTAGTAGAACCGGGACCGACGGCTTAACATGCTCTCCGAGGCACGGTAACGGTGGTCTATGACAAATGTACGTAAGAAAAGTGTATTTCTCATTGGTACATGCCGGGTGGGTTTGAACCGACCTTTGTAGGATTTAAGGTACGTGTTCTTACAACCGAGCCACCACCGCGAATCGTTAAATCCTCTTAAACATTAGCGGTTTACATGTTCATACTTGTCCGATTGAGGGTAAAACCGTCGCGCATATTTCTTCGTGGAGGCTCATCATAACTTGTTTAAAATCGTCACAACAATAAGAACCATAGATTTAGTATATATATAGATTGGCAATAGAATGATTAGGGCGAGACCAAAAATGAAAAACACCGGTGTGCGTGAAATGCGCATGTGTGCGAAACGGATAGTGATGTTCGCGACTGCCTTGACTTAGATTATCGATAAAGATTGCAACGTTTTCGTGTTGTCTGATTTGACACAGATCTAGTTACATATAAAGTTAATGTTTGTTTGAGGTAATAAAAATTAAACTACAAAACATGTTAGATTTTTTATTTTTTAAAAAGTAACAGCTTATTAGGTACATTAAACATATAAACAAAATAGCAATAGTGGAACACAAGCTAATATAGGTAAAAAAAACATCTATAACTTGTGCATGCCATTTTTCCATTTAACCAAAAATTTTCCGAGAAAATCTAAAAAAATGTATTCATTCGTTTTTTATATCTACAATATTTTTTTTACATTTAGTGAAAATAACATTACTTCGGGAAAATTTGCCAGGAAATGCGAAAAACTGATTAAATTAATTTGGAAACCTAATATTTATTATTTGAAAAAAATTTTTTTGCAAACCCCAAATTTCAAAGATTTCTAATCACATATTTTGGTAATGTAACATTTTAATTTACATTATTTAAGGATTTCAACGTTAAATTTTCAATTAAACAATGAAAAATTTATACAATAATTGAAAAATATAGTTTTTTCAGTTGCGTTTCCTAGCAAATATTCTTCTATGTTTATTTATTTACACCATCTAAAAGTAAACGATTCTATGAAAAATAAAACCACTGTAGGTATATAAAAAAAGGTCAAAGTCAAAATATCTTTATTCACGTAAACCTATTAAAGACATTTGTGACACGTCATTATTTAAATTATTTTAAATGATTCAACTCCTGCTAGTGGAAGACTAAGCAGCAAAGCAGATTCCAGTGACCTGTTAATGTCTGACTGAGAAAGGAATATGCAAGGAAAACTCAGCTATAGCAGATTTACAAATTAAAACAAATACAGAACTACACAACAACATAAAATAGATATCCTATAGGACAATCTTACTAACCCTACCAGGTAAGGCAAAACTGAAATAAATTACTTGCCCAAGCCCCTTGGGCAACCCGAAAGACGACAAAACGCAAAACGTCTGCTAATTTAAGAACAATAAATTGAACGTGTTCGGCAGAGGTCCCAGGCCCCCACAGCAGCACCCGATCACGGACGTAACGCATGTGCCAGCCATCCCCCCGCTCAACCAGGCCCTTAGGGACGGACCAGGACCCGACACACGTGCCACCACTGCAGTGACCTTCTAAGAAAGGTTTTTGCCATTTATTCTTTACTAAAATATTTTGGGGAAATCTGAAACATTATAAAGTTTAAATTATTTTATAAAAATATTTATAATTTAGTTCAATTAATAGGAGTTGCGCCATTTAGCTACGAAACTCCAAAAATTTAAAAGTAAAATATATAAAAAACATTTTTAAGAATTTAACGAAAATTAATAAGGCTGTATAGGTATAATCCATAGATTATGCATGCTATGCTGCATACAAGGCACAATACCTTTGCCATTTAGCGACATATCGATAAGATGTTATGTATGTGTCAATCTCTACATAAGTGAGGTTAGAAATAGTAGAAATTCACGTATTTGATATTATCTTAAATTGAATTCCTATGCATTCAGAGTATTAATGTAATAAAAGGCGTTTATTTTTCCCATCTGTATGTGTATAAAACCTTAGTGGCAGATCTAAAACATTGTATTTGTGTACCTAAATATTTTAATCGTACTTACGTGTTAAATGAATAATTATGCGGGTTTTCTTTCTTAGATGAGTTACATCCAGGTACTACACAAGTAACCATGACTAATTACGTCTATTAACCTCAAATTTACACTATAAAATCTTAGATTATTACAAATATAAGCGGAATTTGTTTTGTTTACAAATTACGCCAGCCGCTACAAGTCGCGAACGTGTCTGTGAATGGTCCTGTCTATCTGTCTCGCTCTAACATACGCAATACTGTGCTCTTTCTCTTTTGCATTGCCAATCTAAGTATCCTATATCTATTATAAGAACAATGAAGTCGTCCAGGCCCAGATAGCTAATTAGTGTCCCCCCAATTTATTGCCGCCATCTAGCATTACTTAGGTATACTCGTGTATAGTTACAAAAATATACATATTTAATATTTTATTGCACAAAGACAAAGGCGAGCTTCAGGCTTTATTCACGTAAACCTATTACGGGCATTTATGAAACGTTATTATTATTTTTATTTTGAATGATTCTACTCCTGCTAGTAGAAGACTAAGCAGCAAAGTGGTCCAATGAGTAAACTGTTAGCAGAAGACCAGCAGATATCTGTCAATGTTTAATCTGACTGAGAAATGAATCTGCAATAAAAACTCGGCTATATCAGATTTAGAAAATAAAACATATACAGAACTACATCACAACGATCAATTAATTTAATATTATTTTTTTTTACCTATGACATTACAATACCTGGTACAGCCAACCCCACCAGGCACGGCAGAATTAAGATAGACTACATGCCCATGTGCAACCTGAAAGTAGACAAAACGCAAACACCTCTGCTAATTTGAGAATAATAAATTGAACGTGTTCGGCAGAAGTCCCAGACCCCCACAGCAGCACCCGATCACGGACGTAACGCATGTGCCAGCCATCCCCCCGCCCAACCAGGCCCTTAGGGTGCGGACCGGGACCACAAACGTGCCACCACTGCAATTCTTCTAAGAAAGGGATTACTATCCTAGTACTACTAAACCATAGGTTTGATCATTCCAGCTTTGTCCTTTAGAGGGTCAACTAATTGTCGGATAATTGCATGTATTTTTTTTTTTCAAAAACCTGACTGCACTTGAAGTAATATATTTCCAATAACATTTAATCACGTGGGTTAATGGTTAACTTTGACTTTTGACTTTAAAAATGTTTCAGTAAAGAAGCGACATCTAGTAGCAGAGCACGTGACTACTGCATAGTTGCCACGCCCACGAATTAACCCTGTTTGCACATTGATGCTGTGAAACGCGAATTAATAACGTAACGATTTTTTTTTTTTTATTTTATAAGAAACTTTTAGGTTTCTAATAAGACTAACTACATATACTCGTAGATACTGTTGTAGAATAACATTGTCGCAAGCCCTTAGTCATATGTAGAATGTAATATTAATTAATATAAAGGGTGAAAGAAAAAAACGACTTGTACATAGATGGATAGTGTAAATATTAGAGATAAGGAAATCTTTTACTTTATTATTAAAAATAATTAAAACTGCAACCCGAGTTTTTATTTCGATTCGCTTGCATCGACTGTGTATAGTTTTTTAAAATATGTTAATTTTTATTAATAGTTGGAACAAGTCAATAATGGGGAACAAATACCTTATGAGTATAAATATTAATTTTAAATTAAAGGAAGAAGAAAATGTTATATGTTTATAGTTAAATACTTATAATGTACTATAGTTTTGGATGAATAATAAAATACGATTCGTTTTGCTATTTCGCTATATCGCTATCTTACTACGCCACTATCGCGTCAGTGTGCAAAAGGGCTTTAAAGGTTATAGGTGAAAGTTATAGTGTGAGATCCCACTGCAAAATACTTAACTCATTTAATATCTGATTAAGCTACGGGAAATGTTCTGCCTAAGACTAAGAGTTTTGCTAGGTCGTCACGATTATAAATTATATTCAAAGAGTGTTTTAAGACACCTGTAGCCCTATTCTATAGCGCAAACGTTATATAGCGGAATCCGTTAACTATATATATATATATATATATATATATATATATATATATATATATATATATATATATATATATCACGCTATTAAAGTTGATATTTGCACGGCCGCTGTCAAGGTCGAGCGCTTATAGAGTTGAGAATTGAATAATATTTTGTAATTATTACGCAATCTCTGACGAAAATAACGAAATCCACTAATAACGTTTGCTTAAGTAACAAAATAGGAAGGGCTGCAGGTTTCTAAAAGCTTAATTAAAATAATCCAATTTACCATTGTATATAATCATTTTGTGAATCACGTGATTCGTATTTTTCTTTGTGACTTTGTTATTTTGACCAAACTGGCGCAAATGTTATATTTTTTTATCTTTAGGAAACTTGCATTGACCCTTAGTTTTTGTAAAGCTAATTAACATATCTTATTAGTCACAAACATATTGGTGAATCCGACATCCAATAATAATATAAAATATATTTTGTAGTGAGCTCTTAGACTATATTCATCTCATCGATCGTATTGAAGTGTGAAAACCAAAGACATTAAATATTAATAGATGAGGCAATAAGCCAAACGGTATGAGAAAAAAATCTAGGACAATTGTCTCAAAATTAAATGGCCTATGCACATTTAAATTGATTTGTTGTTTTACAGACAACATATATGCTTTACGGCAGTATGCATATTTTTTCTTTGCACTTTATTTCACACAAGCCAAAGCTTATGTTAGTCAGTCACTGCTATTTGCCACTTTAAATTATGCAGATATCTGCTATCCTGATGTCACTGAAGAGCTACTGATATATCGCCTTCTCAATTTATGCATTCGCTAGGCTTGCTTAAGTATCATCATGTATCTTATTTTTAAACTTAGTTGAAATGGCTCAATATCCGCTTTCGCAGATCTGCCTATATTTGTTTGGTATACTAAACAATCCACGTGCACCTTACCTTAAAACTTGACTTCAGTTCTTGTGCGATACGCACAACCTCCCTCTTCGTTCAACAATCAACTAAAAATCCCCTTCTACTCCTCTACCAGATATTCAGATTCTTTTACTATGTCTGCAGCCCGCCAGTGGAACAAGCTACCATTGGCCATCAGACGGGCACCGTCTGTCAACGTTTTTAAACAATTAGTGAACCAACTTGTTTCTTGATAAGCAGGAGCACACTGCATCTAGTATATTTGGCACACAATATATTTATATATGTTTATAATACGTACATGTAAATTGCTTGGTAAGCACGTAGTAAAACTACGTGTATTTATAAATTATAGACTATTAGATTGTTGCACCCTGTTCATAATTTTATTCCATCCCAAAGGTTAGTTGTCAGATAAATGCCTAAATTAAAAGTCGCCTATGTACCTATTTTTTAAATAGTTTTGATGCAATAACCGCAATTTACAAAAAAAAAAAGTATAATATGTAGTTTATCAACCATCTAGTTTCCGTAACACAAGCCTCGTAGCTTACCACGAAAACTAGATGTTATTATAAAAAATAAAGAATATAAAATAAATAAAATGGTTGGTATAGGAGTGTAGAACACTTTATTTCTCTAAAAGGAAAGAAGAACAAAGTTGATAGCGTAAAAAAGTTTTAAATTATCAAAATAACAACCAATGCCTATTCTATTTTATATTATTCTCTTTGGTGAAAACGCAATCGAGGTACAACTAAGTCCGCAATATGCACTCGCATACCATAGCCATTATCCCTGCGCGTACCTACATATAAATTCAGAGACTCTAACATCTGTCGCACGCTGAAGATGTGGAATGCTCTCCCTTTAAAGCTTTCCCGATAACCTATAACCTGGAGTCCATCAAGCGAAGTGTGAAAAGCATCTTTATAGACCGGCATAGTAGGGACTAATGTCTATCGTCAGTGGCTGCGCCAGTTGCTCTTATTTTTAGACCTCGCGTACCGCCAACCATTAGGTGGGCACGATTACACATGTCGTGTTTAAAAAATAAAGTTTCTTTAGACAATACCTACTTTCGGCCGCAGCATCATACCCTGGACACCATATACGATCAGAGAACTTGTGAGTTCCTGTGGCCACCTTCCCATCATTAGACCCTGGACACTACGAGGGGCGTTCAAAATATTCTCGGTATTGATACGTTACAACCTCTTTTATATATATATTTGTTACTGGCCGCTAAGATTCATCCATTGACATTAAAAAAAAAGTAAAATTGGAACCGAGATGTTCTTTTGTTTTTCTGCAATTGCCGAACAAACATGAACACCATGAGCGAATTAACAATTTTAACGAAATTAGAGCACCGATCCGTCATAAAATTCTTGACAAAACAGGGTAAAAATCAAAAAACCATAAAAGAGGAAATGGATTGTGTTTACCGTGAGTCTGCTCCTTCTTTATCTACTATTCAAAAATGGTCAAGCGAATTTAAGCGTGGAAGGGAGAGTATTGAAGATGACCCTAGACCTGGCCGGCCTGTAGTGGCTACCTCACAAGAAAATATTGATAAAGTGGAAAAACTTATATTGGAAGACGGCCGAGTGAAGGTAAAATCTATAGCTCAAGTAACCAATCTCTCTATTGGTACCGTACATGACATTATACATGACCATCTTAATATGTCAAAAGTAAGTGCAAGATGGGTTCGGCGAATGCTGACGCTTCTTCAAAAGGATATGCGTGTGGCTTGCTGTTCAGATTTTATCGACCTGTGTGGTGAAAATCCCGATGAGGTGCTGCAAAAAATAGTTACTGGAGATGAAACCTGGGTTCATCATTATGACCCAGAGAGCAAACAGGAGTCCATGCAGTGGCACATTAAGGGTTCAGCTCATCCCAGGAAGTTCAAGGTAATCCCGTCAGCTGGCAAGGTCATGGCCACAATATTTTGGGATTGTGAAGGAGTTTTGCTTATCGATTATAAAGAAAAAGGTGTAAATATCACAGGGCAGTACTACGCTAACGTTATACGTCAATTAAGAGATGCGATCAAAGAAAAGAGGCGAGGAAAGTTAACCAAAGGTGTTCTGCTTCTGCATGACAACGCCCCTGTCCATACTGCTCATATTGCCAAGGCAGCTATTGTTGAATGTGGGTTTGAAACTGTTACTCATCCACCCTATAGTCCGGACTTAGCCCCAAGCGACTTCTTTTTGTTTCCCAATCTTAAAAAGGATCTGCGTGGAAATAAATTTTCTGACGATGAAGCGTTGAAGACGGCCGTGGAGGAGCATTTTTACACCAAAGATAAAAAATATTTTTATGAGGGATTAAAAAAAATAATTGATCGATCTTATAAGTGTATGAACATAGGGGGGGAGTATATTGAAAAATAAAAATATCAAACTTTTCGTACTTGTTTGTTTTTATCCACATACCGAGAATATTTTGAACGCCCCTCGTATCTATGATCAGAGTACTTGTCAAGACAATTCAAACAAAACTCGGTCGAGTTGCATGAGTTTATTAAAGTTTATTTGGCCTTCTTTCTTCCAGCTCCATCATCAGATTAGCTCAATGACACCATAATATATTTAAGGCTATAATATATTTATTTGAAGTAACATACAAAAAAATAGGTAATATAAAAAACCTACATACATACCTACCTACATTGTCATCCGACTTACATACGTAGGTATACCTACAATTTTTTTATAAAATTTATAAAAGCATCAATGGATGTCGGGAAGTGGTCGCAAAATCGATCGCAATTTCGCAATATTTCTTCCGGACAGGAGAGCAAGTTAAATAAAAGCTTATTTAGGTAGTACTTACTACAAAAAATCGATTTTACTGAAAATACTGACTTATCTTTACAGCTCCAAAATTACGCCCAGTACGATAGGAACCAGCACGCTGACTTAAAGAACTCTTCCTTGAGATTATTTGAGTACCTAGGTACGAGTGAGTATGATTTGAGTTGAAAAAAGCTTGCGTGAATAATAATAAAATACTTGGCGATGCGACGTTCAGCGCGCCCGCAGATTATTGCATTGCGACGTTGCCCCTTGGTGCAAATTCTCTCCCTTTCGCTTGCGATGTTGCTGTCTAACTCATCTGCAGTCTTATGCCTATAACACCAAATATGTTATAGATTTTTGTGAACATGGCGCGGGTGGCGAGAGCCATACTTCGTCCAGTTTGCCGCTTCGCACGAAGCTAATAATATTTAAAGCCGACATCCGCAGTCGGCACAAGTATGCCGCGCCGGCCTGGTACGCTCTCATCAACAAAATTTGACGCTCATTGTCGGCACAACGCGTTACGTAAGTAACGACGTCATTCATAAGGATATGCGGATGGAAACACTGGACGAATTCGTACGTCGTCTGGCGGCTGCATTATTCGCACTTGTGAGAAATAACCTGGGCCAGAGCGTGCAGAGACGCCCCTCCGTCGACACCTGCTACCCACCATGGAGTCGTAAACGCGGCTTGCCGCCAAGTTAGTATACTTAATGGTTAACCCCTGCCCTGTCCGTAGTTACGGAAAGCGAATTTAACCTCTGTAATCAGGCAAATACCTTGACACAGATTCCCCACTGTAGTAGAACAAATTCAGTGGCGCTAAGCCGTCTCGGACACTAAAGTATCCACTGCAGTTGTGTCCTTGCATGCATATCTGGAAGCGATAAATTTTAAGCTCTTCATTAACGGCACCACAATTGTGTTATCAGTGTCTGGCCCTGATATACAGCCGGTTTTTCAAACCTCTACTTAATTATTTCCCAGCTAACGAATCAGTATCTTTAAGTTTTTCTTAAGTCAAATCGGGTTTCAAGAACAAATTTCACAACACTTAAGTTTTCCTTAGTTAATATTTTACTTAAGATTTATGATATTCTGTTTTTGGTGACAAAAAACGAAATATTTATATTTAGTAAAAAATACAATTATTTCATTGTTCCAATAGTAGGTATGTGGATTATTTTATGGTTCATTTGTAAGAAACGTATATATATATCCCGACGAATGTTATATTAAAAAATATAAACATATTGTAGAGATAAGTGCTTTTGGCAACGAATTTTGGCTTTTGAAACGGGGAACAGGTATGTTTTATAGTTGCCTTGAGATCTTTAAACAATTAATATTGTTGTAACGTTATATTTGTGCAGTAATTCGGTTCTTGTATCTTTGTTGAGCTAATTTTGACTGGTCTCGGTATTTTAATTTGTAGTATTTGAACAAACGGACTAAATGAATGACAGTCGATGGTTTTTTTGTTTATTTATTACTGTAAAAAAGAAAAAATACCCGTGCTTAAGTTCATATTCTCGTAGCTATCTTAGTAGGTAATAAGAAATAATTAAAGTTAAAAAAAGATAATTGACCTTCTTCGACTACTTAAAAAATAGTTCTCAAAAATTACATAATTATTTGTTATTGCTTTGTGAAACGCATAATTGACAACTCTTCATACATTAGTATAAATGACAGTTCCCTTCTTAATGATTTCCTAAGTATTTCTTAAGATATGTTTGTGAAATGCATTTTTTTGCAAAACCTGTTAATTTTACTTAAGTAATAATTAAGTACCAAAAATACGTTCGAGAAACTGACTGTAAGACTATAATTATTACATATAAAAAGAAAGTGAAGAACTACAGCTCTAATATTCTATGTATATATGATGATTACACATTTCTTTGAATTTACAGTACGGGTGCCGTGATATGTAAATACTTACGTAAATCTATTTAATTATAATTTCATTTAACATGGACTATCCCTGAAGCATGTAAGTCCATTTTTTATTTATAGTTTATTTTGTATTTGGTTTAGTTTACTTTTAACTGATTTTTAATTTTTAAGTGTTTTTTTTTATTTACTAATATTAAATAATAATTCTATACAGGTATTTAAAGTTATAAAAGTGCTGCTTGTTATTTATATTTCATAGTATTTTTTTTTGTTTGGCGTGATTAAACAGCTCTATCTAGGGAAGTTAATTATCTAAGACGCGACGTTGCCGCGTCGCAGTGGCGAGTTAGCGACCTTGGCAGCGAGGTTGCAAGGTCGAACGCCGCACGCGCTTGCCGCTTATTATTGCCATGTGTGTATAAAACTAAATTTAGTAAAAAAAAGCTCGCTTCTATTTTGTGCGTAAACACGTAGGTACATACCTACTGGGTTCGTTGCGTTGCTTCGGTGTTATCTCGTACAAGCTCCGTTGCTATGAATTAATTATATGAGCTACAGCTACGACTTTGCGCCCGTAAGCTGTCTGTGATGATCTCTTGAACTTGATGAACTAACAAAACAATATTTTTCAATACAAGTTAATTTATTTATTTATGTTAGGAAAACTAACAGCTACTATACTTACATATATAACATTAAAGATTAAACACAATTAAGCTAATGACAAGTTTTCACTTATAGGTAAACACAATTACATATATAAAAAAAAATGAAAAATTAAGATATAAAATTAAACTAACAATGTTAAATAAATCAATAGTTACTCTACCTACACGGACAAGCTGCACACACTTCCTTACCCGAAGTGCTCATTTGACATTGCGCTTATAATATATATGGTAGGTACCTACTGTCATTAAACATATTAACATCAATGCTCAGGTCGTTGAACAACTCACTTGCTTTATTGAAAAAACGCGTTACGTCTGTAATTGGTGTTGCAGCGAGGAACATATAAGAGTAACACGCTGCCTGAGCTTAAGTGAGGGTATTTTCAAGGATATCAAATTTACTAACTCGGGCGAATCTACAATTCCACGCGCAACGAAACCAGGTAGGTTATGTCTGCAATATAGCGACGCGTCTCTAGTGGCAGCAAATGATGTCTTTTGCATCGCTGATCATAGCTTAAGCTTAACTTAATAGTAGAAAACACATCACAGAAGGGAACAGTGAAGTAAAGTGTATGGGCCTGATCAACTAATTCAAGATGGTATTCGCCAGAGAATCAAAGTTATTTGCACAACATGGCTTTCAAAAGTAACAAGCTAAAGAGGTAAACTGGACTCATCTGCCGCAGAACCGACGACCAATAGGGCGAACGGATTCGAGAATGAAAACCACGTAGGCAGTAGGAACAAAGCAGAGTGCGACGAGACGTGAGATGTACAGGTGACCTAAAGAAAGTCGCTGGTGGGGGTTGATAGGGGTAATAATAATAAAAATAATAAAAACGTTTATTGACTTAAAAACCTAGATACATCAATCAGTAAATACGGGGATCCCTGTATTATGTCCCAGAAGGTCTGTGATACAGGGAGCCCCACTCTTGCTTATAAAGGCATTCGTGATTAACATGCATTAACAATAATTTTGAAAACAGTATAGACAAATTTAAAAAATAAAAAAATAAAAATATCACAATATAAAATCAAAAATACAGTAGGAAAAATAAAATATAAAAGTGTATTCAAAAACTCATATTGCATAAATCAAGTATTAATAAACAAATAAAATACATAAAAATTAAATAAACACAGACATATACATACTAAAACTATCTTTAACAAATCTATGTCATTGCTTTCAGTACTTCTTCTGTTTTTTGGGGTTGCAGAGGACCGTATGCAGTGGCGAGCCTATATACACTAGTAGGCCGATATACAGGCTGTTGATAATGATAATAGTAAAATAACTTTTTCTACCGACTTGCTAGTTTGCTTTGCCAGTATTGGTTATAAGTCTACTACGTACACAATACTTAAGGGTCGATAAACTTTACAGTCCTCTAGCTCGCACACTGTAAAAAATATGTATTAACATTTTTTAAAAGATACGGTTAAGCCTTGCGTCCAGTTGCAGAAAGGATGATGAAAATAATCGCTGATCAATATTTTGATATAGACGCATCGTGATTGGTACTTAGCTAGTAATTTAGGTTATTTGGGCCAATGATGATGATACTTCATAAACATATATTATGTGTCGAAATATAATTTTAATTGACACAGCTTCCTTACAGCTACGAATTAAGTTCTTATTATTATTATTTTTTTTTTTTTTTAAGAAGAAGAATAACTTTATTCGAAGTTAATAAAATTAAAAGTACATTAAATATAAATTAAAAACTACCTAAATAATAAAATTAAAAATAAACTAACCTATAAATAAAAAATGTCTTCTAGAGACGTCCCATCCGAGATAGTCCCAAGGAGACTGGCAACATTTCCCCTCTGTATAGCGAGGCTAATACGTTGGCAAAAATAATTGCCAGCCTTCCTGTCTCCAGACCTTTCTGTCAGCCGCCTTGACAACTCCTTGGCCAAGCGCCTCGCTGACGGTCCCCATGGGCCCATCGTCTCGACCCCAAACGGCACAAATTCGTAACCGATACCAAGGTTGGCGTATTTGCGCAATTTGAGGTTCTCCGCAGAAAACGCCGCTTTCCCCGCGCCTGACGAGGTCGCCTGGATGTGAGATGGAGCTAATGTGTCTACACACGTCGCATCCCACACCAGAGATTTGCCAAGTTTCCACGGCCCAACAGTCATTCCGTCGGGTCTCTTGCCATCGCTCCGCACAATCCCAGATGGTTCTAAGATTGCGGGTACACCAGCAGTGACAAGAGCCCTTCGGATGATGTCGTTGAGAGCCGCGTGACGAGGAATGCGGCCAGCACTTCTAGCACAAGAAAGCCCGTGGTATCCGAGATGATCGACTGGTTCTCCGCATCGACACTGGTGCGGGTGGACAGTCCGGGCTCCGAGACGAAGGCACACCGCCATGGTCAGTGTATTTCTTATTATTATTATAAATAAGAGAGAAGACAAATTTCTAAGCATTCCATGGATTCACCGTGCGGGTGCCGGGTCCATCGTGTGTGGGTAAGAGATGAGAAGAATGGTGTCTCGGGCTTGCGACCGACAATTGGCTGGTTTAAGAAAAGGAGGCCTCCTTTTTTTCTATTGCGCGATAATACGCTCACCATCCACCATTCTACTTCTCTCCCTACCCAACCAAATACTGTATGATTCCGTTAATGCCGTCTTGGAAGCTCGTTCCATAAATGTATTGACGGCAGACCTGCTTAGGCCCAATTCTTTCAGTAAGTGATGCAAAGATTTTGCTGGAACTCCTCTTGCACCAACTTCCACTGCGTAAAGCTGAGTCTTGAACCCGTTCCTGATCATTTCTTCTGTGAGATCATAATATTTATTCAACTTCATGTTGTGGTCTTTTGGAATATTTGATTCCCACGGAACGGTAAGTTCAATAAGGATAACTTTTTTCAAGTTCCGAGAAAACACTAAGATGTCTGGCCTATAGGCTGATACAGCTAGTTCATCTGGGATCCTATAATGGTGTTCAAATGTATCCATGAGAATTTTCCAGTCTGATGCGGCGCCAAGGATCGAGGTGGGCTTGCATTTAGTTTTCGTGCTTTGCCCTTCCTTTACAAATGTGGTCAAAGTTTTATTTGTAGTCAGTCCCTTTCTGGCTCTTGCAATAGAAAGACTTACTGCTTCACGGATAACACCTAGGACTTTGTCATGTCGGCGTGAGTAATAGCCCTTTTCTAGGAGAGTAACGCACCCTACAAGTGTGTGTCTAGCAGTTCCTATGGCAGCACCACACAATGTACAGTTCTTTTCCGTAGCTTTTCCCCACCTTACCAGATTACTCTGGTCCGGGAGGGACATTTGAAAAGCGTTTAGGTAGAACTTTAGCAACGCCGGAGACCAATCGTACATTAGTGTGCGCCACTTTAGGGCTGGAGGGATGCAAAAATCGCCCAAAGTTAGCCAGTCATTTTGAACTTCTAGAGTCATCGCGTGCACTCTGTATTCATGCTCTTCATCTTTCCTGAGGAAGGATTTTATAACCTCTTTGTCACTTTCTTTTTTCTTCCAGCCAATGCCTCTTTTGTCAGTCTGGGCACCTGTCATGAATTTCTTGAAGAATAGTAGTCTCGGTTCCATATCTGAGACCAGAGGGTCTCTTGGAAGGGATGAAATTGTATTATCCTGGGAGCTGGTTAGAATTTGATATTTGCTTATACGTAGATGTTTGTATAATTCAGATGGTCTTTTCAGATCCATTCCGAAGTTTCTCCGTCCTCTAAAGAATGTTGAGGAGTCAGCACCCTGGGCTAATCCAAGCCAAGACTTCAATGTTCTTATGACGTCCGCGTCTAGACTTGATAGTAGGCTTTTGTTGAAATCATATACTAGGAAAGGCCATTTGACATTTATATTATTATAAATTTAATTTTAATTTGACTCGGCCACTGTACAGCCACGAAATTAATTTAATTTAATTTAAGTTAATTTGATTTTATTATAATTAGACATTATATTATAATTATTTTAGATTATAAGTTGACACGGCCTCTATACAGCCACGAAATAGTTATTGTATTTTTTTTTTTTTTTTTTATTAGGTTTACTAGTTTGTTTAATAAGTTAACACGGCCTTTATAAAGCCACAAATTTAGGTTAAGCTGCAGTACTTGTTTATGGCACCAATGTCACTTACTTATTTCGGTCCATCCATAATTTAATCCATAATTTATTTTTTATTTAATTTAAATAATTTATTTGTAAAAACTGACAATATCCGAGTGTTACCTGTGAACCAAATGGAAATAAATAATTTGAATTTGAATTTTGAATTTGAATAATCAGCCTTTCTGTAACTGGCCGTTGTTATACTTTAAAGAAAAATGTTTTTTAATATAAAAAACAAATCTATAGAAAAAATATTAATTTCTTACTAGATATTCCATTCTGTTTGGGAGGGAAATAGTTATACAAATAATTATTAGCGGAGAATAATAATGTGTGTAATTTGCGACCGACTGTAGACTGGTTTACAAAGGAGCGCTCCTCCTCCTTGCGCAATAAGACGCTGACCATCCACCAAACCAAATACTGTATTAATCCTTAAATCGGCGCGGTGGTGGCTCGGTTGTAAGAACGCGTTCCTTAAATCCTACAAAGGTCGGTTCAAACCCACCCGGCATGTACCAATGTCAAATACACTTTTCTTACGTACATTTGTCATACATTTACAACACCAACGTGCCCGTGCCTCGGAGAGCACGTTAAGCCGTCTCGGTCCCGGTTCCACTAATACCAACTTATGGAATCGTTAATAAAGTAAAGTAAAGTATCATCACGACACATCACCTTTCGGGGTGGTCAGAAACCACGCTTATAAAGAAGCGGATTCACATTTAGCCAACTTTACTATAGGCCAATCATGACAAGTGGCAAGCTCGTCGATGTCTCCAGCGTACCAAACTCGAGATATATCACAAATAAATTTATATAAATTAAATGTATTGATTTATATTAATACATATTTTTGTGTCCCGACCAGGAATCGAACCCGGTACCTTCGAGTCTAAATCCACGGACTTAACCGCTAGACCACGGAGGCAGTTAATAAATTGTCATTAAAAATTGACATCATATCCTCGCCAAGCCCTCTGGCCACGCAGCGTGGCGAGTGTAGGCCAAATTCTCCAGATATATGTTCTGGAAGGCCCATCTCCAGCAGTGAAGGTCTGATGGTCTACATTTAAAAAAAATACACTCAAAATTGAAATATCTTTGTGGAGTGTACCTACAGGTGCAAAGGGAGAGCGATGCGAACAAGCGTCATTAATCAGGTTATAGGTAAGATAGCAACCAAAATTATGCCTATTAGCTAAAAAAATAAAAGCCTAAATTAACTTTTTTTTTCAGCTTTGTTCATTTGACATAATTGATGAATGATGTAAGTACGCTCACTTTGTGTCCGACAAATAAATAACCTTATTCACGTAAAATTTACTTGTTTTATTTTTCCGTTTTGTTACCCATTAGCCATACTACCTATGTCTTTTTCAGCGCAAACGTTAGATAATGGAATCCTGTAACGAACGTACACTGTCACACTCAGTCAATGTAAAACTTTATTTATATGACCTCTACTGCGTGATTTTGTATGGTCTTACGTCAGACTAATATGTTAGGTATTCTATTGATAGAAATAAACAACATTTTATAAAAAAACCATATCTCGGAAACATCGATGTACCTACATTATATAGCAATACAAAACGCACTCTAAAAACGTGCAGCTTGCGACGTGAACCTTTGAGGGCCAATTCTTCACTCGATATAAATGATAATAATAAGGCGCCGTACTAGGAGAAAAAGCGCCCGTGTGTCTCAGGAACCCAGGGGAGGTGTCTGTTGTCAGCCCTATAGAATATACGTCTAGTCAGGCCGATGACAAACTCCTCAATAGTAGGCATCTACAGATCTCGAGCTACGACAGAACTGTGCAAACAATTTTGAGCGATATGTTTTGCTGACTTTGGATCTTGTCCCTGTTGGTCTGCCAGAAGGTGGTCCTAGACTGGCGCAGCATATATCAGGCAGGAAAGAATGAACATCTTGTAGCCCTATTTACCTGTTTAAATGTTTATTTAAATAGCGCCATCTAGTAGTGAATTCATGAACTAGGATTACTACTAGCAACTAGGGGTTGCAATTAGAGGGTGTGATAATAGTATCAGTTTTTATCGCTAGAGGGCGCAATTTTTTTTTTTCAAAGGCCGAGACTGAGGGTGGCGGACAGCACGGCGGACTTTGTTTCACCTAGAACATCCTGCTGGACAAAAGTCATAACAATTTTTTATAAGATATTTTGTTAGTTTCTTGAATTTTTTATTGCATTTGTGTATTTGCTTTATTATTTTCTTTCTCTCATTCTCTGTGTTACTCTAAAAGTAAACTATCAGCAATAACTTTATAATTAATAGACGTTTTAATAACCTTTACTTACTTATCGTGTCGAGTATATCTCAATATTTAAGAGAAACTGACGCATGTGATTTTTAGGTTGCGTTGCACCAAAATGAAGTCAAAATGAAGATTAAAGTTAAAAAAGACTTCGAATGTATTAGTTTTATTTTGAAGGTCAGCCGTGAGCTGGTACAAATGACGCCATTTTTAAACTTTAATCGTTATTACAGATACATCGTTTTGATGCAACTCAGCCTACGGCTTGTAGTCTTATTATTAATCTTGGTATCCAAATGATTTACCCTAACTAACCAAACTATAATTTCTATTTTTTTTCCCACCACATAGTGTGCGGCGCGGTGCCAGTGATTTTTTTGTTTGTGTTATTGTGCTATTGTGTAACTGCCTCCGTGGTCTAGCGGTGAAGTCCGTGGATTTAACTCGGGATACCGGGTTCGATTCCTGGTAGCTGGTAGGACAATAATATTTATTAATTTAAATAAATAAATTTAATCAAAATTTAATTTATTTGTGATTTGTCTCGAGTTTAATACGCTAGAAACATCGACGAGCTTGCCACTTGTCATGATTGGCCTATAGTAAAGTTGGATTTAGCCGCTCCGCTTCTATATAAGCGTGGTTTCTAACCACCCCGAAAGGGAAGTGGTCATGATGATACTTTACTTTATTCTCTATTTTACTAAAACAAATATATATAGACAAATTTCTAATCATTCTATGGATTCACTGTGCGGGTGCCGGATCCAACGTGTGTAGATAAGAGATGAGAAGATTAGTGTCTCGGGCTTGTAACCGACAATAGGCTGGGTTACAAAGGAAGCCTCCTTTTTGTATTTTATTGAGCAACAAGACGCTCACCATCCACAATTATATTCCTCTCCCTACCTAACCACAATACAAAGTTGATAGACCTATCAACTTTCTAGGTATTTACACTTAGACAAAAAAAACCTTAAAAAATATTGGTATGTGCGAGCGAGAGGGGTGCAATAGTTAAATGCTCTTAATTCGACAGAGATGATCCTTAGCACCCTTGGACATATATAGACTATATGACGTCATCATTAAAGTACGAAATTTGACCCCACATATACGTAAGGATTTTTCCAACAACTTACGACAACGCGGTCAAACAGCTACCTACCGTGTTACAATTAGTTGATGTGTTATCAAATAAAGCTAAGTATACAAGAATGACATTACTAAGCTAAGGGCAAAAATCCATTTATTGATGAGGGTCGCATTAATGTTCATAGGACATCCGCCCAACAAGGCCACGCCCCGTATGTTCACCAATCCCAGTTCATGAATGCTCACTGAGCTTAACCCTACCAATTAACGCACTTCATTAAAATTTAGTTTATAAATCTTTATCTTGGTACTGGTTAGGAATTTGCGCCGTTTGGGGTCGAGACGATGGGCCCAAGGGGACCTTCAGCAAAGCGCCTGGCCAAAGAGTTGTCAAAGCGGCTTACGGAAAAGTCTGGAGACAGGAAGGCTGGCAATTATTTCTGCCAACGTATTAGCCTCGCTATACAAAGGGGAATTGTTGCCAGTCTCCTTGGGACTATCTCGGATGGGACGTCTGGACTAGAGGACATTTTTATATTTATAGTTTAGATTATTTTTAATTTTATTATTTAGGTAGTTTTTTATTTATATTTAATGAATATCAGTTTATGAACAGTTTAAGAAAATATTATAATTCATTTTTGAGGTTAAACGTAGAAGAGCGACCTTCACCAATCTGTTATACGAATGAAAACCACTGTTTATACCGCGTGTATTTCTCAAAAGAGCAAATATTTTTTTAGGCTTCAGGTGTTATTGGTAGCACCCCGTTTTGAAATAAAAAAGTTAACTTTTTATAATAAAATACATAGTCCCACAAATAAAACATTAAACATTAACATAAAACAATTGAGCTACGTAATTACGTAACTCAATCTTCGCGCGATCGTCGTCCTCTAGCTATATACGGTATTTGCGATATTTTTTGGAAAATTTATCTGCGCCGTAACTTAAAATTTTATTACTAAGTAATTAAAATAAAAAATATGTAGTTCTTTATTTTTATTCTAGATTATAATATAAAAATATTTGCCCTTTAACAAATTCCACGCAGTATAATAAAATACGCTATACAAAAGCAATAATGATGAGTTGCCTAACGAAATATGGTCAAGGCTATACAGAATATTGCTTTTTAAAGTTGGCGTTTATGGCTACTGTCTGAACTACGAGGAATATTGAAAAATGTTAAAAGGAGTGTCCAGGCCGATTTTGTTAAAGGTTGAATTTGCATCATACTTACATACATACATATCTTCACGCCAGATCCCTTGTGGGGTAGGCAGAGACAATTGAGCGCCATTTGACACAATCACGACATACTTCTTTCGCTTCGTCGAAATTCATCAACCTCTTCATACATGCCCTTTTGTTACGAAAGCTTTTTAATGTGCCTTCAGCCAGTGTTTTATTTATTTGATCGTGATATGTGAGTCTCGGTCTGCCAGGGCCTCTTTTACCCACAACTTTCGCATTATATATCTGGTTCGTCAATCTCTCTTCGCTCATCGTTTCAACATGCATCATACTTGTATATATTTTTTTAAACTTATAGTTTAGCTGGAAATCAGACCTGAAGATTAAGACAATAGGGTTCAATTCCCGCCGTTTCGTTAAGTTCGACGTTTGACATTACTTTTCAAAATCTAATCGATACTATCAGTTAGTACAGGATGTTTTTATTAGATCAAAATAATGATAAAATAAAACAATGTTTAGAGTATATTTTGTTAGGCAAACCATAACCATTGCTTTTGTTGCGTATTTTATTAGGATAACATATTGCTATGAATAAAATTCTATGTATCATACAGCCAGTTTCTCGACTTATTTTTGGTACTTTATTATTACTAAAGTAAATAAAACCTGTTATTTTTTACTTAAGTAATAATTAAGTACCAAAAATACATTAATACTGTTAGGCTATTAAAAATATCCATGGATTTACCGTGCGAGTGCCAGGTCTATTGTATGTGAGAGAGAGAGAGAGAGAGAGAGAGAGAGAGAGAGAGAAGGGAGGAGAATTATAGTGTCTCGGGGTAGCGATGGACTAAGGCTGGTTTTACTGCGCAATAACACGCTCACCATGTGCAAAAAGCCATTTTGAAAACTCGTTCTAAAAAAAAACTGCCTGCAGACGTGCTTAAGCTTTATTATTTCAGTTAGCGTTGCAAAGATCTTTATATATGTTAAGACATCCAACAGGATCCTACACCAATTTATCCCATCCACATTCATTCCAAAATTCCTACCACCAAGCCTGGTAGTATCGTCTATGGATCGCGAGTAGTTTCGTGATCTACCACTAGAGGCGTCCAAGTTGGCGCCAGTACAAAATCTACGCTCGGCCCGTGCGGTTCGAAAATCACCGCGATTTTAGTGTGAAAGCTCCCAAGCCGGGTTGGACTCTAAATCGTGCCTAAAACAGTTCCGAGAAAGTGAAGTGTGAGAAGAAAGCGTGCCCGCAGTGAAAACCTGGCTTTTTTCCCGTGGTATGTCCTTTTTTCTTGTCCACTTGTTGGTTCTAGCAGATCCTTGCCATTTGCTTTAGTGACTCATTTTCTAGACAAAGTAGCAGAGTAGACCGCCTGACCGATGGCTGGACCCGTGTTACCCAGTACGGACCATTAATTGTTCCATTCGATCCGGGTAAAACCATTCAAATCATAAAAATACAGTCCATTCAAAAAATCCTACTATAACACGTGGTGCTCAGTTTTTGGTCAAATCTACTTTGCTGCTAAGTTTCACGTGCTAAGTAATTTTGTGCTCGAATTCTATAGTTTTTAATCAATTTTACACTATTTTTCTACCTATTTTGTTACCTTTTAGGTCTTAAAGTTCAAAAATATTTTTCGTTAATTTTTATTTTTCGGCTATTGTTTTTTGCTGTTACGTAGGTAATTAATAACTAAGTAATTATGTCTAAACAAGTAGAAGCACATGTTAAAGTGCTTATATCACGTTGTGAACATTTATTTCGTTCGGTACAAATATTGTACGATTTATCGAAAAACGCACACAAAGATAAATCGGCGGAATCGCAATTTCGTTCTAGGTACAAGGGTTTAGGTCGTATTCGTGACGAGTATTACCAAATAAATGATGAAATATATATCAAATCATTAGAATTAAAACCAGAAACGGAAATCAATACAAATAAGTTGTCTGCGTTTGATGATTTATATTATCGCATAGAAAACGTTGTAGATTCCTTAGAACCTAGTACAAGTACCGCGTCAAATAAATCTATAAGCTTAGACAATAAGATTCCTCAGATTAGGTTACCAAAAATAGAAATACCTAAGTTTGACGGTCAAATTGAGAACTGGCCTACCTTTATAGACAGTTACATTCCGTTAATACACCAAAATTCATCTCTTACTGATGTAGAAAGGTTTCATTACCTAATCTCATGTCTGTCAGGTCCAGCACTAGGTATTGCTAAGTGTTTACCGCTCACTGAACAAAACTATCAGATAGTCTACTCATCTCTAATTGAGCGTTACCAAAATAAACGTATACTTGCCACTACTTACCTCGACAAAGTGTTTAACATGCAGCAGATAACAGCACCTACTCATGAAAACATCAACAAATTATACAATGTTCTTTATGAGTGCGTAAATGCTCTTAAAGCCCTAAATATAGACAACCTAAGTGAGTTTTTGTTGTTCTATCTATCTGCACGTACACTAGACTCAGATACAAGGAAACGTTTCGAGTTACAAAACATAAGTGATATTCCCACTTTCAGGGAATTGCAATTGTTTTTACAAAACTACGTTAAAGCACTCGAAGTTAGTAAAGACACTTGTTTAAAACCTTCATTTAATAAACGTAATTTAAATCAAAACAATTTAAATAAACAACCGTCTAAAAACTCTTTTGTTACTTCCACTAAAACTAATAAACAAATAAGCTATAATTGCCCTTGCTGCAATTTATCACATAGCGTTTATCGGTGCTCTAAATTATTAAATTTGACTACTGCATCTCGGTTACAGCTTATAACTAAACATAATCTTTGTCATAACTGTTTACGTGTTGGACACGGTGCAAAGGTATGTCCGTCTAAAACGGGTTGTTTGGTATGCGGCGCGAGACATAATACATTGCTGCACGGCGATCAATCTCCCGCGGTTTCGTCTGCTCAAAGCAGTAATGTATCGTGTGCCATTCAAGACGATCAAAACGTAGTAACGCCTGTTTCTGCTAGTACAAGTACTTCAGTTGGTTTAACATGCGCGCGAAAACAAATTATGCAACTTCCTATTATTGAACGTACTATCAAAATATTAGGTACTGCCTTAGTACACGTGCGTGGTTATAACGGTACCCTACATACAGCACGCGTTCTTATTGATAGCTGCTCACAGGATTCGTTCGTTACCAGTAAATGTGCTCGTAGATTAGGGCTCTTTACCCGTCGTTGTCACTATTCCGTTGCCGGTATAGGGCAAAACGCAGTATGCGATGTCAAAGGAATTGCAAACTGTACAATTATGTCCCGAGAGAATGTAACGCCAAAATTTAATATTTCTTGTTTAATTATACCTAAAATTACCTCGTTTATGCCTTCTGCTAAACTCCCGTCATCTGTCCGTCAACATTTTCAACATTTAAAGTTAGCAGATGATGGTTTTGACATACCGTCGCATATCGATATGCTTCTCGGTGTCGAATTATTCGACCAGTTATATAACGGCGAACGCTTCGCGCCCGGTCCTGGCTTACCGTGTGCGCTGTCTAGTGTCTTTGGCTGGGTTATTACTGGTCAATATCAATGTGACTTACCTTCAACCGATCAGAGGATCCTCTCCTTAGTGACGTCGACTCGAACTGTCGACGAAACGCTGAAGCGGTTCTGGGAAGTCGAGGAGCCCCCGCTCGCTCCGCCTACGCTCACAGCTGATGACTCAGCTTGTGAGCAAATGTACAACGAGTACATGTACCGTCAACAGGATGGTCGTTTTATTGTGCCGCTTTTGCTCAAAGCTGGTGCAGGTTTAGGTGACTCGTACCGTCAAGGCCTAAACCGGTTTCTTAATTTGGAAAAACGCCTTGCTCGTGATCCAGAATTAAAAACCAAATATATTAACTTCATGCGCGAATACGAAGAGCTGGGACACATGCAGCCCACGAGCGAGCCCTCCGCCCGCGCATCGTATATCATACCGCACCACTGTATCGTGCGCCCGAGCAGTGCTACGACCCCAGTGCGTGTAGTATTTGACGCTAGCTGTCAAAGTTCTAATAAAAAATCATTAAACGATATTGTTTACACCGGCCCTAAGCTACAAACTGATATCGTCGATTTAATTATAAAATTTCGACTTCATAACGTCGTATTTACTGCCGACATTAGCAAAATGTACCGGCAGATGCTCATCAGGCAGGAAGATAGATCCTACCAGCATGTGTTGTGGCGCGAGGAGCCCTCCGCCCCGCTCCAAGAGTACGAGCTCACCACGGTCACGTACGGGGTTAGCAGCTCGCCGTACCTAGCTATACGGACGCTGCACCAGCTCGCGGCTGAGCACTGTGTACAGTTTCCCCGGGCAGCACAAGTGTTGCGCGAGGAAACGTTCATGGATGACGTCACGACTGGATGCTCGTCACTAACGGAAGCGATCCAACTCAAAAATGATCTTGTCACTCTTTTAGGCCTAGGTTGTTTCGAGTTACGTAAGTGGAGTTCCAATAACTCACAATTACTCATCGACATACCTGCTGAGCATTGTCAATATTCTAAATCATTTGATGACACCGAAATTAATCTTAAAATTCTCGGCATCAAGTTCGATCCAATAAAAGATTGCTTTTCTTATTCAGTTTCTGAAATAAATACAGAGGATACGAAACGTTCTATTCTCTCATCTGTATCTAAAATCTTTGATCCACTAGGCTGGATCTCACCTGTTGTTTTCTCCGCCAAGGTGCTATTACAAAACTTGTGGCGATTAAATTTAGGTTGGGATGACACCGTTCCATCTCATATTGCAAAGCAATGGCATGACATTTCTAATTATTTAACTAAATTAACAGAAATAAAATTACCTCGCTTAATTTTACCGCCAAATTCACCTTCTGTGTATTTGGTGGGCTTCTGTGATGGCTCATCCAAAGGATATGGCTGTTGTGTGTACCTGTGTACAGGTCACCGTGACCGCTTCACGGTAAATCTGTTGGTAGGTAAGTCTAGGGTTGCGCCGCTTAAAACTTTAACGGTAAATCGGCTCGAGCTGTGCTCAGCGGTGTTACTCGCCGGCTTGTTACGTCACGTGTTTGATCTGTTAAAAACTAAAATTAAAATTAATTCCGTGACGGCCTTCACCGACAGTACCACTGTTTTGTCTTGGTTAGGCACACCCCCGTGCAATCTCAAAACTTTCGTTGCTAACCGTGTAGTAAACATCACCGACTTGATCGACAAGTCGTCGTGGCGTCACGTGTCGACTCACGACAATCCCGCAGACTGTTGCAGCCGTGGATTGACGTGCACCGAGCTAGCTGCCCACCCCCTGTGGTGGACCGGTCCGCCATGGTTGGCTAAACATCCTACATTTTGGCCAAATAATTCATTAAATACTTTGCCGCCGGAACAAATTCCAGAACTAAAATCAGACGTAATTTCTAGTAGCTTGCTTATTGTCGCTGCACCTTCATTTACGCAAGTAATTGAAAGATTTTCGTGTTTCTACAAGCTACAAAGGGTAGTCGCGTGGTGCCTGCGTTTTCGTAGAAATGCTGGGTCTACCATGAACGCTCGAATATTCACACCGCTGTCTGTAGTCGAAATAAATAATTCCGTGCGTGTTATTATTAAATTAACTCAGTTTAATCACTTTCAAACTGAAATAAATTCTATCACTTCCGGTCTGCCTTGCGTAAAGTCAATTCAAAAATTATCACCTTTTCTAGATACAGATGGTATCCTGCGAGTGGGGGGAAGGATCGCCAATTCTAGTCTATCCGACCTTAACGTACCTCCGTATTTATTACCTAAATCTTGTTATTTATCTAAATTAATAATAGATTCTTTACATATCCGTTATTTACATTGTGGCCCTCGCCAGCTACAATCTATTATCCAAAGACAGTTTTGGATATTAGGTATTCGTCTTTTAATACGTTCACGTTTATCTAAGTGCGTCACCTGTTTTAAATCCAAACCGGTTCCATGCCAACCGAAGATGGGCGACCTCCCGGAAGCCAGGCTTCTCCCGGGACGTCCCTTTCTTAACGTAGGGGTCGACTTCGGCGGTCCGTTCGTTGTAAAGGAAAGCAGGCGTCGCAACGCTCGTACGTATAAGGCATATCTGTGTCTCTTCATCTGCCTCTCGACTAAGGCCGTGCACCTCGAGGCGGTGACAGAACTGTCAACTGAAGCGTTTCTCGCCGCGCTAGACCGTTTCGTTTCTCGTCGAGGACTGTGCTCTAAAATAGTTTCCGACTGTGGCACAAATTTCGTCGGTGCTAATCGCTGTCTCAATGAAATTTACGACTTCATTGCCCGTGAAAAGACAGACATCGCGGACAACTTGTCACATCGTCGTATCCAGTGGGATTTCAACCCTCCCGGTGCTCCACACTTCGGTGGTATTTTCGAGAGTGGTATTAAATCCACCAAATACCACTTGAAACGCGTCGTGGGTTGTCAAGTTCTCACGTTAGAAGAGCTATTTACCGTTTTCACGAAAATCGAGGCTATGCTAAATTCGAGACCTCTGTGCGTATTGTCTACAGAACCACGTGAGTCCGACGTGCTCACGCCTGGTCACTTCCTTGTAGGCGCGCCGCTCGTCGCTGTACCCGAGCTTGTACACGACGAGTCCTATCATCCGCGGTCTCGTTGGCAGATGCTACAGAAGCTTACTCAGTCTTTCTGGCGCGTCTGGCAGCGAGACTATTTACACACGTTGCAGCAAAGAAACAAATGGTTTGTTTCCACACCTAATGTTAAATTACACGATGTAGTTATGATGGTGGATCCAAATCTACCACCCTTGCAGTGGACTTTAGCTGTTGTAACTGAACTACATACAGGTGCCGATGGTACGGTGCGTGTCGTTACTGTTCGCACGCCCAAAGGGCACTTCTTCCGACGACCAGTCGTTAAGATCTGTCCTTTACCTTTGAATTAGTTTTCTGTTTCTACTTTTTTCTTAGTTAACCTAGCATTTAATTTAAGTTAAGTAAATAGTTAAGATTTCGAGCACCAAATTATAGTTTAGTTTAATATTTGTTTTGAAATCTTAGATGATTTCAAGTGGGGGGAAATGTTAAGACATCCAACAGGATCCTACACCAATTTATCCCATCCACATTCATTCCAAAATTCCTACCACCAAGCCTGGTAGTATCGTCTATGGATCGCGAGTAGTTTCGTGATCTACCACTAGAGGCGTCCAAGTTGGCGCCAGTACAAAATCTACGCTCGGCCCGTGCGGTTCGAAAATCACCGCGATTTTAGTGTGAAAGCTCCCAAGCCGGGTTGGACTCTAAATCGTGCCTAAAACAGTTCCGAGAAAGTGAAGTGTGAGAAGAAAGCGTGCCCGCAGTGAAAACCTGGCTTTTTTCCCGTGGTATGTCCTTTTTTCTTGTCCACTTGTTGGTTCTAGCAGATCCTTGCCATTTGCTTTAGTGACTCATTTTCTAGACAAAGTAGCAGAGTAGACCGCCTGACCGATGGCTGGACCCGTGTTACCCAGTACGGACCAATATATTTACTAGCTATTTGACTTGGCGTTGCCCGTGTTGAAATAAGCTTTGGGTTTTCGTAGGGTTTCCAATCTCGTAGCTATTTAAATCCCGCGCGAATCCTGCACTCTTAATATGTATTTTTAGATTCATAGTAAAACAATATCATCATTATCATTACAAACCCTAAAAAACAGCGTCTTAGACCTCCACTGTTGGAGATGGTCGTTCCATCTGGAGAACTTGGCCTACACTCGCCACGCTGGCCAGACGGGTTGGCGAGGATCCGATGTCCATTTTTAATGTTTTTTTTAACGAATAATTAAGTTGGTATTACGGCTTAACGTGTTCTCCGAGATGGTGGTGTTATAGGTATTTGGTAACATGCCAGGTGGGGTTTGAAACGACCTTTGTAGAATTTTAAGGAAAGGGTTCTTACAACCGAGCCACCACCGCAAACAAACCGCAAACATTTTGTTCATAAAATAAATAATAAATAATTCTAGACAGGTAACACAGCGCCATCTAGTTGCCGTGGTAAGCTACGAGGCTTGTGTTACGGAAACTAGATGGTTGATAAACTACATATTATACTTTTTTTTTTGTAAATATATACATATAAACACCCAGACCGAGACAAATTATACGATGTACAACTTGCCCCCGGTGGGAATCGAACCCACGACCTCCCGAGTTCACGGCAACGTTTGTTACCACTAGTCCACGGAGGCGACAAAAGAAAAGCAACATATAAATAGTCTCTTTATATTTATTTTTATTATTCACCTTTTGTTTTGCCACGATATGTGACGTTGCGCACACCTGGTGGTACGTGGCGTGCGAGGTCCATGAATGTTAGTTACTGGAATCACTCATGACTGACAGCAGTCTTTAACACTATTCCGGTTTGACTAGATCCTAAACGCGTGGATACACTTTACTGGGTTTATCGGCACTAACGGTGGATACTTTCCCGCTCCGACAGACTGGGCAAATTACCACTATCAGTCCGCCTACCACCTATTTGTTGTTCTCGTTGAAAGTATGTGTTTTCAATGATGTGAAATGCCAATTTTTACTATTAAGGAGAACTAATATTGTAAGCTTGCTATGGTGATATTTATATAAAAATAACACTGCTTAAAACAATACTTGCGGAAGATTACAATCAACACATAGTATACATAATATAGTTAAGAATAATGCAATGAAAATTTTAAATGCTTCCTTCGGTATAAAATATTTCTGCTGATTAGTATTTTAAACATTAATATAATTAATTAATCGAGACAATAGGACCGTGGAGGGCCAAGTACTAATAAGTTCTTTAAATTACTTTCTAAGCGGATGGTTAATGATGTAGGTTACAAGAGGGCTGGCAATTTTTCGCACAGCAAACAGGACAGCTGTGCAATCTTTATACATTACTTTGAATTATTAACAACACAACATTTTTATTATTAGTATTATTTATATATATAAATATATACATGATAAAAAAAGTCTCATCATAAAAAAGTAAAGTAAAGTAACATTACGAACATATCCCTTTCGGGGTGGTCAGAAAATAGCAGCCGTAAATTAGCGTTGTCATACTATATCCACATTTACTATAGGCCAATTATGACAAGTGGCAAGCTTGTCGATGTCTCTAGCGTACCAAACTCAGGAAATATCACAAATAAATTAAATATTATTTACCAGCGAGGAATCGAAACCGGTACCTCCAGGTCTAAATCCACGGACTTAACCGCTAGACCACAGAAACAACTTCAACCTATATATATTCGGTGATACACCACTTAATATAGTTTGACGCCTTTTATTTTTTTAAATTTACACAATATGGTGTCTGGTTGCTGCCTTATTGAAATTTAATTAAATCCATATCTTTAGTGACACTCGCGTGATGAAGACGAATCGATTGACGTAAGAATTATCAAAATCAGCCAATGCGTTTGGTCTCCACTGTGCCACATAGAAACAAACATATATACACACATAGGCTGATAAACACTTATTTGCGTCACCCAGTCAGGTAATAATGACATTATAATGTTAATTCCTTTTAGCTATGACTAATTGACTATATCTATCTAAACTGCGCGGCTAAAGCTAAAACGGCTCGGTGGTGGCTCGGTTGTACTCGTAAGAACGCGTTCCTTAAATCCCACAAAGGTCGGTTCAAACCCACCCGGTAGGCATGTACCAATGAGAAATACACTTTTCTTACATACATTTGTCATAGATTTATAACACCACCGTTCCCGTGCCTCGGAGTCCACGTTAAGCCGTCGGTCCCGGTTTCACTAATAGGTACTAACTTGTGGAATCGTTAATAAATTGTCTTAATAAATTGACATCATATCCTCGTCAAGCTAGTTTTCAAAGTTGCAAGATTGCGGATACACGTTTAGACGTGCGACTCGAATGCCAATCCTATGTATATTTTTACCATTATTTTTAAAGCATCTATATTTGTTTAAATTTATGACAAAGGTTTGGCTGTCAGAGAATATCTATAACAGGCATTAAGTTGTGTACCTACTTTGTGCAATAAAGTTTTAAAATCAATAAATAAAATGAATTACAACTTTAATGGCGGTTGATATTAATAAGCAAATAAACGATTTTGAATTAAAAAAAAAAAAAAACTGCCTCTGTGATCTAGCGGTTAAGTCCGTGGATTTAGACTCGGAGGTACCGATTACCGTAGGTGCGATTTCTGGTCGGCACACAATAATATTAAAGTAAAAGGTAAAGTATCATCACGACCGTGTCCCTTTTGGGGTGGTCGGAAAACCACGCTTATAAATAAGCAGATTCACATTTAGCCAACTTTACTATAGGCCAATCATGACAAGTGGCAAGCTCGTCGATGTCTCCAGCGTACCAAACTCGAGAAATATCACAAATAAATTAAATATTAATTAAATGTATTTATTTACAGGAATCGAACGTGGTACCTCCGAGTCTAAATCCACGGACTTAACCGCTAGACCACGGAGGCAGTTTATAATATTGATAGACAATAATATTGATTAATTTAAATAAGTAAATTTATTTAATATTTAACTTAAATGTGAAATTTCTCGAGTTTGTTACGCTAGAGACATCGACAAGCTTGCTACTTGTATTTGGCCCATAGTAAAGTTAGCTAAATGTGAATCCGCTTATTTATAAGCTTATACTCTGACCACCCCGAAAGGGAAACAGTCGTGATGATAATGTTGATGTTATAGTGTCAATTTGTTAAAGGATTCCTTTATATAATGTGAATAATAAAGGTTTGCGCTTTAAGAAACTTTATACTATCGTTTATTTTTATTTGCTGTAATTATACTATTTTCATATAAAATTCCTCCATGCGTGTCGCAAGAGGTAGTGAAATCTAGGCGGTAGTCGGGGGTTGATTTAGGTATCATCGTTTATCTCTGGCTTGAAAAGGTTGCCCGTAAAGTCACGGCCGGCAAAGAATAAATTGCTTAAAGATGAAACATCTGTCAGAAAGGTGTTATACCTACTATACCTGAACCTAATATATATAACAGCAATAGTGTAATTATAACTAAAACATTGTTTAAAATTAATTTGTGGCAGTAAAAAGGCCGTGTCAGTTTACAATCTAATATTAAAAAAATATAATAAAAGCTGAAAATTAAGGTATTTGATCGTTGAAACTTGAAATTTATTCATAAATATGGTTTCTGTGCTGAGAACCTCAAGCTGCACAAATACTCCAACCTCGATACAGATTACGAGTTTGCACCGTATGGGGTCGAGGCGATGGGACCATAGAGATCCTCAGGAATTGTCCAAACGGCTTATCGAGAAATCTGGAGACCGAAATGCTGGCATTTATTTCTACCAACGTAAAAGCTTCACTATACAAAGGGAAAATGTTGCCAGTCTTCTTGGGACTATCTATGATGGGACGTTTCTTAAGGACATTTTTTATTTAAGGTTATAGTTATTTTTTTATTATGTTTAGTTTATAGATATTTAATTTTATGTAAGTAGTTTGTAACTATTATTTTACTTATATTTTGTAAATATTTTTTTCGAATACATACGTTTAGATTGTCAATTTAAATTTATCAATTAAAAATTATGCTATTTTTATTCAATGTGTGAGTACTTTCCTCTGAGAGTACGCATCGAGGGTTAGTTGTTCGACTAGAGTCGATTGTTGTGTCTTCGGCGGAGGCGCAGGTCGGTAATCCCGACGTGGCGCCCCGCCCCGAGGCGTGGCCGGCGCATGCCACCGCGGCACCTTCCGCCCGCGACGTCCGCCACCAGCTCTCTCCATCTCCACGCGACGCCGGACTATTATACCGGTTTCCTGTTCGCGGACGCTCGCTTCGTCTTCTCCGATATATCGATCTGTTTATTTTTTTCCCGCGCTGACGACAAATAGCTGAGACGTGGACGTCCTTCCGAGAACCGCCGGCTTCCTGACCGGTCCGCAGGTGGTGGTATCAACCGAGTGTCAATCACTTTGTCGGGGTTGAAAACGGCTCACAATTAACATTACGACAACAATGACAGTGAAATCTCAGAACAATATAAGACATCATTTCGACACTCTATCCTTTCTTCAGCTAGTTCGTGAAATTATTAATTTTTCAAGTAAAGGTAAGAACTACATTTTGTTTTATTCTGCATGATTTTTTTATTGTACCTCTACTGCTATGCGAATCTAAAGAACACACAAATTTTTGGTAGTAGCATTTTTATTCATTTCATTTTTCACCGCGTCAGTGCACAATATTATAATGATATTATAATGATTACATTAGTTAATAAAGATATTTAAAACTACCTATATCTATATTATCTCTGAAAGATGCCTTGTGATAAAGATGCAGAAAATAATAAAATGTAAATTTTATTTTAATGCGACTCTAAGGCATTAAATAGTAATTAATATGATTTATTAATAAAATAAATAATAATACTTATTATTAAGTAGGTACTTAACTTAAATGGATTGGTAATTAAATTATTTTTTAGGTTTAAATTATAGTATATATAGTATAAATTAAATAGAATAAAATACTATATAGTAATATATAATAAAATATAAACAAGAACTATTCAATTAAATTATTGTTAAATAATTATGCGATCTATTTATCTATGCGTTGAGATTTAACAAATCTTTATAAGAAAAAAATAACGATGTCGTGACTGTATTGTTTAGACGTATTAATATTTATTTGATTAAAAAAAAAAAGTGATATTTGTAAATTAAAGCTCATCAATCAATGTGGTTCAATTAATTTTAATAGCGCATCTTATGCTGTTCCTACTACTAGTTAATGCTTTTAGTTAACTAGGTAATCAATACTTCTATCATCATAGCCCCTAGGTCTCCACTGTTGGAGATGGGCCTTCCAGAAAGTTCTGGAGAATTTGGCCTACACTCCAGCGCGGGCCAGACGGGTTGGCGAGGTACGCTGGCCAGACGGGTTGGCGAGGAGATCCATGCTTCGATACTTTCTATAATGTGAAGGAAGCTTAGTGTGTGTCTGTACGTATCGGTGTAAGTATATACCGTGTGACTATATGGTCTTACGTTCGACTAATATGTAATTATATTTATAGAAACAAACAACTTTTCCTAAGAAACTATATGTCGTCGGAGAAGACAATAAAATTTAGCTTCTTCAAACAAACTGTTTATTGTGTGATGAATTTTAAAAATAGCGAAGTTAAATAAACGTTATTTTTAACTAACTAACGCGGTGGTGGCTCGGTTGTAAGAACGCGTACCTTAAATCCTACAAAGGTCGGTTCAAATCCCCCCGACATGTACCAATGAGAAATACACTTACGTACATTTTTCATAGATTTACAAAAACCACCGTAACCGTGCCTCGGAGAGCACGTTAAGCCGTCGGTCCCGGATCCACTAATACTTACTTGTGGAATCGTTAATAAATTGTCATTAAAAATTGACAACATATCCTCGCCAAGCCGTCTGGCCAGCGTGGCAAGTGTAGGCCATATTCTCCGGATATATGTTCTGGAAGGCCCATCTCCAGCAGTGGAGGCCTAGCACGAGATGATGAACTAGCATGACATGTGACCTTGCCCCCACCTGTCCATGAATGTTAGCAACTGGAATCAAACGAGAGTTGCTTGAAGGACTCCAGGTTAAGCATTCCACATCCTTATCGTGCGACAGATGTGGACTCATTAGACTACGGATGTGACCCCCTCAGCCGCATGAAGTTTTCTTTTGTGGACCACTTATTGTTATATTAGACGGTCAATTCCGGGTAAAACAACTAGTAAAGTAAAATAATAAGTATAATTTAATTCTCATAAAAAGCTATGTAAAATTTAATTTGCCATCATCTAAGTAGGTAAGAATTGGTAGGTAAATTACAGCTTATTATATTAAACATAAAAACAAAGTTTCAATTGTAGAACACAAGCTAAAAATATTTTTATATTATTTAATCAATATAATTGACATGATTTTTAAATACCTAAACAATGATACTCCACTCAATATAGTTATTAAACTTTTTTTTCCACAATATGGCGTCCGTTGACAAGATTTGACGGATTAACATTTAGCAAACTTTACTATATGCCTATCTGGCAAGCTCGTCGATGTCTCTAGCGTGCCAAATTCGAGAAATATCACAAATAAGATATTGTGTCCTGACCAGAAATAGAACCCGGTATCTCCGCGTCCAAATCTACGGTCTTAACCGCTCGACCACGGAGGCGTGATAGTGACAGTAACTTAATAATAAGTTAATTTTAACCAAAATCCCAATACGTCGTAGTAAATAATTAGGAGTAATCAAACAAACTAGTAGAGACACGTATACTGAAAGACGCGAGTGGGACGACCCTCCGCCAGATGGACAGATGACTTGAGGAAGGTTGCCGGTGATGCCATGAATGAGGGTGGAAGAAGATTATGTAAGGTGGCAAGCCTTGGGGGAGGCCTATATCCAGCACTGGAGAGACACAGGCTAATGATGATGATGACCAAACAAAATAATTTAATTGCTAGAAAATATGCTTACATTGCAAGATCTTATACCTAGAAATTTTGATATAAATGTTTTACTCAATGGCATATAAATATTGGGCAATTACAACATGACAATGGTAAAGTTGTAAAATACAAGTATTTAAGCTACACTCACGGCCAGTTGCAAAAAATAATGATTAAAACAAAGTGAAAAGAAAAAACCTAACGAATTTTTTTTTTTTTAATTTTCACATTTACGTGTTATACAGTTTGTTATCACCTAAATTATTTGATAAGTATCTTGTTGTCCTATGAAAATATTGTTTCAAATTACTTCACGCCCTGTATTAATTAACAACATCATTATATAAATATCCTACAGACAGACATGTTCATAAAAAAAAAAATATGATTAACAATTTTTAGTTTATAAATTTAAATTCAGTGATGGGTTGTTACATTAATAATTATAATTAATGCATGTCAGATTTATGTGTACGCTGTTCGAGGCAGTGAGTACAACATCGCTGACTACCTTAGTCGGCCTAGATTTATGGCACTATGTAAATCTGCTAGCTAATGTACTATTCAGCGAATATATTTGCGTATGTTAGGAATACTAAATGTTAGCATTCTCTCTTATCACAGCAAAATAATGTGTAAAAGAAATTGACAAGATATAGCACTGCTAGCTGTTTACTATTCAGGGAATTATTGTTACGGGGGAATTGTTTAAAAATTTTACTGAGCATTCCTTAAAAAAATCGTTTTTAACTTTTACTTAGCTAGGATGTTCTAAACAATAGTTTGGGGTCGAGACGATGGGCCCATGGGGACCGTCGGCGAGGCGGTTGGCCAAGGAGTTGTCAAAGCGGCTGACAGAAAGGTCTGGAGACAGGAAGGCTGGCAATTATTTCTGCCAAGGTATTAGCCTTGCTATACAGAGGGGAAATGTTGCCAGTCTCCTTGGGACTATCTCGGATGGGACGTCTCTAGAGGACATTTTTTATTTATAGTTTAGTTTATTTTTAATTTTATTATTTAAGTAGCTTTTAATTTATATTTAATTTATCTTAATTAACTTCGAATAAATGTATTATATATGAAAACTATAGTTATAGTTAAATTACTTGGTACATTCGAAAGATCAAAATAAAAGCTCTACGATTTCTTATCGTTAATACATGACTTGTCCAAGAATATCTTGTGCCTGGTTAGTCTTGTATCAAGCGGTGTTATTTTTATATAAATATCACCATGACCAAGCCGTCTGGCGAGCGTGGCGAGTTAAGGCCAAATTCTCCAGATATATGTTCAGAAAGGCCCATCTCCAGCAGTGGAGGTCTAGGACGCTGTGTTCTAGGGGCTGTAATGATGATCACTATGGCAAACTTACAATATTAGTTGTCTTATAAATTAAAACTACTTAAAAGTAAAAATTAAAATAAATATAAACTAAACCTAATAAAAAATAAACTATAAGTAAAAAATGTCCTCTAGAGACGACCCTTCAGTGATAGTCCCAAGAAGACTGGCAACATTTCCCCTCTGTATAGCTAAGCTAATACGTTGGCAGAAATAATTGCCAGCCTTCCTGTCTCCAGACTTCTCCGTTAGTCGTTTGGACAACTCCTTGGCCAGACGCTTGGCTGAGTGTCCCCATGGGCCCATCGTCTCGACCCCAAACGGCGCAAATTCGTAACCTGTACTGAGGTAGGCGTATTTGCGCAGCTTAAGGTTCTCAACAGAAACCGCCGCACTTCCCGCGCTTGACGAGGTCGCCTGGATGTGTGATAGGGCTAATGTGTCTACACATGTCGCATCCTACACCAGGGACCTGCCAAGTTTCCACGGCCCAACGGTCATGCCGTCGGGTCTTTTGCCATCGCTCCGCGCAATCCCAGAGGGTTCTAGGATCGCGGGTACTCCAGCAGTGACAAAAGCCCTTCGAATGATGTCGTTCAAAGCAGCGTGACGAGGAATGCGGCCAGCACTTTTAGCGCAAGAAAGCCCATGGTGTCCGAGATGTTCCACGGGCTCTCCACACCGACACTGGTGTGGGTGGACAGTCCGGGCTCCGAGACGAAGGCACACCGCCATGGCCAGTGTATTTCGATCAAGGAGTGTGCCAACCGATGCTGAGGGAAAAGCCTGCAACCAGAGACCCGACTCCCTAGTGGAAACGGCCATGAGGCGAGCCCGCTCTCTCGTGTTACTGGAAGATAAAATCGTCCAGTACCAGTTCTCTTTGAAATTAAAAATTGGCATTTGACATATGACTACTAGTGGTAATTTGCCCAGTCTGTCGGGGCGAGGAAGTATCCACCATTCGTGCCGATGTAAAGTAGCTATGTCCACACGTTTCGTCATCAGGCTCGCATTGTCGTCATGCTCAGTCAAGCCGGTATAGTGTTAAAGTCCGTCATGAGTGTTTGATTCCACTTGCTAACATTCATGGACCTCGCGCGCTACTTACCATCAGGTGGGCGCAAGGTCCACACACAGGCAGAATAATATATATATTATACTAGAACAATATGTGACCTTGCATGTGAATTGTCGTCATGCTCAGTCAAGCCGGTATAGTGTTAAATTCCGTCATGAGTGTTTGAGTCCAGTTAAATTACTTTTACATATCATCATCATCATCAGCCTGTGTCTCTCCACTGCTGGATATAGGCCTCCCTCAAGGCTCGCCACTTCACACGATCTCCTGCCACTCTCATCCAACCCCCACCAGCGACCTTCCTCAGGTCATCTGTCCATCTAGCGGTGGGTCGACCCACTCTGCGTCTTCCCGTACGTGGTTTCCACTCTAGAACTTGTCTCCTCCATCGTTCATCGGTTCTACGACATACATGTCCAGCCCATTGCCACTTCAGCTTACAAATTTTGAAGGCTATAATGGTAACTTTGGTTCTCCGACGGATTTCCTCGTTTCTGACTTTATCCATCAGAGAAATACCAAGCATAGCTTTCTTCATAGCCCGCTTTTACATATAATGTGTGTCTATTATAACAGCGGCTAAGCTCAGGGATTTTTGACCATATAAACTAACAGTAAATAAATGTATCCACGTTTCAATAAATAGGGTAACGCTTTAAAACGATAGATATTGTAGAACTCGTGTGATATTCGTTTAATATACAAATGAACAATAAATTGCCATATTCCTGACAGCTGTCCGACAATGTCGTATGATGCAATGCCGTTGCGAGGAGTTATTGTAATAGGCTTGCGTGGGATACCATCTCTATTCATGTCAGTTCCATTAATAGCCCCGTCCATGAAGGGATAAAAGCCGCCCGAGCCTACATCATAGGAAATGGAAAAACTTTTTACTATTTTTTAGTAATAAAATCATTTATTCGTAGATACAAATAAAAATAAACTAAAACAAAAAAATACAAAATCGAATTTAAATATAAATCGTGTTCGCGCGAAGAAGCTAGCCTAATTTCCTAGCTGAATCGCTATACTGATTCTCTGAGCTAGGAAAGAACCAGCCCTCTTGTTGTTGAGCAGACAATTTAACGAGAGTTGATGTTTTTTTTTTAAAAAGTAAAGCTTTCGGAGTTTACTTTTGCCCGTAAATTAATTTAAAAAAAATAAAATAAATGGAAATAAAAAATGATAAGAGAAAACTCAATATGATTTTCAAATATGTATTCGACGATACCCCACTCAATAGTTCAACGACATTCTTTTTTTTTTCCACAATATGGCGTCTGGTTGTAACGCAATTTGATTATTACTATTAGTTTACTCCTAAGTAACTTGGATCAGGGTTATCTGAATTAAGATATTCTGTTTTTTTTTAACTATGAAGTCGATATATTTCTCGCTTTCCGCTTATTTACTCATCTCTTGTGGATTACGCCTGTATTGTCACTAATGATATTCTCATATCTGTTAACAGTTATAAGCACGTCACAACTCTCGAGATAGTTTGGCCTGCTTTGTTGTTGAGTTGCTAACACGTAGATACTCGTATGCCACATACTTTCACGTCATAGGCTGTATTCAATGGTTCACATTTTCCTACGATGCATATTTGCGACGGCTACGTGCCAAACCATTGCATATTACAGCGCATCTGGCGCATTTACTGACCTATAAAAAACAATTTCAGCGTAATTTTAAAATCTTTAGCAATTTGCACAATTTATATTTTTTTGTAAAACTTTATTGCACTTTATATACAATGGACTTGATGTCGCAAAACATTCTCTGACACCCAACCTTGTAAAATATCCCATTTTAGAGCGTTATAGACATAAGCTTGGTGTAATTAGAGTAATATGATTATACATATGTAATAAGTATGTAATATTATTTAAATTATAAACTACATCTATATATATATATACATACACTACATACGGATATATATATATATATATATATATATATGTAGTTTATAATTTAAATAATATTACATACCTATTACATATGTATAATCATATTACTCTAATTACACCAAGCTTATGTCTATAACGCTCTATATATATATATATAGAGCGTTATAGACATAAGCTTGGTATATATATCAAGATATATATATCAAGTTTTCGGTTGGATGCTTGGATTTATTATCTGCTGTCAGCTTGCTCCACATATTTGCGGTAACATCAGTAACTTAATCGTTTATGAATTCGGATGGAATAGTTAGAACAGGGTTGATTGAAGAGATTTATCGTGAAATGAAGAATAATTGTTTTTTATATGGGTAGTATATAAAAAATAAAATAATACGTGATGGTAAGTAGCGCGCGAGGACCATGAATATTAGTAACTAGAATCAGACACTCACCACTGACATCAGTCCCTAACACTATGCCGACTTGACTGGGCATGACGGCAATTCGAGCCTGATCCCGAAACGTGTGGATACTTCCCCGCCCCGGCAGACTGGGCAAATTACCACCATCAGTCCGCCTATCACCTATTTGTTATTCTCGTTGAAAATATGTGCCATTTGCAATGATGTTAAATGCCAATGAATGATGATATTTATATACTTATAAAAATAACATAGCTTGAAACAAGACTTACTGTAACTCTACTGTGTATATACAACAAAGAAGAGAAATTCCATCGTGTGTGAGGAAGAGAGGAGAAAAACAGTATCACAAGGCTATAGCGCAAGAACATGTTCACCATGCACTATTGAGTCAAAGTATGTTTTAGGGTTTGTGGAGAGTCGTATAGAACACTTCTTTTGGATTCTATCAGTTTCCACAATTGGTTTTAATTCAAATTCAAAATATTTATTTCCATATGGTTCACATGTAACACTTGGATATTGTAATTTTTTTACAATATTATTACAATAATAAATTAAAAGATTAAATTAAATTATGGATAGACCGAAATAAGTAAGTGACATTGTTGCCATAAGCAAGTACTGTAGCTTAACCTAAATTCGAGGCTTTATAGCCGTGTCAACTTATAATCTAAATAATTATAACATAATGTATGATTATAATAAATTTAAATTAATTTCGTGGTTGTATAAAGGCCGTGTCAACTTACAATCTAAATAATTATAATTTAATGTCAAATTATAAAAAAATAACAATAATAATTTCGTGGCTGTATAAAGGCCGTGTCAACTTATAATCTAAAATATTTATAATTTAATGTCTAATTATAATAAAATTTAATTAATTTCGTGGCTGTACAATGGCCGAGTCAAATTAAAATTAAAATCGTAATAATATGAAATTAAATAAATGTCAATAATGTTAAATATTATAAAATATTAAAATTAAACTTAAATTTGTGGCTGTAATAATAATATTTTTTTGTTAAGTCTCAAAGAATTTGACTTTCAAGAATTGCCGCAGACCTTTTCAGAGGAATGGACTCTGTTTCTGCAGTAGATAAAGATAGGATATCCCCTATGATTTCACGGTCAATTTCGTGCGTGATAAGTGAGCAGGTTCCCTCTTTTATCTCTGCGCCATCTTTTGAAAACATCGCCAACGTTCAGGATACTTATGTACAAAAACACATGAACATTTTTGTATTAATGTCTCCGTAACTCCGTATATTATTTTAGTCTTGTGAGTTATTATAGATGACTGTTTGACCTGGTATTGTATTGGCAATAAAACATTCACATGGCTTTTGGATTACATGTTGTGCCCAGACAATATCATATCTATAGCCTTCGTTCGTCCCTGGGTTCCAAAGTGTATAGTAAAAGTAAAGTAAAATCCCATTAGGGGCGGTCAGAAATCACACCATTTTAAAGAAGCGGATTCACATTTAGCCAACTTTACTATAAGGCCAACATGACAAGTGGCAAGATCGTCGATATATCTAGCGTACCAAACTCGAGAAATATCACAAATAAATTATTGTGTTCCGGCCGGGAATCGGGCCTGGTACCTCCGCGTCTAAATCTACGGACTTAACCGTTATACCACGGAGGCAATCGGTTGATGGCATTAATAGTATCTGTTTGTTAAAGGATTTCTTTGGATTACGTTTAAGAAATCCATTTTTACTGCAGATTTATAAATAAAACTAGAAAATCTGATCATTCGGGCTTTTATTTATTTTTATTTATTTTAAAACTTTATGCACTAGGTTCACAGGCGGACTTAATGCCGCTAGGCATTCTTACTAGTCAACCTTAGGTACAATTTAGAGCATTTGTTATGTGAGACAGGTGCAAAATATAATAGGAGCATTCAGGTTTGTGATTAAAAAAAAACAAAATAAATCAAACTTAAATACTAAATCTAATATACTATATACAAAACTATATATTAATCAGTAGGTATACACTAAAAAGACTACTTACTATCATTATCCTCGTATATAAATAGAATACATAGGTACATATAAAGAATAATACATACATATTTATATAATACAATATCATATACTTATATATTTATGTAATACTTACAGTTACTGGGAGCTATTTAGGAAACGTGTAAAGACCATTCTTTTAATAACGATCTGTTTGGCGCTTGTCGGACATCTACAGGCAGGTTGTTTGCGGCAACTTGTGCTTTTATAATACACATAAATTTATATATATGTAGGCGGACTGATGGTGATAATTTGCCCAGTCTGCTGGAGCGGGGTAGTATCCACCGCCTGTGCCGATTAACCCAGTAAAGAGTATTCACATGTTTCGGTATCAGGCTCAAATGGTCGTCATGCCCAGTCAAACCGGCATAGTGGTAGGGACTAATGTCTGATTCCAGTTGCTAACATTCATTGACCACACACGCCACTTACCACCAGATAGGCACGAGGTCACATGTCGTGCTAGTATAAAAAGAGCTTCAACATTGCTACACAAAAAACTAATATAATATATATATAAAATATACAAGCAGATATTAGGGAAAGATTAAAATAGCATAAAGTACATAAATATATATACATATATTTTAATAATGAATGTTGATAAATCATGAGTAGGTATCTACTATTTAAATGTCCATATTCATAAATAGTCTATTGCTTATGAGACGGATACAGTTTTAGTCGCATATAATACGGTAATGTACGGACTTCCTGCATAGTAAAGTGGCTAACTCCATTCCTCGTCGTTTCACTTTGCAAGGAGAATGATAATGAAAATAACCACAAGGTTAAAGCGATTTATATTATAATTTTTATTTGTTCGCCTTTATTTTATTTTTTCAGCTAATATGAGCAGCATTCGGGAAACTTCGGCAAATCCTCTTACGTCCTTACCAAAAGGTCCTTAAAGACAAAAGTCTTCAACCAGTGCGTTCTCCCCATAGTGTACGGAGCAAAGACGTAGACACTGACAGTGAATCTGGTTTACAAATTCAAGGTTGTTATGGAGAGACCTATGCTTCATATTATTAATCAATAAATCAATTAATGAAATCATTTATTTCCTTATGTTATCTTGTAACAACTTGGATATTGTCAGCACTAAAATAATGACATATACAAAAATAAAAAAACAAACACAAAACAGTTCGGTAACAGCTAATAATCCAGATTATTGTGTGATAATTGTAACTTAATAACTACTAAATATGAGAGCATGGATGTAAATAGGCTGTGTCAACTAAAAATAAAAACGTGGCTGTAAAAGGGCCGAGTCACCTTACAATCTAACAGTAATAATAAATGTCAAATCTTACCCGCCAGGCTAGTTCGTGGCTGTAAGCGGGCCGTGTCACCTTATAATATAATTAATAATAATTTAGTATATTTTATATTTATTTTAATTGTTACTTTTTACTTTCAAGTATTTATACTTTTTACTCTAATAATAATAATAATATCCCTATTATTTAATTATTTGCCTAATCTATGTTTAATATTTAAGTGGAAACTTTCCTGGATTGTGTAACTTTTAGAATTATTGTAATTATGTTTTAGGATCGAATGAATACAAATATAAAATTATACACAGCGAAACGTGTGCGACGTAACGTAACTACGAATTGGTAGCTCAGATGTATGAATATTTATACAGTTTGACAGCTCTGAAATACAACTACAAGTGTCGGAGTTTTTGCATGTAGGTATTTTAACTGTCTGTACTTATGTTGTCGATTTGATGACGGAATGATAGCTGGAGCTACTGAATGAACGAGATGTGTATTATGTAAAGGTGAACGTGTAACCATGCCAAACGTGTACCCCAAGCAAGTGGAGTGCTCTCTGTCATAGGTTCGTACAATACAACTACGTGGATGCTACTCTTTAACTCTTATGCAGTCATCACAATGTTCACCTTGCCATATACAACGTCGACCCTTGTAGTTGTTTTCTTAGGTGTACTGGAATAAAACAAGAGCAAATTAACTTATTCGTAGTCCTGTCATATTAAGCATAGTAGAGTTCATTAGCGCTGTTAGATGCACTGATAAAAAATAATATTTGGTGTAATGATAATTCGATAGTTTATTGATTCATTAAAAGTCGTTCAGCGAGCTATGGAGAGTGATATTTCTTAGTATTTATCTAATGGATAGATTTCGTCAGATATAACTATTAGACTGTTAAAAATAGCAAGCTGAAGTAGCAGTAGGCCGGATACATCGTATCGATGGGGCATACGGGTTCTAGCACTCTATAAAAAAACCAGATAGACGGATGATCTGAAGAAGGTCGCTAGTGGGAGTTGTTGAATATCGCGTTAAGTGATAAGCCTTGGGGAAGGTCTACATCCAGCAATGGATGGATACAGGCAGGCTATTGTTGATTATGATTGTTAAATTATAAGATTTACATCGACAGGATGTCTACGAATACAATGCGTTAAACTGACTCATGGCATTATTATCACGATATTACGAGGTGCTAGCAGAGAGAAAATATCACAACTGAATTATTGGTTTAAACACCTAGTTGTTGTTATTTTAATCATTATTTCATCATTACAGCCCCTTTTACACAGAACACGTTATTTATTTTCACGTCAGTTATTTTAATATTACCTGATAAAAAAAATTAGGCATTCGAATCAATAATTCAAACGTATTTATTCCTCTTTCGTGGCAATTTTTTATCAGTGTGTTCAATTTGAATAGGTCGAGTTGAGGTGATATTTTCGTAAGTTTCGTAAAGTAGTTGAGAGAAGAAACGCTTCAGCCGTTCTCGAGTGAATGTTTGTCGAGACCTACTTAGTTGTACAAACCTGACGGAAGGTATTTATAATACCCTAATAAGGCAGACTTGCTCTAGCGATCTCTTTTATGTCTCCCGCGCACGTACAATAAATAGCATTACGTCGGATGTGCGACACGTACAACAGGCGGTTATATACGCCTTCAAATCTATATATATATAAATAAAAATCTGTGTAAAAAACTACTTGACCGATCGGGACGAAACATTGAGAATATGTTGTGTGAACATCGGCGAAGGTTTTTGACATAGTACTACTGTTGTCCAATTAGTGCAAAACAATGATGGTTGTCAAATATTCATGCATGCGTTCAGAAATGTAGGTATATCAAACTTCTTAAATATAGAACAAACGACAAATAAAAAATTTTTTAAAAAAAACCTATTGGACTCAGCTTTACGTCGCAAAATTTTCTGTGATTTGTTTTAAAAATTATTTTGTGTGAGTATTATTATTAATTTTTGTACTTTTATATATTTTTTTGTGTTACTATCTTAATAAAGTACTGAACATAATATTTTATATATGTTGTATTACTTCCATAAAATCATAAATTTAGTTCAGTTAATAAGTAACACGACATTCATAAATTTTTAGGCAGTACGAAGTTTGTCGGGTCAGCTAGTCTAAAATAAAAAAAACTGCTAAATTCGGTTTAGCTTGTGAAGTGTGGGTTTGCTTTGGAGTACACCTAACAGTTTTATTGAATTCAAACACGTCTACCTTGGCCAGACTATCCAACTAGGCCAACTTCAGCAAGGAAGCTGACAGGCGCATTCAACTAGGATGGGCTGCATTCGGGAAGTTACGCCACATCCTGTTATCAAACATACCACAGTGTTTGAAAACGAAAGTTTTTAACCAATGCGTTCTTCCAGTATTGTCGTACGGAGCAGAAACGTGGACACTGACAGTGGGTCTGGTCCACAAGTTTAAGGTCGCTCAGCGAGCTATGGAGAGATCTATGCTCGGTATTTCTCTGATGGATAGAGTCCGAAACGTAGACATCCGTCAGAAAACCAAAGTTACCGACATAGCCTTCAAAATAGTAAGTTGAAGTGGCAATGGGCCGGACACGTCTGTCGCAGAACCGATGACCGATGGAGTAGAGACGTACAGGAAAACGCAGAGTGGGAAGACCCCCCGCCAAATGGACGGATGACCTAAAAAAGGTCGCTGGTGGGGGCTGGATGAGGGTGGCAAAAGATCGTGTGAAATGGCTAGCCTTGGGGGAGGCCTACATCCAGCAGTGGAGAGACATAGGCTGATGATGATGATTCAAACACATACAAAGTTTTCTCATAAAACTACCTGGCGAAGGTGATATTTTACCAAATTTTGTATTACGCATTACTACTGTTAACAGTGGAAAATATTCTGGTGGCGGCTTCATTCACATGTTTCTACTCTATTGCTTTATTATTGTTCTTATGCTGCATGTCCTTGTTCTTTTTCTTAAAATAAATAAACAAATAATTTAACCCACGTCATTTTCAAATTTAAATTCAAAATTCTTTATTGTTTAGATTGCTTATTCTAATTACAGTTGTATGTACATGTCATGATGATGTTCTCGAACATTTCTAACCATCAATATTTGAGTAGCTTATAATTTATTTAACAAGTGTATTGATTTTTTTTTTTTAAGGTACCAAATTTGTGCAATTTTTAAGTTTCCTTATTAGTTCTATTAAAAAAGACAAAAATGTATAATTTTATTTTAGAAGTCATATTTTTATTTTCAAATTTGATAGTTTTTGTTATTTTTTTTTTTTGTTTTAACACTAATAAGTTTTTAATTTCTTCTTCTTTTTATATTGGTGAATGCTGTGACACCTAATTGGTACATATATTAGATAAGTTATAATTATACTGTGTGATAATATATGTACTGCTGTGTGTACTAAATAAATAAATAAATGATGATGCAATCTGCCCATATACGAGTATACAATATGCTTATGTCAATTGATATTTACTCGTATTTACATTTTTTATTATTATTATTCTTTTTATTTAATATTGTTCTTGTCAATTTATTAGAATACAATGTTAATGTCAAAATTTGCATGCTAAAAATTATTTTATTGAGTAAAACAATCTTCTTTAAGTCAATAGTAAAATGTTTTATCGTTCTTTAATTTGGAGAGATATAATTTTAGTAGTTATGTTATAAATAGAAGTGCAGTATTAGGTGTGGAACCTTTTCGAATCTGACAGAAAGTAGTTGATACCGGCATCGAAAAGACCTACAACACTTGATTGTTTAAAAACATCAACTCGCGTCCGTGGTCAAATCGAGCAGTACATATAAATTGGTTACACGACACATTTCCTTTGTGCCGGATGCAATCAATTTGGCTACAGCACAGCGGCGCGCGCGCATCGGATTCATCAGTTATCTGGATAACCAGACAGGCGAACGACGGTGACTTCCACTGAATAATTTCAAAATGACTAGTCCAAGTGAAATTATTAGTTAAAGATAAAGTGCTTCTATAGTGATAGGTCAAAGAAAACTTTGTATTGTATAATGTCAATACAATAGCTGTGATAAATTATACAATATACGGTATCACAGGTATGTGATGCCATTTAAGTTAGCTACCACGGCGGAAGACATAGAACAAATTAAGCGCCAGAAAAGAAAGAGAATCACCGACATGCGGTGAGCATTGGTTTACTTACTTGATATCATCATTAACCCTAAGTTGCCCGTTTAATATATGTATATGTGTTAGAGAAATAACTTTCGTGAGGACTAACGGCCGGTTGCAGAAAGAATTTACGCCACGAGATTGGTAGTTAGCTTTGGTTATTTCAGCCAATGATTCAGGCATACATTAAACATGTTAAAAGATAAGCCATTCTGCAACCAGTCGGTAGAGTCACATGTTATGTTTAGATGTTGACGTCATATACTGGCTTCCAAGGAGCATATTTGCTAAATATTTTTAAAAATCGCTGCAGTAGTATAGGCGTAAAGGTAAATCGAACAGATAACAATATAAATGACCCTGGGGTTCATTCATTACAGCCCCTAGAACACAGCGTCCTAGACCTCCACTGCTGGAGATGGGCCTTCCAGAACTGGAGAATTTGGCCTACACTCGCCACGCTGGCCGGACGGCTTGGTGAGGATATGATGTCATTTTTTATGATAATTTATTAAAGATCCACAATTTGGTATTAGTGAAACAGGGACCGACGGCTTAACGTGCTCTCCGAGGCACGGGAACGATGGTGTTGTAAATGTACGTAAGAAAAGTGTATTTCTCATTGGTACGTGCTGGGTGGGTTTGAACCGACCTTTGTAGGATTTAAGGTACGCGTTCTTACAACCGTGACACCAGCGCGCCCGTGGGGTTACATGTGTCTATATGAAATAGCCTATGTCTGTACAGGAACAATTTACAATTATTTATGTGTCTTATTTTAGCAAGAATAGTTATCCGGTTAGTAATATAGGCGTGAAGGCGAGACAAACATTCATAGAGACAAATGTTCTTTTATGTTTATAATATTCATTATTATCATCTTTCCACTAATGGATGTACTCCCCCAAAGCTCGCCATTTTACGCGATCTTGTGCCACCCCTATCCAAACCCTATATACGACCTTCAGGTCATCCGTCCATCTGGCGGGGCCGACCCACTCTGCGTCTCCACTCTGGAACCTTTTTCCCCATCGATCGTCGGTTCTGCGGCAGATGTGTCCGGCCCAGTGCCACATGCTAATTTTAAAAGCTATCTCAGTAACTGTGCCATTCTCATAATGTTAGTAGCAGTTAATATTATAAATACATATCTTTACTATAATATATATTATTATCTGCACTGGTGAAGATATTATGGGCTATTCTTCCCACGCATTGCGAGGATTTAATGACTAATATTGCTAATTTGTTAATGGCCTACCCAGCAAGGGATTTGGCTCGAAGATATGTATGTATGTATGTTAACGATTCCACAAGTTTGTATAATTCGTGTGCACGGACTGTGCAAGGACGGTTTACAAGTACAACAGTAAACTTTAAGTTATTAGTGTAACTGACAACGTTTTTTGTATTAAAATAATGATTTGAACGTAGGCCTTGTGCTGCGCTGACTGACGGACAGCTATATGACTGAACTATGCATTTACTCGTAGCCTAAGGCCTGCGTTCAAATAGTAATTTTAGTATAGTTTAGGACGCTAGATAATGTTTATTAATAAAACTTAAGTTGTTGAATTGAATAATATTTTTATTCTGCCAAAAATCATAACAATATTTTTAAAGGGTGTGGTACAGTCACCACACTACTCCCCTCCCAGTAAAAACGTAATAAAAAAAAAAATCCAATTATATGTTCTTCTAGTTTGTTACAGGTTGCATGATATCAATCTTGGTTGAAAAACTGACTTTTTTCTTGAGTTTTGGCTGGTAATCTACATCAGTGTATGTCGGTTTTAATCTGTCCTTTGATACATTTATATTTTGCCCTTTAATTTCGATTGTAAAATATTTTTCTTGTCGTGCTATTACTTTGTGTGGTCCAGTATAAGCTGGTGTTAGTGGAGCTTTAGTTCTGTCTTCACGAAGGAATACGTAGTTACATGAAGTGAGCGCTGGATTGCTATAAATTTTTGGATTAATGTGCCAAATAGGTGCTGTTGGTCGAATATGTTTTAATACATGCTGTAAATTTTCAACAAATGTTGTCGGTGGTATACTGATATTCTTCGGAGTTTCGAAAAAATCTCCTGGTAGCCTCAGGTGACTACCATATACTAATTGAGCTGGGCTTGCTTGTAAGTCATGTTTAATGACTGTTCTTAGTCCTAATAGGACTGCGGGTAGCTCTCGTGTCCAACAACTGCCAGATTGTGTCATTCTGCATGTGAGTGCTGCTTTTAAGGTTCTGTGCCATCTTTCTATTAGTCCATTGGATTGTGGATGGTATGCCGTTGTATGTTTGACTTCTGCGCCCATGACTTTAGATAGTGAACGAAATAGGTGTGATTCAAAATTTTTGCCTTGGTCTGTAGTAATTTCTATGGGTGCTCCGAAACGACTGATCCAATTCTCCCAAAATACGCGACTTATAGTTTCTGCTGATTGATCTGCAATAGGATAAGCTTCTGGCCATCGGCTGTATCGGTCGATACAGGTGAGTAAATATCGCTTTCCTTCAGAAATTGGCAAAGGTCCAACGATATCCATATGAACGTATGCAAATCGTTCGTCAGGAGCTGAGAAAAATTGTATGATGAATTTAGACATATGTGGCCATACGTAACGTTGTTTTATTAATTTTACTGTTGACCTCTTCCCAGGATGTGAAAAGCTGTGTATATGTTTGCAAATTATTTCTCTATATTTCTTTGATACGAAAGGTCTAATGTTTTCTTCTTCAGCGTTACAATATAATTGTATGCCATCATCCGTTTGAAACAACTGTAGTTTGAGTTTATGTTTATTGTTTGATCGCAGTATGTGGTGTAGATCGTTGTCTTCTTTTTGTGCGTCTGCGAGTTCTTTATAAGTTGGGTTTGTTTGTTCTATGGAGCATAGCCGAGATAATGTATCTGCTACAGTATTGTCTACACCAGATATGTGTTGTATATCTGTGGTGTATTCGGATATGAATGATAACTGTCGGGCTTGTCTGGCGCTAGCTTTGTCTGCCTTTTGTTGTAGAGCGTAGGTAAGGGGTCTGTGATCTATATAGCATATGAATGAGCGTCCTTTTAGCATGTGTTTGAAATGTTTGATAGTTGAGTATATTGCCAATAGTTCTCGATCATAAGTGGAGTATTTGTTTTCTGTCGGGGTGAGTTTTCTTAAGAAAAATCCGAGAGGTTGTGGGTTATTGTTAATAATTTGATGTAAAACGCCACCTATTGCTTTGTCTGAAGCATCAGTGTGCAGAGTGAGAGTGGCGTTTGGACAAGGATGATTAAGTGTAACTGTTTTGCTTAATGCAACTTTTGTTTCCTCGAAAGCTCGTTATTGTTGATCTGTCCATTCGATTACAGATTTTCTTGGTCCAGATATGCTGTTGAGTGGTGATTGAATGTTCGCGCAATTTGGTACGAATCTTCTGTAAAAATTTACCATTCCAAGAAAGCGCCTCATTTCCTCGATTGTTTTTGGTTTATTAAATTGCGCTATGATTTGAAGTTTATCTTCTAATGGTTTGATACCTTCAGCTGAAATAGAATGTCCTAAATATGTAACTTCTGATTGAGCAAAAGAGCATTTGGCTTGGTTTAGAGTGATGCCATATTTTTGTATACGAATCAAAACCTCTTCTACGTCTTTAAAATGAGTATCAAAATCTTTAGAGGCAATAAGAATATCATCTACGTAAGGAAAACAACATTCCAATCCTTGAAGAACTTCATTTATAAATCGTTGGAATGTTTGTGCTGCATTACGGAGTCCGTATGGCATAAATGGAAATTCAAATAATCCGAAAGGTGTATTAATAGCTGTTTTAGAAATATGTGTTGGTTCTACTGGTATTTGTTGGTAAGCTCTTACTAAGTCTAGTTTGGTAAATACATTTTTTCCATAGAGTAAAGATGTGCAATCTTGTATATTTGGTAGTGGGTATCTGTCGGGGATAGTTGCAAAATTGAGTTGTCTGTAGTCGCCACAAGGTCTCCAGGCTCCGTTGGGTTTAGGAACCATATGTAAGGGGTTAGCCCATGGGCTGTTAGATGGTCTACAAAGTCCTAACTGTTGCATATTTTCAAAAATTTCTCTTGCAATTTTCATTTTTTCGGGTGCAAGTCGTCGTGGTTTACAATATATTGGAGTACCAACAGTTTCAATTTTGTGTGTTGTATTATGTTTGATTTGCGAGAGGTCTTGATATTTGTTTGTTTGTAATGTTGAGTTGTATTTTTTTAGAAGAGCGGCGATTGGGTCGTTGGGGTTGATTGTGCTTACTGTTGGGTATTGTTGCTGTTCGTCTTGGTATATTTTACCTTTTGAAGATAAAAAGGTATCCCTGTCTATTAGTTTTCCTGCTCTTAGGTCTACAACTAAATTAAAATGCTTGAGAAAATCCGATCCAATAATAGGTTTTTTAACGTCTGCGATTGTAAATTTATAGTTGAATTTCTTTCCAAGGCCGAAATCCAAATGTAAAAAGCGATCTCCATATGTCTTGATTTGTGTGTTGTTGGCGGCGTACAATGTTTTGGTTGATATCCCTTTTGTTCTATCTGAGTAAGTCGGGGGTATTATGGATATGTCAGCACCAGTGTCGACTAAAAATGAGCATTTGGTAACGATGTCTGTGACGAATAGACGGCTGTAATAAGGATGACAGGAGCAAGTCGCCACCGCTTGCTCCCTTTTTAGTTTTCCGATTGCTGATATCGGCACGGTGGTGTGCATTTACGGGCTCGTGAACCGAAGGTTTGGTGATACCAGCATGCGAGAGGTTGACTGCCATGGTGTTGACGTGGTGTTGATAAGGATCTTGGTTGAAATTTTGACGTGTAAAATCTAAATGGGCTTGGTGAACGTCTTCTTGTGTTGTTTTTAAACATGTGTTTTAAGTTTGTGATTTCTTTTCGTATTTCAGCTATTTCTGGTTGTATGTTTTGTTCTTGTCTAGCGGTTGATGCCGGTTGAGCCATTATGGTGGTTGTTGCATCTATAATTTTATCGGCGATGTCTCCCATTTTTCCTAGATCATCTGATGTTGCCTCTAAAATAGCTCTGATGTGGTTTGGTAATCTTTGCAGCCAAATTTGTTTTATAATTTCATCACTAGTGCTTGATTTCACTAATAGTTTCATTTCTCGTAATAATTTTGATGGTTTTTTATCGCCTAGTTCCATGCCGTCGAGTAATTTCCTAATTTTGTGTTCGTCCGTGTGTGAACATCGTTTTATTAATGTACTTTTAAGTTCTTCGTATGTTGGTGTGGCAGTAGCTTTTAATAAGTCTGCTACTTCTATCATAGTCTCATTGTCAAGCGACGTAATGAGGTAGTTATATTTTGTTTTATCTCTACTAATGTTGGCGAGATCGAATTGAGCTTCAATTTGTAAAAACCATAGTTCTGGGTCTGCTTTCCAAAATTGTGGTAAACGAAGTGCTATTTTTGATACGACGTTTATTTCATTACCTGGTTGCTCTGTTTGTGTGTCCATTTCTTGTTCGGGGTCACCAATTTAGGACGCTAGATAATGTTTATTAATAAAACTTAAGTTGTTGAATTGAATAATATTTTTATTCTGCCAAAAATCATAACATGTCATTTATGACAATCGATCAAAAAAATAAAATTATATTTTTAAAGGGTGTGGTACAGTCACCACAATAGAAAACGACATCAGATACACTGATAACTTTAAGTTTACAGTTTTATTGGGAAATTTCTGCCTGTGGTCTAGCTGTCTAGCTAAAAAGACCGGATAGAGGTGTACGTACTAAAAGAATAGAGGTGTACGAATGTGGAAGCAAAATATTAGCAAATAAAATGTTACATAAAGTATAAAAGATGATTTAGCACATACCTAATTAACATTACAGTTTAGTTTAATTTAAATTGCCTCAGAATTTTGTAAAATAATGGCAACTTGTTATACCTCTATGTTGGTAATAATAGGTTGGTTTTGTATAAAATGACTAATATTAAATGTATTAAAACTTAATCAGTTCTGATTTAACAACATTTTTATATGAATCGGCCATTCAATTTTACATCTACCTATGTTTTATCATTTTCCCTTCTGTGATATATTGTATTTATTAATTAAACGTTTTGTATTATATTAAATTTCTTTAAATAATTAGAATTACCAAGGGACTTTTCTCTAGCAGCAGTTGCAGAAAGGATGATTAAAATAATCTCCAGAAGTTAAAAGCGCCCTTTGTATGGTGTACCGCGTTACGAGGAATGCGACTGGAATTACAAGTTAAAAATATTTTACTATTATAACTGTAACATATACATAGGTATCTAATGCGTGGATTTAATCACGTAGCAATGGTAAAAAAGGCCAGATTACACCTATGTATTATGTAGGTATCTGTACCACTTTGACATATGTAACGTATTACACAAAGCTTCCCGTCTTTATTCAGATCGCTAACGACCGTAAGTTCGAAGTCTCAGAGCAGAATCATCTTGTTGGCATGGGATTAGACTGGCCCCTTACCAGCTTTATGTAGGTACAATGGTGTGAGGGATCTTGCCTCTTGCCATATTTTCTCTGCCTCAAAAAAGCCGGCTACATGCATAAAGTACTACCTCATTTTTTTTTATTACAAACTTTATTGTTTTGATAACAAAAGGCGTATGTAATGCCGATTGGCATTCTTTTACCATCAACCTTCGGGATATTGAGTCAATTATAGTAGGTTTATAGAACAAACATAAAATAAAAAATAAACAAATAATTTAAATTGAGAATATTTATTGCATCTTTAAAAAGTGTGAATATACTTGTCTTTTAAATACCCAAATCAATAAACACAATTATAACTTTGTTGTGCCATAACTACAAATAACATTTTTTTTTTTCAATAATAATGAAACTGATGCGCTCCAAAATTATTGTTGCTCAAAGCAAGACCAAGACCAAGACTTAGCCAGTATCAGAATAAAGTATCTTTTCTTAAAGCTCGCCGCATTTTGGGTAGTGTTGCCCAATCCTTATCTTGGTCTTGGTCTTACGCAAGAGTCTCCGCAACTTGCTTTTTTGCAAGACCAACACCAAGATCAAGATTGGGCAACACTACCCAAAATGCGGCGAGCTTTAAGAAAATATACTTTTATAGAGTAGTTTTGCAATATTCTTAATTTTCTTTATATTACTATAACTTATTATATTATTAAATATATTCATTTTATCTATTACAGAATAGACTATCGTCGATTGAAGTGCGCATCAAGCACACTTAGCGCCAGCGCCAAGACCGCCATGTACGAAAGCAGTTGTTCGTATGCCGGAGCCTTAGAGCTTAAGAGAAGTGCTCTGAAGGAAGAACCATGGCCCGGAACAGATTGGCCTCCTTACCGACTCCATCAGTCCACCTTCGAGCAGCTGAAGCAAAGCGTGGAAAAAGCTAAAGCAGCGCTACAAGACAGGTCTGGACTGCTTGGAACAGCAACAGCGTTCGGAGATTTCTATGGGGGGCAATTGGCACAAGAATCTACCGGAGCAGCTCTCGGTTTCGGACGAAGTTCAGCACGAACAGAAGATATGCTTAGTCCGATAGAAAAGTGCAAGTTAGGTAAGTAGCTTTTTAATATTTATGATAAAATAACATTGAAATTGGTTCAGTAAACTGAAGGCGAGACGGATTTTGAATTCACCTTTTTATGTTGGTATATGTAGATATATGTATGAATGAACTAGATAACTCTTGTCAAGTTTCAGGAAGTTAATTTGTATTTAGTAATTTGATTCAGTCTTGTTTGTTACGCCTAGTAACGACCACTAATAAAAAAATAAAATTATATATAAAAAAAAAAATTAGACAAGAGTTATTTTAAAATAATAGCGTCCGTTTCAATGTATACGTTTGATGGCTGGCCTCATTTCATTCACAAGACAATCGAGCTATACACAAACAACATGACATTGATACAAGATATCAGTGCACAATGGGATAAAAATAAGTTCAGGTATTATACAGTGATTGGGACGAGTATCAATTTAATGCATGCAGAGGTCAGACTGTTCAAGAAGAGCTAACAACTTGCAATGTCATTTTAATAAAAACACATCCACAACATTTGGAATAATAAAATATCGCCAACCCTGGAGAATAAAATGATAACCGCCTTTACCATAGTTTTAGTGTTTTGCCATATTTGAAATCTATGGATCGTAAACGCATAAAAAAACATTATTTTTTTTAAGTTATAAAATAATACAATTATATTCACAGTTAAGTGTAGTTATGGTTAACATAAAATGGATTACAATATATTAGATTTAAAAGATAAAAAAAAATATACCATTATACACATATTTTCAATTTATCAGAATAAAATTTAAGAATAGAATTTATTTTATCCCTAGATCAAAATTGTTAGACTATAGTGCAATATTTATTTTTGCTTTCACCAATAAAATGTAAAATGGTAACTTTTGATGATGTTTAATTTTTACTAATTTATGATTTACTAAATAACTATATTTTGATATTCCTCAATAATATTTTACTTAAACATAAATAAATTTTTAAAATAGCTTTCATTTAAGATATTTTTTATCTGCGAAAAAAATCGTACAAAAGTGGTATTTATGTATTTCTAAAAAGTTCAGTTTTTGTAATTATCATTTTATTCTCCGGCGACGACGATATTTGATATCTCGTAAAAAACTATCTTCCATGTATTTATGACTCTGTGGCCATAAATTAATGATTGGTTATCGCTGCTATATAACTAGATGGAGCCTTGCCATAAATGTTATCAGCAGTTAAAATTTACCCAATTTATAGGGTAATTAAAAATCATGGCTAGATAAATATATTTTACGCTAAAAAGCGCTTCGCAATTGCCAATAATATTGTGATCTTGCAAACTGTTTTTGTATTGCGAAGTAATAAGAGAATAAAATAATAAATAAAAAAGAATGACATCAAATATACCTATTTTTTTACATTATTTAGTTGTTATATTTTAATATCTAAAATTTCAAATATTATTCAATAGGTGGTAGGCAGACTGATGGTGGTAATTTGCTCAGTCTGCTGGGGTGGGGAAGTATCCACCATTCGTGCCGATAAACCCAGTAAAGTGTATATCCACACGTTTCGGGATCAGGCTCGAATTGCCGTTATGCCCAGTCAAGCCGGGATAGTGTTAGGGACTGATGCCAGATATGAGTGCCTGATTTCAGTTGCTAACATTTATGGATCTAGTAGTAGTGCTAGTATAAAAAAACACTTACATTTCCATAACAATGTTAAGTCTATAGTTATGTCTGTTTTGCAAATTCCTTTACGATTCCACAAGTTGTCATTTAGTGGAACCGGGACCGACGGCTTATCGTGCTCTTATGTGATTGACGTGCAAAGCACCACGGAAAGTGTGGTGTTGTAAATTTATGACAAAGAAAAGAGTACTTCTCGTTACCAGATGCCGGGGTTTGAAGCTGGCTAACACAGCAATTGAACAATACTTAGCTACTTAGTAGGTATATTCACTATGCAGACTCTAAACGAAAACAGAGTCCTAGACCTACACTATTAGAAATAATCCTTCCAAAACATATATCTGGAGAATATGGCCTACACGTCCCACGCTGGTCAGACGGGTTGACGATGTTCTGATGTCAATTGTAATGTACATTTCACATAGTTTTATTAGAACCTCGACCGACGGCTCAACGTGCACTCCGAGGTGATGAAACGATGCTGTTGTAAATCTAAGACAAATGTACTAGTATATATATATAATAATAATAATAATATCGTTTATTGAGCTTTATTATTGTTACCTAAAAGGTCTTTAATTAAGCGCTTCCTATCTTGAAATTTAAATAAAACATGGTGTGTGGAATATAACATCGCTCAAATGTCCGCCACGGCTTCTCTGGGGTCACCCAGCATCTGAAATGTCCAATTCTCCATGACTCTGGCGCATAAATCAGGCCTTATTTGACCGATGGCATAGGTTATATTGGCTTACAGACCCGCTGTAGTTGTGGCTTATTCGCATACACCTGCGACTTAAGAAAACCTCACAAGATAAGATATAACGGTTTTAAATCGCACAATCTCGGTGGCCAGTTCACATAACCTCCACGTGCAGAATATCCAATGTTTTGCCACATTGCTGTGTGGCACGTAGCGCTTGTTGAAACCACATGTCTTTGGTGTCCAGATCATCCAATTCAGGCTAAAAGAAGTTGGTAATGGACCACAAGTCAGACATTTGTAAGATAGTCCCTGACTATTACGTACTGACGTATTAGAATATACTCGTATGCAGGCATAAAATGTTAAATAGCTCCGCATCGCGCCGTAGCGTCTTTGAACCCTTTAGGGATTAAGTGCTAGGAGGCTGCGTGGCGTGGGTATACGATGCGGATGGCAAGGTGGGGTGCACCTTTCACAGCAGTAGATAACAATCGTCCAAGGGAGCGAAATAGGGGCGTGCGAGATATTTTCCCTGGTTGCCATGGCGACAAAGCCGCCCACGCCCCGCCTCTCTTCCTCAGTGGCCCTAGTCTGTTTAAAGAAACAATAATCGCAAACGATAAATTGTCAAAATAGTTGATATCTTTATTTACTATCAGTTTTATGTTAGAAATACGCAAGCTAAACCAAACTTAATTCAACATTTTAAAATATTATACCAATATCAACTTTTATAGCGGATAATATTAACAATATCAGTTCGTTACAGGATTACATTATATAACGCTTAAATAAACAGAATTTGGCTACTGATCATCTACCGTATCTCGCCTCGGAGGCTTTAATAAATGGCTGCATTACTAGTTTCTGACGAGAAAATAAAATTTTATTATCTCCACCCAGTTCATTATTTTAACGTGGCCGGGGGTTCGAAATGGGGACGGCGATAAAGTTTGTTTTTAACGAGATAGGTAGAGAAGGGATTTTGTATTAAGGAAACTTTATTTTTAAACTTTATACATTTAAGCTCTATTTTTTTTTTCTTTTTTATGGTTGGGACTGTGCTAGCTGCCTCTTTGGTCTAGTGGTTGAGACCGTAGATTTCAACGTGGACCTGCCAGTATTATATTTATTTCTATATAATAGAATTATATATATAATTTAGTTGATAATAATATATGTACCTACTTAATTAATTTATGCCATTTGTTCACTGAAAAAATACCTAAGGTATGTATGTTCACGGATCAATTATGGAATGACCTTTTTGTTTAAAAAAGTACGCTACTAAAATCAACGGTGATGGGTTTCTAAACGAAATATCCCTTTCAGTTTTTCACAAAATCTACTAAACAGATTTAGATGCAAAAAACATAATACATTAAAAAAAAACTGGCTCCGTGGTCTAGTGGTTAAGTCCGTGGATTTAGTCTCGGAGGTACCGGGTTCGATTCCTGGTCGGGACACAAACGTATTTATGAATGTAAATAAATACATTTAATTCCATAAACATAAACAAGCTTCCCACTTGTCATAATTGGCCAATAGTAAAGTTGGCTTATGTGAATCCTCCTATTTATAAGCGTGGTTTCTAACCACCCCGAAATGGAAACGGTCGTGATGATACTCTACTTTACATTAAAATAAAATATCTGAGTATTTTGGCGAGCAAAAAACATAAACATTCTGTATAAACCGATAGAGCTACAAAGGGTTTAAAATATGTAATTTCCATGGGCGTAGCCAGGTCAAATAAGTAGTATAAAATAACTTGAACTGTAATTGAACACTTCGGCTGCCTACAAATTGTTTTATTATAATTTTTTGAAATAAATGTTTTATAGAATCGAATGTTTAAAATTCTGCGTTCAAGACAACCCTTTTCTATTTAACGTAAAATGAAAAGAAAAATTGATTTTCTTTCCAACACAGTTCTATGGCAGCGTTCTGCCTTCCCAAAGACAATGGCAGTTTCCGGACGCGCCGCTAGCTCGACTCTACAAAAAGATTTTATTTCTTTTTTGTCATTAAAACACAATTCACAAAAAAAAAATGGATAAAGTATTATTTTAATTGCGAGTTCATTTTAAATTCTTTTCTTTTGTTTTTAAACGAGCAAAATGTTTTAATTAATATTCTAGTTACGTAATATTCACACATTTAGGCACTATCTCGGGTTTCGATTGCGCTTTTGGGAATTTATTAACATGCCTCGTGATAATAAAAACAAGTAAAGTAAAGTATCATCACGACCGTTTCCCTTTCGGGGTGGTCAGAAACCATGCTTATATACACACATCAAAAGTGTCTAGGGATCAACATATATTTTTGCAATAACTTTTCTCCTGATTGATATTCATTAAAATTTTCTTTAAGGATTGATCAAATAAAATGTTTTCGTTTGTCTACAGTAGCGATAAACCAAGTCACCTTTGCATTAGTAAAAAAATTGCCATTTTCCTAATAAAGGGATTTTTGACATTTGAACCATAACATTAAAGTTCGAAAAAAAGACTGAAATAACAGTTTTTTTTTTTAATTTTATTGGGTAACTTAAACAATTTATAATCCGTGTTTCTACCGCGAACACTAACAACACAAGAACATCGGTTTGGCATACTCAAAATGAGTTCATCCAAATCACGCTGTGGAATGGCCGCCCATGTTCGTTGCAACAACAAAAAAAGGTCTTCTTGCGACTGGATACCCTCCATATTCGGCAGAGCTCTTCTCTGAAGAATATCCCATGCATGCTCAATCGGGTTCAAGTCTGGCGACTGAGCAGGCCAGGGCAGGACATTGATGTTAGCTGCGGCGAGAGTCTGTCTTACAACTCTTGCGGTGTGCGGTCGTGCATTATCATGCATTAACTGAAATAAGGGACCGATATGCACTTGTAGAGGAACGATGACGTCTGATACAACCGTCTCAGCATAAATTTGAGCGTTGAGGTTGCCTCTGATCCAAATCAACTCAGTTCTTCCGCCGATCGAAATACCCGCCCATACCATGATGGTTCCACCACTATAAGGATGGACTTCCTGGCAGGATTTTAATCGCTGTTGGCGTCCAGGGGTTCTCCAGTGTCGTATACGTCTTGTATCCGGCCTCATACCAAAACGAGACTCATCAGAAAAGCACACGAAACGCCATTGTTCTTCTGTCCAATTTCTGTGTTCAAGAGCCCATTGATATCGAGTCCTACGATTGTGCATTGCTATAGGTGGTACCCGTAGCGGTCTTCGGGAATGAAGGTTCACTTCATGCAAGCGGTTTCTGACTGTTTGGTCGCTAATTAAGTTCCCTGAAGAGCGATGAAGGCTCACGGCTAACATCATGGCGGTTATTGTTGGAGTTCTTCGAGCTGTGATTTGAATGTATCGGTCTTGTCTCCGTGTGGTGCAGCGATACCGTCCTCCATGGCGCTCAGCCACGGTACCAGTGGTTCGGTAACGTGTCCAAAGTCGACTGATAACACTCTGACTTGTATTCAGAGCTAAAGCCACAGTACGTTGCCGGGAACCAGCTTCTATCATTCCCACGGCTCTGATCATTTCTTCCCTGCTTAAATGACGTCGCCGCTCCATAATAACGTTGGTTTTAATCAGTAGTAGGGAAACAGTAGCACTAATAATGTCTTCAATGCGTCTTATGTTTTTATAGGGAAAATATTGACAGCTGATTTTCATCTTTTACTCGAATTTGATTGACAGTTCCTGTTTTAAATTATGAAATGCACCAAAAAGGATCCATATAAATTTATAAAATCATAAATTTATTACAAAGCCACATCTCAATCACAAGAAATCCGCATAAACATGCTTGATCCCTAGACTTTTTTGATGTGTGTATAAACGGATTCACATTTACTATCGGTCAATCATGAGAAGTGGCAAGCTCGTCGATGTCTTAAGCGTACCAAACTCGAGAAATATCACAAATAAATTAAATATTAATTAAATGTATTTATTTACATTTGTGTCCCAACCAGGAATCGAACCCGGTACCTCCGAGTCTAAATCCACGAACTTAACCGCTAGACCACAGAGGCAGTTTAGGCCAAAAATTAAAACAAGATTTACAAATAAAATATTTATTTTTATATAGATTAAGTACATATAATTTTAATTGCGATTAGTTTTGCCGAAAGCAAGACCAAGTCTTGGTATTGGTCTTGCATGAGAACAGCTGGTCTCGTTCTTGGTCCTGGTAATTGGTCTTGCGCAAGAGTCTCGCAAGACCATATATCATCCTTATTACAGCCCCTAGAACACAGCGTGCCAGACCTCCACTGCTGGACATGGGCCATATATCTGGAGAATTTGGCCTACACTAGCCACGTTGGCCAGACGGCTTGGAGAGATATGATGTAAATTTTTAATGACAATTTATTAACGATTCCACGTGGAACCGGGACCGACGGCTTAACGTGCTCTCCGAGGCACGGGAACGGTAGTGTTGTAAATCTATGACAAATGTACGTAAGACCAGTGTATTTCTCATTGGTACATGCCCGGGGGGGTTTGAACCGACCTTTGTAGGATTTAAGGAACGCGTTCTTAAAACCGAGCCACCACCGCGCCTAAAACCGAGCCACCACCGCGCCTAAAACCGAGCCACCACCGCGCCTAAAACCGAGCCACCACCGCGCCATATATATTTGTTTTTAATTGTAATAAGGAAAGCTTGTGAGACTTTAGTGTTTGTCCGCAAACTAGTACATCGACAACTACTGCGGGGATATTATAGACCAATTATGATAAAATTCGGAAGTGTATAAAACGACAAAATTTAAGTACGACATTTGAACCTACTGCCGCGTCAAAAAGTTACCAATGAAATTTAATGTTTTGTATTAAATTATTTTATCACATTACAATCTCGAGCATATGCATAATAAAGCTGTGAAAATATTCAAAAGCGCATATTTGCATAATTTTTATATCAGTACAGAAATTCATGAATTGCTACTGTGCTCTCGGTCATTAAGAGAAACATATTAAAATTTATAAACCAGGAGGGCTTAGTTAAAGAGTTGTTAACACGAAAATGATGGCGCAAACCCCCGGCCACCCTCTCGCAGCCGCTCGCTCAGTCCTCCAGCGTTGCTCATCCATTTTAAAACCTAGTACCTGCTAAGGAGATTGACAATAAAATATGGAAGTTAGGTTGAACTGGCGTCTGTTGAAATTGACGATAAAAGAAAGGAATTGTATCAAGGTTTATTATAAATCAGTAATTGTTAATTTATAATTTATACTATGGCAAATTAAAATATCATATGTTAATAAAGTTAGGTTAGGTTTCTCGTTTGAGAATAGCACCAACCCCATTGTTTGACAGAATGCCATAAACTTAATGTCTATAACTGTCGCTAAACTTAATTTGGATCACCATTCATCATTACAGCCCCTAGAACACAGGCAGCGTTCTAGACCTCCACTGCTGGAGATGGGCCTTCCAGAACATATATCTGGAAAATTTGACCTACATTCGCCACGCTGACTTAGCGAGGATATGATGACAATTTATTAACGATTCCACAAATTGGTATTAGTGGAACCGGAACCAAGAGATTAACGTGCTCTCCGAGGCACGGGAACGGTGGTGTTGTAAATCTAAGGCAACATGTATTTCAACGTAAGAAAAGTGTATTTCTCATTGGTACATGCCGAGTGGGTTTGCACCGACCTTTGTAGTATTTAAGGAACGCGTTCCGAGCCACCACAGCGCCATTTGGATAGACAGGGGGAAAATAATGTTATAAACGCTTTTATATTAATTTAAATGCCGAATTTATAATCAGTGACGAATAGACTAGTAGTGACAACTGAAACTTCGTATCAATTATATATTAATTTTATGATTGGTTTCATAGTTCAGACTAATTTTTATATTTTTATTTAAATGAATGGTAAATACGCATCTTCAGGTCACTATCTGGCGTTCTCCTTTACCAACCGGACCATCATGGCCAAATTCTCCAGGAATATGCCCTAAAGAGGTTTAGGATTAAGGTCGTACTGAGACAAATATACAAAGATTTTTTAATATGAATTCAGCGCCCTTTCGGCGAATACTATGCGTCCAAACCAATAATCACCAATAGTTAAAATCTATTCCTTTCTTTGTAATGAAAAGTTGTGGTATTCTAAGATATATATACCATTGCCAGCACCTCGTAGTATCGTGATAGTAATGACACTCGAAGGAGTTGGGGGATGCAACGGCGTGAAGTGCCAGTCGAGTATGTCAGTAAGACAATTCGCGGTAAGCATTATAGTAAGTCGTTCACTATTAAAGACGCACGTGCTGTTCCATCTTTTAACCTCGGTCTAACGGTATTGTATTTGAAAAGACTGGGTAAAAATAAAAATAAATAAAACTTAAAATTGATCGATTATCCAACAGATTTAATGAAACCTAAAACATTAACGTCCGTATACTTTGCTTAAACTTCTTTATACAACCGTAAAACAGAATGTAATTGTTATCAGTGTAAATAGCCAAAAACTAAGTTATTAATGGGAAGAAAAACTATGTTTTAAAAGTTACGACGATTGTGTCATAAATAGCTCTAGTACACAAACGTTTTACTTTCAAACTGTAAATGTTCATTCCTACAACCGAACTGCCAATTTATAGTTCCATTACGTCACACCAGACGGAGCTGCTGTCTAAAAATGACAGTTCTCGTATAAGTACTATAGTGTGGCATGGAACAAAAGTTAGGAAACATAATATTCATTAAATTTAGGCTGGGATAAGTTTAGCGACATGTTTGAATTAAGCTTTGTTAGTTGGTAGCTTTTAAAATTAGTCAGCCAACTGCGCTATCGGCTGCCGTATCTCCCTGTATGTGCTCCAATTGTCATCAATTATGTTGCCGTACTTTAGATCGTATCGTGATAAAATATATTTCAATAAATCATATTTACAACTGACTTGATACGGTATATTGATTTTTTAAATGTTTATTGCATAACCAAAAGGGCTAGGGAGCGCTTGTTGTTTTGTAATTTATTTTCATTAGTGAGCTCCACTTTGGTAAGAAACGTGAAGGGAAACTAGCCAGGTTATCTACTTTACAACATTGGTTGTAGGTTTAAGGTGAATTTTGACTTGCGAATTTACATCACATATTTTTTTTTACATACTAGCTGACCCGGCGAACTTCGTTCCGCCTGATAGTCAATAAATGTCATTATTAATAATAATACTACTCACACCAAACAATTTTTAAAACAAATCACAGACAATTTTGCGACATAAAAGTGAGACCAATTGATTTGACAGTTGTTGTTTTTTTTAATTAATTAATTTGGTTATTTGCCATTTAATCTACATAAAACTCGATGTTTTCTAGGGAAAAATAAATAAATATTGGCATACGAAAAATATTAAACTAAAATACACACATCAAAAAAGTCTAGGGATCAAGCATGTTTATGCGGATTTCTTGTGATTGAGATGTGGCTTTGTAATAAATTTATGATTTTATAAATTTATATGGATCCTTTTTGGTGCATTTCATAATTTAAAACAGGAACTGTCAATCAAATTCGAGTAAAAGATGAAAATCAGCTGTCAATATTTTCCCTATAAAAACATAAGACGCATTGAAGACATTATTAGTGCTACTGTTTCCCTACTACTGATTAAAACCAACGTTATTATGGAGCGGCGACGTCATTTAAGCAGGGAAGAAATGATCAGAGCCGTGGGAATGATAGAAGCTGGTTCCCGGCAACGTACTGTGGCTTTAGCTCTGAATACAAGTCAGAGTGTTATCAGTCGACTTTGGACACGTTACCGAACCACTGGTACCGTGGCTGAGCGCAATGGAGGACGGTATCGCTGCACCACACGGAGACAAGACCGATACATTCAAATCACAGCTCGAAGAACTCCAACAATAACCGCCATGATGTTAGCCGTGAGCCTTCATCGCTCTTCAGGGAACTTAATTAGCGACCAAACAGTCAGAAACCGCTTGCATGAAGTGAACCTTCATTCCCGAAGACCGCTACGGGTACCACCTATAGCAATGCACAATCGTAGGACTCGATATCAATGGGCTCTTGAACACAGAAATTGGACAGAAGAACAATGGCGTTTCGTGTGCTTTTCTGATGAGTCTCGTTTTGGTATGAGGCCGGATACAAGACGTATACGACACTGGAGAACCCCTGGACGCCAACAGCGATTAAAATCCTGCCAGGAAGTCCATCCTTATAGTGGTGGAACCATCATGGTATGGGCGGGTATTTCGATCGGCGGAAGAACTGAGTTGATTTGGATCAGAGGCAACCTCAACGCTCAAATTTATGCTGAGACGGTTGTATCAGACGTCATCGTTCCTCTACAAGTGCATATCGGTCCCTTATTTCAGTTAATGCATGATAATGCACGACCGCACACCGCAAGAGTTGTAAGACAGACTCTCGCCGCAGCTAACATCAATGTCCTGCCCTGGCCTGCTCAGTCGCCAGACTTGAACCCGATTGAGCATGCATGGGATATTCTTCAGAGAAGAGCTCTGCCGAATATGGAGGGTATCCAGTCGCAAGAAGACCTTTTTTTGTTGTTGCCATTCCACAGCGTGATTTGGATGAACTCATTTTGAGTATGCCAAACCGATGTTCTTGTGTTGTTAGTGTTCGCGGTAGAAACACGGATTATTAATTGTTTAAGTTACCCAATAAAATTAAAAAAAAAACTGTTATTTCAGTCTTTTTTTCGAACTTTAATGTTAGTGGTTCAAATGTCAAAAATCCCTTTATTAGGAAAATGGCAATTTTTTTTACTAATGCAAAGGTGACTTGGTTTATCGTTACTGTAGACAAACGAAAACATTTTATTTGATCAATCCTTAAAGAAAATTTTAATGAATATCAATCAGGAGAAAAGTTATTGCAAAAATATATGTTGATCCCTAGACACTTTTGATGTGTGTATATCAAAAATATGTATGTATGTGAACAAAATAATCCACAATGTCAAATGCTTATACGCTATGCTAATCGTCGATTGGATCTTTTCAAAAAACTCTACATAGAAGGCCTATTTGATGGCTGGGCAGCTCCACTCTTCCAGGATTGGCGTCTCGGTTACGCTGGAAGAGGTCGATTAACCGTTGAGGGGTAAAATATTTGACGTGGCTTTATTTCTATATTCGACGCCAGTCAAGCGCAGAGTGGGCTCGCGCAAGAGTCTCAAGAGCAACGACTGAGTAACTATATATATAATAACAGCGCTAGGGAGTACCCTCAGTCGGTATGCCACACAAATCAGCATTGAAATGCGCGCCACCTATCGGACAACAGTAGTCTTTGTCAGAAACCTTCACCGATATTCACACAACATATACCCAAAGTTTCAACCCGATCGTTCAAGTAGTTTTGAAATGCATAGGGAACATACATACACAATGACATAAATTTACGAGTATATATATATAAATATATATAGATTACTATATCGGCCCTGCGACTTTATTCTTCTACACGAATGATAACGGATGATTATGGTAAATTGATGTATTGCTAGTGCGAGAATATATGCATTAGTTAAACTTAAGATAGTTTCTTCGAAATTATTTATTACTTAAAAAAATATAGTACAAAATATTTATAACATAAAAAAATCTTTATAACTCTACAAAAGAAAATTTTACGATTAAAAGTACAAGTATACATTTACGGAATCATACAGTATTTATTTGGGTAAGGAAAGGAGTACATTGTACTCCTCGATGGAATAGTGGATGGTGAGCGTCTTTTTGCGCAAAAAAGTAAAAATGTAGTAAGAAGAAATTCTTTAGATAATTTTATTGGGTGTTAATAGTAATAAATTATGACAGTTTGTTGTATTTAGGACTGCACCTAGCACGTTAGCGCCCCTTTAACGGTGAGTCATCAGAAAACAGGCGCCCTGCTGGCTCAGAACTGACTACCACTATTAGCTGTCATAAATATTAATGGAGGGGTCCTTAAAAGAACATTTACCAATGATAAAACATAAAATTAAAACCTATTTTCTAAAGTGTTAAATTACTTTACATTTTTAAATTAATAATATATTCTAAGTTTGAGTATAGGTAAAGGTTTATGCAATAAATTATTAAATACATTAAACAAAACATACTTTAGTTAAACTCTACCGCAACTTTAACAAATAAAAATAAAATAAACACAAATCAATCTTGAGCATGGGAAATTAAGCCCTTAACACATTGGCGTAAACAAATAATTATTACACAATCAATAGCCACTCACGCGAAAATAAATATAAATCAGTACAATAATGCAACGTCGGTATCACATTAAAATCAGTGACATCATTTTTATAGCGCGGAGGATGATAATAGAGAAGCCGAGAGCGGGGTGCGCCGGCGCACGTGCTCGCGGCTCCACACGAGTGCCGTGTTTGTTATGCTTGCCATTTCATGGGAATCCTGCACGGAACAATGACTACTTAATTGTCCGATAGGAATACCCGTAATGATTTATCCTCACCCCTAACCCCTCGCCACGTCTCGATTTCGCCCTACGCCGATTTATACAATCTCCGTGACCGTAAAAAAAATCCCCACAAATTTATTTTAACAAATAAACGGCGAAAAGCATATTGTCTGGTCCGATGTGACATGATGATACATTTGTGGAGCGTGGGATAATGTTCACTCGTACAATAGATATTAGTGTTAACGTTTTAATTAGCTTATGTTTTTATTTGTACAGGGGCGGACAAATTAAGCAGTAGCTTAGTGAAAAGCTATGCAACACCGTCGCTGTCTGATACACTTCGGGCCTCCAAGTGCACTGGTGAGTGTGCAAGTTGTTTTATTGTTTAGGTACCTACAAAATAATAACAAAATGTTGTCATAAATAAATATTTGACAATGATATTTCTAGCCTCAGTTTACATTAGGATATACGGTAAGTGATTGGTAGAGGACTTGACTTTGTTATTTCAGCCAATGACTGGACTTGTTGTTTTTATATAATATTCCTCTCGAAAACTAACAGCTAGTAGTGTGCCTAACCATTAGGTTATTAATAAAACCTGTGTCTTCTATACAAGGTTGCCCCGGTCATATAGGGGACAGCCAGCACCGGTCCTAGCCCTTGTTAAGTGTAGAGCAAGAAGTCTTTCAGCGTATTTTGGTCGACGGTTTCGTACTCCTGTTTCTTAATTTACTATTTACGAGTATTGCACATAAGTATTTATTTAAAGAAATTAAATATAATATCACCTACTATTAATTAATATTTATAATTATTTCCTCCAAATGTTCTCTAGAGACGTCCATCAAAGATAGTCCCAAGGAGACTGGCAACATTTCCCCTCTATATAGCGAGAATACTTTACAAGAAATAATTGTCAGCTTTCCTGTCTCTAAACCTTTCCGTCTGCCGCTTTGACAACTTTTCCTTCTCTCTTCTTGACGCTTGGCTGAGAGTCCCCATCGACTCGACCCCAAACGGCTAAAATTTTCAGCCTAATATCTCTACACATATCGCATTCTACACTTGGGACCAGCGGGTTTTATGCCATCGTTCCACGCAATCCTAGAGGGTTCGAGGATTTCGGGTACTCCAGCAGTGACAAAAGCCCTTCGGATGATATCGATGATTGCCGCGCGACGAGGAATACTTATAAGTATAAGTTCTTATACTTCTAGCATATGCCGAAGATAACCCGTGATGTGCGAGATGATCAAATGGTTCTCCACGCCGATACTAGTGTGGTGCACTACAATTTAACACTATTTAATTATCCATAAGGCTGACATTAGCTCCAAGCATTTATTTTTCTTTAAAATCTTATAAAGTCAAGGTTTTAAATTTATCATGCTAAAGGACGTACGAAGCCGTAACAAATAATGTAACAAATATTTGGTATTTAAATAGTACCAATCTTATATTTGAGCTCGTAGGGCCTGCATCCAACAGTATAGAGAGATACAGGCTGATAAAGAAAAAACATATTATAAATGTTATAAAAAAATGGCCCGACAAATACTCGGTTAGATCTGTGTAATAGACATAACTGGTATTAGGTATCAAAAATAATATGTAACTAAGTAGGGAGAATAAGAATGACATGTTTATGTTAGGATCCGTGTTGACTGAAGGTAGGGAAACAATAGTTGGTGCGCCAACCTGTCAACATCCATTAACCACGTACACGCAGTCTTTTATTCACCACTTACGATACAAAAATAAATATACAGGGATGATTTTGCTAAATTATTTTCCTTGTGTTGTTGTTAAATATATAAAAAGACAGCTTTTATTTACTGTGTGGTCCATAATGATAGATAGAGGAGCATAAGCGGTGGTGGTTTTATTAGGGTCGCTTTTCATACCCCGGCATGTACGAGTACCAATCAGGAATACACTTTTTTTTACATAGAGTTATTATAGATTTACAATACCAGCGTTCCCGTGTCTCGGAGAAGACGTAAAGCCGTTGGTCCCGGTTCTACTAATACCATCTTTTGTTTTAAGAATATTTTTTTTGTCATTAATATTGACATTAGACCCTCGCCAATCCGTCTAGCCAGCTGTAAGGTCAAATACTCTAGAATTTCTGGAAATCTCCAGATACATTTTCGAGGTCTAGTTGATGAAAACGCGATCATTAAAAAAGGACAAAATGTGGTATTTTTTACCTTGTTACTTTATTTATTTATTTATTTTTTATTTTATTTTATTTTGGAAACATACAGTCACATAAAGTAAAAATACATGAAACAAATTAAACCAAAATTAGACCTAGAGTTCCAATAATTAACAAAATAATTACCTAAAATTGTAAGAAATTTTTCGTCAGAAATATTCTAACGCGCGCCGGAAGGTGCACCAGGCATACTATGAAGGCCGGTGTCGGTGCGTTTTATTTGAAAACTAAAATTAAATACCTAGGTATTCTTGTTTAATCATGAAGGCGTAGGTAATTTTAAATGTACCTCAATTTTAGATGTTGGTAGGTGCTCTATTTTTAGGGGGTCGATAAATAAAGCCGTTAGGTTATTTTCGCTCCCCAAACATTATTGCCAAGTTATCTCACTCTCTGTAAATGTCCCGGCTGATTAATGACGTTACGCTTCGCCAGGATAACTTAGCCCTTCGCTGTTTTATATGGAATTCAGCGAACCAGACGAATAAATGAAAACAAATAACTGTCCAAAACAAAACAAAACTTCCATGTCTTTCTATATAAAGGCATCAGCTGAAAATTTGTCCTGCAGCCAAGGCCAAGCTGAGCTGATTACACACTTGTGCTTTTGTTAAATGTAGATCGTAAACTCAGTCGATGTAAGTTTAGTAATTAATACCTACTATTATTAAAATAGTTTATTATATCTTACTTAAAATTATGCAGCTATAAAGGCAAAATTAAAACATTTCGTCTTTTTCTACCGGATACCTTTGTAAGAGTGAAACAGTATAAATATGTGGGGTGCTATTCGATCCAATAAACTAAATAAATAATAATAAACTATATATATATATATATATATAGGTTCTGACCACTGCCTGGTGGCTACGACAGTGCCACGCGCTCTGCCTCCTCCTCGTAAGGCCGTCGAGCGTATTGTGTGGCACTACTCGTCAGCAGATTGGGATGGATTGCGCGAATACTATGCATCCATCCCATGGAAGCAACGCTGCTTTAAGGACCACGACCCATCCAGGTCTGCAGCTGTAGTTGCTGATGAGATACTACTGGGAATGGAATATTATATTTCTTTCTCTGGGGTCATCAGTAACTGCAGAAGCAGACCCTGGTACAACAGCTACTGCGCCTCGGCAGTTGCATCAAAAAATGCAGCTTACCGAGCGTGGGTAAGGGGTCGATCTCGTTCCGATCCCAACACGAACTCCTTAAAGTCAGCCTATTACAAGGCTTCCAAGGTCTGCAGGAAGGTGTTTGCCAGGGCAGAGTCCCAGCGCATTTCTCAGATTGGCCGCGACTTAGCCGCGCGACCTGCTGGAGGTCGCAGTTTCTGGCAGCTGGCCAAATCTGTAGAGTCAAACTTCTGTCGCTCTTCTTTGCCACCTCTACGATATCCCAATGGATCATTGGCCCATACCGCTAAAGAGAAAGCCGACTACTTGGGCAAACTCTTTGTGGCCAACTCTCGACTCGACGACGGGAATGCGCAGCCCCCCACACTGCCAAATTGCGGCACTTCAATGCGCGAAATACGCATTAGACAGTGTGATGTGCGGGCAGTGCTCCGATCGCTTGATGTTCGTAAGGCTAATGGTCCTGACGGTATCCCAGCTGTCGTTCTCAAGAGGTGTGCTCCTGAGTTGACTCCAGTCCTCACGCGCTTATACCGTTTGTCGTACTCCTCTGGTATTGTGCCGGACACTTGGAGGGTGGCTAACGTGCAGCCCATTCCGAAGAAGGGAGATCGTTCGGACCCTTCTAACTACCGCCCTATTGCCGTAACCTCAGTTCTGTGCAAAGTGCTAGAACGAATTATCAACGTCCAACTTGTTCGATATCTAGAGGATCACTCCATACTTCATGACCGCCAATATGGCTTCCGTCCTAAGCGGTCAACGGGTGATCTTCTAGCATTCGTCTACCACGTCTGGGGTGAGGCAATGGATAAGTATGGCGAATCTCTGGCGGTCAGTCTGGACATCTCCAAAGCCTTCGATAGGGTATGGCACAAGGCACTACTATCCAAGTTGCCGGCATATGGTCTGCCCCCGCAGCTGGTGGGCTGGATAACCGGCTTCTTACATGAGCGCAGCATTCGGGTCCTTGTGGATGGGAATGCGTCTGGGCTCATGTCAGTGAATGCCGGTGTGCCGCAGGGCTCTGTATTGTCCCCAACACTGTTTCTTCTGCATATCAATGACATGTTGACCCTTGGAAACATTCATTGCTATGCAGATGACAGCACGGTTCATGGGCGATACCTTAGTCCACGAGCTGTGGGAGCCGCCAAAGTAGAGGAGTTGCGCCGTTCCCTGACGACAAATTTCTGCGTGGGGTGCCCAAAACCTAGTCCAGTTTAATGCCAGTAAGACTCAGGCATGCGCGTTGACGGTCAAGAAGTCTCCCTACTCTCCTATTCCTACTCTTCAGAACACCGTGCTGGAACTTCAACCCAGCTTTAACATACTCGGAGTCGAAATACGCTCAGATCTAAACCACAGAAACTACATTGAGAGCATTACCAAAACAGCGTCGAAAAAACTTGGGATACTGAACAAGGTGAAGCGGTTTTTCCCGCCTGCTCTAAGACTTATGCTGTATAAAGCTCAGATAAGGTCATGCGTGGAATACTGTTCTCACCTCTGGGATGGCTCCGCTAAGTATCTTACAGATGCTCTCAATGTCCTGCAGAGGCGGGCAATTCGGATAGTGGACGACACCACAGTCTCTAAAACTCTCGAATCACTGCAGCTTCGCCGTGACGTTGCCTCTCTGAGCGTGTTCTACAAGCTATACCACGGCGAGTGTTCTGAGGAGCTCCATAACCTTATCCCTTCTTCTCTATTCCGCAACCGAACTACACGCACAGGCCAAAATATGCATCCACATACCTTACCCACTATCCCTACGCGTACTCATAAATTTGGAGACTCTTACATCTGTCGCACGCTGAAGATGTGGAATGCTCTCCCAGCCAGTGTGTTTCCCCACTCTTATAACCTGGAGTCCTTCAAGCGAAGTGTGAAAAAGCATCTTGTTAGGCCGGCATAGTGGTAGAGACTGATGTCGGTCATAGTGACCGGCGTCAGTTGCTCCCATTCTTGGACCTCGCGTACTGCTTACCATCAGGTGGGCGCGATGTCACATGTCGAGTCCAGTATAAAAAAAAAAATAAAAAAAAATATATAAAGTAGATAACCATAAAGATAATATATAATTGAGCGAAGAAGTAACTTATTCTTCAGTCTACACTATAAAAAAAAATACTAATAAGAAATTTTAATTTTTCATTTGTATGTCGATTTTATTACAATTTTTAAAATTATGTTTTTTAGGCAGAGAAAAGTAAAAATTTAGTTATAATTATTAAACTTAAGGTTCTGTGGGAATCAAATATTCCAAAAGACCTCAAGACTAGAAGTCAAACCTCTCATGATCTCAAAGATTTTAAAGAAATTCAATTATTATTTATTATTATTCAATTATTAGATTTGTGTTTACACTATGTAATTTTAACGTCATAAAATATAAACCTATGTATATTCTTTTTATGTTATTGTATTTTTACATGGAATAAATTAGTATTATTATTATCCTATACTATTTGGCAATAACGTTTTATCACTTAACTATAAAACAAAAATATTCTATGTTGTCAAAAAACCACCCTTTAAAAAATATAATAATCTATCTTCAATTATGTAGTCAAGGGTCTCAAAGACAAGTACCTAGCCTGTGTTAACTCATCCAAGAACTCAAAGGAACGATTATATCGCTCTATTGAAACTTTAAAGGAGAAATAGGGCAATTAAAAATTGATGTGTGACAGCATTTACTGCGCTCTATAGACCATTCTAAACGTTGACTATAAATGAAACGTTTCGACAAAGACTAAGTTGATAACATACGGCCAAATTCTATAGTTTTGCCTTATGCAGCGGGATTCTATTTCTTTAAGCGTAAACGGTAATTGTCATAATAGCGTATTCTTTTATTTACTGTCAGTTTTAGCGCGACTTTATTTATTTAATAATTTAAAATAAATTTCAAGTTTGAATGTAATTATCAGAAATGTAGTCCATCAGCTTTCTAGAATAAATGAAATTACAGACTTTTTTATGACGACGTGAATAAAACGTAATACTATTGGTAGGTTTTTTCCTCGTGTGCTGGTAACCTAGTTGTTGTGGAACAAGTTGATAGATTCTAAATATATTTAAATCTAAGACGTCTTCATGACTTTGTTTGTCATGGAGACGTCAATAATTCGAGGAAGTAAAGTACCTGACAGGTTGTTTAAGTAAATAAAAGAATAATAGTTTTACTTTTCATTTATTTATATTTATTTTAATTGGTCTTTTCTTTTTCATTCTTTGTCACAATACAAAATATTATTTTCTTATATTATTTTAAATAACCTATATTGTTATAAAATTTTCAATTATCCATTATTTTAATTTTGTTTTTTACTTACCTTGAACTAATATTATTATTGCAAATATTTCAACATTCTTTTGATTTGCAAAGTGTCCCTACTTTAAATGGTATGTTAAAGGATAATTAATTAAACTTAAAATAATATAAAATGTTTATTGTGTTTATAATTTTAGTGCATCTATCTATTTGTTCATTTTTATATATTCTAAATATATTTAAATCTATCTAAAATATGACTTTGATTGTCATGGAGACGTCAATAATTCGATCAAAATTTGTAAAATAAAAAGTTGTGTTTTTAACATTATATTTTATCCACCACAGTTTTTTAGTGTTTACTTTCAGTATTTATTCTACCATACTAGTGCTCTCTGATTAGACCCATATTTAAAGTTATTTGAATAAAACTATTTTTTTAAACAATGCTACATACAATAACAATGGGTCACGTGACCCGACCAGTTCCAGCCATTAATTAAGTGGTACCTAGGTGCATGGAGTGCTCTCGATGACACTTGGGAACCGTCGGGTCAACCACTAGGGAGGGTACAATGACTAAGCGTAACTAATACAATACACGTGCATACAATGTAGTCACCAATTTGCATTGACAACCGAGAATTTTAGATATTCCTCTATCACCAATCCGCTGGTTGAAAAGCTTTAAGTTTTGCAACTATGTATATTATTATCAACTAATCGTTAAAAATAAATTTATTAATTCGACATATCGACCGCCCCCGTGGTCTAGTGGTAACAAACGTTGCCGTGAACTCGGGAGGTCGTGGGTTCGATTCCCACCTGGGGCATGTTGTACATTGTATAATTTGTCTCGGTCTGGGTGTTTATATGTATAATATGTATATACACACATCAAAAGTGTCTAGGGATCAACATATATTTTTGCAATAACTTTTCTCCTGATTGATATTCATTAAAATTTTCTTTAAGGATTGATCAAATAAAATGTTTTCGTTTGTCTACAGTAACGATAAACCAAGTCACCTTTGCATTAGTAAAAAAAATTGCCATTTTCCTAATAAAGGGATTTTTGACATTTGAACCACTAACATTAAAGTTCGAAAAAAAGACTGAAATAACAGTTTTTTTTTTAATTTTATTGGGTAACTTAAACAATTAATAATCCGTGTTTCTACCGCGAACACTAACAACACAAGAACATCGGTTTGGCATACTCAAAATGAGTTCATCCAAATCACGCTGTGGAATGGCCGCCCATGTTCGTTGCAACAACAAAAAAAGGTCTTCTTGCGACTGGATACCCTCCATATTCGGCAGAGCTCTTCTCTGAAGAATATCCCATGCATGCTCAATCGGGTTCAAGTCTGGCGACTGAGCAGGCCAGGGCAGGACATTGATGTTAGCTGCGGCGAGAGTCTGTCTTACAACTCTTGCGGTGTGCGGTCGTGCATTATCATGCATTAACTGAAATAAGGGACCGATATGCACTTGTAGAGGAACGATGACGTCTGATACAACCGTCTCAGCATAAATTTGAGCGTTGAGGTTGCCTCTGATCCAAATCAACTCAGTTCTTCCGCCGATCGAAATACCCGCCCATACCATGATGGTTCCACCACTATAAGGATGGACTTCCTGGCAGGATTTTAATCGCTGTTGGCGTCCAGGGGTTCTCCAGTGTCGTATACGTCTTGTATCCGGCCTCATACCAAAACGAGACTCATCAGAAAAGCACACGAAACGCCATTGTTCTTCTGTCCAATTTCTGTGTTCAAGAGCCCATTGATATCGAGTCCTACGATTGTGCATTGCTATAGGTGGTACCCGTAGCGGTCTTCGGGAATGAAGGTTCACTTCATGCAAGCGGTTTCTGACTGTTTGGTCGCTAATTAAGTTCCCTGAAGAGCGATGAAGGCTCACGGCTAACATCATGGCGGTTATTGTTGGAGTTCTTCGAGCTGTGATTTGAATGTATCGGTCTTGTCTCCGTGTGGTGCAGCGATACCGTCCTCCATGGCGCTCAGTCACGGTACCAGTGGTTCGGTAACGTGTCCAAAGTCGACTGATAACACTCTGACTTGTATTCAGAGCTAAAGCCACAGTACGTTGCCGGGAACCAGCTTCTATCATTCCCACGGCTCTGATCATTTCTTCCCTGCTTAAATGACGTCGCCGCTCCATAATAACGTTGGTTTTAATCAGTAGTAGGGAAACAGTAGCACTAATAATGTCTTCAATGCGTCTTATGTTTTTATAGGAAAAATATTGACAGCTGATTTTCATCTTTTACTCGAATTTGATTGACAGTTCCTGTTTTAAATTATGAAATGCACCAAAAAGGATCCATATAAATTTATAAAATCATAAATTTATTACAAAGCCACATCTCAATCACAAGAAATCCGCATAAACATGCTTGATCCCTAGACTTTTTTGATGTGTGTATTTACAAAAAAAAAGTATAATATGTAGTTTATCAACCATCTAGTTTCCGTAACACAAGCCTCGTAGCTTACCACGGAAACTAGATGGCGCTGTGTGACCTGTCTGGAAAAAAAAAATATTAAAAAAAAAAAAACCTATGTTAGGGACTGATGTTAGTCATGAGTGTCTAATTCCAGTTGCTAACATTCATGGACTTTGCGCGCCACTTACCATTAGGTGGGCTCAAGGTCTCATGTATATAAAATTACAATCGTGTTCCCCTCCCCCCCTTATTTTATATATCTCTGGCTATAATATATATAGAACAGGTAAAGGAAACAAGAAACCTAGGTGCACTGCTAGATAGTGAAGTCCGTTTTGAGAGCCATCTCTCTGAGGTAGTGCGTGGTTGTTTTCATCGATTACGCAACTTTTGTAGTGTGAGTCTACGTGAGAAACTTTGCGAATCTATCGTGGTCTCGAAACTCAATTATGCTGATACTGTATATGATTCTTGCTAGGTGGGAGAACCGAGCGCCTGATACAGACTGTTCAAAACGCCTGCGCCCGGTTCTGTTATCCCATCCCACACAGGTGCCACGTCACTCCGTTTTTTATCAGCATAACCGGCTGAAAATGAGTAGTCGTAGAACTATTCACCTAGCAACGCTGCTATTTGATGTAATTGAGACCTCTATACCAAATTATCTTTATAAAAAATTTAAATGGCCGAGCCAGCCTAAACACTACAACACGCGAGCAAGTCATAAATTACTCTGCATCCCTCGTTTTAGGACATCTGCGTTTCGAGGTAGTTTTAGGTTCGCTGCTGTGAAAATATGGAACAATTTGCCTACCGCTTCGGGACATTCCCGCATTCCCTACCAGGTTTCAGATCGGCACTCAAAAAGTATATGTTAATATTACAAAAGACTTCACAGCAACTTACCTAATCTTATTATATTTATTAAATACAATTGTTTTATTTACTATTCCTTATCATGGTACTGCATATCTCTGCGACTCGTAACTCACCCAACATAAGGCATCAGCTGAAAATTAGCGATCCAGCCTCGGCTGAAGCATATGCTGAGCTGACCACCTATTTATCGCCACATCTGTATGTATGTTTCTGTATATAGAATAGGCTTACATTTATACATTTAGATTTATTGCTTGTTTATATATTTTTTGTAACTATTTTAATTGTTGCAATAAATAAAGTATTCTCTTTCTTTGAAGTCGTGCTAGTATTAAAGAAAAAAACACCGTTTTTTAGGTTTGCTCAACACATTTATCTGCCAAACCCGTTTCCACTAATACCAACTTACGTAATCGTGAAGTAATTGAAAAATAAATTACATCATGCCTTCGCCAACACATCTAGCCTTCGCGAACGTAGCGAAAGAAGGGCAAACTCATACAAATAAACCCAGCTTACTCACGGCTTATCCTCTCCCACACACGAAGGTTTCCTAAGAAATGTTACTCGTTTTTTCTCTTCAGCATTAAACTAATTAGAATTGTGACAAATATTCTAAAACAATTAGCATATACAGTGCGAATTCAACTCAAATACGGAAGTCATACATTCGTCGAATGGACATCAAAGCACTCCATTCATTAGATAGTCAATCATTCTGTCATTGGATTCCGGAATGCTCGTAAGCCGCACCGAGACGGATCGCCCTAAATCGTTGGGTGGAGACCAATTTTGTACCATCATTGCAGCACTAATTACTCAGCTCTGACAACAAAATAAGCCATTGTTAATCCAGTTAATAGACATTCATCATCATCGTTACAGCACCTGGAACACAGGGTTCTAGATCTCTACTGCTGTGAATGTAATTCTGGAGAATTTAGATTTATCTTGCCATGTTGGCAAATTACATAAAGTCACACGTCTAACAATTATGTTGTTATTTTAAATATTTATAAACCTAGTTAAATCACAAGTACCTACTTACGAGTATATCATAAGCCTTACTACTATATTATAAAATCACAATGAAGAATATTCATGTAGCTGCTTTGTAACAAGTTAGACTCGTTGTTGACTTAGGGATGAAATATAATAATTTACATTACAAACTATTTCGAACGGAATAATCCTTGTAATCCAACCCCTAACAAAGTTTATTGCCCAAAACAGAGTTAACAAAATAAATGGCTTAAATTTCTACATCCATAATGAATACTGACGAGGGCTTTAGTATAAATCATTGTTAGGTTGCATTTTCAAAGCAGCGTCGTAGCAGTATCATATAAAAGAGGAGGCGAGTGGCACGCGTCGTTTTCCGGAAGTGGAGAAAGCGCGCGCGTGCGGCCCGGCGGCCATCATGCCATTCCAAATTCAAATGTTCAATGGAACGTACGGAGGCACACTTAAAATATTTTTATTGTACTCGTCGAGCTGCTGGTCTTTGTATACCAAGATTCTCGATTTATAGCTGGAGGGAAGTGTTGGATTTAAATTGAAACAGTAATCAGAAATTGTACAAACTTTTATAATACTTACTTTTACAATAATACTTAATATTTGAATTGGAATCAATAATAATAAAATCATATCAGCTTGTCATAATTTCTAATCATACCAATTACAAATATGTTTCGAAATGAACGTACTTGAAATATGTCAGGCATAATATAAATATAAACATACCTGTCAAAATATTATTCATTAAATTATTACAAAATTATAGTTAATAACAAATAATGGCTGACAAAGAATATTATAAATTTTGGTTAAATACAAAAGATCAATTAAAAAGTAACATCGACGAAGATACCAAGCTTCAAACACTAGCGCAAAAATCCGTCGGTATAAAACCACAAAACGTTGCTGTAGAAATAGTTGCCAGAGTGTATTGCAAATACTGTGAGTTGTACAATAAGCTGTGTGAATGTTACGATCAAATGACTCAAGTCCAGCGACGTCCACATATTCGTAATATGATTGATGCCATCACATGTAGAATACTAGAGTTAAAAACTACATTTGAAGAAGTAGAGTTTTTCGAATATACTTACCCAGAAAATGCTTTACAGCAAATGTTTATGATTCCCGAAGATATCCAAATTCTCTGTCCGTTTTTCTATCCTTATGAAATTAGACAAAAAGAAAACCAGCAAATAATCGATCAAATTATGTCGGGTAACCGTATAGGCGATCCCTCACCGACCCCATCTGAAATAATTATTAAAGAACAAAATCACCAAGAAGATAAAGACAATGAAACCCATAAATTGACAATAAACGATGAAACATTTAAGCGAGAACCATTAGTTGAGTTATCTCCGACAGAAATGGAACAAAGTAAATGCCTCAACCATGTTTTAAATATTCAACGCATGGAACGGTTTCGAGCAATAGTTAAAGAAATTGCACACAAATCATTTAAGGATGCTAATCTATATTTGGAATTGGCAGGGTTAAAATTACCTTCTGCTCCCGAAGAATTAAAAATAAAAGCTAGTCTCCTTATACAATCGGTTTATAGAAAATATATGCTGCTTAAGAGAATAAAATTAAACGAATATAAAGTTAAAGAAAAAATTGGTATGATCGTACCTTCATATTCTGCCCCGTCACATAAAGAAAATTTGGAAAAAGTTAAAAGTGAACGTCGTAAAATAAGACAAAATTACTACACAAAGTGGCTAAAAACCAATATTAAAGAAAAATCTTGTGTCATGCGACTACGTAAAGATGACATTATGGAGGATATAACCGCTGAAGTACGTCAATGGTGGCAAGAATGGTATAATGATGTACGGTTGTTTGATGAATATCCGTGGCCTGAGGAAGGTGGGTCAATACTCGTAGTTAGAGGTGAAACTTTTACAATTGATGAATATGTCAAATGGCGCGAAGCTGAAGATAAAAGATTAAAAGAAGAATCCTCTAGTCCAAAAAGCAAAGAACAAATTAAAGCTGAAAAAGCACAAGCCAAAGAGGAGAAAAAACGCTTAGAAGTGGAAGCACGTGATCGTGAAAATAAGAGACTACAAGATTACAGAAAACAACGATTAAATCCTGACAATGATCCAGGAGTGTATCTTAAAATTGGTCGTTTATTATATCCTGTTGATGAAGCTTGGTCAAAATACGAAAGCGAATGGAAGTCATACGATATTAATAACTATAGTGCTAATGTACTTCGCAGTCACATTATAGACATTATTACTGAAGCCGCTTATGAAGAAGTACAAATAGAACTAAGGCCTATAGTCGATGAAGTAATGAGATTAGAGTTACTTATGTTAAAGGCTTCTTTAAAACAAGATTATTTACAAGCTGGTATTCAAAAAGTTCCACAGAGTATAAAAAGAAAAAGACCAAAAATAGCTAAGCCTTCTAAGCCCGATAAAATGACACCGGTATCTATGTTTCAAAAGTTGCTAGATGCAGGAATTATTCGGAAATATCCTAATATAACTCTTGATGATTTTTGGGGCGACAAAAACTATGCTGCAGCAGATATGAGAGCTGTACCTTGGACACCACAATTTCCAGAACCATGTATTGGAGATGTAAAAGAATTAATAAGATTACGATGTATATTAACTCTGGGCGCGAAATGTCCAAATGCAGTAAAATCTCAAATGTTGGTTGGTCCTAAATCATGTGGGAAGAAGACTTTAGTATATGCAATAGCTACAGAGACAAACTCTATTCTTATAGACCTATCTCCCATGAATATTTATAATAAATATCCGGGACCAAAAAACCTAAAAACCCTTTTGCAATTAGTAAATAAAATAAGTAGAATAATGCAACCAACAGTAATACTTATTGAAAATGTTGAAAGAATATTTTTAAAAAAGGTTCCAAAGGAAGAGAAAATGTTTGACCCAACTCGCTTACAAAAAACTATATTTAAAGAATTAATTAAACCGTTGACTTCTAATGATAAAGTTTTAATAGTTGGTACATCTTCGGAACCTTGGTTAGCTAAGCCAGCACCGTTAAAAAAAGTTTTTTCATCAATTATATTGCTACCACGGTCTGATTATGCGAGTATTTCTTACGTACTAACAAAGGTGCTAATGAAGTTTCACGGAGTTGACAGAGAATTTAATGTTCATTCTATTGCACAAGTTGTGAAAGGTTACGATATTAAATCGATAATAACTGCGGTTCACAATGTTTTGAATTCAAATAGACAAGTAGAGTTATGGCACATTCCTTTAAATCCAGAGGAAGTTTTATCAGCACTTTTAGATATAAAAGATACATCATACGTCTCTGAAGAGGACTACGAACTGTTCAAAGAATGGTATTCATCATTTTCGCCTTGGGGTGAGAAATATCAATATTTAAGATTTATGTTAGATAAACAAATGGAGTTTAAATTAAAAAACGAAAAGAAAAATAAATAATTATTCGTACAAAATATTATTTATGTAGTTTTATTAATATTATTATACCATTGTCATTCTGTCATTGACAGAAATAAAAGAAGGATGTGCAGAAAAAGGACTGCGTTTGAATGCGAAAAAAACCAAGGTACTAGTGTTTGAAAGAAGAAAGATGACAACCGTAACGATAAAGATTAATGATGAAACTCTAGAACAAGTAAATTAAATAGTATATCTGGGCAGTGTTTTCACTGTGGATGGGAAGTGCGATAGGGATGTTGAGAGTGAACGCGGGAAATAGTGTTAAAGGTGCCCTGGGGTCACTGATCGCCAGTCGAAATGTCATTGGCAAATCTCGACTCGCTGTACACAACGCCATGCTGGTACCAATACTTATGTATGGAAGTGAGACGTGGATATGTTAGAATACGCATGAGAGTAGAGTTAATGCAGTAGAAATAAGGTCGTGGCGTCGGATATGCGGCGTAACATTTACGCACCGCATACGTAATGAAGAAATACGTAAAAAGGTAGGTATGAAAGAAAGCATAGAGACAAAAATAAGGAAAGGCATGCTCCGATAGTTCGGGCATGTTGAAAGGATAAGCGAAGAGAGATTGACAACCCAGATATATAACGGGAAAGTTGTGGGTAAAAGAGGCCCTGGTAGACCAAGACTCACCTATCACGATCAGATAAATAAAACAATAGCTGAAGGTGCATTAAAGAGCCATCGAAACAAAAGGGCATGTATGAGGTTGATGAATGTTGAAGAAGCGAAAGAGGTATGTCGTGATCGTGACAAGTGGCGCTCAATTGCCTCTACCTACCCCGCAAGGGATTTGGCGTAAAGATATGTATGTATGTATTGTCATTCTTTTATGTTACTTTTATTTGCTATACGGAGTGAATTTTGCAAGAGGGCCTTCAAGGCTAACCCTATAAGAAATAGCAAACTTTTTGATGGAGCTAATTACAATAGTACGAGTAATTACTAACGTCGCGTCGCTCGTAAATGTTTTACCGATTTTTTCGATATTGAACGACTTTATCATCATTTGTCATCATTTGTAACATTTGTCATTTTACAGACGTAGTAATCACGTAACATGATAGAAGGGAAGGGAAATTTACTACAATTATTACACATCGTGTACAGATATAGTGCATAATGTATTTCCATCGGGAAAACTCGGGTCTCAATCGGGATACGACGGCTCCGGAAGTATCAATTATTGTTTTAAATGATAAATACATCCATTAATATGGAACTTTATTATTTAGTGTTATTGTCAAAAGGATTTTTTTTATTGTATAATATAGATCAAGATGATAGTATAGATATTTGGCATAATATGTATTATATATTATATGTAGTATATGTACTTAGTTAAGTAAGTATCTTTTAATAAATTTAAATATATAAATTAATCCTGTATTATATTTGTTTGCACCCTGCCCATGATTTCTTACTTTCCCAAAGGTCAGTTGTTCGAAAATGCTTAACCGGCATTAAACGCGCCTATATACACTAATTTTAAGTCTTTGTGTAACATCTAGCAACTTTTGGTATTTAAATAAATAAATAAAATAAATAAGAAAGAGAGAGCACGATAAATACGAACTTTTCCGATAAAATACGATGGAATACCATTATGCACTACATTTGTATAAAGCTTTACACACTCAACGTAGGACGACTATTTATCGTATATATTATTGCTATGTTCGATTTGAAACCAAAGTTAGCTTTAATTAATGATTTAATGCACCCACAATAATTGCTCACTATCCCAAAGGTTAGCTGGTAGAAAATGTCACTAGACATTAAATTCGCCTATGTACATTTAAATGTGTTTTTGTTTATTGTGCAATAAAGAATTTATCTATCTATCTATCTAGCTTTGTTTTACCGAATTTAGCTTAAAATGTATGAAAACCATAGAGCAACGCCAAGTCGAACGACATTCAAAGCGAAAAAAGCGCTTAAAGCGACAATTCAAACACAGGGTATATTTCAAAAATGGACGATAATCACACAGCTTGCTAAAGTTGTATTTAGTTATGCCATAATCTCAAAGATGGCGCTCTTAAATGCAACGCCCTACTAGTTTGCGTCGCCCGTGCACATCTCGCTCACCCTAGCTTAAAGCTTTCGAGTTGCGTATAGTTTTTACTAGAGGGAGCAGAAATACTCTTTACCAGAAACCGCCGGTTTCTGAAAGGATGATTTAAATAATATATTATAGTAGTCATACGTAGGAGAAAATGATGTAATTAAGATACTACATATCATCCTCTTGTTATTGTTGAAGATGGGCCTTCCAAAATCCATTTCTGGAGAGTTTGGCCTTCACTCGCCACGCTGGCCAGACGGGTTGGCGAGGGTCTAAAGTCATTCAAGACAATTTATTATTGATTCGACAAGTTGGTATTAGTGAAACCAGGACCGATGGCTCATTGTGCTCTCCGAGGCACTGGAACAGTGGTATTAAAAATCTATGACAGATGTACTTAAGATAAGTATTTCTCATTGGTACATGCCGGGATTTGAACCGCGTACCTTTTTAGATTTTAATGAAAGATGATCTACCAAATTTATACCAAAAATATTTTAGTCTAGCCAATTATTTAAATTTCAGCTTTGTAAGAATAGGAGTTTTATTTTTAAGTTTCTTTATTGGGCATTGTACATAATACATCAGTCCTAAACACGAAAGGGTGCTGCAGAATTTGGTGCTTTTTATGAAGTAATTCGCGTCAATATCGCCCAAACGATATACCCGATATGGAGTTCACAGAGTGAGAAAACCGCAAAATATTAACTGCAACTTCTACCTTATATATAGAGTAAAATTTATCGCTTTCCATAATTATTCACATTGTTAAACAAAATAACAACTCTTTGACTAACAGTATCCACAGTAAACTCATTTACAAAACGATAAACTTGGACTTGACATTTCTGCGCAAAATGGCGCGAAGAAGAAATGGGAGTTTAATAATTAAATTAATATGTACATAACGTCATTTTAATTGTTTCGGCGGTTAGTTAGAAGTTGGCCGGTTAGTTGTCAACAAATACGCGGCGTTCAGTTGAGAATTTTGCACACCACTGCGGACGCAGACTGATTGCGTTGGTTTAAGTGAATCGACTAGCGAGACTGTGATAAGATTAGAGACAGATTAAGTCATCAATGTGGCTTAATTTCCGCCTTCGCAGATCTGCTACTTGTCCATTTGTATGGTATCTAGAACAATCCTGCACCTTCTTACTTCAAAACCCGATTTGAGTTCTTATGCGATACGCACAGCCTCCTTCTTCATTCTGCTTTCAACAATAATCTCAAAATCCACTACTATTTCTTTAGCAGATATTTAGATTATCTTACTGTGTATGCAGCCCGTCAGTAGAACAAGCTACCGTCTATCATAGTTTTTAAACAATTAGTCACCAACTTGTTTATTAATAAGTAGGAGCACACTGCATCTTGTGAAAATTAAATATTTCGCACACCATATATTTATTTATAATTATGGTAATTATTTCGCATAATTTCTGACCATCCCAAAAAGATAGTTGTCAGAAAATGTCGAACAGGCTATAAATTTGCCTATGTACCTAATTTTAAGTTTAAGAATTTTATATTATTAATAAATCAATCACTTAAGAAACGAGGTACTCTAAGAATATTTGTATAAATTATTTTTTCTGAAATACCTGTCTTAATCACAGTCTTGCTAGAAACGCGATCAGTCTTCGGCTGCAGTGGCGGCGTGCAAATAGAGCATTTTGAACGCTAGATTTAGACGTTTTCAAGAACGTTGCACACAAAATGACTTTGTACCTATAATTTAGCCGATAAATCAACTTTCACGGCTTAACGGTAAACCTACCTCTAAAGTATAATCAATTTTGATGGTTGGCAACTTATTTAAGGAAAGAATTATGGACTCGTATATATTTTCAGCCGTTCCCTATTTTTAATTTGGTGTCTAATATTGTATTGAGTGCGGTGGTGGCTTGGATGTAAGAACGCGTTCCTTACAAACTACAAAGGTCGGTTCAAAGCCCTCGGCATGTACCAATGAGAAATACACTTTTCTTACGTACATTTGTCATAGATTTACATACAACACCACCGTTCCCGTGCCTCGGAGAGCACATTAAGCCGTCGGTCCCGGTTTCACTAATACCAACTTGTGGAATCGTTAATAAATTGTCATAAAAAAAAATTACATCATATCCTCGCCAAGCCATCTGGCCAGCGTGGCGAGTGTAGGCCAAATTCTCCAGATATTATTTCTGGAAGGCCCAACTCCAACAGTGGAGGTCTAGGACGCTGTGTTCTAAGGGCTGTGATGATAATAATGATTGTATTGAAAATTATTTTAGGATAAGATAATTATAAAATATTTCAAACCACCCTAAATATCATCAGAATCCACAAAGGTTTAAGAGAGTTAAAAGACAATCATTTATTACAATTTGGCCTTCTGGGACTATTTTATATCGTCACATTACAATGTTATATTTATTTAAATCATGATAATTGTTTACAATACAACATGAATTGAAATAAATGGTAAAAAAAACGGTTCTTAAAAATGATTTGTCTTTGCAACGCTCACCACTACTTAAAACTAACTAATAACTGCATTCGTGGTCTAGCGATGAAGTCCGTCGATTTAAACGCTGAGGTACCCCGTTCGATTCCTGGTCGAGACACAATTTTTTTTTTTTTTTTTTGTGGTATTTCTCTAGTTTGGTACTATACGAAAGTTGGCTAAATGTGAATCCGCTTCTTTGAATAGCGTAGTTTTTGAACACGCTAAAAGAGATACGGTCGCGATGATACTATACTGATTTGAGGATGCGACACGCTTGCTGGCCGAATGTGGTGTAATGTTAATGTATGGAGATGGTGAGACATGCGGCTTGCTTGATAGTAGCCAGTCGTGGACTGATACGAGCCAGCATATGCCGGCGAGTAAAACCGTACATAAACGTAATGGCTAGTCAGCCTTTATTAGTATTTAAAGCTTCAAAGAGAGCTATTGGAAGGTGCATAGGTGGTTACGGAACTAGGGGTGAGTGTCGACTGAGCTCACCTTCCGTCGCTGTCTCCGCTCCCCGCCGCCATTTCCTAGTGCCACGCGGGAAGGGGGCACTTCCGACAAAACCACCGCAACTATGACAATGGGCCCTTTATATCTTCCTACCGCTAATCTCGTAGCCAGCTATAATACGATTAGAATAACTCCATTGTACAAACGCGAATGGTTTTTTTAAGCGCTAACGTTAAATATAATAATAAAATAAATACGTTTATTTGAGAAGTAGGTACACTGGTAATACAAAATAAAAAAATACAATAATTTATACAAAATAGGTTAGTCTATAGAGGAGTAAGGTTAGTTTGCACCATATGGTCTTTCAATCGTCTCTGTTGATTTCAAAGTTTAACACCCAGTGTACCTTCTAAAGATTGGACTTTAGTTAACGTCCCAGCCACTAGAAAAAAGAAAAATTGCGATGCTTAATTTAATTTAAATAAATTTTGGTACGTATTATTATTATTATTATTTTTGCTGTTTATTTTATACTTTTTAATTAATGTAATACTAACATTGGTTGAGCTTCTAGGAGTGGACTGTATATTTTGAATTAAGAAGAATTATAATAGCTCGGTGGTTTTACTGCATCTAATTCTGTGTTGCTTACGTTTAGGGCTATGCCTGATTCACATCTAAGCTAGGAGATGATGAACGTGCTGAAATAAGTAGACAAAGGCATACGACTTGGGGGAAAAAAGATAGGTACTCACAGATCTCGAAGTACACTATTTCCAGCTTGGCCAAGCACTGCACTTTACACAAAACTTCAATTATTATTATTATATAGTCTTTTGGTTGGATTCACGTATTTTCGCCATGCAAGCTCGGGCATGCGAAAACGTCAGTTTATCACAGCTAGACACGACTAGCTCGCATCGCGGTCGCGCAGATACCCCAGTGACGTTAGTAGATGTCACTTTTGGTGTAGGGAAAGAATAAGCAACTTGAGGAATCTGGATAGGATACCAAGCCGTAACAAACATAGTTCTAAGTTTAAATGATACTTACATTTATGGAATTAATTCTGGAATAAATAATTTATTATTATTATTATTAAACTTATAGATATATTTAATATTACTAAAAACTCCATATTAGACTAGTAGAACAACTACAACGATGTAGTTTGGTATATTGTCAACGAAATAACAAAATCAATTTGAACGTCAAACACCATAAACGACAATGCCATAGACTAATTGTTTTCCAGACGATTATTCTAGATTTGATTCTCATACCATTTTGATTACTGTACCAAATTTAATAATGTATTTCGCTATATAATTGGTCAAGACGGATATCAATGTTACCTGTATTGTTGCCTACTCGTAGCTGCCCAATCAGGAAATAGACTGTCCAATTGATAATTACCCAATCCGGATTGTATTCAGTGTATCATATTCGAGGTTATTGCTTCCCCACCTTACCTTAACCTACATTAACTGAGAGTTACTAACGTAGTATAATCGTATGCCGAGAATAATAGATATGTCATGCAATAGAAAAACATCGGGTACTAATAAATATTAAGATTTACGCCCTCTCATAGAACTAGGTGTTCTATGACTTACCTTAAGATCTAAAGATGCCTACTATTGAGGAGTTTGCCATCAGCCTGACTAGACGTAGGTTCTACCAGGCCGACAACGGATACTTTAGGCATCTCCAGAATTCATTTATTTATTTAATTAAGCAAGTCAACAACATGTTTACAAAATCTTATACAATATACAATCTAAAAGGTATCTTATTAGTTTAGTAAACACGTTACTTACAGACCAGCATTGCATTCAAAAGGTAGGTAACATCGTTTACTAAAACACAAAAACTACTTAGTACAATTTAAAAAAAATGACACATGACAAAAACATTAAACTAGAGAAAACAACAAAAATTAATATCGCAAGTACTTACAGATGCAAACAGTATAATCTAAAAAATAATAATAGAATTATATGAACAAATCAACACAGCGACACTACAGTCACCAGCAGTGCACAATAACAACAAAAAAAAAAAGAGAGAGAGAGTCGGCGACCCAAAATCACCTTTCGTGCAAGCTCTCAACCAAAACTGCATCAGCAAGCGACAACTATCAATCCTAAGCCTCAGGTAGCTCCTAAACACCGCCCGGCAAGATAGCAGGAGACATTATCATTACCACTACATTTCATTACCAGAATATCGCGCTGTCTTGCGAATAGCCTCCCAACAGGAGACCACTTCCTAGAGAAGTGCTCCTGGATAAGAGCTGAAGCAGTCGAACCTAGCCCACTGGGTTTACTGTATATACACTATACGGGCGTTGCTACTAGTATCGTCCACCCCAGCACCAAAAGTGCTTGGATTACCGGCAGGTGGGTGCCTGTTGAGATCCTGCAGGGGGAATTTCCTTATCTGCCCTTTAGCCATCTGGACCTAGTGATTCATGTCTTGTTTGTCTTTCTTGACAATAATGTGGGGTTGTAATATTTTGTCACTGCCAACTTTCCAACGCTGACGTATGGAAACGCGACGTGGATATGCCAGAATAATCATAATAGTAGGGTTAATGCAATTAAAATGAGGTCGTTACGTCGGATATGCGGCGTTACCTTGATTACCGCATACGTAACGACGAAATACGCAAAAGGGTAGGTATGAAAGAAAGCATAGGGACTAAAAAAAGTAATGGCATGTTCCAATGGTTCGGGCATGTTAAAAGGATAAGAGACGATAGATTAAGGAACTAGATATATAATGCACAAGTAGTTGTTAAAATAGGCCCCAGCTGACCACTTCCGACCAAATAAATAAAATCCCCGCAAAAAGCTTCTAAACAAAAGAGCATGTATAAAAAGGTTTAATGATTGTCGTAGAAGCGAAAGAGGTATGTTTACTATGATAAATGGCGTCTCTGTCTACCTGCAAGGGAGCGTGAAGATATGTATGTGTATGTCAGCACCTAATAGTATCGTGATAAGAAAGACACAAGTTAGTTTGTTAGTTTAGATGTTTTAGATGTTGTAGTACGAGTACGTACACAAATTGGCATGATAATGTTAACAAAACAAATTCACCTCAATCTTAAATCATTTATGTTCAATTTATATCAAAATATAATCTGAATTCTGTTTCGGAACGGTAACGATCTTTCGATTTCACTTGCCGGCATTTAATGAGTTTTCCGGGTTTCACCTCCGCGGGACCGAGACAACCTCAACTGACAAAATCAATTTGGAAATCGTTTTATTAAGGTATTATCAACAACAACATTTCTGTTTTCGTCATTTCATAGGTATCATTATTTTTTGTAGGTACAAAGTAGGGAATGGGGGGGGTGTGGCGGCTGATGGTCAGGTAAATGAAAGACTTCTTCAGCTCACCAGTATATTGGCAAAGCCCTAACTGCCTAGACATAGGCTAAGAATGTTTTTGTTAAAAGTTGTAATGAGTGGCGCGACCTCGCTCTTCAAGGCCGTAGGCTGCACTCTCAGCTGTCCACCGTCGTATCGCTGCCCCGGACCCCGCGCCCGCGGTTAGTTGTCGCTCTGGCCGCAACAGGGGGGGGACATTTATTAAAAAATACAATGTGAAAGTAGTCTAGTCACTGTAATCATTATACTAAAAGAAGATTAGTATAATACTATATAAAGTATACTATGCGAGTATAAATATTTCCCTGTTGCCACTGGCAGCCATTAAATCAACCACAGTTTCAGGATTTGGTGCTAATGCGAAATTAGTCCAATCCTGTATTTTACGCTATATACATAGACGGGGGGGGGGGGGGGGGGGATAATAAAAAGATAATACCTTAATAAATAGTTTTTTAAGGTATTATCAACAACAACATTTCTGTTTTCGTCATTTCATAGGTATCATTATTTTTTGTAGGTACAAAGTAGGGAATGGGGGGGGGGGGACATTTATTAAAAAATACAATGTGAAAGTAGTCTAGTCACTGTAATCATTATACTAAAAGAAGATTAGTATAATACTATATAAAGTATACTATGCGAGTATAAATATTTCCCTGTTGCCACTGGCAGCCATTAAATCAACCACAGTTTCAGGATTTGGTGCTAATGCGAAATTAGTCCAATCCTGTATTTTACGCTATATACATAGACGGGGGGGAGGGGGGGATAATAAAAAGATAATACCTTAATAAATAGTTTTTAAGGTATTATCAACAACAACATTTCTGTTTTCGTCATTTCATAGGTATCATTATTTTTTGTAGGTACAAAGTAGGGAATGGGGGGGGGGACATTTATTAAAAAATACAATGTGAAAGTAGTCTAGTCACTGTAATCATTATACTAAAAGAAGATCAGTATAATACTATATAAAGTATACTATGCGAGTATAAATATTTCCCTGTTGCCACTGGCAGCCATTAAATCAACCACAGTTTCAGGATTTGGTGCTAATGCGAAATTAGTCCAATCCTGTATTTTACGCTATATACATAGACGGGGGGGGGGGGATAATAAAAAGATAATACCTTAATAAATAGTTTTTTAAGGTATTATCAACAACAACATTTCTGTTTTCGTCATTTCATAGGTATCATTATTTTTTGTAGGTACAAAGTGGGGAATGGGGGGGGGACATTTATTAAAAAATACAATGTGAAAGTAGTCTAGTCACTGTAATCATTATACTAAAAGAAGATTAGTATAATACTATATAAAGTATACTATGCGAGTATAAATATTTCCCTGTTGCCACTGGCAGCCATTAAATCAACCACAGTTTCAGGATTTGGTGCTAATGCGAAATTAGTCCAATCCTGTATTTTACGCTATATACATAGACGGGGGGGGGGGGGGGATAATAAAAAGATAATACCTTAATAAATAGTTTTTTAAGGTATTATCAACAACAACATTTCTGTTTTCGTCATTTCATAGGTATCATTATTTTTTGTAGGTACAAAGTGGGGAATGGGGGGGGGACATTTATTAAAAAATACAATGTGAAAGTAGTCTAGTCACTGTAATCATTATACTAAAAGAAGATTAGTATAATACTATATAAAGTATACTATGCGAGTATAAATATTTCCCTGTTGCCACTGGCAGCCATTAAATCAACCACAGTTTCAGGATTTGGTGCTAATGCGAAATTAGTCCAATCCTGTATTTTACGCTATATACATAGACGGGGGGGGGGGGGGGATAATAAAAAGATAATACCTTAATAAATAGTTTTTTAAGGTATTATCAACAACAACATTTCTGTTTTCGTCATTTCATAGGTATCATTATTTTTTGTAGGTACAAAGTAGGGAATGGGGGGGGGGGACATTTATTAAAAAATACAATGTGAAAGTAGTCTAGTCACTGTAATCATTATACTAAAAGAAGATTAGTATAATACTATATAAAGTATACTATGCGAGTATAAATATTTCCCTGTTGCCACTGGCAGCCATTAAATCAACCACAGTTTCAGGATTTGGTGCTAATGCGAAATTAGTCCAATCCTGTATTTTACGCTATATACATAGACGGGGGGGGGGATAACAAAAAGATAATACCTTAATAAATAGTTTTTTTAAGGTATTATCAACAACAACATTTCTGTTTTCGTCATTTCATAGGTATCATTATTTTTTGTAGGTACAAAGTAGGGAATGGGGGGGGGGGGGCATTTATTAAAAAATACAATGTGAAAGTAGTCTAGTCACTGTAATCATTATACTAAAAGAAGATTAGTATAATACTATATAAAGTATACTATGCGAGTATAAATATTTCCCTGTTGCCACTGGCAGCCATTAAATCAACCACAGTTTCAGGATTTGGTGCTAATGCGAAATTAGTCCAATCCTGTATGTTACGCTAGATACATAGACGGGGGGGGGGGGGGGATAATAAAAAGATAATACCTTAATAAATAGTTTTTTTAAGGTATTATCAACAAAAACATTACTGTTTTTGTTATAATCGTGTTTTCTTTATGGTAGGTACTATTGTATCAAAGCACGTATCCACACAATAAAAAAGTCTTGTCACTGTAATCATTATATCTAATAATACTATACTTAGTATACTATATAAATATTATATAAATAATAAAATGTATTTAATTATATTATTAAATATTTTTGTGTCACGACCAGGAATCGAACCCGGTACCTCCGAGTCTAAATCCACGGACTTAACCGCTAGACCACGGAAGCAGTTATTATAATTATACGTATTATAAAGTCCGGCCGTAACCTAATCTTATTGAAAGCTCATGATAAATCTTATGATCGCATGATCAAGCTTGCAATGCCGGCTACCAACATGCCTTTAGCTTTTAACTTACGGCAAAAGGAAACATCTTTATCTACGACAATCGGCTTTATTCAGTAACCCGCTCTAGTAACTGGCGGGATGTTTTATGGCCAGGGAGCCAATTCTCATATAACTCGACTTTGAAGCATCTCTACAGCGGGGTATGCCTCGGAATGCACAATCGTCTGAAAACGTAGCTTGGGCATTCCGTATAGCTTTTGACATTTCTGACAGACGTAATCGATCTTAGACGATACGTTTTGCTCGAGCTATAAATATATGAATGTCGCATGAGCAATGTTCGCAGAGGTTAGGGTTCCAATAATTTTGTTAATTGCCTATAATATATTGCAGATCACATCCTGTTAATACATAAGATACATTGATGTAACTAGTTACGAGTATAAGGCAATTTTTGTGAAGAAAATAAATGATTATTATTATTATCTGTCAAATAGCAAATAATCCGACAATCAGTTCCTAAAGAAAAAAAAAACAAGATCATTCGATATGCCCCATTGTTCTTCGATAAATATCACATTCTATATATTCAGATGTTATTTAGGGCTTATAAATTCCCATATATATCTATCTACTTATAAAATGCTCTTCCAAGTGAAGCTGATTTATTCATTTCCGTTTTACATTGTTCAAAGTGCTATTGTTCTAAAATATCTAATGTGCATGCGCTCTTGAAATAGGTACAATGAAAAGATAGTTGCATAAAACTTCTCCTTTAGCGGGTAAACTAATTAAAGTAGCATCAAAGGAAAGTTTTTCAATGGCTCGTCCTTTTGTCGAGTGCCCATGAGCTGGCTAGGTATCTCTAACTAGCTGCAGAGTTGCAGAACAAACTTTGTCTGTGGTTGCGAATTATTCTCAACAAACTCATACGTAGTGAAACCGAGCGTGATTGATATAATTTTTTTGGAGTTTAAGTTAGGTTTTTCTAAAACTTCCAATGCTTTACAATTAGTTATAAGAGTTACTCTTGTTTACAGCTTTTATAATACCCTCCTCTCTGCGTCGTATTTCCTCATATTTTTTTTTTTATTATTTTTATTTTTTAATGGTAGCACGACATGTGACCTTGCGCCCACCTGATGGTAAGTGGCGTGCGAGGTCCATGAATGTTAGCAACTGGAATCAGAGACTCATGACTGACATGACAACCGAACCACTCGTACAGGCCAAAATATGCATCCACATACCGTAGCCACTATCCCTATGCGTACATACAAATTTGGAGACTCTTACATCTGTCGCACGCTGAAGATGTGGAATGCTCTCCAAGCCAGTGTGTTTCCCCACTCCTATAACCTGGAGTCCTTCAAACGAAGTGTGAAAAAGCATCTTTATAGGCCGGCATAGTGGTAGGGACTGATGTCGGTCGTATGAGGCTGGCGTCAGTTGCTCCCATTCTTGGACCTTGCTTACCGCTTACCATCAGGTGGGGGCGGTGTCACATGTCGTGCTCCGTAATAAAAAAAAAAAAAAAAAAAAAAGTCCGTAACACTATGTCAGCTTGACTGGGCATGACGGCAATTCGAGCCTGATCCCGAAACGTGTGGATACACTTTACTGGGTTTATCGGCAAGAACGGTGGATACTTCCCCGCCCCAGCAGACTGGGCAAGTTACCACCATCAGTCCGCCTACCACCTATTAATTCTAAAACTTAGGGTCATGACTTCCCGATGAATTGGTGTGCGCCTTAATTCATAAGGTAACAGATTAAAAAAAAGCCCCGATGAGTATTATATAACAATTTTAAATGAAGATAAATTAATAAACCCAATGAAAGCTTGTTGGCTTTCAGTGGTTTCTGATTAATCACGGAAAAAATCAAAACAAGTCGGATTGGGTTATTTGGAATCAAACTAATTTAGCGAGCAGTCGGTACCTCCCTACGCCACCCTCCAGACGCGAAATCACAGCCTCTAAGCTCATTTCCTGTGCACCGCCTGGCTGTATTAATTTTAAATTAAGACTGGATAGAACGGCGTCGGGTACATTTTAAGCTTTGTATATACAAAATATTTTCAAGTACCTGTAAATTAAGTAAGTAGGTAGTTATATTAATGACTTTCATACAATAAACTTATTAGAAACATTTCGCAATATGGCTTGTTATTTATTGATTAAAAAAATGTCGGTTTAAACCCCGGCATGTACCAACGAGAAATACTCGTACACCTTTCTTACAAACATTTGTCATAGATTTACAAGACCACTGTTCCCGTGCCTTGGAATGCACGTTAAGCCGTCGGTCCCGTTTCCACTAATACGGACTTGTAGAATCGGTAATAAAACGTCATTAAAAAATACATCAGACCCTCACCAAACAGTAGGCCAATATTCTGCTGAAAATTCTGGAAGGCCCATCTCCAACAACTCTAGGACTCGTGTGATGATGATGATGATAATATAAAAAAAGTAAAAAGTATTATCACGACCGTTTCCCTTTCGGGGTGGTCAGAAACCGCGCTTATAAATAATCGGACTCACATTTAGCCAACTTTACTATAGGCCAATCATGATAAGTGGCAAGCTCGTTGATGTCTTCAGCGTACCAAACTCGAGAAATATCAGAAATAAATTAAATATTAATAAAATGTATTTATTTACAATAATAAATATTATTGTGTCACGACCAGGAATCGAACCCGGTACCTCCGAGTCTAAACTCACGGACGTAACCGCTATGGACGCAGTTTCTGTTTCTGATGATAATGTTATTGTACAAAACCACTACTTTAGACTAACAATATGCACAGGAAAGTAATTTGCACAACAAAAAACTTGTACTAGACATGTCTACACAAAAGCGCGGAACCACTCAGTTAATTTTACTGTTTAAATTATTCTTATCTTTAATAGGTATATTTCAAATAGAAGTTAAAATAACACAGCTTTATAAAAGAGTATCTAATAGTCCGAGGACAATGATAAATTGTAAATTGGAATTAATAATAAATCATGGTTTAATGAACAATAAATCACGACACAACCTTTATTCGAATGCAAAAACATAAAACAAGTCTGCAAACAACTCCATGTACGAGTATATTCCAATACCGTTACTAACTCAATTCTAGAATAATTTCAATAGTAGCCAACTGCTACGAGCGACGGCGTAGCAATCTCGATAAATAAATCATCAGCAGCCGGATTCCCGTTCTTTAGTCGCAAAGGTGATATAAAGTAATCTTTGTGAAATCCTTCTGTCAATGTCAAATGCTATTAGAGTTGATATCTTAGAATACTGACAAGTGTTGAAGAATGTATGTCTCTCGACGTAACAAAGTTATTTAGCATTTTGGATATCTATTTATTTATGGTGTATGTTTATATCTCATCAAATCCGTTGGAATCCGTCCTTCCGGGGTGATCAGAATCAGCTTATAAATTAGCGGTTTCATATTTAGCCAACTTTACTATATAGGCCAGTCAAGACAAGTGGCAAATTTGTCGATATCTCTAGCGTCCCAAACTCAAGAGTTTCACAAATAGATTGATTATTAATTAAATTTATTTCTTTGTTAGTATGACTTGACCAGGAATAGAACCCGGTAACTGTGAGTGTAAATCCGAGGACTTAACCGCTAGAACACGGAGGCACTTTGCGTTTGAAGAAATAAGCTACCGGCGCATTTATAAATGTTTTATTGGCATTTAGATATTATTTTCACAACTGGTTTTTCTCACTGTCTCTTGTTTCAGTTTTAAAATTTGGATTTATTGTCTGATATAATGTGTAATATATGGAATTGGACCTTTTATAACGCAGGCAAGATATTTTATCAAGCCGACTTTCTGTGACTAGGTTCCATCCCATTCTAAACGCGTGTATATCATACTAATTATCACGGCTCCTATATCATTTAAGCCGGCATAGTATTGGGGACTGATGTCAGTTATCAGTGTTAGTTACCAGTTGATGTCATTGCTATTACGATACTATGAGGTACTGGAAGTAAGAAAATATTACGACCAATCAAAATATTTTACTAAGAAAGGAATTCTTCTTCTTCTTCTTAGTCGCTACACTCTTGGCAGAGTGGTCGTGGTAGTCACTTGAGTGTCAGTGGCACGCTTAACATGCCGTCGCCACTCGTCTCGAACTGCAGCCTTCCTGGAGCACTCATGTAGGGGGTGATCCATTGCTGCTTTAACCTGGTCAGTCCATCTCATCGGAGACCTACCACGCATTCTCTTGCCATCGACTTTTCCCTAAACTACAAGGCGCTCAATGGATGTATCTCCACGCCGCGACACGTGTCCAAAGAAAGTGAGATTGCGTGATTGCACGATTGAGGAAAGGCGCTGTCCTATCTCTAAAAAAGAAAGGAATACAGATAATTTATTGATTCAGACGCCTATATTTTTAAGCTAAATACACACAAAATAGCATGGAAATTATATTTAGTAACGTATGTTTTTTATTCTGGTAACATACTGTGTTTGGAATAGAGCTCTACTATTCTTAGTAGGTCGTGAGCGTGTCACTGCGCAATGATAATATGTGGGCTCCTTTTAAATTCAGTCTAGGTCGGTCACAAGCCCGAGAATGGTATTTTTTCTCTCTTCCCCACATACGACTACCCAGCACTTTTTTTTAAGGAAAACTTACAGCTACTATACTTACATATATAAAATTTAAGATTAAACACAATTAAGCTAATGACAAGTTTACACTTAGGCATAGGTAAACACAATTACATATATGAAAAAATAGAAAGAGACAAAAATTAAAATAAAATTAAACTAATAAACTATAAATCCAAAAATATGAAATTAATAATTAGCTAAAGTCTACACGGATAAGCTGAATACAAAGTGCTCATTAGTCATCACACGTCTGATGGAGGTGGCACTGTAATTCAACATATCAACATTCATGCTCAAGTCATTGATGAACTCACACCCTCACTCTATTGAAGAACGCGTTACGTCTGTTAGTGGTATTGCAGTAAGGAACATGTTCTCGTAAGAGTGTACGCTATCTGAGATTGAGTGAGAGTATTTTATTTACTAACTCAGAAGAATCCACAATTAAACTGCCCCCGTGGTCTAGCGGTTAAGTCCGTAAATTTAGACTCGGAGGTACCGGGTTCGATTTCTGGTCGGTACACAATAATGTTTATTAATTTAAATAAATAAACTTAATTATTATTTATTTTATTTCTGATATTTCTCTAGTTTGGTACGCTAGAGACATCGACGAGTTTGCCACTTGTCATGATTGGCCTATAGTAAAGTTGGCTAAATAGGAATCCGTTTTTTTATAAGCGTGGTTTCTGACCACCCCGAAAGGGAAACGGTCGTGGTGATCCTTTTTATTTTATTTGCGAACTCAGAAGAATCCATAATTCCACGAGCAACACCAACCAGGTAGGTTATGTCTGCAATTTTGCGACGCGTCTTTAGTGGCAGCAAATGATGTATTTTGCATCGCTGATAATAGCTGAAATCATAAGTTTAAACCTAAAGATTGCTATAAATTGTCTTCAAGCTTTTACATTTACCGAAAAGGTATTTATTAAGCATTATATCTTAATAAAAGACACCAAAACGCAGCTTATTAGTGAAGAGGTCAGTAGGGGTCGAATTAAAAAGCCTTAATCTGTAAATAAGTAGTTTAATTCCGCTTAAGCGAGACAGCGAGAGCGAGCAACACCGCCACCGGAAATAGCGTCATGGCAACACCCGCGTCGCTCGCATCGATCAAGACACGCACACATAGTCAAATACAGCTACTCGTAAAATTTAACACAACAAATTTATACACTTACATATTGTGAACGAATTTATATCCTATCTCATAGCAACAAATTTCAAAATCCCTATTTGGATTCTCTCTGAACACTATCTGGTTGTCAACACACAACGATATTTTCGTCACCCAATGTCTCTACTAGGGATGTATAGTCGGGTGGCATTAAAATGTAATTTTCATTATATTTTATTTAATAAACTGTATTGTACAAAGTGGAATTATTACCCAAAGACATTCTCTGACAGCCAAAGCTTGGGGACAAATTTGATCAATTATATAATTTAAGCAATCATAGAAATAATAATAATTAATAATAAGTATATACTAAATACTAATAATACACATTATTATAAAAATATACTACTTTCTGGAGCTATTTAAGATGTGTAAATAACCCAGTTTTTTGTAAATTTACATTGAATATCCTTGCCGTATGTTATCAGGTAGATCGTTCCATAAATGTGTAGCAACTATTACGAAAGAGTTAAAGACTAATACAGCGTGATGTAAAGGAAAAGTTAAAGGGAGTTGTGAGAAGAGCGAAGAGATTTATCATGGAAAGAAGAAGAATATTGGTTTACCAATTATAAAGACATTTGACTAAATATTTTACTATCTTTGTCTGTGCTTTTGAGAAATGATAATTAAAATAATCTATAATCAGCATTTTGATATACACCACGTGATCGTTAGTTAGTTGATTGTTTCAACCAAGGACGTACCTTATAGGAATACGTTAAACATGTCAAAAGATAATTAAAGCTATACCACGTTGTTCAGGTATTCCTAAAATACTACCGAATGCAATCTATACACTTTAGTGTTATCAAGAAATGGCTATGTACGAGCAATTGCCATAAATTCTATAATACCTATTTATCTACATACTATGTGGTTCTTTCTATACACACATATTTTTGCCAAATGTCACATTTAAGGAGAATGATAATCATACAAGGCAGACAGCGGTATAAGCACGCCCGAATGTTTTATGGCCCTCGGTTGGGGATGTCGATATTTTCCTGTTTTTTATGGCAGTATCCCGGCATACACCTTTACTGCTGCGCTGTTAAACAACACCCGTATGGCTGGCTACCCCATGAATCTAGAAGACTGAAGTCATCTATGCTATAAGGTTCTTAATTTTCATACTCATGTCTTTTTGGCGAACTTCGTACCGCCTGACAGTCAATAAATGAACCACCTATCGGACAACAGTAGTACTATGTCAGAAACCTTTGCCGATGTTAACACAACATATTCCCAAAGTTTCATTCCGATCGGTCAAGTAGTTTTGAAATGCATAGTGAACATACACACATACATTTATCTTTATATATATATAGATTACATTCTGTGTTATCATATCAAATAAAATTGCCGATAAATATGCCTTATATCTAACAAAATTGCATTTGCATTGTTAATGCTGACGCAATTTCGTACGGAACCCGTACACGTCTCCGAAAAGTTCAATCACCGTAAATACGACAGCTATAAAAAGATCTCAGAGCCTTTACGCCATTGGTGATTTCATGTGATGACTCATTAGGTGCTAAATACTTTTGTTAACAAGACAGCTCCACGGCTTACTGAAAAATGACAGAAGCTGGACAGGCAAAAAATAAAAACAAATTTCAATAATACTCGTAAGGGTACAGCCCTAATTATTGAAGTTTAAGGATTTTAGAAACGATAAAGCTAGTGAGATGAATAGGATGTGAGGATAAAGTAGGTATTTTTGAATGAAATGATTAAATGTGAATGAATGATGAATAATTTTATATGTTTAGTATAGTTTTGTAATATTATTTTAATAAAAGCCTTATTGCATACATAATCTTTTGCAGGATGATCAAATAGGTACTACGCTTTCAAAGTTACGGATTTACGGTTAAGATTAAGTTTTATAATGGCTCTATAAAACATTCTACTACAAAATATTCATTACCTCAAATGTTTCGATAAAAAATTGCAAGCCAACCTTCTGGGCCGACAATATTAAATAGACTATGGTGGCCAATAAGTACCTACAAATTTTAATACTCGAACACCTATTAGCCAGACTAATGAAAGTAAATAATCGAATTATTTGGAACCTTTCAAATGCCAATCAATACTAGTTACAGTCTAAATTTTTCAATATGGCTTTTGTAAAAGATTTGGTTTGGATTGTTTTGTTGATAATTCCTCATTTGCGTTGTAAAATATGAATAAAACTAATAAAATCAAAGTCCGAAAGATATTATTTTACAAGATGTCCAAATTCCAAGAAAACTGAATTCAAGACAAAACAAGATTGTTCACTGGTGTTGTTGAATTTCTTAGGTTAATTTGATTTAGTATTTTGATACTTGCAACAAATAATCTTCCCAATGAAACCATTTCACTTTCGTTTATATTTTTTTACTGTATAGTTAACAAATGTAATAACCAGAATATATGTAGATAATCAATTGTTTAATAGGAATGTTATATCAAACTTTGAGGAATACAATACTAATATTTTTGAATTAATCGCGCTTTTTTGCTATCTACTTTCATTAGCCAGACTCTATCGATATCGATAAAATCACACCACTGCATTTGAATTACTATCACATCTGTAAACCGATGGAACGCACACGGATGTAAAAGCGTATCATCTATTATAGGGTGTTGGCAATATTCACTCCTATTTCGATTATATACACTCGATACCTACCTATTATACACATTGATGACGATACTTTAACCTACAGTTTTCATTGCAATCAAAAATTGAGATTGCCTTCTTTAAATTGTAGCTGGAATTGCCTAGAGTAATGAAGTTTGATATAGTCCATAGTTGATATGAGTCATAAATTGCAGTGGCTTAAACACTGATTTTACTGCACATTACTTCGACATTTATGTTTAAATTATTCCATTACTGCAAGTCATTTCAAATTATTTGTCATAAAGCAATATCAGGAGTATATTATGTATATAGGTGTGGCTTAAACACTGATTTTACTGCACATTACCTCGACATTTATGTTAAATTATTCCATTACTGCAAGTCATTTCAGAATTATTTGTCCTAAAGCAATATTAGGAGTACCTAGACCTTTTAGTGAGATTGTCTAAAAAAAAATTGTAAAGTTTTTTGAAAAATATATACTCGTATTTCTACAAGGGTGATTTGGGGATGACTATATTAATGTATGTAAGAACGAGAAGGGTTCGCCTCGAAAACGTAACCTTCATCCATGACACGTAGTCGAACATCGCGCACGTGAATGCTAAGAATTTTCAAGAGTATATAATTTTAGCTTAGATTTCATAATATGTTACGTGAGTAACAATTTAAAACGCAACTTTGAATCACATAAAATGTTTACCAAATCACATTATTTATGTTTATTAAAAGATATGTATATAGAGAGATAAAGATTAAATTGACTGTATTTATATAATAAAACGTGCGAATTATTTTATCGTACATTTTAAATGTTTAATAGTTATGGCCAATGAATACAACCTTGTCTAACACCTAAATTTGATTTCTACTAGCAGACAATTTGTTTCTGATATTAGCTTATTATTGCAAACTTGTAGGTTTATGAGAGCTGATATTATATTCAATACAGCTACTTATTTATTCCAGTTAATTGCCAGTCCAAAATTTTACTAGCAAACACGATCGAATGCTTTTTCAAGTTCAAACAATATAATAAAACTGAATAAAGCAAAAAACATTTATATCAGTCGCTAAAATATTTATGGCTGTAAAAGAACCAGAACAAGAAAAATAATACAAATAAATCTCTTGCCCACTGTTCTTCTTAGGCCCGTATTAATAAATATATATCAAGATCAATATCAAGCTTGAGATGAAGTTGTCTCTTTTTACCAAACGTCAAATCTAAATTATTTTTATAAAATTATAATTTTGTGGCATTTGGGGTTGAAACAATGGGGGTATATTCTCTTGATACCCACAAATTCATAAAAGAGCTAGGTAAACGAATTTACCAAGAGTGTGGCGATCCCAAATGCCATAACTACCTAAAACAGAATATGTCCATAATAATTCAACGAGGAAATGCGGCGAGCGTTTTAGGTACCCTCCCTGGTGGTAAGCCCTTAGTTTATTTTGTAGAAGAGCTTTAATTTCATAGGTATTTTTAGTTTTAGTTTTAATTATAATTAGTTTTTTAATCAATTTTATTTTAATATTTTTGTATTTAAGTACCTACTTCTAATAATTATTTTTCTAGTTTGGTACGCTGGAGACATCGACGAGCTTGCCACAAGGAAAACGGTCGTGATGATACTTTTGAAATCGAAAAACAATGAAAGAGACATCTTGATCTCAAGAACCTTAAACCTTAAACTGATTAAACGTTATCTTTAAAAGAATGCATTTTAAAATGAATTTAAATACTACGAGTATATAAAATATAACCTGTTCCTTATTCTCAGTAGAAATTAAATAAATATTGCAGGCATTTCGCGTTGAGTGAGCCACTTCTTATTTTGGAGCGTAGTTCGCGTGTTTGTTGCACATTCATTCTTTTGTCACATTATTAAATTCTGTTGAATACAATTTAAAATGGCAGGTATATTTAGACATTAACTATGTCAAGGTCAAACATGCTTGTCCGTCGGGAAAACAGTTACGAGTATCTACACTTACTATTACTACATTATTTTAAGATCTGCACTAATGTTTTAAGTTTTATTGTTTTATGTTTGTTATGGATAAACTCAAAACTACAGTAGTGTAAAGGAAAAGTCGTAAATAATACTAAAACAATAAGGTTTTCAGTTACGCGATATAATCAAACGATGACAAAACAGAATAATAACAAAAGAGACAAATAAAGAAATAGTAAATAAAAGTGGTCAAGGTTTCGCAACTACTACTACTACTTAACTAATTTAAAAATATATTACACGTATAGAAAACTGTATGGAGACAATAATTTATTTGTGATATTTCTTAAGTTTGGTACGCTAGAGACTATGGTACTCATGATGGGCCTATAGTAAAGTTGACTAAATTAGAATCCGCCTATATTACGAACTATTATAGTAAATTAACCGTGGTTTGTCATTTAGTCAATTAAAACACGGATATAAGAGAAAGATGAAGACATATTATCATATTTTTTTTTAGCGTCTAGATTATTTGTTAGGCGGAACAAAAAAACATACAAATAACTACTTAATATAAATTAAATTAAGTATAAACTAAACTTAATAAAACAAAACATAAATACATATAAATAAAAAACGTCCTCTAGAGAAATACTACCAAGGCAACATTTTACCTCTGTATAGCAAGGCTAATAGGTTGGTAGAAATAATTACCAGACTTCTTGTCTTCAAATTTCTCCGTTAGCCGTTTGGACAACTCCTTGGCTGAGGGTCTCCATCGTCCCATTGTCTCGACCCCAAACAGCGTAAACTCGTACCTCAAAGTCAAAGTCAAAATATATTTATTCACGTAAACCTATTACAGGCATTTATGAAACGTCATTAATTTAATTATTTTGAATGATTCTACTCCTGCTAGTAGAAGACTAAGCAGCAAAGTGATCCAATAAGTAAGCTGTTAGCAGAAGACCAGCAGCTTAGCAGATTCCAGTGACCTGTTACCTAGATTGGCATATTTGTGCAGCTTAAGGTTTCCAGCAAAAACAGCCTCACACGCCGCGCTGGACGGGCTCGTCTGGATGTGGAAAGGCATTGCATACTAACTAGACGATATTAATAAAAATCTAACAAATACGCAACCAAGTTTGATTATGTAGATGTAAAATTAGTTTATATGCTATGTGACCCTACTGCCACAAGAAGGTTATTTCGTTGTCCACTACAAAGGCAACACTGAGTTAAACAACAAAGGAAGTTGTATATAAAAAGTTAGTTTCTAAAACAATTTATAAATTTCAAACACCAGAGTGTGCATTTAATAAAGCAGCGTAAAAGAAAGTTCGTAGCTTTATGCAGCTTTTGCAATCAGTTTTATTGGAAATCTTTGTAGTAGTTTGAACAAAGCTAAGTGAAGTTTTTATTACTAAAGTTTGAAACCAATATTGCTTACGACAAAGTTAGGTATACTATTTGATTTTATTATTATCATCACAGCTTCTAGATATTAATTGCTTGAGATGGGAATTCCAGAACATATTTATCAACGTTTTCAAGTTATAAACTTACCAACAAACGTACTCGTATTTGAATAGCTGATATTGAAAATAGATTGTGTAGTTATTTTAGTTATTTATTTCTTATATAAACTAACTGACAATCTGTTATTTTTTGATTGATTTCTTTAGACTTATATTGCCTGTGTTTTAACTTCGTATGAATTTAATAATACGTAATGTAATTTATTTAATATTATAATTAAAAACTACTTAAAGAGTAAAAATTAAATATAAACTAAACCTTATAAAAAATAAACTATAAGAAAAAAATATTCTCTAGAGACGGCTCTTCAGGGATAGTCCCAAAGAGGCTAGCATCATTTCCCCTCTGTATAGCGTGGCTAATACGTTGGCAGAAATAATTGCCAGTCTTCAGACTTTTCCGTTAGCCGTTTGGACAACTCCTTGAACAGATGCTTGGCTGAGTGTACCCATGGGCACATCGTTTATACTGGATTAGATGTCATTTAACAATTGAACTATGTAGATATTACAGACTGACGACACTCTTAGACCGTACTACTACTACTACTAGACACTGCTGTACAATATTTATTGAGGCCTACATAGTTGTCCAAACTTAACGAAAATATATTAAGCCCAAACCTTTCCTTATTTTTGTCCTTATGCCTGCTTTACCTACCCTTTTGCGTACTTCGTTATTATGTATGCGGTCCGTCAAAGTGACGCCGCATATCCGACGCAACGATCTCATTTCTACCGCATTAACTCTACTCTCATGCTTGTTCTGACATATCCTATCTACGTCTTTCATACGTAAGTGTTGGTACCAGCATGGCGATCAGTGACTCCAGGGCACCATGAACACACTTTTCCGCCTTGTCTTCTTTCGTTTCGTTTTCATTTACTTGTTCTAGAGTTTCATCATAGATGTTTATCGTCACGGTTGTCATCCTTCTTTCTTCTTTCAAATACTAGCACCTTGGTTTTTTTCGCAATCAAACCGAGTTCATTTTCTGCACATCCTTTTTTCATTTCTGTGACTAGTCGCTTGCCAAAATGTGTTTTGCACAAAGGGTGCACTTTTATTCACAGTGAGAAATATTATGGTGGCGGGTATAATTTTAATTGCTTCTACTCTATTGCTTTATTATCGTTCTTATGTTGCCTTTCTCTGTCCTTTATCATTGAATAAATAAATAAACTAGCAAGTTTTCTTCTCCCACTATCATTTTATATTAAATTATTTATAAATGGTGACCGTGACAGGACATGATAGCTCCTTAGGTGAACACCAACAGTTAAGCAATTCATTCATTATTTATATGAGTTATCTATTTTGGCATTGTTGATATCAGAGAAAGCTCGGTGTTACGGTCTGTCGCGAACTCCCTGCCGCCCTGCCATCTCGACCGCAACGACCCTCGCAGCCAAATAAATCAAAATATGTTACCCAACGCAGCTATATCAATTATTTTTTTCAAGCAAATTGTATACTGTAAATTTAAGCTACTTGTAAAAACAAGTTTAGCGGTTAAGTCCGTGGTAAGTGCGTGGAGGTACCAGGTTCAATTCCTGATCGGAACATAATAATGTATTTAATTTATTCTCGTGATATTTCTCAAGTTTGCCACTTGTCATGAGTGAGCCTATAATAAAGTTGGCTGAATGTGAATCCACTTATGTAAAAGCATGATTTCCCACCACTCCGAAAGATCAGGATACTATAAAAAAAGTTTTTTGTGTTAAACATAAATTGACATTACTTAAATTTAATTTACTTAAGGTGTCATACCTTAACAACTAGAATTTAATGCTAATAAAATGACTGTATATGTTTTTTGTAAGGTGTTCAAAACCAATAATTTTGATAATGCTAGGGGTGTCGCTCATACACTAAAGAGCTGAGGCGACGTTGAAGTGCAGGCGCTGGAGGTACAGACGACGTCGAGGCGCGGTCGAGGCGGAGACGCGCGCTTTAACCCTGCCGCATGAATAAAATCTTTCCAGTATTCAGAACACCATTAGTCCTGAGCTGAGGGAAGGTTTCCTAGTATTATTTCACAGAAAATGATTCGCAAATGATTTTCCAGTTTAGTATCCAGTGTGGTCTAGCGGTTAAATCCGTGGACTTAACTTTCGATTCTGTTCGACACAAAAAATAATATTAATTTGTCATATTTTAGAGTTTGGTAGGCTAAATACAAATAGGTACCTACATCGACGAGCTTGCCACTTGACATGATGGGCCTATAGACAATTTAGCTAAATGCGAATCTGCTTCGTTCTAAGCGTAGTTTCTGATCACATCGAAAGGGATACGGTCGTTATGATGATGATACCCCTCTCATCAGATCTCTAGAAAGCATTAAGTTTCTTAAGTGCGTTCTGATGGAAGTGGAAGGTATTTTTCTATTTGATTCTGATCACAAACGGCACGTGCTTGAGAGAGCAATATCATACGTATCCTCCGTTGTTTGTTTTGATTTAAATTCGATAAAAAGCGTTCCCGATTTGTCACGAAAACACTTACTTTTGATTTTCTTACGACATTAGCTTAATGAATGTGTTAAATAGAAGAATTAGAAATAAATAGAAGTTAGTTATGTCTTGCAGTAAAGAAAGGTTTGCACAATTTGTCAACTAAACGACGTTCTCTAGATATGACTCCCAGGCAAACATGTTGGCGCAGAAATAACTATGATAACATCTGTTCTGCATTACAGACAGCGTAGAATAATCTAAATAACGTCGAAATATATATCCATAATACTAGCGATTACATTTTTTAAATCATTACAGAATTATAAAAGCAGCATTTAATCCATCAAACTGCGCGTTTAATTTCTTAAAGGCTTCCTAACACAGAAGTACTGAAGTTCTGAATGCTCGAAGGACTTCGTCGTTCGGTTGTAGCGGTATTTAGACGTATTGGGGTGAGCACTGAGAATAGCCGCGCGCGCCTCGACACTGCACAAAAACAACGCCAATGCCCCGACTTCAAAGAGAGCGAATGCTAAAGTTTACATGTAGCCTCTTCGATCAATAATAAACCTAGACTAAAACTAAAAGGTGACAGCTCTGAAAATGTCCCGAGAAATAAGAGCACAAAATAATCGTGTGGTCTTATTTCCAAAAGTACAGTCAAACTACACGCAATTTAAGGACTCGTTAGTCATTTTGATCATTATTACGTAGACTTAAGGTATTTCTTAAGTTAATTTAAAATATTATTAGACAATTTGTTTTATTCGACGTTAATTAATATACATTAAATATAAATTAAAAGCTACCTAAATAATAAAAATTAAAGATAAACTGAACTATAAATAAAAATGTCCTCTAGAGACGTCCCATCCGAGATAGTTCCAAGGAGACTGGCAAGATTTTCCCTCTTTATAGCGAGGCTAATACGTTGGCAGAAATAATTGCCAGCCTTCCTGTCTCCAGACCTTTCCGACAGCCGCTTTGGCAACTCCTTGACCAGGAGCAATTAATTATAAATTTTATTAGGTTAAATTATAGGTATAATACTTAACACGGTGATATTATTTTGTGGGAACATTAGTCTAGGGGTATTATTAATCGAAGTTTAGCCTTCTTCACTAACGCTACCATGGTCGTTATCTACTCGTAGCTCGTCAAAGTCTCGTGCATATAAAAGGCCAGAGATAACCGATTTATTTTAAATTACCTTTCCTGACTAGAAATCTAAAGCTACTTCCTACCTGCTCTTTAAAATCGAACGGCAGTAATTTCTTGTGCCTATCTTTTTATCTATAGGATTAACAAATATAGTCGTAATGATGATTCGAAATATTTTTGAATATTACCTAACCAAAAATGTAGGTTTGATAGGTTTTGTTGTTAACCTATAAAGGTTTAACAAATGTACAAAAATCTGTTACAAAGCTTTGAATTTTCCAGTGGCGTTAGCGAACGCGCTGAACAATATGTCTAAATTCAACCAATTTATATAGACAATTATTAACAGGACAAAAGGCCATTCGGTGGAGCAATTTGTATTTAAAAAATCGTACAATAGAACCAGAACAATGTTCTGAAACGAGCGAAAAAGTGATGTTGAAAATGGACGAATTAAAAATAAAACAATATGCGCCGATGACAAACGAGTGGCTACGGACATTGCGGGCATCATGCCACAACAAGAGACCCAATTCTTCGCGAGCCCGGCAGCAATTAATTTCATTGTTTCGTGATTGATATAAAAATCCACAGGTACGTCACCTATAGTCATATAAATATTTATATATAGGTTCAGGGTTACAATCGTATTTAACGGTTTATTTCTAAAGTAAAGTTTGTGGCTTTGATCTCAGTGTATTTTTTTTTTAGTAAAGTTGTCAGTAGATTGTTCTTGTCGGGGACATTTTAAAGTGTGGTATATCTATATAGAGCTAAGGCCACAGTATTCAATTTTTCCAACACCCGCGGCGTCGGGTGTTCGCCTCAGCGCCGCTAACAGGCTGTCGCGAGCCACAAAGCCTCCTGATTACCGTCACCGCCGTCGGGAGCTCCTCGTCATTATTTCCCGCCCGCCCTTGCTGTTTATTTTTCTCCTCCAGATAAAGATTAGCCTTGAGTCGGATCCCGATTGGTGGTTGAGGGCGAGGCTGTCGTCTATTGGGTCGCGCGCGTGCGAGGGCGTCGTGGTTAGGCCCCTCCCGGCCGCGAGGACGCAAGCCGCCAGAGTCGCGAGTGAGGGCGCCAAGGGTGCGTCTGCCGTGTCCGCTATGCTAGCATCGATGTCGCCGTGACACTGCGCCATGCTGGACATCAAAAGCTCAGCCGACTATCTCAGTCGGTCTGGTACATTTACCAACTTCTCTATGCTGTTTGCCGGTGAATATATTTTTATTACGTGTTGGAGAGTGTGGTCAGTGATGTGAGGTGCGGTATCGATATGTGATCGATATGGATCGATCACCTAAAAATCGTGATGATAGTGTAATAAAAATTACCTATGAGATTCGTTACCAGCGGTATTGTTGACTTTAGGAATCAATTATAATTTATTTTTAAGTATTTTTATTATCCGATATTTAAAAATAGTTATTATTAGTTATATATATATAAATAAATACCCTATGACCTTTGGGTATCGTGGACTAATCGATTAACACCTTTCTAAATAATAAAATTTCAGTTCCGCGGGCGCATAGTGCTCTTAGATAACTTAACGTGTATGTATCAAAAAACTTTGATTACTTAATTAGCTGTAGACAGATATTTTTATAATTAAAATCAATACTGATAATTAAAATCATTATGTTAAACATAATTTGCACATTTCAATTTCAACGGTAACATTATACAATTTATTTAATTGAAATGTCTGATTAACTTTAAATTACTTATATACCGGAATTTACATACGAGTCTTAAATGTTACCTCATTTACGGCTATAAATTTAGTATTTTTTACTAACCACCTTACAAGTAATTAGGGCCATAATACAATAGTTTTTATTTTTTAGAAAATAACGGGTTTTTTACGCGGTTTATTTGTCCCGACTTGTCGGTCAAATTGCATTGACCGTTACGAGGGTGACTTGAGCTGCTTGTGGCTGCAATCCTAACTAATTTAAAACTACTAACTTAAGTATAAGTCTTTTCATTAGAAGTAACGATTTACAACACCTACAACACTACCCTCTGCTATATTTATTTCTCTCATTATAGTCATCAAGTAGGTATATTATATTTATGTATATTCATAGAACGTATGTATGTAGTTTTATTTGTATGTATTTGTGTATGTATTAGTATGTAAATAAGTATTTATTCACTAGTATATATTGAAGTCTAATATTTTTCTATTAGTTTTGATAGCACCTGCCTTATCTTGTCGTAACTGCTTTAGTTGTCCCAAAGGTTTGACCAGTATAGAATGTCTAGCGGCATTAGGTCCACCTTTGTACTTTGTGCAATAAAGTTTATAATAAATAAATAAATATATGTAAATATTATTTATTTAGGTATCTAAGTATGTATTCATTTATATATGTCATTATATTAGCTAATTAAGCCTGTAATTGTACCTACCTTTCATTGTTTAATTGCTTTTGTTGTCCCGAAGGTTTGACTGTCATAGAATGCATAGCGGCATTAAGTCCGCCATTGTACTTTGTGCAATAAATATTTAAATTAAATAAATAAATATCCGTTACGACATCTGGCGGTTGCACAGCACATAGGTGTGCTTGTATTACCCTACCTACGGCATATTATACGAGTACACCCATTTACAAGTTTTGACTATTTGTACACTGATCATAAGCATAGATCTTTCGGAACTGCCATTCACAATTCAGGACAAAAAGTTCAAAAATAAAATCTAAAGTAAGTACGTACGCAAAGTACCGTGAAAAAGTTGAAGGAGCTACTAATTCTGAAGAATTGTTGGCACTTGAGTTATAACTGCATTATGATTCGTGTGTATTTTCTTACTTATTCTATAAACTATGCACACTTCTTTCTTTTCTTTCTTAATCTTCATAGGAAAACAGCTTAATACATTGCCTAGATTATAGTAATGATGGAGTCCTCAATTGTGCACATAATTAAAAACCTCAAATATTTAATATTCAGGTTTTTTTATACATTTTTTTAGGAACAAACGTAACATGTATTATTATTTTAAAAAATACATCTATACGAGATAAATTATTATTAAAAATTAAAGTATTATCGTGCAATAAAATAAAAAAAGGGAGACCTCATTTTCTTAAACCAGCATATTGTCGGTCGCAAGCCCGAGATACAATTCTTCTCATCTCTTACGCACACACGATGAACCCGACACCAACACGGTGAATCCATGGAATGCTTAAAAATTCGTCTTCTCATCAGGTCCAAAAGATTATAATGATTAGCAATTTCGTCAATGCGTCGGCGAATTTTTTTAACATAACTTGGATATTAACGTCCCCCGGGGTAACTTATAGTCTACCACCTAGATTACCATTTAACCATTGCATCTAATACGGCGTCAGGATTAATTCGCATAATAATAATATAATAGATATTGTCAAACCGACATGGTATCATTTTTAATTACCTACTTCAAAAAGTCATTTGCTCCAGTCTTGTTTATTAGGGTGCACACGGTGCATATTGCTGGAGCAAGTTACTGCCGCGGTATACTCGCGCGAGTAATTCGCACAAGTTACTGCTCATTTGGTCGTGGTAATATGAGAGGTATGGGCCTTGCTTCTTTTAGCGTTGATGCTGTTCTGTGGGCTTTGTGTGTTGAATCGAATATACATATGTCTTCTCGATCGGTTGGTGCTTGCGAATGTCTGAATATAACTTGGATATAGCCGTCTCGATGTAACTTATATAGCTCCACCTAGATAACTATTTAACCATTGTATCCAAAACAGGGTAGGGATTCGCGAGACGAAATAAGTTTATGTCGTCAAAAGGCGTCTATTTTGGAATGTTGACGAGTTACAAGATATTTTTATTTAAGCTGGCATTTAGTAGTACTCAAGGTTTGTCAGGTTTGACTATAAATGGATATTGTCGAACCGGTATGGTATCATTTTCAATAAACTACTTCAAAAAAGTAATTCGCTCCAGTCTTGTTTATTAGAGTGCTTGTAGATGGTGCATGTTGCCCTCGCAAGCTACACGAGCGAGCAATATTGCACAAGTAACTGGAGCAAGACATCCGCGCGAGTACTATTCGCGCGGATGCACAAGTTCTCGTGATTATATGGAGTGACTTTGTGAGTTAAATTGAATACACGTCCACTCGGTCAGTTTCGCCGTGCTTATGTATGTCGGCGACTGCCAAAGAAAACAACAAAAATAAATTGTGTTGTTGAAACTTTGAATTTTCAGGAACTATCTTACGATAAAAGTTTCTATGAGTTGGGCATTTACGCGATTTACGTTAGATACATATTTGCTTAAATAACTCGTGTATCTCTACTACCTGAAAAGCTCCTCACAATGTTTATTCAGTCATTCATTACAGCCCCTAGAACACAGCATCCTAGACTTCCACTGTTAGCCTTGGAGCCTTCCAAAAAAATCTGTTTTTTTTTAACAATTCCACAAGTTGGTATTAGTGGATGGCTTAAAAGGCTCTCCGAGGCACGGAAACGGTGGCGATGTAAACATGACAAATGTACTTAAGAAAAGTGTATTTCTCATTGTTACATTCCGGGGGGTTTATCAACCGACCGTTGTAGGATTTTAAAGAGAGCGTTCATACAACCGAGCCACCACCGCGCCCTTACAATGTTAGTATGTGTATATATGTATGTATAGTATTATATATGTATTAGTATTTAGTATATTAATATTGTAGTATATACAACAGTATAATATGTATGTGTATGATTACCTAAGTTGTTAGTTTCCTTTCTTACTTTTAATATATCTTTCATTGCACCTATAATAGTTCAAATTTATCCCCAAGGTTTGGCTGTCAGAACGCCTTTGTACTTTGTGCAATAAAGTCTCAAATAAATAAATAATATTTCTCCTGACGTTTCGGTCAATTTCCATCGAAAGGTGACCTTTTGAAGTTAAGTATCACTAAAAAAACTTAAGCAGAAGAAATGAGTCTCTAAAGTAAAGTATCATCACGACCGTATCCCTTTTGAGGTGGTCAAAAACCACGCTTTCAAATAAGCTAATTCCATTTAACCAATAACTATAGACGCATCTTAAAAAGTGGCAAGCTGGTCATGTCTCTAGCGGACCTAACTTTATATCTCCCACATTATTTTTTTTATCTCTTAAGTCATTTGCGTAAAGCAACCCTTACTTTAAAAACTAAATTGATGATATAATAGGTACAGACATTTTTTTTTAATATTTTAAATAAAAAAAAAAAAACATATTAAAGATATATTATATAGTAAGATAGATTTTTATTTTTTAAGTAAATTATTTTATTATTATGCTCTTTATTGCAGATGCCTCATACAAAAGCTCGTGGTCGGCCCATACGTCGTCCCAGGGCGCTCAAGGTTAGTGTTTCGTTAAATTGTAATAATTGTACCTAATCAGTTAGGAACGAGTGTCAAGAGTAGAAGCAACTGACATCATACCTTACAGCTATGTCGGTTTTTCATAAAAGAGATAAAGTGTTGTTTTTAATAACTTTTGTATATCCACTTCTAATCCCGATGTTTTTATGCATTGATATTGAAATGTAAACCTAGCCTTAAATCGAGTTACAAAATTTACGAATCTACGGTATGACAGTTAATAATATTTTATTTCAAATCTATATAATAAAAAAATAAAAAAAATAACAAGTATGTTTAAAATCTACTACATACTACACACACTACATACTAATAGATACTTACACTGTTACATAGATTACACATATACTTATACATAAACGCATATACTTATATATTTATTTTTAGCCTGATGACGACTTCTGTTTGTCTAGAAACAAAGCAGTGACCAAGCGCTTAAAAACGTGGACAGACGGCGCGTGTCTAATAGCGAGTGGTAGCTTGTTCCACGCTATCCCTTTCAGCACGGACAGTACCAAGCGTGCGTTATTAAAAATTTCGAGCGGTCAACAAATTCTGTTTTGCCGCTCCAAATCAGCCTCGATAGTTCATGCATAGCATCTAGATGCTAAGTAGCTAGCTACTTAGTGATTATCTTTATTAAATTGTTAGGCTAGTCCATAGTCCTTTTTTAAGAAAAAAACATACAATAGTGCTTTTTATTTCTAACATGTTATCCAATGCACGAATATGCGGAGGGGGTTTTGTGGAATTCGCTGGTGGGTTTTTTTTTCACTATTTTTATTAGAACTGAAGTATTTCAAAGTTATTAATACTTTTTAATATTTTTTGTCGTGCTGAAAGGGCTATGCCATGTTGTATTGCTATAGAAATTTTCGGTTATTAAATAATCTCCAGAAACTTCTACCATTTTTTCACAGTTTCTATTACGAAAGGAGGGAATATATATTAATTTGAAAACTTGAATATTTGTTGTGTTTTAATTTAGCTGTCTTTTCGGCGGTAAAGCCTGGATTAATGCTCGTAGAGTCAATATGTGTTGCAGCTAAAGTATCGACACAAGTCGAATCCTAGACTAACGACATGCCATTAGACCAAGGAATTAATGTTACACCATCTGGACGTTTTCCGTCATTCCTAGATCGGCACTAAAATTTAAAAATCAGACTTCATGTCGCATGGTATTAAATTATCTACAGTATAATAAAATGAGTCCGTATTACCGACTGCCGGACGAATATTTCCGCTGAACGACGCGACGGCAAAGCAGTAAAATTCCCGCCGGACATGATCATTAGTGCTATAACGTCTATTATATTATTTAAAATAATGAAACTCACGAAATCAATATTAATTTAATCAATGTGATAGTAAGTACTTTAGGTATGATTTTATATCAATTTTATATCAATTTTATCTAAAAATTTTTTCTGTATTAAGAACTGTCAGTGCTGTGGCTAAATATTTCTGTCCAACGACGGTTGCTGTCGGACTTGAATAATATTTCTACGGACACAGGTTTCGGGTTAGCTATTGCACCGGAAAGATATTATGTTTTAACAGTTGTTACTAATTTATTCTTTTTTTTGGGCTCATCTCCAGCAGTGGATGTCTAGGACGCTGTAATGAATGAATGTATAACTAATAATAAAACATTTTAATTTTAGTAAACAAACAGAAATATTAGTCACAAGGCAACGACACTTTTAATTATCGACCTTTTTAATTGTCTTATAATGAGAGTAAAAAAAATAATATTAATATCGAATAAAAAATAAATAAAAACAATTATTTATTTACTTTCCAATACATATAACTTATTAAATAGCCCGTCAAACTGTAATCACAGTTTGTTGGCAAAGACCATTACTCTCGAAAATATTAATTATGAATATGTATCTGGAGAATTTGGCCTACACACGCCACCGGTTGGCGAGGATCTGATGTCAATTTTTAATGACAATTTATTAACGATTCCACAAGTTGGTATAAGTGGAACGGGGATCGACGGCCTAACATGCTCTCCGAGGTACGGGACGGTGGTGTTGTACATCTATAATAAATGTACGTAAAAAGTGTATTTCTCATTGGTACATTTGAACCGACCTTTGTAGGATTTAAGGACAGCGTTCTTACAACTGAGCCACCACCGCTATAGTAATAATATAACATACATACATACATATCTTCACACCAGATCCCTTACGGGGTAGGCAGAGACAATTGAGCGCCACTTGACATGATCACAACATACCTCTTTCGCTTCATCGACATTTATCAACCTCTTCATACATGCCCTTTTATTACGAAAGCTTTTTAATTCTCCTTCAGCTAGTGTTTTATTTATTTGATCGTGATACGTGTGTATTTGTCTGCAATATTAAATAATAAATATTGAAAGTAAAATAGTATAAAAAAGATGCGCGGGCACGAATCACTCTCCCCCGCGCGACCGCGTCCGCCTGTAGATACCAATAATTTAATTCTTTCTCTTTCTTAGGATGAACATTCATCTCTCCCAAAGATTATTTTAAATTAAAATAGATAACTATTTTTAAGCTTAAGTTTCTAACTATTAAATGAACACATTATTAGACATACTCTGTAATAGGTTACATTTTAAGGAGTCGATGTGCCGTTACATTGTATAATAAAATACAAGAATGCATTATAGAATATTTTTAAATTAATAAGAATAATATGATTGTAAAAATATTTTTTCAAGTACAAGTTAATCGTTAGGTATGATCTTGTAGCAATTTAAACTACCACAGCATAATAAACTCAGTCCGTATTACCGACTGCCGGCGCTGCGGCCGAATATTTCCGTCGAACGACACGGCAAAGCACTAAAATTCCCGCCGGACTTGATCAGTGTTTCTACGGACTCGGGTGTCCGGGTTGGGTATTGTACCGGAAAGTACCGCCGGTCCTACGTCCGCTGCCGTATCCCTCAGAACCACTCAAGCTTTCGAATGGCTAATATTATCTATTGTTGTTAATTTATAATATATTTTTTTATAAAATATAATAACAAATAAATAAATTAAATTATTACAACGTAACCTATCGTAGCCCCTTAAAATGAGTAATTGTAATTACCTAGGTATTAGATAAACGTTATTCAATACCACCAATATAGGAAACCGCGAAAAAATAAAAGAAATAAAAAAAGTAAAGTAATTCACGATCGTATTTCTTTTGGTCTGGTCAGAAACGTATTTACTATTTATAAAGTGACATTTAGCGAACTATAGGCCCATCATGACAAGTGGCAAGCTCGTCGATGTCTCTAGTCTACCAAACTCGCGAAGTAGGTACTACAAATAAATAATGTATTCCGACCAGAAGTCCAAGTATGTACCTCCGCGTCTAAATCTACGGACTTTATAAAAATAAACAATAAATATTATTATTATTTTACTATCTATTAATAATTACTAATATCTACAATACTACAACAAAGACTTAGCTAGCTTGAGAAATAGACTTTTTTACGTACATTTGTCATTTATTTACAACCGTGCCTCGGAGAGCATGTTAAGCCGCCGGTCCCGGTTCCACTTTTACCAAAGTCAAAGTCAAATTATCTTTATTCACGTAAACCTATTACAGGCGTTTATGAAACGTCATTAATTTAATTATTTTGAATGATTCTACTCCTGCTAGTAGAAGACTAAGCAGCAAAGTGGTCCAATAAGTAAGCTGTTAGCAGAAGACCAGCAGCTTATCAACTTGTGGAATCGTTAATAAATTGTCATTAGAAAAGTGATATCAGAACCTCGCCAACCCGTCTGGCCAGCAAGGAGTGGCGTGGCCAAATTCTCCAGAATTTGCACAAGAAGGTGGAGTTCTAGGATTTTGCGTTCTAATGATGATGATGGCTACAAAACTATAAATAATAATAATAAATATTTCCAGACAGGTCACACAGCGCCATCTAATTTCCGTGGTAAGCTACTAGGCTTGTGTTACGGAAACTAGATGGTTGATAAACGACATATTATACTTTTTTTTTTTGTAAATATTTTCATATTATACATATAAACACCCAGACCGAGACAAATTATACAATGTACAACTTGCCCCCGGTGGGAATCGAAACACGACCTCCCGAGTTCGCGGCAACGTTTGTTACCACTAGACTACTGAGGCGGTCGTTGTTTATACTGGATGTGGATATGATACTAGATCCTCACAAAAGACAAGATACAATGAGTACCGGTATAACAACTATTGTAGTAAAAGAACAAGAAAGTTCTTAACCCTAACTGTTATATTTAATAATATTAAGCCCATGAATGACTGTGCAAAAATGTCTAAAAGTTAATTTAAAAGAAACTTAACGTTGCATTTGCCAAGTAAGTAGATGACGCGCAGGAGCGGTTCCCGACCGCGGAATTGGTGTTTTTGGGAGACTTTAATGCTCACCATGCTCAATGGCTGGGCTCTCCCAAAACTGACCATGCGGGAAAAACCGCTCACGACTTTGCCCTGACATACGGTCTGACTCAACTGGTGACTCAAAACACCAGAGTACCAGATGTAGCCGGACATGCACCTTCCTTGCTGGACCTACTGTTGACGAGCCATGCTACCGGGTATAAGATGTCAGTTTTAGCACCGCTTGGTGGTTCTGACCACTGCCTGGTGGCTACGACAGTGCCACGCGCTCTGCCTCCTCCTCGTAAGGCCGTCGAGCGTATTGTGTGGCACTACTCGTCAGCAGATTGGGATGGATTGCGCGAATACTATGCATCCATCCCATGGAAGCAACGCTGCTTTAAGGACCACGACCCATCCAGGTCTGCAGCTGCAGTTGCTGATGAGATACTACTGGGGATGGAATATTATATTTCTTTCTCTAGGGTCATCAGTAACTGCAGAAGCAGACCCTGGTACAACAGCTACTGCGCCTCGGCAGTTGCATCAAAAAATGCAGCTTACCGAGCGTGGGTAAGGGGTCGATCTCGTTCCGATCCCAACACGAACTCCTTAAAGTCAGCCTATAACAAGGCTTCCAAGGTCTGCAGGAAGGTGTTTGCCAGGGCAGAGTCTCAGCGCATCTCTCAGATTGGCCGCGACTTAGCCGCGCGACCTGCTGGAGGTCGCAGTTTCTGGCAGCTGGCCAAATCTGTAGAGTCAAACTTCTGTCGCTCTTCTTTGCCACCTCTACGATATCCCAATGGATCATTGGCCCATACCGCTAAAGAGAAAGCCGACTACTTGGGCAAACTCTTTGCGGCCAACTCTCGACTCGACGACGGGAATGCGCAGCCCCCCACACTGCCAAATTGCGGCACTTCAATGCGCGAAATACGCATTAGACAGTGTGATGTGCGGGCAGTGCTCCGATCGCTTGATGTTCGTAAGGCTAATGGTCCTGACGGTATCCCAGCTGTCGTTCTCAAGAGGTGTGCTCCTGAGTTGACTCCAGTCCTCACGCGCTTATACCGTCTGTCGTACTCCTCTGGTGTTGTGCCGGACACTTGGAGGGTGGCTAACGTGCAGCCCATTCCGAAGAAGGGACATCGTTCGGACCCTTCTAACTACCGCCCTATTGCCGTAACCTCAGTTCTGTGCAAAGTGCTAGAACGAATTATCAACGTCCAACTTGTTCGATATCTAGAGGATCACTCCATACTTCATGACCGCCAATATGGCTTTCGTCCTAAGCGGTCAACGGGTGATCTTCTAGCATTCGTCTACCACGTCTGGGGTGAGGCAATGGATAAGTATGGCGAGTCTCTTGTGGTCAGTCTGGACATCTCCAAAGCCTTCGATAGGGTATGGCACAAGGCACTACTATCCAAGTTGCCGGCATATGGTCTGCCCCCGCAGCTGGTGGGCTGGATAACCGGCTTCTTACATGAGCGCAGCATTCGGGTCCTTGTGGATGGGAATGCGTCTGGGCTCATGTCAGTGAATGCCGGTGTGCCGCAGGGCTCTGTATTGTCCCCAACACTGTTTCTTCTGCATATCAATGACATGTTGACCCTTGGAAACATTCATTGCTATGCAGATGACAGCACGGTTCATGGGCGATACCTTAGTCCACGAGCTGTGGGAGCCGCCAAAGTAGAGGAGTTGCGCCGTTCCCTGACGATGGAACTGGACGGCACCCTTCGCAAAATTTCTGCGTGGGGTGCCCAAAACCTAGTCCAGTTTAATGCCAGTAAGACTCAGGCATGCGCGTTGACGGTCAAGAAGTCTCCCTACTCTCCTATTCCTACTCTTCAGAACACCGTGCTGGAACTTCAACCCAGCTTTAACATACTCGGAGTCGAAATACGCTCAGATCTAAACCACAGAAACTACATTGAGAGCATTACCAAAACAGCGTCGAAAAAACTTGGGATACTGAACAAGGTGAAGCGGTTTTTCCCGCCTGCTCTAAGACTTATGCTGTATAAAGCTCAGATAAGGTCATGCGTGGAATACTGTTCTTACCTCTGGGATGGCTCCGCTAAGTATCTTACAGATGCTCTCAATGTCCTGCAGAGGCGGGCAATTCGGATAGTGGACGACACCACAGTCTCTAAAACTCTCGAATCACTGCAGCTTCGCCGTGACGTTGCCTCTCTTAGCGTGTTCTACAAGCTATACCACGGCGAGTGTTCTGACCTTATCCCTTCTTCTCTATTCCGCAACCGAACTACACGCACAGGCCAAAATATGCATCCACATACCTTACCCACTATCCCTACGCGTACTCATAAATTTGGAGACTCTTACATCTGTCGCACGCTGAAGATGTGGAATGCTCTCCCAGCCAGTGTGTTTCCCCACTCTTATAACCTGGAGTCCTTCAAGCGAAGTGTGAAAAAGCATCTTGTTAGGCCGGCATAGTGGTAGAGACTGATGTCGGTCGTGGTGACCGGCGTCAGTTGCTCCCATTCTTGGACCTCGCGTACTGCTTACCATCAGGTGGGCGCGATGTCACATGTCGTGTCCAGTATAAAAAAAAAAAAAAAAAAAAAAACTACTAACAGTTACTTAATGTTGAATTAATTTGTGTTATGACAAATATAGTCTAAAACTTACTGCAATAAAGAGTATACTATTTTAAAAAATGGATATAGTATTTATCTGAATAAACGATACAATAATAATAATTAACGTAGACCAGCACACATACAGACAATTGCAAAAAGCTACAATCCTTAATATTTGCCGTAGTCAGAAAGTTTAAAGTTAAAAAAGCATGATGCTCACTTGGCCGAGGCCCGTGAACATCATTAGGTTAACCGGTTAAATACCGAGATTATTTAAGAATACACATTACATAATAATAAATAAAATACAGATATTTCTACTGTAATAACAAGTGTAAATATGATTGCTACAGTGATGTTTTTGCACTTTATTGTCGTAAAAATATGAGTCAGGCACGCGATCAATACGTCACACCCAAAAAATATTTTTATTTTAATAAACAATGAAAACGGTTAACCCACACTAGCATAACAGCGTACTGAAGCGAAGCGAGCAAAACGCACGACACGCACGCGCCACGTAGCTAGCAACAATGCGCCCTTAATTCGTTGATTGACAGTTACAATATTGAGTAAAGTGATGCAATATTTTGATGATTATCATATAGCGAAAGAGCGAAGCGAGGGTGCTCCGTATTATCGTTTCGCACGCTTCGTTCACCGCGCTTTATTGTAAAACTCATCTGTTCTTGAATTCACCCGCTCAAGTACTTTAAAATTTAGTTATACCTACTAATAAACATATTTTTTAAAACTATCTTCGTGGTCTAGCTGTCAAAAACTCAAAATTTAGATGTGGAGGTACCGGGTTCGACTCCTGGTCGGGACAAAATTATTTCTTTATGATATTTCTCAAGTTTGGTACACTAGGGACATCAACAAGCTTGCCACTTATCATTACGAGTATGTGCAAGTTTTATTTTGAAGGTTAGCTCAGCTGGGACAATCGACGCCATTTTAAACTTTGTTCGCTACATTTACAAAGGCTTAAGTTTCGTGAAACTCTGCCTAAGTACCTGACAAACACTTTTAAAAGTCTTAAACAATTCAATACACATATATACTTCAAGTAGACATTTTCGCATTAACTGCAGGTTCATATAAGAGACACATATCTGATCTGCTCAAGAATTTAGATCTGATACACTAAGGGGAATTGTTAAATGCATTATTTTATTTTATATACTTCTTATTTTTTGCTTTTCCCATTGTTTATCTTTTATCGCTTATAAATGTTGATTGCATAAAAAAATATGGATAATGTGGTTGGATATACTGTTGCTTACCTTAATTAGGTAATATTTAGTTAGTAATCTTCACTGTATGTTTGTTTTTATCCTAAATAAAAATAAAAAATAAGAATTAGGACCCACGTCTTAACAACTTATTCTGTAAAAAAATATTGACTTGTTTCACGATTAACTTCTTGTTATAATAAAAATATCAAAATTTTCATTTTAACTTATACACAAAAATAATTTTAAGATTTACATTACGGGGAAGTAGAAGAATACGAGTATTATGTTGTTTCAATGTGGGGAAAAAAATACATTCCATTGGTATCATAAAATACTACTGCTCAAGTCATGGTCTTGGTCTGGAATCATAACAGCTGGACTCGGTCTTGGTCTTGAATCATAACAGCTGGACTCGGTCTTGGTCTTGAATCATAACAGCTGGACTCGGTCTTGGTCTTGAATCATAACAGCTGGTCTCGGTCTTGGTCTTGAATCATAACAGCTGGTCTCGGTCTTGGTCTTGAATCATAACAGCTGGTCTCGGTCTTGGTCTTGAATCATAACAGCTGGTCTCGGTCTTGGTCTTGAATCATAACAGCTGGTCTCGGTCTTGGTCTTGAATCATAACAGCTGGTCTCGGTCTTGGTCTTGAATCATAACAGCTGGTCTCGGTCTTGGTCTTGAATCATAACAGCTGGTCTCGGTCTTGGTCTTGAATCATAACAGCTGGTCTCGGTCTTGGTCTTGTTCTTGCACTCCTAATCTTGGTCTTGGTATTAGTCTTGCGCAAGGGTCTCGCAAGACCCTAGACTGAAGACTGGAAACATATATTTGTTTCTAATTCCAGTAAGAAAACCTTGTAAGACTTTAGTGTCTGTCCGCAAACTAGTATCTCGAGAACTACTAGTCTGATTTACTAGAAATTTGCAATGGTTAAAGTATACATATAGTAACCAAGATTTATCAAAAAAAATATACTCTATATAATTTTGGAGATATTTTAATTCATCTAGAAAGAAAGAAAGAAAGAAAATACTTTATTTATCGCAACAATTACAATGGTTATATAAAAAATGAAAAATATGCAAGGAATAAATTTAAATGTAAGCCTATTCTATATACCGAAACATACAAACAGGTGTGGCGATAAATATGTGGTCAGCTCAGCATATGCTATAGCCGAGGCTGCAGCGCTGATTTTCAGCTGATGCCTTATGTTGGGTGAGTCACGGGTCGCAGAGATTTTATTTACTAAATCGGAAGGAGCACTAAATGTACAGTTTACATATATGTTTAACAAATTAGAATAGAATAAATAAATAATATTATGATAAATAATATAAGTCATAGTCAAGAAAAATAAAAACAATTGTATATTAATTAATAAATAGAATAAGATTAGGTAAGTTGCTGTGAAGTCTTTTGTAATATTAGCATATGCCTTTTGAGTGCCGATCTGAATCCTGCTAAGGAATGCATGTCCCGAAGCGGTGGAGGCAAGTTGTTCCATATTTTCACAGCAGCGTACCTCGAAACGCAGATGTCCTAAAACTCAAAATCTACTATAAGGATTGATATTTTTACCTCTGAACCCTAAAAAAGACAGATACAGTACAGTTAATTAATGAAAAAAAATATATAGTAGATATTCACAATGAAAATATAACCATTTTTAGCAAAATTGGGATAAAATGTCTGAGCAAGAGTCTTGCGAGACTCTTGCGCAAGACCAAACTAAGACTATGGTTAGTATTGGTCTTGCAAAAAAGAAAGAACAAGATCAAGAAAAAGAAAAGAAAGCCAACAATAGCTATCGTACTTAAGTGGTTTTTTTATGATAATAATTCAAAACTACTAATATAATTATTTATTTAATTTCATATACATTTCCGACGTCCAACGTTAGTTCATAAATAAACCACTAAAGACATTTCCCGTAATTCATTCATAACTCCACAAACAAGTCATAAATAATATTCGCTTAACACTATTTAGTGTCGCACGAAACCGTGACCGGGATCTAATGCATTCAAACAATAGTTTAAATGCTACAAATGACTTTTGTCCCTTGGGAGCATTCAACGTACACCCCAACGCGAACTTGGCTCGCCCTAAAGCTTACATAATCAACCATAATTGGCTAACCTACAGCAGTATTCAAACCAAATTCATTCAACAGAGATTTGTGAGGTGCGATCGACTATATTTATTATTCATACTTGCTTATTACTTAACTCTTTTTGTAGCCCGATTAACAAAGTACGCACATCAAAAAAAAAATGCAATTTTAAAACTCATTATCCTAGTAGAATAATTATTTCAACTCATAAAAGTACCCAATATAGCAGAAATTGTTATGGAATGTCAACAAAGATATTTAATAAGCTTCCAGTTACTATAAGGGAGCTGCAGGCTCAACAGAACCTCACGCTGCGTACCATTGTCGGCGCCACGCGCTATGTGAGAAATGACGTCATTCTCCGCGATCTGCGGATGGAAATACTGGATGAGTTCGTGCGCCGTCTAGCCAAGGGAATGTTCGCACGGGCAGAGAGGTCAAATTTCCCACTCGTGAGAGATCTGGCCCCTCTGCACGCTAGACCTCCTCGCATGGCGCGCGATTTGATAGCCTGATCACGATGACATTCCGCGGCCTCCGCCGCGCCCGCTCGTATTAAATTTAACCTATAATAAAGGTTCCCACGCCCTGTCCGTAGTTACGTGCAGCGAATGCTATTTTTGTTAGGAGGCCAACACCTCGTTACAAATTCCCGTCTTCCCCCGGAAGGGGGGGGTCTGAGATGACTTAGTAAGTAAGTATAAGGGAGCTGCCACTAAAACTGTTTAAATTAAGAGTCAAACAAATGCTGGTTAATAAATGTTTTTTTTATTATTATGACAAAAGAATACCTAGACACCAAGCTCGACAAAGTCATGTGACTAAATAAATAATTGTATGCCAGAAATAGCGAAGCATGTGGTATAATTACATATAACAATTTACATTTCGAGGTACATGCAATGTTTCTGATTAATAAATTATTTCATTTAAGTAACAAATTATATAAAATAATCTATATATTGTGTTCTTATAAACTGTCTCCGTAATCTAGCGGTTAAGTCCGTGGTTTTAGACGCGTTGGTACTGGGTCTGATTCCTGGTCGGGACACAATAATTTATTTGTGATATTTCTCGAGTTTGGTACGCTAGAGACATCGACGATCTTGCTACTTGTTATGATGGGCCTATAGTAAAGTTGGCTAAATGTAGATACATATATGGGTATTGTAACGATTTAATGATATCGTCGTCCCGTATGTCCATCGCGTCATTTCTCTTATTTATCGTATTTATTGGGCAAGTATTTCATTATTTTAAAATATAAGGCGGTAGTAGAAGTGTTGTTAAAACTTCCTTTAAAGGCCGCTCCAGCATGTACCAATGAGAAATATACTCTTCTTAGTCTAGTGTAGTGACTAAGAAGAAGTAGATTACGTTTCTTCTTCTCCGTCGCTACACTCTTAGCAGAGTGGTGGTCATCGTCACTTGAGTGTCAGTGACACGCTTAGCAAGCCGTCACCACTCATCTCAAACTGCAGTCTTTCTGGCACACTCATGTAGGGAGTGATCCATTGCTGCTTTAATTTGGTCCGTCCATCACATCGGAGACTTACCACGAATCTTCTTGCTATCGACATTGCCCTAAACTATCAGGCGCTCAATTAATGTATCTCCACGCCGCGACACGTGTCCGAAGAAAGTGAGAATGCGTGATTGTATGATTGAGGAAAGGGGCTGTCTTATCCCTAGTTCCTCCAGGATAAACTTGTTGGTTCGGAACTCCGTCCATGATATACCTAACACCACCACATCTCTAGAGAATCCATTTTATTTATTTTTCACGCCGGGTCCATGTCTCTGCAGCATACAGGAAAATAGAGATCGCAATAGCTCTGATATACGTAATATATTTGTTAAATAATCACAACATCACCATTCCATTGCCTCGGAGAGCACGCTAATGCATGTCGGTTCCAGTTCCATTAATACCAACTTGTAGAATCGTCAAGAAGTAGGTTGAGAGGCGTGGCGATTTCCAAATTCTCCAAAATTTTATAGAATGATGTATTCTACGGGTTGCATTAATTATGATTGAAATATTTGGTAGTCTATTGAGTACGCCTAACCTAAGATACCTACCTAATCTGAAATACAAAATTCATACCCATACATAATAGAGGTGGCGTAGAAATCAAAATGAAAAGCGGCGGCGAAAATTAGCCCAAAGTGGCTTTTGTGTCGTCGGGGAGCACCCTGTCGCATTTAAATGAATACTCCTACCCTTTGTGTGAGGGAGATAGGTGTATAATAGCCTGGAAGCAATGGGAGGGAAGTAAGCGCCCTTCAGACCATACGGATATAGCTGTGCCTCTAGAATATTCTATAGCCTTTGGTTTTACAAAACATAATACAAAATTCTGATGCGAATTCCGTTATTCGTAATTCTAGGCACGTGCTGTATTACTTTGGTCATCATCTCATACTTATTACGACGACCGGAGTCTCCAGTTGATGTTATTATAAATACTTAGCATGATATGATCGGAATAATAAAGCTAAGGCTAAAGAAGACATTGAGTTGTTTTGCACCAGACGCGGTTGCGGGCCCGTATTTTCTGTATAATGCAAATACTCTCTGTAAAATGGAGAATCGTGGCGTGGCTCTAGCGTTTCCCGCTGTATCAGTGGAAAACAATGTGCCGTTTGCGGTCAAAGGAGACGCTATTTTGTCATTAGTTCTCGATGTGTTATCACATCAACACACCATTTCATAATGTATATTAACGTCGATCAATTAATTTATTTAGTACAAGATAGAGCAGTAGATGAATAACCCCCCGACTTGCGATATGCCCCCCAATTCGGGTACAAACCTGCGATCTCGTGAGTTTTAGAATGGTGCCACGGGCGCACAACCACGACGGACTCGGGTGAAGACTGCTTAAGTATTATTAACCATCACGCATACTTTTAGAGACTGCAGCAGAAGTCTCGTTCTTGCTATTTTCACGGACACTGTTAATGTCAACCGCCATTAACTTAATATTCATATAATATTGAAGCTCGACTATGCTTAGCCAAACTCCGACTAAATCTAGAAAGAAATCCACTACTTTGACAATCTAAATTTTGCTACAAGTCAGAAGTCAGTTAATAGGACTTACGAGAAGAAGGTATTTACTATATTATTATTATTATTAAAGAACTAACATCACTATATGTAATAACGAATAAAATTATTTGCATAATGCACGTTTTGGTATTCGCATTTTATGTTGAACCGATTAAGTAGTGGAGACCAAGGAAGTAAGCGAAAACGCAGAGTGTGACGACGCTGGATGATGGTAGGAGATCGTGTGAAGCGGCGAGTTTTGAAGAGGCCAATATCGTGCAGTGATTTTTTTCTGATGATAATGATAAGAAGTTAAAATGACAATAGAATTTCTATATTTATATATATTTAGGTACGATTTACAAATACATTGCCTACCTACCTTGTTTTGGAGTCTTCATCTTTGCCATAGTATGAGTAATTGCAGTCTGTTTTTAATTGGTCTCTTTGAAAATGTGAATGTCTGAGAATGTTCAGAGCTTCTTTCGTCAAAGTCGCCATTTTTACGGACCAGTACGCATAAGTACGAAGTGCCATTTGCTATGATAGCCTTAAGCGGTGCTTTGTGTCCCCATTGTAGCTTTGATGTCCCTTGAGCAGGAGGCAAGTGTGCACAATAACTGGATGCGGCATTTAATGGAAAAATGCAGATGTTATTTATATCCAAGTAACTATAGATACATTGCTATTATATTAAAAGTTAAGTTTATTTTATATAATGTGTTATAGAACGTCCTGCCAATAATATTATTCGTGGGAATTGTTAAAAGCTTACTTGTTAGAATTATACCTCCAATACACGTACTATTTGATATACTAGATGACACGGCTTTTTTATTTGACATATTATTACACTTTTTTTGCATAGCCCGAAAGTTTCAACTCCAATAAGCTGAGTGTATTTCCGCCGTTTGAGGTTTTTTGTAATGCAGCAGCGCCTGGGTCCTTAGAGGTCTAAGACAAGTCGGAAGGCGCCAGAGTGTCCACACAGGTGGCATCCCACACTAAAGACAAACCTATCCTCCATGGAACCAGCGTCATTACATCGGGCCTCTTCTTCATTCTAATACTTTTTTTTGTGTAGAAAAAATATTGGCATCCGGATTTAAAACATACTCATACAAGTAACCATTTTGTAGGTAGCTGTAAGTTTTTCTTAAAGAATAAATAAATAAATTGTGTCCGTATGATTCCCCTAATGCTAACTTGGAAGCTCGTTCCCAATGCAAAGGCCCCATAAAGTACAACGAAACGAACGATAAAATCTTCGTGACTCGGTGTGTAAAGTTTTCATTACCGCTTGGAGCATTTTCACGGTTCACAGGCTGCCATAATATTATTTAGCTTCACTGCGGCTTCTGACAAATAGTTTTGACGCTTCTTGTGCTTTTGATCTGCTCGCTAATGAGAGATCCAATTTGCAGTTGTGTTCGTGGCACACCCCTTCAAACCACAATCACGCCATGAGATTATAAATGCTAGACGATTTAATATAATTTAAAATATTTTTATGTTATTTATTCTTGACAAAAAAGTGTAGGTATTAATAAATAAAAGTAATTAAAAATTAAAAGTATTATTACGACTGTGATGTTAGAAAATAACGCTTTTTTAAAAGTAGGTAGAAGTTGTTAGCGTATTTGAAAATATGAAAAGTGAATATTATTCGGATAACCGATCGGTGTAGATTATTAGACCGCTATTAGACTTATCTTAGACTATAAGTCAATGCGCACAACTAAATTAAAAATATTACATATTCGACATACTTCTTCCGCTAAGTCCGTGGATTTAGACGCGGAGGTAACGGGTTCAATTCCTGGTCAGGACGCAATATTTTATTTAATGTGTTTGTGAGATTTTTTTAATTTGGTACGCTAGAGAGATCAACAAGCTTGCCACTTGTCATGGATTATAGTAAAGTTGGCTAAAGTAATTAAAATTAAAAGCTTCGTTACTGACTTAAAATTATGAAGTCTTGTACGCTAGAGACATCGACGAGCTTGCCACTTCTCAAGTTAGCTAAATGTGAATTCTTTAGAAAGCGTCGTTTTTGACCACGTGATACGTTTGAGATGATACTTTAGTCGATTTAAACTAAACTCGACACTCCTCATTATGTAGAAGAACTTTAAAATGTACGATAAAATGTTGGTGAGACTTTGATTTATTAATCTAAAACTATTGCACGAAGACAAAGACGGCTTTTAATTCCGCTACGACAATTTATCGTAGACAACTTTGATAGTTTTATTGTTAGTTAGCAGTGCAATGTAGTATTACCCCGCGTTCGTTTTATAGCATTTCCAACATCTCGTAGCAACTTCATAAACCAGCGCGAAATGTCGTTTTTGTTAAGAAATACCATTTTTTATAACAATGCTAACATTTCTTAAATAAAACAAGAGATTGAGGCTACTTTTTGACAAGTATTTTCGTTCATGTTTTATCATACCGTGGCATCCTACACACATGATATTATTATGGTCTTTGAATTTATTACATAAAATCGTTTAAAAGACCTTTTTAACAAATATAATAGAAGTATATAAAAATGATAAACAAATCATTTTATATGTTAATGACATCTGTCAAAAAGTAAGATCAATACAACATCCCTCTTTTCAACACGGTACTGACATACGAAATTAGCATCAAATGTTAGAATTTTCATTAAACGAACGACTTGTGCTAAAAAAAGTGGTATTTTCATGCTAACATTTCTTAAAACGAACGCGGCTATTTACACACAAGTTACCTTTACCTAATTTTATATTTAAGTCTACCGGCTTCCTAAATATAAATTAACGCATCATTTAATTAAGCTTCAGTAAAAGCGCACATAATTGTCTGTCAAATAATTACAAACCCTTCTGGCTCACCAACCTGTCTGGCCAGCGTGGCGAGTGTAGGCCAAATTCTCCATAAACTTCTGGTAGGCCCAACAATTCAGGTCTAGAACTCTGTGTTCTAGGGGCTGCTATAAATAATTTAAACTAATAAAAAAATACCTATACTTAAATTAAATCTAAAAAACATCGATGCATATAGATAAGCCTATTCAATACAAAACGCACTCTTAAAAACGTGCCGCTTGCTTTGTGTACCTACCAACTTTGGGGGGCAATTCTCAAGCAAGCCACATGCTTTATTCATCGGAAATTATATCACAAAGCATACAAAAAGACTGGTTTTACTCGATATAAATATTAATATTAGGCGCTCGACTTCGATTGGTTTTACGGGAACGTTTTTATATCAGTGAGGGCCTATCTATATACATCGATGATAAAAAATAAATTATAATTTAATCTATTTAAAAAAATGTCCTCTAGAGACGTAGCATCAGAGATAGTTCCAAGGAGACTGGCAACATTTTCCTTCTGTTAGCGGGTAAAAACGTTTTTAGAAAAAAAAAATGCCAGCCTTCCTGTCTCCAGATTTCTCCTTCTCAAAGTTCTTAGCTTATTATATCTTGTATTAATAGGTAATTATAAAATAACAGTGAGAACATTTAAATTTCGAATTACCAAAAAAAATGTGTATTAGTAACCTGATACATATCTAGCTAAATATGAATATCGCGTCTGTTATTGCGACTTAGTAGAGTAAATATTTCCGCTTGGGATTGATTCGAGACCACAACAAAGCACTATTCGCGTAACCTAAACCGCATATTGCCATTAAAATAAATTTCTGTGCAATACGTTAGTCGCCAATGCTCCTATCACGTTTCAAATGATTGATGCCTGCCGTAACCTGGAGGGATCGAACAATAGATTCGATGGCGATATTCTGGCTGCAACGTAGGTATTACGTTAGTGGTTACATATGAATTTAGTCACCTATAGGTAGTTCTACGTGCATTATTATACCTGATATTATTTAGCGGTAGTGCCTGAATAGTTAAAACGCCGACCTCCAAACCAAGGATCGTAGGTTTTTTAAAATTAAATTTCTTTCGTACATTTCCCATACACTTACAACTCCTCAGTACATTCGGACGTCCGATTACATTAAGCCATCGCGGTCCCGAGTCCCGTGAAATCGTTTGGAAATAGTAATTGAAATATATTTTAACTTATACCTTCGCCTTGATAACACATTTTGCCAGCTTTTTTTTCAGTAGTACAGGTTTCCAGGATGGAAGCGGATCTTTTGGAGTGAAGATCCAAGACTAGGTGATGATGATGTTTATACCAACGCGTTCAATATGTGTTTGCGGTGGCAATCTACTTGCGTTAAAGTCATTCTCTATTATATGAATGATGTCTACTTGGACTTTTTTTTCGGTGATAGCTGGTATCCCGCAGGGTGGCGTCCTATTTCCATTGCTCTTCTTTATTTCATTTAATCGTTCAAATATACTATATTTTTAATAGGAAATAAGGTACAATGATTTAAAAAAAAAAATAATAATAATTAAACTAAAAACTAAAACATCGTTCAAATTATATACTTCAGTTCCTACCATCTATAATGGTCAATTTACAACTTTCCTTGCATTTCGACGCTGTGGATATACTCGTAGATAGGATGCTAGTAAGGATGAACAGTGACCTAGAAGACATTCGTATATGCCTGCCAGTGCAACAGACTACCACTGACTATAAGACAGGCTCCTTCCGTTCATATCTTCAAACATTTACTTACCACATACTTTTTTCAAAAACAGTACAGTAATAACCAAATCTATACTACATTTTTATTTTTCTTATTTCTTATGTAACATTTATATTTGTGTGTTATTATTTTTATTGAAATATATATAGGTATATGTTATTACAACCTTTTATGTAATATTATTATGTAAGTGTATAATATAAAATAAATTTGTACCCATATATAACTTTCCACACTCCGAAAGGTTGGTTATCAGAAAATGTTTAGTCATTAGGCCCGCCTTAGTACGTTTTTAGTGCAATAAAGTATTTTAAATTAAATAAATAAAATGCTCTGAGAGTCTAAAAAGTTAACCTGTTAAAAGTTCCTTTAAATATTATTACAAGGAAAATACCATCTTTTCTCTTTTACTATTTATTTCAGACAGACATTGACATAAGATAACAAATTAGACTAGGGCTTCTGGTTAAGTCCGACAAAACACATGTCATGATCATCGGGTCTAGGCAGATGTTAAGCAGATTGAACATGGAATATCTCTCCTCATTATTGTTTAACAATTTTAGCAGTATATTATAATTAGTATTATATTTTTATTTACAAATATTTTTATAATAGAAGTGCGATGTATGGATGTACACTAATTTGCAGTGTTCAAATTATGTTGACCAAAATATGATCGAGGCCGCCCGAAAGGCGCGAGTGTGAATGGTGTAATTTTGTGTTTTACATTGCATGTTATTTTATACCAAGCTTGTGTTTAACTTAACTATAACACGCAGTACTCGTGTATATAATATACTAAATATAAAAAAAGGTATTAATGAAAGCGGATAAGTACTGAACACCTTGTGAAGTAGCGCAACGCGTGGCCTTGAACGCAGTGATTTGAGCTTCGTTATAGCGCTTGCCTACCTAGTTCTATATTATATACTAATATTAGGTATTGTATAAACCTGGCCATTTTGTTTGTACTAATTGAATTTTCTGATAACATCGTTACGGTGAATGATCGCAATGAAAATCCTTCGCATTACGTCTAATATTAAGATATTAAACGACGGTTTCTTTAACAAAACTACAACAAGAGTCTCCCGTCCCTGAACCCAGAGACCGAAAGAGATGAAATCAAAAATATCCAACAATCAAAAGAAGATTCAACAATGTTGCTTTAACACTAACAACGCGTGAAATCTGATTGTGAACATCAAAGAGGACAATCAGATTTTCGAAATGCCATTTTTTTGTTTTAATTCCGACTTTGTGTTGAGGTGTTGTAGTGTTATTTTTGATTGTATGTCGGGTGCGAGTGGGTGATAGGGGGCCGCGTAGATTGCGGCTCATCCTAAGTACAAATGGCCAATATTGTCTGGCAGGAGATTGCGATGCGATTTGAAATAATCTTTCTCCGTGTGCCGTTGGCTTTAATTATATAACACTTTTCTGCGTTAGATTTTTAAATTATGTTTACCTTCCCTGTTTCTTAATTCTATTTGAAATTAATGTTTTTTCGTGTGTCGTAAATGTTTTATAATCATGGTACATAGATGCACTCGTACGATGTTTTATAATAATATGTTATAACTAAGTTATCTAACTTTTTGTAATTTGTTGAATCTATTATTGATATTTTAATTAATTAATTTGTTACAGGATATGGCGGCAATTCGTTATCAGCGATGTCAAAATCCACTTTGGATGCTCACTCACATTTACGCCAACCAGGTATGTTTTTTTTATTTAGTAATATAGGCGTGGCAAATTAAACAGATATATGGCTGTGTAGTCACATGTCGTGGTCAGATGGTGACCATCTCTGGATAAACATTTCTGCCAAATTTCATCACTATGTATCAATGAGAAATACATTTTTCTTACGTACATTTGTTATAGATTTACAACACCACGGTTCCCATGCCTCGGAGAGCGCGTTAAGCCGTCGGTCCCGGTTCCACTAATACCAACTGTTAATAAATTAGCATCAGACCCTCGCCAACCTGTCTGGCCAACGCGGCGAGCGTAGGCTATATTTTCCAGAAAATTCTCCCATCTCCAACAGTGGAGGTCTATGAATTGTGTTCTGGGGGCTGTAATGTGATGATACCTACGTGACGAATTGTATAAACTCCCATTGTTGAAATCGTTTTTAAATACAAAATATAGAACAGTACCCGTAAATGTGAAAATGTTTAAAACCATTAAATTATAAGTTGGTACTAAAATATAAATTAAACAGTGAAATTAAAACTAAAAAAGGTTTACTTATACAAACTATCAATCTAGCAAACTGCCTCCATAGTCGAGCGCTTAAGTCCATGGATTTTAGAATCAGAGGTACCGGGTACAATTCCTGGTCGGGACACAGTAAATAATTTAATTTATTTTTGACTATTGAGCTTATCACTTGTCATGATGGGCCTATAGTAAAGTTGGCTAAATTTGAATTCGCTTCATAAAAACAAGCATGGTTTTCGACTACCCCGGAAGATCCCTTCGTGATAGTACTTTTAATATATATAAATATCTATAATGTCTTTTATTTCATGTTAATTGTACATTTAATACAAATCGACTCTGGCTCCATTGATATATGTACGAGTAATATATTTATTTAATCATATTTTATTAGGGGTTTTTTGATTCAAGTCAGCCCCATCGTAACTTAACCTAAATCAACAAACAATAATCAGTTTTCCATCTGCCTATTGTTATTATAAATATTTAAAATATTAAATACTAACATAGAGCTGATTGGAAACAAATGTCAGCTAGCACCGAATTGAAGGCACCCGTATTGTATGGATTCAATTTTAGATGTTGTGGCTCCATTAATATAAAAATCACACACGGAGAGCGATACATAATTTTCATTGCCTTCTTAGAACTTTTTTTTTTTTTCAATACAAAACTTGAAAGCGTATACTGTGCACATTTGGAATATCGATAAGGTTTGCCGTCTCTCCCTAAGGTTTGTTCGCCAAACAATCTCGCTGGTTCTGTTTGTTGTCTACGGTCAGTTACACACGGCACATAAAAGCTTATTTATGTCCAAGCTTCATTGTGTCCAAACAGATTCTTTTTCGGGCTAGAACACCCACGATTGTGTGCGAAGTAAAACGAAGTGCACCGAGACAAAATTATTGCTGAACCCTGACATTGACTTTACTATAGAATAGTCTGCCAACATTAAATTCAATTGCTATTGTATAAATAGTTCTTTCATTTATATGTACTCAGTTACGAAAAAGAATAGCTACCACAAAAACCTATATGCAGACTAGGCCTACAAACTGAAATTGTTTGAAGAAAATTATTAACACATCAGCCACTATAATATTACCATTAACCTTAATCTTTACTAAAATTATATTAGTGCAAGTAGTACTACCAATGCGTTGAAGTCTTCGATACAAAGCAATAGTAATAATAATACTAACACAGATGTGACAAAATAAAACTTAAGAGGGTTTAACGCGTTTGCCTACTTGCAGAAAAAAAGACTGGACAGTATTACGTTATTAAAATAATTCAAACAGACAGACAGACAGTGGGGTCGCCTGGACGACCTGGACGAATGCCTAATAGGCCTGGGTTGGGGATAGGGTCATTCCGCCGTTATTCCCTGCTGGATTTCTGCGGGTAACTACCCGTTGGTAATTCATGCACTTTTAGTGCTGGGCCCTGTTACTAGTATATACCATGTGGCTCACGAACCCAGGGGGCTAGATTCGAATGCTTTAGCTCTCCTCCAGGAGTACTTCCCTGTCACCCGTTGAGGGGCCGTGCGCATTACGGAGCGATATTCTGGGAATGCTTGAAGTGTCCGTTATCGGCCCGATAAAATATACGTATAGTCAGGCCAACGACAAACTCCTCAATAGTAGGCATCTCCAAATCTCGAGCTATGACGGAATTACGCACGAACCACGGCGCTCGGGAATCTACTCTGAGCGATATGCTGCTTTTGGATCTTGTCTAAGTTGGTCTTGGCCAGAAGGTTGTGCCAGGCTGGAGCAGCATAGGTGAGACGGGAACGGATGAACATCTTGTGGATCCGGACATTCAACCAGAACGGCAAGCTGGAATTCATAACAAAATAAAAATAAAAAATAAAATATTTCCAGACAGGTCACACAGCGCCATCTAATTTCCGTGGTAAGCTACGAGGCTTGTGTTACGGAAACTAGATGGTTGATAAACTACATATTATAATTTTTTTGTAAATATATACATATTATACATATAAACACCCAGATCGAGACAAATTATACAATGTACAACTTGCCCCCGGTGGGAATCGAACCCACGACCTCCCGAGTTCACGGCAACGTTTGTTACCGCCTCCGTGGTCTAGTGGTAACAAACGTCTAGTTATAGCGTGTGATAACCAAACATAATAACGTGGGTTTTATTTTAGCTTACTACGGTCTAATTTACAAGCATTAGAAACTTTATTTCTATTATTAAGTGGTAATAATAATAGAGTAGCAAGCATGCATTACGTTAAGGCTTGTAAAGTCTTATAATTATATCTTACCTATAGTGTAGTTAACTTAACATAACCTACTAATTGTTATTAGTTGTAAACTAATTTAAGAATTTGCATTCATTAACTTAATGATATAGAATTGAATTTCAGGAGTAAATACAGTTTATCACGTTTTTTTATTTTATATTGTGGACTTTATTTACTTTACCTTAAGGCCTTAAATTTAGATGCAAAATCAATTTCATTTCTCTTTCGCAAATACTTACTTTTTAGTTTCGGAAAACCAACAGTTTTTTTTAACTTTGTATGCTCTTACTTAAGACTAATATTAGATAGAAAAACTTTATAATTTTTGTAATAGTTAAATTTCTGAATTATCAGTTGCATTCCTTTTTGTTTGTCATAACCTAAAATAATAACTTTTTAAATCTTTAACTAACACTTTTGTATGTTATAAAATTAATAACATATAAATAAATATTTCCAGACAGGAATCGAACCCACGACCTCCCGAGTTCACGGCAACGTTTGTTACCACTAGACCACGGAGGCGGTCAATAGAAATAAAAAATAATAATTATATATAATTTTAATTTATAAATATAATTATAGCCAAAGATAAAACCTATAAGTATAAAGTAAAGTAAAGTATCATCACGACTGTTTCCCTTTCGGGGTGGTCAGTAACCACGCTTATAAATAAGCTGATTCAAACTTAGCCAACTTTACTATAGGCCAATCATGACAAGTGGCAAGCTCGTCGATGTCTCCAGCGTACCAAACTCGAGAAATATCACAAATAAATTAAATATAAATAAATGTATTTATTTACAATAATATAAGAATACTTTTAAAGTATTCTTATGGCAATAGTTGTAACTGTCAATACTATCCCGCCGCGCGGCGCCGTAGCAAGCCATGTAAAAATATGTACCACAATTTATCACTTCACTTAAAATACCCCTAAGGACTTAGGGCTGGTAACGGAATCCTTCCTTAGTGACATTACTTCACTTAAATACCCGTTTTCCCATACGATTTTGAGATTTAAGTTAAGTAAGAATTGAATTACGTAAATTTGACTTTATGATCGCCTATAAATAATTTTCTCGACTTAAGATCAACAGTTACCGTCCCTAATTCCCCAAAAATCTTGTGTTCATCTCTTGAGAATGTTTTCATTAACCGTCGAGCCTTAACGATCATCAAGCTAACTAGACCCCACTTTACTGGCTACGTGATACTTTTATTTATTAAGCCCAGCCTTTGATTTTCGCGAGAGAACTATTTTCCGGTTTCACCTTAACTGCATAATCTTTGCTTCGTATTTCATTAAATTCGAAAAACTTCCATGTATATTTAGAAAAAAAAAAATTATTTAATTGTAAATAATTTTAATTAGCACCTTACAATACATACATACATACATTTCTTCACGCCAGATCCCTTTCGGGGTAGGCAGAGACAATTGAGCGCCACTTGACACGATCACGACATCTTTCGCTTCGTCGACATTCATCATCCTCTTCATACATGCCCTTTTGTTACGAAAGCTTTTCAATGTACGAGCCTTCAGCCAGTGTTTTATTTATTTGATCGTGATATGTGAGTCTCGGTCTGCCAGGGCCTCTTTCGCCCACAACTTTCGCATTATATATCTGGTTCGTCAATCTTTCATCGCTCATCCTTTCAACATGCCCGAACCATCGTAGCATGCCTTTCCTTATTTTTGTCCCTATGCTTTCTTTTATACCCACCATTTTCCGTATTTCGACGTTACGTATGCGGTCCGCCAAAGTGACGCCGCATATCCGACGCAACGACCTCATTTCTACTGCATTAACCCTACTCTCATGCGTATTCTGACATATCCACGTCTCGCTTCCATACATAAGTGTTGGTACTAACATTGCATTGTGTATGGCGAGCCGAGCTTTGTCATTGACATTTCGACTGCCGATCAGTGACCCCAGGCACCGTTAACACTATTTCCCGCGTTCACTCTTCGTTCAACATCCCTATCATACTTACCATCCGCAGTGAAAACACTGCCCAGATATATAATTTCATTTACTTGTTCTAGAATTTCATCATCAATCTTTATCGCCATGTTTGTCATCATTCTTTTTTCAAACACCTTCAGTACCTTAGTTTTTCTCGCATTCAAACGGAGTCCTTTTTCTGCACATCCTTCTTTCATTTCTGTGACTAGTAATTGCAGTTGTTGTTCGGACGATGCCATAAGAACGGCATCATTTGCATAAAGCAGGCAGTTTACCACTAGATCACTCATATTCACCCCACAGTTACTCTCTCTCACTCTTTTTAGGCATTTGTCGAGATATAGAGTGCATAATACATACATGTATTACTCACTCTACCTTTATTTAAATCTTTGGTGCAATATCTGGGACGTTAACTAAAGTCCAATCCTTAGTAGGTGTTTTTTTTTTGACACTGGGTGTTTAACTTTGAAATCAACAGAGACGACGAAACATGTGTATAGTAAGCTGGGTCTTACTGCTAATTGTTGAATGGTGCAAACTAACCTTACTTCTCTATATACTAACCTATATATATATATATATATATATATATATTTATTTGTATTGCCAGTGTACTTCTTAAGTAAGCGTATTTATTATTATTATTATAATCACAGCCAATAGAACACCTAGTCCTTTAGTTGCTACTACTACAAGTTATTCCTGTTGCTAAGATATTTTTACATCGCGCTCACCATCCGGTAAGACGCGAAGTCAGAAGACGTGCACAATACAAGTTTTTTTTTTCCAGGATTTTGCGATGTCTCTCATACGTCTACAATAATGATTACAAATCTAGTTTACATGTTTTAATTATTATAATCTTAGTAAGCTTATGAAATAGGAGTTTGATATTGCGGTTAACAGCGTGCCCTCTCCGGTTTCTTTGCGGTTAAATCTCATTTTGGGGAGGACGACAGAAGTCAAACAGTATCTCGATTACATTGACGCACGTCGCGTCGTGGCGTCATATAAAAAGGTGTTTGTACTCGTGGCAGGCGCGTGCCTCCTGTCGCACGACTGACGTTTCTATCGCGATTGACACGATAATGGTTCCCATGTGTAATATGTACTTGTTAATACCTAATATCGATAGACATCTATACATTGACCTACGTAAGAACGAGACAATTATACAACTCATAATCCCACGGTTAGCCTACAATCGGCCTACTACGCTAACTACGCTGGCCAGACGGGTTGGCGAGTGTCTGATATCAATTTTAATGACAAATACTCGTATATGGACGATTCTCAATTTGGTAATTAGTAAAACGGGATTAATAGACTCTCTGAGTCACGTGTTGTAAATCTATTAGAAATGTAATTATCTCTATTGGTATATGCCGGAGTTACAACCGCGACATTTTTATTTTAAAGAAATCTTTTTACAACCGAGCCATCATGGCTGTTTATTTAATGTGCAATAAAACATTTATCTGTGTATTTATTAAGATACGATACGATATTCTAGATACGAGGTGACTTTGTACTCCGACATATGGCTTCTTAGGAAAATTTGTTTGTTTCTATCAATAGAATCACATATTAGTCTAACATAAGACTAACCGAAGAAAATCACTCCGTAAGTAAAGATAGACTTTTTCTCTAGGTTGTAGATGAACAATTATTTTGTTAAATGCCCGGATCCAACATATAAATCAACAATCGTATTTTAATTATTTGGAAGCTGTTCCGATACAACGAATTGGACTAGCGTTAGTCAAAGCTAACTGTTTTATTGCATAATTCTTACCCGCAGAAGCTTGACAGCACAAGCAACTTTCTACTAAACAAACAAGGGGATGCGAAACTAAACCAAGAAATCAAAGCGCACGATGTTTTTGTAGGCAGGTCGTGCGTGCGCCACCTCCACGAATGTTTTTTCACGCAGAACATTGTCTTTTGGTAGATTTGGACAAGCCGCGCCTTGTGACGCAACGCAACCCTTGCTACTGATTGAACAAAAGTGTTAGCTTTATTTGCGTGTTCACTCAACCCGACACAACCCGACCTTCATTCGCAGAACACCTTACCCTGTTTATTATCTGTACTATGATGCTGTTGATTTTCTGTTGAATGAAAAACATATAGAGAAAAATAGTAGGGAGGCTGCTAGCGGTTAAGTCCGTGGATTTAGACGCGGAGGTACCGGGTTCGAGTCCTGGTCGCGATACAAAAAAAAATCTTTTATTTCTGATATTTCTTAAGTTTAATACGCTAGAGACATCGACGAGCTTGCCACTTATCATGATAAGCTGGCTAAATGTGAATCCGCTTCTTAAAAAAATCGTGGTCCTTGGCTACCCCGGAAGGAATACTGTGGTGGAATACTTTCCTTTTTTTAAAAAAAAAAAAACCCTCTATTAGTTTAACACTTTTACAAAATAATAATAATAAAAAAGCTTTATTGCACAAAAACTAAAATAACTTAAAATTAATGTGCACAGGCGAGCTTTACATACATCTAGCATTGCAGAATCCAATATTTTCAAAGACTTTATTGTCTAAGTGTACTCTTAGAAATATAGTCTATCAACTAACAAGCGAATAAAATTAATTCCAGCCTGATCCCGAAACGTGCCAAAACACTTTACTGGGTTTTACTGGATTTATCTGCACGATGGATACTTTCCCGCCCCGGCAGACTGAGCATATAAGCACCATCAGTCCGCTTACCACTTATTTTTTATTCCCGTTGAATGTTCGAGTATGTGACATTTCCACTTATATTTTTAAATATAAATAGAGGATAATCGTTATAAATGTTTATGCTATTATTATCTGTCTAAAATTAGGTATATTAAATTGAAAATATGTCCATAATATTTGTAATCATAGAAAGTTGATAGACTACAAATATCTAAAGTACAGTCAGACTTCATAAATCTATTTTTAAAAAATGGGTTGTGCGAAAAAGAAAAATATAAAAGCGATAAACCCTCTCAAGTACATTTTTATCAGCGCCAAGTCAGTAACAACCTCTGCAAAGTTGCACGAAATTAGCGAAAATCAATTACAAGTCAATAATCGTAAATCTAAGAAACAGATAGGGATGTCAAAATATATATTTGTCGGAGGAATTTTATTGAATCTGTGACCAGCGTGGAGGCGCAATCAAATAGCTAATGGAGAGGGGACCCGCTCCCAAATGCACTAACGACTGGGGGAATAGCCCCAAGAATAATGCACAGAAATCGATTAATTATCCTTTTATTATTATTATACTTACGGCCTTTGTTCTCAAAAATTAAATAACAGTCAGAGAAAGTTAGATAATTCTGATTATGTCCTGCAGTCGTAGTTTTTTAAGCGCAAAAGTTTTATAAAGGAATCATTTAACTAAAGAACACTGTCACTATCAACTGCTATCAGAAGTATAACCACGACCGGTATCCCTTTCAGGGTGGACATTAACCACAGTTTTAATTAAGCGGATTTTCTATAGGTCCAACATGACAAATGGCAAGCTCGCTGATGTCTCCAGCATTCTACACTAGAGAAATACCATCAATAAATTAAATCAGACCAGGAATCAAACCAGATACCTCCGCGTCTAAATCCACGGACTTAAGCACTAGCCCACGGAGTCAGTTAAGTTAGAAGAAGACATTTTTTTAGCATTCCATGAATTCACCGTCCGGGTGCCGGGTACATCGTGTGGATAAAGAGAGAAGAAGATTGGACCGACTATAGACTGGTTTACATAGGAGGCCTTTTTCTTGCGTATTGCGAGTGAGAATCTTGCTCACCATCCACGATTCTACTTCTCTCCCTGCCCAACCAAATACTTTATGATTTCGTTAATGCCGTCTTGGAATAAATGTAAATGGCAGACCTGCTTGCAAAGTTTTTGTTCAAATTCCTCTCGCACCAACTTCCACTGCGTAAACCTGAGTATTGAATCCGTTCCAAGTTTTTAAAGCTCGCTTATTATATTGTAATTGTCACGCAAGCTCGGTTAAACTCGCGCCTAAACTGACAATAAATAAAGGCATCCAGTATTTTGCTAACATATTTGCTTAAAGAAATAAACTACCACCACCTACAAACTAGACCAAGTATGTAAATATTATATAAATAGTAAATTTCAACGTTCTTTCTCAGTAGTCTTGTTGAGAAAAAATATGGGCGCGTTCCCACATTTCTTGTCAAATCATCGAGTCATTTAAAGCTTTGGGACTTGTATATTTGTAGGTATGATGACACTGTAGAGATTATAAAAAAATCGTATCGTGCTAATGGGTAATTTCCATACAAATATACAAGATTTCAACGATTCTGTCTCCGTCGCGTCTGTCTGTTTGTTCGGGATAAATTCAAAAACGACTGCACGGATTTTTATGCTGTTTTCGAGAAAGCGAGTATGCGAGAAAGGTTTCAGTATATATTTTGTTAAGCTTTTGTATACATTAATTATATTTGTTGGAGGTGTCGGAAAACAAATAAGCCGTCTGGGAGCTGTCAACGACAACGCTGCCTAAACCCTTTGAGATATAACAAAATAATGTATGGTGCAATACTACAAAAAAGACTGCTATGGAATAATAATTATTATAATAAATATTTCCAGACAGGTCACACAGCGCCATCTAGTTTCCGTGGTAAGCTACGAGGCTTGTGTTACGGAAACTAGATGGTTGATAAACTACATATTATACTTTTTTTTGTAAATATATACATATTATACATATAAACACCCAGACCGAGACAAATTATACAATGTACAACTTGCCCCCGGTGGGAATCGAACCCACGATCTCCCGAGTTTACGGCAACGTTTGTTACCACTAGACCACGGATGCGGTCTCATAAGGATAACATGCTATATCCATTTTAATACAAAAAAAATAGGCAATTATAAAGCGGTAATTGGAAAACTATTTACACAAATACTGCATTAATCAGTATCATTTTAAATACTTAGGAGATAATTATAGCAAAATCAAATTAATCTGGTGTCGCCGCCGTTTACACACGGGGTAGGCTAGTTTTATATAATATAATACGCTAACAAACGTGGCGGTGATCGGTTGGCTAACGAAATATGATTAAGGCTATGTTGTCAAATATTGGCTAAAATGTCAAATATTCTTACTATAAAATAAAATAAAAATTTCAGTGTACCTTATAGTACCTTCTAAATTTAGTACATTGTTTTAAAGGCGTCGGTAGCTGTGTTATAATTGGAATACAAATTCGCTACATGACGCGAACGCGCCGCACGTCGAAGGGTCCGTGATTTGGCCTTTTGTGCCTCACGCATTAACTCCTTCAGTTCGCTCCTGGCAGTACCCTACATTTCCCTTCTATCCAACCAACAAATTTTGAACCTTACACAGACTGACATAGAACATATAAATCTCTGCATTTCCAACTGATTGCGTCTCTATTCATTTTCAGTTTAGAGCCAATGGAATAACAACCATTTTCCTTTACGGAAAATCAAAGATTATTTCTATGCCCCGACTCGATGCGATCAAAACGGAACATTAAGCAGATAGGCGTAGAATTTACAATAGCTGCTACTAACTTTGTTGTAGTGGTATAGTTATGAGCAGCTATTTGAACATCGGCAAAAGATTAGTGTTCGTAATGGAAGCGTAATTACAGTAGAAAAGGCCCGCAGCGAGGTTCGTTTGGGCGCCAATCACTCTTAAAGATGCGTGTAAAGGGTTTATACTTAATAAGATTTTTTTTTATCTATTCCTGCCCCCTTAATACTGTTTCTTTAGGCTTTAGAAGATATCCTTTAAATAACTGACACTGTCAATGTCAACTACAATTAGAGTTGATATTCGAATTACTGCCAGTGTCACCGCTATTTGTCAAAATCAAATCATGAATTACAATTTGGTCTTCTAGGACTCTTTTGTATTGTCACATTACAACAATACATGGTTATAACTGAACGCAGTTACGCAAAAAGTTACGACAAGATAAGGCAGGTGCTATCAAAACTAATAGTAAATTTTGTATATGTGTACGTTTATTTAATTGTTTATTTATGTACTTATTGTATTATATTATTATTATTACTATTTTATATAAGTATTTGTTTGCATTATTATTATAAGTAAATTTCACATATAATTCAATATTTAATCTCATAAGTATTTCTTTATATCTTTCTTCATGTTGTATCTATACTATTATTATTTCCAATCTCGATCACCCTATTACCTCACTTTTTAACATCACAAAGGTTAACTGGTAGAGAATGCCTCCACCATTAAGTTCGCCCATGTACACTACATTTGTAAATTATGTGCAACAAAGAATTTTATTATTATTATTATCAGCAAAATTAATCGCCTAGACGTTAGACGATAAATGGTTATTTTACTCAGCATTTAATTAATATAATGATAAACACAAATAGCAACTCAATAATGAAGTTGCAACATTGTTGCAATCTTAGGTTAATATTATTAACCTATGATCTAGTTATTTGTTGATTTAAGACTTATGCAGGGTTTTTGTAGGTGACTTGTCACTTTGATAGTTACAAACACGTGTCTTATAAACAAATTGATAATCATTTGATATCTCATTAAACCTCTCAGTAATTCACCATTAGTGTACGAACAAGGCGTGTGCCAGAAAGAGAGAGCACGAAAAAAACCGTCAAAGTTAAACGTCAACTTTTTTGTTAGTATCACCCCAGATCATCCCGATGATTCTAGCGATCCGCACATTTTGCACATTTATTAAGTATTTACTTGCTGTTAAGTGAACAAATTGTAACATGCGACTTGTTGTCTTGACTAAAAGACAGTTAAACCTCTTTTCACAGGTGTTTCTTTAATACTATACGACTCTGATCTTTCTTGGGATTACCAAGTGTCTGAAAATTATATAAGAATTCACGACACTGACTTTAATACATTTACAGTACTTTATTCCACCCTAGGCATTTAAACTATGCATATATATCCTTTTTGACGTGTTTCTAATTGGATTTATTAATCTTGAGATATTCTATGCTATGGTTAGGCAATAAGTTTGTTGTAATCTTAGGTCTAGAATCATTAACCTATGATCTAGTTTGCTTGATTTACGACTAAGTATTATCATATCTTATTTAGCTATGTAAATATTCCGCTAAATAAACACCCGTATACTTGACATCAATAGCTCCTCCACTTAAAAATTCCTTCTAGATGTTATCGGGTTATTTCATTGGAGGATGGTTGTAATAAAATAATGTTATATCTATTGATTTTGTCAGAATAACTACACGCTCTAGCAGCATGTATGACATCCCTTTCATAGTGGGGCGTTAGAAATCGAACGATTTTTGTTCGAATACGGCTGGAACTTTTGAAATGTGCCGTCAGTAAGGAAAACCTTTTAAGAAATATCTCAGAAAGTATCATTGAACGTTTCTCGTGAATATTTATTATTTCAATATTGACTTACGATTGGGAGTGAGAATTTTCTCGCTGTCAGAAAAAAGTGTTCCATTTTCTTCGTGGAGGGCTAACGAATTTCATAAAGACGACCGTGGGTGTTTGCATTGGGAATGCACTGTTGATTTAGAGCGGCGCTCGGTCGGCCACCCTCTGTCAACAACTCTCCGGGAGATCACAGTATTGAAGGCGCCACTGCGACCATTGGCCTGACAAAGAATGTCTAACATCTTCAACTAATTTTATCCAAGGGGAATGGTGATAAACACAATAGTAAATAAATAAGTGCTTCAATAAGTAGGTTGTATTTTTTTATAAACCTATGTCGTATTCACTTTAAGCCTATATTGTAATGAGATGGAACAAAACTCCGTAGGGTAAAGTTTCATTTCTGAGCTGTCATAATGTACCTAAATGTTCATATCGTACATCCGAGCTGCCAATTTATAGTTATGTTACGTTGCAACTTACGCTGTCTTAAATATACCTACAGCTGATTTGAACTCGATTCTATATCGAAGTTTTTGCATGCTATTAATGTTTTCTACTTTATAGATATTTGTGAATCTGTTAAGTCTGATTTTTCTTTGTTTTAAAACTTTAATAGTTCACTGAAATCAGCTACCAATATTTTGATAGCAGCTTAATTATACCGCTTTTCTAAATTTATAGCTTATTAAAGATCACAAGCTTGAGACACCATTCATTATCAAAGATACGACGGACTGTGAATCCGTGAATTTCTAAGAAACTCCATTTTCTACTTGTTATAGCACAAAATTTACTCTAGACCTTTACGCAAACGGTTGACTGTAAAATTAAATTAAAATACAATTGGTTTTCGATTGACTTTTTCCATAGTATTTCTACCCCAGTCGGGAATCAAAAGATAAACAAATAATATAAAACAGAAGCATATTATAGCCCTGCCTCGCGCCGCCGGAGTCCGACCCACCAATTTTCACAGCAAATGGAAAACGTAATCACTTTCGACGATTCTATTTGCTCAGTTCTCGTATCATAACTCAATTTTGGATTCCGCTTTGATGACAGGTGTATCGTGCGTCTTAAATTATTTTCTATTTCTTGCAAAAATCAGTTTTAGATATAAGTTTTTGATAACATTACTAGTTTTTGTTTTTGTTGTTTGGTTCCAATAATCTAATCCCCAGTCTGTAAAAGGATCGATAAAATAGTACATTTTTATATATACGAGTAAGTTATTAACAAAATACCATTGATTTTTTTTTAATTTTTAATTTAATTTAATTCAATATTGGATATCTCTAATTTTATTTGTGTTATTGTTTTTTGTTTAATTGAATTTCTATATCTTTTGGTTGTATTTCTTCTGTTTTTTCTCCTTTTCTTTGACACATAAGTATCAGTAATAAAATGTTTCCTAATTTGGCCAATGTATAAACTCAATTATATACTAACCTTTATGTTCTGTAATGTGCTGTGAAAATGAATGAATAAATTAATAAAATAAGAATATTATCACAATATACTTAAGAACTTATTACGATTATAAAAAATAATTTAGAAAATAAAAACACTGAAATAAAGTAATAAAATTACGAAAACTTAAAGACTGTTAATTAAAAATACAACTAAAAACAATGTTTTATTTTTCATTTCATTACAGCCCTCTAGGGGCACACACACAGCGTCCTATGACAATTTATTAACGATTCCTGGTCGGGACACAAAAATATTTAATAATGTATATAAATACATTTAATTAATATTTAATTTATTTGTTATATTTCTCGAGTTTGGTAGCTGGCTGGAGACATCGACGAGCTTGCCACTTGTCATGATTGGCCTATAGTAAAGTTGGCTAAATGTGAATCCGCTTATTTATAAGCGTGGTTTCTGACCACCCCGAAAGGGAAACGGTCGTGATGATACTTTACTCTTCTACATGCCTGGTGGGTTTGAAAAGACCTTTATAGGATTTAAGTAACGCGTTCTTACAACCGAGCCACAACCGCGCCAAAAACAATGATAACATATTTTTTTTAAAAAAAGCTAATAAAATTATATAAATAAAAAAAAAAATGCTTTTATTTCCAAATAGCATCCATAGGGGTTAAGATGATGTTGCCGCTCCCTCGTACTCTGTGCATCAACGACGTCAGTTTTATTATTAGAAATTACATAATATTAATTAAAGTCTTAGATACATCTAAGAGCGACCTTCTCCAAACGGTTATCCCAATCAAATCCACTTTTTACACAATCAGAGAGAGCTCTAGACCTCTACTGTTGATGGCCCTTTCAGAAGCTTATCATTAAAATTTCAAATAAAAACACTAGTTGGTGATCGTTTATAAGGATCAAATTTTCGGAAGTAATGTAAAACATCAAACTTAAGAAAACTGAACGAATCAAACCCTTTTGTTATATATATCTTTTTATTATTATTATTATTTTTTTTTTTTCCTTGCTAAGCCGTCTGGCCAGCGTGGCGAGTGTAGGCTTTTGGTTGGTTTAGCTTGTCTTCCTTACAATGATACACTGATACAAATTACTGGTGCAGCAAAAGCGTCAGACATAAATAACAGACTATACGCAATAGCGTTCAAATAAGATTCTTTTTTTATGTACATAACTACTAACACTAGTCTGAAAGGACCGCCTCCGTGGTCTAGTGGTAACAAACGTTGCCGTGAACTCGGGAGGTCGTGGGTTCAATTCCCACCGGGGGCAAGTTGTACATTGTATATATATAGAGTATAGTTATTTATAAGATAGTTCTATTCTTTATCAAGATCCGCCAGGAGATTTCTTTCGGCATTTTTGGATATTTCTCGTATTTTAATTAACTGTCTCCGTGATCTAGCGGTTAAGTCTGTAGATTTAGACTCGGAGGTACCGGGTACACAATAATATTTATTAATTTAAATAAAAAAAAATTATTATTATTTAATCTATTCTTGATATTTTCGAGTTTGTAACGCTAGAGACATCGAAGAGCTTGCAACTTGTTATGATTGGCCTATAGTAAAGTTGTGAATGTGAATTAAAATGTGAATCAGATTCTTTATAAGAGGGGATTTCATTCGGTGAAGGTCGCTCTTCTACAAACATTTTACTAATACGAATATTAACTTTATTAGCGGTTGACATGGAAGTGCCCATCGTTAAAATATTATTTTATAAAACTTTTATGAGACTTGGCTAGAGTTAAAATTAATTCGATTGTGGAGTTACAAATGATAGCATTTTGTAGACCCTTTTGGAGAGATTTATAAATATAATCATTCCGCGCCTTGGCGCATACAAATGCCAATCAAATTGTGATAATAGAGTGTAGAAGTCAGTGGTACATGAAGAGAGACATCATTAATCATTATCATTTTGATTACATCGCGCCTCCCTCAATGATTCGACTCAAAGGGGCTAGTTAACTTACCCTCGATTTAACAATTTATTGTGCGAAGATTTTGCTACTCTTATTGTGAATGATATAATCGTCTAAAGCCCCTATATTCCCCTAAAAAACATAAACGTTACACAAAATTTATATTTCAAAGAATGTTTCATCATCATCACAACCCTAGAGAAGAGCAACCTACAACACACTAAGGTCTGGAGACAGGAAGGCTGGCAATCATTTCTGCCAACATATTAGCTATGCTATACAGAGGGGAAATGTTGCCAGTCTCCTTGCAACTATCTCGGATAGGACGTCTCTAGAATACATGTTTTATTTAGGTATTTATAGTTTAGTTTATTTTTAATTTTATTTTTTTATCATTATCATCATTACGGCCCCTAGAACACAGCGTCCTAGACCTCCACTGCTGGAGATGGGCCTTCCAGAACATATATCTGGAGAATTTGGTCTACACTCTCCACGCTGGCCAGACGGATTGGCGAGGATATGATGTAAATTTTTAATGACAATTCATTAACGATTCCACAAGTTGGCATTAGTGGAACCGGGACCAACGGCTTAACGTGCTCTCCGAGGCACGGGAACGGTGGCATTGTCAATCTATGACGAATGTACGTAAGAAAAGTGTATTTCTCATTGGTACATGCCGGGTGGATTTGAACCGATCTTTGTAGGATTTAAGGAACGCGTTCTTACAACCGAGCCACCACCTTTGTATTATTTAGGTAGCTTTTAATTTATATTAAATGTATATTAATTTACTTTGAATCATTTATTTGTTTAGACACATATTAATATTACGAATATAAACAACAGATATGGGTTATAAAGGTGCACCAGTCCATAGGGCGTACAAATGTTAGTATTGTGGGTGGCATCTAACTTTTATTAATGATCCCTATATAATTATCCTTGTATAATTGAAACCGCTCTCCGAGGCACGGAAACGGTGGTGTTTTATTTGTTTTACGAATCGTAAGAAAAGTGTAGGTATTTCTCGTTGGTATTTTATATCAACAAAGAAATTGTATTTATTGTTTTTGAATCGACGGGACAAGAAGCAAAATCGTAAGCAAATCGTCACAAAATAAATTAGTTAATGGCGAACATACACTCTACGGTGTATGCTCCGAAGATATCTACCTGTTCAGGTATAGAACTGTGCAGTTTTGTGAACATGAAATCAATTATTTCGAGTGACACCGTATGGTGTACTGAAGACCGCTCCGGTACACTGGAACGTCCCCATATACGATATCGACGTCCAGTTGACCTGCACAGGTAACCTCTCGGGTAGACCGTAGCGTATATGCCCGCTTTAAGAAAGGATTGCCGGTTATGGTTAGGTTCTCTTATTTTAAGAACAATTGCGTGCTACGAAAGTGAAAAAGAACGCTCTTGTTTGCAAGAGAACCTCAAGACAGTTAATATAAAATATTTACAAATATTTTACTTAAAAATGGCAACTAATGCCCGCTCCATTTTATAGAATCTCTTTCTTTTAAGGTAATAAAGTCTTGGATCGTTAAACTAAATACACTTTTGCTTCGATTAAGGTAAACGGTTTAAAAGCACGTAAAAATTATTACAATATGCAAGGTAGCGTAGCGTGTATTCAGACAACATTATTATGAGTGGAAATAATGCTAATTTTCAATGTCGGATTTGGAGCATAATGTATAACTTAATAGGCCGCTTAAGGAAAAAAAATGCACGATATTTATACAAGTAGCCTACAGTTCATAAATTGAATTTTAAACACTTGCCGAAAGATTTTTGAGACATGTACCTTAACCGATACAGTTACAGAAAAACGTTCTTGGGAGACCTTCCATAACTTTTTGAGATATTTTAAACTGCATTTAGAAAAAAAATATAAAATCGAATCAAAATATTTTTATTTTGGATCATAGGTTTTTAGTATAGGTATTGTACATGCTGTTATAATGGTCGCTATGTTATCGCTATGTTCATTGGACATACAATAATTATTTAAACATTACAAAAGGTTTTTACTGTTTTTACAATGTTGTTGATGGGTGATGGTAAGGGGCATGCTAATTGTTCCTCTCATGTTTCGGAAAGATAGTCTGCTACGCTGTAGTAGCATCTTTGACTTAAAAATTCTCATGTTTTCAACTTCACGGATGGATTTGGGAACTTTATTGTAAATCTGTGTCACCATACTTATAACATTCTTGCTAAAAAAACGTTTTAGATACTTTTGTACACAATAGGTGATTGTGTCGTGCGCGAGTACGGTACGAGAACATTCTTATATTATTTTTTACAAATATTGCACTTTCATAAATATATAGTGATGGAAACGTTAATATATTATATCTTTACAGTCAGCAAGAAAATGGTAATTTTACAAATACACCTTTTTTGTTGCCAATCGATCCTGTTTCTTATAAGGATCAATAGTCTCTACTGTACCGATTAATCAACTCGAAATATTCCTTGTTTGCCACGTACTCGAGTACCAGCTGTATGGACTAAACCCTTTGCCTTTCCTATCATACATTAATCATCCATCAGGAGAAAAGAAACAAAAAAACTATTTGTAATTCAATTATCAAATAAAATAATAATAGCAAACTACCTTAATAAAAAAAAAAATCATATCATCACGACCGTTTCCCTTTCGGGGTGGTCAGAAACCACGCTTATAAATAAGCGGATTCACATTTAGCCAACTTTACTATAAACCAATCATGACAAGTGGCAAGCTCGTCGATGTCTCTAGCGCACAAAACTCGAGAAATATCACAAATAAATGAAATTTTAATTAAATGTATTTATTTGCATTAATAAATATTTTTGTGTCCCGACCAGAAATCGAACCCGGAACCTCTGAGTCCAAATCCACGGACTTAACCGCTAGACCACGGAGGCAGTAATAATAATCAAATTAAATAACTATAAACTAAACTTAATAAAAAAAAAACATAAATAATAAACGTCGTCAAGAGACGACCCATCAGAGATAGAAAGAAGACTGGCAACAATTCTCCGCTATATAGCTAGGCTAATAGGTTGGCAGTAATAATTGCCAGCCTTCCTGTCAAATTTTCATTATTAAATAATTAAAACTTTTCAGAAACGCAGTGCTAAATAGAAGCAAATTCGTTCTGGTTTTAAATAAAGCGGACCCCAGTCTCTCAAGTGCAAAGTCTATTAATAATTACTTGATTTTATTAACAAAAGCAAGGCTCCTACAAGAGGGTCCCCTTTTGTTTTTAAACAGGACCAGTGAATTATTGCAACATTTGCATGTATGCCGCTGTCCTCACCCTAACACAGTTTATAACACTCGAAAAATATGCGGGGTGCAATTATTAAGTTCATAATTTGAATAAAGATAATAAATGAACTGCTTTACGATTTGATTGTTTTTAATATAGTGACTTCGTGTAGATTTAGACGTGGTACCAGGTTTAACTACTGATGATACACAAAAAAATATATATAAATATATGGTACGCCAGAAAAATTGTCAAATTTAAGACTTGTTTTAAGGGTATTATAGTCTAAAATTAAATGTAAACTAGTGGCACTATTCTGTTTCTTTAGCGCAAATTTCTAATTAAAAAATAGTATATTCCTTTAAAACTGCCTCTGTGGTCTAGCGGTTAAGTCCGTTCGATTTCTGGTCGGTACACAAGAATACTTATTAATGTAAATAAATACATTTAATTAATATTCAATTTATTTGATAATTCAATTACGCTGGAGACATTGACGAGCTTGCCACTTGTCATGATTGGCCTATAGTAAAGTTGGCTAAATGTGAATCCGCTTATTTATAAGCGTGGTTTCTGACCACCCCGAAAGGGAAACGGTCGTGATGATACTTTACTTCTTTAAATTCCTTTATTTACTAAAATCAAATCATTTATTACTATTTAGCGTTTTTGGGCTCTTTCACTGTATGATTCCGTTAATGCCGCCTTGGAAGCTCTTTCCATAAATGTATTGACGGAAGACTTGCTTAGGCCCAATTCTTTCAGTAAGTGATGAAAAGATTTTGCTATAACTCATTTTGCACCAACATCCACTGCGTAAAGCTGAGTCTCAAACCCGTTCCTGATCATTTCTTCTGTAAGATCATAATATTTGTTATATCAATGAATACTGTACTTTTCTTGGTCACCAATTACTCACCATTTAATAGTATCATCATCTTCATCATCAGCCTGTATCTCTCCACTGCTGGATGTAGGCCTCCCCTAAGGCTCGCCACTTAACGCGATCTTTCGCTACCCTCATCCAACCCCCACCAGCGACCTTCTTTAGGTCATCTGGCCATCTGGCGGGGGGTCGTCCCAGTCTGCGTCTTCCCGTACGTGGTCTCCACTCTAGAACCCGTTTGCCCCATCGATCGTCGGTTCTGCGGCAGATGTGTCCGGCCCATTGCCACTTCAGCTTGCTAATTTTAAAAGCTATGTCAGTAACTTTCGTTCTCTGACGAATATCAACGTTTCGAATTCTATCCATCATTTAATAGTATATACACATGTATGTGTTTTCTGACATTTTGTTCGTTAGAAATACGCGAAAGCATTCAAAACTATAAAATAGATATTTTACGAATATCAACTTTATTTTTTTGATAATAACAGTGGTTGTCTGTTTGTTAAAATATTCCTTTATAAAGGTAATGTTTGCGTTTAAAAAAAAAACACAATTTGGCAAGTAGAGTATAAGATTTGTCATTTAAATTTTAACTACTTCCTGATCAGAACAAAATATTTGTTTGACTAGAAAAATATAGTAGTTACGTACCTAGTAAATTATCGGTAGTGAAATGTGATAACTAGTTTCCTTAGTAACAACAGCACCAACAACTTGGTGTCGGTGGAAAAAAAATCGTGATGTAGTGCATAGATTGCATCGCAAGTAGGTATAATGAGGCTGGCAGGCACCACCCTGCATCGTGTTGTCCAAATTAGCATAGATAGTCAGAGAATGTTCCGCACAAATGACGACCACCTTATGCATAAATGTTGTAATAAAACATATTTCATTTACTATTTTTTATGTCTTTATTCAAATAATTTAAATTAAAAATTTGTAGGTGGATGTATAAATAAATAAATTATTTATACACCTTAAAAAATAATTGCAGGCTAAAGCGGCAACGGGAATTACGATTGAAGAAGGACTTTATTCAGCAGCGAAAACGTTGATGATGATAAAATATAAAATACATATCACATGTATTCAATAAGATAACAAACGTATATCTATTAAAAATATATATATTTTTTAACTTTATTATATGTCCTGGAATTGCAATCAATATTTCACCCACTACCCAGTGTCTAAGCTAAAATTTAGCATACGTATGGTGGCTCGGTTGTAAGAACACGTAACATCCAAAGAAGGAATATACTTAAGTACATTTGTCATTGATTTGATTGACACCACCGTTTCCGTGCCCCGGAGAGCACGTTAAGCCGTCAGTCTCGGTTCCAGTGAATATTAGTAATTAAAAATTGGCATCAGACCCGAGCAACACGTCTGGCCAGCGTGACGAGTGTAGGCCAAATTATCGAGATATATTTTCAATCTAGAGGTCTAGAACGCCGTGTTAGTTGGTCCAGCTTGCCGCTCAGGTTGAAGGTCCGGATCTACGAGATGTTCATACGTTCCCGTCTTACTTACGCTGCGCCTGGCTACATCTTCTGGCTAAGACCAATAGGGACAAGATCCAAAGTCAGCAGAACATATCAGTCAGAGTGGTCTCCCGAGCGCCGTGGTTTGTGCGTAATTTCATCATAGCTCGAGATCTGGAAATTCCAACTATTGAGGAGTTTGTCGCTGGCCTGACTAGACGTATGTTCTATCGGGCCGATAACGGACACTTCAAGAATCTCCAGAATATCGCTTCGTCTTGCGCTAGGCCCCCCAACGGGAGACCGCTTCCTAGAGAAGTGATCCTGGAGGAGAGCTGAAGTAGTCGAACCTAGACCCCCTAGGTACGTGAGCCACACGGGCGCTGTTACAACAGTAACAGTGCCCAGCACCAAACGTGCATTAATTACCAGCGGGTAGTTTAAAACCCATTAGCCATCCGGGCCTGGACGACTCCACTGACTGACTGACTGAACGCCGTGTTCTACAGGATATAATCATTTAATTAGGATAATTTAAGATTATTTTTTGTAGTAAGTTCTTATTTTACATATATTATTATTTATCTTATTATTTTTTTATATCTGTTGAGATACTATTTTCTTTTTACAGTTTTTATTGTTTTTGGTACATACTTGTTACATATTTGTTTGGTACATATTTTCTTTTATTTTAGTCATACTGTTACTATCAGCGGAGAAGTATAATTGACCTCCTAAATCTTCTATATACGAAGGTGGTCACAGTAACTTTGTAACGAGTTTGGGCTCGTTTGATTTGTCTTGACAAGTAGGTATTTTATTAAAGGCACGTGATTGGCTCAAGTAGTAACAATCCTTTAACATTCGAAATATGGATATTCTAAAACCTCTATTGTGTAATACTTAACATTTAAGAGTGTCAGTACGAATTATATATGCCATTAAACCACGAATTTAAGGCGGTAGAACGCTGTTCTCCAATCTAAAGGTCACAGGTTTGAGCTCCAGCATTTGAGAATGCACTTTACTTATACGTAGGTATATTTGTAAGACATTTTCAACATCGACGTTCCAGTGCCTCGCCAACCAAATACAACAGTGTTTTTTTTAATAAAAGAACGAAAAAACACAAATAATCTAATATTTTTGTTTCAGATCCATATCAAATGTTCGGTCCGACGAGCAGCCGTCTTGCCAATTCAGGTAAATATCAAACTGAGCTAAACTACGAGTATATTTCCCTAGCACTTTTGATAGCCATAAGACTATCCCTTTCTTATAATTCATATTTTTTTATATTTAGAACACATAGATTTATATTTATAGTTTGTGCCGTTTGCTATAGAGACTTTAGGCCCGTGGGGTAAAAGCACTAAAACATTTTTAAAAAAACATTACCACTCGTCTATTTTGTCTACTCTGGGGAGAAGAGGGCTGGTTCTTTCCTCGCTCAGAGAATCAGCATAGCGATTCAGCGAGGAAATGCGGCCAGCGTTCTTGCCACCATGCCGCTCGGATACGATTGATATTTAAATTAGGTTTTGTAGTAGATTTTTTATTTAATTTAGTTTATTTTTTATATTATAATTAATTTATCTATTAGCTCTTTATTTAAATATTTTTTTAACTATCTTCTTAACCTCTTTGTACGAATACCTAGTTTTTATTTGATCTTTATCTACGCTTTATTGTTCCTTGTGTTTTCTTCTCAATTGTTTCTTTTTTGGTCATTCCGTATCATTACCCAAATATTAATACAAATTATTTATTTTTACCAAAATTTACATGGTAGGTATACTTACAATGCAGAGCATTTTAGTAGTACAGAATAAATATGAAAAATATATTGTTTATGGAGGCACGAGTACATCTCTGCTGGGTGGTGCATGGTGAGTCACTAATAAGGGTCAAAGCCCGTGCATTGGTTGACAAAGTTTCAGGCTCATTACGGTTATTACAAGGTATATAATAAGACAATAACACAGCGGTGGTAGCTCGGTTCTAAGAACGCTTTCCTCAAAAGCATAAAAAAGGCGAACCCCGGCATGTAAGTGTATGAGAAATACACTTTTGTTACGTAAATTTGTGATATACACACATCAAAAAAGTCTAGGGATCAAGCATGTTTATGCGGATTTCTTGTGATTGAGATGTGGCTTTGTAATAAATTTATGATTTTATAAATTTATATGGATCCTTTTTGGTGCATTTCATAATTTAAAACAGGAACTGTCAATCAAATTCGAGTAAAAGATGAAAATCAGCTGTCAATATTTTCCCTATAAAAACATAAGACGCATTGAAGACATTATTAGTGCTACTGTTTCCCTACTACTGATTAAAACCAACGTTATTATGGAGCGGCGACGTCATTTAAGCAGGGAAGAAATGATCAGAGCCGTGGGAATGATAGAAGCTGGTTCCCGGCAACGTACTGTGGCTTTAGCTCTGAATACAAGTCAGAGTGTTATCAGTCGACTTTGGACACGTTACCGAACCACTGGTACCGTGGCTGAGCGCCATGGAGGACGGTATCGCTGCACCACACGGAGACAAGACCGATACATTCAAATCACAGCTCGAAGAACTCCAACAATAACCGCCATGATGTTAGCCGTGAGCCTTCATCGCTCTTCAGGGAACTTAATTAGCGACCAAACAGTCAGAAACCGCTTGCATGAAGTGAACCTTCATTCCCGAAGACCGCTACGGGTACCACCTATAGCAATGCACAATCGTAGGACTCGATATCAATGGGCTCTTGAACACAGAAATTGGACAGAAGAACAATGGCGTTTCGTGTGCTTTTCTGATGAGTCTCGTTTTGGTATGAGGCCGGATACAAGACGTATACGACACTGGAGAACCCCTGGACGCCAACAGCGATTAAAATCCTGCCAGGAAGTCCATCCTTATAGTGGTGGAACCATCATGGTATGGGCGGGTATTTCGATCGGCGGAAGAACTGAGTTGATTTGGATCAGAGGCAACCTCAACGCTCAAATTTATGCTGAGACGGTTGTATCAGACGTCATCGTTCCTCTACAAGTGCATATCGGTCCCTTATTTCAGTTAATGCATGATAATGCACGACCGCACACCGCAAGAGTTGTAAGACAGACTCTCGCCGCAGCTAACATCAATGTCCTGCCCTGGCCTGCTCAGTCGCCAGACTTGAACCCGATTGAGCATGCATGGGATATTCTTCAGAGAAGAGCTCTGCCGAATATGGAGGGTATCCAGTCGCAAGAAGACCTTTTTTTGTTGTTGCAACGAACATGGGCGGCCATTCCACAGCGTGATTTGGATGAACTCATTTTGAGTATGCCAAACCGATGTTCTTGTGTTGTTAGTGTTCGCGGTAGAAACACGGATTATTAATTGTTTAAGTTACCCAATAAAATTAAAAAAAAAACTGTTATTTCAGTCTTTTTTTCGAACTTTAATGTTAGTGGTTCAAATGTCAAAAATCCCTTTATTAGGAAAATGGCAATTTTTTTTACTAATGCAAAGGTGACTTGGTTTATCGTTACTGTAGACAAACGAAAACATTTTATTTGATCAATCCTTAAAGAAAATTTTAATGAATATCAATCAGGAGAAAAGTTATTGCAAAAATATATCTTGATCCCTAGACACTTTTGATGTGTGTATTTACAACACGAACGTTTTCGTGCTCGGTCCCGGATTACACTAACACCAAGTTGTGGAACCATTGGTAAAGTGTCCTTAAAATCGTGGAAAAAAATAAGTAAAAAAAATCTAAAAGCCCATTCCCAATTTTAGAGTTTTTTTTAAGGCTGTCATAAAGATAATAATGTTTGTAAATATAATATAATAATATAATAAAATAAAAGGTAATTAGTTGGGCCGTGGAAACTTGGCAGGTCCCTGGTGTGGGATGCGACATGTGTAGACACATTAGCCCCATCACACATCCAGGCGACCTTATCAGGCGCGGGAAGTGCGGCGGTTTCTGCTGAAAACCTCAAGCTGCGCAAATACGCCAACCTCAATGCAGGCATTTGCGCCGTTTAAGGTCGAGACGATGGGCCCATGGGGACACTCAGCCAAGCGTCTGGCCAAGGAGTTGTCGAAACGGCTAACGGAAAAGTCTGGAGACAGGAAAGCTGGCAATTATTTCTGCCAACGTATTAGCTTAGCTATACAGAGGGGAAATGTTGCCAGTCTTCTTGTGACTATCACTGAAGAGTCGTCTCTAGAGGACATTTTTTACTTATAGTTATATTTTTTTAGGTTTAGTAAAGTAAAGTAAAGTATCATTACGACCGTTTCCCTTTCGGGGTTGTCAGAAACCACGCTTATAAATAAGCGGATTCACATTTAGCCAACTTTACTATAGGCAAGCTCGTCGATGTCTCCAGCTTACCAAACTCGAGAATTATCACAAATAAATTAAATATTAATTAAATGTATTTATTTACATTAATAAATATTTATGTGTCTCGACCAGGAATAGAACCCGGTACCTCCGAGTCTTAATACACGGATTTAACCGCTAGACCACGGAGGCAGTTATTAGGTTTAGTTTATATTTATTTTAATTTTTACTTTTAAGTAGTTTTAATTTATATTGTAATTCTTTTATACTGTTTGTATATTACTTAAATAAAGGTAATTAGTTAAAAGAATATGTATAAATAAATATTAATACCTATACCGTGTGTCTTTGTATGGTCTTACGTAAGACTAATATCTAAATCTATTGATAGAAACAATCAACTTTTTCTAAAAAACCATATGTCAGTAATTACAATAATAATTAGCTTCTCCATACAGATATATACAATACTCGTACATATGGAGATGCCAAAAAAAAACCGGCATATGGTTTCTTAGGCTAAGTTGTTTGTTTCTATCAATAGAATCATAAATTAGTATAACGTAAGACCATAAAAAGTCACCCCGTATATCTAACCTACCTACCTAACATTCTACCACTTAAGAACACCAAGAATAAAGGAAAAAAAGTGTAAAGTTTTTGTACTTACTAATGGTATAGCGATTGAGTTGATGCTTGGAACGTAATCTAATAAAAACACAATGTGTGTACATATCAGCTTAGTTTTAGCCGAAGCACTAAATTTCAGCTGACGCATTTTATTCATCAAATTCGAAGCTATAACAAGGTTGATTTTTCTACCCCCGTAATCGTTATTAAAATGTGTTTTGAATCGTTAGGTATTAGGTGAATAGCTAAAGTATTCTATAGGGTGACCCTTGAGAAATTAGGGTGGTCGGCGATCACGCGGCCAGGTCAACACGCGAGATTAACGATTAGATAGCCAACATTTCTTGATGGGGTAATATAGATTTAGGTTCTTAGGTGACCGTGTACCGTGTCTTCTGATTTAGTCCAAAATCTATAAAATATAGTATATTACAATTAATAGTAGAATTTAAAAAATATATCGTTATAGCTTTTTGCACCTGTTCTTAGTCACATAGTTCAGTTGGTAGAAAATATATTTACGGCATTAAGCTCGCCTATGTACCTATTATTATTTACCTATGTAAATGTAGCCATGGAGAGAGCTATGCTTGGTATTTCCTTAATGGATAAAGTCCGAAACGTGGACATCCGTTAGATCACCAAAATTACTGACATAGCCTTTAAAATTTGTAAGCTAAAGTGGGCACGGCTACGTCTGTCGTAATCGATGACCGATGGAGTAGACGGGTTCTGGAGTGGAGACCACGTACGCAGAGTAGACGGATGTAGCTGGTGGGGGCTGGAACCTTTTCCAGTGGAAGAATATGTGAAATGGCGAGCCTTGGGGGCTTATATCCAGCAGTGGAGAGACACAGGCTGATGATGATGATGTTGTTCCTATTATTTTTTTAAATAAGGTAATTAAAAAAAAAATACTATTATGTATTTTTATCTTTTTATACATCGTGTATTGTTTTGTCAGCGGAGAGTGATGGTTGATGACAACACAAAAAGATGGGTTCGAACCCCGGCATGTACCATTGAGTAATACTTTTCTTACGTACATTTGTCGTAGATTTACAACACCGCCGTTCCCGTGCCTCGGAGATTAATTTTAATTTTGTTAACAGTACTTGTTAGCTTAGGCCATACTTAAAATGTATTCCACAGAGCCGTAGGGTTGCCCCAAAGGGGTTGTAACAATAATACTGGTCAAAGTGTACAAAAATATAAATGTCAAAGTAAATACTATAAGGTAGAATCCCAATAAATTTAAATTTCTATATGGAATAATATAAAGAATACATACATATAAATCAAATTTATTTTTCTTTTTTTGGGCTGGGTCTAATATTTCGCTTTCCAAAAGGTATCCTTCGCCAAATAAGTATTAAAACCGCTAATTTAATCGCAGAAACTGATGACATTCGCTCCCATTCTTGCTAACCTTGTCCCGCATAAAAATTACATACATATCTTCACGCCAAATCCCTTGCGGGGTAGGCAGAGACAATTGAGCGCCACTTGTCACGATCACGACATACCTCTTTCGCTTCTTCGACATTCATCAACCTCTTCATACATGCCCTCTTGTTTCGATGGCTTTTTAATTCACCTTCAGCTAATGTTTTATTTATTTGATCATGATAGGCAAGTCTTGGTCTGCCAGGGCCTCTTTTACCCACAACTTTCGCATTATATATCTGGTTCGTCAATCTCTCTTCGCTCATCCTTACGACATGCCCGAACCATCGGAGCATGCCTTTCTTTATTTTTGTACCTATGCTTTCTTTTATACCTACCCTTTTGCGTATTTCGTTATTACGTATACGGTCCATCAAAGTTACGCCGCATATCCGACGTAAAGACCTCATTTCTACTGCATTAACTCTACTCTCATGCGTATTCTGACATATCCACGTCTCGCTTCCATACATAAGTGTTGGTATTAGCATGGCATTGTGTATGGCGAGTCGAGCTTTATCACTGACATTTCGACTGGCGATCAGTGATCCCAGGGATCCCATTAACACTATTTCCCGCGTTCACTCTTCTTTCAACATCCCTATCATACTTCCCATCCGCAGTGAAAACACTGCCCAGATATATAATTTCATTTACCTGTTCTAGCGTTTCATCATCAATCTTGGTTTTTCTCGCATTTAAACGGAGTCCTTTTTCTGCACATCCCTCTTTCATTTCTGTGACTAGTGATTGCAATTGTTGTTCGGACGATGCCATAAGAACAGCATCATCTGCATAAAGCAGGCAGTTCACCACAAGATCACTCATTTTTATCCCACAGTCACTCTCCCTCACTCTTTTTAGGCATTTGTCGAGATATAAAGTGAATAATCTGGCGGACAGCACGCAGCCTTGTTTGACGCCCATTTGGGATTCAAAGCAAGGCGACATACCTCCCTCCACCCGCACACAAGCTTTACAGCCCTTGTACAGGGACTGTATAGCCTGTAGCAGTTTGTCATCCACTTCATACTCCGGCAATATGTCCCAAAGCTTCTTTCTTACAACTCTATCAAAAGCCTTCTCCAAATCCACAAAAGCACAGAAAACTTTCTGGTTTAAGGCCAAAAACTTATCTGTGATATTGCGGAGCGAGAAGACTTGGTCAGTGCATCCTCTTCCAGGTCTAAAGCCTCCTTGTGCCTCCCATAAAAGACCTTCTGTCTTCTCTTGCAGGCGTTTCGTGAGAATCTTGCCATACATCTTGCTCGCCAAACTGATCAAACTAATCGCTCGGTAGTTGGCACAGTCCAATCTAAATCCTTTACCTTTGTACAAAGGAACGATGACTGATTGCTGCCAGTCCTCCGGTACTCTTCCCTCCTGCCAGCAAAGGTTGCATAGTAGGTGGAAAGCGTTCCAGACCGGCAATATTTACTTAGGAAATAAACAATCAGCAATATAATCAGAATTATAAATATGTAACTAATAATATTTTGCGTATTTTGTAAAAAAAATATTAAGAACGCTCTAACCTAAATAGTTTTTAGCACGGATAATAATGAAAACAAATTATTTTCACGTATTTAGTGTAAGCCAATTGTTTAGATATCTGATTGAGGCCAAATCAAATTCCTTGACTATCTAATACGTTGTCAACACCAACAAACTACTATTGAAACACGCAATATACACTTGCGAGCAATATCAAATACACACATCAAAAAAGTCTAGAGATCAAGCATGTTTATGCGGATTTCTTGTGATTGAGATGTGGCTTTGTAATAAATTTATGATTTTATAAATTTATATGGATCCTTTTTGGTGCATTTCATAATTTAAAACAGGAACTGTCAATCAAATTCGAGTAAAAGATGAAAATCAGCTGTCAATATTTTCCCTATAAAAACATAAGACGCATTGAAGACATTATTAGTGCTACTGTTTCCCTACTACTGATTAAAACCAACGTTATTATGGAGCGGCGACGTCATTTAAGCAGGGAAGAAATGATCAGAGCCGTGGGAATGATAGAAGCTGGTTCCCGGCAACGTACTGTGGCTTTAGCTCTGAATACAAGTCAGAGTGTTATCAGTCGACTTTGGACACGTTACCGAACCACTGGTACCGTGGCTGAGCGCCATGGAGGACGGTATCGCTGCACCACACGGAGACAAGACCGATACATTCAAATCACAGCTCGAAGAACTCCAACAATAACCGCCATGATGTTAGCCGTGAGCCTTCATCGCTCTTCAGGGAACTTAATTAGCGACCAAACAGTCAGAAACCGCTTGCATGAAGTGAACCTTCATTCCCGAAGACCGCTACGGGTACCACCTATAGCAATGCACAATCGTAGGACTCGATATCAATGGGCTCTTGAACACAGAAATTGGACAGAAGAACAATGGCGTTTCGTGTGCTTTTCTGATGAGTCTCGTTTTGGTATGAGGCCGGATACAAGACGTATACGACACTGGAGAACCCCTGGACGCCAACAGCGATTAAAATCCTGCCAGGAAGTCCATCCTTATAGTGGTGGAACCATCATGGTATGGGCGGGTATTTCGATCGGCGGAAGAACTGAGTTGATTTGGATCAGAGGCAACCTCAACGCTCAAATTTATGCTGAGACGGTTGTATCAGACGTCATCGTTCCTCTACAAGTGCATATCGGTCCCTTATTTCAGTTAATGCATGATAATGCACGACCGCACACCGCAAGAGTTGTAAGACAGACTCTCGCCGCAGCTAACATCAATGTCCTGCCCTGGCCTGCTCAGTCGCCAGACTTGAACCCGATTGAGCATGCATGGGATATTCTTCAGAGAAGAGCTCTGCCGAATATGGAGGGTATCCAGTCGCAAGAAGACCTTTTTTTGTTGTTGCAACGAACATGGGCGGCCATTCCACAGCGTGATTTGGATGAACTCATTTTGAGTATGCCAAACCGATGTTCTTGTGTTGTTAGTGTTCGCGGTAGAAACACGGATTATTAATTGTTTAAGTTACCCAATAAAATTAAAAAAAAAACTGTTATTTCAGTCTTTTTTTCGAACTTTAATGTTAGTGGTTCAAATGTCAAAAATCCCTTTATTAGGAAAATGGCAATTTTTTTTACTAATGCAAAGGTGACTTGGTTTATCGTTACTGTAGACAAACGAAAACATTTTATTTGATCAATCCTTAAAGAAAATTTTAATGAATATCAATCAGGAGAAAAGTTATTGCAAAAATATATGTTGATCCCTAGAAACTTTTGATGTGTGTAGTTCAGCCATACGAATGAGTGATAGTTAATTTTAAGTAGGAAACCTCGCAGACATCTGCACCTTCTTTCCTTCTTGTTTTTTTTTTTCGTTCTGTAAAAAGTTGTGGAACATGGCTGAGGTCGATAAAACTTTGAAGAAAACGCGCGCCTTCAGGAAGTTTACCTTCCGAAGTGTCGATCTTGATCAGCTCCTTGATATGCCAAATGAGCAGCTCATGGAATTTATGCACGCTCGTGTCCGCAGGCGGTTTGGCCGAGGTTTAAAACGCACAGTTTCTTGTAAAGAAAATCCAAATAAAAACCAGAGATTGTAAAAAGTCATTTTCGCAACAAAATCATCGTCCCAGAGATGGTCGGATCTATTATCGGCATTTACAATGGCAAAACTTTCAATCAGGTTGAAATCAAGCCTGAGATGATTGGTAGAATCCTAAGTAACACACAAGCCAGTCAAGCACGGTCGGCCCGGTATTCGAGCCGCACACAGCTCCAGGTTTATCCCACTCAAGTAAACTGGACACACTAACTAGGTCAACAGGAAAAAAAATACACAGGTTGCTAATAAACAGTCTTGTGTATTGCGGCCTAAATAACTCTAAAATACCTGAAAGATAGTTTCCAATTTCTGTTCCAATCAAACAATCGTCCTCTTTCCTCTTCTCAAAACAACTAACTATTTATACACCTACACACTTTCAGCAGATATTTAGGTTCTCCTACTGTCTTTGCTGCTCGCCAGTGGAATAAATATCTACTGGTGATCAGACAAGGTCCTTAAATCTCTATATTTAAAAACTTGCTCACTTTCTTAAAAAGCGAAATGTATCAAACACGTTCTGACATAGTAATTATTTGTATATGTTACTATTGATATATATTATATAAGTATTTGTTTATATTTATATATTTAATTATGAATTGTTGTTGTACTCGTATATATCTATTTTATTTTGTAGTTTCACCCCGTTAGCTCTCTCATCTCCATCACAAAGGTTAGATGTTAGAAATAACTAGGCATTAACCTCGCCCTTGTACAATAATTTTATAAACAATGTACTATAGTATTTTATATGTTTTTATCACTGAAGAAACGCTTTAAAAGTTTTGTCGGTCTGACAGACCAATACGTCGGTATTGGAAGGTTAAATTACTTGTTTCGAGTAACTTTTGGTCTTTGAGATAATAGGTTTTTATTAGTAACTCATTTTCATTGCTCCCGAGTGTACTACTACGGGAACCTCCTTCATAAGTCCTATCTAACTGCAATCAGCCCTTAATACAAAATGCTAATAGATATATATAGAATTAGTAATACTTTACTTTTAGTATACATTTTTCCACTAGTATAATGTGACACGAACGTAGTTGTGTGAGGACATAGTCTGATTTTTTAAGCGCTACCGTTAAATTGTCTAAGTGGAATCCTTAATTTACTGTCAATTAGTTAAAAATACGTGAAGTTAGTCGAAATACGGGTCCACTGTGTGTGCGAGAAAGAGAAATATAATGGAGGCTCGGGCTTGAGACCAACTATATGCTGGTTTGAAAAGGAGGCCACCACTTTTTATCTCCTCTGCTCATCGCCCCCAACGAAATACTGTATAATAGCTTCGTCTTGAAAGCTCGTTTAATAAATGTATTTAAGGCAGACCTGCATTGGCCTAATTCTTTCAGTAAGTGGTGAAAAGAATTTACAAAATAATGTACGAATATCAACTTTAACATTCACAGTCTTAAGCAACCTGAAGCAGTAAGCATCAACTATATATATATCTCACACTCAGAACAACACCGTATTATGTCGAAAAATCTCAAAATCGCTTTTATATTTTAATAGCCAAAAACTTGCCGCTCATACCACAATGACAGGCGTATTTATATTCGGAAAATAGTCAAGCTATTATAAGCCGAACAGATGGCGCATAAACCTCAGGACATTTGCAATAACTTTGATATAACATAAGACAACGGTTTTTCGTTGCATCCGAAAAATGAACCATTTTAACTTAGTACAGTGTTGTTCTGGGTGTGCAATATATCAATCATATAAATCATTAATGTGCGGTTAATGTATGTTGATCTGAATAATAAAATAATGTATTATTATAATCCCATCTATGCATTTATTTCCACAGTGGTTACGATCGCAGATTTAGACACGGATACACCGGGTTGGGACACAATAACTTATTTGTGATATTTCTCGAGTGCGGTGGTGGCTCGGTTGTAAGAACGCTTTGTTTAACATCCAGGTAGTAGGGTTTGAACCAATGAGAAATTATCACGTATATTTGTCATAGATTTACAACACCATCATTCTCGTTCCTCGGAGAGCACGTTAAGGTCCTTGGTCCCATTTCCACTAATTGCAACTTGTGAAATCGTTATTAAATTATCATTTAAAAATTACATCAGATCCTCGCCAACCCGTATGGCCAGCGTAGCGAGTGTAGTATAAATTCGTCTTTTCTGGCCACCACGAAAGGGATATGGTCGTGATGATACAGTACAAATAATATACCTAAGTTAATTAAAGCTTATTCGAAAACACATTTTCACCCTGCGTTATTAATCTACATTTAGCCACACGAAATCAAAGCGCGTAATATGTGGGGGGTAATATTGACACCGTCAATAAAAGGTGCACGTTCTACCAACTCAGCTGTATTATATAAAAACCTAGTAACTCACAATGTATAAAATAAATAGTATTTAAATACTAATATAAACACAATTTTTTAAATTATGTAATAATTTAAGGGTCGCAGTTTCGAACCCGCGATGCTGGCATTGTAGGCCAAATTATCCAAATGTATGTTCTGGAAGGCCCATCTCCAGCAGTGGAGGTCTAGGACACTGTGTTCTAGGGGATGTAATGATGAAAAATGATGATTAATGCTGGCATCTATCGAAATATGTATAGGAATCCCGGAATTTTAAAAACCACTGTTTACTATTATTGAATAATTTAACTTACTAATATAATACTTACTATTTTTTTATATATTTTTTTTCATAAAATTTTGACAAATTATCACTTGTATTACCTAACATAGCTTATACTATGGGACTATGGCAGAAGGAATTGCTTTTCTGGCTGAGGATAGCCAAGTACCTGGCTAAGAGTTGTCCAAACAGCTGACGTAGAAATCTGGAGACCGGAAGGCTGGCAATTACTTCTGCCAACGTAACAGCTTAGCTATACAGAAGGGATATATTGCCAGTCTTTTTGGGACTATCTCTGATGGGACGTCTCTAGAGGACATTTATTTATAACAAATTTATTTTTCATTTGGTTTATTTCAAAGATATTTATTTAATTGTCTTACATATGACGTCATAATCTGACCAGTACATTTATCTGTCAGTTTAATACCCCTTTACGCCTATATTTAATATTAGATTTTAATTAAATTTGGCATTTTATTCGTCTGTCTATGATATAACGACCTATGATACTATTACTTATATCAACAGCTTGTTAGAAATATTAATATTGTTTTAAGTACTAAGTTTTAAAATTGAACAGCTGAACTATTCCCTTGCATTCTCGACCTAAGGTTACCTGTTATTGGGTAAAACGTCAATTAACCGCACGTGCCGAGTCGAAGGGCACGTTACTGCTACACTAATTACAAATTTAGCCGCGAACTTTCCCACGGCCGTGCCTTTCTAGCACTGACCCCATAATGCAAGCAATTGTCCTTTTGACATGTAAACACAATACTGCCTTGTTTTTGTTATACCAAGTATGTAAAGTTAGGCATTCGCCCAGCAGAAAGGCAAATTTACATCAGACCCTCGCCAACCCGTCCAGCGTTGCAATTGTTTCTCCAGAAATATGTTCTGGAAGGACCATCTCCTACAGTAGAGGTCTAGGACTGTGTTATCAAATGAATGAAATAAATTATTGTGTCCAGCAGGAATCGAACCCGGTACCTCCGCGTCTAAATCTGCGGTCCTATCCACTGTAGAGTAAGTCTGAAGACAGTTTATGAAAATCTCTAGAAAATCAACTGGTTTACAGAAGATGGCGTTTTTTTTATTACGTAGCAAGACGCTCACCATTTATTATTCTGCTTCTCCCGCTACCTAACCAAATGGTGTATGATTCCGTTAATTATGTCTTGATAGCTCGTTCCATTACATTTGTATGGACAGCAGCCCAATTCTTTCAGTTAGTTGGGCAAAGATTTTACTGCAATTCCTCTCGCACCAACTTCCACTGCGTAAAGCTGACTCTTGAACCCGTTCCTGATCATTACTTCCGTGAGGTCATAATATATGTTTGACTTTACGTAGTGTTTATACACAACATAAAGTCAAACAAAATTGGCGAGGATATAATGTTAATTTATTATGACAATTTATTAACGATTCCACAAGTTGGTATTAGTGAAACCGGGACCGACGGCTTAACGTGCTCTCCGAGGCACGGGAACGGTGGTGTTATAAATTTATGATGAAATGTACGTAAGAAAAGTGTATTTTTCATTGGTACATGCTGGATGGATTTGAACCGACCTTTGTAGGATTTAAGGAACGCGTTCTTACAACATAGCCACCTATGTTGAATTTATCCTAATATAAATTCTTCTTTCATTGCACCTATAAATGTTCTAATTTGTCCCCAAGGTTGGGCTGTCAGAAAATGTCTACAGTCATTAAGCCTGTCTTTGTACTTTGTGCAATAAAGTTTTTAATTAAATAAATAATAAGAATAATGAGAAAACAATAACTAGAAACTGTTATAACCTCATTCTTTTTATAACCTCAATTGTTCTATGGGTATTTGGAATATTTATAGCTGTACTATAATATTATATATATACTCGTAGATGATATGGACCCATGGTTAATGATCATTATATTTTTCCGATTACAGTACGGTTAATTACACACCATTAAATCGATGAGACGTGGCCGATGGTGGTGCTTATAGAACATGCGTCGATAGCTGCAAACATTGTGATTTAAGTGAAATAATTCTCAGGCCTAAATCTATACAGTGCGGCGTTCATAGACATTCCCTTACAACCAGTCAAATTAAAAATTATAGTTTTTTAGATGTTGTTATAGTGTTTTAAAATTATAAATGCAGTTTGTTATATATACCACAACTGCCTATATTTATAAAGATTAGTTTTACGTAAAAATAAAGAATACGTACTTCTTAAATTCAATTGTTATAATATTTTTGTTATTGAGTTTTTCATTATTTTTTTTCTTGTTCATTAATAACAACTTGCTCCTATTTTTTTTCTTAAAAGGTCTAATAAGGACTATTTGCCAGTTCACATACTAATTATTTACCTATTATTGTATTGAATTTTGGGTAGCCCTGAATAGACCAGAGAGGGGGGGCTGATTTGAAACGTGGATCCGCCCTTGTATGGGGTCGCAAGTATTAGTACGTCAAACGTAGCAATATTGGGTAGATGTTCCCGAGCTCCGCACGAGCAATCGGCAATACAGTCGCTCGTGTGGAACGAGCCGTACTTAGAAGCAGGCAATGGCCCCGAAAAGATTTTTACATGGGAAATTCTTACATAAATTTTCCTTGTTTGAGACATCTTAACATGATATAGGCCATGATATGTGCTATTGTAAGACTACGAACTAGATTTATTTAAGAAAATCTATTCACATTACTTCGGTATATAGATTTTACTCGTAGGCCAGAAATTTATTTATTACATTTAAAAACTGAACTGTTATGTACAGGGATGAACTTAATGCACTCAGTATTTCATACTAGCTAACCTTTGGAAGTGTGGCAGACGATTCCGAGTACATAGAAATAAATCAAATACTCACGTAAACATACATACTTAATGATAAATTACATACATACTACATAAATACCAATATTTTACGAGTATAAAAGAACATTTATTTTAGAATAGAAAAAGTAAAGTATCATTACGACTGTTTCCCTGTCGGGGTGGTCAAAAATCAAGCGTATAAAGAAGCGGATTCACATTTAGCCAACTATAGGCCAATCATGACAAGTAGCAAGCTCTTCGATGTCTCTAGCGTACCAAACTCGAGGAATATCACAAATAAATAAAATATTATTTAAATGTATTAATTTAAATTAATTAATATTATTGCGTCGCGCCTACGAATCAAACCCGGTACCTCAGAGTCTAAATCCACAGACTGAACCGCTAGACCACGGAGGCAGTTGTTTTAGAATACATAATAGGAATAAAAGAAAAATACGTCCAATTTAGATATTAGGAATGAGTTTTAAATATGTTTATTGATGGTGCCCGTCTGTGGCGGAGACTGTGAACAAATCTGAATATCCGCTGGAAGTGGGAGGAACTGATTTAAGCTGATTATGTATAGCAGAGCGAAGAGGGAGATTGTGACTGCCTCCAAGGAACGAAACGAAACGAGTCTTAAGGTATAGGAAAGTTGTAGAGAATGCAATAAAGAGAAGTTAGTAAATGTGGTTGCAAGCTTTTGTCAATTCGATGATATTCTAGGTTTACTCAAATTACTTCTACGATTGTACTCGTATTAAGTTTCGTCGCCTGACAATGACAATGTAGAGGTGAACTTTAAACAGTAGTTACGACACGAGCAACATTACTGAACAATTTTCTATTCCCGTAAGTGAAATAAAATTAGCATAAAAGCCGATAGAGATTTTTATGGCGCTGAAATAATGGTGGCATAACTGTCGGCGCAACTCCACCCTACATTTTGGGGTGAAACTGATAATCTACCTACTTCTAACTTCTAATACACAAACTACACCATTATGTATTTGGTATAGAGTGAATTGTTTTGTTTTTTTTTAAATTTTGGTAGCTTCTTAACTCCATCTAGGTTAATGCAGTAATATATAAAGTTCGAAAATATATATGTGATAGCTGTCAATGCAACATCAAATTCTAAAAATAAACTAAGATGATGTTCATCGTTTGTGGTTACTATACGTCAAGTTATCTATATATCACTATAGTGATGCCGAAATATCGATAGTCAGGATAGTAATACAATCAATACTCATACTATATTGACCTCAAAAAATTATAATACTATTAGTGACTTGCAATCAATACTATTAAGGCTATGCCTAAAATACTATCGATACTATTGATAATATCGATAAATGATATAGGTACAGTCGAGGTCTTAAAATGTTTACCGCGCTTGCCATTTATACACATAGAATTATTTATTTTATCTCAGAGGCGTGGCACAGGCATTCAAACTAAATGTATATGTACCTCACAATTTCAGTCTCTGCACTTAATATTGTCCGTCTGATTTTTCACTTTTGTAATCTAGTAGATGCCCCTCGTCTGCATATCGTCTAATCCAAAGCCTTACAGTAATTAGCACTATTATTCATACCGTTTTAATGCAGAAATATTATTTCTCTCCTTTGCTAAACACTTCATACTTTCAAAATTATAAACTATAGATGAATACTAGTAGTTTCGATGTGCAAATTTTATGCATTGCAACGTCACCTTCTTAGTTTTAAAAGTTTTTATGTACAATTATATGTGCAAAGCTATGAATTTAAAAACTGGTAAACATTTTTAGTCCCCCCCCCCTACTATCGATAATCAAGCAACTATCAATAGTCTAAAATTATCGTTACTATCGATAATTAACACGCCAGAAACGGATATGATTAATAGGATAGGATTAATATATATTACAAGTCATCAGTCAAATAGTATTGATGGTATTAAAAATATCCTATCGATAGTCGACTATTGAGCGTTATCATGACATCACTATTCGTGAAGTTTATATTTACTATTCCTACAGTTTATAAATAGGTACATTTTTGCAGGTTTAAATGACCACGATAACACATAATGAGTTTAAACTATATGTTATGAAGTACTTATATTTAGACTGATAACTTTTAAGTTACGGTTAGGTATATGGTGAAGTTTGACCGAAGTTAATAAACCCTTTTTGATCTCAGCCTCAGTCTTTACTTGTTACTTTTGGGTAAAATATGCAGTGTTAACTTGTAACTTTTAAAGTGATCGATCTATGGAAAATTTTGAAAAAACAATAGTATTCATAGATCTTCACTTTACCGGGTCTTATTCTCAGTCCGGGAACATAATAATTCGTTTAGTTTTTACAATTCTCAAGTCTGAAGTCATTGACAAGCTTGTCATGATAAGCTCATTTAAATTATGTAAAACTCCACCGTCTTCACTTCAAAATTGTGGTTTTAAGTTAATTATTTCAACGTCAATATTTCAACTTATGTTTTGAATACAGGATCGGGTCAGATACAATTATGGCAGTTTCTGCTGGAGCTGCTAAGCGACTCAAGTAACGCGGGCTGCATCACCTGGGAAGGCACCAATGGCGAGTTCAAGCTTACTGACCCCGACGAGGTAGCCAGGCGCTGGGGGGAACGCAAGTCCAAACCCAACATGAACTATGACAAGCTCAGTAGGGCGCTAAGGTCGGTTTTTTTAATATTTAATAAAAGTTTGGATGCTCTGCGTTGATTCTGAGCTTCGCGAGGTTATGGGTACCCAATTAGCTAAGCGACAATGCGATAATAAATTACATAAAATCAATTTTATAATATCTGTTTTTTTTTTATATCTATATACTTACCTATACTAAACAATATTTCTATACAGATACTACTACGACAAGAACATTATGACCAAGGTTCATGGAAAAAGATATGCGTACAAGTTCGACTTTCAAGGGTTGGCTGCAGCGACCCAGCCCGCGGCCAGCGACCCAGCATACAAGTACCAGAGCGACCTATTCATGAGCTCATACCACCACAGCGCCAAGCTATCTTCATTTATGGCTCCACATGCCGCGATGCCAACATCTACAGGTAAGACCAAACGATATGCAACGACGTTATTTAGCGAATGTCATTTATTAATGCAATCTTATATCACCAGCCTGATGGATATACGGTTTTCTCAAGGCTAGCTTCACGCGAAATTTTGTTACCCATTTCCAAACCTCACCAGCCACCTTTAATAGGCCTGCAGTCAATCTGGAGGGGATCGTCCTACTCTGCGTTCATTATTATTATTATTATTAATAATTCATAAATAATTTAATCATCCTTGCAGAAACTGGCAGTAAGAATTCTGTCAATATGTACGTCGCACTGTTAATGTCATGCACCCTCTTCAGAGTTGAGTGTATATCATCGGTTAAAGTGAGCGTAATCTGCATTTCGCGAGGCTAATGTGCCGGTACAGTAGCTTACACAAATATTGTCGTAGTACTCGAGCCGGCTTGTCACGTCACCGGCACGCCCCAACACTCACGTATGCGCGACCACTTGACTTAATGGAACATTATTGTAACATTTAAATTCCTATATCAGAAACTGCTATTTGCAGCATAGACATGAACAATTTTAGGATTTTGTTTACCCACTGAAATGTGTGAGAGAAATTAGCGTCGAAAAGGCAAATCTATCAATACAATTATTGGAAAATGTTATTACTGCCAGCACCTCGTAGTATCGCGATAGTCATGACATGAGTAAGTTTATCGCCATTGTATACTTAAATACTGATCTTTTCGGCGTAAAATTAAACTATTATATACCTACATTAAATATCCATGTATGTTAGTGTATTAAGTGATACGAGCACTTCATAATCCTTCATCGCTTATTTTCCTAGCAAATAAAAATTATAAAAGCTATTAGTGTCACCTCAGATGAAAGATTATTTAACAATTTAATGATTGTTAAGGGATCAGCAATATCTACATTAACTCTCTCTCTTTTTTTGCCATACGTTTCATCAAAGTCATACAAATATTTGGCCGGATATACCAGAAAAGTTAAACTTACTCGTAATAAAGGTTGGTTGTTAGAAAATGTCAATTAAGCCCGCCTATGTAAAATTTTAGTGCAATAAAGTACTTAAAATAAAATAAAATATCCTTCAGAATTTACAATGTTACTAATAATATGTGTTTTTTTGCGATTGTATTTAGCTGTGCTTGTATTGTGCTTTAGATGTTTTCATATAATTGATTGAGGGTAAGTTTTTGTCTTGTTTTAGCTTCGATATTCCCGTCGGCGTCATGGAGCAATTGGGGAGGAGGCGGGAGCAACCTGTACTCGCCGCACTCCATGGCACCCCCCCACGTGACGTCTCATCTTGGCTCTTACCCGCACTACGCATGACCGAACATATTATAAACAACACGGATAAAACGACCCGAGCAAACGAAAAATATATATTCTAATTAAATAATAAAACTATATGTTTGATGTATTTAATTAACCGATAGTCATTTTAATGTGCCACTCCTCGAGTGCATAAATATCCACTCGTAATAATAATATCATTGTTAATGAAGTATGAATATAGTACCTTTCTTAAGCATTTTTAAAAACTTTTTAAGTATTACCAACTTTTAAATATATTTATCGATGATTGTGACATTCTGTAATTTTGTAGGTTCTAAATAGCAGTAGAAACGGTTACCGTAAACATTGACACTAGTCCAAAACAATTATTAAATCTTTGTAAATAAATATTAATAAAAGTAACTAGAGTTTAGGATTTTAAATTAAAATGTGAAACCCATTATTATTGTTTAGTTTGTTAAGTCTATAAACTGTGATTATGGAATATTTATCCCAAATTTGTGCAATCAGCAACATTTAAAGAGACAATCCCGATAATAATATTTATATAAATATCGAAATCGCCAGGAATCTTAACTGTAGTTCGCGTAATGTGACATGCTAATTAAAGAAAATAACTGCGTTTTATCATTTTAGATTGCGTTCCTATTACACAAGCTTAGCTATAATAACGTGCAATGTACCTACATCGACAATTCAGTAAAAAACTACTTAATACTAGTAAAGAGCATCCCTCTCGCTCGCACAATCCAATAACTTAAAATATTTTTCAAAACTGAATATACTTTTCATAAATGTAGTCTATCAACTTTATAGGAAATAAAATTACGGACATATAGGACATATTTTAACTTTGATATACCTATTTTTAGACAGAGAAAAATAGCAAAAAAAAAATACATTGTAAACACTATGTAATGTAAATAAACACTAAAGGGACTGTGCATTTTATGGCGTTATAGTTGTCGTTAAATAGAGAGAAGAAAAATCAGAATTAGAAAAGAAAAACTATATTTCAGCCAATTGATTTCGACGCTTTAGGGAGTTTGTCGTTAAATCGAGTTATATAATATTTTACTAAAACAACTACATATATGATTAATATATATCCAATGTGTCCGTAATTTTATTTCCTAGTAATTTGATAGACTACATTTCTCAAAAGTACACTTTGATTTGAAAAGCCTTCGAAAATAATAAATATAAAATATCAGACGCTTGACATTTTTAATAGAAGTTTAGTAGGTATTCCATAATTTAACTAGTTGTAAACCATAACTAAACATATAAGTAAAGTCGTGTTAGCTTAAATGTCTAATAGAATATCATAAGCCAAAGACCTATATGTAAAATACATACACACATAATATTTGGTTCTTTTAGTTTCACTGTTTTTAATCAAAATACATTTTAATCGCTAATCAAATAAAACTGATATTGTTCAGTTAAACGAGAATTCGGGTAAACTGACGACATCTATCGGAAGTTACTAAAAACACAATTATTACAATTTCAATGCCGTATAGGTGTTCGAATCAGAATTAAATAATAAGGTTATCTCAAAAAAGCTTTATGTTAACCAAAACATAACAGTATTTACCATTCGTGTGTTAAAGACATACAGGCCAGTTGCTGAAAAGCGTATTATCGTTTGACATGTTTAACGTATGCTTATAGGGCACGTCATTGGCTGAAATAACCGAAGTGACACGCACTACCAATCACGTGGCATATATCAAACTATTGAACAGATTATATTAATCATTTCTGCAACTGGCCGATAATATCACTGCTTGCATTTGTGTAACCAACTTGTTTTTAAATATCTTTGATTGCTTGAGGCTAATTTTATTTGCATTAAAAGTTCTCTAAATAAATCTACCTCGTGAAGCCATCAGTCAATGATTTTAACCACGATCATTTTTTTTTTGTTTTGACGCTTGCTATTACTTAATTGATTTGTTGGCACATGACTATCATTACCTAGCAGGCGCAGGAATTGGGTAAATGTATTTTTACCGTAAATTATTGACAATGGTGTTTGTAGTGTATTACTAAATTTATTTATTTTTAAAATTAAATTTTTAAAATTTTAAATTTTGGTGTGGTCCAATTTCGTATTTTTTAGACCTGCAATGCCCCGTCTTTTTACATATAGGTGTATGTTAATATCCAGTTTAATATCGGTATTATTTGACAACTACAAACTTTTTAAAGCAAAATTAATTACAAAATAGTGGATTATATCTATGGGACACTTATGGCCAAACCCAACATATCTCTGGATCACTTATCAACAACGAGTAGACGCCGAACGACGACGATGCGGTGCTGGTCTATACCGGGTGGCTCTAATGAACCTTAAAACGATTGATTAAGGATCGGTAACTGAATCCTTCCTTAATGGCATTCCTTCATATATTTTATTTGATATAAATAAATAAATGTACTTACAATATGTTTATTTCCAACTTTGACACAAATAATTGTCTTTTTTTTTTTTATTAACGTATTTATTTAAATAAACCATAATATAAAAAAATAACAATATAAAAAAACTTATAATTAAAATCATTTGTCTTGAAATACAGTATATCTTAATGCCGATATTAAATTTGACTAGTGGTGATATTATACTCAGTATTAATCTGTAAATCTTGATTTAAATTATATTCATGTTTGTATTATACATATATAAAAAACATTATTTTAAATATTTAGGTAGTATTATTTATTATTTAGAAACCAATCATCATTAGTGAGCGATTGGAAATGCTGTGGTGTAGATATTTTTAATAATATTATTTGCCAATTTTATTTTACTAGACCCTATTTTTTTTTAATTGCAATTCAATATATAATGTTATTAGAAGTCAAACTAAAGTTAAAGTAAAGTAATATTGGTATTAATAAAGCATAGATCTATGATTGGTTATCATGCGGTTTATCGTGAAGCGTTTCCAACCAATCATTTTATGCTATTAACGCAAACAAATTCCTGTTTTGTTAAATATAGTCATTATACTCTCAAGAAACCTTATTTTTTTATTGTTTAGCACTGCCTAATATTTATTTTACATTAGACTTCATTTTGTCATTATTAATACCATAATTTAAGATTTTTAATGAAAATATTTTGTGAATTATTAATTGCCTGCAAAAAAAACTCTGCTTCATGAAATAGTTGAGATGTAATTTGTTTATTGAACGTAGCGTAGGGGAGTACGGGAAAACGGCGACATTTAAAATAAAACTCTAATAACATTTTACTGTAATTTCTGGTTTACATTATAATATAACCAACGATGTAGATATTCAATCAATACAAAACGCAGTCTAAAAACATGCTACTTGCCACGTACCAACATTGAAGGCGAAGTACGAATCGAACACTCAGGTGCGACTTCGAACTAATAGACTTTTGCTATTTAGATTTACTATACTAATCAGGTTTATCAAATTAAAATATTTTTAAAGGAACAATGATCATTACGATTATTTAGAATAAGAACCAGAATAAGAGGTAATAAGTTCCACCGGAGCATTTTTTTTTTCATTAGTTCATAGTTCTTTATTTATCTTTCATTCTCTTATGTTCTTTTGTGCTTTATTTTAATTCATGAGATTTTATTTTCTTATTTCGACCGCCTCCGTGGTCTAGTGCTAACAAACGTTGCCGTGAACTCGGGAGGTCGTGGGTTCGATTCCCACCGGGGGCAAGTTGTACATTGTATAATTTGTATCGGTCTGGGTGTTTATATGCATAATATGTATACATTTACAAAAAAAAGTATAATATGTAGTTTATCAACCATCTAGTTTCCGTAACACAAGCCACGTAGCTTACCACGGAAATTAGATGGCGCTGTGTGACCTGTCCGGAAATATTTATTTATTTATTTATTCTAATATTTGTTTTATTAGGTTTCTTCTTACCTCAAGTTATAAGTTTTATTTATTTATGATTTAATTACTATATTTTGTCGTGTGTGTAGTGCGGTTGCGGATTAGAGAAAAAAAGTTATATGGTTGTGGAGCTATTCAGAACACTCACCCTAGTATAGCTTGTAGAACACGATCATGGAGAATCAATGGAGAAAGAAGACGAATCGCCAGCCACTTTGTCCTTAACTATCAAAATAAATTAGGAAGACTGCCAAAACAATTAATTGCGGTCTGTACGAGTAAGTAGCGATGCGTGTAGTCACACGTACGTAGTGCCGCGTCCTGCTGTACTACGTCAAAACGAAAAAATATCAAACTCTTTTAGATAAACATAAATTAGAGTATCTAGTTTTCATTACCCGTGGCTCCGATTCCCCCGTGTTACCCTAATTGAATGTTTAATTAAACCAGTAACATTTACTGGAAGAGTTAATACTCGTAAATCATGGTGAATGAGTACTTTTTTAATATTTCAATTTCACGAGTATTATATGATTTTATAAAGGTAGGTAAAAGTAGGTATCTCTATCTGTTACTATTTTTACCTCGAATAGTTCAATTATTATAAAATATTATTTATGAATAGATCTGTAAATAAAATATTTTACCAAATTTTTTTATCTAACAAGTGCAATCATTTTAGTGTTGGTCATAGAATAGTGTTACTATAATTATAGTTTAAATTTATTTTATAGTTAGACAAAAATACATATTTAATGCCAAAAAGTATTTTTTAACCTGCAAACTTAGGAGTATGCTTTCATAATAATGTGATATGATTTCTTTAGTCAAGCAATTTATTTATTTTAATCTTTAAGTTTATGTAATGCATGTGTCAATAAATTTAGATGTAGTGTAACGATGTATAGATGTTATTGTATTTGAAAATAAATAAAACAATATAAATGTCTTTTCGTATATTATTTATTCTATCCTTTTATCATTTTTTCATCATTAGCCCTTTCTCCAATGTACATGTCGGGTGGGTTTGAACCGACCTTTGTAGGATATAAGGAATGCGTTCTTACAACCGAGCCACCACCGTGCCTCCTTTACCTGGTCGTATTTATTTTAACTGCCTCCGTGGTCTAGCGGATAAGGGCCGGTATCTGAATCCTTAGTGGTATTTCTTCACTTAAATAGCCGCGTTCCCATATTTTATTTAAGTTAGGAAATCCCACTAAGAAAGGATTAAGTTTTTGTTCCTAAGTCCGTGTATTTAGACTTGGAGGTACCGGGTTCGATTCCTGGTCGGGACACAATAAATTATTTAATTTATTTGTGTTTGGTACGCTAGAGACATCGACGAGCTTGCCATTTGTCATGATGGGCCCATAGTAAAGTTGGCTAAATGTGAATATATTTATCACATAATGTTAGCCATCAAGTGATCATTTTATTTTGAGTAGAGATGTCAGTGATTTGAGAATTGGTCCTCAGGTGTACCGGGCGAAAACGGTTGGATGAGTGCATTCACAAGGATAGAAACGATACTGAGTTTAGTTCGGGCAATTGCAAATAAGAAAATAACATATTGAAAAATTTACACTGTCACAAAAGTGTTGCCATTTGACAGTTTCCACATAATTCGATTATCAACTTTTATAAGCCAGACTCTAGTATAATTTTAACGTAAGCTTAATTATCGTGCCGCAAATCAAAAACTCACTAAGTAGCATGATGACTGAAATCGACTTTTTAATACCACTTACTGGAATCTCCATTTATCGCCAATTTTTTCTATATGGTTAACATTCCTGTAGCTTGTGCAGTTTTTGATCTACGAAGTAGCAATAAGTAGTTACTTGTTTTGTGACTGATTTTCGACCTGCAAAAATAAGTAAAGTAGATACCTTTCAATCTATCGTTTGTGCTTAACGAAATAGACTACGTAAGCTGCAGCCCTCAGCGCAAACTTTATATAATGGAATCCGTTAATCATACGAGTATATATGTATATACAGTTAACGGACGATTTGCACGGACGCTGTGAAGGTCGAGCGCTTATAGAGTTGAGAATTGAATAATATGATGTTATTGTGACGCAACCTCTGACGTAAATAACGAAGTCCACTAAATAATGTTTGCGACTAAGTAACAGAATAGGGCTGCTGGGTTCTTAATCGACACTATCCAGAGATCTTTATTATGTCTACACACATTTTACAATGAAAATACATAACGCGATTTCAAAACCTTGAAAAATAGACGGCTAGCACTGAAACGATAGGTGAAAATTTTAGAAGAAAGGCTATAGTTAAGCTAATTTGGTAAATACCACTGTTCGTAAACGACCATGAAACTTCCAAGGAAAGCTATTAAAATTTGCCGCAAGTCTACACCAACGAGGTCAAACAATGTTTGTTACACATTTTTTTACGCTACCTAACGTCCACTAACAAAACTTCTAACTTTTATAATGTTTTTAAAAAAGCATGTCCAATGCATATGCAACTATAATAGCGCCATCCATGATCGACTACAGGAACTTTTTTGTCTAACGACATCTGAGCATATCGTGGAGCCAATGTCATCCTTAATACTGGTAGTTTTAAAGGCTATAATTGTGTGCAAATGTTAGTAAAAAACGCCATATAATCGAGTAGCGGAACTATTTCTTAATGACAACTATTAGAATGATCCGTGTAATTTAATTGAAAACTTAAAAATAAGATTTTAATTAATATACCAATAAACTTATGAATGAAAATAAACTGACATGAGGTTCTCATGTCGAAGAAGAACGTGTTTTACACTTACATAGAACGAACTCGGAATATTTTCCGTGAAACAACAAAATAATAAGTATTTCAAATCACATCGAAAACGACCATTACCGACAATGACTGTCATACATTAATTGCTTTTTTACAAAAGCAAGCTTTGCTTTATATGTTTGAAGTCGAACATAGCAATGATGGTAAACTAAACATACAGCGCCATCTATCTTGTGTTTGGCTTGTCGCTTTGAGCGACTTTGTTTTTACTTTATTTCGCTTTGACAGTCGTTAGATATGTTTTGTGTTCGACTTGAAAACAAAGCTCTCTTTTTTTCTTAATTTTGATTAAGTTTATGAAAACCATAGAGCAACGCTCGTTGATATTGATGAAGCACTGCAGATCACGACATATTATTATTTTATAAAGTCAAATATACACAATGTAACATTGCAAACTTTACGCCTTATTTTTATAATCATGATTGTTAATAATATCAATAAATACAAACCATAATTGCTGATTAGTTTTTCGTAGGCGCTGCGAGTTTGCATTGTATTAAAGAACACATACGTCACACCTACCTACCTTAAAAACTTTTGAGAGAGTGGACGTTTTCTCAGAGCAAGTTATTTAATTATTTTCTTCTTTTGCCTAAATCTTAATAGAAAGTAACAAATAGTGTGTGATTAACCCCAACTAATGGGGTTTCATGTTCGGGTTTCTACGCCTCACCTACACCTAGCGCTACGTGACGTCACGGCTACTCGCACTAGCTTATCCCCTGAATGGGAATCTAGTACTTAAATTACGGACTGGTATCGTATACTTAACTTGAAAAAGAACTGATCTTTATTACTCACACCCTGACCTGTCTTCTGCTTAACTATAGGCTGCATACTGTTTTTTTTTATTAATTTAGGATATTTTAGTTTAGTTTGTTATTTTTTTGTATATTTAGTTTTATCAGCATTCTTTTATTTCTCTTTTTTCGGTTAGTCTTTTTATTGTAGTTTTTTTTATTAGTTTTATTTAGTGTATTAGTTTTTAATAAATTTTATATTTCTTTTGTTCGCCTTTTATTTATCCTTTAGATAATTAAAAACGCGACAATGGCGCCCAACTTTCAAGGTCAATAAAGGTCAGTTACTTTTCTAGATTAGTAAGAATCCTATTAGCTTTCTTTGGTGTTGACTTATTATTAATTATTATACATGTAAAACTAATGTTTTTTTAATTCTATTAAATTGAGTATTTATGCATTTGCACTAAATATATATAAAAATAATAATAATAATTAAAAATAAAATAAAAAAAACATTAGTTAAATTAGGCATTTTTAAAATTTAAGTATATACACAAAACTGACTACAAATTTTGTAAGAGCTATTTTTATTGTGTTAGTTTCATATAGTTTTTTAATTTATTTACATAACTTATTACACACTATATTTTTTTTTATATAAAAATGCCTCATCAAGTTAAATTCTTATCTTTACAAAAACTAGAACTTGAATACGAGATTGGCTTAAGAGGTGAAACTCCTTCTGATAATGTAGCAGACTTGCGAAAGCAGATTGTCAAACTTGCTGCAATAATGCCATCGAAAGACATTTTGGAATCACATCTTGACGTCACAGATGACTTGATGGCTGTTAAAGAAAGTTTATTGAAATCTCAGGCTAACCTTTCGACTATAAAGACTAAATTTGATCAAAACCTATTCTTTCGTACTGAAAATTTATTACATCACATATATCACAGACTTAATCGAATAACTGCCGTTTCGAATGATGATAAGGTTGCTTATAAAGTAGTGACCCAAAGTTTCAATTCACAATTTAAAGAGCTACAACAATTAAATCCTCAAAATATTACTGGACCTACGCCAGCTCAAGAGGTTGCTGAGGTAACAAACCCAAATATTACTTATTCTTGCGATCGCAACCTTTCTTCTGAACTATGTAAACTAAAATACAATGGAAAGACTTGCGTACATAATTTTATACAAAAAATTAATGAATTTATTCAAGCTCGAAACATTAACACAGAAAAAGTATTGTCCTACGCTACAGAAATATTTGTAGATGATGCACTTCACTGGTATCGTAGCGTAAAGGACATCGTAAAATCATGGCCTGAACTTGTTCAACTGCTTAAGGATGATTTTGGTATTTTTGACTATGATTATCGTCTTATGTCAGAAATCCGAAATCGAACTCAAGGCGAAAATGAAAATATTACTATTTATTTTGCAATAATGAAAGGAATGTTTTCCAGACTGTCTAGAAAACTACCTAATGAAGAAAAGCTAGAAATTCTTCTACACAATATTAGACCGTGCTATGCTTCTACTCTAGCATCTTCTCCTGATATCACCAGTATTGAAGCATTACAAGAACAGTGTCGTAAATATGAAAAATTTCAGTCGCGTCAGTCCCTCTTTCGGGAACCTCCTAAGATTACGACTGATACTCTGGCTCCTGAGTTTGCTTATACTAAACAATCGCAGTGTACTTCTCGTAATAATTTTTATAACACGATTCCTAACAAAAACTCATTTAGTTATAATAATACAGTTAACTATAATCCTAATACTAACACTTTTAACCCTAATTATAAACCAAATAATAGACAATTATATCCTACTAATACAGTTACTAACCCTACCAATACAGTTACTAACCCTACAAATACTCTAAATAATGAAGTGAATTCTATTAATGAAAACACAATTACATATCCGGTTATGTACCTTAATTGCCCAAGATGTCGAACAAATGATCATTTCCTAAGACAATGTAAAATGCCACGAGTGCCATTATGTTTTAAATGCGGTAAGAAAAACGTTACATATCCTAATTGTCCGAACTGCGTTAAACCAACTAACTACCCAGATTACAAACAAAAAAACTAAATAGCTGTAGCAACACTTATTTTAATCAATCTGAGTGGAAGGATTGGTTATTGTACAACAAAAATTTTTTTAGGTCTTTTAGTGTTGCTACTGTTTTAAATTCTAAACCGAATGATCCTCGCCCTTTTGTTAAGGTAAAAATTCATAATATGGATTCTTTGCACATGTACGGCTTATTAGATTCTGGCTCAACAGTAACAATTTTAGGTAATAAGTTTCATGAAGGTCTACTTCAATATGGTTTCACTGTGTGCACAGATGAAATTATAACCATTGTAGCTGCTGGTGGGCAAGAAATAGAATCTTTAGGCTATATATTATTACCTCTTGTGTTCGACAACAATCTTAGTGTGATTAAAGCTCACGTGATACCAAAGGTAGAAAACAATCTTATACTAGGAATAGACTTTTGGCATAATTTTGAACTATGTCCTAAATATATTAATAGCATTAGCTATATTTCTAATAAAGACTTAAAGCTAACAAATATAGTTTCTAGTTCTAACATACACATACATTCTTATAAAAATCTAAATAAAATACAAAAAGTTATAGCTGATAACTTGATTGCAGATTTTGAACAAATCTCATTTCAATCTAAAGGATTAGGCAGAACACATCTTATTACGCATCACATTAACACTGGGGATGCTCAACCAATTAGACAAAGGTACTACCGTATGTCACCAGAAAAGTTGAGAATTATTACCGAACAAGTTGATGAGATGTTGTCTCTTGATGTGGTCGAGCCATGTGAAAGCCCATGGTCTTCACCAGTCCTTCTAGCTGGTAAGAAGGACGGTAAACCACGATTCTGTTTAGATAGCAGAAAACTAAATTCTGTTACTGTTAAAGACGCTTATAATTTACCCTATATTTCGGAGATTCTGGACAACCTTCGTGACGCCAAATATCTATCTAGTATAGACCTCTCCAAAGCCTTTTGGCAGATACCTATTGCAGAATCGGATCGTCAAAAGACAGCTTTCTATATCCCTGGGAGAGGTACATTACAATTTAAAACCACTGCTTTTGGACTGACTAACGCACCGGCAACGCAACAACGTCTGGTGGATATGTTATTTAGTGATTTTGAACTTAAGGTGTTTGCTTATCTTGACGACATTATAGTAGTAAGTAGTACATTTGAAGAGCATGTTTCTATACTTACACGTGTTTTGAGCAAAATCCGTCAAGCAAACCTTACTATTAATTCGGAAAAGTGTAATTTTTTCCGTACTCAGCTAAAATATCTTGGCTATTTGATAGATGCTAAGGGATTACGTACAGATCCTGAGAAGATAGAAGCTATTTTACATTATCCGACCCCTACAAATAAAAAAGAGGTTAAACGTTTTTTGGGTACTGCATCCTGGTATAGGCGTTTTATACCGCAATTTAGTTCTGTTGCTGGTCCTTTAAATCGACTTACGTCTTCTAAAAAGAACGCTCCTTCCTTTCTATGGTCTCCAGAAGCTGATTCTGCCTTTTTGGAACTTAAATCTCTTCTTGTCAAATCCCCTGTTCTTACTTGTCCTAATTTTCAATACCCTTTTGAGGTACATACTGACGCCAGCAGCTATGGCGTGGGTGCTATGCTATCTCAGACTATAGATGGTATCGAGCATCCGGTAGCCTACATGAGTCGGTCACTATCTGGCGCTGAACGTAACTATAGTGTGACAGAGCGTGAAGCATTAGCTGTACTTACCGCACTAGAGCATTGGCGTTGTTATCTTGAAAATGGACAAACCTTCATCGTTTATACTGATCATTCGGCACTTAAGTGGTTAATGTCCTTATCCAACCCTTCTGGTCGTCTCGCCAGATGGGGAGTTCGTCTATCTTCATTTAATTTTGTAATTAAACATCGACGTGGAAAGGAGAATATTATTCCGGATGCTCTCTCTCGTTCTGTTCCTGTTACCGAAATAATTAGTGTAGTCAATTCTTCAAACACTTGTATCCCAGCAACACTAGATCAATGGTTTCTTAACATTTATAATGGTTGTCTTAAATCACCTACAAATTTTCCGAACTACCGAGTAGAAGGTAACAAATTATATCGCTATATGAAATCTAAAAGTGTACTTACCGAAGAGTTTAGTTGGAAAGAAGTGATACCTCAAGAGGACAGGAAAGATATGTTAGCTAATAATCATTCTACACCTACATGTGGACACTTTGGAGTGTTTAAAACATATAAAAGATTAGCTTTAAAATACTTCTGGCCAAAAATGTATTCTGACGTTGTGACATATGTTACTCAGTGTCATATATGTTTGGCCTATAAATTGCCAACTCATGGTACCTTGGGAACTATGGGTAGGCCTAAAGAATGCTCCCGCCCATTCCAATCCCTATCAATCGACTTAGTCGGACCCCTACCAACTAGTAAAAAGCAACACAACTATATATTTGTGGTTACGTGTTGTTTTTCTAAATATTGCCTTATATTTCCTCTTCGTAAAGCTACTGCTAGCTCTGTTGTTAGAGTTTTGGAAGATCATGTGTTTTTGGTACATGGAGTACCACAAATTCTTATAATGGATAATGGATGTCAGTTTATCAGTCGTGATCTTGATAATCTTCTACAGAAATACAAAGTTCCTAATATACATTTCACTCCTAAATACACTCCTCAAATCAACATGGTTGAAAGATATAATAAAACTATAGTAACTGCTATATCTACTTTTGTAGCTGAAGATCATAGATCTTGGGATATTCACTTACCTGAAATCCAGTTCGCCGTTAATAATTCGGTGAATGAAACTACAGGTTATACACCCTCCTTTCTGGTCCACGGTCGAGAGCTGGTTACGTGTGGTTCTCATTATGTTAAAAATGATGACCAAAGCGAATTGGTATTTATTCCGCGTGACTGTTACGCTGAAAACCTTGGTTGCCTTTCAAATATTTTTGATAGAGTACAATTTGCTCTTTTTCAAGCTCACGAAAGAAATTCTCAGCGCTATAATCTAAGAAGGAAGCTTGCTGAATTTAATATCGGTGATATCGTTTGGAAGAAATGCTATTTCCAGAGTGACAAAGAAGCTCATTTTAGTAAAAAATTAGCACCAAAATATCAAAAATGTCGAATTAAAGATAAACGATCTCCTTTAGTGTACATTTTAGAAGATTTTTCAGGTCGTGATCTAGGTGCCTGGCATATTAAAGATTTAAAATCAAACGGTTCACGTTAGAGTCACTCTGTAAATCTTAACAAAAAAAAAAAAAAGTTAAAAATTTCGTACGGATTTTACATCAGGTCAAATCCTTTGTTAGGAGAGGGGGTACTGTAACATTGCAAACTTTACGCCTTATTTTTATAATCATGATTGTTAATAATATCAATAAATACAAACCATAATTGCTGATTAGTTTTTCGTAGGCGCTGCGAGTTTGCATTGTATTAAAGAACACATACGTCACACCTACCTACCTTAAAAACTTTTGAGAGAGTGGACGTTTTCTCAGAGCAAGTTATTTAATTATTTTCTTCTTTTGCCTAAATCTTAATAGAAAGTAACAAATAGTGTGTGATTAACCCCAACTAATGGGGTTTCATGTTCGGGTTTCTACGCCTCACCTACACCTAGCGCTACGTGACGTCACGGCTACTCGCACTAGCTTATCCCCTGAATGGGAATCTAGTACTTAAATTACGGACTGGTATCGTATACTTAACTTGAAAAAGAACTGATCTTTATTACTCACACCCTGACCTGTCTTCTGCTTAACTATAGGCTGCATACTGTTTTTTTTTATTAATTTAGGATATTTTAGTTTAGTTTGTTATTTTTTTGTATATTTAGTTTTATCAGCATTCTTTTATTTCTCTTTTTTCGGTTAGTCTTTTTATTGTAGTTTTTTTTATTAGTTTTATTTAGTGTATTAGTTTTTAATAAATTTTATATTTCTTTTGTTCGCCTTTTATTTATCCTTTAGATAATTAAAAACGCGACAACAAGGCACTGTAATTTTTTAATAATACGACAAAATATACCACCAAATCGAAATGTTTTGTGAGATAGAGAGAGATACAATATCTTTCGTATGATACACCGACACAAGAACGGTAACGCCTTATCGCTCTGTCCATTGCGATACTTGGCCTTAGGCTTTTGTACTTAATTTTGCTTTGAAAGTCGTTCGACAAGCGTTTTCATTCCTTTAAGCAAAATTCAGTAAAAAAAAGGCGCGCTGTGCATTGCTTTGCTTTCAAGTCGAACACGAAGAAAGGAGAATTAGAATAAAGATAAAACTTCCAGTATATTGCTGTTGGCAGAAATAGTGCATTTTTAGGTTACAAAAGATTAATTATAAACGAATAATAAAAATATAGTCATGTTGTGGACTGATTTTGTTCGGCCACGGATATAGAAATCGATAATTAATTTTGCATTGATCACACTGGCCACAATACTCTATCCATCCACAGACGAAGTTACTCTATCTTGTTCGTGTTTTGTGGTTCGAGACTCGGGTTCGATCGGTTAGTTAGTAAGTTATCAAGTTTAGTTTTCGAACATAGTGTTAAATTTCTTATTGTAGAATTAGTAATTAATAAATAATCATTCCAAATTCTCAATATTGTATTAGGTGTCAACTCTGGGTGATGTGCTGCCATTAGGTATGTATTTTAAATCATTTCGATATTTTTATTTTCTGATTTATTCTCTGAAAACATGAACTTCTAGCTGGGACGCATTGAAGAAATACTGATAAATTCAGAGGATTGCGTTGTCCTGTTGGGGTTGGTTGCCGTTAACACTGAGTTTAACCCTTGATTGGGTAAATGTAGGTACTTACCTACCATCTGTCAAGTTTCTTTTTTTATTGACGCTTTTGGAAAGAATAGGGAACTTGATGTATTCATCATCATTCATCACAGCTCCTATAACACAGTCCTAGCTCTCCACTGTTGGAGATGGGCCTTCCAGAACATATTTTGGAATAATTTGGCCTACGCTCGTCGCGCTGGTCAAATGGTTTGCGAGGGTCAATGTATATTATTATTACTAGGTAAAATTAAAATAAAAAATCTAATGATATATATATATATATATCATTAGATATATATATATATTAGAATGAAACAAGGCAAATTAAAGAATACAATTAATAAGTTCAGTTTATTTCCAACTTCTGATAGCATAAATATATATATATCATTATTATTATAGCCCCTAAAACACAAGAATCCTCGAACTCTACTGCTGAATGTAAGCCTTTTGGAACAAAATATTGTTTCTAAAGAATATTGCCTACTTTTGCCAAGCCAGCCAGAAGTGTTGGTCAGAGTCTTTTGTATTTAGCCTACTCATGCCAAGTCGGCCAGAAGAATTGGTAAGAGACATGTATTTTCTCTCCAATGCATAGTACTGTTGTAAATTTATATCAATAGAAACTTTAATATCATAATTTTTTAGAACTTATCTAAAATAATGAAAACTAAAACCAATTCAGCAAAACTGTTACTTTCTATCTTCCAAACCTTAGACTAAAAATACTTAGATAAACTCTGAAATTGTATGTACATTAGAAAGTTTGTGTTTCCCTGTGTGAAGTTTTGGCACTTTTATTGATTTACTAATCTTTCAACAAAAAGTGTCAGAAAATTTTTTGTTAGGTTTCTTGCCTTGGAAATAGGAATTTTCGGGTATTTGTAGTTGAAGCATTATTTTTTTTGCTTTAGTACCTGGTATAAATTTTCTGTATATTCTCATTGTTGTGATTAAAATGGTACAATTGAGTACAAACTAAAGCGTTCATCCATAGGTGTAGAAAAACTACTATCCCTACATTCCGTTTATAGAAAATACCAATAGTGCCAGCATTAAATGCTAACATTGTTAAAATTAACTATTCCATTACAGCAAAAAAGACATTTGATGTTAAGGCTGACCAGATCATCAAATGTCATTGAGAGCGAGCATCAAATGTATTTTTTTTATGATAATTTATTAACGATTCCATAAGTTGGTATTAATGGAACCGGGACTGACGGGTTAACATGCTCCCTCAGGCATGGGAACAGTTGTGAAGACAAATTTCTAAGCATTCCATGGATTCACCGTGCGGGTGCCAGGTCCATTGTGTGTGGGTAGGAGATGAGAAGAATGGTGTCTTGGGCTTGCGACCGACAATAGGCTGGTTTAAGAAAAGGAGGCCTCCTTTTTTTTATTCCGCGATAATACGCTCACCATCCACCATTCTACTTCTCTCCCTACCCAACCAAATACTGTATGATTCCGTTAATGCCGTCTTGGAAGCTCGTTCCATAAATGTATTGACAGCAGAACTTGAACCCGTTCCTGATCATTTTTTCTGTGAGATCATATCATACTATTTATTCGACTTCATGTTGGGGTCTTTTGGAATATTTGATTTTTTTTTTTGGTAAGTTCAATAAGGATAACTTTTTTCAAGTTCCGAGAAAACACTAAGATGTCTGGCCTATAGGCTGATACAGCTAGTTCATCTGGGATCCTATAATGGTGTTCAAATGTATCCCTGAGAATTTTCGAGTCTGATGCGGCGCCAAGGATCGAGGTGGTGCATTTAGTTTTCGTGCTTTGCCCTTCCTTTACAAATGTGGTCAGTTTTATTTGTAGTCAGTCCCTTTCTGGCTCTTGCAATAGAAAAACTTACTGCTTCACGGATAACACCTAGGACTTTGTCACGTCGGCGTGAGTAATAGCCCTTTTCTAGAAGAGTAACGCACCCTACAAATGTGTGTCTAGCAGTTCCTATGGTACCACACAATGTACAGTTCTTTTCCATAGCTTTTCCCCACCTTACCAGATTACTCTGGTCCGGGAGGGACATTTGAAAAGCGTTTAGGTAGAACTTTAGCAACGTCGGAGACCAATCGTACATTAGTGTGCGCCACTTTAGGGCTGGAGGGATGCAAAAATCGCCCAAAGTTAGCCAGTCATTTTGAACTTCTAGAGTCATCGCGTGCACTCTGTATTCATGCTCTTCATCTTTCCTGAGGAAGGATTTTATAACCTCTTTGTCACTTTCTTTGCATATATAAGCATACATTTTAAAAATACGAAAAGTTTTTTAAAAGACATTTGATATTAACATTAAGCATTAACATTTTAAAAAAACGAAAATGTTTTTAACAATTCTACAGAGTTTTCTTTTTGACAGATGGACAATTGTCCAAAGTAAATATTTATAAATAAATAAAGAAAATATAAAATAAAAATAATATTAGCCTAGCAAATATGGATATAAGTCCCGTCCGCATGAAATGGTTTGGAATCTAAACTGCACAATACATTTTTACTTGTCAATGTAAAAAAATACCAAAATAATTCCATTTATTCAAAGCTAACAGAGCTAAGAAAATAAACAGCTTAAATGAAGTGGTTGGTGGGGCTGGTTTATGATAGAATGTGGAATATATTTAAAATATAGTGTGTAATGATGTATGGTACAACAAAAACAAATATTTTTATTATAGGTAGTTGTAGCTTTAAAAGTGATTTTGGTTGTGAGAAAAACAAACAAAAATGGCTATTTTGTTATTGGTTGCCGAGCCCTACTACTGGTATTACTTTAGTGTAGTTCACGAATCCAGGGGTCTAGGTTCGAACTTACGAGTAGATAGATCCCTAGGTGAAGTAGTTAAACTACTTCAGGTCTCCTCAAACACCAGATCTTGGGGAAGAGAGGAAATCCTCCATTCCCCCGGAGCGAAAACAGAGTAATATTCTGAAGATGCTTGAAACCTGAAACTTCAAGTATATAGAAACTATGTCCTATAAAACATATATCTAGTCAGGTCAACAACAAACTCCCAAATTCTATTAAGGACTATTGAGGAGAAACTTCAGATTTCGAGCTATGTTGAAATTGCATATAAACCAGGGCACTCGAGAAACCACCCAAAACATTATGTTCTGCTGACTTGACAGTTCATTTTATCCATTGAAAGTGGGATTGCTCAAGCCTAAATAGGGATGGGGAATAGGGCTCGCGAACCCTGAGGGCTAGGTTCGATTGATCCAGCTTCCCTTCAAGAGCACTGCAGGGGTTCAACTAGCGCCATCTATTGGCATTGGCTAAAACTTATCTATAAAAACGCCATCTTGTATTTTTAATGATGACTAAACCCTGCACCGAAAGTTGCTGAAAATTGTGATAGTTCCTTTGACTGATAATAGATGGCGGTCATATAAATATCCATACCAGGGCTTTAATTCCGCTAATTTTAACTATTTCTGTCGAAATTTATTCTATCTACTATTTACATTGTCTTGAATTGTTATTCTGTTAAAACATATCACAATCATAATTGAGATTGAGTTGGATAGGAGTAGAGTTTAAATGTTTTTCTGTATTGCTAGTTTAAATATTAAAAATATTTTTTCATGATTTATTAATGAAAAAGAAATGTTTCAATACCTACCTACTGCAATAATATTTACTTATATTGCTAATAAATACATGTCCAAAACTGTTAAAAACGTAATTATATTTATTACATTTTTTGGTTGTTTGTTACCTACCAACTATTGCCATCAATAATTAAATTTAAGAAGCTGTTAATTAAATGGTTAAAAGAACAATGTTTTTATAGTATCCAAGAATTTTTACATTATAAGTGTTGACAAATATAATTTTAGTTGTAATTTGACATGTACTATTATTTGCATACCATTATGGTAGGATACAGCTGAACTGTAAAATTGTATTATCCTATATCTACCTGTATTCTGTGCAATAAACGATTTTAAATTAGAATTTGAAAAAAAAAAAACTATAAAAAGCGCGGAATTTTAAAAAATTATGTCAAACATTAGTGTAATATTTTTAATTTATAAGTTCTTGGTTTTTATATTGTTTATTGTTATAACAACATTAACTGGTTAATTTGAATTTATTTTTATACAAAACCCTTGGTCCATAATGAAAATAAGCGCAATCATGTTTTGACTTCAAGGGAGTGCTTGGCGCTGTTCAATCGCAATTCGTACCGAGTTTTTGCTTCGTTTTGTTACTGTGGGCGAAACATGGATCCATTACAACACCAGAATCCTAAGGAACAATAGATATCTTGAGTTTAGGTTACTAGAGTATGAATATTGACTTTTTGATGCATGGAACGAATGCGAAATCGATCAGTAAGCAAAACCAAAGATATAATGTTGAGTTTTGCTGGGACAAGTAGTTGTACAAATTTCCTATAGGGCATCAAAAATGGTTCCACAGTTTCGAGCTATTTTTTTATTTACAGTTCAAAGCTATTTGCGATCTCCAAATTTAATAATTTCAAGCACATCGTGAAAATAAATCTTATTTTGAAATCAATAATCAATTTAATGTTAACACGTTGCCACCACACACTAAAAAGCTAGGTTTATTTAAGACTGCTCAGTGTGGTTTAATATTCAAAATCCATTGACTTGACCGAGAGTAATGACAAATAAATAATAGAAAACCATTAATTCAACCATTGGAATTCCATTGACATGCCACCTTTGATTTTTAGGATATCAACCTGATTCAGTGGTTGTTGAGGGAAATGCCATTGGCCATATAATTAGCAGTATACCAAAACAGTCAAACTATTCTGACAATTTAGACATCTGCATTAGTAAAAACTGTTGGTTTGTCTTTTACAGTATATAGGTAATAATATTTAGATGCTCTTTTATTTGTGCCATTGTGTTATATCTTATTCTAACAAAAGCTTTGTTTAAATAGTTCAAAGTGGAATATCCTTGATAATACAATAAATTTTAAGTACCCTATAACTAAATATTGTTTGTAGTACATTTGACCTTTACTTTGTGTCTTTGTGGTTTCTATATTTATTGTCTGTATTTTTATATAACAATAATTCACTATTGAACATTTATTTATGCCAGTGTCATGTCAGTGTAAAATAATATAATAACAATGGGGCCTTTAGTATGAATATAAAACCCAAGAACACAATTGAATCATAAGTAATTTAAAAGCCCTAGCCATCTAACGAAATGACATTAAGCGTATTATTGTGCGTTACGCAAATATTGAGATATAATTAATGTACAATGACAATATTTTATATTAATAAACCATTTTTAGTTTTACAATGCAGGTATACATTATGTATACATATAATATACACAAATAAAATATACCTCTACATGTTCTTTTATTATTTGTATTTATTTATTTTTTTGTACTAGCACATGTGATTTTGCGCCCACCTAATGGCAAGTGGCGCGCAACATCCATGAATGTTAGCAACTGGAATCAGATACTCATGACTGACATCTCTCACACGACCTAACTATATTCTCCTAGGCTTATCCACACTTTACTTGCTTCCTTTTGGCTTCAGGCAAAATCTCGACTCATGAATAACTATAGAAAATATAACTCGACTCCAATGTCTATCAATCTAATTTTGGTGATTGCAAGCAATATTAGCTTTATTAAGCACTTATAAACCACTTGTTTTTAGGTGTGCCCTATTTAATTGATAAAGTGACAGCCCTAGCAACTTGAATGGCAATTAGATCTGTCATTTTCAGTTTATATGCAGTAACAACACACACTTAACACAAGGCTATGTTAAGCTATTCTAAAATTTTAGCAAAACCTTAAGGATATTAAACTTGTGTCAGAACCAAATTTTCAACAAAAGAAAAGCAATGTATAGAGGTACAAAAAAATATTTTTTTTCATGATTAAAATTGAATTACATATATTTATTTCAAAAAAGTTATTACTAGTTACTATTTAAGATAAGCACCAACCCCATTTCTTGGTAGGCTGTCAAAAGACTACAACTTAATGTCTATAAAAAAAATAAGAAACCTAGCTTCACTCCCATATGGATGGACCAGGGAGTAAGTTAATGCAAAATACGGTTTTACACTTATATAGATTTTAACACCGGGTCTTTAATCAGTGACTGAAAACATATAGTGTTGATGTGTGACGACTGAAAATTCGTAACAGGTATTTTTATTTATTTATCTGGTAATTCCATAGTATAAAGAATAAGAAGTAAATAGGTGCAATATAAATATATCTATACTGTTGTATAAGTATCCTATATCTATGGTTGTATATATACACACATCAAAAGTGTCTAGGGATCAACATATATTTTTGCAATAACTTTTCTCCTGATTGATATTCATTAAAATTTTCTTTAAGGATTGATCAAATAAAATGTTTTCGTTTGTCTACAGTAACGATAAACCAAGTCACCTTTGCATTAGTAAAAAAAATTGCCATTTTCCTAATAAAGGGATTTTTGACATTTGAACCACTAACATTAAAGTTCGAAAAAAAGACTGAAATATCAGTTTTTTTTTTAATTTTATTGGGTAACTTAAACAATTAATAATCCGTGTTTCTACCGCGAACACTAACAACACAAGAACATCGGTTTGGCATACTCAAAATGAGTTCATCCAAATCACGCTGTGGAATGGCCGCCCATGTTCGTTGCAACAACAAAAAAAGGTCTTCTTGCGACTGGATACCCTCCATATTCGGCAGAGCTCTTCTCTGAAGAATATCCCATGCATGCTCAATCGGGTTCAAGTCTGGCGACTGAGCAGGCCAGGGCAGGACATTGATGTTAGCTGCGGCGAGAGTCTGTCTAACAACTCTTGCGGTGTGCGGTCGTGCATTATCATGCATTAACTGAAATAAGGGACCGATATGCACTTGTAGAGGAACGATGACATCTGATACAACCGTCTCAGCATAAATTTGAGCGTTGAGGTTGCCTCTGATCCAAATCAACTCAGTTCTTCCGCCGATCGAAATACCCGCCCATACCATGATGGTTCCACCACTATAAGGATGGACTTCCTGGCAGGATTTTAATCGCTGTTGGCGTCCAGGGGTTCTCCAGTGTCGTATACGTCTTGTATCCGGCCTCATACCAAAACGAGACTCATCAGAAAAGCACACGAAACGCCATTGTTCTTCTGTCCAATTTCTGTGTTCAAGAGCCCATTGATATCGAGTCCTACGATTGTGCATTGCTATAGGTGGTACCCGTAGCGGTCTTCGGGAATGAAGGTTCACTTCATGCAAGCGGTTTCTGACTGTTTGGTCGCTAATTAAGTTCCCTGAAGAGCGATGAAGGCTCACGGCTAACATCATGGCGGTTATTGTTGGAGTTCTTCGAGCTGTGATTTGAATGTATCGGTCTTGTCTCCGTGTGGTGCAGCGATACCGTCCTCCATGGCGCTCAGCCACGGTACCAGTGGTTCGGTAACGTGTCCAAAGTCGACTGATAACACTCTGACTTGTATTCAGAGCTAAAGCCACAGTACGTTGCCGGGAACCAGCTTCTATCATTCCCACGGCTCTGATCATTTCTTCCCTGCTTAAATGACGTCGCCGCTCCATAATAACGTTGGTTTTAATCAGTAGTAGGGAAACAGTAGCACTAATAATGTCTTCAATGCGTCTTATGTTTTTATAGGGAAAATATTGACAGCTGATTTTCATCTTTTACTCGAATTTGATTGACAGTTCCTGTTTTAAATTATGAAATGCACCAAAAAGGATCCATATAAATTTATAAAATCATAAATTTATTACAAAGCCACATCTCAATCACAAGAAATCCGCATAAACATGCTTGATCCCTAGACTTTTTTGATGTGTGTATTTCGCTTTGGAAGTCGTTCGACTTGGCGTTTGTCTATGGTTTTCATATAAAATTTGGTAAAAAAGCAAGCTTTGCTTTATTTGCTTTCAAGTCGAACATAGCCTAAATAAAGATGTGTTGCAAGTCCTTAGGTGGCCAATAGTTAAAGAATTTCCGTAACTTTATTATAGTGGTATGATTTTGTTGGATTATGCATTATATTAGTGTTATTAAAGAGGTATTGTAATGTGTATCGACTAAAACCTAATATTAATTATATTGTGTTTGAATTGTCGCTGTTAGCACTTTTTTCAGTTTATATCGCTTTGAAAGTCGGTCATATTTGTGTTATTCTATGGTGTTCATACACTTAAGTAACATTCGGTAAACAGCGAAGTCGAATACAGCAAAAGAGAAATAATACAGGGGTATTCGACCTGTCGCTTTAAGCGCTTTCACTTTATTTCGCTTTGAAAGTCTTTCGATTTGGCGTTTGTTTTATGGTTTTCATACAAAATTTTATTTGGTTAAAAAGGAAGCTTTGCTTCAAGTTGAACAAGTCGAATTAGTGGTTAGGAAATTTTCGAGTTGGTCACACTGGTTTCACTCTATTCATAAGCAAGACCACGCTATTCCTGTTCTTCCGTGATTCGGACTTGTTGGGTTAGCACATTTTTGGTTTTCGATAAATTTTCTTAAATCTGGTACAAATAACTATAAACAATGCTAAAATAAAACAAAAATCACAATATATGTTGTAAACGGCGTTAGCTGGACTGTGTGGCGTGCCGTGCGACCTAAAGGTAAGTGTTTTTACCCTTTCTCGTTTTTTATGTTTTCTTGATCAATCTCTGAAATCCCGGACAACTTGCTGAGTTCATTGGACATGCGCATAGTGCACTTTACTTGTCGTTCTTCGATTTATTATTGCTAAAGGTGCATTAAAATGTATTCCGTGTAGAGGTCATTGGATTCTTCAATAGCTTTCGATTGGACTTGATTGCGTCTTTGCTGAGGAAGAAGCCAACACATCAGGTTTTAAATTGATTAATTGCTTGTTTGATAAAGATTCGTGAAAGAGTCAAGTCTTTCAAGAGTATTCATTCTAAAATATTGTTCGATCGTAATGGCCGTAGCATTGCATCGATTTTTCCATAACATTCATTTTCAAAAGATACGTATTACGAACGCTTATAATACTTCTTCTGTTTCATTATTTTATTGACTAAGGCATAACTTAAACACATTTGCTGATAATTTATCCCACATTGTCTTCCAATACCTTTCATGTTCTTTTTGTTATTTGTATGTATGAAAAAAAGACAAGATAATCAATATTCGTTTTTAGACTGCAAAATCAGCAGCATTTTATAAGAGGCAGTAATGTGAAGAACTAAAAGCTGGTTTTCACTGGCTGGAGTATATTTTCAATGCCGTGATTTAGGATGTTAATCCCGGGGCTATTCTGGGGGATTATGTGTTTTCTAATTGGGCTTGAATAAAATCTATAATGGTAATTTCTTTAAAAAATAATTATCATGTCATTGCACAACACAAATCACAATATAGTAAGAAAATAAAAAAGGATAATGAACTACTTTTGCAAGAAATCAAAGAGACAACACAAAAAAACCATTTACATTTTCCATAGTACAATCGCAGAAATATCAAAGCATCCAATGTTTGACTTACAAGCCTGCTGCATAGTTTCTTGCCAACATAAGTAGCAGCTGAAATGCTCACTCAGGTTCTATGCTGGTTCTACCTGTCGTGACAATCCTGAAAGCCCCGAGATTAGCCGAGTGCAGTCACCGGATTTTTGGGGCTAGAGAACGGCCATGGTCCCGAATTGTATTCTCGTAAGTGGGGCCCAACCGCCCACCGGTAATTTATGAACTTTGGTGCTGGACACTGCTACTAGTATAACAGTGCTACTTAACTGCAGTGTTTGACTACTTGACCTCTCCTCCAGGAGCACTTCTCTGTTCTGGAGATGCTTGAAGTGTTGACGGCTTTAATTGTCGGCCCAATGGAACATACATCTAGTCAGGCTAGACATGCGCTCCGCCTTATGTCCGGCGCCGCCGCCGCCGTGGAGTCAGCTCGGCGCGCCGAAGCGCGGGTGCGAGCGAAAGTAACCCAATCGAGCAAGCGTTTGATGAAGCCGATCAAGAGTGCTGGAAGTACTTGGCAGCTGCTAATGACGTTATTGATGACGATATCTACAGTATTGGCGGGAAAAGAAAAAAACCTTTCCTCTTTTAAGCGAACTCGCAAGGGCTATGTTGGCAATTCCTGCCACTAGCATGCCAAGTGAGCGCGTTTTTTCTATAGCAGGGCTAACCGTCACTGCTAAAAGATCGCGACTAAGTCCACTACGCATGGACAAAATTATTTTCATCCATGACAATTATGTATTGTGCAAACAAAACCATACTTTTTAAGTTGGTTACCTGACCTTCTCTTTCCTATTACTGTCATAGCATTTTCAGTAATAAACTTTTTGATTCCACTACTATTTTTTACTTTTATCTTCTTTATTATATAGCCAATCCAAATCGGCCAAGTGAACATAAAGAATATCTATAATATAAGTATATGAGATGAGTTAGGCTAGCTAGGCACCTTTTTTTTATTTCGACCAAAAAAATAATAGTTTCCTCATAGGAAAATGCAAAGTTTGTAAAGGTGGAGTTCTCATAGCGCATATAAATAAATGTTACTAAGTAATTTTATGACTGCAAAATATATGGCCATGCGCCGGCGCGGCGTCGCCACGGCAAATTGGGGCTCGGCGCGCATGTCTAAGTCAGGCCAATGACAAACTCCTCAATGGTAGGGATCTCAAGCAATGACTGAATTACGCACGAACCACGGTGTTCGAGAAACTACTCTGAGCGATAAGTTCTGCTGACTTTTGATCTAGTCCTTATTGGAATGGATAAGCATCAAGCTGTATGCGTTAGAAGTAGGTGCAAGATGAATTCCAGCAAAATCTTTCCACCACTTCCTGAAAGAATTAAGCCTAAGCTGGTTTGCTGTTAATACATCTATGGAACAAGCTTCCAAGACTGCATCAATGGGATCATACAGTATTTGTTTGGGTAGCGAAAGAAGAGTAGGAAGAGATAATAATTATCTTTTTGCGCAATTAAATAAAAATGGAGGCCTTGTCTATTGTCAGTTGCAAGCCCGGGAAACCATTTTTCTCATCTCTCTTTCCCACACACAATGGACCCGGCATGCACATGGTGAATCCATGGAATGCTTTGAAATTTGTCTTCTCCAGACCTTCAACCTGAGCGGCAAGCTGGAATGCATAATGAGACATAACATGCATGCTAGTTTTAGCAATGCAGAAAGTTGACAGCCATAACTATGCCAGTACTGACTTTCGATTTTTATGTTCATGCTTTTGGAATATTATTGTTTGTCACTTAAATAATCAATAGTGTTAAAAAGTGTTTTATGTGAGATCCAAATCATTATACAGTTGTTTAATCCATTCTGTGTGTAATATTCAACGTAATACAATGCTGTCCAAAAAATACCCGTTATCATGCTACAAGTTATTATATACTTTACTATTAACTTAACACCCATTCTCCTTTTTGTTCTAATTCTTGTGGTAAGTGATTAGTACCCACTTTTACTACTATTTAATTTTTTGTCAATAATGAGTTATTTGTAGCGATTTTAATATGTATAGTTATTTATAAGCTCCTGACCTGACAATGTTTTGTACTACTACTGATACTTTAGGGTAAGGCCTCTCAAAAATAAAGATATAAAATGAGCTTCGTCGGTCCACTGTGTTCTGTAGAAGCTTTAGCATTTGCTGCAAATTTCCTCTGACCATGCATTCGCTGCACAGTGCATTTTAGTTTTCCTACAGTGTTTGTGTATATCTTTAGTAGTTGAACATGATATTTGGCTAATTCAATTAAACTCCTGGAGTACTAGTCCTGATATTACATCCATTGCTGTGCGAAGGTTGGCTGTCGCTGTTCAACTTGTCATGTGAGATGTCTATTCAGGTTTAGAAGGCTTTCCTCGACTAGCCTTGTACACGTCTACTTACTATGTGCCATTAACCTGTTGTTTATTGGAGCCAGCTCTATAGAAATGGGTTTGCCGTTAAGGATTACCAATTTTTTACCAGTTTGTCGGCAACATCGTTGGCAACCACTACAGCTTTTGATCTTCTATTGTGTGCTCTGTTGGTCTTAAATTTTAATAGCATTCTTTGGATTCACTATGTAAGTTCAAAGTTTTTTTCCGTGCCTCGGGCTACAATGGTGTTATTCTTTTTTTCAAGTAAAATGTTAGGTCCTATGGTGTTAAAATTGTAACTTCTCTGTATAGTTTAGCATGCGTTGAATTTAGAATGCTTGGATTATTACAAGCTTCAGCTATTATTGTGTGCTGCATAAAAGTATATTAAAGGTATAATATTGACAAAGAGAGAGGAGTATATAATTACATGATTAAATATGATGCATTATGTTTCTGCATAATTAACAAGTTTCTGCACAATGGTTATGACCCTACAGACCATTATGTGAATATAGACCTGATACATTCCTACAGACTTGTTTAGTCACATTTCTGCAAATGAGCTACAGTCCTGCAGAATTACATTCCTGCAGACCTGTTATTTTCCTGCAGACCTATTATGTTCCTGCAAACCTGTTACTTACCTGGAGACCTTTTATGATGTTGTAGACCTCCTAGTGTTCTGGAAAAATTTTAGCACTTGCAGCAATTTTTCTCCGACCATGCATTCTCTGCACATTGCGTTTTATTAGCAATAAATTTTATTAGCATTCTATGAATTCATTGTGTAGGTTCAAAGTCCTTTGTGTTTGGATGGAACAAGGGAAGAATATTATTTCATACTACAGGCTATAATAGTGTTATTCGTTTTGTAACCAAAAATGTTGAGCCCTATTGTGCTTAATACAAATGTTAAATATCTTACGTCTCTGTTCAGTTTAGCATGCATTGAATATAGAATGCCTACACATGCTTGAATTATTACAAGCTACAATTATTGTGTGCTGCATACAAGTACATTCAAAGATAGAATATTGACAAAGAGTAATTATATGATTGAAAACTAGGTCATCTTAACTACCTATAGAAACTAGATTGTGTACAATTTAATATTAGTTGCTGCTGACATTAGTGACCTATAAAACATTGACTCTATGACTTTGTTGTGTTGACTTTGCTAACAGCAATTTATTTTATCTCAATTACCTATAATTTATAAAGTATTGACTGCACTTCTTAGTATTTAAATAAGGTTTACCCCTAAAATGCATCAGTTACCTAGGGTCTATAGTAAAGTTAGCCAAACGTGGGTTTACCATATGAGTGTTGAGCAAAATATAACTTAAGATATAATATTAAATGAAGGTAAAGTATCATCACATCCGTTTCCCTTTCGGGGTTGGTCAGAAACCACACTTATAAATAAGCGGATTCACATTTAGCCAACTTTCCTATAGGCCAATCATGACAAGTGGCAAGCTCGTCGATGTCTCCAGCCTAGCAAACTCGAGAAATATCACAATTAAATTAAATATTAATTAAATGTATTTATTTACATTAATAAATATTTTTGTGTCCCGACCAAGAATCAAACCCGGTACCTCCGAGTCTAAATCCACTTAACCACGGAGGTTTATATTTTAGTGGTAACAATTATTATTTATTAAATAATTTATTCAATAAATAAATATCATGACCTACCTACCTTGTATTGTGTAACCACTCTACCCAGAATGCCACAGATCTGTTTTTTATAGTTTTATTATTCTAATCACTAGTAACTATACTGTAAATATTTTTGGCATAAAAAGTTGTATAATCATAAGTTCTGATACCGAAATAACATTCCCTGACAGCATCAATTCTAGTTCAAAGTTATTGCTTTCCTGGAATTAAGAAGTGAGTGAAAATGACAAGAAATATATACCAAGATAGTTAAGTAGTTATTCATAATGTCAAATTAATTCGAGTTAATTAAGATAAATTAACTCTCACACGCAGACCCAGTTGCTTGACTATGGTGTCGTATGTTGTGTAGATCTCACTGAAACGTTAAAAATAATTGTACGTCAACATAAGATGCGTCAGGTTTTTTTTTGTATTAATAATTATTAACCCATTAGTCTTCAGAGAAATTGCAGTTATACTCAATATTTAATTAGCTCACTACCCCCAGTTACTTCAAATATTGCTCCACTTATCTTGGGGCTACCCATTACAAAACTCTCCGTTTTTCTAATTCCACTCTGTCCATTCCCATTTACCATACTTCTTTTGTCTCGAAGTCCACGGCAGTTGTAGCTGTAAACATTTGGAAGCAGTTGCCCGCTTTAAAACACTTATTCACAGTTCATGAAAGTAATATATATCTGCATCTGATTATTATTGATAAATGTAGTTTATATATAAATAGTACGTAGTATTAGTATATAGTTGAGCAAATACTGATATATATATGTCATTATATCTTTCAAGGCTGTAATTACCTTACCTTGTAACTCCTTGTGTCGTCGTTTGTTCGACTGTCATAGAATACCTAGCGGCATTACGTCCGACTTTGTACTTTGTAAAATAAAGATGTAAAATATTATTAATGCAAAACATGGTGCGCGAATACTAAAAGGCTACGAAACTTTTACGTAGTAATTATACGCAAGGTTTATGATATGGTATGAAAGAAAATTAATCTATTACCTTTGCGCTGTAAGTAACCATGTCGCCTTAAGCGTATGGTTCCCACGCTCTTTTTTGTGTGGCAAAGCGCCGCCGCCCGTTGCCCCAAGACACTTTGTCCTACCTACTGGCATCATCTGTTATTAAAATATCTGCCGGATCCTTTGTACGTTTTTTTACGAACACCTATACCACATGTGTTGCATTCACATTTTTAAAAAAATATTTATCTCAATAATGCTTACGTGATCATCATTTTGATAACATTCCTTGAGCAAAGGCTACTACGCTATTCGAATAGGTCCCAGTAAAGTTATATGGAATTTATATTATATTGGTATTAGAATATTCCTTTGACAAACTATTAATAAGAAAGAAATAAAAAGTACAAAGGTATCTTTTTATCTACATCCATGATTTAAAGATAGAACCACTTTGTCCAAATAAATACGTCAAAGATAGAACCACTTAGGTACATCCAAATACTTAGTTATTTTATACACCTGTATTTTCTAAACAAAATCTGTCATTCATTTCTATCTCTATACGTATCTTTCTCAAAATCTTTATAAAACTGCCATATTGAAATATTTTAAAAAATCATACTATTATTTGAATATAAATAAATATTTAAATAAAACGTTAAAATATCTGATTACTTATAATTTTAAATCTATCTTTTATTTTAGGGACACTTGTAGTGTTAGGTGACTGATTTTGAAGTGTTTTCATTACGCGGGTTTTGACATCGAGTGTGACTCGCTTACCGAGTAGACAAAAGACAATCATCTAAACAGCACGTTACGATAAGACGCATGATCAGCATTTCCATATTTTATGTTTTTAATTTTGTACTAGGAAAACCAGTTCATTTAATGTGAAGTAATGAACATTATGTTCACACATAGATCATTTGATTTCTAGCCTTGGTACTCCCAAGACTTACTAGTCTAACTATTATTTATGACTTTAATACATACTTGTAGTGTATTCCATCACTCATTGCCTGTTTTTTTTATTACAAATAAGTGTTAACTCATGATCAACGTAACATTTTGCAAAAAAAAACATAACAAATGTTTTCTCTATTTCAAGTGTTTGTGGACAACAATGGACCCACCATATGCTAACCTTCAAAGATCAGGTCATAGCGTTAGCAGTAGTAGAATATTACACAAGTTTTTTTTTTCAGATCTGCATTGAAGTTGGACATTCACATGGTTTCTCATAGTAGTCTTTGGTAAATATGTTTTTTTTTTATTGTTCTATATTTAAATTTACTTTTATGATGGCAGGTATAAAGTTGTGTGTCCTTAACAAACGATATACAAGTATACTTATTATTTTAGTGAAGATTACGTAAATTTATTTATGATTTCAGATTACCTTACCCAAAATGGAACCATCTTGCTCTAAAGATATTTTTATTAAAAGCACATCACCAAACATCTCTCTTAATGAAGGAGGTGTTTTAGTCATACAAGAACACTTCAATTACACGGAAGCCTGCAAAGAACAAGTTTTAAATAGTGAGGAATATGATGCTGACAGCGAAGCAAGTATGATGCCCACTGACAAGGGCTTAGAACGTGATGAAGCTAGTAAGGGCGAAGATACTGATGTCGAGGGCAGTGTACTCGACAGTGATGATGACTGCGTAGAGGAGCCTGATCAGGAATCTAACTCCAAAGTCCACAACTTAAAGAAAAATGAAGTTGACAATGACGCTCATGGTAGAAATGAAGTTGATGAGGACCCAGACGTGGTATTGATAGAAGATGACGATGACCAAGAAAATAAGATGGACAATGAAAATGACATAGTGGTCATAGACGATGATGATGACGATGATAACGAAAATGACGAAGATGAAAGTTCAGAGGAAGATGACGATGATGAAGACGATGAAGATAAAGACATCGAAATGTTGCAAAATAATGAGGGTGAAGATTTCATCCACAATATTGACAATGAGAGCAACATTGAAAGTGATGCGAGTACAGTAGTGCTTTTTCGAGTAAATAATAACCCTGCTGACTTTGCTGACAATAAATCTAACGAACCTTCTGAGGCCTCTGGCAGCAACAGCAGTAGCCAGGCCGAATTAAGTTTGCCCGGGTGCAGCAAAGATGAGGAATATGTCAATAGTAATGTTACTATTAGAAATATGTGTCGTTCCAGACCTTCGTCTTCATCTTGTCCAGAATTTAGAGTAAGTATTATTATGTTATATTTAAAGATAAGTACATAACAATCCAGTTCTAAAGTCATTAGAGGCAAATAATTTCATGTTGTAAGGAAAGCAAATGCATTCAATTTAGTATGTATATGTTGTTAATACAATGCTATACTTTAGAATTTTCCACGCTGATCTCCAATTCCAATGGATTGTTGTGCGTTTTAATTATAATATTTAATAATAAGTTGTCTGTCTCAGGTATTCCGCTCTTTGTATGACGAAGAAGAAGAAGATGAACGGGATCTGAACTGCCAATGTATTTGCCTGTCTTCTCATGAGGTAGTTATATTTTAATACCTTATTAGTGTTAAAACCTGAATCATACAATTTGAAAATTTTAATGTTACTGTTGTGATCAGTAGGGACGTTATGGATATGACATTTATAAAATATGACATATACAAATATGTTTATGGATATGAAATTAATTCGAATAAACAGATAGTTTTGCTTACGAATATTAGATTTTCAAGGAATTGTAAAAGTAAAATACAAATATGAATACAAAATCCTGTCATAACACGTCCCGTTTAGGCTCTGCACCTATCTTAAATTATTTTAAACTAAAATATAAGTTTTGGTTACTAATAGATGTTTGTTATTAGTACATCACCGGCGAAGGTGTAATGGAGGTTATTTTACATAATACACATATTCTCATTCTTCGATGTATGTTTTATGTTAAGTAGTAGTACTGACTTCATAAAAAAAAATCTATGGAAAATAGGGTCCTCCAATATTTTTCAGCCTTTGGCCTTAAGACTAGATTTTCATTCAAATAGGACTACCACAACTAAAATCGACTTGATTTTGTGTTTTAGGATGAGGACGACGACGAGGAACTAGACGAACAGGAGTGGTCAAGAATCTGGGTTCGTATTATATTAAATATATTTATTATTTACCGATTTAGAAGCTAAACTTATTCTAATATTTTAATCTTTGTCATGTTTAGCGTAAGCGCAAGAATGATGGAGCCTCAACTCCTACCCCTCCGCAATGCAAGCGCTATTGTTCGGCTGGCTCTGTGGTACCTTCGAGCTCAACAAATACCACTATTGGCACTCACCAGTATCAGCCCAACACTAAACAATGGGTGAACATGTAAGTTTTATTATGTTACAGCAATTTTTACATTACTGCCCCCTAGGACACCATAACCCCCTCCGCCATACAGACACCACACCACACTCACACACAAATTCACTTTCAAAACACACATACGGTCTGATAAAATATAAATTTTAATTGGAGGTAGGTGAACTGGATCAATACACACAATCCTCCAATGGTTCTTCAAATGTAATTTTAACAAATAGTTTCGTGGAAATTTGCTTTTTCCTAGTTATACGTAATACGAAATGTTTAGCAGACAAAATTACAGGCACAATCTACCAATTATAAATCTACTCCTATTGGAATTGTCAAAGTAAACATTAAAGCGAACGTCACTGGACCCTATTGTCTATCATGGCAGCATGTCATGTTAATTACATATAAACTATTATTAAACAAAAAAATAGTTTGTACTTACACAAGAAAAGTCACATTTGGTCTTAACGTTAGGGTTATTAGTCGTATAAAAAATATTCTAGCTGCACAATTCACTATGTCCCAGAATCTATAAAGAAACACTGACGTTGTAGTGTATTAGTGGTCGACGGTCTAACTAATACAATATGCTACTTCTATCCAAATGTGGGATTTCATACTTCTATGGGCTTATCTCTCTATTTTTATATTAATAAACTATTTGTATTTCAGATTCGCGTCATACACTAACTTTGACAAGATATATGCCCTTAATGAGCTCGTTAACTGGTGCACTGCTAGTCACATCCGTCACATGATCACAATCATGGAGCCTCTGCTGAAGAGAGATTTCATCTCGCTGTTGCCAAAAGAACTTGCCCTGACTGTGCTCGGGTTTCTCAGGCCCAAAGATTTGCTTGTTGCCGCACAAACTTGCCGTTATTGGAGGTAAGACTAAAAATTAACTTACCTATATTTGAGCTGCATTAATGAACAAGATTACCTTATTTATTATATGTATCCTTTAAGAACTATCTTGATTAGGAAGTATATCCATACTAAGAATTTATGTCTGTTTTATCTTCCATTCTCGCCAAGTTCAGTAAACTGAGATTATATAGTTCCTTGGAATCCAAGCCCATACCCAATATATCAAGGTTTTTTATTATTATTACACTGTTATTTTAAAAATAATAAGCCAACGTTTGATTGAACAGATTCTTAGCTGATGACAATTTGCTGTGGAAGGAACAGTGCCGTCGCATTGGAATTACTGTGCTCAGAAAGAAGACACGTTACATCCCTCGCTGTGCGAATCCATGGAAGGCAGCTTACATGAAGAACTACCTCATCGAGAACAACTGGGTTCATAAGTCTGTGGAGAACCCAATGATCCTCCATGCCCACGATGAACATGTCATCACTTGCCTCCAGTTCTATGGAAGCCGTATCCTAAGCGGCTCTGATGATACGACACTGAAGCTTTGGTCCGCTGTCACTGGAAAGGTGGGTTAAATGGTTTTTTATTTAAAAAAAAAACATCATTCAGTGTTCATTTTCAGAACAACAATGAAGTCTATAAATCTGTTATAACTTTAAGACATACTGAGTAGTATAGTTTAATTGTTTATATTGACTTTCTGAAACTAGATTTTTTATTCACTGATTGTGCAGAAGAAAAATCTATACTATTTTTTTATAAAATAATTATTAGTAATGATTTAGAAATGTCAATGAGAGCCTATTTTTTTTAGCATCAGGTGCACAGTGTACTTTGCATTGCGCTTTCATGTTAATTTTCAATTCGTCTTAAGTCTAATGTAAACCTTATCTTCCGCCACTTTATTTGCTAAAATGCTTGGAATGTTGCACTCGAACCCACCGGTGGCAGATAGGCATGCGCCAGTTTAGAGCATGCGCTGTGGTTGTTTAGGCACCGTCATGAAGGTAAAAACCCACTATCATTGGCGCGCGTGTCGTGCCTTGTATTTCAGTTGGCAACACTGGCCAAGTTGTTCTTATTAAAATATAGAGTTCGTTATATCTAGATAGTCGCACACTGTTCTAACGATTGTATTTTCTTTTTTATTAAGTGTATCCGCACCTTGGTTGGGCACGCTGGCGGGGTGTGGTCCTCCCAAATGGTGGGTCACCTGATCGTCAGTGGATCTACTGACCGCACACTTCGCGTGTGGAACGCCGACTCCGGGAGATGTCTCAACGTATTGCAGGGACATACATCCACAGTTCGCTGCCTTCATCTTCACAAGGATAAGTAAGTGTTTTTAAAGTTATTCCTAATATATTGTGTAGGTGATATTTGTGGCTGAGCAATTTTAAAATACTTACCATAGTAGTAAAAAATATATGCTGTTCACATATCCATTTACTGATGAGCCAGCCATAAACTTGTTTACTAATAATATATTATAATCATTGTAGTGTAGGTTCGGCCTGTGTTCCTTTCTCTTTATCATTCTTTAGGCAGGTACACAAAGTATTTAACACTACATTATATACTATTTATTGTTTTTTTTTTTTTTTTTGTACGTAGGCATAGGACAATAAATATAATGTATTCTGCGCTTTTATTAAAATTAATTAATATAACGAAAAGCTTATTTTCTGGGAAATAGATTGTATTTGGAGCAGCACATTACAACCCAAATATACATAATTATAATCTTAAAATTGTAGCTGCTGTAAATAGGCATTGTCATATCGCGTTGGGCGCCGATGGATGGGGCGCGTGCTCGTGTCCCCGCCTGTAGGGTCTCTCGCTGACTGTCTCGTCAAGACGTTGTTATTGTCGGAGCGCTCGGGCTCCGGGGGGTAGTGTGGACGCGGGAGGAGAGGAAGTAAGAGAAATATTATATGGTTGCAGACATCCATTGTATTTACCCACTTTACATGTTTTTAAAGTGGTAGAAAAAATGTTTCTATGAATTCGTTCACCACCACAAAAATAGCTTGACACAATTAACGGGCACAGCATTTCTGATGTGTTGTTTTTCCAATTTATTTTAACAGTGACTTGTATTAATAACTCATTGGCCATATATGGCTTCACTTTATATAAATTGTACATATATGCAATATTGTATTGTACATATCTCAACCCGTTTGGTCAGTGTGGTGAGAGAAGCCTTCTTAATGTCTTGTTTAATTTGCTATATGAGATTCAAAATAAAATTGCCTATACACTCGTACAGTTCTCCCAAAGTGATAATGCGCATAGAAATCTTCGTCACTGTTCGGCAACGGTCGTATTCCCCGAGCGTCGGAAGACGATATGTATATAGAGTGGTTAAGTGCATTTTCTTCATGCATAATTTAGTAGAATTATGTGTTTTGTGCTAGTTGTTAGTACGTTTTCCTATTTTACAAAATAAACTATTTAAAGTTGAATAAGATAATTAAAGTTGAAATTAAATTCACCTTTGAAAACAAAACCAAGAACGGTGTGTAATATCAGCTCTATATAATTCCACTCAGAGAGAACACATGCAGTCACCGACCGCCCGAATTGTTTTCGATTGTGTACACATGATATTGACTTTTATTTCTTTCGAACAAGGTGCAAAATGCAAGTGCAATGTTTAGGCTCTTACGATTCAATGATTCGGGTGTTTCCGGGAATACGACAATTAGCGAAGATCTGTATGTGCATTATTAATTTGGGAATACTGTACATTCATTCATTGCATACATGATCTCACTTTATTTTTTCTTCATGTCATTTAATTGATGTATTTATTAGCGTTTGCTAGCGACTAATGTTTTTCAATATTGTTTGTGACCAGAATTGCAGGTCATCTGTAAAATTTTTGATAGGAAGGCAATCCAAATTACAAACTCCTATAAAACAATGTTATGTAAGTTACACCATTTATGTTAACTCAAGGACGAAGTTTTTTTGATTCTTGTTTTGATAGATTTGTCTCTGTCTCAAATAGGAGAATAACTCCTATAACACTGGAAAAGATATGAAAATATATATATATATAAAAGTAATATAGATATAGATTCAGGGCTTATAGTACGTACATGAGCTAAAATACATATTATGTCATATCCCACATTTACCATAAACTACCCCAATGATGACTGCTCAGCACATTTGCGAAGCTGGGTTAATAAGCTAGTAAATAATACAGCAGTAGATTATGGCCTAATCACTATCGTATCTCTTGAGGGTTGGTCAAGACACGCTTTTAAAAAAAGCAGATTCACATTTAGCCAACTTTTTCTTTAGGCCTATATATTTTTTCTTTAGGCCTATAAATGTCTCTGGCATACCAGACTCGAGAAATACCAAAAATAAATTATTGTGTACCAGGAATAAAACCCGGTACCTCCTCGTCTTAATCTACGGTCTTAACCGCTGGACTATGGACGCAGTAATGGTTCAAGTTCAGGAAAAAATTTGTGGTATATTATAATGGTAATTGTTATTTAGGGTGGTTTCTGGATCGCGGGATGCTACTCTTCGCATTTGGTCCATTAAGGATGGTAGATGCCTTCGTATCCTGATCGGGCATTTAGCTGCTGTTCGTTGCGTTCAATATGATGGCAAGGTGGTTGTGTCTGGAGCATATGACTTCTATGTCAAAGTGTGGAATCCTGAGACCGGGGAATGCATCCACACCTTAGCTGGACACACTAACAGGGTCTACAGCCTTCAGGTATGTTTTATTTACATAATAATATTTTTTTATTTAATTGTGCCCGACAACTTGTGATTAACTTCACCGTTGTACATAAAACTTTGTACACTAAAAAAAAAGATTGTAATCCTACGCAAGAATTAGTTTCGTTTCTACACAGGAATCATGTATGTATACAGCAATAAGAAAAATAATCTTATTACGAACATGCTCGTACAAGACGATGTTTGCTACATGCTGGGATAAAAAACACAACTTTAATATCTTTTAAAATTTTATTTTTTATTTATTTATTTTTACGTTATTTTAACATTTTGCTTGTTAGTTTGATGGTGTCCACGTGGTGAGTGGTTCTCTTGACACATCAATCAAGGTGTGGGACGTTGAGACAGGCCAGCTGAAGCACACTCTGGTTGGCCACCAGTCCCTGACCTCAGGCATGGAGCTCCACTCCAACATCCTCGTGTCTGGTAATGCAGACTCTACTGTCAAGATCTGGGACATCACTACTGGACGCTGTCTTCATACACTTGCAGGTAAATAATATACAGTTGCTTTGAATCCCTCACTCAACAGCTCCAATATTTTTTAATTTTATTCAAGTCCGAGTGTAGTTTAACTTGTAGTTCAATAAATAAATAAATATTTCTAGACAGGTCACACAGCGCCATCTAGTTTCCGTGGTAAGCTACGAGGCTTGTGTTACGGAAACTAGATGGTTAATAAACTACATATTATACTTTTTTTTTTGTAAATATATACATATTATACATATAAACACCCAGACCGAGACAAATTATACAATGTACAACTTGCCCCCAGTGGGAATCGAACCCACGACCTCCCGAGTTCACGGCAACGTTTGTTACCACTAGACCACGGAGGCGGTCGTATAAAACCAGCCTTTAGCACTCATATTTGTAATTAGCCTATTATTGCACAGCTCGAAAGATTTGATCTGATAGGTTTAGGGAAATTACTAGCCTGGTAGTCTTCGGCTTCGCCTTTCACCCCTTGGTGTGGGCTCGTGGGTGACTGCGAATGGTCTCTGGAGCTTTTCCTCCTGGCAGATCAAGCTTTTTAATACACATGCGCAGACGCATGTCATAGACAATTATTGTCTTTGACAGGCGTCGTGGTATTATATTTATTTATTTATCACCATAGGGACCTATCGGAATACTTGGTTACGTCCTAATTTACGTTAATTACAGAACAATAAAAAAACCAAAAAAAAATAAAGAAACAATACTAGAAAACAATATAATAGTCGAAAACCTGGCCAGATAGTGATGACTTCATAAATTTAAATTAAGGTTTGTCTGAATTGGCTGTAAATGGGCCTTGTCAGTTCTAATATAAAAAAATATTTAACAATAAAATATAAATATGTCACTAAAAAAAACAATTGTCAATTGTAATGTCACTAAAAAACTAAAAATTTGTCACTAAGACTAAGAAATACAAATATTGAGCAAAATAGCTATTAAATGTCAAAATTTAAAACTAAAATTATTATTAAAAACAAATAATCAAAAATTCTACTACCTAGGTATTGAAAAATCTGCTGTAAAGTGGCGTCGTCATAACAAGAGTACAAACTTAAATTTAATTACTAAAATAAAAAAGTAATAAATTAAAATATATATTATGTCACGTAAAATTAAGGAAATAAGTATATATTACTGTCAAAAAAAAAGATATATTACAAAATGTTTTTATTTTATTTTCTTTTTACATGTCAATAAATATGTCATCGTCTTCTAATGCCTCGTTAACAGTATAATAATCTTTACGCGTCAGCATTAGTTTTATTTAGATATGTATTTAATTTATTTAGAAGTTGGTATTTTGTTGAAGGATTTATTTATTTTTCCATTAGCAACATTATTCCTAAGTCGTAACGTTACATTCGTAAACGTATATTTCCAGGACCCAACAAGCACCGCTCTGCCGTAACTTGTTTGCAATCGAACAGTCGCTTCGTTGTCTCTTCATCCGACGACGGCACAGTGAAGCTTTGGGATATGCGCACCGGCGAATTCATTCGCAACCTGGTGCAGCTCGACTCAGGTAGGTCTGGCGGTGTGGTCTGGCGCATCCGGACCTCGGAGACCAAGCTCGTGTGCGCGTTGGGCTCGCGGAACGGAACCGAGTCCACCAAGCTGATGGTTCTCGACTTCGACGAGCCTAGTGTTTGTAAGAAGTGTGAGGATTAGCAAATACTAAACAGACGGCTCTTGCGCCGTTTGCAAAACTTATACGCACCGTGGGTTTAAGCTAAAAAAGTGGTCTGTGCTGTGATAATTTATAATTTCTGTGTGTCCAAACTAATTGTTTATTTTAAATTGACAATCAATCATTGAATATTTTAAACGTGTACTATACACAGTATTTAAAAAAAAACAACTGATTCCTACGCGTTTTATTTACTAAATTTAATTACCTTATTTGCGAACAAATAGGAATTAAGTTTTTTATATAAAATATGTGTCGGCCTTTTAAATACTGTGAATATATATATATATTTTTTTAATTATTGACATGTAATTTAATCGATATTATTCAGAATTCGCGTATTATTATATCCATCAGTAATAATTATGTGTTAATTATTTTAATTATGAAAAAAACACTTATTAATGTTCTATTTTGATTTTGATATTTTCATTCCATTATAATTTGCAATAAAAAATGGTATATGTGACAGACACTCCTCAATTGTTATATATATGTTCTACCCCAATATTTTAGATATATAATTATTTAATCAATTATTTACATTATTATAAGTTATGACATTTAATTCGCGTATTATTGTATCCATCAGTAATATATGTTTATTATTTTAATTATGAAAAAGCACTTATGTTCTATTTTGATTTTGATATTTTTATTCCATTATAATTTGCAATAAAAAATGGTATATGTAACAGACACTCCTCAATTGTTATATATTTGTTCTACCCTAGATATATAATTATTTACATTATTATAAGTTATGACATTTAATTCGCGTAATATTGTATCCATCAGTAATATATGTTTATTATTTTAATTATGAAAAAGCACTTATGTTCTATTTTGATTTTGATATTTTTATTCCATTATAATTTGCAATAAAAAATGGTATATGTAACAGACACTCCTCAATTGTTATATATTTGTTCTACCCTAGATATATAATTATTTAATCAATTATTTACATTATTATAAGTTATGACATTTAATTCGCGTATTATTGTATCCATCAGTAATATATGTTTATTATTTTAATTATGAAAAAGCACTTATGTTCTATTTTGATTTTGATATTTTTATTCCATTATAATTTGCAATAAAAAATGGTATATGTAACAGACACTCCTCAATTGTTATATATTTGTTCTACCCTAGATATATAATTATTGAATCAATTATTTACATTATTATAAGTTATGACATTTAATTCGCGTATTATTGTATCCATCAGTAATATATGTTTATTATTTTAATTATGAAAAAGCACTTATGTTCTATTTTGATTTTGATATTTTTATTCCATTATAATTTGCAATAAAAAATGGTATATGTAACAGACACTCCTCAATTGTTATATATTTGTTCTACCCTAGATATATAATTATTTAATCAATTATTTACATTATTATAAGTTATGACATTTAATTCGCGTATTATTGTATCCATCAGTAATATATGTTTATTATTTTAATTATGAAAAAGCACTTATGTTCTATTTTGATTTTGATATTTTTATTCCATTATAATTTGCAATAAAAAATGGTATATGTAACAGACACTCCTCAATTGTTATATATTTGTTCTACCCTAGATATATAATTATTTAATCAATTATTTACATTATTATAAGTTATGACATTTAATTCGCGTATTATTGTATCCATCAGTAATATATGTTTATTATTTTAATTATGAAAAAGCACTTATGTTCTATTTTGATTTTGATATTTTTATTCCATTATAATTTGCAATAAAAAATGGTATATGTAACAGACACTCCTCAATTGTTATATATTTGTTCTACCCTAGATATATAATTATTTAATCAATTATTTACATTATTATAAGTTATGACATTTAATTCGCGTATTATTGTATCCATCAGTAATATATGTTTATTATTTTAATTATGAAAAAGCACTTATGTTCTATTTTGATTTTGATATTTTTATTCCATTATAATTTGCAATAAAAAATGGTATATGTAACAGACACTCCTCAATTATTATATATTTGTTCTACCCTAGATATATAATTATTTAATCAATTATTTACATTATTATAAGTTATGACATTTAATTCGCGTATTATTGTATCCATCAGTAATATATGTTTATTATTTTAATTATGAAAAAGCACTTATGTTCTATTTTGATTTTGATATTTTTATTCCATTATAATTTGCAATAAAAAATGGTATATGTAACAGACACTCCTCAATTGTTATATATTTGTTCTACCCTAGATATATAATTATTTAATCAATTATTTACATTATTATAAGTTATGACATTTAATTCGCGTATTATTGTATCCATCAGTAATATATGTTTATTATTTTAATTATGAAAAAGCACTTATGTTCTATTTTGATTTTGATATTTTTATTCCATTATAATTTGCAATAAAAAATGGTATATGTAACAGACACTCCTCAATTATTATATATTTGTTCTACCCTAGATATATAATTATTTAATCAATTATTTACATTATTATAAGTTATGACATTTAATTCGCGTAATATTGTATCCATCAGTAATATATGTTTATTATTTTAATTATGAAAAAGCACTTATGTTCTATTTTGATTTTGATATTTTTATTCCATTATAATTTGCAATAAAAAATGGTATATGTAACAGACACTCCTCAATTGTTATATATTTGTTCTACCCTAGATATATAATTATTTAATCAATTATTTACATTATTATAAGTTATGACATTTAATTCGCGTATTATTGTATCCATCAGTAATATATGTTTATTATTTTAATTATGAAAAAGCACTTATGTTCTATTTTGATTTTGATATTTTTATTCCATTATAATTTGCAATAAAAAATGGTATATGTAACAGACACTCCTCAATTGTTATATATTTGTTCTACCCTAGATATATAATTATTTAATCAATTATTTACAATATTTTTTGTTTTTACATTAAAAATATTATTAAAGAATAAAATAAATAGGCCTTGATTTACATTTTAGGGTAAACCATAGTATTGTTGGCAATGTGAAATTCTATTAAACATATTGGAAAGTCATTTGTTTTTTTACGGGTATCAATACAAATTATGGTACAATATTAAGTTTTTAATCTCTATAACTCTTAATTACATTTAAAACATTAGCCATTGTCAATGAATATACCTAACTCATGGTGCCAATTACTATGCTTAAGATACCAATCATTGTATGTTTTACCCTATTTATGTGAACTTATCCGTTTATATTTAAACATTAGCACAGGACATTTTAAGAAATTGAACTTTAAAAGTGATATTAGCTTGACAGTGTGCGTCAAAGGATTTATGGACCTACAAAAGTGAAAAATGACTAATTGGTGTGAAAGTATCCATCAAAACTTTTTGTATTTTATAATCAAGGACTAGTGCATTGTTAGCTATAAGGATTATAATTAATAATTTATTGATTGAATTTGGAATTGTAAATAAATTGTGTATCGTAAAATATTACACTGGTCAAAATAATATTTTAATTTTCCTTGTTTTTTTTTTGGTGTGAATATTTCAAATATTGCAACACTGTTTTTCTAACATCTTTTGTTTAAAGTTACCACTGAATTTAATTCTGTTTTTTTTTTTATGTATTGACTGTCTGTCTCCAAACAAATATTTGTAAAAATATTAAAGGATTTATAAACATTTTTTTTTGTAATGTCATGTAAGAGTCCCCTCTATGTACAGTGAAGAAAATGAGGAAAAAAGCTATAATAATAATAATAAAAATCTTTGTGTGTGTTGACCAGTGTAATTTATTGATTTAAATTTATGTAAGTTGGCCAATAATTGACGATTTAAATTAACATATTGATCTACATAAGATGTGTATTGGCCAATCAATAATCCAATTATTTGTAAGCATTTATCATAGTGGTCAGTGTTAGTTATTACTAAATTATTGCGGACGAGCGATATGGGGCTCAAGTCTACTATAGTTGGACAGTTTAGTAGTTTGTATGTGTCGTAATCGGAAACACGATAAAACACCTAAGAGCTGTGTGTGTAAAGAGGATTCGACACTCAATGTTTAGGGTTAATTACAGCATAAATAATAAGTTTTTTTTTGTTTATTATTTACTTTTGTTTTTGAACATATTATAGTTTTGATTTTTAACGAGATTAATAAAACATTTATTTATTTATTTACAAATATTTACTTTCAATATTTATACATGTTACTTTATTTTAATATTTTCTACATTTTTATTTCTTCTTTCTGTATTAAACTCCATAGTTTCAGTGACAGTGCAATTTTATAGTAAGTTATTATTTAAGTATTGTAATAGGTAGGCACGCAGGAACCTAAATGTTAGATTGGTCCTGAAGTGCGCTTAATGTCTCGACTACTATAATAGCACTAGTATTTTTCTTCCATATATCTAGACTTATTATCATATTTAGAGGATCAAGACTATTAATACTTAGTTTTTCTTGAAACTGTACTAATGTAATCCTATTTTCTTCTTCATATACTTAATTATATATAATTAATTATTTTGTAAATAGTATTTTTTAAAATATGCCTGTAACTATTGTACGGTTATATAAGGTCTTAACAATATACAAGGATTTATTATGTCTACATTGCTAATCACGATTGTGATAAGATTAAGAACAATTATTTAACTTTTTTTTAGTTAGTTTTTATACCCTAAATATTTTGTTTTTTTTTAATTATTTGGTTCTGTTTTGCATAAAGTCGACCAAAACACATGGTTTATTTATCAGTATTATTAGCGTAAATACATTTCGGTGATCAAGTCGATGCGGATGGCGTTATTATGCAAAGTGCACAATGACGAAATACTTTATTTTTATTTGAAAGTGTTCTTGTGATAATATTAAAATGTTAAGACCTTGTATAAAGCAAAGTATAGTAGTAAATGGCCAGGGAAATGTTGAACTCCATTACTCGACAGTAATTGCGATGTTTTTAAATAAACAAAGACTGAATGTTTAGGATTAGGTTGATATATGCCTGAATTTGTGCGACACCAACATAATTGAAAAAAGGTTTCACATTTTTCCCGATTATACGTTAATATTATTGTGTTTAATTTTCGGATGACGACTATGTGAGTTTTTCCATACACTAATTTCACACAGACATTTCCGTACATTGTCTTTTCCCTATATTTCATAAATGTTAATCTTAAATAAAATTGAATATTGTGCTAGATATACTCTGTAATTATATCCCGTACTGCTTGGATATATCTTTTTAATAATACATAATTTAGGGCTGCTCGCACCAACGTTAATGGACAACAATATATAGTAATTTACCTATGATAAGTCTTATTTAATTTCTGAATAAGACCAACCGCGTTGGTGCAAGCCGCCTATAGCAATATAATCATAAGGGAATTTAAATCATATGTACGTAATAATATTTAATCTAAACTATAATCGTAGCTCTGTAATCAATAGCTGGTACTATAAGAAATAATAATAATAAGGTAACTATTAATACAACTTCGTATTATATAGTATTTTATTGGAATAATAATTATTGTTTTTATCATGGAATTTGTTTTTTCTTTCAAATTATTACTTTATGATTATTTTACGAATTATAAGTTAAATTGTGTTTTTGTTTAAAAAATAATTAGTTTATCAATATTATTCTGGTTATCAAATGTTAAGTTTTCAACCAATTAATAATATTAATATACTAAATTTTGCGATTGTTTGTTTCTAAATTTTTTAATAATTATTACACGAATTAATTATGATTTATTTTTATTATGGTATTTGACATTTATGTGAAAATTATTAATATTACAATATTTAATCACTCTGATATGCAGAGATTTGTAGGTATTAAACTTTGTAATCGTTGTAATTTATGTTTATTCAAATAATATCTGTATGTATTAGTAGAAATATATTCCAAATCATGAGTGGATTTTCTTCTTCCAACCTAGCTATCCAACCCAGGTTGGATAGAACCTACCTCGGGTTGGGTAGTGGGAATTATTTTATTTTTTTCTTCCTATCTTCCAACATTAACTTGAAACTTTGTACATTTATTCCTTTGAAATGTTTTATTATTATGTTAATTTGATATAGCTGTTAAACTTAAACATTCATTAACTAATGACACAACAAGAATATCCTTATTTTTAGAATTCTACTATTTACCTGGCCATTAACTTCATTCATGAAGAAGTGGTAAGGTTGGAAGAAGGGAAACAATCCAAATTATATTCAAAATGTAGGCCAAACTTATTATAACCGTAATTATCGCTGTATCGCAATTTGTGTAATCTGAATGTATTAAAAGCGTTAGATGTATGTTGTATTGTTAGTTTTAGTTACCTACGCGAGAGGTGTAATTCATGCCAAATCACTCTATTGTCTGACACTGTTCGTATTCACTAGTGATGTTGTTTCGAGGTGTTCTATACAAACAACTATAACTAAGATATATTCCGTCTAGCGGGAAATGTTTAATGTACCTTTTTAAAATTATTATTCGAAATTGTTTTATTTTTACTACTATTCTGCCCTTTGACCGTACTTACCTCAAACAAGCTAACTCAGACAATTATATCTGTTTTAAAAATAACCTTGTTGATTTTAAGTCCAATTTCGCGGTAATATCTGAGATTTTGATGACCATTAACGGCTAAAGCCAGTGTTCTATCTATATTTCATTTTACTACACTACCAACGACAAAATTGTTACTGGATGAAGCAAAAACCAAAGATAGATTACATATTGGTATTGGCTGTTAAAGATTAATATACTGACGTCCTGAATGTATATCACTCAGTATTAATTCTGATATAGAATCTGATAGATTCCACAGAATGAGAAACTTTGACAGTACGTATTAATCCAACAGTTAAAATCGCAAAAAAGCAAACTCAGACAATTATATCCCTTTTAAAAATAACCTTTCAGATTTTAAGTCAAATTTCGCGGTAATATCTGATATTTTAATGACCATTAACGGCTAAAGCCAGTATTCTATCTATATTTCGTTTTACTACTACACTACCAGCGACAAAATTGTTACTGGATTAAGCAAAAACTAAAGATAGATTACATATTGGTATTGACTGTTAAAGATAAATATACTGACGTCCTGAATGTATATCACTCAGTATTAATTATGATATAGAATCTGATAGATTCCACAGAATGAGAAACTTTGACAGTACGTATTAGTTAAAATCGCAAAAAAGCAAACTCAGACAATTATATCTCTTTTAAAAATAACCTTTTAGATTTTAAGTCAAATTTCGCGGTAATATCTGATATTTTAATGACCATTAACGGCTAAAGCCAGTATTCTATCTATATTTCGTTTTACTACACTACCAGTGACAAAATTGTTACTGGATTAAGCAAAAACTAAAGATGATTACATATTGGTATTGGCTGTTAAAGATAAATATACTGACGTCCTGAATGTAGATCATTCAGTATTAATTCTGATATAGAATCTGATAGATTCCACATAATGACGGAAAATGAAAAATACTTTAATAACATATTCCTTATCTTGCCTTTTTGATTTGAAATAAATATTTGTTTTTATGATTATGTTTAAGTCAATCATTCAACGACGCTTTTTAAAGGTGGATTGAATTTTGGACGTATTTAAAAGGTTATCAAGGCAGCATGGTAGTAGGCTCGGGAATTGTAGCCATTGAATTAAAATTTTGTATTTCTTATTCCTCAATAAACGATTATGTTTACATATTGTGTTTCATTATCTCCGTTCTCCCATACCTATTATAATGAAATATTTAAAGAAATAACGAACGTTTAAGATGTAATATTAACTCAATAAAAATAATTATATGTACTATTTTTATCTTAGTATTTATATTAAATAATAATTATTATGACCATTTTGCTAGTCTTAGCAAAGGCAAACTACATCAGCATGACCTGCAGCCCTGTTCTGTTACTTAGGCGCAAACGTTATACAATGGAATCCGTTAACTATATATATCATGCTATTAAAGTTTATATTTGCCCGGCCAGTTAAGGTTGAGCGTTTATAGAGTTGAGAATTGAATAATATTTATAATAATTATATAATATTTATATACAGAATTGGGCTGCAGTTGTATAAAATTCAAACGTTTATTATTTTAATCCTTTATACTACGTGTAATTTCTATTTTTTTAAGCTTCAGGTATCATTGGTAGAACCCTCCTTGAAATAAAAAAGGTTCCTTTTTTAAAGATTAAATCATTATCCCATAAACATAACACTACTGTACCATACAATAACGTCTAAAATTCGCAATATTTATCGTAATACCTAAAGGCTGGAGAGTGTGACAAGGTCACACACCGGCCGGGCGGCGCGGGGCGGCAACCTCGCTCGAATCTCAAGGCTCTTTTTTTACGTAAGTCAAAGTCCGCGCTATCGTCGACCTTTCGCTACCTACTTGATTAGGTTCGGCATGAGTGGTGATATTTTTAGGAAAATTTCTCTGCACCGCAACATAAAGATTTAATTACTAAATATAAAAAATGCGTACCTACGTTCTTTATTTTTATTCTAGAATATTCTAGATTATAATATTAAAACTGTATTTCGTTTTGATAGGCGTTCAAGTTTCATTTATCTAAAAGCAAAATTGAGTAAACAAAAAGCGCGCTTTGCTCAGAACTTGAATACGGACTAAGAAGTCACATCAGTATTTTGATCGCCTGAGGTTGACAATCAAAAACTGCTGGCCGGCTGGCTACTGCCTATAGGCCGGTATTTCGAACCTTCTATCTAGCGTCCACTCCAGAACGCTAAAACTCCAAAAACAAAATTAAAGAGGTAACATTTCAAAAAGTCTAAACAATGAATTTTTTTTTAAATACTTAATATGTCGTAGCCTTTAAAGAATTTAACTCTGTTGTATCCTTTTTCCTCGCACAATCCAAGATTTTTTAAGTCAACTAAACTACTACTGTAGCAACTTGTGGAATCGTTAATAACTTGTCATTAAATTTGACATCAGATCCTCGCTAGTAGGAAAATTCTCCAGCAATATGTTCTGGAAGGACTCTTCAGCAGTGGAGATATAGGACTCTGTGCTCTAGAGCACAAGCAAAGATTTTTTAATAAATTTTGCTTAAATTGAATGAAAACGTAAGCCGAACTAGTTTCAAAGCTAAAAAAAACGCTTATAGCGACAAGTCGAAAATAGGGTAAGGGTTGTTAGTGATTGAAGATTTTTCCTTCATTATAGCCGCAAAAGTTATATAAAAGAATCCTAACGGACACTGTCATTGTCAAACGCTATTAGAGTTGTTATTTGTATTTCTTACTTTATAATTTTGACGTATGCTGGGCTAAACTCGCGCTAAAACTGATACCTACCTTAAGATCCAATTTCATTGGTCGTTTGGTGTGCGATAGTTTTCTGTACCGCACGATACGCGGACAATCGTTTTCACTGGTGGTTACCGTTCGCATGCTGGGTGAAAGATTTTTGTACCGCACACCGTAAGGCTCACATGCGGGGAACCGTCGACATCATTGGTCGTTATATACCGCTCGCGTGCTGTGTGGTAGATTTTTATACTGTATGCCATAAGGCCCGTTTGCGGAGAACCGTTTTCTTGGGTTGTAACCGCGTGCATTGCGCGTGAGGTTTCTGTGCGCATACCGTGAGGCCCGCACGCAGAGAACTGTTTTCATTGGTCGTTACCACTCGCATGCGAGGTGAGAGATTTCTGTACCGCATGCCGTAAGGCTCGCTTGCGAAGAACTGTTTTCATTGGTCGTTACCACTCGCATGCGAGGTGAGACATTTCTGTATCGCATGCCGTAAGGCTCGCTTGCGGAGAACTGTTTTCATTGGTCGTTACCACTCGCATGCGAGGTAAGAGATTTCTGTACCGCATGCCGTAAGGCTCGCTTGCGAAGAACTGTTTTCATTGGTCGTTACCACTCGCATGCGAGGTGAGACATTTCTGTATCGCATGCCGTAAGGCTCGCTTGCGGAGAACTGTTTTCATTGGTCGTTACCACTCGCATGCGAGGTAAGAGATTTCTGTACCGCATGCCGTAAGGCTCGCTTGCGGAGAACCGTTTTTCATTGGTTGTTATTACTCGCATGCGTGGTGTAAGTGAATCTGGCTAAACAGTTGGCTTTGAGAGTTGCATAAGCAGACGTAGTAGCCATGGAATGACAATTATTATTGTGTGGACCAATTTTAACTGCTTAAATGGTTAACTTTGATAACATTACTCTGCATGCGGGTCTTACGGCATGCGGTACACAAATCTCCCTCATTCCGCATTCGGTCCCAACCCACCAATGAAATTGAGGCTTTACTATACTCGTACTACAACAGCTAATCATTATACTATTCAGTTATGAGCAGTCTAGTCGCACGCACACAAACACCGTGCCGAAGTAGTAGTAGAAGAGTCTTCTCACACCCCCCGCAGGGGGGAGTGGGGAATCTGTGTCAAGGTATTTGCCTTCTAACAGAGGTTGCGTTCGCTTTCCGTAACTAAGGACAGGGCATGGGGTAACCATTAAAGGTTGAAGTATACGAGCCAGGCGGCGGAGCCGCGATTACGACTCCGTGATTGGTAGCAGGTGACGAGCGTAGCATTGTCTGGCGTGGCGGACGGGCGTGCAGAGGGGCCAGGTTTCTCACAAGTGGGAAATCTGTCGCCTCTGCGCGCGCGAACATGCCAGCCGCCAGACGACGCACGAATTCGTCCAGTGTTTCCATCCGCATATCCCTATGGATTACATCGTTCCTCACGTACCGCGAGGCGCCGACAATGGTACGAAGCGTTAGATTTTGTTGCGCTTGTAAACGTGCTCTCAGCGCAGCTGAGGTGAGAGCGTACCAGGCCGGCGCGGCGTACGTGAGTCGGCTGCGGATATAGGCTTTAAATATTAATAGCTTCGTGTGAAGCGGCAAACTGGATGCAAACACTGGGCGAAGTTTGGCTCTCGCCACCCGCGCCATGTTCAGAGTGGCGGTCACGTGGGCGCGCATGTTGATGCGTTTGTAAATCGTGACGCCCAGGTATTTTACTGGATTAGTCCACGATAGACTCGCCGTTCAACAGAAGCGGACGGTCGGGTTTCAGCCTTCTCAGTCCAGTCTCAAGGAACGTAGCCTGAGTCTTCCTGGCGTTCACCGACAACCTCCAACGGGAGAGCCACTCGGGGAGGAGATCGAGACAGCGCTGCATCTTCGTCACCGCGTAGCTCAAGACCCTAGAGTCTGCGAAGTACGCGGCGTCGTCAGCAAACAGCGCTAGCTCGATCCCCTCCGCCAGCGGTATGTCGTTGGTGAACCAGGAGTAACAGGACGGAGAAAGGCAGCTACCCTGGGGAACGCCGGCTCGTATGGGACGTGGACTCGAGGCCACGCCCTCCACTGCTACGTGAAAGCTCCTGCCCTCAAGAAAGGAGGCCAATACCTTGACGATCCTAACAGGGGTAGGGGATAGGGACAACTTGTACAGCAGCCCGTTATGCCAGACTCTGTCGAATGCCTTCTCCATGTCGAGGAATACTGCAACCGTGGTATGCTTCTTCTCAGAAGAAACCACCACGTGGTGCAGCAGCCTCGTCAGCTGGAGCGTCGTGCTGTGTTCAGACCGAAAGCCGAATTGCTCGGCTCTCGGCGTGATGCACGGGTTCAGGTGCAGCAGCAACAGTTTCTCGAACACTTTCGAGACCGTCGGCAACAGAGTTATCGGTCGGTAGCTCTCCGGTTTCCTCACATCTTTTCCCTTTTTCATGAGCATGATGACGCGCCCCTCCTTCCATGCTGCTGGGAAATGCCCGCTGCGCATGATGCCGTTAAACAGGCGGGTGTATGCCACGACTGATCGTCGCGGCAAACACAGAGAACACGATGCACGGCTTTCAACGCCGCACCACTGTGCCGGTCGGGGTGGGGGGTGTTAGGTTTATTTTCGTTACGGAATTTCTTGATTCGGTCGCCGCGCTCAAAGCCCGCGATAAAAGCTATGCAATAGCTTGAAAATTGTATAAAATTTTGTTTATTGGGTATAGGTACTTTTATTAATTCTTTCAGAAAAAAGGAGTCAACGGTTCTTGTTAGGTTAAGGTCGGGGGTTACTATAAGCATACATGTTATCAGAGACAAGGGGTGGAGATGAGTAGCTAAGACTGCATTGTATTATTAATAATTTTATTTGGAATTCTCCAATTAATCCCGGGTCTGAGATATTTCGGATGTTCAAATTAATTACCCTGCAAGTAAAGAAAATGATCAGAAGTTTTGAAGTAGTTACACACATTATTAAATATGTATCAATGAACTTGAAGTCTTTAAAGTAAACATAATGTTATTTTTTAGTTGCTGGGTTTTTAATTTGGACATCCGATTTGTATGCCCGTTTACGGGTAGCTACCATGTAGATTACGATAAAAAGTATTTTAGATTAAGAAATTTATTTAGAAATATTGTTGTTGGAATTGTTTGCTCAAACTTCCTTATAGGTACGTACGCAACGTGACTATTTATTTTTACTTTCTAAGTTTGTGAATATTAGAAATAAAAAAGTTGTTTCATTGGATGTTCATTTAAAGAACAACGATTTAGTAATATGTTATTTCAATTAATCAACATCAGGTTACAATTTTATCAATTAATATACATATGTTATAGGAGGTACGACAACTAATATTTTTTTATTAATTGGTCTGTTTGTAAAAGTGGGGTTTTGCAGCCTGAAAACGGGAATATCTCGCTGTCAGTAATCGGTCGGTTGCAGAAAGGATTAAAATAAAAATCCTTGATCAACTTTTTAATGTACATACTCCACATGATTGGTAGATAGCTTGTCACTTTTGTTACTACAGCCAATGACGTGCCTCGATGGTCGTGGCCATTAGGTACTAATTATTATAGTAGAACATCCATAGACGAGTGACTCTCATCGATCGGTTATCCTAACAAAATTCACTTTATATATAATAAAAGTAGCGGTGATGGTTTGCTTAACGAAATATGTTCAAGAGAATGCATTTAAAAATCAAGTGGGCGTATGTCCTGTGTGACTACTGTCCAAACTACGAGGGATATCGGAAAATGCTGAAAGCAGTCTCCGGGCTGATTTTAATAAAGAATAAAACTGCATCATAAATAAAACAAAATAACTAATCCGGGAATCGTTTCCCAATTTTTTCACAAATTAATATTCCTGCAGTTATTTAAATTTGACATTACTTCCCAAAATTTTAATCTTTATCTAGTGAAATCATCATAACAGACCCTAGAACACAACGTCCTAGACCTCCACTATTTATGATGACGTCTTTTTTTTTTGTATATTTTTGTTTTATACATTTATAAATTATCTGACATATGTATATAATTTCTATACATCATAATTATTAAGTATTTAGAATGTAAACTCACACGGCCTCTTTACAGCCACGATCTTATTTAAGTAGTTTCTAAGTTAGTTAGTTTTACTTGCTTGTAGCAATAATGTTGTGCATGACATACATAAATATGGATTATTGCCTGTTTACGGTCCAACCATGATTACCACTTTGATTAGTACATATGTTTTGATAATTGTATTGATTTAATTAGTTCTGACTGTATCCAATTTGTTTTGAGAGAACCAATGGAAATAAATTATTTTGATTTGATTTGTTGGAGATGTGCCTTCCAGTAAATTCTGCAGAATTTAGCCTACACTCGCCACGCTAGCCGACGACGGGTTGGCTAGTGTAATTAAACAAAATATTTTTATGTAATCAAATTTTAAAATGTATAAATGGCCTTGGAATTTATTGCGTAAGGCAACCCATCACCGTTTTTTTTTAGCTTATTTTTTATTTATACCTAAAAGATATCATTCGGATAACCGATGGGTGAAGATCGCTATTAGACGTATCTAAAACTAATGATAAACATAATTTTGTTGTATGGAAAAGTTTGAGCAAATAACAAGTAGGTTTATTAATCGACCATTGAAATTAAGCACTTAGAATCGTCATATAAATGGCAAGCTCACCGCAAACTCAAGGTTGATAAAAATAAAACAACATTTTTATTTTAGATATTAATCAACGGTACACTGTGACAATAACGAACTGAATAATGTTCTTACTTTGACATGGATATTTCCACGTCAATTACAACTAAGTAGGTTTGCAACTTAATTATTAATATTACATTTTGTCAAGTTGGAACGAAACAATAATAAAATCATAAAGTACCACCATTGCGTCCGAGTACATTTGAGTTATAGATTCTTTAACATGCTGACTAAAGAACTTCCTACTGGTTTACAAATATATTTGGTAGGTTACTACAGCTACGCCATTAGAAAATATATCTTAAATGTTCTCTGGCGCGGATCTGTGAATTGCACATATACATTTCTTACAATCAGGTTATAAGGTACATAAATCATCGATCTTTATTTATTTATAACAAATTAAATCAATAGGAACAAATAAAATGAAATTTAACTTAATAATAACAATTTAACGACACTCAAATATAATAATCAAGGATAATAAAATAAAATAGGTTCAAAATATTTTAAAGAGATTATTGAAATATCATTTAATTGATATGTAAGCTACCGTTATACTTACGTATTAGGCTGGTATTAATAAATCAATTTCAAGACCCGGCATTAACAAACGTAATGTGTCATTTCATTCGTTTCAGATTAGACAATTAGACAAGTCACACTCAAAAGTGAACTTCGGAACTTAAGATAGATTTATTAATACGGGGCTTAATACCACTATGGTGATAAGAATCACTAAAAATTTAAATACTATTGTTTATAGAATATCGCACACTAACGGCCGGTTGCAGAAAGGATTAAAATAAAAATCCTTGATCAACTTTTTAATGTACATACTCCACATGATTGGTAGATAGCTTGTCACTTTTGTTATTACAGTCAATGACGTGCCTCGCAGGCATTCGTAAATAAGTCAAAAGATAATCAGCCTATCTGCAACCGGCTGATACACCCGTACTAATAAATCGATTTCAAGATCCGATATTCACTCAAGTAATATCCACCTCTTTCATTCTTACATGATTTGACATTTGATAAAAAGAGACAAGTCATATTTGAGTGAATATCGAAATTAGAGATCAATTTATTAATACCTACTAGTACATGATCAGTAGAAGAGCGATCTCGACTGGAGCGAACCGATCGATCCTAAAAAAATCCACTTAATATAAAATAAAATACGCTTACCAAAGTCACATAAAGCGTTGATGGCTCGGTTGTTGATGGCCTTAAAATCCTAAGAGGCCAGTTCCAACCCCCGGCATGTACCAATGAGAAATACAATAACACGTTAAGCTGTCGGTTCCGGTTCTCCTAATACCAACTTGTGGAATCGTTAATAAATTGTCATTAAAACAATAATACAACAGACCCCCGCCAACCCGTCTGGACAGCGTGGCGAGTGTAGGCCAAGTTCTCCAGAAATTTCTGTAAGGCACATCTCCAACAGTGTAGGTCAGAACTCTGTGTTCTAGGGGCTGTGAAGATACTATACAAACTACTAGGATTATCTCAAAACGCTAAATTTATAAAATAGTGAATAAAACACATATTTTTTTTCGTAGTCGGGTATCAGACTCGAAAATTTCGACAAAAGGTTCGATTCCTGCAGTTTGCTTAGGTTTGACTTTTGACATTATTAGACAAAATTTGATCTTTATAAGTGACACTATATCAGTACAAAAAATACAGGTGATTTTATTTTATCAAATGAAAAAAAATATATGCCTATATTCAATATGTATTTCTTTGGGCAACCCATCACTTATAAGAGTAGTTTTTATAATTTTAACAGGTCTTTGCGCGATTTACCTCAGAGAGATATTTCTCCTGACGTTTTAGCCAATCGAAGACGTTCAATCGAAGTTAATCAATCAGTAATCAATAGGTTTCGACGCCGCGATAAATCGCTCGGTGTCGCCAAGGATATTGTAAGTGTCGTGTGTCGCGATTTCTAAAATCTTTTAAAGTGTTAAGTGGGTAGTTTTACATTTACCGCCCAGTATGTACGAGACTACACCTCATAAGCTCCAGTCGACCCGTGACCACGGCCAATGCATTGGCTGAAACGTCGGCAGAAATATGTCTCTAAGGTAAATCGCGTAAAGACCTGTTAAAATTATAAAAACTATTATGAACGTGCGCTATAGTTTAATTTATAAAAGTAGATTGCATTCGGATAACCGGTCGCTCTTCGACGTATCTTGGTCTATTGGGCTAATAGATTAAATTGTTTCAACTCAAAAAAACTGTTTTTTTTTTGTAAATGTAAAACTGATATTATTCGGTTAAATGGTTTTATGATACCAAATTTATGTAATTTTTATTATGTTTTCTTTATATAGTTATATTATTTTAGGTTTTGTAAATTTTAGTTTTAAAAGAAGTTATTAATCTTTCTGTTTGTGAATGCTGTGACACCTAATTGGTACATATATTAGATAAGTAAAGTATCATCACGACCGTATACCTTCCGGGGTAGTTAGAAACCACAATTTTTTTTTGTGATATAATTATGAGGGAAATGTTGCCAGTCTCGGATGGGACGTCTCTAGATGACATTTTTTATTTATAGTTTATTTTATATTAAATTTTATTATTTAGGTAGCTTTTAATTTATATTTAACTTATGTATATTAATTTACTTCGAATAAAAATATCTTCCTATCATTATGATAATAGTTTAACCAGGAATCTTACCCGGTACCTGCGAGTCAAAATCCACGGAGGCAGTCTACATATTAGATAATTTATAATTAATTATATTATGTTATGTGTGTGATAATATATTATGTACTTCTGTGTGTACTATATTTTTTTTATCAGAAATACAGTTCATCAAAAAGCGATTTTTTAAAGTTGAAACATTATTAGTTGTGCGATATAATGATTAATACTTATAATGTAGGTAATAAACATTCAGGCCTAAAGCACATTATTCTGAACATACTGTATTTTTACACAAATATACTAAGTGCATAAATATTATTATATATAACGTTTAAAAAAATCAATATTTGAAATTACTACAGATGGGATAACGTGCTTAATGTTGTGGATAAATAGGCAATTAATATAAAACACCTAAAGTATTTATGCACTAAACAAAAAGTAAATTACATATAGAATGTATATACAGGTTTCACATTGATAAGCCATTCTGATATTACTAATGCGATGTTAACCAAAACCGCGGCATGCACTTAGGTACCTACTATACGTAAAGATTTACTTAACTATCACGAAAATAATAAAAAGAAGTTACTTATCAATATACAGTAATCGAAATGTAGAATTTATTTTTAATTAAATAAATAAATTTAATTATCACTACACAATCCACAGGTATAAGTTAAATGAAATGAACTGCAAAAATATTCAGTTCGAACTAATGGCACGTATTATTAAGTTTTGCATTGTATACAAATAGGTATTATTTTAAATAAAATATAATTAATTTTGACGCCGAATGTCAGCTAATGTTTGCCACTCAGGGTATTACCACATCGGCCAAATATATAATTTAGTATATTTTTCTATATAATTATATGATTTTTTAATATTATAATTTTGAATTTCATTATTCTAAAGTGTACACTAACTGGACGCCCCGTGCTGACGGGCGATAGTTGCCCCCCACTGCCACAGGGCGTCGCCACACAAGCAGATCTTCGCCTAACTCGTCGCAACACTCACTTGTGGTGAAAAATTTGGAAGGCACTTTCTACTTTTTCAAAAATTTTAAATTTTATAATATTTTTGAACACATTAGCCTAGACTTAGACATTAGAAAATATGCGTATTAACATTTACCAAAATTTACGCAATTTATTCAAAACGTTTAGGCCTTTTCCCTACAATAATTTATATCCAAATGGAGAGCCAAAAAGTTCAACACTAGATTTGAATCAATTTTATAATTTGGTCTTTTTTTACATACTAATTCCAAACTTTAACCAAAATTTCCAAACTCCAAATAATTTGTGAAGTATCAAGGCCACTTGGAGACTTATTTTATAACATGTCCATCATCATGTTCTCACTTGCGAAGAGTCGGTGCATCAGTTCCGCGCTCGCCACTTGCTGCGCACTACTGGTGGCGAGCGCGCGACCAATATTCTTAACGTCCCACTTACATTTACTCATTGCCAACTAGTTTTGCCAACAATACTTATTTAAATGGTATACCCTTGTAGCAAGAAATTCAATATATTTACTAATTTTTTTTTTGCCAAAACTTTAAAACGATGTTAGGAAAAGTATGAAAACAAATTTGTACATATCTTAATAAAAAGTTTCAACATCACACTAACAACACTAAAGGGATCACAAAAATATATCTAGCTTAAATGATGTTATTGATAAGTCTAATATAATTAGATAGAGCTTCTTAAAGTGTAAATGCAATAATAATGAAGTGACACTGGCCGGCGACGTCCACATCTAGCGGAATGCGCGGGAAACTTTTTCAATTCTACTCAAACATCAACTATTTTAATATTATTACGATCCTTAATAGATATATAATTTTCTGAAAACTCTAGAATATTAAAATTATTCTACGTTTTATTAAAATCAAGCTTGAAAATATCTCTTAGCACTATTGTGCTAAATCATGCGATCTTGGAAAGAGCTTTAAATACTAGTCACGTAATAATTTATCGTGAATATATTAACATCGATAAAGTTGGTTTAAATCTGTCATACTACTACAACGTAAGGATTCATGCAGGCACTGTAGCTTCTATTTGGAACTATCACTACTTACTAATGATAATAATATTATTAATAAATTTGGCGTGGCTACGTCTAATCAAGTGAATTGCAGTACAGAGTGAAAGAACAATTTTACATTTAAGACACATAATTTGAGTAATTCAACATGAAAAGAACAGCACAAATTCAGCTTAAAGCTAGCAAAACACACCTATCGAATTAACATCGAAGACAAACGAAGACACATCGACGAACAATGTGGGGGACAGCCGTAGGTATATCTATAATTTAGGACACTAACTACCTAAAGCCTACCTATCTTATAATACGATATATGATGCAATATTATTTTGAATAAGGTATACCGAACAGTCTTTTTGCACTGGCCAAATCTTTTAATTTTGATTCCTACTTTTGCAAATGAATACATATCATTTAAACTTACATTAGGTACTACATAAATATATTTAGGGGTAGTTACAAAGAGGTTAGAGCGAACCCTTCCCGCCGCAGCAACTACTCCCGACACTCACTACACATTACGTACCTACACATAATATAAAATATAAACACTTGACATGAGATTAGTATAAACAAAAATACTATAAAACTCAGTTTGCACGACAAAGCATTCACTAAGCAAATGTTCCTTCTTTTCCAGATGTTTAATAAGATTAACAAAAAAATCATTAAACGGATATACTCGTACTGTACGTCTGATGGTGGCGACTAGGGTTGGGTATGTGACTATTACACCGCAGGTTCGTCGCGCCAATACTTCGTGCTTCTAAACTTCAACGTAAACGCAATGTGCTTTTCCTACCCTTTTGGAATGTGTAGATAAAAAAAATCGATCTACCCGGGGACATATAGAATCCGAGTCACAAAAGCACAGTGAGTTATATTTTTTCTTGAAATTTAGAAGTAACCAACCGAATTGCGATTCGGTATGAAGTATGGATAAGCGGGCAGCGGCGGCGTCGACATTGAATTCATCGGAACGCCACCAGTGCCCGCGGCCTCATTTCAGATGTTGTCTGCGCGTGCCTCCGCGTGAGGCAGCTCCATCTTCACCGACACCGGAGTTGACAGTTGATCTTTTCCGTTCTTGGCGATCATGGAGATTGGCGTCTTTGGCGGTCCCATCTCGGGAGTATTTGGCATATCGCGTTCGTTTCCGTAACGACTATCCGGGCGCGGGGACATAAAAGGGCGAAATGGGTCGGTAGGCTTTGGTGGTTCGAGAGCGTGTCCCGGCGGCGGCGGGGAGCACAACGGAGATTCCAGGCCGGAAGACATCGGCGACGGCAGCCGCGGTGACTGCAGCGGCAGCTGCGGCATGGTAAGATGAGAGGGGTGGTCTGCGGGGCGCTGCGCGGCAACCACCATGTTGCACATCTGTCGTCGAAGGCCGTGGGCTACGGCGGCCACAGCGGCTGCGGCCGCGGCATTGGGCGATACGCCGCCATCTCGACCGTTGCTGCACGCCGCCACTCCGGCGTAGGCGGCTTGCACTCCTATCCCGTCCTGTAATAATATCACGTATAACTTATTATCTAAAATATATGCGAATATAATAACGCCAGCTTTACATAGTGCATATTTAAATACGTTATTAATAAAATCATATAGGTAGGTACAAAGGTATTCTGGTGTGCTAAACTGAATTAAATTTCAACGTGGATTTTATTGAGCATACGTAAAAAGTTTTATAGCATTCGACTTAATCATTATTTAATAATGTTGTCGATACACCGGCAACTTATTTTCAGTTTGGACACATCGTCTAACCGTAGTTTCGGGCTGAAAATAAAAAAAATACAGATCGTTTGATTTAATACAGAATGGTCAAGCTCAGCAAATTAATATGACATGTTTTGTTATAATCGAGGGAAGAAGAAGTAGAGGTGCAGATACTAACCGTGAGCGCCGAGTACACCGGCATGGGCTCCTCCTTGATGGCGTGCGGGGTGTGTGGCGCGTGGGTGTCGCGGAACACCACGGCCCTGATGACCCCGCGGATGTGGTCATCGGGCCACACACCGAGGAGGATGCGCTGCGGCCTCCCGCGACCCTTAGGTCTCAAATCTGTAACAGCACGGAATAATAAACCGTGAACAGGAAGGAAAGCAATGCAACATAACAAGTACCTACATCAAATGATATATGCGAGTATTTATTGCTGATAATATACACTCGTTATATTTTGAAGAAAATAAAGTATATAATTTCACGTTTTCAAAGCATGTACTTAATTATGTTATCAAGCGCAGTGAATATTCGAAAACATATAATTGGCCAATTATATTTTTAACAAGAATGATAGGAGCCTCAAGGGTGAGTTTATATGATTGTAATTTTTTAATTTTTTTGTTTCGCTTTGCCGCTTTTATGCCATAAATAATTCGCAATTACGCGCATTCATTATTAAAACTAATTGTTACCTATGAAATTGCGTTGTTACGATTTTAAAAGAATAATTTAAATAAAATAAATACAATTTGTAGATCGAATAGTGCAATTTCGTAGGTGAGAGGTTTGAACGAGAACTCAATTTTAGATCGTTTGTTAAAATAATTTATGATTTAGAAATGTTGGATCTTTGATTGCATAAATAGGCAATTGGTTTAGTGGAGTGATGGATTTTAGTAGTTCGATTAATCAATATTTTTGCAATTTAAATTTAAATTCTCGTTCTAATTTTAGGATACCATTATGAACTGACCTGCTCCGCCGTCGGCACTGGGCCCCAACATGTTATGGACTCTATTGGCATAGAGCACGAACGTGGGATACGGTATGTCGTATTTCCGTGCAGCCTGCGACAGTGACAGCCCCTCCTTCAGTACGGAAAATATAGCTTCAGCCATAGTCTCGGGCCTCCAAGACTTTAGTGGTCCCCTCTCCCTAAAGCGAAGGTTCTGGACTAGGCTTTGGTTAGTGTTCCAGCATTTCTGCCACATAGATTGCAGCTGGTACTGATAACTGTCTGCTGAAAAAAGACGAAATGTCGCATTAATTTTTTGGTCAATATCAGACATAGAATTCCCAGTCTATTTTTTGTCTAAATCAATTTAATTTTATTAATAAAAAAAGTGATAATAACATCATTATTTAATTTGTGAAAGTATATCTAATCATTATCATCATTATGTCCCTAGAACACCCCTAGGCCTCTACTGCTGGAGTTGGGCCTTTCAGAATATATTTCTGGAGAATTAGGTCTATGCCATACTGGTATCGTGTCAAATTTAACAATATTTATTAACAAGTTGGTATTAGTGGAATCGGGACTGACAAGGCTCTCCGAGGCACGGAAACGGTGGTGTTTTAAATCTATGACAAATGTACGTAAGAAAAGTGTATTTCTAATTCGTATATGCAGTTGTCATCAGACCCTCGCCAACCATTTTGGCCAGCGTGGCGAGTGTAGACCAAACTCTCCAGAAACATGTTTTGGAAGGCCTATCTCAAACAGTAAAAAAAGTAAAGTATCATCATGACCGTTTCCCTTTCGGGGTGGTCAGAAGCCACGCTTATAAATAAGCGGGTTCACACTTAGCCAACTTTACTATAGGCCAATCATGACAAGTGGCAAGCTCGTCGATGTCTCCAGCGTACCAAACTCGAGAAAATTCATTAAAATTTTAATTTCATCGTTCATCATTACAGCCCCTAGAACACAGCGTCCTAGACCGTCACTGTTGGAGATGGGCCTTCCAGAACATATATCTGGAGAATTTGGCCTACACTCGCCACGCTGGCCAGGCGGCTTGGCGAGGATATGATGTCAATTTTAATTGACAATTTATTAACGATTCCACAAGTTGGTATTAGTGGAACCGGGACCGACGCGGACGACTTAACGTGCTCTCCGAGGCACGGGAACGGTGGTGTTGTAAATCTATGACAAATGTACGTAAAAAAAGTGCATTTGTCATTGGTACTCGTACATGTCGGGTGGGTTTGAACCGACCTTTGTAGGATATAAGGAACGCGTTCTTACAACCGAGCCACCACGCCTATGTTAGTATATTTTAATTTAATTAAATGTATTTATATACATTAATAAATATTTTTGTGTCCCGACCAGGAATCGAACCCGGTACCTCCGAGTATAAATCCACGGACTTAACCGCTAGACTACAGAGGCAGCTTCTTAAACAGTGGAGGTCTAAAACTCTGTTGAAGCGGCTGTGATGATGTTAAAGTGTTTTGACACGAAATTGCTGGTAAAAATTAATAAATGTGTTAACATAAATTAATCAGGAAATCTGTAACGTTCTTAGAAAAATCGAAGTATAAGTTATTATTCGAGATATGGACGATCTTGCCACTTCGGTGTACTCGTACAAATATAGTCACGTAGGCTTTCTATAAAAATAAGAAACTTAAGTATTTACTATTATAATATTATCAACTGACCTGCAATGGAAGATGTTGATGGGCTCAACCAGGCATGAGAGTTTTCCAGCAGCTTGGCCTGTAAAGAAAATAATAATTTTACTAACCTACTCAAAATAACAATAAATATTCATACTTTAAAATCATAAAGGACAAAACGTAATCTCCAAAAATCATAACAAACAAAAAAAAACTTCAAAATTTATAAAAAATAAAATATATAAAAGTGGAGAATATATTTGGATTGGACCACTCTGCCATCACCGTAAAAATACCTCTACCTATTGCGAGTAAAATCCTACGACGTTTTTTAGCGCACTGAATTTTAAAAAATAAAGGTTATTTCTATTGGATTTGAGCTATTGTTTGTACAATGAATAAAACTTGTAGTTATTAATTAATTATATTTATTAATTAATAATCGGTCAAGGAAGTCAAATTAATAGACTTAGAAATTTGTTTGCTTAGTTACGTTTATATATTTAATGGTTTGAGACAGAACTGCCAAAGCGACTGATGTGACAAAAGGGCTGGAAGTTTAGTCGTGCAGCAAGGGAATGCTGGCACACTTAATGGCACACAACACATTGTGTCTATTTTAGTTAAATTTCCAAAACAATATTTGCCTATTCGTAATATACATATATTACCCATTTGGCTTTTTCTTCGAATAACAGCTTCCGTGGTTTAAGACGTGGAGGTACAGGGTTCGATTCCTGGTCGGGACACAATAAGTTATATAAGTTGTTTGTGATATATCTCGAGATTGCTACGCTAGAAACATCGACGTGTCATAATAGGCCTATAGTAAAATTAGTTAAATATGAAAGCGTGGAATCCGTACGGTCGTGATGATACTTTGCTTCGAATAAAATCCATATTAATATTTTTCAGCTACAAATCAAAAACTAGAGCGCACAGTTATTTTTATGTAACGAAATCTGCTAACTAAAAACCACAAAAAGTGAACGTGTCAGGCTGTCATTGCAGCGCCTGAGGTAGTTTGAAAAAAATACAGATTTTTACACGTTTCAATGTATTCGACCGCAGCATGCTTTGCTACGGACAGGCGTTCGCGGATTTATTAAAAGAGGCTACTGGTTTTTACAAATAAACTGGACTTTACGCGATATACCTTAGAGACATAATTTCTTCCGTTGTTTCCGTGAAGTTGCAACTACCGTATTGTATAAGTGAATTGTGTATTGTAATCTTACCAAAGTACAAACATAAATACGAAAGTTTATGAGGATGTTTGTTGCTCTTTCATGCAAAAACTACTGAACGGATTTTGATGAAACTTTACAGTAAAGAAGTAAAGTATCATCACCACCGTATCCCTCCCGGCGTAGTCGGACACCAGGCTTTTTTATATGAAGCGGATTGACATTTAGCCAACTTTACTATAGGCCCATCATGACAAGTGGCAAGCTCGTCAATATCTCTAGCGTACTATGTTTAACTCGAGAAATATCATAAATAAATTAAATAATTAATTGTGACCAGGAATCGAACCCGGTACCTCCGAGTCTAAATCCACGGACTTAACCGCTAGACCACGGAGGTAATGTTATTAGGTAGTTAGTAATTTTATTTTGTTCCTTTGAATTAATTCCGATCCTTATTATATATTTTATTGTTATTAATAAATAAATAAAAAATATACAGATTTCTTGTTTAGGTTCGTCCTAATTTATTTGTCAGAAAGAATATTAGGAATTTATATTGCCAAAAAAGTGCCGGCAAGATCTCGAGACATCATGCAATCAATGACATTCTGTCAAGGGCGCTTACATCTGCTAATATCCCCTGCATCCTCGAACCATCGGGGATAGTTAGGTCTGGTGGTAGGCGTCCGGATGGGATGTTGTGACATCCAGCCATAAGAAACCCAGGGCCGCTGCAGAGTCAGCCGCGCGCCTTAAACGCAACAAATACGCGGAGATCACTGCATCATCCTATTTGCAGTCGAAACGATGGCTCTCTGGAGGAGGCTCTGGCGTTCTCTCGTGAGCTTGGGGAAAAACGCCACTTGGCGACGGGTGACCGTTTAAGTAGAAAATATTTTGCTCAAAGGGTCAGCCTAGCCGATCAACAGGGGAACGCAGCGAGTGTCCTCGACACACTACGCCCATTGGACAGTTATAAATTTAGTATTTATTTTTTTAGTTTTTTTGGAGTGTAGATTTTTTTTTTGGTTTGTTACGTTTTATTTTTAATAATTGAATATTGTAATTCTTTTATACTATTTGTATATTACTTCGAAAAAAATTTGATTATATTTAAAATAAAAATAATTTATATTAAAATATATTTTTATAGTTTAATTTTACGAGTGATTGGTCATAACTCGTGTCGCTAACTATTGAGTAAGGTTGTAACTAACAACCTCACCGGTAGAAAACAAATAGTCATACGTTGCGGACAAGTCGCTAAGCAATTCCATCCGACTTTTTAGACAAATCTTACAGTGACATAGCCTATACATCAGAATAAACACATAAGCTATATGACGATCTGATTACGACATTGTCAGTTTCAGACGCCTAAAGTACAAAATCGGTTTTGATTAAATTCGGTAGAGACGTTACTTGAAATCCTGTAGGCAATCGACATAGGTTACAATAAATCAACATGTGACACTAAGGCCAACCGAAGGCTTTTATCGCGAAGCTTGTTGTGTATAATTGAAAGTTGTTACCTGATGTTGCTAGATGAATAATAGTAATTACAGATAAAAATGGATATAATATTTTTTTCGTTTCAAAGTCCTGACGTTTTGTTTTGTTAACGTTTAACAATGTACAACCAGCCATTGAAATCAGAGAAATTTGCTTTTAAAAATCCCGTATCAAAGGATGCTATTGTTTAATAAAAAATGTTACATTTTATAACAGAAAGTTTTTAGAGAGAATTTAGTAAAGTTATACAAAAACTATTTACACAAACTCTTTGTGAAGTCAGTCAGCTATTAACTTTCATTGTAAAATGGGAAAACAGGCAAGCGGCAGTAAATGCATGTACTAATAACGCCAAGCAGTCATCTCTGGTCAGTACAAATAAAACTTTTATTAAGTTACTACGATTACGGCAGCCAGTAGTCAAATTATGTTTCTTTGAGCGCAAACGGTAAATAATCCGATTCTTTAACGAACGGACACTGTCATTATCAAATAACGTTAATATTCGTTTTAACTATTGTAATTTGTTATGTGTGATGTCGTACGAAGCAAAGACGTGGACACGAGGTCGTTCAGCGAGCTATGGAGAATGCTTGGAAGATATAATTCTAAACGTTGATATTCGCTAAGTTACTGACATAGCGTTTAAAATTAGCAAGCTGAAGTCGGTCGGCCGAACACATCTGCTGCAGAACCGACGAACGATGTTGCAAACGGGTTCTAGATCGGAGACGGGAAGACGCAGAGTGGGACGACACCACGCCAGATAGACGAAAGGTCACTGGTGGGTTGGGTGAGGTTGGCAAGAGCTCGCGTTTTAAGTGGCAAAGCTTGGGCTCGCCCCCATCCAGCAGTACAGTACAATAGTAGCAGTAGAGAGATACCTGATGATGATGATGATTTTAATGGAGGTAAGCTCAGTTAATCTCGCTTACAGGCTTGGTAGGACTACTGACTCATTAAGGGCACCATAACAAAAAAAAAACATTAAAAAATAATCTTTTTTTTTTGAAATGTTGTGGAAGGCAGAGTAGTGAATGAGGCTAGCTTCGTAAAAAATATCAAAATTGTTGCATGCCCTTTAATTAAATATAGATAAATAAAATACATTTGATAATGTATTGTAAATGTTACTATATAAAAAACTTGTATACGTATAAGAAATTATTTAAGGATTATAATTTCTGAATTTACTTACAAATAAATGATTATTATTATTGTTATTTACGATAAAAGTAAGAGTAAATAGAGTAATCCATTATTTTGACAATATAACATTAGTGATTAAAGAAACAGACTAGGGCCACAATGATGTTAAAATAGTTGAACATGTGTACTGGAGGCGAATGCACACGTGCTAACTTCAGCTTAAGAAAGAACTGAAACGCCGCCATGTATTGTTTGTTTACCCGAATAAAACACTAAAATCCAATCCAATAACAAAGAATTAAAGATCCCGAAATAAAATTTATTGCTCGAGTACGATAAAATAGATTTATGAACGGCGGTAGCACGGCTCGCTCACTAGTAGCCAATAACGTTAGCTACGTTATTATTACGGATCCCAAATAATAGCAAAACAAAGTAGGTATATTTAAAATTTCATATCTTGGACTACTTCCGTAGTTTAGGGGTTAAGTCCGTGGATTTATACGCGCAGGTACCGGGTTCGATTCCTGGTCGCGACACAATAATTTATTTAATAAATTTGTGATATTTTTCCGAGTTTTGTACGCTAGAGACATCGACGAGCTTGCCACTTGTAATTATTGGTGAAGTTGGTTAAATGTGAATCCGCTTCTTTATAAGCGTGGCTGGTTCACCCCGAAAAGGATACGGTTGTGATGATCCTTTACTTTACTATTTTGATTTCTAAAGACTCCTTTTATGGTTTAAGATTTAGAATTATCCGAAAACACAGGAGTAATATATTTGACCCGGCTACGCCCATGTAATATAGCAGTCGGCAAAACCTGGCATAGACATGACCTCATATAACTTATGTCCATGCCTAAGTAGCAACGAACATTCTTGCCAAATTTTATTTAAATCGCTTCAGTAGTATAAGGCGTGATGGCAAGACAAACGAACTGACAGATGAATGACCGTGGAGTCACATTTCGTAGTTAAATGATGACGTTATAGTCTTAGGGTTTTAAGGAACAATTTTATTTAGCCAAATTTAATCAAAATCGGTTCAGTAATATAGGCGTGAAAGGGAGACAGACTGATAGACACAAAACGTATCATCATCACGACCGTATTTCTTACGGGGTGGTCACACCCCACATATAAGCAGCGATTTCACATTTAGCCAACTGATGAACGACAAGGTTTTTTATTTTAACTACTGCTTAATTAGCTTTAAATGTAAAAGTTAAGTATCATCACGACCGTTTCCCTTTCGGAGTGGTCAGAAACCACGCTTATAAAGAAGCGGATTCACATTTAGCTAACTTTACTATAGGCCAATCATGACAAGTGACAAGCTCGTCGATGTCTCCAGCGTACCAAACTCGAAAATATCACAAATAAATTAAATAAATAAAAATAAAATATAAATAAAACGGAGCATTAGCATTAGGAGGCATAGACATACCTACAGTTTTTTTTACACATTTATAATATTAGTATGCCAGAGACATAGACGAGCTTATTAATCGTATTTGTTAACATAGGCTTTGTAAATATGGCTAAATGTGAACGTGATCCTAAAAAAAAGAGTATACAATAGCAGTCAACTTCAGCAAAGAAGCCAATAGACGCATTCACCTAGGATGGGCAGCATTCGAGAAGTTGCGCTACATCTTTTTATCGGACACACATAGTGTTCAAAGACAAAAGTTTTCAAACAATGCGATCTTCTAGTATTGTCGTACGGAGTAGAGACGTGGACAATGACACTGGGTCTGGTCCACAAGTTTAATATCGCTCAGCGAGTTATGGAGAGAGCTATGCCCGATTACGTCAACTTACTATCAAATTCGGCTTGGAAGCAGTTTTACTAAATATATAAAAAAAAATATATAGGAAAGTATAAAAAATAACTTTATATAAAAACCAAAAATATAAAACCAGACTCAGTGGTTCCGTTATAAAAAAGTTTGATAACCGCTTGACGCTTTGCGCAGACGGAATCTCTGAGCTTTTTTTTTTTATTTAAAGTTATTTTTTTATGTAGTCGGGGTTTTTTTTTTAAGTATACTACAATTCGTATTGTAGGTATGTACATATTGGCGATTAATGATAATCTACCTACACAAAATAGACATTAAATTTTTATAGATTAATCTACACTATTTTTTATGCGATTATATATATTTTTTTATATAGCGATTATATTATTTATATTTGACGATATCCCACTCAATATGGTTCGTCGACTTTAATTTTTTTCTTTTCCACAATATGGCGTCTGGTTATCACCTTAAGGAAATTTAACTAATGTTTTTCAAATAATCTTCAGTGACACTCGCGTCATGGTAACGAATGGGGTGTATCAGGCAAAGCGTAGATGTAGATGTCGCTAGCGGCACTGGTACCCTGTTAACACCTATTATTAATCATTTTTTAAATTTATTTGTAGTTTTACATTTTTATAACAGAAAAATGTATTTTAACTTAACGTTACCTACCTTTAAAGATGAATTAAGTAAACGAACAACGTCTTTAAAATAAAAAAGGTAATATTAATAGAACGGCAATTTTGCGTTCACCATATCTTTGCTTTCGCTTGGAAATCTCGATTTGTACACTTAAAAGCTGCTCACTTCGGCATAATATCCAGAAAATAATAAATTTCGTAATAAAAATACAAGTTTTCTATGCAACTGACAGTTATATAAGGTACCATCTATCATGCGCCATCTATCGTGATAAAAAGTTAGTGACACACCCCATTGATTGACGTGAGAATCATCAAAATTGGGCAATGCGTTTGGTCTCCAGTGTGCCACAAATACACAATATAGGCTGATAAACACATAACACATATTTGCGTCGTCGCGCAGACGGGTAAAAAGAACAGACCCAAATTATCAACTGGTGTTGCAAATAATAAAGTATTAGGTAGCAAAAGTTATATACCTACTCGTACGTAGGAGATTTTATTTGAATAAAATGCAAAGATTTGTATAAATTGCATAAATTTATTAAAACAAAGGCAGATTTATATTAATATATAGCTATAAACAAGGGTGTTTCATTCGTTGAGGCCATTTGGAGAGCCGTTATTGCCGAGGGAGTATCATTTAGTAGACGCTTAGGTTATTAATATTGTGGGGCAGGGAGGCAGTCGGGCCACCGTTCTTATGCAAACTAAATAAAAAATTCAGATTACAAATAACATAGGTCCGCGTCCAAGCAAACCTGCCAACCGATCAATACCAAACTCAAGTGAATTCAAGTGATTATACACGCAATTAAAATTGTATTTATCCAACCGACGAAAAAAATTGAAAATACCTAATGATTTATAGAAATAATTATGTAACTTTTAAAAATGTTGTGCCCCGGAAAGAGACCTGCTAGCTATATTTAACAGTAGTTGAAAGACTATTAGTTTAGCCAGCAGCGACACATTTGTCTAAATTACTAGTTTAGATATTATTTGTAAAAGTGCCTACCTACATCTTCTGTGGGATTATTTTTTTGTGAAACCCTAGTAATAAGAAAAAAAAACTAAAAAAAAAAACTAAATGCACAATATGAGTTGTATGACAATTCTATTATTCTATATGTTTACTAAGACATATATAAGAGTAAGCTTGCGGTAAGAAACCACACTTTTTAAGAAGCGGGTTCACATTTAATCAAAATTGCGTAGCAAAGGATAGACTCTAGAAAAATTAAACAGCAGGAGTTAGGGTTGGGCTCCTTGATGACCAGTTAACGTCTCGGCGATCAAATAAAGTAGATAGGCGAGCTTATTATCTTGTAGGTATTCTCTAACTAACTAAAAATGTTGGGCATATCGTGGACGGAGTTCCGAACCAACAAATCCATCCTGGTGGAACTAGAGATAGGACAGCGCCTTTCCTCAATCGTGCAATCACGCATTCTCACTTTCTTTGGACACGTGTCGCGGCGTGGAGATACATCCATTGAGCGCCTTGTAGTTCAGGGAAAAGTCGATGGCAAGAGAATGCGTGGTAGGCCTCCGATGAGATGGACTGACCAGGTTAAAGCAGCAATGGATCACCCCCTACATGAGTGCTCCAGGAAGGCTGCAGTTCGAGACTAGTGGCGACGGCTTGTTAAGCGTGCCACTGACACTCAAGTGACGACCACGCCCACTCTGCCAACAGTGTAGCGACTAAGAAGAAGAAGAAGGTATTCTCTAACAGCTAACCTTTGGGAGAACGACATAAGAGAGTTAGAAGGAGAAAATAAATATTAAATTAAATTCAATTATTGTTGCCTTCCACTAGGTATTTGGAGCAAGTGAAGCGGCTCCATCTTGATGAAAAAACGGAAACGATAGTGTTGTAAATGACAAATGTATTTTTAACTTGTTGAATAGTTCGAATCACTTTTGGGATTTTAAGAAAAGTTTAATATAATACAACTGGACTAATACTGCTGCTGGACAGGTAAGTAAGTCAAAGTTAATACCTAATTATTTGAAGAAATGGCCGCAATCAACAAAGATCCCTCATTATTTATCTTATTTCGCGGTCGCTTTCAAGTATAGACGGCAACAGGAACGGTTCAAGTCTCTAATCGAAATTTTCCTCTGCATGTAAAATGTGTAATGAAGTTCCGCATTGAGCCGCAATTATGTGGAATATGTGCGTAATATGGCTAAGGCCATTGACCTTAGTAGCTGGTCATCATCTAAGCACGTATCTCCTGACCAACATGATCATGATGGCTTTTATCCTCCATGCTAGCATGACACATCATCATGATGATTGTTGCAGCCGCTACAACGGGAGTCCTATTTTTACACTATTGATAGCAAGCCTTATAGAATATACTGGAGTATTTGGCCTACTCTAATGATATTAATTGCCATGTCATCAATTTTAAGTTACTACGAAAAATGTATCTAAGTTAACTATGTAATCGGTATCTAAACTGTCAAAGTATTCTGAGATCACACACACACTTAGGGCTGGGTTGTAACAAAACGAGGTATCTGCAATTGTAGCGATTAAAGTTTAAAATGGTGGCAATTGTACGACCTGACGGCTAACCTTTAAAATACGCAGTAAGTTTTTTTTTTAAGTTAGTAGGTATTTTTAACATTTAGTGTTACTATTTATTCTTATATTATTTATTTATTATCTTTATACAAAATACTGCAGTAGCACAATTATACTTTGCTGTCTGTGGCCGGTCTATAGGATTATATACATATTTAATTTTTCTTCATTACTATGTTATTCTTATATAACAATAAATTTATAGTGTATGCATATATAAAATAAAATAAAAAGTATCATCACGACCATATCCCTTGCTTATATAGAAGCGGATTCACATTTAGCCAACTTTACTATAGGCCAATCATGACAAGTGGCAAGCTCGTCGATGTCTCAAGCGTACACAACTCAAGAAATATCACAAATAAATTAAATTTATTTATTTTAATTGGTAAATATTGTTGTGTACCGACCGGGAATCGAACCCGGTACCTCCGAGTCTTAATGCACGGACTTAACCGCTAGACCAAGGAGGCAGGTTAAAATATATAGATATATATAATATATATTATATATATATATATATATTATAACCTGCATATATATTATTTATAATTATGAAATTTTTAAAAGTGAGAAATTATGATTTATGTGTATTTATTTTCTTGGTTTTGTCATGGCCTTATGCAATTTTTTTATTGTTATTTTTACTGTTATATAGTATGTCTTTTTTTTGTAAACCCATTTATGGATTTATTTTCGTTTTATTATTCATAATTTCCTTAGTAGATACTTGAAATCAAGCACCAAAAACCTTTGTTCAGAAGGATTTTTTTCCATATGTTCTAAAACACGCTGTGATGATAATATGTATCAGAGTAATAGAAATAAAAATATACCTAATATTAATTAAAGTTTTTTTCTTACACTGATTGGAGCACAATAGATTGGTGCACGTTAATGGCGGCACAGAAGGGATCATGGTTAGAACCAAAGAGATAAATATAAATATAAAATAGAGCGGGCATTGGTTGTAATTTTTAACTGACTTCAAAATGGAGGACGTTCTCAATTCGAGTGTATTTTTTTTTGTTTTATTTTTTGTATGTTTGTTACGCGATTACTCAGCCAAATATGAATACATTTTGATACTTTTTCGATTCAGAGCTTATTGTAAAAATTAAAAAAAAAAATTAAAAAAAATACTTTTGAATCAATAACTTTGTTGATTGGCCTATATACATATTTTTTTTTAGTTTAAGTACAAACTTAAACTATAATACAAACAACAACTAACAAAAATAGGTAAAGTTTAAAGACGGTTTTAGTTTTTTTCTTCAAAATAATTTTATCAAACAAAATATTTGTTACATATTTTTTACGCTATCAACTTTCCTTGTCTTATTTTTCAGATGATTATCGTAGCTTAAATTCTCATACCGTTTGGCTTTTTGTCTTATCTTGTTATATATTGTCTTTGGTTAGAACGATGAAGGGGATGACGCGAGGGTGACGGATAAAACTAATCACACATCCTACTGAGAGAATGCACCCACAGTAACGTACCTGAGCGATATTCAGAATAATAACTCGTAAACTTTATTCAATTTTATTGCGCTAATGAATGGCAAGGCAATATGTGCAACTAAAGGGTTTTTTAACAATGGAGAATATAAAACTTTTTGTTTACTTTGCGTGGATTTTTTCATGTTTACTTAATAATATGTTTTTTATTTTATGTAAAATCACGCGATTAAAACTATATTTTGACTATAAAAATATATAGTTTTTGTATAAAATTATATTGTTTGGTTAACCTTCTTTTTATTTAAAGCGATTACTCGATCTATGGCTGTAAACTCGAAATACATACTCGTAATGTTACCATTTTAAATATTTCCTGTAAGATAAGTTTTTTTTCTGGCAACATTAAATATTGCGTTCAAATATTCTAAATATTTATTTTGTCAGAATTACTTCTCGCTCCAGCACTTTCAATATTCATAAGTCTCTCACTTTTATATTATGAATATTCATGTGTCACGATAATTATTTATAATTTTGGAGCGCAATTTGATTTGAATGAGTTTGACAAATTTTGTATAAATATTATATATAAAATGTTCTTTAACTAAGAAATAAATATTAGTTAAAAAAACCTAAACATTTCAAGGAGGTTTTTAAGGTTCGTCGCAATGTATTAAGTACATTACATAATAACAGTTTTATTCCCCGAGCGTAGTGACGTGCCATGGCCATCCCTCCGTTTGACAGCTGAAAAGATAAAATTGAGTGGAGGAGCTATTAAGGAAATGTTTAGGAATATGGGTGTTAGTATTGAAAAAAAAAGCTGAGATAGATCCGCTATCGCTTCGCATGTGACTGTGCGCTGTTCGAGTCAGTCTACTTTATCCATTTCCACATTACCTACTATCTCCTTTGTTTCCCTGTTTGATTGTTTAAACTCACGTCAATGCGGTATTCAATGTTGCTCGTTATATTTTCCATGAGCATGTCCGTTTCTAAACAGTTCATAGAATAGCTTTAGGAAATAATAGAAAATTGAAAGTTTTTCTCTTATGTTCTCGGCTATTATCTTTGACATACCGTTCTATGCCCCGGCTTGAATCTATCTATCTATCATCAACACAAGATGAAATCAAGCGTCGAATGGCAGTTACAAGATCTGCTATGGACAAGCTGAAGAAGATATGGAGGATCCGAAACGTTACCAAAGCCACTAAAATCCGCGAAACAGAAAAAAAAACAAATTAATGCTCTAGAGATGTGGTGTTGGCGGAGAATGCTGGGCATATCATGGACGGAGTTCCGAACAAACAAATCCATACTGGAGGAACTGGGGATCAGACAGCGCCTTTCCTCGACTGCACAAATACGCATTCTCACTTTCTTCGGACACGTGTCACGGCGTGGAGAAACATCCATAGAGCGCTTGGTAGTCTAGGGGAAAGTCGATGGCAAGAGGATGCGTGGTAGGTCTCCGATGAGATGGACCGATTAGGTGAAGGTTGCAATGGATCGTCCCCTACATGAGTGCACTGGGAAATCCGGGGTCCGAGAGGAGTGGCGACGGCTTGTTAAGCGTGCCACTAGCACTCCAATGGCGACCACGACCACTCTGCCAAGAGTGTAGCGACTAAGAAGAATCATCATCACAGACATTAGAGGACTGAGACGTAGACCTTCAGTGTTGAACATGGGGTTCCAGGTTCCAGAAATGTATTTTGACGAATTTGGACAGACGGGTTAGTCTGATGTCATTGTAAATTTCTTGCTTACCTAGGCAAAAAAATAAGAAGAAAGAAGGGAAAAAAATATTTTTGTTGCCAAACAGTACATGTATAGGTATAGGTACCTAAACATTAGATAAAAAGCATTAAAAAATAAATGACTACTTAAAAACTAAAATACGTACGGCAGTTTACAGAAAGTCTGATTATAAATTATCTTTTAAAATGCTTAACGTATGCTTGACGAACGTCATTGACTCAAATAACAAAAGTGTTAAGTAACTACCAATCACGTGGCGTTTATCAAATTGTAGATAATGGAATTATTTCATTAATCCTTTCTACAACAGGCCTTTAGTCTACTAGCGATATAGCCACAAATCAGCGTCCGCTTCTTTCACCTTAGCGTCGATTTTCAGCCAGGCTCAGGGAAAGTAAAGTATCATCACGACCGTATTCAGAAACCACGTTTTGATTCACATTTAGCCAACTCGGGGATGTCTCTAGCGTGCCAAACTCGAGAAATATCATAAATAAATTATTGTGTCACGACCAGGAATCGAATCTATACCCCTGCTATATCCACGGACTTAACCGCTAGGCTACGAAGGCAATTGGTATTTTAAACTATGAGAAACGAGTATATGTATATGCTAGAAACTTGTAACTCTCATTGGTACATGCCAGTGGAGTATTATTTATTGAAAGAGTAAGGACAGACAGACAGGCACATGAAAACATTAATAAACACTCACTGTGAACAATAGTGCTTCCTTTGTGCAATATAAAAATGGTAAAAGTATTTAAGAAACTGCATTATATGTTTTTGAATGCTGATAGATGAACTGTGAAGCAAACTGCCTACACAAAGCAAGCTGAACCGAAAATAGTAGCTTCTTGATTTTGGCTTTGAAGGCGGTGCGGGAGTTTCTAAATATATCCACGTCCGATAACCAATTAATAATAAATACCTTCTGTTAGGTTTGGACAACTAAGTAGGACCAAATTTCGGTTTAGTTTGAGCTGAACGGTAATAAATGAGTTAGAACTTTGACTTTTATTCATAGAGATGCGGGGATTTAGCTGAAATGAAAACGTATGCTTAGGTAGCAAATTCATATTTTGAAATTATTAAGTACACGACTATCCAACTTGAGCCTTCGTTTTGAACTAAACTTTAAACATAAATAGCGTAGAGTTAGTTAGCTCCAAAGAGATCAAATATATAATAGAACGGGTATTGGATATTATTTTCATACAAAGTGTCTTACTGTATTTTTCTTATCATTATACTGCCGTAGCATGAAGGTCGGCTTATTGTCAATAAAAAACCAAATCAATTTGAAAGTGCACGTCGAACGCGACCGTTACTAGCCATGCACTGTCATAGACCAATAAATTTTGAGACGATTGTCCTGCTTTGAATTTTTATACCGTTTGGCTTCTTGTCCCATCTTGTTTTATATTTAAAGTCTTTGGTTAGCTCACACTTTAGGGCCTTTTTTACTTTGATTTTTCTCAGTCTTATTATGTGTATGAAAATGTCCGTAATTTACTACATTACACTCGAACTTGAAAAACAATGCGAAAGCGTAAAAACTTTAATATCAGTACAAATATTAACTCTAATAGCGTTTAACATTGACAGTAATTATATAACATTAGCGGTTAAAGGTATATAATTCTGCTAACAATTATACTTATTTATACAACAGTGGAATTAATAATAATACTTATAGTATTAGTTATTCTTTGCTATGGGTTTTGAAATAACGACATCATCTATTATGCACCCCAAGTCCGTAGTCATTTCTTAAGCTCAAATTTAGATTGTAAAATTGTGTATTTATTTATTTCTTATTAGTTTTAGCGTGATTTAGCCGAACTTACATTTAAATTACAAAATATTATATGAATAATAACTACATTGACAGTTTCTGTACGTTAATTAACTCCTTTGCAAGCAAAGTTAGCTTCTAAAAAAACCGAATGACCTGTATAACCTTTGCAATTATTAATAAATGTTTAAGTTGTTTTTACCGCGTTTCTTTTCAATAACTCGATTATTTTTTAAAGCAGTATTAAATTTTATTGTTGTACCTGCCACGCATTGTTTATTTCGTGTGCATAAAATCATTTACAAATTTCAATCCTTCGATCATACAATAATTTAAAATTACATTTTAATTGCCAAACATGAACCAATTCTAAACGCTATAAATTTAAATAAATATTTAAAAAACAGATGACTGATTAGGTAGATTCTACTAAGATTGGGTTTCAAAATTATAAATGTTCTTTTCTTATATGGCAGATTATATGTAATGGATTTAAGCCCCATACATAAGAGGACTATCCTACAGGAAATGGATACTTGCCATCACATTCAAATCACCCATACCATTTAGTAGATTATTATCTACTAAACTCTAGATCTTTAACTGGAGCTTTTGGAGTAGCTACAATAATATTAGTATTAACTAAATTATTCCATATATTTACCAATTTCTTTAAGTTTCAATAAATAAATAAATACTATTCTAATATTCGAAAATTAAAATTTTCTAAAAAAAAACATTATAAGAAAGAGACAGACTAATAGCTAATAAAGGTGCTAGAGCGAGTGTTAATTTTGATACAATTATTAGAATACTGTGAATAAATCAAAGTGTTTCGTTTATAAACTTTATAAATTAAATTTTGGCTAAAATGCGCTGTATATTACCTAAATCTCAATTTAATATATGTATACTAATATATTAAATTGAGACTTAGATAATATAATAAATAATAAATAAATAAATATTTCCAGACAGGTCACACAGCGCCATCTAGTTTCCGTGGTAAGCTACGAGGCTTGTGTTACGGAAACTAGATGGTTGATAAACTACATATTATACTTTCTTTTTTTTTTATAAATATATACATATTATACATATAAACACCCAGACCGAGACAGATTATACAATGTACAACTTGCCCCCGGTGGGAATCGAACCCACGACCTCCCGAGTTCACGGCAACGTTTGTTACCACTAGACCACGGAGGCACCAAATATACAGCGCAATTTAGCCTAAGTTTAATTTATAAAGTTTATAAACGAACGTAAAGTATATTATTAAATTTAAGATAATTTTAATGTTTCAAGTTAACTGCTTTCCTTAAACAAGCGACCAGCAGACAGTTCAAAAGTCAAACATCAGCGTTCCAGTATTTATGCAAAACGAGACTGAATTTATTTGACTTGAGCGAAGTTTTGGTACCGACGACGATGTAAGCAAGACAAACATGTTAATTTTTACCACCCCCACTCGAAACTACCACCACATTGCTCCATACTTCCATACATTAGGCTCGAAATGTCATAGCGAAATTGTATTACTCTATCTTCTTTTTATTCCGCATACTGTAGCCCTCTCAGCAGGAGTTTTCTTCTTTTCTTGGAGCCAGTCCTAATGGTTGACGGTTATTATTATTTGTGAAATAGGGTGGGACTATTCGTCTCCAAGTCACTGCGACCAGTAGTGATCTATTGTGACCTCCCTAGATTATAGTTCGTTCACTAGCCCTACGGCTTCAAGGAACCTTAGTATGGGCTTAGGGGCGAGGCGTCGCACCTCCTCGGGGCTTAAACTGTGAGCACCCAAGATGGTACTACGCTTGTGGTGCAGGGCATAACAGTCGCAAAGGAGATGGACAGGTGTCTCAGACACCTCGCGACAGAATCTGCACTTATCTGTTTCTACCAAGCCCATGGTAAATATGTGCTTGTTTAATTTACAGTGACCAGTTAGGGCTCTAGTGAGAGTTCTTAATTTAGGTTTGCATAGGTGAAGGGCTTTGATCGTGTACCTGAGTAAATATGGTTGACGGTTATTAATACACCTAAATTAGAGGTGTCATACATAATGAAAGCGAAAAACTGTCCGTTTTGATTACATTTATAACTATATCGGTTTCACATCACATCATAGTCCTTAGAATACAGAGTCCTAGACCTCCACTTTTGAAGATGGGACTTCCAGAATTTTCTAAAGATTTTGACTTACACTCGCCACGGCAGGTCAGACGGGTTGGCAAAGGTCTGATGTCATTTTTTTGACCGCCTCCGTGGTCTAGTGGTAACAAACGTTGCCGTGAACTCGGGAGGTCGTGGGTTCGATTCCCACCGGGGGCAAGTTGTACATTGTATAATTTGTCTCGGTCTGGGTGTTTATATGTATAATATGTATATATTTGTTAAATGTTGGACTTATCTAAATTCCAAGTGGATTGGATCCTTTTTGCTTAACTACATCTAATTAGAAAATTTAAAGATGTAATCAAAGTTACTGTTGGGTTCCGATTTAGTGAGATTGGAAGGTCACGAACACTCTAATTCCTAAATTGTAAACAGGCCTGTAAGTTTATCACGTCACTATATTTTTCTTTTATATACGTGCTACTCTTAGAAAACTCGTTGAACTTTCTGGATCTAAAATATGCACTTAGTTCATATGTCACGTTGTTTTTCTTAACTTAATGTTATGTATGTATTACGTATTTATCTCAGAATTTTTCCTCTATCATTTCTTAATGTCCACTGTAACGGTAGGACAGCTAAGACAAGTCCTTTGTTGTTTTGATGGATACGGCGCCATCGCCACTACACAACTTCGAGTCGTCTCTCTAATGTGGAATTCAATTTAGTGTAGTGTAATCACTACCTTCCAAATTTGGTTCCTAAGTGTTACTTTATTTTTTACTAGGTGATCAGAATTTCTAAAAAAAGTTTATTAGAAAAGTATTTTTTTTATTGTGCTTTAAATTTGACAGACGGATATAAATAGATATTTGAAGTAATGAATAAATGATTTTCTAACAACGATTATTTTTATAAATTTTAAATAGTTCAAAAAATACAGCACTTTACCACTCAAATTTGTGTTATTTTTGTGCACCGTCCAAACATAAAGTTTAATTTTAGATAGATTGCAAAAGTCGGGTAAAATGAATGATAAATAAGCTATAGTTCTTTTATAAATGGTGCAATAATTTAAGTGTTAGAATATCTATTTAATGAAGATACTGCGTTCAACTTGGTCGCCGTACTCTCTCGCGTAATGATTTAAATTGAACGTTAACACAATCAGGAATCGGCAGTAAAGACGGTAGGTACACGAGAAATTTTCCGCTTGCGCCTGTTTATAATTAATTTAGAACATTAATAACACATGTACAGTTCGCTGTCTATTGTATTTTGCTTTCATAATACGCGTCGAGAGTGGCGTATCTCCCTGTTTTGTTAAAATCATCCTTGTGTTATTAGTACATTTCTTGGGAATGAGTCTTCGTATTTACCATTACGTATTAAAATGTTGCCGTAAAACTGGCTGGTTATTACAGCGAGAATTTCATGTTTATTTAAGGCACACAAAATAAACCCGAATCAGATTCGTTAGGTGTTGTCCAAAATTCACAAACTTTTTATTTAGAAAATGTTTGAAACTGAAAACTGAAGTGTTTGATGGACGTTGTCATGAGCGTTATTCGTTGTGATAGTCATGTCCATTTTTCAAAGGCTGTTGCAATTTTAAAATATTTTCACACATACCTACGATAAGAGCGTCCGACAAAAGAATGTTATCTATTAAAGTTGCGCTACTCTGTGCGACGTCTGAACAATAAAGGTATATAATGTTTATAGTTGATGTTCTATTTCCTTTGAACACGCATGTGGGCCTAAGGAAACGTAAAGTAAACAGAACTTTCTCGTAATGTTTAATTAAATTAATCAGCCGGTTGATTAGTCGATGGTTCGTCGACGCGGCGTAAACAAAGGGTATCCCAGCGGCGTCGTCTCTCGCGCGTTCTCCTTTGATCTTCATGGAGCTAAGACTTACTTTCTGTTGTTCGCGACTCGGCCCAGCCGGCGCTCGTCGCCTACTCGACATCAGATGCGCCACATAATGTCCATGCTACTCAGCTGCACACTTCACTTGTTTTCTTTCTTTTTAATTACTTAGCTAAGATTCGAAAACTATAAATTAGCCCTAGATCAAGACTCATAGGTAGTCGGGTTCGTTTCCTGATGATGTACGACTATGAATGTATTTTAAAACTTATTTTATAAGATTTAATGATCATTATTAATATAGGTACAATAAAAACTACTTAAATAATCACGATGATTGTACCTTTTTAAAAGCGTGGTTTATGATTATTTGATTGTATTCTCATATGGCAATTTGTAAGGCATTTATTTAATCATTGTTGTTGTGTAATTCTATTATATTTTATTTAGTAAATCAGATATTGCTGAGTTTTTTTCTGAGAATTCTTTCTCAGTCAGATTAAACATTAACAGGTCAATCTGACTGATCAAAATCATTTAATTAATGACGTGTTACAAGTGCCTGTAATAGGTTTACGTAAATATATTTTACAATGATAATTTTCTGGAAGATTCTCAGTATCGTCATATATTTAAAACAAACAAACTCTTAATAATAATAAAAATGTGTATTGCCTTAGGATGAAAATTTTAAAGAAACAGTTATAAAAACACACAAATTAGATTCGTAACTTTAATGAATATAAAACCTTATATAAACTAGAAATGCTAATACAATAACCTGATTAGTTGATTGGAGAGAGACGTAAATAGAAACGACCCATGAAATTAATAAATTAAACCGACCGATTACTGTAATTAGTCTAAAATATAAATGGACAAATGCGTCATTATAGAAATACGTCGATATTTGTTACCCTTATATTAATGTGTTAAATACTCCTACTTAAAATCACTAAGATTAGCTTTTTAAGTTCACACGAACACCGATTCACCCCGAATTAAGACAGGACATTTATACTTCTCAAGATTTTCAACAAAATCATCATATTGACAGAGAGTGTTAACTGTTTACCCTGGCTTTGTCTGCGTTGTTTATGATCGGCAAAAAGTCTATCTCTGTGCTGCAAATAATACAACTATCAAATTCTATTAAAATAATTTAGTAGTGTCTTTCACGCACTGTTTTATAAAATAATAAAATCTGATAGATACAAAACGGAAAAAGAATATTTAGCCAGCATAATAATAACGATGTGGCTAGACGAAAAGCAGTAGCACAATTTTGTATTGTTAAAAGTATGCATTAAGTGTACGCTTACACTCGTGTTAGTCTCACATTTATTGTGCCGCCTCACTGTTATATGTTAAACAAAATTTATTATTAGCAAGCATTAACGAGGATGATCTCAACGGCGCCATTGTTGCGACGCCGACGCCTGGCCCCGGCGAACCATTATCTTAATAATATACAAAAGAGGCAAACTATTATTGTACACATTTGTTCGCATACAAACGTTGGCAATAGAATAACAAATAACAAACAATCAACTCTGATAAATGATTATTGTTATCATTATTCGCGCTTTTTCCCAGGTTTTCCCTTTCGAAACTGCCTTTGTGAGGGCCGGTAACTGAAACCTTCCTTAATTAAAACATAATAACATAATTTATCACTGAACTAAAGTACTAAATTTGAAGCCGTTCCGTAAAAAACGTAGTTTCTGACCACCTCTTAAATAATTCTGTTCGTTATGATATTCATACTACCCTTTTGAGAATTATGCTTGCAAGTAGAAATTGGCGTTTATCATAAACACGAATTGTATTTGCACCTGAACCGAACATTTAAAAGATATATCGATTTATTAGTCGCCCACCTCGTCCAGGCTATTTGTAATTTTAAATAGAAGCGATGTTGTTTTTAAAAGCTTCGAATAGAGTGGAGTAAAAGTGTTTTTTAAATGACAAAATTAGACTAAGTCTAAGGCCAAGTTGCATCAAATTTAAGTTTAAAAACTTAAGTCAAAGATGCCGTCAAATATAATATGTCCTTGATGAGCTACCTAGTTGCTCGGTTGTAAGAACACTTTCCTTAAAACGAAAAAAGGTCGGTTCGAACCACGGCATGTACCAATTATTTTATTACGTATGTCTAGAACTCTGTGTTCTAGTAGCTGTTACGATGATGATGTTCTAGATGGCCCATCATCTGCGGTATAGGTCTAGAACACTGTGATCTAGGAGCTGTTGTGATGGTGATGTTCCTAATTGCCCATCATTAACGGTAGAGTTTTAGAACTCTGTGTAATAGGAGCTGTGATGATCATGATGTTCTAGTTAGCCCATCATCAGCGGTATAGGTCTAGAACACTGTGATCTAGGAGCTGTTGTGATGGTGATGTTCCTAATTGCCCATCATTAACGGTAGAGTTCTAGAACTCTGTGTAATAGGAGCTGTGATGATCATGATGTTCTAGTTAGACCATCATCAGCGGTAGAGTTCTAGAACTCTGTGTTCTAGGAGCTGTCATGATGATAATAATGTTCTAGATAGCCCATCTTCAGCGGTAGAGGTCTAGAACTCTGTGTTCTAGGAGCTGTCATGATGATAATAATGTTCTAGATAGCCCATCTTCAGCGGTAGAGGTCTAGAACACTGTGATCTAGGAGCTGTTGTGATGGTGATGTTCCTAATTGCCCATCATTAACGGTAGAGTTCTAGAACTCTGTGTAATAGGAGCTGTGATGATCATGATGTTCTAGTTAGCCCATCTTCAGCGGTAGAGATCTAGAACTCTGTGTTCTAGGAGCTGTCATGATGATGATGATGATGTTCTAGTTAGCCCATCATCGGCGGTATAGGTCTAGAACACTGTGATCTAGGAGCTGTTGTGATGGTGATGTTCCTAATTGCCCATCATTAACGGTAGAGTTCTAGAACTCTGTGTAATAGGAGCTGTGATGATCATGATGTTCTAGTTAGACCATCATCAGCGGTAGAGTTCTAGAACTCTGTGTAATAGGAGCTGTGATGATCATGATGTTCTAGTTAGCCCATCATCAGCGGTATAGGTCTAGAACACTGTGATCTAGGAGCTGTTGTGATGGTGATGTTCCTAATTGCCCATCATTAACGGTAGAGTTCTAAAACTCTGTGTAATAGGAGCTGTGATGATCATGATGTTCTAGTTAGACCATCATCAGCGGTAGAGTTCTAGAACTCTGTGTTCTAGGAGCTGTCATGATGATAATAATGTTCTAGATAGCCCATCTTCAGCGGTAGAGGTCTAGAACTCTGTGTTCTACGAGCTGTCATGATGATAATAATGTTCTAGATAGCCCATCTTCAGCGGTAGAGGTCTAGAACTCTGTGTTCTAGGAGCTGTCATGATGATGATGATGATGTTCTAGTTAGCCCATCATCAGCGGTATAGGTCTAGAACACTGTGATCTAGGAGCTGTTGTGATGGTGATGTTCCTAATTGCCCATCATTAACGGTAGAGTTCTAGAACTCTGTGTAATAGGAGCTGTGATGATCATGATGTTCTAGTTAGACCATCATCAGCGGTAGAGGTCTAGAACTCTGTGTTCTAGGAGCTGTCATGATGATGATGATGATGTTCTAGTTAGCCCATCATCAGCGGTATAGGTCTAGAACACTGTGATCTAGGAGCTGTTGTGATGGTGATGTTCCTAATTGCCCATCATTAACGGTAGAGTTCTAGAACTCTGTGTAATAGGAGCTGTGATGATCATGATGTTCTAGTTAGACCATCATCAGCGGTAGAGTTCTAGAACTCTGTGTAATAGGAGCTGTGATGATCATGATGTTCTAGTTAGCCCATCATCAGCGGTATAGGTCTAGAACACTGTGATCTAGGAGCTGTTGTGATGGTGATGTTCCTAATTGCCCATCATTAACGGTAAAGTTCTAGAACTCTGTGTAATAGGAGCTGTTATGATCATGATGTTCTAGTTAGACCATCATCAGCGGTAGAGTTCTAGAACTCTGTGTAATAGGAGCTGTGATGATCATGATGTTCTAGTTAGCCCATCATCAGCGGTATAGGTCTAGAACACTGTGATCTAGGAGCTGTTGTGATGGTGATGTTCCTAATTGCCCATCATTAACGGTAGAGTTCTAGAACTCTGTGTAATAGGAGCTGTGATGATCATGATGTTCTAGTTAGCCCATCTTCAGCGGTAGAGGTCTAGAACTCTGTGTTCTAGGAGCTGTCATGATGATGATGATGATGTTCTAGTTAGCCCATCATCAGCGGTATAGGTCTAGAACACTGTGATCTAGGAGCTGTTGTGATGGTGATGTTCCTAATTGCCCATCATTAACGGTAGAGTTCTAGAACTCTGTGTAATAGGAGCTGTGATGATCATGATGTTCTAGTTAGCCCATCTTCAGCGGTAGAGGTCTAGAACTCTGTGTTCTAGGAGCTGTCATGATGATGATGATGATGTTCTAGTTAGCCCATCATCAGCGGTATAGGTCTAGAACACTGTGATCTAGGAGCTGTTGTGATGGTGATGTTCCTAATTGCCCATCATTAACGGTAGAGTTCTAGAACTCTGTGTAATAGGACCTGTGATGATCATGATGTTCTAGTTAGACCATCATCAGCGGTAGAGTTCTAGAACTCTGTGTTCTAGGAGCTGTCATGATGATAATAATGTTCTAGATAGCCCATCTTCAGCGGTAGAGGTCTAGAACTCTGTGTTCTACGAGCTGTCATGATGATAATAATGTTCTAGATAGCCCATCTTCAGCGGTAGAGGTCTAGAACTCTGTGTTCTAGGAGCTGTGATGATGATGATGTTCTAGTTAGCCCATCATCAGCGGTATAGGTCTAGAACACTGTGATCTAGGAGCTGTTGTGATGGTGATGTTCCTTATTGCCCATCATTAACGGTAGAGTTCTAGAACTCTGTGTAATAGGAGCTGTGATGATCATGATGTTCTAGTTAGACCATCATCAGCGGTAGAGTTCTAGAACTCTGTGTTCTAGGAGCTGTCATGATGATAATAATGTTCTAGATAGCCCATCTTCAGCGGTAGAGGTCTAGAACTCTGTGTTCTAGGAGCTGTCATGATGATAATAATGTTCTAGATAGCCCATCTTCAGCGGTAGAGGTCTAGAACTCTGTGTTCTAGGAGCTGTCATGATGATGATGATGATGTTCTAGTTAGCCCATCATCAGCGGTATAGGTCTAGAACACTGTGATCTAGGAGCTGTTGTGATGGTGATGTTCCTAATTGCCCATCATTAACGGTAGAGTTCTAGAACTCTGTGTAATAGGAGCTGTGATGATCATGATGTTCTAGTTAGACCATCATCAGCGGTAGAGGTCTAGAACTCTGTGTTCTAGGAGCTGTCATGATGATGATGATGATGTTCTAGTTAGCCCATCATCAGCGGTATAGGTCTAGAACACTGTGATCTAGGAGCTGTTGTGATGGTGATGTTCCTAATTGCCCATCATTAACGGTAGAGTTCTAGAACTCTGTGTAATAGGAGCTGTGATGATCATGATGTTCTAGTTAGACCATCATCAGCGGTAGAGTTCTAGAACTCTGTGTAATAGGAGCTGTGATGATCATGATGTTCTAGTTAGCCCATCATCAGCGGTATAGGTCTAGAACACTGTGATCTAGGAGCTGTTGTGATGGTGATGTTCCTAATTGCCCATCATTAACGGTAGAGTTCTAGAACTCTGTGTAATAGGAGCTGTGATGATCATGATGTTCTAGTTAGCCCATCTTCAGCGGTAGAGGTCTAGAACTCTGTGTTCTAGGAGCTGTCATGATGATGATGATGATGTTCTAGTTAGCCCATCATCAGCTGTATAGGTCTAGAACACTGTGATCTAGGAGCTGTTGTGATGGTGATGTTCCTAATTGCCCATCATTAACGGTAGAGTTCTAGAACTCTGTGTAATAGGAGCTGTGATGATCATGATGTTTTAGTTAGCCCATCATCAGCGGTATAGGTCTAGAACACTGTGATCTAGGAGCTGTTGTGATGGTGATGTTCCTAATTGCCCATCATTAACGGTAAAGTTCTAGAACTCTGTGTAATAGGAGCTGTGATGATCATGATGTTCTAGTTAGCCCATCTTCAGCGGTAGAGGTCTAGAACTCTGTGTTCTAGGAGCTGTCATGATGATGATGATGATGTTCTAGTTAGCCCATCAAGTATGATCATGTATCCGATTTTCGAAAACAGTTAAATTGGCTCAATATTCGTTTTCGCAGGTCTACACATCTTCTTGTCTTTCTTTACTCCATCCTCTACAATCCGATAACACCTTCGTATTTAAAATGTCGATTTGAATTTCTTTGTGACTCTCACGACCGCCCTCTCCGTTCTTCTCAGAATAATCAACTCATTATCCCGTCTCATAGTTCCAGCAGATATTCAGATTCGTTCACTGTGTCATCCGCTCGCCAATGGAACAGGCTCCCACTGACGATCAGACAGGCTCCCTCTGTTCATATTTTCAAACGTTTACTTACCACCTACTTTCTAAACAAGCAAAACAGTGTTTCTTAAATTAATATTACATTTAATTTTTGTGTTAATTTATATATATATTTTTTAAATTTATCATTTACTGTTTATTAGTGTGTAGGCTTATTTTTAGCTTTTTATAGTTATATGTATGTATTCATGTATTTATTTATGCTTATATGTATTATTAGTATGTAGTTTATAATAATAAATTTGCACCCATGCATAGTTTCTCCACACTCCCAAAGGTTGGTTGTTAGAAAATGCCTGGCCATTAAGCCCGCCTATGTACAATTTTAGTGCAATAAAGTATTTAAAATAAAAAAATCAGCGGTATAGGTCTAGAACACTGTGATCTAGGAGCTGTTGTGATGGTGATGTTCCTAATTGCCCATCATTAACGGTAGAGTTCTAGAACTCTGTGTAATAGGAGCTGTGATGATCATGATGTTCTAGTTAGCCCATCTTCAGCGGTAGAGGTCTAGAACTCTGTGTTCTAGGAGCTGTCATGATGATGATGATGATGTTCTAGTTAGCCCATCATCAGCGGTATAGGTCTAGAACACTGTGATATAGGAGCTGTTGTGATGGTGATGTTCCTAATTGCCCATCATTAACGGTAGAGTTCTAGAACTCTGTGTAATAGGAGCTGTGATGATCATGATGTTCTAGTTAGCCCATCTTCAGCGATAGAGGTCTAGAACTCTGTGTTCTAGGAGCTGTCATGATGATGATGATGATGTTCTAGTTAGCCCATCATCAGCGGTATAGGTCTAGAACACTGTGATCTAGGAGCTGTTGTGATGGTGATGTTCCTAATTGCCCATCATTAACGGTAGAGTTCTAGAACTCTGTGTAATAGGAGCTGTGATGATCATGATGTTCTAGTTAGACCATCATCTGCGGTAGAGTTCTAGAACTCTGTGTAATAGGAGCTGTGATGATCATGATGTTCTAGTTAGCCCATCATCAGCGGTATAGGTCTAGAACACTGTGATCTAGGAGCTGTTGTGATGGTGATGTTCCTAATTGCCCATCATTAACGGTAAAGTTTTAGAACTCTGTGTAATAGGAGCTGTGATGATCATGATGTTCTAGTTAGCCCATCTTCAGCGGTAGAGGTCTAGAACTCTGTGTTCTAGGAGCTGTCATGATGATAATAATGTTCTAGATAGCCCATCTTCAGCGGTAGAGGTCTAGAACTCTGTGTTCTAGGAGCTGTTGTGATGGTGATGTTCCTAATTGCCCATCATTAACGGTAGAGTTCTAGAACTCTGTGTAATAGGAGCTGTGATGATCATGATGTTCTAGTTAGCCCATCTTCAGCGGTAGAGGTCTAGAACTCTGTGTTCTAGGAGCTGTCATGATGATGATGATGATGTTCTAGTTAGCCCATCATCAGCGGTATAGGTCTAGAACACTGTGATCTAGGAGCTGTTGTGATGGTGATGTTCCTAATTGCCCATCATTAACGGTAGAGTTCTAGAACTCTGTGTAATAGGAGCTGTGATGATCATGATGTTCTAGTTAGCCCATCTTCAGCGGTAGAGGTCTAGAACTCTGTGTTCTAGGAGCTGTCATGATGATGATGATGATGTTCTAGTTAGCCCATCATCAGCGGTATAGGTCTAGAACACTGTGATCTAGGAGCTGTTGTGATGGTGATGTTCCTAATTGCCCATCATTAACGGTAGAGTTCTAGAACTCTGTGTAATAGGAGCTGTGATGATCATGATGTTCTAGTTAGACCATCATCTGCGGTAGAGTTCTAGAACTCTGTGTAATAGGAGCTGTGATGATCATGATGTTCTAGTTAGCCCATCATCAGCGGTATAGGTCTAGAACACTGTGATCTAGGAGCTGTTGTGATGGTGATGTTCCTAATTGCCCATCATTAACGGTAAAGTTTTAGAACTCTGTGTAATAGGAGCTGTGATGATCATGATGTTCTAGTTAGCCCATCTTCAGCGGTAGAGGTCTAGAACTCTGTGTTCTAGGAGCTGTCATGATGATAATAATGTTCTAGATAGCCCATCTTCAGCGGTAGAGGTCTAGAACTCTGTGTTCTAGGAGCTGTTGTGATGGTGATGTTCCTAATTGCCCATCATTAACGGTAGAGTTCTAGAACTCTGTGTAATAGGAGCTGTGATGATCATGATGTTCTAGTTAGACCATCATCAGCGGTAGAGGTCTAGAACTCTGTGTTCTAGGAGCTGTCATGATGATGATGATGATGTTCTAGTTAGCCCATCATCAGCGGTATAGGTCTAGAACACTGTGATCTAGGAGCTGTTGTGATGGTGATGTTCCTAATTGCCCATCATTAACGGTAGAGTTCTAGAACTCTGTGTAATAGGAGCTGTGATGATCATGATGTTCTAGTTAGACCATCATCAGCGGTAGAGTTCTAGAACTCTCTGTGTTCTAGGAGCTGTCATGATGATAATAATGTTCTAGATAGCCCATCTTCAGCGGTAGAGGTCTAGAACTCTGTGTTCTAGGAGCTGTCATGATGATAATAATGTTCTAGATAGCCCATCTTCAGCGGTAGAGGTCTAGAACTCTGTGTTCTAGGAGCTGTCATGATGATAATAATGTTCTAGATAGCCCATCTTCAGCGGTAGAGGTCTAGAACTCTGTGTTCTAGGAGCTGTCATGATGATGATGATGATGTTCTAGTTAGCCCATCATCAGCGGTATAGGTCTAGAACACTGTGATCTAGGAGCTGTTGTGATGGTGATGTTCCTAATTGCCCATCATTAACGGTAAAGTTCTAGAACTCTGTGTAATAGGAGCTGTGATGATCATGATGTTCTAGTTAGCCCATCTTCAGCGGTAGAGGTCTAGAACTCTGTGTTCTAGGAGCTGTCATGATGATAATAATGTTCTAGATAGCCCATCTTTAGCGGTAGAGGTCTAGAACTCTGTGTTCTACGAGCTGTCATGATGATAATAATGTTATAGATAGCCCATCTTCAGCGGTAGAGTTCTAGAACTCTGTGTTCTAGGAGCTGTCATGATGATAATAATGTTCTAGATAGCCCATCTTTAGCGGTAGAGGTCTAGAACTCTGTGTTCTACGAGCTGTCATGATGATAATAATGTTCTAGATAGCCCATCTTCAGCGGTAGAGGTCTAGAACTCTGTGTTCTAGGAGCTGTCATGATGATGATGATGATGTTTTAGTTAGTCCATCATCAGCGGTGTAGGTCTAGAACACTGTGATCTAGGAGCTGTTGTGATGGTGATGTTCCTAATTGCCCATCATTAACGGTAGAGTTCTAGAACTCTGTGTAATAGGAGCTGTGATGATCATGATGTTCTAGTTAGACCATCATCAGCGGTAGAGGTCTAGAACTCTGTGTTCTAGGAGCTGTCATGATGATGATGATGATGTTCTAGTTAGCCCATCATCAGCGGTATAGGTTTAGAACACTGTGATCTAGGAGCTGTTGTGATGGTGATGTTCCTAATTGCCCATCATTAACGGTAGAGTTCTAGAACTCTGTGTAATAGAAGCTGTGATGATCATGATGTTCTAGTTAGACCATCATCAGCAGTAGAGTTCTAGAACTCTGTGTAATAGAAGCTGTGATGATCATGATGTTCTAGTTAGCCCATCATCAGCGGTATAGGTCTAGAACACTGTGATCTAGAAGCTGTTGTGATGGTGATGTTCCTAATTGCCCATCATTAACGGTAGAGTTCTAGAACTCTGTGTAATAGGAGCTGTGATGATCATGATGTTCTAGTTAGACCATCATCAGCGGTAGAGGTCTAGAACTCTGTGTTCTAGGAGCTGTCATGATGATGATGATGATGTTCTAGTTAGCCCATCATCAGCGGTATAGGTCTAGAACACTGTGATCTAGGAGCTGTTGTGATGGTGATGTTCCTAATTGCCCATCATTAACGGTAGAGTTCTAGAACTCTGTGTAATAGGAGCTGTGATGATCATGATGTTCTAGTTAGCCCATCTTCAGCGGTAGAGGTCTAGAACTCTGTGTTCTAGGAGCTGTCATGATGATGATGATGATGTTCTAGTTAGCCCATCATCAGCGGTATAGGTCTAGAACACTGTGATCTAGGAGCTGTTGTGATGGTGATGTTCCTAATTGCCCATCATTAACGGTAGAGTTCTAGAACTCTGTGTAATAGGAGCTGTGATGATCATGATGTTCTAGTTAGCCCATCTTCAGCGGTAGAGGTCTAGAACTCTGTGTTCTAGGAGCTGTCATGATGATGATGATGATGTTCTAGTTAGCCCATCATCAGCGGTATAGGTCTAGAACACTGTGATCTAGGAGCTGTTGTGATGGTGATGTTCCTAATTGCCCATCATTAACGGTAGAGTTCTAGAACTCTGTGTAATAGGAGCTGTGATGATCATGATGTTCTAGTTAGCCCATCATCAGCGGTATAGGTCTAGAACACTGTGATCTAGGAGCTGTTGTGATGGTGATGTTCCTAATTACCCATCATTAACGGTAGAGTTCTAGAACTCTGTGTAATAGGAGCTGTGATGATCATGATGTTCTAGTTAGCCCATCTTCAGCGGTAGAGGTCTAGAACTCTGTGTTCTAGGAGCTGTCATGATGATGATGACGATGTTCTAGTTAGCCCATTATCAGCGGTATAGGTCTAGAACACTGTGATCTAGGAGCTGTTGTGATGGTGATGTTCCTAATTGCCCATCATTAACGGTAGAGTTCTAGAACTCTGTGTAATAGGAGCTGTGATGATCATGATGTTCTAGTTAGCCCATCTTCAGCGGTAGAGGTCTAGAACTCTGTGTTCTAGGAGCTGTCATGATGATGATGATGATGTTCTAGTTAGCCCATCATCAGCGGTATAGGTCTAGAACACTGTGATCTAGGAGCTGTTGTGATGGTGATGTTCCTAATTGCCCATCATTAACGGTAGAGTTCTAGAACTCTGTGTAATAGGAGCCGTGATGATCATAATGTCCTAGTTAGCTCATCATCAGCGGTGGAGGTCTAGAACTCTGTGTTCTAGGAGCTGTCATGATGATGATGATGTCCTAGTTAGCCCATCATCAGGTCTAGAAATCTGTGTAATAGGAGCTGTTATGATGGTGATGTTCTAGATGGCCCACGATTAACGGTGGAGGTCTAGGACTGTGTTCCAGGGAATGTGATTTATTTTCAGTTATTTTTATAACGTACTTTAAGTTATTATATAAACATATAAACCATGAGGCAGTTAAATAACAATTTAAGTCATTAAAGTTTCACTTTACTTGCAGTAATATATACGGCGTGTACTTGCGAGTATAATGCAGGTTAGTGAAATTTCGATCATAGTTGGGTAGTTATGCAAAATTCCGAACGCACCGTGGCGTCTCAAACGACGTATTGTTGAAGCGATATAACCTTATTTATAACTCGCTGCAACGTGCCGAGCCCTTAGCTGCCCTAAACCGCTATAAGGTGCGGGGTCAACGGGCTTATCAAAATCCAATAATAATTTTCTGTCGCAAATGCATTTTCAATCGATTAATGTAGCACCAAAAATTTTCATTTTGTTATCACATAAAACAGAGTCCCAGACTTTTGCAAGGCCTATGGGCATTCTAAAATATATTTTCTGGTGAATTTTTGCATTTTTTCGCCATAGCTGGTTAGAGATTGATGATAGTCTGATATGAATAAAGAGATATTCGTAAACTGTATTATTATTTATCACGTTAAATTAACCCAATATTATTTAATTTTAACACTGAAATTTAGCACTACACTGCAATTTTGCTAATATTTTTTTTTAATAACCTACAAAATATGATTTAGAGTAAAAAAGTAGAGTATCATCACGACCGTTTTCCTTTCGGGGTGGTCAGAAACCACGCTTATAAATAAGCGGATTCATATTTAGCCAACTTTACTATAGGCCAATCATGATCGTCGATGTCTCTAGCGTACCAAGCTCAAGAAATATAACAAATAAATTAAATATTAATTTAATGTATTTATTTACATTAATTAATATTTTTGTGTCCTGACCTGGAATCGAACCCGGTACCTCCGATTTTAAAACCAAAAACTTAACCGCTAGACCACGGAGGCAGTTATAATATGAGTAGGTACTAATATAAAATTTCTTTTTATTGTGGTATAAATACACAATTTCCAAATTAACCACTTATTTCGTAAAGCCTATGTTAAACCATATCTGGTTAGCAAACTCGTACAAGTTTTGTGATATCACTATAAAAACATATAAATAAATATAAGATACAAGATAGGAGAAGAACGTTTCCGAAGTATTTATGTACGTTTGAACGCACCTCATTATGCGAAATACTCCAAGTGAGAGCAACCACGTGGAAAATTGCCGAGAGAACGGCGAAAATTGTGAAAATATGTATGAAGCTGTGTACGCGGACACCGGAACCTGGTTACAAGTAGTTTTAGAACAATAGAACTGATTTGCGTAAGTAGGCTGATCCCAGTTGGTACCAGAGATATGCATCTACTGTAATAACGCACTAATCGTTCAAGACGACTCATCGAACAACGACTCCTACCTGCTACCGTTCACATGGGCAAGTCGTCAACTGGATAACCGGATCTGGACACACGTGTTTTCAGTTGCGAAGTTAGAAAATTATATGTGGACACATTTTGGAATATAAATTTCACCTAAATTTATATTCCAAAATTTTAAATCATTGTTCATAATCACTATTTTTAATTTTGGCGTTCCGTATAATCCAATGTATTTTTTTTTTAATGAGATATTTGTGACGTCATACTAAAACGCTCGTTTGTGAATGAGAGTGAGCGTAGCGTGATATGACGCGCGGTAGTAGCTAGCGAGACACGATATTTTAGGGAATTTAAAATATCTGTAAAATCAAATTACTTTGTATATTTGTATACAGACAAACTCTACTGTGTCAATTTCAAATTAGTTTGCATGGCTATTATCAATCTCCATCATCTTACCTGATTTTAGTGTGTGAATCTGCGCAGTTGATTACTGTTCTTCTTTTGTTAGAGTATATTTGTTCCCTACATTCATTTATGCTGCAGAAATTTTATGTTTTCAAATTGTGGTATGGGCGAAGGATGTTAGGCATATTAAGGACAGCTTGAACCAACAAAGACTGATATAACTCTGAGTTAAACATCGCCTGTCATCCATTATACACATACGCATCTCACTTTCTTTGGGCACCTGAGACATCAATCGAGCGCCATGGAAAAAACTGGAGGTGGCAAAGATAATGCGTAGTGATCTCTAATGAAATGAACTGACCATGTCAAAGATACATTGAACGGCCGCCTACAGGAGTGTACGAGGAATGCTGTGGTCCGAAATAAATGGCGTGTCTTCAACGCTCAAATGACGACCACGACCACTGTGCCAAGAGTGCAATGACTAACAAGAAATCAAAATTTAAAAATGATCGTTTTACCCTTTTGAACACATGTGTGTCGAGATCCGTGTGTTCAGTTGATGACTCGCCCCATTCAAATGTATCGTGATACCTAATTAACCTGTTTTTGTCTCAAGTCTGTACTTAGTAATCCACTATGTAGGTGTGCGATAAAATTACTCTACAATATAATTCAAGTCAATTAATTACACACTTAGGATAATCTATAAGAACCTACAAAAACGGATGTAAAATAATAGTAGATTCTGTGGTTTAACCTGTTAACAATAGAGGTATATTACACACTATAATGGAAATTAGAGCTGTTCTTAGCTAGATGGATGTCATTACTAATTAGCCAGGTATTTTATTTGCACGTTTGTACTTAACCGTGTAGTTTCCAATGTGGCATACATAAGAAAACAAACGTTATGGTAAGTTGTTAAAAAATAATAATACTATTACTCTTCCCAACTATAAATAGATTTTTTTATAAAAATATGAATATTTCTTTAAAAAATACGTTCGGGTTTTATTTAAATTATATTGTATTTTTTAATAATAAATATTAATTTATATTCAGATATACAGAGTCATAGGTCTTCACAACTGTTTCAAAAACGATAATTTAAGCCAATTCTACGGGGTATACACCTAATATAACATGCCATAACATTATTACAAATATGTAGATTTCTTTAATAATATTGCTACTCCAAAGGGTAAAAAGCTAACAATGTCAAATAAAGCATGTCGACAACAGCCAGAAGCTATGTTTTTGCATAGCGAACCGTTGCCTACTTAATCGTACATCAAAATTTACACGGGACTTGGGCAAAAAACCAACTACTTCCCTAGTTGAAAGATATTCGCTGCTGTTTGCATAAATACATTAAGTGTTGTTCAGGAGACGGGCAATAGATGCCGGCAGTAGTACAATCACAGCCCTAACAACTTAATTTTAATTTGTTAATCCGTTATATTTTATTTAGGCAACTTACCTACAGCTTATACAATAAATTTTAAAATACGTATATGTCTACAAGTTGATTGCAAGTGACCATAAATAATATTTTTACATTTAATAGTGTATAATTTTATTGTTATATCGTGGCGGCGAGGTGGCACTCGCAAATGAGAACTCACGCTATATTTCTCATAAGAGTCTAGGTCGAAAGGCTTGTATCCCATAAATACGCCGAGTCAACCCAAAATAATACGCCACAGCCCCGTTTTTGAAAATCACAATATACATGTCTCGTCTACAAGTGCAAAAGCTGGATTTATGATTGGTTATTGCTACGCTTTAACTAGATGGCGTCTGTCAAGTTTCAGGGCAAAATTATCATTACTTCCTAAAGAAATAATTTGTTTTAATCTTGGTTGTTATGCCTAGTACTTGTGGTCATGAGACGTGGGTCAAATATTGGATTTTTATTTGAAACAATCAATCCTGACATTTAAATGATGGCAATAGTTTTGACTTTAGATCTTAGCGGAATGCTGAACGGCTTAAACGTAGCATCCCAGCGGGTTGGTCTCGAAATGAACTTAGACAAGACGAAAGTCATGTTCAATGATCATGTCAAGCCGAGGCCAATCTGCATAGGAAACGACACTCTCGAAGTTGTGCAAAATTACGTATACCTCGGGCAGACTATCCAATTAGGAGCAGCCAACTTCAGCAAAGAAGCCGACAGACGCATTCAGCTAGGATGGGCGGCATTCGGGAAACTCCGGCACATCCTCTCATCGTCTATACCACAATGTTTAAAGACTAAGGTCTTTAACCAGTGCGTCCTCCCGGTAATGTCGTACGGAGCAGAGACGTGGACACTAACAGTGGGTCTGGTCCATAAATTCAAGGTCGCTCAGCGAGCCATGGAGAGAGCTATGCTTGGTGTATCTCTGGTGGATAGAATTCGAAACGTTGATATTCGTCAGAGAACGAAAGTTACAGACATAGCTTTTAAAATTAGCAAGCTGAAGTGGCAATGGGCCGGACATATCTGCCGCAGAACCGACGATCGATGGGGCAAACGGGTTCTAGAGTGGAGACCACGTACGGGAAGACGCAGAGTGGGACGACCCCCCGCCAGATGGACAGATGACCTAAAGAAGGTCGCTGGTGGGGGTTGGATGAGGGTAGCGAAAGATCGCGTTAAGTGGCGAGCCTTAGGGGAGGCCTACATCCAGCAGTGGAGAGATACAGGCTGATGATGATGATGATGATGAATAGTTTTGACAGCACTATTTGATGACTAAATATAAAATCAAATCAAATCATTTATTTCCGTTGGTTATCTTGTAACAACTTAGATATTGTCAGCCCCTTTATTAAAACGAAATAGTAAAGCAAACTAATCATACACACAATAATTTATATTTTTTTAAACTGAGGTAGTGAACATAGATTTATGATTAGTTGGCGATTTTCTAGTATAATGCAATATTAGACTGGCCTAAAAACTAAAAGTACTATTTTATATGTCTCTGTGTGATTTAGTAACTACAGACAAAGTTCATTCTTTTGGAGGTCATGTAACCTCTTTAATAGTAACTGTTCATTTATTTATTTATTATTAAAAAAATCACAGCTTAATATATTGAACATATAAACAAAGTAGCAATAGTGGAAAACAAGCCAAAGAGATTTTATATTATTTAGACAATACAATGCCTCGACTCCTCCGTGGTCTAGCGGTTAAGTCCGTAGATTTAGACTCGGAGGTACCGGGTTCGATTCCTGGTCGGGACACAAAAATATTTATTAATATAAATAAATGCATTTATTTAATATTAAATTTATTTGTGATATTTCTCGAGTTTGGTATGCTGGAGACATCGACGAGCTTGCCACTTGTCATGATTGGCCTATAGTAAAGTTGGCTAAATGTGAATGAAAGGTGGGTGCAATTACAGGCTTAATTAGATAATATAATGACATATATAAATTAATACATACTTAGGTACCTAAATAAATAATATCTACATACTAATACTACATACAAATACATACATATAATATACCATCTATAAACATATCAAATACAAGCATTATTATCAGCAACGCCAAAAACACACTAAGTTTATCATGAGATCATGAAGTGTGGATATACAAGTTTTTTTAAGATAGCCCTGCTCGGGGCTGCCGAATTGTTACGGGTAACTAATTCCAGAGGCTTATAACTACAACAGCAAATTACTTTGAGACCAAAGAAGAATGGTGAGTGGTAATGGATAGATTGGAATTAGAGGAAGAACGGAGAGTTTTGTCATGGGTAGCGCCAAGATAGGTGAAGCACTCTTTTAAGTAATTGGGGGTAGCGGGCTCATTAAGTATCGAGTATAACATAACAACAGAAATAAATAAATAGACAAGATCGTTGTTAAGCGTAATAGAGAAAAAAGAAGATTTATTTTAAATCGGGGTTAAATTACTTATATGTCAATTTATTTTAGTTAGGAATTTAAATCCCTGACAATTTATGCGTTTGACTGTACCCACCTGAAGATATAAAGCACAGTTTTTGCTATCATGCGAATTACAAATTGTACTCGTACTAAAACGTTTCCCATAATGTGTCTCGACTATTTGAAAAATGTTTCCTATATTGCCGCATACAAGTAGACATTTCCGTTGCATATCGCTGCTAGTTCTGTAGGTACTGCATGTCGCTCATTTCAATTATTATTCGCTGTAGCAGAACTCTGTAATTCCTACATTTTTATGCAAAGTCCAACAGTTGAGAAAGTCGTGAAAAATCTCAACAATAGAAGTTATGTAAAGTATCATCACGACCGTAATACCATGCTGCGTAGACAAGAATAATAACGTTTATAATAATAATAATAAGAACCACGATTACTTTTAAACTACTTTACTGTTATAGGTAATCATGATGACAATGATGTTATAATGCCGTTGTCCTATATGTGTTTTTTTTACAGTATAATGGTATTCGTATCGTAATCAGATTCTTGCTTTGTTAAGTTTAAGAACGAGGCATTCAGATTTGATCTTTTTAAATTCTTTAAACTTAGGAAATGTTACCAAATTATTTTTTTGTGTTCTTGACTACGAATAAAATTTGGGTACTTAAATAAAAAATAAATAAAAAAATACTTAAAATTATTTATATATATATATTATAATATATATATATTAAATTGGTGCTTGATGTACCCGTGGCGTAGCCATACTTTCTCCTTCTCCTTGCATCGTTTTCCTCACTGCTGAGGGTCGTGATCACCACGTGATGATGCTGCGCCATCATCCACACGGCGGCAGTGTATTGCGAACTGGGGTGTTGAGTATGATGCGGATCTGGTCAGACCACCGTATCGGGCTTCGGCAACGATGCCTGACCAGATCCGTAGATTGCCTTCAATTATTTCCGTGATCATTTTCAGATTAGCTGAACTTTTCCGTGCTCTAAGACCAAAATACTCAAAGACTCATTATAGGCCGATAGAGGAGAGCCTGATTGTGACTTTGAACTCCTTGAGTGTTAATACGTTGGATCTACGCACCGTACATACGCTATGACCAGACTTAAAAAGAGTCACTTTTTTTTTCATAAATATAAAAGTTGAATAAAACTCAGACTTGACGTAGAAATCTTTACAGTCTTAACCATTATACCACCAAATAATACTCTTATTAAAATATTAATTTTAGTTTATTAACCTAAAATGTATTAAATACGTGATTGATGTACCCGTAGCGTAGCCACACTAATGCAAAATTATTATTTTGATAATTACAAGTACCTATAATTAGGCTATGATCATAGCAAATTATATTTGAAAATCATGTTTCGATAATATTGCACCTAATCTGATTTATCCTATACCTAATCCCCTATTGCGGATTAAATTATTAGAGGTGTTGTATTGTTGTTTCAGAATTAGGCAATTATTTATTAAATCCAAATCTCATCATATATTTTATTTACATTAATTTTAATAAATAACTTTACAAGTTTTACATAATTATATAGAGAAAGCAGCAGCAGCAAAGTAATATAAATATAATAATAAATACAAATAATAATAAAAACATAAACTATAACAAGTATCATCATCATGACCGTTTCCCTTTCCGGGTGGTCAGGAACCACGCTTATAGCGGATTCACATTTAGCCAACTTTACTATAGGCCAATCATGACAAGTGGCACGCTCGTCGATGTCTCTAGCGAACCAAACTCGAGAAATCTCACAAATAAATTAAATATTAATTAAATGTATTTATTTACACTAATAAATATTTTTGTGCCCCGACCAGGAACCGAACCCGGTACCTCCAAGTCTAAATCCACGGACTTAACCGCTAGACCACGGAGGTCAACATTAAATATAAATTAAAAGCTACCTTAATAATCCTTAAGAGAAGTCCCATCCGAGATAGTCGCAAGGAGACTGGCAGCGTTTCCCCTCAGTATAGTGGGGCTAATACGTTGGCAGAAATAATTGCCAACTAAATTATTGATTGATTAGATAAAGTATGATCAAAATGAACAGTAGCAAAATGAAACTTCAGTTGTTCATTTGTTACACATTCTTAGACAAGGTTAACGTGATCAGAATTTATAGTGACCTAGCACAGACCCATACAGGTCGCTTGTAAACAATTTCAACCCAATAAATGCTACCAAACAATGAATGGTTCGATCACGAAAAAATCATCGACAAGACAGTCGTGAGGACGTGAGCGGTAGTTTCACGAACCCAGTAGTCGTGTATGAGGCGATCACGGGCCTTCCGAGGCTAACAAGAACTTAATTTTTATTTTATTGGCATGGCTTCGTGAGCTTGTTCTCGAAAAGTCCTTAACTTTTTTGTTATATTTAGATTGTCGTTTGTCTTTGATTGAAGCTACTGTTTATTTATGATTTATGAGCGATAGCTCTTAATATAAGGACCTACTTATTTTGGCGTTTGAACTACATTTAGCAGGATTATTTATAACTTTCGAATTTGTTTACTTTGCATATTATTTAAATTTATAGGTAACAATGTTATCCAAAATAAACGTAAGAGCTCGATAGGACGTTTGTTTAAATTTATGGATTTTGAACAAAGCAAAAATTTGGACAGCGGCGAATTAAAACAAAAAAATAAGGGTTTCAAATGTAAACAATGACGTCGGTCTTGCGTCAAAGTCAACTAATACCATCCCCCTGATACAGATATAGTGCATAATGTATTTCCATCGGGAAAACTCGGGTCTCAATCGGAATATGACCCGAACCCAAAGTGTCAATCAATTATTGCCATTATTATATGGAACTTTATTATTTATTGTCAGATGGTCCTGTAGCTAATTAAGAGAGCACGATAAATACTAACTTTTTAGATAAAATACGATGAAAAACCGTTATGCACTCAATTTATAAGCTAGGGTTCTCATCAGCACTAACATGGTTTAATGACCATCTTTTTGTCTACAACAGGAAGAAGATGCGGAAGATAAAGTAGCAGGCTTAATTTAAGTTCAAAATTTTATATTAGATTTATAAAATAATTCAATAAATCTATCGGTCTTATAGTTTCAATAAATAAAGATTTATTATTATTATTATTCGAAGTATGATAGCAACTAACACCAGCAATTGATGCCGGCATGACAACATGCTGTTTTTCACGCTGCGCTCAAACAATTTTATATTACGACAAGCTTAGAGAGCATTTATAAATCTTCTGTGTGCGACACATGAAAAAGCCAATAATTATAGCTAACAAAAAGTATTTAATTTTAAATCTGGCCGCATCCTGTCATTATGCAGTCATATGATATATGAGAATGAAAAGTATAATTTATTTATGAATGAGTTGACGTCAATGAAGATAATATTTGACTGTCAATTGTCGATTCCATATTTAAGATACTCTACTTAAAAATATTCGTAGGGTCACGTATTTGTATACACCTAAAAACCTTTGTATTTTAAACGAAACAATAGCAATATTTTATAAAATATACAACAGTTTAAATGATAATTTATACTCCATTGTTATTCATTGATGTTATTATATGTATATTTTGCCATTGTTTCAAATCAGAGCATATTTCATGCATAATATAAAGTTTTAGGCCTCAATCCAGTGTAAAATATATATTAGGTAATTCTCTCAAAGTAAACAAATAATTTGAACGTTGAAAATAGAAATTTAAAAATACATTTATGTAACGGGTAATGTTGATGTTTAAATATTAGCGTCTGAGATGCGCATTCATTTACGCAAAACAGAATAACAATTCAATATATTCCCGTTGCAGTTTTATGAATGTTATATACTCGTAGAAATTAAGGGAAATTAACAGAATACGACATGTGACATCGTGCAATTTAATTTAATTCTACCTTAACGCCTTTCAAATATCTCATCCGGACCAGAGTACAGATACGGAGTGGTATGGTGGAACTGCCAGACACATACTTGTAGGGTGCGTTACTCTTCTAAAAAAGGGATATTACTCGCAACAACATGACAAGGACTGTGTTATCCGTGAAGCAGTAAGTCTTATCTATTGCAAGAGCCAGAAAGGGACGAATTACCAATAAAATTATAATTTGTAAAGGAAAGACAGAGTACGAAAACCTTCATAGTTCCGTTGGAATCAAATATTCTGAAAGTCAATACAAAATCAAAATAAATTATGATTTCACAGAATAAATGGTCAGGAACGGATTCAATACTCAGCTGTACGCAGTGGAAGTAAGTAGCTAAATCTTTGCACCATTTACTAAAATAATTGAACTTAAGTAGATCTGCCGTCAATACATTTCTGGAACGAGCTTCAAAGACGGAAGTAGCAGAACCAAACAGTACTTGGTTTGGGTAGTGGGACAACATACTAAGAAATTTGTTTTTCTGTCTTCTTCCCGGTCTACCAATAATAGATATCCGGATGTCTGTTGCATCCAAGACCTTACAAGTCGCAGTAATTTATCGCAGCTCTTTTCGCCCTCAATGGAACGCGACCCGCTCGGTCCGTATCGTTTCGTAGTGATCCGTGTATTATTACGCTCATTTCATATACACATATAATAATAATCGCCGGTTGTTATTTATATTAAAGTCGGAGGTCGCGTGTCGCTTGCATATTATATACAGTACAATAGCATCCTGTAACCCGGCTTTGCCCGTGGTCTTTACTAGTCCATGTATGCACCAAACTTACGCACCCAATTATACTATCTTAAGAGATGATTACAAAATATGAGCGGTGGTGGCGCGTTTTAAGGATGCTTTTATTAAAATCCAAAAACGTTCAGGGTTCGAAACACAGCATGTACGAAATAAATACACTTTTCTTACGTACATTTGTCTAATTCAATGCCAGATATGGAGAGTACGTTAATCTTGGTCCCGGTTCGACTAATACGAACTTGTGGAATTAATAAATTGTCAATAAAATTTACATCGGACACTCCCTTGCTAATCTGACTGGCCAGCGTAGTAAGTCTCTACAGAAATACGAGTATCTATTGGCTGTGATGATGATGATGAGGAGATGATTTTAAAGAAAATATTTAAATGTCATTGCTTAAATTTAGATACCCCATTACATTTTTTCAAGGAATTATTAAAAAAACTGAGAAACACTAGTGGAAAGTTTTATATAAAACATATTTTTATTACCCGTAATTCCATAAACATAAATTAGTGTTAGATAAGTCAGTCAGGACTTTGTATTTTATATAAATATTGATGCATCATAAAAGACAAATATAGACTTTCGATTTAGGGTTTTAATAATTGATTTTGTGGTACTTTATAGGGGCTTTAATTATAGATCAACACGTAAAATTATCTTGGTTTATTATTTTCTGTCAAAAGGTTATTGTTAGTTCAGATGTTTTTTTCTAAACAGTCAAGTTATTTATTATTTAATTAAATGATAAACAATCTTGCTCGTAATAACTTTGTTGATTCGTAGCTGAGACTTTTATCCAAAGTTAAGCTGAAGTTAGCGTTCTTAAGACAGTGTCATATCAGGAATAAAAATACAAATAGTAAACCGATTCAATAGAGCACTTAGCGAACAATAAATAAGGTTGAATATTGTATACAATAGAATAATGTATTATATTTGACATCGTAAATTTAATTGCTCTTTATTTACAATATTTTTTTATTTTATAATACAATATTAATAAAACAAATAATGATTATTATCTAATATAATAATAACCAAATAAGTACATATTTATTAATAATAAAATTTCGGTCTATAGTAAAGTTGGCTAAATGTGAATCCGCTTATTTATAAGCGTGGTTTCTGACCACCCCGAAAGGGAAACGGTCATGATGGTACTTTACTTCTATAAAATGTCGGTATCGCTTATTATTTCGAGAACTTCAATATTATTAATGTAATAAATAATTGCATTTTTCTAGGCTTATCTAGGTGTAATGGTTTTTTTTTAATAGTTTTTTTCTTCTTTAAATATTTTTGTTGTATATCCTTATGTGTATACATACATATTTAAGCTTGTTATTTTATTTTAAAGGGTAGAACTCTTCTTTAAATATTTTTAAGCGATTTTGAGATACGACACAGCCTAAGTCAGCTGCCTGGTTTTATCCAATTTGAATGAAATAGAAGCGAATGTACGAAAACATAGCAAGTCATTACAGTGTGTATTTTTTTTGAGATTTTAACAAGGAGCACAAATTTCCAAGTGCATTAAAAAAAAAAACAAGTGTGCGTAAAGGTGAGACGAACAGACGACAGACAGAATACAGACGAAGTTTCATTGCCATTTAAATATTAGTATAGATGGTATAAGGGTCCACTGATCAGCATCGAAGCATCTTTAGGATTGTATCATATTAAGTATTATTTAAATCGTTATTTCATATAGGTTCGTCCACTGACCTTATCTGACGGCAGCTAAGTAGCACTGTAGGTAATGCTTTATTAGATTAATACCATGCGCACGATGCGTTCAAGTGGACACTTACCAAGTTTTATTTTTCATTATTCAACTTCAAACCAAAGTACAAACTCAATTGTTTTAGTTATTTATTGCAAAATTAAAGTGCATACTGTTTCATTGACATTGTTGACCGACCTCGTCGTTGAAATGAAATGCGTCAGGAAACGAGCGAAACACAATAAGAAACAAAAATTATAATGACAAATAAATTAATACATATGGACGGGGCCACTGTTGTAACCCGAGTACGCATATTAGCTCGGAGAAACGGACGAGAAACATATTGGATTACGCAAACGATAAATAAAGCCACGAAAATAATGTTTTATATGTAAATACGGGGTATTGTTATAGTAACGAGTCTTGCTAAATCACAATATGAAGTTGATTTATATCTCTATGGTCGGTTAGTTTCCCCGCCGTGGGAGGCGAGCCGCGCTCTCAGAAATGTACGTAATAAAAAAACAGCCCAAATGCCCCGTGCAAACTCTGCTACTTCTCTTGATGAAGTTGCTATACCAGCCTTTGTAAATTATTTATTGCTTTTTAATAGGTCTTTATACCAATATAGTTGGCTTTCCTTTGACTTACAAGTCTAGACCGGGCCCATACACGAAGTCTATTTCTATAAGCGCAAACTTTATATGAAATCCTTATTATGTTATAATAAGTATTATTTATGATAAGTATTATTTATAATAATTAACGGAAACTATCACTGCCGAATAACAGTATATATTCGCAGGGAGTCTGTTAGTGTCAAACAAATATTAGGTTTGATATTCGTATAATATTACGTAATTTAAGTCTAAACTCGTACTAAAACTGACTGTGACAAAATCCATTATTTTGACAATGTGACGTTGTACAAAACCAAAACAGGTCGAGTCAGCCTATGCACCTGGTAGGCGAGCTTAATGCCGTAAATACATTTTCTACCAACTAATCTTTATGACTGAGATCTAATGAAGAGAATAGTTGAGATTATTTATTACTATAAAAACACAGATTAAATACATACTCGTACTTATACATAAACATGTCCTACATAAATAAATAAATCTATACCTATATATATAAAAAACATATACGATTATTAGTGGGTTATGGCGATTATTATTATTCTTATTACTTATTCTGTTTATAAAGTAAGTATTTGTAAATCTTAAAAAGGCCACCGTTACGGGATTATTTCGTGGCGAGTTTTGTTCGGGTGACGGGCGTACAGTGGATAGGCGGTCATAGTAATTGCTACTTCCGCTAGTTCGGCGCCTTCGCGCGCGTCAACTCTTTCAGAGAAACGGCTTAAGACATCGATTATACCGAGCAGTTTTTCGTATTAGTCTAAGTTTTAAATCTATGCAAAATTATCGATCAAGCTTTTATGATTACTCCCATGACAATTCACATGCATCAATAAAGCTTAAATTTACATTTACTTGCTATCAATATAAGATTGACCAAAAAAAGTTATAGTAAATAATTATTTAGCGTATGTAAAGCAAGTAAGTTGGGAAACTACAAGTAAACTTTATACCTTAAACTCAAGTTCGACACTTGCGATAAATGTCAGAAAACTACTAGAATAAAATGAAACAGTAACTGCTATTCACAATGCGTGTTTGGACGTTTAGTGCCGGTCATTGCATAAAACTCAATGTTCGGGACGTTTAAAAATGAGCTTAAATATAAATTATTTTCTTAAATACGTTACCTTGATTAATCAATCAATGGTTGTTACGTATTAACTGAGGTTAATTTTGTTAAATCTGCATATGTGGTGCGACGAGGTGGCTGTCGGCTAACCGGTGGTCGTGAGGGGGTCTGCATACGCGGCTAGTGGGTAAACAATAGCCGTCAGAGGAGCTTGCTAATCATATTAGTTCACTAATAACTAGCTGTTTCGCCGAGGAAATACATTAATATCCTGGACGAACCGTTCCAATCTGATGAAAAATATCTCCATACGAAATCGTTTGGACGAAACACGGTATTTCAACCTATTTTGAACCAACGTTGTCGTGCTGCCTAAATTAAATTTCATACTTTAAACTTCATTTTAATTTGAAAAAAAAACCGTCATACAAAGTGTTCAGTAGATATCTTCGACCACCATTTACAAGATACCCTGTACCTACATGTGAAAATTTTATAATAATACAATCACTGCCGGTTGCAGAAAGGCTGATTATCTTTTGACATATTATTAAAATATTGATTATTTTAATCATTATCTCCGCAACCGGCTGTTACCTACTAAAGTTATAATCATTCGGGTTTATATTTTACTTTAAAATATTAATTACTTATCAAATTATTAAATATTGATATTTACTTAGTGTTAACAAAGGCGACCTTATCCCATTCATTGCCTTAAACGAAATCAACAACTTTATACCAGTGGCTTAGTCGCAAAAAACAACCTTAGCACTGTGACGTGCAATTCAGATTTTTACAGATTTATTAAGGACGCGAATTTGGTACCACGGCATTTATAGCAGATTTCTTTATTATTGTTATGTTATTCTATATATGTCATTCATTCATTTTTTTCATTACAGCCCCTAGAACACAGCGTCCTATACCTCCGCTGCTGGATATGGGCCTTCCAGATCATATATCTGGAGAATTTGGCCTACACTCGCCACGCTGGCCAGACGGCTTGGCGAGGTTATGATGTCATTTTTTTATGACAATTTATTAACGATTCCACAAGTTGGCATTAGTGCTTGTTGGCTTGTTGGCTTAACGTGCTCTCCGAGACACGGGAGCGGTGGTGTTGTAAATTTATGACAAATGTACGTAAGAAAAGTGTATTTCTCATTGGTACATGCCGGGTGGGTTTGAACCGACCTCTGTAGGATTTAAGGTACGTGCTCTTATAACCGAGCCACCACCGCGCTATATATGTATAATTGAGTATTTGCTTCCTTGTAAATCTGCTATAGCTGAGTTTTCCTTGCAGATTCATTTCTTAGTCAGATTAAACATTAACAGGTCACTGGAATCTGCTAAGCAGCTGGTCTTCTTCTAACAGCTTACTGTTTGGACCACTTCGCTGCTTAGTCTTCCACTAACAGGAGTTAGAATTCAAAATGATTTAAATAATTACGTGTTATAAATGCCTGTAATAGATTTACGTAAATAAATATATTTTGACTTTGATTTTGACTTTCCTTAGGACGCAAAAACGCTTTATCCATCATTCTATCGATTCTAAATGTTCTTTCTTCTGCGAATAACGAAAAAAGATTTATTAAGGAGTGCGATAAAGTGAGTTTTAAGATATTATCTGAATGTTTTATTAGTATATGTAATCCTATATTTAGTTGTATCAAATTTTTTATATGGCAGTAATTTATTCCTTTTATAAGTACTATTTCTTTATTTGAAGTTTTTGCTCATAAATTGTTGAGAATTAAAAGTTATTATCTAAACCCATCCAAACTTAAAGTCGACTCTCAACTCCATTCAATTCTTTGAATTCAAGTTCATCATCAGCCTGTGTCTCTCCACTGCTGGATATAGGCCTCCCCCAAGGCTCGCCACATCACACTATCTCCTGCCACTCTCATCCATCCCCACCAGCGACCTTCCTTAGGTCATCCGTCCATCTAGCGGGGGGTCGACCCACTCTGCGTCTTCCCGTACGTGGTCTCCAGTCTAGAACTCGTCGACTCCATCGTTCATCGGTTCTACGACAGACATGTCCAGCCCATTGCCACTTCAGCTTACTAATTTTGAAGAAGTTGTTTTATAATAAAATCAGTTATCTGGCTATGTTGTTATTTAACTTAATTAATTTAATCTCGTCAACACGTCTGGACAGAGTGTGCGAGTGTAGGCCAAATTCTCTAGAATTTTCTCATCTTTAAGAGTGGAGGTCTAGAAATATGTTTTAAGAGCTATGATGACGATGATCAACTTAAAGGTTGTTGAAGTTTAAGAACATGTAATTCATTTGACTTTTATCATTGATTGACAAGAACTATTAATACCTAGGGCTAGTGGAGGCAATGGTGACGAGGTCAAGATCAAACCGCTCACATTGGGTTTCTTTTTTTAGTTTATTGAATATATTTTCATACATTATTATTAGTAGGTATCTACTAGTATTATTAGTGGCCTCCGTGGTCTAGCGGTCAAGACGGTGGATTTAGATTTGGAGGTACTGGATTCTTGTAATAATATTCATTATTATAATTAAATAAAATTAATGTTTAATTTATTTCCCGAGTTTGGTACGCTAGAGACATCGATGAGCTTGCCAGTTGTCACGATTGGTTAAAAGGGAATCCGCGCTTTATAAGCGTGGTATATATGCTATCACTATTTACTTTCTTCTTACTTCTTTAACCTATCGGATTCTGAATATCTTTTATTAAGGATTTGTTATTTTCTAGGTATTATTTTTTGTATCCTTTATTTGTTTATTTCTTATATATATATATATATATATATATATATATATATATATGGGTATATTACGTATGTATTATATATGTAGGTATATATTAGGTCTAGTAAATAATGTACATATTAATAGTAAATATATATGAAATTACAAACTAAACTCTAAAACAAAATAAAATAAATATATATATATAATCTTGCTCCAAATTACTACCAATGGGCAGAGTGCCAAGATAGAAGAAGATAAGGGCAGCATTGCCGCGTTGAATAGCAATGCTGATCCTTTGACCCAAATATTGCCCAGCCCTCTTCTCTCCTAATGTATTGACGAGCTGTTTTGACAACGCATTGAAAATTTTCCGTGCACTTGGTCCCCACGGCCCGAGAGTTTCAACTACAAACGGCACTAAAATTCATGTTTCAATAAGCCGGTTGTATTTCTGCCGTTGTTCAATAATTTTATTTTATGTCCTTTAGGTTAGCGGGCAGAATATGTTTAACGACATTATGTTAACCCTTTGTACTTTTATGCAATAAAGTTTATAATAAAAGAGTAATTTATGTTTTAAACTTAAGTTTTTAGTTTAATTGATAATTTAGTTTTTTTTTAAACCATTGTACCTTACTTCCATTGAATAAACCAAAATAATATAAATAGTTTACTCGTAATTGGCTCAGTTTTCTATCTATACTGTTATCTAGCTTCCCATTCCAAGTATTAAATTAATAAATTAATGAACCCAAAACATGCCACTCTATACGATATAAACGCGGGTCTCTCCTGAATGACAGAAAGGGTCAGGCCATAATCCACGCTGGCCAGTGCGGTTACATTTCCATGGTAACACGAATTCTCACCGACTCAGCTATTTTGGATATGACTAATGCTTTAAAAGATAAACATCATTAACTCAAATATTGAGATAGGCATAATTATACGGTTATTTAACAATAGGTATTACGAGATTCAATAAGCTTTGTCTGTGCACTCGTATGTCTAGCCTTCACACTTTAATTTAATAAAACTAAAGTATTTTAATAAAATTTAGCAAATATGTTTTTTAACCCTAAGACGAGTATAGGATATAATGAGCGCGACATGTGATCCTCAGAGATTTATCTGACAGGCTGTAAGCCTATACTATACTAGACCAATTTTAATACAGTATTGCATGTAATTTCTTTGAAATCTGGTTATGCACATAGAGCATATGAAGTCTTTATCTGAGCACGACATGTGACCCTACTTTAAGGTGTACTTAAGATCACTGCATTAAACGGGCAAAGTCAAGTTAAATAGCTAGTTACAATTTAGGTATTTGCTTTTAATTTTCTATCATAAGCATGTCTTGCCATTGCTGAAGAGAATTTTGCGACGAACGTAAAATCATTCGACCCACTACAACTTCAGTTTGCTTAAAGCTCTGTCTGTGATTTTTAGCTTTTTTTTTAGTCCGCCTACTACTTATTTTATTTACTATTAACCTAAAGTATAATGTTCTTATAAAAAATAAACTTAAATTGTTTTTATTATAAAGTATTATAAACGTTTAAATCCATTTTCATCGCTTGAACTGAGCATATCTCTTAAAACAACTGGAAAAGTTATCAACAAATGGAGCAAATTGAGTTTGAACGTAGCGTCGATTCAGAAAATCGTCCGGGAAATAATCGCAAGCGGGCATCGAGATCACGCGGAAATTGCGCCATTTGCCCTTTTAAAATGTATCTGCGCCTCACTGCAGGATTGACTCCACCACTTACGTGCGACGTAAATAATATTGCGAAAATATTACTTTTAAAAATGTTTCAGAAGAACCAATAGACGTAACAGAATAATCAATTTACTTGTCATTGATTGGTAAACTTTACGAGCATCATGTCTATAACAAACCTTGTGTTTATAAACTTATTAAACGTAAACTAGTAATAATAATCATAAATAACTTATAGAGCAAAGTTAATTTGTTGTTGTTCGAAAAGAAGCGCAGTTAGGGTGCGAATAGTCGGGCGGCTATCGCACACTTGATGCTATCATAATGATTATTTACATGGTACCTACGAAGCGAGGTGGTGCCAGGCGCCGCTGGCCCGGCCTTGCTTCGCCCTAGATATGTTTGACATCTGTCAGTTATTTTAATACAGGCAATTACAGGTTCCCGTTGGATAGCTTGGAAAAGTTTGTGATGAAATTTTGCGGCTTTCTATGATTAGTGCACTTCGTCTGCAGCCTTTAAGTGGAACGAAAATTGCTCGTAAAATGTTGCGGTTTTAGACTAAAGTCTAGTTCGTACTCGCAAAAAGGAAGAGCATGTTGAAAGTGTATTATAATTTAAGTTTAAAGCCGTAATTATCAGAGTGTGTAAAATCTTTGCTAAGTGCGTTAGCGGGCGGGAGGTCACCCATTAAGGCGCGACCACAAGCTATTATAAGTTCGGAGCTCGACATTGCCGAGTACCTAGCGCCTTGCCGCATTGTTACCAACCCTTACCAAGACACCTTTTATCGCTTCACGTGTCTGCTAATTGAACTACGATCGTGTGTCATGTTTCGAGTGAAATATAATCCTTTAAGGAAATAATATCGGGAAAATATGTAATAGTTTTAAATAAGGTAATTGCGAAGGAGCCAAAACGTATTTGCAATCAATGATCTGTTGAAACGAAAGCTACGTGAGGTGCCGCGCAAAAAGGTAGCAATGACAGTGGCGGCAGTAAATGTCGTGTCGGCCACCCCCATCACGTTAATATTCATATAGAAAATATTAGGGGGTCGACATGGACCGGGTGGCGAGGTGGCGATCGCCGGCCCCTCTCGCTCGCATCCACTAGAACACGCTCGGCCCGCCTTTAATGAACTTTATGTCACTGTTCCCGAATACGAGTACACTTTTCTTTGCCGCTACCGTACGTTAGTTTTTGAACAAAGCCCATGTGTGAAGTCGATTGGAAGGGGAAAACGCTCAGTACTCGTGATTTTCTTATTGTTTGACGTAGGCATGTTTTTGTTAAAATATTTTTGTGTCGCAAAGGCTAAAACATACAAACTGGTGATACTGCGCTAAATAAATGACAACGTGAGCTTTAGCAGACACTTCAGTGAAAGTAAATTATTTGTACTTGTTCAAATATCTGTAGTTTTATCTGAATACTTATCAAGTATTTGTTATAAGAAAAGATTCAACGGAATTCACTAATATTGTCTAATTAATATCTTTAAATGCCATTTACACTTTTTAAATAAAGATGAAAAAACAACTGATTTCTTGCTGACTGTACTTTTTAACAATCGAAATTACTTAAACTTAACTTAAAGTGCCCGGTGGATTATTTTAAAACGTTTTAGGCATGTTTATTTATTTTTATTTCAGTTATATTTTATAACCTATTTACTTTTATTTTTTTCTAATGAATTAAGATTACAAGTAATGATAGAAATAGAAACTGCCTCCGTGGTCTAGCGGTTAAGTCCTTGGATTTAGACTCGGAGGTACCGGGTTCGATTCCTGGTCGGTACACAAAAATACTTATTAATGTAAATAAATACAATTAATTATTATTTAATTGTAATTTAATAATTTATATTTCTCGTGTTTGGTACGCTGGAGACATTGATAAGCTAGCCACTTGCCATGATTGGCCTATAGTAAAGATGGCTAAATGTGAGAAAAAGACATTCCATCAAAAAAAGTGCAATATTATTAAAATCAATATTTACGTACAGTAAATAAATCATCAAACAAATTATGTAATATAACTATAATAAATTTGTTAAGAACTTTCTAACCTAAAGGTTCCTATGATACTATAGTATGTCTTTAACTACCGAACCCTATTTTGTGCATTTCGAAACGCACTTCAATCGGCTTTGATCCCTAAATCTGTTCGCGGTTCTATCAAAACGCTTGGGGTGATCTGCACTTTTAATTGTGGGCGCCTTCGGCTGGTCACACTCGCAATGCCAGTAATCCCATTATTTCCCCAGTCGCCCAACATCAAATGCCGACCCCTCTGACTCGAAGTGTTGAAGTTTGATCGAAACTGTCTTTTTGATGAACAAAATTTTTGTTTTTATTTCTTACATTTAGTTGGTCAATATTGGATAATATTTTAACAACGAACAATTAATGTAGACATATACCTTACATAAACTAGATTAACAATATATTATCACTACATATTATAAAACAAATTCCTCCGCACGTCTGTCTGTCTGTCTGTCTGTTCGGGATAAACTCAAAAACTAATACTGCAGCCATTTTCATGCTGTTTTGGATGGATAGAGTGGTTCTGGAAGATTTTGGTATATAATTAGTTAAGTTTTTATATAAATTATCGATCTTTAGGCAAAAAATAATCCGCCCGGGATCTTTAAACGAAAACGCCACCTAAACCCTTTGAGATATAACAAAATTATGTATGGTGGAATTGTGTATCTTATATAGGTCTACAGAAAAACCTTCGATGAATGTCTATCTCTTAAGGATAACATACTATATCCACTTTAATGATTATAAAATTGGGCAATTATAAATGCGCAAATAAATTATTTTCGTATGACCGTTTACACGGGCAAAGCCGGGTAAAACGGCTAGTAAATACAAATAAAAAGTGGTGAAACGGTTGTACGAACGCTTTCCAATCCAAAAAAAAGGTCCATAGTTCGAACTCCAGCATGTACCAATAAAAAATACTTTTCTGTTACGTACATTTGTCATAGATTACCTACACCACCGTTCTTATGCCTCGGAAAGCACATCCCAGTGCCACTAATACTAACTTGTGGAATTGTTAATAAATTTACATTAGACCCTCGCAAACTTGTCTGGCCAGCGTGGCGAGTGTAGACCAATTTCTCTAGATACATGTTCTGGAAGGCCCGTCTCGAACAGTCTGGGACGCTGTGTTCTAGGGGCTGTGGTGATAATAAATATTTGCGCTATTTAAGCCTGACATAAAATTAGTCACATGCGAAGTTATAACTAACTAATGATGAATCGAACGGCTTTAGAGTACATAGAGACGACGCAGATTGGACCTTCTATCAGATGGACCGATGACCAAAAGAGGACAATTGTAGACGTTGGTTATGAGCAAATAATATCCAGCAATTGAGACACACAGAATGATGATGATGATGTATAACTAGGTTATTGGTGTAATGTATAGGTATTGGTTAGTACTGGTTGCATAGTGTCTGTGGATTGCTTCTGCTGCATACTCGTATCGTATATTTCATTTGTATTTATAATATATTTAAGCATCTGCTGTATTTGTAAGTATTTATATCGATACCAGAAGTAACAATTAACGTAAGGGACATTTTGACTAAAATCAGTTATACACAAATATTCGGATTCGGAAATTTCCGCTCTATAGACTGGCATTATCTGGCTGGATTTATCTAACGTCAAAAAATTCGACACACAAAAATAGAACTTAGCAAACTTTTGCTTCAATAATAATAGTAATTATTATTATTATTAATAGAATACGCTCCAATAATAAAATAATTATTATTCTATCTTTTGTTTGTTTGGTACACCCAGGAAATATGGTTACGTGAATAATGACGTCGAACCGTCACCATTTTAAAAATATGACGTAATAAATTGAAGCGATTGAAATACTTGACATTGGGCTTTGTGTCGCCTCGGTAAAATAAATATTTTTAAAATAAATTGGATTTTTAAAAAGTCTACTATTCTGGTCCGTAACAGATCGGTTCATGGACTTGTGTCCCTCATTATAATTTCTAACGTATCCATAATTATGTCATTTGTTACATGTTATGGTTGAAAGAGTCATGCATGTAACGGCATTAGTGGGTTATTAAAAATCAGATAATGGCTTAGACTTACGCATTCGAATGGTAGAATTAAAATATTAACTAGGTACGAATAATTATAAGGAAATAAAAGTAGGTAGGTATTACATTTTTCTTTTTTTTTTCGAATTTTACAGTTACATATCTACTGTCATCCAATAACCTGTATTGGACCTAAGCGTGGTGGATTATGTTCTGACCCTTCCTGTTATTTAGGGGACATCCTTAATATTATAGGTTGACGATGACATGAAAATCATAGGCAATACGAGTAGGTAATTGAGACACGCTGATGTCGTCGTTAAAAAAATATTTAGCTAAATTTTATAACATTCAAATTTAACGGTCTAAGTGTAGAAATAATCGATAGTTAAGAAATGGACAAAAAAAATTCTGGTATATGTGCAAATGAATAATTTATTTGTTGGTGTATGTTTGTATTTGGGATAATTCATATTGTAAATAATAATATTAATTTAAATAATTATTAGAATGTATTGTGACAATACAAAAGAACCCAAAAAGGCCAAACTGTAATAAGTGATTTGACTTTGACGAGATTGAACAATACATTGCAAATCATACTATTTATATATTATTAGCTGTTTGACCCGTTTTCGTCAGTGTAGTATATCAAACCTCCAGCAGTAGGGTGATATCTCTTATTTAGAGGTGGTGAAATAGCAATTCCCGACATTGATGCCAGCAGCGGATCTCAGCAACGATGTCGGAAAACTACAAAAACGGATGCGCGATGCCATCGCCATCTATCCAAGTATCAATGAACGACTAAGGAAACGGATGAGCGACCGGAAAAAAAAATCCTCAAATTTATTAAATAAAAACAACCTCCATTGACAAACCTTAATCTTTTGTGTTTAGCATACTTTTTTCCGATAAGAACGGAAGCAATTTTTCTATCAATGATGCACTTGATGTCAAAAGTGTCAAATAAAGCCCACCTCTAGTTTTAAGAGATGTTGACATATCCTATGACGAACCCAGGATTTTAAAGAACATGTATCTCAGATTATTAAAATCATTAGGTAATCGTTAAATAGTATATTTATTTATTGCAACAAAATTTGTTACATAGGCGGGTTTCTAAAAATTTACTTTTAGCCGATGAGAGATTATGGACAGGGCAACAATCTAATAGTTTTAATTATTAAATACGCCACATACAAAGCAATTACTTAACTTGATTCAAGTATTATATATATATATTTACGAGTACCTATATATAAATAAACATATATTAATATAGTCAAATAGCGTATATCCGTGTCAGAGTTTCAAAATTAACCAAAATCGGTTTAGCAATCTCTTACTTCCATTAAAAGCTAGCTGTTAGATAATGTTTTAGACTTTAACCTATATACTGTAGAATGATTTATTTTCTGTGCTATAAAGAATTTATCTAACTATACTTCCTTATTACTGGATACTACCCTCACCACGCTAGCCGGACGGTTTGGCGAGGGAGTATACGGGTATAATACTAATTCATTATCTAGGATTTATAACCGATTTGGGCTAAACATAACGGCATGTAGTATTCATATAAAGGGGTTGAAGCTCAGGGGGTACGTGGCGACCGGGTGTTAGATCGATTCATAACGTTGTTATTATTCACAAAGTAATTAGAGACTAAACTCGATGTGGCGTTTGAAGCGGCACTCGAGAACAACACTAGCTACGGCCTGATATTGCTCTGTTCACAAAGGAAATTGCCAAAACTACATCTACGCATTTTCGTCCAGGAAATATAAGATTATTATAGTAGAACGACGTTAAAATATAAGAGCGGGCATCGACCACATTTTCATACAAAATGTTTGTCACTTTATTTTTGTTGTATTTATTTATGTTTGTATTGTCCACTACCAAAACTTCAAAATTTTGCTTTAAGATAACAGTTTAAATAAACATTTCTATTGAAAAAAAGGAACGTTTTGAGTTTCTCTCTTCGATTCATGACCGTGACCTGCGATCTACTCAAAACAATCTTCTTGTTATTCCTACCTATTCCTCGACAAGATATTCAAATTCTTTTACTGTTTCTGCAGCGTCTCTCTGGAACACTCTTCCACTACCTCTTCGAACTTTAACGAATCCTGCTTCTTTTAAAAATCATCTCTATTCTTATTTGTTATCTATTCAAAATAACTGACGATTATTTATGTGTTAAAATAGATCCTTGTTTGTACTCTCGTTGCAACTTTCACTCTAATATCTTTAGTATGTGATTTATTTTATTTATTTATTTCATGAATCCTGTATATATTTAATTATATGTATTGTATTATTATATGTATAACATGTATTGTATATGTAGTATTAGTATGTATTGTTTATTTAATATTTACTTGGCACTCTGCCTGTCACATGTTTTCAAAACTCCCAAAGGTTAGCTGGTGGATAATGCCTCATGGCATAAAGCTCGCCTGTGCACATTAATTTTAAGTTATTTTAGTTTTTGTGCAAAAAAGCATTTTCTTATTTATTATTATTTATAAATGCATGAAGCTAATGTTAAAAAAATAATTGTTTTAAAATATAAAAAAAAACACCCGCTGGTAGATCATGCACTTTTGGTGCTGGTCGCCGTTACTGGTATAACAGCACCCGTGTGGCTCACTAAACCAAGGGGTCTAGGATCGACTACTTCAGCTCTCCTCCAAGAGCACTTCTCTAGGAAGTGATCTCCCGAGGGGGCCGAGCGCAAGGCAGAGCCATATTCTGAAGATGCTTAAAGTGTCTGTTATCGGCCCATTATAATATATGTCTAGTCAGGCCGACGACAAATTCCTCAATAGTAGGAACCTCCAGATCTAGAGCTATGACGGCATTTTTAAGATTATAATTATGTGCAACTATTATAGCTCCATCTATGATCTACTAGTAGAACCTTTTTGTCTAATGGTGGCGAGCATTGATTTAATCCAATGTCAACCTTTTGATTAGAATTTTAAAGGCTATAATTGTGTGCAACCATAATAGCGCCATCTATGATGGAGTTGCGAAACTATTTCAAATAACATCTTATAGAATGTTCCGTGTATAACAAGACAAGGCAAGCAACCAAATGGTATGAGAATCAAAGCTAGACCAATCAGTACAGAATTTATTCACAGTATGGCACACGGTTATGGTAGTGTTCGACGTGCACTTTTAAATTGATTTTGTTGTTTCACGGACATATACCGACTTGTCTGCTGCGGAAGTGTAAAACACGTTCATATTCGGTAACAGAACTACGTGTCATTTTATTTTCGTAAGTACATGTTGATTTTATCATGTATTCAGCGATAGTTTTTTTTTAACTTTTTTAGAGAAGAAGACAAATTTCTAAGCATTCCATGGATTCACCGTGCGGGTGCCGGGTCCATCGTGTGTGGGTAAGAGATGAGAAGAATGGTGTCTCGGGCTTGCGACCGACAATAGGCTGGTTTAAGAAAAGGAGGCCTCCTTTTTTTTTCTACTGCGCGATAATACGCTCACCATCCACCATTCTACTTCTCTCCCTACCCAACCAAATACTGTATGATTCCGTTAATGCCGTCTTGGAAGCTCGTTCCATAAATGTATTGACGGCAGACCTGCTTAGGCCCAATTCTTTCAGTAAGTGATGCAAAGATTTTGCTGGAACTCCTCTTGCACCAACTTCCACTGCGTAAAGCTGAGTCTTGAACCCATTCCTGATCATTTCTTCTGTGAGATCATAATATTTATTCGACTTCATGTTGTGGTCTTTTGGAATATTTGATTCCCACGGAACGGTAAGTTCAATAAGGATAACTTTTTTCAAGTTCCGAGAAAACACTAAGATGTCTGGCCTATAGGCTGATACAGCTAGTTCATCTGGGATCCTATAATGGTGTTCAAATGTATCCATGAGAATTTTCCAGTCTGATGCGGCGCCAAGAATCGAGGTGGGCTTGCATTTAGTTTTCGTGCTTTGCCCTTCCTTTACAAATGTGGTCAAAGTTTTATTTGTAGTCAGTCCCTTTCTGGCTCTTGCAATAGAAAGACTTACTGCTTCACGGATAACACCTAGACTTTGGCATGTCGGCGTGAGTAATAGCCCTTTTCTAGAAGAGTAACGCACCCTACAAGTGTGTGTCTAGCAGTTCCTATGGCAGCACCACACAATGTACAGTTCTTTTCCGTAGCTTTTCCTCACCTCACCAGAGATACAAGTTAGTAGTAGGTGACGTAAAAAATAATGTGAAAAACATTTTGTATATTTATGGCACGTGATCGGTAGTTAGCTTGACAATTCCCTTATTTCAGCCAATACTGTGGCATGCATTAAACATGTTAAAAGATAATCCGTCTTTCTACAGTCGGCCGTTAGAATTTTAAAATTTTAATGATAGCTATAACACCTTAGTGTGGGAAAATTCAATTTTCTGACATACGAGCATACCATTGTATTCTAAGAAGTCATTAATTACAATATTGATATATTGTCGTAGTTTTAACTGCCTCCGTGGTACCGCGTTCGATTCCTGGTCCGGGTCGCATTAATATTTATTAATTTAATATTAAAATAAAAATGTATTAATATTCATTTAATTGTGATATTGCTTGTCATGATTGGCCTGTAGTAAAGTTGGCTAAATGTGAATCCGCTTCTTTATAAGCGTAGTTTCTGACCACCCCGGAAGGGAAATGGTTTCTAAATAAACTACTATCGTCTTCAAATCTACGACGACATTATTTGTAATAGTTTATTATTTTTTGCATCGAATTAGTTTCATTCTAGATTAATGCAGGTGTGTATACGAAATTGCAATTCATTAATCCCAATAATGCGACTTTAAGTATTATGTAAAAAAATAGTACACACAATTTGCATACCATTTTGGTAATTAGAAAGCTTATTTATCCAATAGTGACCATTGGCGCATCACAGCTGATCTATTAATCAATTTCTGTCTCCAATCGGATTTATTGATAGAATCATTACAACCAAAGGCCTTACAACATAATGTGATGAAAATCAATCGAAGTTCTGACACAGCATTAATAATGTGGTCGATTATTCGGGGAATAGTGTTCCCTTAATTGCAATTAATTTAACATTATTAATACAAGCTTTTGAATTAAAATCACCCAGCTTAGACCATTGAAACAACATTTTCAAAATTTAAGCCAGGGTTCTGTTGAGTTCCTCGGCCAAGGCGCTTAGGAGCCTTCCGGCATCTGAGAGTCATATGCTGGTAATCACGGTTTAAGGTATAATATCAAGAAAACGGAAGTTATGATATTTAAAGATGACAAAGGGACATTGCGCAAATATTCCTATGTGGCTAACAGTTGAAGATAGTCTCTAAGTTCAAATATCTCGGCCATATGATAGTGGATCTTCTGAGGGATGATTAGGACCTGGAGAGACAGAGGAGGACTCTAGCAGCCAAGAGCAATAAATCACTATGTTAGTTGCTTACTGGAATTGTGGGCGTGCTTTTAACACGCTTCGTGTCCAATATATTAATACATTTTGATGCCTATTAAAGTTACCCTGGAGGAGTAGTGCGTCTGGTATGTTTGCTGGGAAGCGAGTCGACGACTTTTTTGCCATTCTGCAAGCGGCATGTCTCTTTTGTAAACAGACTGAGACAATCAAATAAAATATATTTAATATTAATTTACAAAACAGTATATCTACAGAGTTTTAACTTGAGATGTGCTTCATCAGAGACCGCGTACAAATTGCCTTATATTTTAAATTTTATGCGCGTACGCAACACTCCTTTGTAAAAAGTAATATTAAATTATATTATATGTTATAGGTATAGGCCAGCATCATCTAATCCCTTACCAGTAATCTTCTTCAGGTCATCAATGTGGTGCATCTGGTGGGGGGTGGACCCACTACGCATCCATCAGAGAAGTATAACATTTATATATATAATTTTGATGTGTTCGCATCAACGGATGTGGAAAGTAAAAACATTGTCCTAAAGTACTTGGAGCCATATTAATTCTCACATCTAGTCACTTATCCTTGTGTTTGAATTTTGTTATGAAATATGTCTTGTTTAGACGTATAATCTGTAATGTACATTTTCATGGAAATAAATAAATTTATTAGTATTACAATATTGTGATGACAATCTGTATCAAACTGTATCAAGCTGTACAATCCCTCGCTTGGATTGCAGAGCTTACGTACGGATGGAGGGAGGCTAATCGCCGTCGGTTTTATTTACAAATGGGGGTCAAACACTGCTTTGTGATTCCTGCTATATTATTGACTATATTTATTACTGATATCTTTTCAATTATTTCATTTCTTTTTATCTTTTATTACTTTTAAACTGTAATATATTCCTCTTTATTAGATGTAAAATTCTTAAAGATATATGTAAAGTTTTTAATCTAATTTTGACATACGAATAATATTAATTTAACATACAATTTTTAGTTTATCAAATGTGAGTTCAATGTAAGACAAAGTTATTTAACAATGTTTTTATTTGCATGCTGGAGACAGTAAAAATATGCTGATCTTAATTTTATATTTCATCTACTACATTGTACCCTATTTTTAAGCAAATAAAGATTTTGAATTTGAATTTTGATTTTTTATTAATGATACGTTTTGTTTTATATTCGTATAATAAATTAGTAGTGTTGTATAACTTTAAACCGAGTGCATGATCGCTGCATTTATCTGCATTGTTGTCCACGTTGAAAGCGATGAACGGCACAAGAAAAACGGCTAACGTTCTTTGCCGTCCTCTCACGCTCTCTAACAATAACTATGACCGTTATTTTATTATGTTTCTTATTAGCTATTATCCTATTAGCTATAATAATTTTAAATTGAATTAGTATAATATAAAGTTATAATAACATTTAAAAGCTTATTTAATATTTAAAAAAATCTACCTTCGTGGTCTAGCGGTTAAGTCCGTGGATTTAGACTCGGAGATACCGGGTTCGATTCCAGGTCGGGACACCAAAATATTTATTAATGTTAATAAATACATTCAATTAATATTTAATTTATTTGTGATATTTCTTGAGTTTGGTACGCTGGAGACATCGACGAGCTTGCCACTTGTCATGATTGGCCTATAGTAAAGTTGGCTAAATGTGAATGCGCTTATTTGTAAGCGTGGTTTCTGACCTAAAATCTACCTAATCACTATAATCACTATCACTACATATTATAAAACGAACTCCTCCGCCGCATATGTCTGTTCGCGATAAACTCAAAAACGACTTCACCGATTTTCAGGCTGTTTTCACCAATAGATAGAGTATTAGTTCTCGAGGAAGATTAATATATATATAATATGATGATATAATATGATTGATGATGATAATTTGTTAAGTTTTTGTATACATTATTAATATTTGTTAGAGGTGTCGGAAAAAAATAAGCCGTTTGGGAGCTTTCAACGAAAGAGCTGCCTAAACTCTTTGAGATAAAACAAAATAATGTATGGAGGAATTGTGTATCATATATAGGTCTACAGAAAAGTCCGCGTAGGCATATGTCTATCTCTTAAGAATAACATACTATATCTATTTAAATATTTAAAAATATACAGTGTTATATTAGTAGTATCATTATCATTATAAATACATTAGTTGGCTTGAGCATTTTATGAAGATTATTTTTTCCCTTTACACCATGCAAATTAAATGAATGCCTTAGGAGATATAACAAAGTCAAAAAAATGCGCAACGAAATTAATTTCGTGTCGCCGTATTCACGGGCAAAGCCGGGTAAAACAGCTAGTATTTAATAAAATATTCGAAATAATAAATACATTATAATTATGTTAACAAAATACACTTAAGTAATACATATTTAGAAGTGTTGTGGTAAATAATACCATAACATGTTTTCAATATAAACAAACAAGTTAAAGCACTATTTGACATAGGTCTAGGCAAGTGTAGCTGCGATTGAATATGTACTGAGCATAGTCTGGGAACAGATTAATCTGATGGACAAGATGTGAACCGGCTACGAAAGCTTAACATGCTTTCAAAGGGCTTGCTTCCTAGAAACACGAAATTTGTGAGATCATATTTTCTGTAAGTGAGCTCCTTTGTAGCACAACTCCTAACACTAAACGCAATCAACCAGTGAGCCTATACCAAAGCTGCAAGCAACTATTCAAAATACATCGAGCGTTATGATATGTGGTCTGGTGTTCGTTTTGCAATGAGAATTGGCGCGCGATGCTTCGAGGTGAGCTAGGGAGAACGTTTGCAATCTATTTAGAATACGTACTGGCCATTCTGTACCTTTCCACGAGAAAATTTTACAATGATAATATAATTCTAATAGCAATGCACATAAAATTGTTTTTAAATGAATAACTTGTTCCAGTTACATAGAATAGTCGTTGCTTCTAGGCGCTGGCGGGCGCGGGGCTTGTTGTAAGTGGGGCTTCTGGGGTTCGGTCGGAAAGTTATCGGTTGAATTAAATTAAATGATGACCGATGAAATGTTTGATTTAGCGTGGCCAGGCATTGTACATTAGTATTCCCTTTGCGCAGTTTGGATCCGCGCCGCACATTATTTGTATACGCTAAGCATGAAATGTTGCCAAGCAAACGTGTACTATTTGCGTGGAGGTTTAGAAAGCGGGCGGGGTGGGAGACGGGGGCCTATAGGCCGGGGGTGCGAGCCCGCTTTGTGTGCTCCCTCATCGGTTGCCCCCACACGGCTCCGTGCGTACAGATGAGAACTACCCGCACCCACTCTGAGGTTTCAATATTCCATAGCGAAATGCATTGGATTCCAACATTTTGGTATACGGAGAAATAAAGAGAACCGCTGACCCAAGAGACTCCATATAATTAATGCAAACTTCAATAACGACAGTATTGTTGCGGCCTCCTCAACCCACTATCATCCTGCCGCGGTCGCCTGGCTAGGTGCGAATATCTATCGCATTTGTAATGAATAATAAAAAATAGATCTCAGCAAAAAAATATTTACTGCGTCGGAATGAATGTATTATTCAATATCGAAATAATAGAAGATTCATAAGATATGAGAAAATAATGTAGGTGTCTAACACTATCTAGATTTCAAAACAAAAACATATTACATACATTCACAATTGCTTTTATTTATTGGAGTAGTTTCTTTATAACCCTTTTTTTTATAAATACATATATAGGATGGTTTAAACAATGGAATCTTTTCTTCACTTGTACGTCTTGCAACATGTTACAGGGACCAGATTGATTTGAGTTCTAAACTGTAGTTTACGATGCGTAAAAAAGACAGAAATAAACATGTGCTTAAAATTCTATAATATATATAATTTATATATAGTTTTTGTATCAATCAAGTTTTTATAGCTGCCATGATGATATTAAAAAAAACATCTCAACTAAACTACATAAAATAAAGGGTTTTTTCTACTTAAAATGTTATCTTGTTAGAATAATTTATCTAAAAATTCATATACTGGGTGACTTTGTATGGTCTTACGTTACACTAACATGTGATTCTTTTGATAGAAACAAACAACTATTCCCGAGAAACTATATGTCTAAAATACCAAAAGAATATATGCTTCTCCATACAAATTGGCTATTTCAAAATTAACACTTTGTATAAAGAAGCCATTTTTTTTGTCATTTACCACATTTGGTTTTTTAGAAAAAGTTATTTGTATCTATCAATAGATTATTATATTAGTCTAATGGTCTTACCATACAAAGTCACCAAGTATAACTGAGAATACAATTTAAACTAAATCCCTATACCAGATACATGAAGTACTTTATAATATATTTTATTACGTCAAAATTAGATCAATCATACAAGTATGATTTTCCTTATACATTTATGTAAGGTGTACTTATCCACAAGTATTACAAAACTATATTAAATAATATAATTCACATGACAAGGAAGACAAACAATGGTTCGCAGTACAGAGCGGCGACGACGTGGATACAAGATAATATAGCAATGTTTAGAGTTTGATTGAATGCATAAGAATGTAAGAGACTAGAGAATATCATAATGGGGACGTGGACTAACGAGTGCGAAGAGAACATGGCCAAGGTAGAACCATTGAAGGTAGAAAGGGACGCCTACAAGTGCGCAATTACCCTGCCGCGAGATTGTTGAATAAATTTACATTCAGTTGATTGAAATAATAATGAAATTGCTACGGCACACTCCACAGAGACGTATACGATATTTAAATTAATAATAATATCATAATGTAACACAAATCGTGCATGTGAGTCGAGCTATTCCTATGATAATGAGCTTGAATTTTTATCATTCTTTTACCGGAATAAAAAAATCAGAAACATATTTTAGGAAGCTGTTCTACCTTATCCAAATACATCAATGTTTGGATAAATTATACTAATCATTCATTAAAAAGTATAATAGAATCTGTATTACGCTCAAACGAAATAAAGATAAGGTTGAATATGAGAAACAGCACAAAAAAATCATATGCCTTCACCGATAGTTAAAAGATTGTGTTCAAATTGATAAATAATGATAGTTATGGTAAAATCATGAGTTCCATCACAACTAAATAAACAAGACGCTGGGCTAAAGGTACATACTGGTACAATAAAGAGTCTACGCAATGAAAGGTCATGTATAAAACGATTGATGAATGTGAACGAAGAGTTCGATTGTTTTAACCTACCTCTTAGGAATACCGACATGATAATCATCCACTTCATACTTTTTTTAATAAAACGGCAAACATTGTTATTATTTTAATTTAACTTACGCAAAATTATAATCGTTTTGGGTCTAGCGGTTAAGTCCGTGAATTTAGAGTCGATTATCGGGTTCGATTCCTGATCGAGACACAAAAATATTTATCAATTTAAATGTATTTATTTACATAATATTTAATTTATTTGTGATATTTCTCGAGTTTGGTACGCTGGAGACATGGCAATCGATGGCAACACTTGTCATGATTAGCCTATAGTAATGTTGGCTAAATGTGAATCCACTTATTTATAACGTGGTTTCCGACCACCCCGAAAGGGAAACGGTCGTGATGATACTTTACTTTACTTTATAATCGCTTTTATAAAGAATCTGGTATTTTTCTTATCATATTTATTCTAACGTGTCGGCCAAGTTGCATCGACTACTAGATATGAAAGAAGAATTATGATTTATTTATTTCATATTATTTATAAGTTGGCCTTCGGCTGGGGTCGATGGTGTGCATTGAGCATAAGTGTCCATACGGTAGGGAAGTAGACCGCTTTGGAGTCGACAGGCTTTCTTGTATAAAAAGCGCTGGCAGATTTTCACGTCATGGCTCCCTAAATGAAACCATATATCGGGCTCTTACCACCATTGAGGTTCCAGCTATTCACCATTGAGGTTCCGGCCATTCTGAAACCCACTGGATTAGTCCGCGATGATTGCAAGAGACCTGATGGTATAACGCTGATCCCCTGGGAGCGGGGACGGGACTTAGTGTGGGATGCCACTTGTGGCGACACTTTGGCTTTGTCACACCTTAGGGGAACAGCGGTAAAAGCGGGAACCGTAGCTGAAAGCGAAGAGTCTGGCAAGCGGCGCAAATACGTATCTACATATAATCAAAGTCTACGTGTTTGTGCCGTTTGCTGTAGAGACTTTAGGCCCGTGGGGTCAAAGCGCGAAAACATTTTTAAAAGACATCACCCCTCGTCTAATTGTCTACTCTGGGGACAAGAGGGCTGGTTCTTTCCTCGCCCAGAGAATCAGCATAGCGATTCAGCGAGGAAATGCGGCTAGCGTTCTTGCCACCATGCCGCGCGGATACAATTTATATTTAAATTAGGTTTTTTTTTTGTTTTTGTTTTATTTCATTTTGTTATTATTTTTTATTAAAATAATATTTGCTTATGTTAATAATTATTTATATATATATATATATATATATATATATTCATTTATTCTATTTTTTTTACTAAATATAAAATAAAAAGAATGTTAATACTACGGATAATACGGACATACGGTAACAAAAGCCTAAAAAAAATTGTTGAAGACTATACAGAGTGATTATTTTAAGTTTTGAAGTGGGTTTAGATTGATATTATCTAAACTACGAGGTATATCGGATATTTAAATAAAAATATATATTAAAAACCTATTTGTTTGACGGGAATCGGACCCAAAACTAAACCTAATAAAAAAAATCCTTAAGAGACGACCCGTCACAGATAGATGTATAGCGAGCTTATACGTTGGCAGAAATAATTGCCAGCCTTCCTGTCTCCTAATCTCCGGCACCCGCTTGGACAACTCATTCACCAGACCTTTCGTTAGTCAACCAATCACTGTTGCTTTTGATAGCTTATATATCAAATATATATAAAATTAATTTAATTAATAACCGATCGCCAAAGGCAGCCGTTTATTTATTAAACGTTTTTTTATTATTAATTTCAAAAGTAAGTCAAACAAAGATTGACAAACAATAATAAAATAGTGGTTAGGCAAGTTGGGTAAATTCGCAATATTATTATCCAGACGTCAATTTATGCTATCGAAACTAGTGTCCCTTAACAACAAAGATGAACCAGTGAGCGAAAACTAAGCGAATTATGTTGTCCAAATGTGTGACGTTATACGGACATACGAATTCAGGTCTCCAAGGGATATCGGTGTTTTCGTCTTGTAGACCACATTGTAATTTTGCATAAACAATGATCGTCTATTCAACATGTTAATTGCTGTGCAATTCTTCTTGTTTGATCGATTAATAATTCAGATAATGGTAGGTGCAACGAGTGATGACTAGTTATTTGTTTGAACAAAGAACCATACCATAGTTGTACGAGTACTATACTATACTAACAACTATTATACTATCTAACAACTATGGTACATGTAATAATCAGACATTCAAAATATAAGGTTTTTTTTCAGAACTATTTATTATATTTTATTACACAATATAAGGGGCAGACTTATTGTGGATGGAAATTCTCTGATAGCCAACCATGAGACATTGTGCAGCAACAATAGACGTAAGGTAAGTGCTATTTTACTCTAACACTTCACCTAAATTAAAATAAACGCGATACCTGTGTAGCATATGCCCTAGTTTTTATTTATTTTATATACTAATACGACATGTGACCTTGCGCTCACCTGATGGTAAGTGGCGCGCAAAGTCCATGAATGTTAGCAACTGGAATCAGACACTCATGACCGACATCAGTCTCTAACACTATGCCGGCTTGACTGGGCTCGACGGCAATTCGACCCTGATCCCGAAACGTGTGGATACACTTGTGGCCCTAATCTGTTTCTTCTATCGCAACCGTTAAATTGTTAAATTAGTGGGTTTGATTATGACAGTGTCCACAAATAATTCCTTTATGTAACGTTTGGCTTAATAATTACATCAAACAAATTAAAAAAAAAACATATTTGGCCAAATCAAGTAGGTATTATTGAACCCTCTCATCACTGAGCACTTTTATCTAGGGATACTGTCTTTAAAAGTTGAATCACCTCAGCAGTTTTAGTAAATCAAAAGAACGGGTATTGTACAGAAAATGTCGATAATAGTTTTAAGGTCTTCAGATAATGGCCACTTTTAATAGTAGTAGTAGTTTTGTTAAATTATTTCATTCAAAAAGTAATTGAAATAAAGGTATTTTCTTAAATTAATCCGGTTAACTTTACGATACATGTAAAACAAATAATACTGTATCCATATACTGCGTGGAATTCATAAAAAAACAAATATTTTATATTATAAATCTAGAATAAAAATCAAGAACTACGTATTTTTTATTTTACTTATTTATTAATATAATATTTAGTTACAGTGCACATAAGTTTTCCTAAAAACATCGCCACTCATACAGAGCCTAATCAAGTAGGTAGCGAGAGATAGAGGATCGCGCGCGTTGACTTACGTAATTCTTTCTCTCTCTATTTCATTACTCGACTGTAGGCGAGATCAATTATTAATAACACTCCCCAGCCTTTTTGGTATTTATCACTATAGTTATCACGATTTTTAGACATTGCCTTATTCGGCATGCAGTAGTGTTTTGTTTTTCGGATAAAGGTTACCTTTTTTATTTAAAATAGAGGTTTCACCAATGACACCTGAAGCCTAAAAAAAAATATTTGCTCTTTTGACAATTACACGCTGTATATCTCGTAAATTATGAACTCTCATGAGTAACAAGTATATGCATTTTAGAATTCTATTATTTAAATGGTGTAACTAACTTCTATGACACTAATCCTATGCTTTCGAAAAATGTAGTTTTTTACTGGAGTTGTGTTTTCAATATAATATCCCAAATTTAAACAGTTCTATTTATTTATTTAAGCCTTATTTTCTTTATTAAATTTAGAAAATAAATTACCTAAACTTTTTTCTTTAAAAACTTCTAAGTACTAATTCAACGTACTTATATCAATAACGTACCTACTCTAATATTTTTTTTAAATTTTACATGTATGTACGTGTATAATTACGTTAACATTATTTGTAAATTTATATTTTAAACTCAATATTACGGGAATGAAATATAACTTAGGATAACATTGACTGGGAAGGTAAATATTATGAGTGACTTTGGTCGGGATCCATAGATCGTACTGTGCTTTAAGTAGACAATATTATTATTCATATTATATTAGGTGATTGGTTTCTCTCATATGTAACTAATACAATGTTTATTATTGTAATTCATATGAAAAAGGTAACAATAAAGAAATCTTAATTTTGTTTATTTCGATATAAATCTTGGTATACTTTTATTCTAATAATAACAAATAAACGTTGGTGGTAACAAACGTTGCCGTGAACTCGGGAGGTCGTGGGTTCGATTCCCACCGGGGGCAAGTTGTACATTGTATAATTTGTCTCGGTCTGGGTGTTTATATGTATAATATGTATATGTATACAAAAAAAAAGTATAATATGTAGTTTATCAACCATCCAGTTTCCGTAACACAAGCCTCGTAGCTTACCACGGAAATTAGATGGCGCTGTGTGACCTGTCTGGAAATATTTATTATATTTATTATTATAAATAAATAAATATTTATTCCAAGAATATAAGTTTCTCATATAGACTTATAGTTTAATCTAATCTCCACAAAATCTCTATACCTAACTTTTGCATAATTTGGTCACACTTTGATTTCGACTTGTGACGAATTAAAATATAAACGCTGAGGGTCGTGACACCCTTCACGGATCACTTTGTCTCGGACGATGCTGCGCCATGGGGTGTTAAGTATTGTTCGGATCTGGTCAGACCAACGTATCGGGCCTATTCGGCTCGGCATATTTTATTATATAAAAAGTGAAATTCATTGGGATAATATATAAGAAAAGTGAAGTTGTCATTGTTGACATCCCTTCGCCAACCCGTCTGGCCAGCGTGGCGAGTGTAGGCCAACATCTCCAGAAAATTCTGGAAGGCCTATATCCAACAGTGGAGGTCTAGGTCTGTGTGTTCTGTGATGATGAGGAATGATCATATTTATTATGTTAATTAACTAAAACCTAATGATATGACTGTAATTTTGATAGGTAAAGTACACGTCTTGACAAATCATGAAAACCTTTTACGATTGTATATATTTTTTTTTTTTTGGATTTTCGTAAGTCATAAGTAATGTTGTTTACATTCAAAGCAAGTGTGCGGTCTATAAATTGAAGTTGAGAGGATGTCCTCACTTGGCCCTGACCTAGGGTAAGCAAGGCGAGCGGGGTGGCAAGTCACGTGGCCGCCCGCCCGTCGTAACTTGGCGGGAAATCGAGGTCATTTACCCCTAATACGACCTAAATATATGAAAACAACCTTTTCTATCAAATCCGGAATGTGACAATAAATCTCTGTTAAAACTACAAGATTTTAGAAAATAACTATCATTTTTTTTTTTTAATACGTAATTAATACAATATATGCGAATCGTATCCGCGCCAATACTGCTTGACCGATTTAAATTAAATTTGGTAGAGATGTCCCTTGGGACCAAGGAATAGAAATTTATTTTATTTTTAATAATTTACAGCTAATACCTACATTAGATTAAAAAATAAGTAACTACAAGCTAATTTAAAGTTACCTCTATTACAAAAATACAAACTAAATGAGAAAATGCGGAGTCCGGCACGAGGCAAGTATGTACGAGTTTATAAAATACATAACACCGCGTCTTGTCAACTCCTCCAGTTGCGGGCTGGCACTTACTCGCTCAAAGATGTATCGTAAATCTAACTAAACTATTCCACGCGGATGAGACTTATATCCCTATCCGTAGTATTAATATTAATTTTATTAAAAAATAAATATATTTCTACTTTATAATATTTGCAAAGATACTAATACTATGATACAATTAGGCAGAAATGTTCTCTGTCCCTAAAACGAATAAACTCATAGGTCACTCGTATACGACGTGATTGTATACACACCCGTGATACCACAGCTATTTATCTATATGTCTTTAAATCGACTTTAGTTAAAATTTTAAAAGAAGTTTCTTGCATTTCAGGGATTATTTTAATTATTTTATAATAATTTTAACAACATTAATACAATAAGAAGTTATTTAAAGAACTGTCTAAGCGACTGATTAATGGTGTATATGACAAGAGGGCTGGCTTTTTTCGCGCAGCAAACGGCACATGATCAAGCCATTTTATATTTAGTTTCCTTTTTTTAATATTTACTTTATTATATCTTTCTTCAAATAAATTAACAGAGATTTTGAATTTAAAACATGACAAACTTTATTTGCTGTCGTCTGTATTGGTAAACTTTACGAGAATACCAATTTTAATAGCGTTTAACACTAATAGTTTCCGTTATTTAGGGGATTCCATTATATAATATTTGTACTTAATAATAATAATACAATTCTTTATTGCACACAAAATATACAAAATAAAAATATGTACATAGGCGAGCATAATACCATGAAGGTATTCTCTACCAGCTAACCTTAGGGAGAGTGATAGATTTATATGATGAGTGTCTAAGATTGTTTAAGTTAATGTAAATATATTATAAATAAATAATTAAGTACATACAAATATAAATACTTCATTTAATACATATTACATAAATTTTACCTACACAAATACTTATATACCTAAATACAATCCATATAATACTTAAGTAACAGAATACGGTTGATGTTGTCTTGCCTTTATGTCTAAACTATAGATGTAGTGTGATAATTTACACACGTCATTAGTGTAATAATTCAAATACACCTTGGGGTTAGGTGTGGATTAGAGGTGTCCAAGCTGGGTTCAGGTGTCAGAGATAATCGGAAGTTCAAATATGCTATGGTAGTCTAGTATACAAAGATCTTACGCACATAGATACCGCATTAGGAACAAAATTAAAACGAAAGCCAGGTACTTGTTCGTGCTTACACTAGTCTTCTTCTTCTTACGGTGCCATCTCCTATCGGAGGTCGGCTATCATTAAGGCGATTTTGATTTTGTTCTGTCCGGAACAAGGATCTGGTGCTCATCCCGAACCACTCCCTGAGGTTCTTGAGCCAGGAAGTGCGTCTTCTCCCCGGTCTTCTGGAGCCTTGTATCTTGCCTTGCATGACGAGCTGCAGCAAGCTATACTTTTTATTGCGCATGATGTGTCCCAAATACTCCAACTTCCTTCGCTTTACCATTTTCAATAGTTCAACGCCTTTGTTCATTCTCTGCAAGACAGTTTCGTTTCTTACTCTGTCCTTCCATGATATCTTCAACATTCTCCTGTATATCCACATTTCAAAAGCTTCTAACTTCTTCGACATTGTGTTTGTCAGGGTCCATGATTCGACACCATACAGGAGAATGGAAAATATGTAGCATCGGACGAGTCGGCATCTTGTAGGAAGTTTAAGATTGCGATTGCAGAGAAGGTGGCTCATTTTAACAAAGGCGTTTCTAGCTTGTTCTATGCGGCATTTTATTTCGGTACTGTGATCTGCTTCTTCGTTCACAATGAAGCCTAGATATTTGTATGATTTAACTCTATCGAGCGGTTGGTCTTTAATGTAAAGCGCAGCAGTATTGTCGATATACACTAGTACGCGTCTAGAAATATAGAAACGTTATTATTTCCAGTATTTGATCAATATAAGGCCAGTCCATCATGATGGTAAATACATATACACGGTGAGTTTGTTTTTACAATCTTATGGGTTCTAATTCCGCACTGTCTTTAGGATTAATGTTTGGCATTACTTCCCAAAAGTTAATGCTTATAGGCGACATTATCAGATGATAATAAAAAAGCAATATATTAATTAAAAAAAAAAACAATCGGTTCAATTTATGACTGGGATAATATCTATATATTTAAGAATATTAGCAAATTTCGATTTTATCAAAATCGGTCCCTATAAGTCTCAGTCTCGTCAGCTTGAAAATATTCTTATACTTAGCACAAATATGTGCTTCATGATTAACGGAGTTCAAAATTAAAGAATAGGAGCAACTGACATCAGTCGCCGACGACTGTAGCACGCACAAACTCCGTTATCGAATCAAGATTGGATCGAGAACATGATTTATGTGATTTATGTGACAGCACCATAAGGACAGCAGCTCGGAACGCACAGTGTATTCAAACGCTTGGTCACTGCATTATTTGGCAAAATATATATTTACTGGTATATACGTATGTATTTATATAAATAAAAGTATCATCACGACCGTTTCCCTTTCGGGGTGGTCAGAAACCACGCTTATAAATAAACGGATTCACATTTAGCCAACTTTACTATAGGCCAATCATGACAAGTGGCAAGCTCGTCGATGTCTCCAGCGTACCAAACTCGAGAAATATCACAAATAAATTAAATATTAATTAAATGTATTTATTTACATTAATAAATATAAAATTTTGATGTTAATAATTTTATTTTTTTTGCTTAATTATTAATCTGCTGTGCTTGTTTGTGTTTTCGTTTATTGTATTTTGTGTAAATTCTCGACACTCAAGGTCTTGTTAATTGTAATTATGTTTGTAATATTATGTAAATGACTGTTTGCTGTCATAATAAAATAAAATAAATAATAGTGTCCCGACCAGGAATCGAACCCGGTACCTCCGAGTCTAAATACACGGACTTAACCGCTAGACCACGGAGGCAGTTTTTTTTTATTTATATAAATACTGTGTGGAATTAATTAAAGAGCAATTGTTTTTATATTTTAATCTAGAATTAGAAAATATATATTATATATACAGTAATAAAATTTTGACGTTACGGGTGTAGATAAGTTTTTCTAAAAATATCGCCACTCATACAGAGCCTAACCAAGTAGGTAGGCGAGAGGTCGACGATCGCGTGAACGTTGACTTACGTAATTCCTTCTCTCTCTATTTCGTCTCTCGCCTGTGGGCAAGATCAAATTAATAATAAAACTCCCCAGCTTTTAGGCATTTATCACGATAGATATCGCAATTTTTAGACGCGAACTTATTCACCATGCAGCAGTGTTTTGTTTTTTGGATAATGATTTTTATCTTTGAAAAAAAAGTGACCTTTTTTATTTCAAATAGAGGTTCTACTAATGACACCTGAAGCCTAAAAAAAATTTGCTCTTTTGACAATTGCAAGAGGTATATATATAGATAGGTATGTATGTCTTAGTATGTGGTTATTTTATTTTATATTAGCTCTACCCTTCATCTTATACTCTCCCAAAGATTTGGTTAGGTATTAAAATTAACAGTTTTTCGACATATTCATATATGGTTTATAGTGGTATATAAGGAAAAGTTGTTTCTTTCTATCAATAAAATAACATATTAGTCTACAGTATCACGCCGCATAACGTTTTCGTTTAAATAAAAAGGTTTTGGCTACAGGGTAGCTTATAGGCCTTATATATAAGATTGGAGATTTGTTGTCATAGACAAACTGTCGGCCACTTTCACAAAGCGCGTCAACTACTCCACACGGCGGTGCTCGGGGGTCTACATACCCCCTTAGAACCCCAACTCCTAGTTCACAGCCTATAGGGGCTTCCGCAAGTTCGGAAAAGGCGATGCACTCTCAATTGTTCTTTTTGTACTCACTATCGATCGTTTTAGCAAAGGAGTTTTATTTCATGGATTAATGACGGGCGCCTAAAATTGTTATGTGTTAACCAATAATGTGGGCATTTTAATGAGTGAGCCCCAATTTCTCAAATAATAAATAAGATATCGATTGTTCATCTTTTTTTATCAACAATTGATTGATTAGCGATTTAAGGTCTCACTCGTACGGGCCAGCCTTCCAACAGACCAAATGGCGTGACCACATTCCAAAATTAGTTTATGATTGGCGAAAAAGTATATTAATTTTTAAACATGGCGTCACAGCTTGCATTACATCTACTTATTTGTAAAAAAATGAATTTGTATTTTAATTAAGCATGAGTCTGCTAATATTTGAGATGAAAAAATTAGTAGCAGGCAACAGCTGGCTGAAATATATAGTTGAGGTCATAAACAATGAAAAAAAAAACTTTCGAACTAGAGATTAAGGGAAGTAGTGAATTGGGGTGCTATTTAAGGGATGAAAACCGTTTTTCGTTATTTGTGGCGGAACGAGACCTCCTAGAGAAAAGTGTTTCATACAAAAGTTGTAGATAATAAAAAAATCTTAAACTTTTATTATATATATTTTTCGACATAACCTCAAAGTTTTCGAGAAAATGACGAAAAACCGATTTTTCTGTTTTTTATTTTTTTCTCGCGTGGAAATTATTTAATTTAAATGAAACTTTGTGAAAATACGTAATTATTTGCACACAATAAGCATGATTTTTTTCAATTTTGGAAAATTAATATTTTTCGAGATTTCACCATTTTTCCGAAAAAACACCCTTTTCTGTGGTGAACAACTTTATTGATTTTTTTTTGGTTTCTGGTGTTGTACAAGGTCTTTTTTTTTTCGTCGTGATGTCTACTTTCAAATGGTATATCGATTTTAATTATTCATTGTTATTTAGTAGCTTAAAATTAAGAAAAACCGAAAAAAATAATATGCATATTTATGTTAATAATTTATAATATTTTGATGAAATAACTTACTTTGGTATAAAATGAATAAATTTAAATGAAGTTCATCACGGAAAGGTAGGGAAAACTTCATGAAACTTAACATTTATATGGAAATCATAAGTACTTTATTAATTTTAATAAGCTACAGTTAAGTATCAAAAACTTAACATGCTTATTAAATTATTCTAAATATATATAATAAAATACAACATACAATTTATTTATATTGGCTACTAATTCTTTATTTTATTTACAGATATTTACTTCATTAATTTTGGTTGTGTATAACTTATAAAAATTAAAATCAATAAAATAATTTTTAAAATCTAATCAATTTTAGACCTTTTAATAAAAGTTTTCGATTTTTTTATTATCTACAACTTTTGTATGAAATACTTTTCTCTAGGAGGTCTCGTTCCGCCACGAATAACGAAAAACGGTTTTCATCCCTTAAATAGCACCCCATTTCACTACTTCCCTTAATCTCAAGTTCGAAAGTTTTTTTTTTCATTGTTTATGACCTCAACTACATATTCCAGCCGGCCGTTGCCTGTTACTAATTTTTCTTTTTAGCTATAAAAATCCGTAACGGCCCCAGCCTATTAATAATTAGACGCACGTCCATTCGGATAGTTCGATTAAAACGGCGTTCGTATCTGTCAAATTTAGAAAGAAGATTTTAGAAAAATATTTAGTTATGGAATTTGACAGCTCACAAAGTTATCAGATATTATCGATATGGTTTACCGTTTGACAGCAGCCATCTGACATTTTGACATTGTTTTTTGGTTTGCAAAAGAATTATTGTTATTATTTATTGGTATAATAAACATTTCATTTTTCATTACAGCCCCTAGAACACAGCGTCTTAGACCTCCACTGCTGGAGATGGGCCTTCCAGAACTGGAGAATTTGGCCTACACTCGCCACGCTGGCCAGACGGCTTGGCGAGGATATGATGTCAATTTTTTATGACAATTTATTAACGATTCCAAAAGTTGGCATTAGTGGAACCGGGACCAACGCGGCTTAACGTGCTCTCCGAGGCACGGGAACGGTGGTGTTGTAAATCTATGACAAATGTACGTAAGAAGAGTGTATTTCTCATTGGTACATGCCGGGTGGGTTTGCACCGACCTGGATTTAAGGTACGCGTTCTTACAACCGAGATACCACCGCGCCTATTTATTTATTTATTTTTATTTATTTAAAACTTTATTGCACATAAATATACAAAGGCGTGACATAATGTCGCTTGACATTCTCTGCCTGTCAGACCTTCGGGACAACGAGAACATTTATGTGAGGTAGGTGCAATATATCAATTAAAATTAAATATATTAAATAATATACGTCTATAGAATATTATTTATTGATTATAATAAATATGCGGCGTAACTTTGATGGACCGTATACGTAATAACGAAATACGCAAAAGGGTAGGTATAAAAGAAAGCATAGGTACAAAAATAAAGAAATGCATGCTCCGATGGTTCGGGCATGTCGAAAGGATGAGCGAAGAGAGATTGACGAACCAGATATATAATGCGAAAGTTGTGGGTAAAAGAGGCCCTGGCAGACCAAGACTTGCCTATCATGATCAAATAAATAAAACATTAGCTGAAGGTGAACTAAAAAGCCATCGAAACAAGAGGGCATGTATGAAGAGGTTGATGAATGTCGAAGAAGCGAAAGAGGTATGTCGTGATCGTGACAAGTGGCGCTCAATTGTCTCTGCCTACCCCGCAAGGGACTTGGCGTGAAGATATGTATGTATGTATAATAAATATTTAAATAAACATATTAGGACATAAACAATAGTTAATATGGAGCTTCCTGAGTTTTTGAAGGAAATTTTTTTATATGACTTACCTACCGAAATCACTAAGAGTGCCCCAGGTGATTTGCAGTTCACGTATTATTTTGTTAGAATTGACAATCACGTGCCGTACCTATAGTATTGCCGTTTCAACTCCTAATCTTGGTCTTGCGCAAGAGTCTCGCTAGACACTGGCTTTGACTGAAAATATATACTTGTTTCTAATTGTGCTAAAAAACCTTATTAGACTCTAGTCTTTGTCCACAAACTACTATTTTAAAAACTACAGGTCTGATTTATTTGAAATTTAAATTAGTTATAGATTTTGTTGACAAACATTTATTCAAAAAATATACACAGTTTGTAACAAAAACCCTATTATATGTAACGCATTATAATTATAATGTTTTATTCATCGACACGAACAACTGTGTCAGAGCGAAAATCGTCTGTTCCACTTAGGAACAGTAGGTAGTTTCGGAGATATTTTATGAGAATCGACAGACATCAAAATAATCGATAAAAATAACCCCAACATATTTTTTTTTAAATATTTTTTGGCAAAATATGGAAATAGTTTTGCGAGACTCGAAAAAGTAAGACGACTAAGGTTGGGCAACACTACATATTGAAACAGTCAAATGTTTAATACCTTTTTATCTTTTCAGAAACAATGGTGGAACGTCATCTGGAGCCATTGCTGACTAAACACACCAATTTGGTAGTCGTAAACAAAAAGACAAGTTGATGACTAAAAATAATAATACTTATGTATTTTTATCGCATTCCTAATAAAATTCTGAAAAGGTCTATTCGAATCTCAGCATGTACCAAAGAGAAATACACTTTACTTACGTACATTTGCCATAGATTTATAAAACCACCGTTCGCGTACCTCGGAAGAGCACGTTAAGTTTTTGGTCCCGGTTTCACTAATACCAGTTTGTGGAATCGTTAATGAATTCATATTTTAAAAAAATACGTCTGTCCCTCGCCAACCCATCTGGCCAGCAGTGCGAGTGTAGGCCAAATTCTTCAAAATAAATCTGAAAGGCCCATCTCCAACAGTGGAGATCTAGGACTCAATGTGTTCTAGTGGCAGAGATGATACAGTAAGCACTTAAAGGTGGGTTTAGACCAAACTTATTCTATCTGCTATTTATAAACTTATTTTTGTGTAAACAGAAAGAGTTTTATTTCGATTTTTTTCCTTTTGCTTGCTTCTATAGGGTAGTATAAGAATGCTCGCTCGCTTGATGAAAACTGCACGCACACGAAGGTGCGAACAGTTGTTAAAGATGAGTTTAGATTAAAGAGCCACCAAGAATAAAACAGAGCGAGGGTTGTTTTTTTGTTGGTGTAAATGGCAACTAGGTTTTATCAATTACATCTAAAGAATATCAACAAGCAAAACTGAGAGCAACAAATATAACTTTTACACATGGTCAAATGATTTAGATTTAGATTACGCGAACGAGTGATCCATGCTTATTCAATAACTAAAACACTAGATCGCTCTGACGAAACCGCTTCCAAAAGCGAACACGCCCGAACATGTAAGAACGCTCTAAGCAAACTGTTCGTATGCTGGTGCGCCGTTTATATCAAGCAACGGAGCATTCTTAGAATATTCCATAGAATCCTCGCAAGCAAAGGTAGAATAGAATGCTTTGTCCCTGTTTACATAGAGATAATTTGATGAAAAACACATAGAATTTGCTCGTTTAGTCTAAACTTACCTGTAAGGCGTTCTTGCATGTTCGGACGTGCTCGGAATCTTTATCTATGGGTTCAGATGACGACTTCTAAATCGGTGTGTTGTCAAATAGATAAAACCGGTCCAGTTAGCAATGTGTGCAGATAAAGTCCAACTCATTTTAACTCGTGTAGTTGTTGTTAAATGTAACATTAACTAACCCTAACTTCGTTAAAACTGTGTGCAGCGGCTGACTTACCTGAAACAAACAATTTATATATTTACTACTAGGTCAGTGAAATTTCTATCGGGTTTAATAGAAAATTAAGAAGCAGAATTTGGTATGACATGTTTATGTTTTCAGAATTATTATAATGAATCACTTGTCGAAGTATTGAGGCTCTTTAACTAAATCTTCTTACGTTCATATTTGGACACCTTTGCCTTAACAACACCGGAGATCACGTAAATCCATCAATCACGACTAATATCAAATGGAGAAAATGTTAGGAAAAATAAAACAAAAAAAATAATAATTGCTAAATCTGTCAGTGTTACACACAATCTTTGATTTGCAAAAAAGCTACAGTCATTACAGCCCCTAGAACACAGCGTCCTAGACCTCCACTGCTGGAGATGGGCCTTCCAGAACATAGATATATGTAGAATATATATATAGAATTTGGCCTACACTCGCCACGCTGTCCAGACGGCTTGGCGAGGATATGATGTCATTTTTTTAATGATAATTCATTAACGATTCCACAAGTTGGTACGAAACAAGACAGGAACGGGTGGTGTGCTATCATCAAGACGCACACCAATTCTTTGCGAGGTCACGACCCTCATAAATGAGAAAACACGACGCAAGGAGATAGTAGTATAGTTAAATGTATATATATAAATAAATATTATACGATTTGAAGGTGGAGTACAGTTAGTAAGTGGCCGGACAGTAGCCAGAATAACGGCATGCAAACATGATGATCGTATGCGGTCTGCTGCGCGCTACATTGTATATAATATTGACTAAGTATTGCTATAGAAATATATTAAGTGTTCAGTGCTAAAGAAAAAACCGCTAATAGGTACGCACGCGATCTGCTAACACGTGGTTCCTGACAGTATCTGTTAATAGTGTCTGACTAATGAATACTGTAATTTGTTAAATTTATATATAATTATTTCACTTAAAGCTAATTCTGTAATTAAATAACGTTAAATACATAGGGAACATACATACACACCGACATTCAATTACATATATATATATATATAGATTAGGATAGTGCAAAGCTTTTAAATCCCTCTCACTGGCACAATGCAAGATTTTCAAAGATTTTTTCAATTGTACATTCGAGAAATGTAGTCTTAATTAACCGAATCCTTTCTTAGTATCATTTCGTCACCTAAATACAAAATATTATATAAGTGGAATGCCTATTACAGTAAAGAAATAAAATTACGGACATTTTTGATATGTTTGGTTAGAAAAATAGAGAAAAATCGTTATAGTATTAGTAATTTTTCTATGTCTATAATTAGATGTATAAGAGACGAAAGTTTCTAAGCATTCCATTGACTTCACAGTGCGGGTGCCGGGTCCATCGTGTGTGGATAAGACATGATGGTGACTCGGGCTTGCGACCGACAATAGTTTACAAAGGAGTTCCTTTTTGTATTTTATTGCGTAACAAGACGCTCACTATCCACCATTCCACTCCTTTCCCTACCCAACCCAATACTGTATGATTCCGTTAATGCTCTTTCTATAAATGTATTGACGGCAGACCTGCTTAGGCCCAGTTCTTTTAGTAAGTGGTGCAAAGATTTTGCTGAAATTCCTCTCGCACCAACTTTCACTGCGTAAAGCTGAATATTAAATCCGATCTGTCTGCCTCCGTGGTCTAGCGGTTAAGTTCGTGGATTTAGACTCCGAGGTACCGGGTTCGATTCCTGGTCGGGACTCAATTATATTTATTAATTTAAATTCTTAAATTTAATTAAAATTTAATTGATTTGTGATATTTTCCGAGTTTGGTTCGCATCGACGAGCTTGCCACTTGATTGGCCTTTATAGTAAAGTTAGCTAAATGTAAATCCACTTCTTTATAAGCGTGGTTTCTGACCACCCCGGAAGGGAAACGGTATTGATGATACTATTTATTTTTTTATTCTTACTTCACTGAGATCATAATATTTGTTACTTCATGGTGTGGTCTTTTGGAATATTTAGTTCCCGTGGAACGGTGAGTTCAATAAGAATATTTTTTTTTATATTCCGAGAAAACACTAAGATGTCTGGACTATATATTCGTATATTCGTATGTCCAAAATTATATTATATATGCCCGTAGTTTTATTTCCTAGTAAGTTTATAGACGACATTACTCAAAAGCGTTAAACACTTATAACAAGGCAAACTGTTTTACTATACAATAGAATATAAATAATTTATATATATTTAAATAATAGATCTTGCTACTTCCCGTGTGACTGAATTAATTTATAAGCCATGAAGGAAAAACAATACTCGTAGATAACACAAGTATGTCTGTTCAACACATTGTTTAACACAGGCTTGTCATTTAAGCTTAAATTCAATATGTATTATATTATATGACCGCCTCCGTGGTCTAGTGGTAACAAACGTTGCCGTGAACTCGGGAGGTCCTGGGTTCGATTCCCACCGGGGCAAGTTGTACATTGTATAATTTGTCTCGGTCTGGGTGTTTATATGTATATATTTACAAAAAAAAGTATAATATGTAGTTTATCAACCATCTAGTTTCCGTAACACAAGCCTCGTAGCTTACCACGCAAATTAGATGGCGCTGTGTGCCCTGTCTGGAAATATTTATTTATTTATATATTGTACTTATTTGTGTAATGGAACTGGTGCCTGAGATTCAGATTAACTTCGTTTGGAGACCAGTGGTTTTAAATAAATAAACAATAATAATAATTATTAAAAAATGTGCAATTTTTTTGTGTTTTATTATTATCTGTAATAAAATAATTATTTATTACAAATATGCCTTAATTATGTATTAATAAATTCATACGAGTAGCTATTAATTAGAAATCAAATTAAACAATACATCCTTTCAATAAATCCATCATATAACACAGTAACAGTGTGCAACGGTGCAATCAATTATTTACAAAGTTGCTTTTCTAACTAATACCGGTTCTCGCAATATTAATTATAATTAAATAATAAATAGTGAAAAAATAACTCAATAGCTTTGTAAAACAATGCAAGAGTGGATAACGACCTTCGTAATAATATCGTAAAATTACTCGAATTAACATTCAATGTGTATTTATATCATTTTATAGTAATTAATAATAAAATTATACCTTTCCTGTCATTTTTTATTCTGTCAATATAAGAATAATTACTTCGTATAGCTGTAATATTTATACAGTGTAACCTTTATATTATTATAAAAAGTTTGTATAAATAAAACTGCCTCTATGGTCCGTGGATTTGGACTCGGAGGTACCGGATTCGATTCCTGTATTTTCCTGAAATTTAGTTAAAATAAATAAACTTATTTAATATTGAATTTATATTGTGATATTTCTTAAGTTTGGTACGCTAGAGACATCGACGAGCTTGCTACTTGTCATGATTGGCCTAGGTATAGAAAAAGTTAGCTAAATGTGAATCCGCTTCTCTTTATAAGCATGGTTTCTGACCACTCGGAAAAGGTAACGGTCGTGATGATACTTTTGTTTAAATATCAATCATCTTTATAAGTTAAATTTATCAATAAATTATTATTAACTTTCTTTTAAGAGGTTAAACCCTCTCGCTCGCACAATAAAATAATAACAGTCGTTTATCAATTTTATACGAAATCAAATTACCGTAATTTTGGTATTTTTTGCACTTTTATATAATTATGTACTCAACTTTAGAACGAGCAAAATAACAAAGAAATTTATAAAAAAAATCCTCTATTTTAATAAAACAAATACCTACTCGTATTTGATTTGCCAAAATGTCCGTGTTTTTTTTTTTTAAACAAATAATTTTGTTCAAAAGTGACTTAAAGTAATAAAATAAAATATATTTGTTTTACAATTGATTAAATAAATCGCTAATTGCGGATATTTACCTACAATTTTATATGTACTCATATTTCTTCCCATAATATTGTGTATCGTTGTTGACCTAATAGGTAAACTGCTATAATGTGTAAAGCTATAACTTATTCATACAGCGATGTTCTACTTTAAAACGCATATTTTAAAACATAATAGGTCTCGATTGTCTCGAGCGTGTGAAATATATAACGCAAATATAATAAAAAGTTGATCTTTAACTTTTTATGTAACTACATGTGTGAGCGAATCGTTTCATTAGTTGCATGTTCCGAGTATAACGTGTTCATTGGCCTCGCAATATTTATTGGATTAATGAATTGCGTTGCTGTTATTAGATATACAATATACATATATACTGTCTACGAACTTTTATATTAATAAGCGAAAGGGATGAAAATTGGTGAATATATAAATTTAGATTAAATGAGATTTTACGTAGTTTGCCTCTGAGACAAACTCGTACTTCTTCCGATGATTAGGTCGAGTTGTAACCTATAATTTTTTTTTTCTTCTGTTAATCTCCTTCATTTCCAACTACATAACATTGTTTATTGCATTACACTCATTTTATCGTGTAGATAAGTAATTATATTTTATGATACGTTCTAGCGGTTAAGTTAAGATTTAGATTCGGAGGTACCGGATTCGATTACTAGTCGGGACACAATAATATTTATTAATTTAAATAAATAAATTTGATTATTATTTAATTTATTTATGATATCTCGAATTTGATACGCTAGAGACATCGACGAGCTTACCACTTGCCATAATTGGCCTATAGTAAATTGGATGAATGTGAATCCGCTTCTTTTTTATGTATATATAGAACTATATTAAAGTACGACTTATTTATGCACTCATGTGTTAATTGTATGTACATATCGGTATGTATATATTTATAAATGTATTATAAAGTGTTGTTTTGTTTGTTTCCTATCCAGTCTAAATGTCCGGCTTACCAGTCAACATAGTTAACCTTAACATCTCTGAATATCGCGCCAAGTTAAGGTGGCTACCTATTCGTTGTCGCAGGAATCTAAGAATCCTCTGTTTACTCTTTTCTATTCTCAATGAACCTGCGACACCGAAATACCTCAAGGACAAATTTAGCTATCTTTCCTCATTTCATAACAGATCTCTCCGTTCGTCCCATAATTCTGTTCTATCTATCCCTTCTCATCACTCTGGCTTTCAGTCTAACTCTTTTGCAGTAGTGGAACAATTTGCCGGTAGAAATTCGTCAAGTGCCAAACAGATCACTTTTCAAAAAGATGGTATACTCACATTATTTAAACAGTTCCTCACAGTGTAAGTAGGTATTATATATATATATATATATAGTATTTAGTATATGTAGTATTGTGTACATATTAGTATGTATCTGTCTATATAGATATAATACTTAGATTTAACTTGAATTACCTTTTAATCTATTTAATGGTTGCACCTACCTCACAACACAAATCGTTTCATTGTCCCAAAGGTTGGTTGCTAGAGAATGCCTAGCGGCATTAAGCCCGCCTCTTGTACATAGTGCAATAAAGTTTTTAAATAAATAAATAAATAATAAATAAATCGCAAGTCCCGTATAGTTATAAAAAACGATTAAGAAAGTAAATATAGAGAACAGAAAGCTGGAACAGTTTAGTTGTAGATGAATAGAGAAATTAAGGCATAATACAATAATAACATTTCTCGATGTACATTTATAAACCCACTAGCGTTTTGTGTTATGAAAACATAATACAAAATAGCTTACTAATACCAAAAGCTCTTGCAGTTATAATTGGCTTTGCAAGTGTTCAATAAAGTTACACATCATGCTCTCCATACTAAGAAATGAACTAACAATTAGAAAATGATTGACCAAAACATCACGTTCCAGAATTTACCAACAGCTATTTTTACGAAATCGCCCTTCGAATTGAAATGAACAATTGCTAAATTAAAATTGTTTATGGAATCGATATTCCTGTACTAGGAGGCGGTTAGCATAAATTCGAACAATAATACAATGATTTTGAATAAATAAGAAACTCCATAAAATACCTCATTATCATATAACTATAGCCTATCTCTCTCCACTGGTGGATTTGGCGTAATTTAATTCGATCTTATGCCACCTTCATCCAACCCCTACCAGCGACCTTTTTCAGTTCATCCGTCCATCTGGAAGGATGTCGTCCCACTCTGCGTTCCCTATACGTGGTCTCCACTCCAGAACATACTACTCCATCGGTCATCGGTTCTGCGACATACGTGTCCGGCCTATTGCCACTTCCAACTTAACAATTTAGAAAGCTGTCGGAAATATTGGTTTAAACGTATAAAGGACGTAATTACTAACTAATAAGACTAACCTTTAAGAGACAAGTTTATAAGTATTTTATGGAGCCAAAATAAGAACTCTACATAAAATGAAACATATACATACTTTTTTTTTTGTTTTATAACATGTTAAAAGTTACTTTTTGTCAGTATTGTGTAGTTGTTTTTATTTAATGTATCGCATTTATTATATTGTGTAGTTTTATTTTATTTTTATTAGCATTTAATTATTATATAGTATTTGTCTGAACTGCCTCCGTGGTCTAGCGGTTAAGTCCGTGGATTTAGACTCGGAGGTACCGGGTTCGATTCCTGGTCGGGACACAAAAATATTTATTAATGTAAATAATTACATTTTATTAATATTTAATTTATTTGTGATATTTCTCGAGTTTGGTACGCTGGAGACATCGACGAGCTTGCCACTTATCATGATTGACCTATAGTAAAGTTGGCAAAATTGTGAATCCGCTTATTTATAAACGTGGTTTTTGATCACCCCGAAAGGGAAACGGTCGTGATGATACTTTACTTTTTTATATAGTATTTGTAAGTAGGTATCTATAGTATTTCTTAGAATTAGGATAGTAAATAATGTGCATATTTCAATTATTTTTATTTTTTGTTAACAGGCAGAGAATGTCTAACCACATTACTCGTATGTTGGCCCTTTGTACTTTATGTGCAATAAGGTTTTTTATTTAAAAAAATATAATAATTACATTTAGTAAATTGTAGTTGATTAAATAAACCGCTTATTTAAGAGATTGGGTCAAAACATGAAACATACATAGTTGGTTATTTAATGTAGAAGTCATAGAAAACGATATGGAGTGCTAACCCAAATTCCTAGCAAAGAAAGATAGCTCATATAACTACATTAACATTTCATGTGTTATTCATGCATTACCAAATACTCATGAATACAGAACACAATAATACATCATCAGGACTGTGTTACGACATCACAACTGATAATAATATGTTTGTGGAAAAAATAATATAAAGACGACAAAATAAACTATAACTCTTAGTTTTAATACTATTTATAAATAAATTGATCCAAGGCTCATTGACGTCTCTGTTGACAATAGGGCTGGCAGTTTTTTCTCCCAAAAATTAAGTATCATCATTCAAAGGGGAAATGCTGCTAGTGTATTGGGCACCATGCCACAAGACAGCGATTTGGAGGAGCTATTTTTTTGTAAGTATTTAATTTATATTTTCCATTTTTGTTGTAATATAGTTTATTTAATATTGTAATTCTTTTATATTGTTTTTATACTTAATTGAACAATTCTAATAACAAACACACAACCCTCTCACTGATTTTTATGATAGCATACTGGTTTATGGGTTCACATTTACCCAAATTTACTTTAGGCCCAGTGTGACAAAGTCGAAAAGTATTACAAATTAATTATATAAATTATTGTGTCCCGTAACGTAGTAACTCACACCCGTATTTTAGGACCTCAACCATTCCAGCTGTCAAACGTGTTTAAAGATAATTCTAGTAAGATAAATATTTTATGGCATCATTGAAAATGTCATGTAAGGTTCCAGTATTCTAAATATTTATTTAGACAAAAATAATTCTTACATGCTTTTGACATCCATAAGACTGTCTCTTCGACCGCCTCCGTGGTCTAGTGGTAACAAACGTTGCCGTGAACGCGGGAGGTCGTGGGTTCGATTCCCACCGGTTGCAAGTTGTACATTGTATAATTTGTCTCAGTCTGGGTGTTTATATGTATAATATGTATATATTTACAAAAAAAAAAAGAAGTATAATATGTAGTTTATCAACCATCTAGTTTCCGTAACACAAGCCTCGTAGCTTACCACGGAAATTAGATGGCGCTGTGTGACCTGTCTTCAAAATGTATCAATTCAATGTATCAATTCTTTCATATTATAATTATTGTTCATGTGTCACAATTTAAAAAAAAATAAGATGAATTCTGATTTAAATGAATTTGACAATTTGTTTTATTTAATAGTGAAAAAAAAAAGTTTTTAAACTAGTTATTAATAACGCAATACGAGTACGTCGCGATGTATCTGAGTTTCATACCTTGAGCGTAATGACGTGCCGACACGTTAAGTTGCTGGCTCGAAGGAATATTAAAGTGGAAAGAGCCGTTAAGGATATGTCTAAGAAGTATTAGGTGGTCTTTCTAAATGTCAAATATCAATAATAGGATCGTTATTAATTTGAGCAATCGTCAACCAGTTATACAAATTACAAACCGCCGCCTCCGCCACCCGGTTTCCGGCACTAGCACAGTGCCTGGCGACGTGTCGATGTTTGCCCCCACTCCCTTCTCGTATGCGGTTAATTGCCAAAACAATTAAACCATTTATCAACAATACGAATTTTAAGTGTCCGATTTCAGAGGATGTCGCAGCCGCGCCCTCGTGCCCCTAATTATTTTAAACCACAACACAGTTAGTCATATCTTATGTTATCCAGTGTACCAACAATAAAATAGTCGAATAATCGTACATAGGTATAGATATCTAGTCGTAAATCATAAATAGTTGTCATAATTTACATGCTTATTGTTTTCCATAACAATTATTATAACATTAAATATTCGGTTTGCGCCGAATTGAGTAATAAATACAGTTTAGCTGCCAGAACGGCAACGAGGGAATTAATTTCCTACGTTATACGTAATGTACGAGTTCTAACAAACTTTTTTACAATACAAAAGCACAAATAATGTAAAATGTGTAAATATTTTATTGCGACGGCATCACCACAAATCCACATATTTTGTATTTAAAGTTACTTGGTTATTTTAACTCAATAAAAAGTTAAAGCTTGTAACTTTTAACCCCAACAATTAATTGGGCACAGCCAGTGGCATGCACAGTGTAGCTAGAAATGATTCAACTTAATTACCTGGGTGTTTTCAGTTTAGTTTAGTGAAGAATAATATACGTTTTTTTTTTTCACTATAACCCCTTGTTGTGGCTTGGTATCATCCTCTTCTTTTGATTCCTTCCACAACCATAATCCATAATCAAACTCACTATTTAAATAAACGCGGGAACGTAAGCTACAACGGTAAATTCATATGGTGTATGCCTACGCCCTCTGGTAATAACGGGTGGAGTTAGAAGAGAGTTCGGTTTCGTCGCCCGTGCAAACGACACCGTTATAATCAAATATTAAAACATTTAACTAAATACTTTATTAAGCAATTTAAAGGACAATATGAACATTGAGCCGTAGTTTGGTGTAACAATCGATCTAGTGATAAATTATTGTGCCGTGAAATCGTGACCTGGACTGCTGCCACGCGGTGTGAGTATCCTGTCTTTCCTATACTTTGTCCTGGTGTTTTCTTCCAGCTGAGTTTAGCAGGTTTAAGTATCCCCTAGCTTGGATGCTGGCCCTGGAGAAGTATATATGCGACACAAAACCATAAAGTAACTACAAATCAAAAACTATTTCTAAATTTCTCCCACGAACACACAACACCCCTTGAATACAGCACTGTTGGAGATGGGCCTTCCAGAACATATATCCCGAGAGCCTACACTCGCCACGGTGGCTAGACGGGTTGGCGAGGATCTAATTAAATTTTTTAATTATTATTTATTAACGATTCCACAAGTTGGTATTAGTGGAACCGGGACCGACGGCTTTACGTGCTTTCCGAGGCACGGGAACGATGGTGTTGTAAATCTATGATAAATGTACGTAAGAAAAGTGTATTTCTCATTGGTACATGCCGGGAGGGTTTAAACCGATCTTAGGAGGATTTTAAGGAAAGCTTTCTTACAACTGAGCCACCACCGCCCTTTTTCCGAGATTTTTTTTATAATATCCGCGACTATCGTCGTATATATCAACATATAGCGACCCGGCCGTTGCATAAGAGTAATATAATTGTCAGAAAAAAAACCTCCAGGTGGCCTTAGGGTCATATAAAGTCATATTTAGATTTTGACGTTTAATGGAGAATATACATTCATAAATTAAAAGGATCAGTTCTGTCAAATTTTATCTATATCAGTTCACTAATGTATGCGTAAAAGCGAACTAAACATACAAACATATATATAGCTGTAGGATCTTATGGCGTGGTCAGATTTTGTCATAATAGCATGCCCGTCCGATCTATGAGACATTTTTCCCAAATTTCATTAAAATCGATTTAGTTATATATGCGTAAAGAAGAACTAAACAGACAGACACATATATATATATATATATGTAAGGTCTCATGGCGTCGTCAGATGATGGTGCCATAATTATGTCCATCCCTGGGTTCCATGGAATTTTTGTGCCAAATTTTTTACTAAATCGGTCTAGTAATAGACACAAACATACATACATACAGACACACAGAGAAAACTTCTCTCATATTTATAATATCAGTATAGATGTATGCCTGAGTTGCTCTTTACTTATTTATTTTATTTTAAATACTTTATTGCACTAAAATTGTATATACATAGGCGGGCTTAATGGCCAGGGATTTTCTAACAACCAACCGTAAGATGACCTTACACAATTTTTACTCAAATGTTTAGAAGAAAAAGGATAAACGAAACAAGAAAAGGACTTATTCACGTAATTTTTATCGTAGCAGGCTATTGCAAAAGCATGTCTTTTTGCCTCTATAAACCCGCGCCTGGGCACAGCCATTTACAGGTTAATAAAAGAGCGAAAACATACCCCCGTGTTTTATTGTCGACGGCGAAACATATGGTGCCTCTTTAATAGTTCCGTACTATTTGTCCATGTAGCACGAGAACTATACTCTTTAATACACTTGTAACAAGCTTGTTAAACTAGAAAGTATTTTAAGCATCTGCGTGAAAAATGTTTTTTTTTACAATTATAATATTGATTTGAGATTTTCAGAGATTTAGTACTAGAACTGATTTGGGTTACGAGGCGAGACTAGCCAAATTATGCAGACATATGGAGGAACAATACAAGTATGTGTTTTAGGCAATGAGTTCAAATATAAGATAAAACGGGCACTAGTGCTATTTAAAAAAAAAATAGTTTCTTAAAAACCATGTCTACTTTATGTGTTCTTAGGTTAATAATTGTGTGAAATGAAATGAAATATTTATTTGTGATTGTATGGTTACAAATTAAAGATGAACAATATATTTTTCACTACAACAATCTACTTTAAGAGGCGTACAAATATTAATTTGATTGACTACGGCTAAAACAATCAATTTATTTACACACATTAATGCTATATAGGTTTATTACATATGTTAATCTTATATAATATAAATAAATGTCGAAATAAAATAAATCAATAAAATGTTCTACGTCATTCGCTTATAATTATTATATTCGGTCAATGAATAAAAACTATTTCCAACAACCAGCGATGTCGTTTTCCACGGAATAATTTATTTGGCAATTATTTTATGCTTATGCAACTATTTTTTGCTTATGTGCAACTATAATAGCGCCATCTATGATCGAATAGCGGTACTCATTTTAAAAGACTTGTTATTTAAAGAAAGTATACTTCTAGTATGTATATATTTGTGTGGTGTCGATCTCTCAGAGATGTTGCTCAACAAGATGGAGCGGTTACTAAATACATGTATCCGGTTCATCTTTTGCTTACGCAAATATGATCACATCTCTGAGTTTCGGAATAAGTTGAGGTGGCTACCAATTCGTTGTCGCAGGAACCTTAGAATCCTCTGCTTACTCTTTTCTATACTCAACGAGCCTGCGACACCGAAATACCTTAAGTACAAATTTGCCTATCTCTCGTCACTTCATGAAAGATCCCTCCGTTCGTCCCACAATTCTGTTCTATCTATTCCTTCTCATCACTCTAGTTTTCAGGCTAACTCATTTGCAGTAGTGGCAGCAAATTTGTGGAACGACTTGCCAGTTGAAATTCGCCAAGCTCCCAACAAAACACTATTTAAAAAGATGGTTTACTCTCATTTCTTAAAGAGCTCCTTATAGCGTATGTAAGTAAATGTTGTATGTAGTGTATATCTATGTATGTATATAGTTTGTAGTATATGTATTTTTATTTAATATTTGAATGTATGTGTATTTGTAGTTATATATATATTGTATATATAAGAACGATTTAATTTATTATGTAAATGTTTCATATAGCCAGTTGCACCTACCTTTCAACGTTAATGCTCTGTATTGTCCCAAAGGTTGGCTGCTAGAGAATGCCTAGCGGCATTAAGCCCGCCTCTTGTACATAGTGCAATAAAGTTTTAAATAAATAAATAAAATATTTATAAACATTATAAAATAGACTGACACGAGGTTATCTTGTTACATTGTTTGACGCATATGTCCGAGTGACGAGTACGAGTAAAACAATCTAGTTTGTGCAACTATAATAGCGCCATCTATGTCCGAATAGCGGTACTAGTTTTTAATCACTTGTTATTTAAAGAAAGTATACTTCTAGAATGTATATATTTATAAACATTAGACAATAAACTGACACGAGGTTATCTTGTTACATTCTTTTACGTATATTGTCCGTTAAACAACAAAATGATCAATTTAAAATTGCACGTCGAATATGTCCATAACCGACAATGACTTACACTAATTTATTCTATACCGATTGGCCTAGTTATGATTCTAATACTGTTTGCCTTCTGTTGCCCTTTCTTGTTATATAATTCAATTAATTTAGAGGAATCATTGATGACGAGTACGAGTAAAACAATCTAGTTTGTGCAACTATAATAGCGCCATCTATGTCCGAATAGCGGTACTAGTTTTTAATCACTTGTTATTTAAAGAAAGTATACTTCTGGAATGTATATATTTATAAACATTAGAAAATAAACTGACACGAGGTTATCTTGTTACATTGTTACCATAACCGACAATGACTTACACTAATTTATTCTATACCGCCTAGTTATGATTTTTATACAGTTTCCCTTATCTTGCCCTGTCTTGTTATATAATTCAATTAATTTAGAGGAATCATTGATGACGAGTATGTGTAAAACAATCTAGTTTATTTATTGTTCTTTGTTAACCTTAACTATAAAAACTGTGTTAATTTCCAATAGCGTGATATTTCAATGTCCCTTCCGATCGGATGGGTGCTTAATGTTCTATAACTTTCATCATTTGTAATACTGACACAGCTATATATAAATGATAATAATAAATACCTATTATCATCCGATGAAATTCGATAAATGGACACAATTATTTTCTCTCGCAAAGTTGTCGATATTCGTAGTAAACATTAATAATATCAATTTGATTAACACAGAAGTATAATTAAATTATAGTTCCCAAAGGTTGCATCAATACTCGTATTAATGGGAACATTGAACTAACAAAATGCATATTAAAATAACCTATTAGTCAAAGCTATTAGTCAATGAAGGATCAGGACTAAACAGTTTTTGTAACTTTAGTTTATTATATTATTAAAAATAATTAATAATATTAGAAAAAAACAAAACTAATAGTACCTACTAGGTAAGGTACTAGGTAAGACAATACCACCATTGCCGAGCCTCAGAGAGCCTTCAGTCCCGGTTCAAATAATAACAAATGCAACTCGTACCAACACATGGCAAGAGTAGGTTAAAATTCTGCAGAAATAAGTTCTGAACGGCACATATTAAGCGAAGGAGATCTAAGACTCTGCGTTTTAAGGGTTTAGCCCTTAGTAGGTAGTCAATATTTAGTCTTTATAACTTTGTGCGTCAGGTCGCTCGAACAGTAATCATTTTGTTGTCCACACTTAACGACGCGGGCAATAAACGAAATCTATTCGGGTCAGTTGTTGTGAAAATGTTGGTATAAATGAAATAACAACAGTTCTCGCCGTTGATTGCAGCTATAATTCACGCAGAAAAGCTGCTGTCATTGTATCCGAACCGGGACTTATGCCGGCACGGATCGACACCACACTATTTTGTGAACTACCCTATTCATTGCATTGTAATGTTTATTGGGGCTGTTGACGCGTGTTATCTTATACCATCAATTTTATACTTGATGCGATATCTCCTAATACAACATCAATGTCTTAGATTATTAAAAATAAATAGATTCAATGTCAAATGCTTTTTAAGCGTCCCTAACATTTGATGCAACCTGTTAACTCACACGTGTTTCAATAAAATTGGCTACAAGTTGGCCACTTTTAGCAGGGATGTCCAAATATTGACTCGTGTTCAACACTTTAAATTGTAGGTATGTAGTATGAAAAATATTCGCCAAAATGAAATTATTACACCGGTAAAACTGGCAGCCATAGGAATCTCAAACAAGTGTCCTAGGGTATAGATCACAATTTATAGTCGACTGAAATTAAATTGATTGAACGATCCAATAGCACAACACGGGTGATGTATTAATACTTTTATTGGTTTACAAATTAAAGATGATTTCTGCTTGTACCAGTGTCGGGGTGCAACGGCTCGTGTGAAAATTGTTTCGCTTGTTTTAACAATAAAACTGGTGTAACGTCGTCTGCTCGTTTTGAATAACATTTTTTAACGTGTCAGCTAATCTAGACAAATATTAATAAAAGTGTTGTGAAACAAATTAAAAAGTTTGGTTATTCGAAAATATCGATACTGTACTCGTGAGTAGTATCGGGTAAAAAGTATCGAGTACGGGAGCATTGGTATCGAAAGGAAAAGCATCGTGGAAATATGCGATGCGTTGTCGCAACGCACCATACCTGCAGCGCGATTAAGCACTGTTTGCAGTCGGTGTTCATACATCAAATCAAGGAACATAACACAAGAAGAAGCGTAAATTCATACAAAAGAAGTGTTCCAGTTTTAGACACGTATGTAGTGTTTGTCCATACGTATTAAACGCTGTGACTCTTAAGACCTATGCGAGTGTAAGCTTGTGCAGTTTATGAAAGTGCAATAGATGCCTTTGCGCTGGTACAAGGTATCGTATTAAAAGTATCGATCGATACATATAATATTATAATTATTCCTTTATATTCGAATAAAAAGTATTGATATCAGATGGAAAAGTACTCGATAGCGAAAAGTATCGATACTTTTTCAGTGTCTCTAAACTGTCACGAATCTACGTGTCCAAGGCAGACAGACGTGTATGGCACTCATCGCCCCTCACGTCAGTTGAGGTGACGTACTTATATCCAGTGTCTGGAATAAAAAAAGTTCAAGTAAAATGAGTTAACACCCAGTTTATATTTTTCAAGAAAGTATAAATTCAGTTAATTATTCAATTTATAGTTAGATAAATCCTTCATTGCATTGACATGTAAATAGGCGTACTCAATGTCTAGTGACATTTTCTAACGGCGATATTGGGTGCATTAAATCACTAATTTAAAATGAGAATAAAAATCTTTAATTATTATGTAGTTTTAAAATGCTGTACTTTTCGGCTGGTTTATCTTAAGCAATTGACTATAATGGTAGAATCCATAATGCATCCTCAAGAAAATATTCTTGACTGGAAATCGAAGTCGGGAATAAACTAGGTCGATAGCGACAAATGAAACGAAGTCAAAGTTGTCAATAGATTGAATAATGAACAGTAAAAAACCCATTCAGCTACCCAGATTATTTCAATGTTAGTGAATTTAAAGAGGAGACAGAAGAACGATTCAATTTTTACATTCTCTTTATTTTTCATTATTGCCATCATACATCCCACTTCGCTTTATATTCACATTTCGCACTCACAGTTTTGTAGTATATCTTTTACGTCAATCTTTCTCTGCTTATTTTTTCATTTATTCCAAATGGACAATGCAGCCTTCGCCTGCGAAAAATGTACAACGTTAGTCGGTGCAGTGTTTCCATTATTCACAAAAAATAGATACAAAACCCAAATCTGCATTAGGATTCAATTATGAAACTTTATAAACATGTCAACCTCATACGTCGCTTAATAACTCACTTGTGACGGACAGACTTTAGTACCTACAATATAACTCAATCTCGTAATCAGAAAATCATGAAGTCTCGGTAAAAATATTTTGACAATATTAGTAGCTTTAAATCTAAAAAGCTGCAGTTTAATGTCAGAATTTTTTACATATAAATGGGAATTCGGCCCACACACTGGCTAGACCAGTTGTCGAGGGTCTGATCTCAATTTTAATGACAATTTATTAACTATTCCAAAAGTAGGTATTACTGGACCGGGACCGACGGCTTAGTATTCACCCTAAGGCACGGGAACGGCGGCAATGGTAATCTACGAGTATGTCAAATACTTGTTTTGGATTAGAAAGCATTTATGCAACTGAGCCACAACCACCCTTCGACAACATATACCGCGAGTAATTTTCAAAGGAGCAATTTTTTTTTTATATTTCAGGTGTCATTGGTAGAACCTCTTTTTGCAATAAAAAAGACATTTTTGTTCAAGATAAAAATCATGATCTGAAAAACAAAACACTGCTGTATGGCGAATAAGGCTGCGTCTGATAATTACGATTTCTATCGTGATAAATACCTAAAGGTTGGGGGAGTTATACGGCCGATTGCAGAAAGGAAAGAAACTTTTGACATGTTTAACGTATATATATACGTATATTTATATACTTCATAAAGCCTTAAATACCCAAAGTGACTACCAATCACGTGGAATATATCAAAATGTTGATCATAGATAATTTTAACAATACTTTCCGCAACCGACCCTTAGTGATATTTGTTAAAACCAGTTCTATGACCCATCGGTGGGTAGTCGCACCTCAGCCTCGGTCGGCGGCGGACGTCAACAATTTGTGTTTCGGTGACGTCACACCGTGTGTGCTCAATTTTTCGGTGCTGCAGCAGTGTCTGCTGAATAGCCACGCGAGTGTATTTATCGATCGGAACTTGGATTATTAGTTTTATGTGAAAAGAGTTTTAGCAGCATCAGAAGAGCTGGTATTCTTCTGGAACCCTGGGGTCGACTCCACTGAGACGTTGTCAGCTGCTGCTGGAAGAAGTAAGTGCTTCTGCCCCTTTCTTTGGACTTCACAGAGCTGGCTCGTCATCAAACCCCCCCAAACAATATACAGTCCACTCATCTACTACGGGTGAGGGAGTTGGAAATCTCTCCCCCAATATTATTAATTCACATAGCTCATAGCCAAGAGACGAAATAGAGACAGAAAGAATTACGTAAGTCAAAGTTCGCGCGATCGTCGACTTTTCGCTACCTACTTGATTAGGCTCAGTATGAATGGCGATATTTTTAGGAAATCTTCTCTGCACCGTAACTTAAGATTTTATTACTGAATAATTAAAATAAAATATACGTAGTTCTTTTTTTTATTGTAGATTATAATATAAAAACATACGCTTTTTAATAAATTCCACGCAGTATATGTTTTTGCTTCCCACGTAGGGCATTAAAAAACATTAATAATAATAAAATATAATAATAAATATTTCCAGACAGGTCACACAGCGCCATCTAATTTCCGTGGTAAGCTACGAGGCTTGTGTTACGGAAACTAGATGGTTGATAAACTACATATTATACTTCTTTTTTTTGTAAATATATACATATTATACATATAAACACCCAGACCGAGACAAAATTATACAATGTACAACTTGCCCCCGGTGGGAATCGAACCCACGACCTCCGAGTTCACGGTAACGTTTGTTACCACTAGACCACGGAGGCGGTCAAATAAAGTAGCTAATAATTATTTTTCTTATTAGGCCTCCAACACGAGGTTCGCTAATGCACGCAGTCTTTTGCAACCCTCGTCCAACCCCCACTAGCGTAATTTTTAGATCATCTGCTAATCTGACCGTCTCAGCCTAGTCTAGTACGTAACAACATAATAGTTTATTAATAATTCCAAACAATAAACTCTGAAACCGAACAGTGAATCTGTGAAGTATAAAATAATCTCTTAGAGCCCGAAATGAAACAGTGTTTCCATGTATTTTAAAATTTCAATTAGTTCAATAAATTTTAAGTAATAATTACAGCGTTCACACTTGTTACTATAATTAAATTTCGACAATGAAAGTACGTTGCCCGAACTTTAGCAGGGTTGTCTACATTTTTTTACACACCGAATAAATTAGTATTTAGTCATTGATTTATATTCATTATTACCGGAAACTAATGACTGACATCAGGCACTAACACTATGCCGGCTTGACTGGGCGTGACGGCAATCCAAGCCTGATCCCGAGATGTGTGGTTACACTTTACTGGGTTTATATGAACGGTTGATACTTCTCCGCCCCAGCAGACTGGGCAAATTACTATCATCAGTCCGCCATTTGCAATGATGTCAAATGCCAATTTTTATTTTCAATGAGAACTAATATTCTAAGCTTGCCATAGTGACATATATAAAAAAAAACCCCGCTTGAAACAAGACGGTAAATAATAATATAATATATTTAAAATGTAGTGTTTAGGTATTTATGTTATAGTATTTATTTTAATCTTGGTTTATGTTGGTGACGCAATAGAGATGACGGATTCATCTAGATCATCATGAACCAATATATATACGAATACATACATAGAATAGCATTTATTTACGAATACCTACGTATTGTAAATTTTCCTAAAAAAAATATAGGTACTCGAACTATTAAATAGGACTATTAAATATTAATAGCTAGCTGACCTGGCGAACTTCGTACCGCCTTACAATCATTGAATTTTTGTAAACCTGAGTTAGCACGTAGAAATCCACAATGCCAAATGATTTTACGCAATGCTAATCGCCGATTGGATCTTCTCAATAAACTCTACATAGAAGCCCTATGTGATGACTGGGCAGCTCCACTCTTCCAGGATTAGCGTCTCGGTTATGCTGGGAGAGGTCGATTAACAGTTGATCGGTAAATGGTTTGACTCTGCTTTATTTCTGTATTTGACGACAGTCAAGAGCAACGACTGAGTCACTATATATATAATAAGAGCGCTAGGAAGTTTTAGGCTCCGTCGGCATGCCCCACAAATCAGCGCTGATGCGCGCCACCTATCGGTAAACAATAGTACTATGTCAGAAATCTTCGCCGATGTTCACACAAAATATTTTCAAAGTTTTATCCCAATCGGTCAAGTAGTTTTGAAATGCATAGAGAACATACACACAGACATTCATCTTTATATATATAGATTAAAATTAAAATTTGTTTTAGCACGTCCCTACTCAAACAGTTATACATTGACAATACGGGTGCAATATTACAAAACCCATAAAACATTCGGCGGGGAGCAAGCGCTTACCCAATGATGACTGTCAACTGAAAAAAGCAATATAGAGAAAGCAATATAGTTAGAGTGTCCATAGAGAAAAAAATCTCCGGTTAAAATGAAAAAGGCACATTCAATAACCATTTTCAAATCCAATAACGCATAGGTTGACATATCGACTCACGTCAATTCAGAATGTTCACGTATAATTGTCATTACTTAAATGAATAGATTGGAAGTAAATCTAAACCTTAATATTCATACTAATATTATAAATGTGAAATAAGCTTTATTTTTCTGTATTTGTCTCTTCTTTATATTTATTTATTTATATAGTACACCCAGGCAGTACATACATATATTATCACACACATACCATTATATAACTTATCTATAAGGTGTCACAGCATTCACCAATAAAAAAGAATATATTAAATACTTACATATTAAATTAAATTAGAGATCAAATATATGAGGATTATATACGACATAAGCTATACTGCTAGAGTCTGGCTAATGAAAGAAGATTATCGAATTATTTTGAAACTTTCAAATGGCAACACAGACAGTGTACAATTTTTTATTCGCTGTTGTCAATATTTGATTTGAATTTGGTTTATCATTAATTTCTCATTTGCGTTGTAAAATATGAATAAAACTATTATAGTGGACTCCGAAAGATATTGTTTAACATGATGTCCCAATTCCAAGAAAATCAAAAAATAAAAGAAGCAATTCAATCAAAAACAAGATTGTTCACGTGTGGTGTTGAATTTCTTAGGTTAGTATTATTTATTATTTGGATATTTGCATCAAGTAATCTTCTCAGTGAAATCATTTCACTTTTGTTTCTATTTTCTCTCGGTTCCTCCTCAAAAAAATCCTTAAGCCTAAGAGCAACGCCCAGAAATACAGTCCATCAACCCTCCAGGAAACAAAACAAATCCGCGGACACCCTGGATATACTATCACTTTCATATACCTAATTTTAGAGAGAGAAAATAAATAGCTTGCTCGTTGGACCGGGTTGATAGTTTTCCACTAGCAGAAGTAGGAACATTAGACATAATTAAAATAATAACGTGTCTCAAATGCCTGTAATAAGTTTAAGTCGATTAAATATTTAGGCCTCAAAAGGTAACCTAAAGAATTTACATAAAAAACAATTACTTTTGACCAAGTATTTCTATACGAGCAAAGCTGGATTTAAAAGCTATTAATAATATAAATTAGTGACATGAACATTATTGTCAACTGTCTTTTCGAAAACAGAAAGCAATTTACAGGGTTGATTGCAATTCACCTACACATATTCAGGGATTAATTATTATCTACATCGAGTATAGGTGATGCACGATTTTCACTTAATATAGAACGTGCCTTTAATACATTATTCACATTAATGAAGCAATGTTAATGGTAACATATTGTTTTCCTCCGCCTTGCGTCGTTTTCAGCAATGCTGAGGGTCGTGACCCTCTCCTCGGATAACTTTGTCCCGGACGATGTTGCGCCATCCGGGTCTACTCACGGCGGCGTGCAGGGCCTCGTGGACTTGGGTGTGAAGTGTAGTGCGGATCTGGTCTGACCATCCACCCACCAGCCTTTCCATATTTCCAGAACTTTTACGGGCTATATGACCAAAATTCTTAAGGACTCGTTCCAGGCAGATGGAAGTGCCTGGTAGTGACTTTGAGCTCCTTGAGTATTGATAAGTTAGTTCTGCGCGCTGTCCACCGGATGCGCAACATACGCCTTCAGCACCACATTTCGATGGCGTCGGTTTCGGCAGCATACTATTCTTGTTTTGTTCCATTAGTATGTTTCTATTAATTATTGTTTTAGGTAAGTATTTTATTATAAAACTTGCAGACGGACTTATTGCCCGTAGACATTTTTTGACAGTCAAACAAATACAGGTGTAATTAGGGTGACAATAATAACAGAATAGGGTAGTTGACTATTATAAAAAACATGTGTTTTTTGTTTTATTGTAATATTTATATTTCGTTCAAAATCATTTAAATTTTAATAAAATAAATACATTATTTTAGATTTTAGAACGTTACCTTAAAAACATTGGTAAGCGTGAATGATGGTTCGACTTGAAAGCAAATTAAACTCGAACGACTTACAAAACGAAAAAAAGTGCGCTTACGACTAAAACTAATTTCTAAGTAATCCATGGATTCACCGTGCGGGTATCGGGTCCATCGTTTGTGGGAAAGAGAGATGAGAAAAATGGTGTCTCGGGCTTGCGACCGACAATAGGCTGGTTTACAGAGGAGGCCTCCTTTTTATTATATTACGCAACAAGACGCTCACCATCCACCATTCTGCTCCTCTCCCTACCTAACCAAATACTGTATTATTCCGTTAACGATGCCGTCTTGGAAGCTCGTTCGATGATAATTATACTGCAGACCAGCAGTGCAAAGTTTTTGCTGGACTTCCTCTCGCACTAACTTCCAATAAATATGAAAGACAAATTTGATTTAAATATGTAACATTTAAATCAAATTTCGTATTTGGATTACACACTAATAGAATTTTAGATTAGTTAAATTGTGCCAAATTATTATAGGACTGTTGTGTGTTATTGACAAACCTATAACTTTTATATATATTTCTTTTGGAAATATTAATGAATTATTTGACTCTACGGTGCTGCAGGAAAAACGACCAAGACCAATGAAAAGCGGCGCGTATCTACGAGGTTCGGAATTAAAAGCTAAAGTTCGTTACCGGTGAGTTTTGTGTCGAAATTGAAAGAAACTTGTTATCTCGTCGTTGCTATGATTCCAATTTCAAAAGCGTATCCGGTGCCTTGATTGGTTCTGTGAATCCATCAGAACGATCGCTGATCTCTATAGGCGACATGTAAAAGGACAGATAAGTGAAGGCGATAGATATTGATAGGCAAAGGATGAGTGCCGAGCGGCATTACCTGCCGCTTGCAAAAAAATGATTAAAATAATCCATTATTAGATATACGCGACGTGATTTGTAGTTAGCTTCTCACTTTGGTTATTTCAGCCAATAATACCTCATAGGCATACGTTAAACATGGCAAACTATAATCAGCCTTTCTGCAACCGACCGTATTCCACTGCTGCACATTTTCATACAAAGCAAAGCCAGTCAAAGTGTCTGTTAAGAGGAATCATTTAATTGTCTAAATAGTGGATACATTAATTTGTTAAAAGTTTTATAGTTAGATACATACGAACTTAGCTGAGCATAGACGAGCTTAAGTATGATTACAAATTTTATACGAATTAATAAAGTAGCAGTGTCCGTTCGTTTAAAAAAAAAATTAATTAAATTTAAAAAGATTAATTATAATTATTATGTTATTATTTAAAATTTCATAATTTCATGGTCCCATAGTTGGTCAGGCATGAAAGTGCCTTGTGTGGGTCCACTACTAATCACATTTAAAATTTTGATGCAGTATCCTTACTATTCGATAAATATTTGTTTGGAATAAGTGTAGATTGTATTTTGTAGGTATATTGGTAATTAAACATATTATTATTATTATTAACTTTATTGCACACAAATATACAAAGGCGTGACATAATGTCGGTTGACATCTCTACCTGCCAGACATTCGGGACAACGAGAACATTTATGTAAGGTAGAGTATATACACATCTTCACGCCAGATCCCTTGCGGGGTAGGCAGAGACAATTGAGCGCCACTTGACACGATCACGACATACCTCTTTCGCTTCATCGACGTTCATCAACCTCTTCATACATGCCCTTTTGTTACGAAGGCTTTTTAATGCACCTTCAGTCAGTGTTTTATTTATTTGATCGTGATATGTGAGTCTCGGTCTGCCAGGGCCTCTTTCACCCACAACTTTCGCATTATATATCTGGTTCGTCAATCTTTCTTTGCTCATTCTTTCAACATGCCCGAACCATCGTAGCATGCCTTTTCTTATTTTTGTCCCTATGCTTTCTTTTATACCAACCCTTTTCCGTATTTCGACGTTACGTATGCGGTCCGCCAATGTGACGCCGCATATCCGGCGCAGCGACCTCATTTCTACGGCATTAACCCTACTGTCATGCGTATTCTGACGTATCCACGACTCGCTTCCATACATCAGTATATCAATTAAAATTAAATGTATGAGTTGGCAAACCATTACCATTTTGTGCCATTTGCCGTAGAGACGATGAGCCCTTGGTCTGAGGACGCTAAATCTTTAATACGCGACATAAACGTTGCCATCCGAGCGTCAAAAGGTGATCCTCTGAGTAGGGAATATCTTATTCAGAGGATCAGTATTGCCATCCAACGAGGCAACGTCGCCGGAGTCCTCGGAACATTGGGTTCATCTTCTCCTGGATTCGATGACATGTAGATTATAATCAAGATATTTGTAAGTATTTAGTTTTTATATTAATTAGGTTTGTCTTTTAGTTTATTTAATTTAAGGTTTTGTTTAGTTTATTTTTAATTTTATTACTTTAATTATATTCAATCACTTAATGTATTAAAATATAAGTGTATAGAATATTAATTATAATAATTAATAAAATTACATACCAATGCATAATTAATATACATAATATTGCGCTCAAGTTATCAAAATGTAGCATTCAACGTAATTTACAACTTTAATAAATACTCGTTTAATATTATTTAAACAAAAATATATCCAGTCACGGTGGTGGCTCGGTGTGCGATGGTGGTTCGGTTGTAAGAACGCTTTTCTTAAAATCCTACAAGGGTCGGTTCAAACCCCATGTACCAATGAGAAATAAAATTTTCTTACGTACATTTATCATAGATTTACAACACCACCGTTCCCGTGCCTCGGAGAGCACGTTGAGCCGTCGGTCCCGGTTCCACTAATACCAACTTGTGGAATCGGTAATAAATTGTCATTTTTAATGACATTTGATCTTCGCCAAGCCGTCTCGCCAGCGTGGCGAGCATAGGTCAAATTCTCCAGATATATGTTCTGGAAGGCCCATCTCCAACAGTGGATGTCTAGGACGCTCTGTTCTAGGGGTTGTAATGATGATGATATCATCTTCGGTCTTACAGTCGGAGGTAATTAGTTTTAATTAAATATTTTTTAACAAAGATCAAATATAAGATAAATCGGACATTGGTTCTTATTTTCATTCAAAGTGTTTTGTTATTTTTAACCCCATCTACTTATTTTTTTTATATACAAAATATTTTTGCACAAATGTAAAAATAATTTATTATAAAATGTCCTTCTTGTCGAAGAAGAACATGTTTTAAACTTCCGTAGCATGCAAATCGGAATATTGTCTGTGAAACGACAAAATTAGTTTAAAAATGCACATCGAACACGAGCATAACCGTCAATGCACTGTCACAGACTAATTAATTCTGAGACGATCAACCTAGTTTTAATTCTCATACCATATACGAGTATTTAATGTCTTATATTACACCAACTTCGCTTTGGTTTTATAGTACTATAGCATGCAAAATATCATCCGGTGTGTTACAGATACAGATAACGTGTTTAATAAGTATGCAGCGTATACAAGTACAGTTAATATCGCGAGGCTCGACAAGGAAATGTGAATGTGAATAAATGATCAGGTACGACGCGTACCACTAAAATATGCAATAGTTTTGTGTAACTTGAACGCCTCCACCCAACCAAACTGTACTAAGTGGGGCTCGATATTTTATTAAATAAACTTTGTTATTACCACGACATTACTCAAGGAACCCAATAAAAGTTTTATTTGTTTTTTTATACCCGTGTAATGAAATAGAAGATTATCATGAATTCTAAATGAATAATCATTATTAATGACATAGATTTTTTTTATAAAACAAAATTGTAGTTTTTTTTTGTTATTCATTCTTTCATTCATTACAGCCCCTAGAACAAGCGTCCTAGACCTCCACTGCTGGAGATGGACCTTCCAGAACTGGAGAATTTGGCCTACACTCGCCACGCTGGCCAGACGGCTTGGCAAGGATATGATGTCAATTTTTTATGACAATTTATAAACGATTCCACAAGTTGGCATTAGTGAGACCGGGCTTAACGTGCCCTCCGAGGCACGGGAACGGTGGTGTTGTAAATCTATGACAAATGTACGTAAGAAAAGTGTATTTCTCATTGGTACATGCCGGGAGGGTTTGAACCGACTTTTGTAGGATTTAAGGTACGCGTTCTTACAACCGAGCCACCACCGCGCCTAGAACTTTTTTTGTTATATTTATTATAAATGGATAGGCTCGGTTGTAAAAACGTTTAAAGGTCGGTTCAAATTACCCCAGCATATACGAATGAGAAATACACTTTCTTACGTACATTTGTCACAGATTTACAACACTACCTTTCCCGCGCCATCGGACCCGGTTCCACTAATACCAAGTTGTGGGATTGGTAAAAGATTGTAATAAAAAATTGACATCAGATCCTCGCCCACCAGTCTGGCCAGCGTGGCTAGTGTATGCCGAATTCTCCAGATATATATTCTGTAAGGCCTATAGGCCAGCGGTGGAGGTCTAGGACGTTGCGTTCTAGGAGCTGTAATGATGAAATGGAAAGATGGAATCTACTATCCTACGGCTACGTCTATAATCTACGTCCCTAATACTATGCCGATTTTTATTATTATTATAAAGTATTGACTGTGACAAGTAATTTTAACGTGTCTATATAAATATACTGGTTTACAAGCTAAAATTATATTAAATATAGTTTACTAGTACACAACGCTGTCAATCCTTATTATATAATATAGCTTTTTTTTATTTACACATGATAGTAGCTAAAGAAGGAAAACTTTATTTCTCATAATACTATACCAAATATTTAAAATAATATAAATAAATATAAAATATGTACTTACAAATAATAAATAAAAATCAATAATAAATTAATAGCTAAATAGTAAAGTAACATCACGACCGTTTCCCTTTCGGGGTAGTCAGAAACCACGCTTATAAAGAAGCGGATTCACATTTAGCCAACTTTACTATAGGCTAATCATGACAAGTGGCACGCTTGTCGATGTCTCCAGCGTACCAAACTCGAGAATATCACAAATAAATTAAATATTATTTAATGTATTTATTTAGATTAATAAATATTTTTGTGTCCCGACCAGGAATCGAACCCGATACCTCCGAGTCTACTAAATTCACGGACTTAACCGCTAGGCCACGGAGGCAGTCAATAGCTAAATAAGCACACAATTAAAATAGCGACTCAACAAACAATTGAATTAACCCGGCGACAGCTACAACCTAGAGGCCCCAATATGCCATAGCATTATCATCATCCAAGCCCCTAGAACACAACCTTAGACCTCTACTGTTGGGCCTTCCAGAAATTTCCAGAGAATTGGACCTACATTCGCCACGCTAGCCAAATGGGTTGTTGAGGGTATAATGCCAATTTTTAATGACTATTAATTAACGTTTTCAAAAGTTGGTATTATTGGAACCGGGACCAACAGCTTAACGTACTCTCCGGGTACGGGTGGTGTTGCAAATCTATGAAAGAAAAGCGTATTTCTTATTGGTACATGTCGTGGTTTGAATCGACATTATTTTTGTATTTTTATGAAATAGTTCTTACAACCAAGCCACCACCACTATTAGCATAAATTATTGTGGATATTAAAAAATAATATTGTCAAAATTATATATTATTATATTTAACTATTAATTATAGCGAATTTCGTTTCGGGATCAGGCTCGAATTGCCGCCATGCCCAGTCAAGCCGGCATAGTGTTAGAGACTGATGTCAGTCATGAGTGTCTGATTCCAGTTACATTTATGGCCCTTGCGCTCCACTTACCATCAGGTGGGCGCAAGGTCACAAGTTGTGCTAGTATAAAATATTAATATTTAAAAAAAAACTATTGCAGAGATTCCTCCCTTCGCTTGTGGTCTAAAATGACGACCGCGCCTAGACCTCATGAAGAATGCATGCTTCGTCGACAGTCTCGTACTTTATAAAAAAAACAGGCTATACGCAAGTGAAAATTATGAATGTGCTCTTATGTCGCGACCCTGTATATGTAGGCGGTATGGAATCTTCTTGTTTACACAGTTAAAAATAGATTTTTGCTTCTAATAAATAATTTTGAGTAGTTCTAATTGAAATATACACGATGCTTCCGAATGGATAAAATTAGGCGTGCGGAGATTGTAGACCACTGATGATGACGAACAACAATGTTCGAAACGCTATAGGTATAGCGCAGAAATATAGCTTTCTACCAATAATGTAGGATTTGAAATCCGAGAAGACACGTTAACTATTCACTAGCCCAGCGCCAGTTCTCGCTTAGTTCCCACGGGATAAGTAGGTTGTTTCCGAACGTAGCCAAAACATATAAGACTACCTACTTTTATTTCGTTTAGGTTGTTTATGGAATTTAGAAAAAATAGTTGCAAGAAAATTTATTATTTATTTTAAATATAAATAAATTGATCATAATTATTCGAAGTTAATATACATTATATATAAATTAAAAGCTACCTAAATAATAAAATTAAAAATTAGGTGAACTATAAATAAAAAATGGCAACATTTCCTCTCTGTATAGCGAGGCTAATACGTGAGGAGAAATAATTGCCAGCCTTCCTGTCTCCAGACCTTTCTTTTAGCCGCTTTGACAACTCCTTGGCCAGCACCTCACTTATGGTCTCCATGGGCCCATCGTCTCGACCCTAAACGGCGTAAATTCTAACCGGTACCAAGGTTGGCGTATTTGCGCAATTTGAGGTTCTCCGCATAACGCCGCTCTCGATTTTTTTGGAATGCGTGCCACCACCCAATTCAAACATAAAACAACTAATAAATAAAACCACAATTAAATATTTGTATTATTACTTATGGTAAAAATAAATATAGAAAATAGTAAATAACAATGTAACTTTATAATATAGGTTCCACGCTCAATGGGCCTGCCACCCGATGGTGAAGCCATTGATTGCTAAGTTTTCTTCTATCCGTCGTCATGATTCATTGTATTCTACAAGTTATACTACGATGAGTATTCTGAAGTGCTTACCTCTACCACTTCTTCTCTATTCCGAACCACAATTAACCAAACTACACGCACACAATATGCAGCCCCAAACCATAAATTATAAATTTGGAGACTCTTAGATCTGTCGCACGCTGAAGTTGAGGAATACCCATTCCTATAACCTGGAGTCCTTCAAGCGTAGTGTGAAAAACCATCTTGAAATGCTTCGAATTCTTGAACCTTTCGTACCGCTTACCATGAGATGGAGGCAATGTCACATGGCGTGTTCAGTATAAAAAATAAACAAACCACAAGTTTATATTACACGAGTAGATTATATTCGTAGTCTGTGGCAAAATTTAATCACGTCCATGTAACATAACTGGGCCATGACAATCGATTGATGGATGCGTAAATGCGTACCTAATGAGAGGAGCGCATCAAATGACCACAAATGGAGAATGAAGTCACCCCACACGGAGGGCGCGTCGAGTAGCTCCCGGTATTATCTTAGAGAATGCTGGCCCGTAAATTTTGCATGAGCGCCGTGCGAGCGAGACCCGAAGCGGGACGTCCTCAGGATCTACATTTAAAGCGCATTGTAAGCAAACGCATTATTAATGTATCAGTTTTAGTTGTCGGAGCAAGCAGCGGAGTCGCGCCCGGCCCGACGAGCCGCCCGGCTATCCATGTATCATGCATACACCATTCATATTTGATTCCTTTTAATTCCAAGCGTCTTTCCCAAGTGTTTGTTATATAGATAGTATAATAAATTTTGTTTAATAGTTCATTGTATGCTGTAAATATTTAATATACAACTACATGCGATTTGAATGACGAAACATATTTTTTTAATTAGATATTTAAATTAGAAAAAAAGGAGATAGCGTTATAAATAAATAAAAATAAAAATATTTATGATAACATGAAAATATAAAGTAAAGTATGATTACGACCGTATACCTTTCGGGGTTGTCGTTGTAAAGTTGTTGTTGTTGTAAAGAAGTGGATTTACATTTAGCCAACTTTACTATAAACCCGTCATGACAAGTGGCAAGCATGTCGATGTCTCTATCGTACAAAACTCGAGAAATATCATAAATAAATTGAATGAATTATTGGCTCCAGGAGTCGAACTCGATACCTCCGCATCTTAATCAGTTACTCTAAATATCTAATAAAATAAGTCATTTTCTTGGTGAGTACTTTTTATGGAATCTGGCTCACATATTGTTAATATCTGTTGTTAAATGCTTACTATAGCCATGATCTCAGTTTGTATTCCAAATGTTAAATAAATATATAAAAAGACAAATAAAGTTTTTCTAAACATATTATAAGTAATAAATTTGTTTTCTTTAAAAATATAAAGTAAAGTATTAGTGATAGAAGTTTAGGGAAACTATTCTGAATAGAGCTGAAAATGTATTATGATTGGCTAATCTTCTATTAAGTGACAAAAGATGTTGTAAGAGATATATATGAATTAGGTAAAGAAAAAATAAAAGAAATAAACATTTAGAAGCAAACACGCGAGTCGCACCATCAAAGCCGCTTTACAAAGCCTCGCACTCCACAATTTTCTCAAAAAAACCACCGCGCGCGCGAACTAAGCGCCCCCGAGTGCAATTGAAATGACTCGACCCGAACGTACATAAGTTATTAAAAAAAGTGCGCCTTTGCTGTAGGTTTTAATAAAAATAGGCGTCGCGAGCTACCCTGCCTTTGTGCGAACATCACAGAGCCGTAGTTTCATACCCTTACGAGTCACCTATGTTGATATCTCAGTTTCGATAAGACGTCACTACTTCGGTCACATTTTATCTTTCTCTTTTTTGTATTTTTTGTACGGAATAACAAAAGCTGTTTTTGTCACTACGATTTAAAATTTGACGACAAGCAACTACAATTCGCCCGCTACTGATTTGTTTTTTTTTCACCTTTGAACCAAAATAAGTTTTTTTAGAAACATTACTGAGAAATTTTATAGTTAAAAGTTTAATATTTATATACGAGTGCATGTAAAAAGTTATTGGGCGTCAAAAATCTGGTTCAAAAGTACGTAACATAGGAATCACTACGAGTATTAGTAAAGTGTAACTTCTTGATGACATTAATAATCACATCGTTAGAAAATAACTTTGAATTATAATAATAATAAATGTTTTTTTTCAGGAAAAAAACAATTGAACAAAAAACCCATAAACAGAAAACCCTTCAAACTAAAATATATAGAATATAACTATACGGATAGTCTCTAGAGGACATTTTTTATTTATAGTTTAGTTTATTTTTAATTTTATTATTTAGGTAGCTTTTAATTTATATTTAATGTATACTATACGGATGTGTTCAAAATTGTGGTTTATATGTTAAAAAGATTCAAACCTACTGTAGTATCCATGTTTTATTAGGCGGTCTCTTGTTGTTAATCATCCTGTATATGTCTATATCCACTGCTGGATATAGACCTCCCCCAAGGTTCGCCACTTCACACGATCTCCTGCCACCCTCATCGAACCCCCACCAGCGACCTTCTTCAGGACATCCGTCCGTCTAGCGGGGGGTCGTCCCACTCTGCGTCTTCCTTTGAAGGCTATATCGGTAACTTTGGTTCTCCGACGGAACTCCTCGTATTGGACTTTATCCATCAGAGAAATACCGAGCATAGCTCTCCATAGTCCTCTGAGCAACCTCAAATTTGTGGACTAGACCTCTGTCAGTATCCACGTTTCTGCTCTGTATAACAGCACTAAAAGAACGCACTGCTTAAAAACTGTCGTCTTCAAACACTGGGGTATGTTTGATAAAAAGATGTGGCGCGGCTTCCCGAATGCCACCTATCCTAGCTGAATGCGTCTGTCGGCTTCTTTGCAGTTGGCAATGCCTAATTGCATAGTCTGTCCAAGGTAGACACACAACTTCGAGAATAGCAATACCCACGTTTTTTTGTTGTTAATAGTACCTACCTTAAATAAATAATTAAAAAATAAAATATAAATGTACGAATGAGTCTTAACCAGACTACACTACAACTACCGTGTGTTCATATTATTTTAGTCGAAGTAATATTCATTGGGTACGGAAAACATCTTCTGAGGAAGGCTAATAACTTTATATTAGCACCACAAAGTACTGGATTGTTCAAGATAATATTTTTTTTAAAATGTTTTCTACCTACCGCACCCGAGTGAAAAAAAAATGTCTGCAATATAGACTAAGCCTATAGTTAAGGGATACATTTTACATTAAAATAAAAAAAATTAGCGACGATTAAGTAGACCAGAAAACTGTTTAGGCGGGCGGATCGAAATAAACGCGCAACTTTAAAAGGTTTATTAAAAAGTTATTTAAAACTTTACTTTAAGTTATAAAAGGTAATTCAACCTGTATTCGCGTGCTTTATGCAGTTCATATTAAAATAAGAAAATATAGGGGAATATACTTTATAATTATAAAGGGGAATATAATTTATTGCACGCAAAATATATAATAATGTACATAGGCGAGCATAATACCGTATGGTATTCTCTACCAGCTAACCTTTGGGAGAGTGAGAAATTATTATAATGGGTGCAGAGTACGAAATAAAAAATAAAAATAGTTAAAATCAATCATAAATATACCATAGTAAGTATAAATAACATAACAATATATAAATATGTCATACGATATAATAAATATTAATTAGGTTTATTTTTAATAATAGTAATTTATGTTTTAAGATGTAAGTTTTTAGTACAATTAATTTGTTTTTTTTTAAAATCATTGTACCTTACTTCCTTCGAATAAAAATGTATAATACTTAAATGAAATAAATACTAATATAATAATTATCTATGTCAAAATGTGGAAATTTGATGTCATTTTGTTTTTTGAGAAAGTATGTAATTAATAAATGTTTGAATATATTTAAAGACGGAGCCTGTCTAATAGACAAATATAGCCTGTTCCATTGGCGGGTTGCAGAAACAATATGAAAATCTGAATATCTGCTGAAAGAGTGAAGAGGAATTGAGAGTTGATTGTTGTGAGTAGAGCGAAGGGAGCGGGAGTGCGAGTCACGCAGGTACTCGAAACTTTAAGTATTTATTTATACTAGCATGACATGTGACCTTGCCCCCACCTGATGGTAAATGGCGAGCGAAGTCCATGAATATTAGCAACTAGAATTAGACACTCATGGCTGACATCAGTCCCTAACTATGCCGGCTTGACTGGGCATGACGGCAATTGGAGTATGATCCCGAAACGTGTGGTTACACTTTACTGGATTTATCAGCACGGTGGATACATCCCGCCCTGGCAGACTGAGCAAATTACCACCATCAGTCCACCTACCACCTATTCAAATATATTTATTAAACTAATTAAATAGCAATTCAGCGGGGAAGTGCAGCCAGCGTTCTTGCCATCATTCCACGCGGATGGGACTTATATCCTTATCCTTAGTATTAATATTTATTTTATATTTTGTAAATATTTTTTTCTTATACTAAAACAACATTAAATAGATAGATCTATAATGATAGCTATCCGGGAAAGTTACACTTATCTTTTGTTGGCGGCCTAGCTTTAAGATACCTAATCATAAATAAATTTAATATATTTTTTAAGTTAAACCCCAAAGTTATCTAAAATAAACGTGAATGTAAAGATTTATAAAAAAACTTTAATTAATTTTTGAGCGAGAGTGCGTTGGTAATTGAGAAATGAAATAGATATATGCTAATCGCAGTTGGAACGGCAAATAAGAGACGTTTTCATTTGCATGAAGAGCGGTAAAACATTTCCTCGTAATCTTAATGTTTGTTCACGATGTCACACAATTTGCACATTTTTTTCACCTCCCATATCTTAACACCAGCTTTATGAAAGAAACAACCTCGTTACCTATAAAAACAAAATGAAGCTTATCGCTCAGTGTTAAGGTTTAAAGTACAAAGCAAAATGTTTCCTCACATCACTTAAAATATTAATGAGTGCATCCGTAATAGATGAAACATACGTATGAAATTCAAATTTGTAGCGGGTCGGGAGCGAGATCCTGTACATATTTTAGTAGGCAACCGAGTGTGAATTTAAATCTTTTGTTAGCGTTTAGATTGTCAGGTCGGACACTGCAATAATGTTAGACAACGATGACTTTAAAGCCGCACCACCGGAAACTGCGATCGCTTGCGCATTCTCGGAATAATACTGACTGTTCTTTGATATAATTCACAACAAACAGAAATAACGTGAATCCCGTTAGGGGTAGGTGGGCAATGAATAATTCCCTAACTGTGAGCACCCGCATGCCCCCTTCGCACAAGGGCACCGCAGAAAAAGGTACAAAACTCAACCGAGTTTTATAGTCAGGAAAAAATAGGAGAGCCAAAAAGCCTATATATGTACGATGAATGCAAATAGTAGAAAAAACTACAATTCCGTTTGCATGAATAAGTGAGAGAAGTTTCATATAGAAAAATATGAACAAATAAAAGGAAAGGGTTAAGCGCACGGCTTAGGCAGTGCGCGGCCCGATTGAAACGACCGCCGCCGCCAGTTGCGGCTCGCCCCGTCAACGTCGCTACTGTCCTAATATCCCAAACCCATTCTCACATCCATCCATCTAGTCTACTCGATAACTAACTATAAATACAATATGTTTTTGTAGACGAATTAATAGATGCTATGTGGGGGTTTCTCGTGGCGTATTGCTTCGCTTTATTAAGGCAATAAATCCGAGTGTACGTTTAAGATTAGCACTGGAAACAATAGCAGTGTTTGAATGAAATAAAAGAAAAAGCAATCAATAACGGCTGCTGTTCTAAAAATATTACTTACTCGGTATAATTATAACACATGAAATCGACATGAGTCGAATAAATTCACGTACAGCTGCGGATCGGATATTATAAAAAAGCAAAAGTGCACATGAGTAACAACGGTTAATTAAAATTATGAGTTAAAGTTACAGAATGCTTTATACTCGTACCATTGTACATACTTATAGCCTGGCTTAATTCTTTTAACTTTTTTATTAGTTCAAATGTTTTTAGTTTTCGAAACTTTGTGATATAGCTACGAAGATTTAGTCACGGGGTTATCGAGTTCCAAACGTATTTTCGATGTTTCTATAATTTAGGGTAAGTAAGGTACACTTGATACATTGCGTAGCTTGATTGACACTTGTCATGATTTTAGGTGGATTTTGAAGCGTGAATTCTGACCCTCACAGAACGAATATCAAATGTTTTATTATTGGGTACCCACTTTTTTAAAATAACCTTGAAGGTTGCACATTATTAACTTTAATGTAGATTCAATTAACTGAGATACGGACTGAATTTGTATGCCCTTACTTTAGACTAATATGTTATTTTATTGAGAGAAACAAACAACTTTTCCTACTAAACCATATGACAAGTTGATTTTTTTAAATTACATTTTTGGCTTCTCCATACAAATAGACCATTTTAAGTTTAGCAGTTTGTATGGGGAAGCCAAAACAAAATGTCTGTTCAGACAACTCTTTCTTAAGAAATGTTTCTATCTAGAGTAAGAGCATACAAAATCACCCGGTATACTATTTTTTTTTTTAATCCGTTGTCGCAGGAACCTCAGAATCCTCTGCTCACTCTTTTCTAAACTCAACGAATAGAATAGCGCGGTGGTGGCTCGGTTGTAAGAATGCGTACCTTAAATCCTACAAAAGTCGGTTCAAATCCACCCGGCATGTACCAATGAACACCACCACCACCGTTCCCGTGCCTCGGAGAGCACGTTAAGCCGTCGGTCCCGGTTCTACTAATGCCAACTTGTGGAATCGTTAATAAATTGTCATAAAAAATGATATCATATCCTTGCCAAGCCGCCTGGCCAGCGTGGCGAGTGTAGGCCAAATTCTCCAGTTCTGGAAGGCCCATCTCCAGCAGTGGAGGTCTAGGACGCTGTTCTAGGGGCTTTTTTTTTATAATATGGCAATTGTGACAATTTGCCAGTCTCAAAGGGAAAGACGGGTTAAATAAATAGGACTTGAAAAATTTGGAACAGGATCAAAAGGTTAAGTACAAAAAAGGAGAATTACATAATTATATAAAATACATCATTATATACAAAAATAAGAGAATAAATAATGGATTATATATATATAGGATAGGTATATTTATATTTTAATATTATTATCTACAATAAATTAACCAATTATATTATATATAAATTTACTTCGTTTATTATGTACAAGTAGGGATGAAATATTAATAGGAAATGGAACTCGGTGTGAAATAAGAGAGGAGATGAACAAGGAACGGTCATATAAGGGACAAGAGAAAAATATATGATTCATATCCTCCACGTCCAATCCACATTCACACATGTCAAGTAAATGTTGTATGTAGTGTATATATCTATGTATGTATACAGTAAGTATTTTTTTTTATTTTTTCTTATTTAATATTTGAATGTATGTGTATTTGTAGTTGTATGTATTATTGTATATATAAGAACGATTTCATTTATTATGTAAATGTTTCATATTGCCAGTTGCACCTACCTTTCAACTTAAATGCTCTGTATTGTCCCAAAGGTTGGCTGCTAGAGAATGCCTAGCGGCATTAAGCCCGCCTCTTGTACATACAAACTTAAATAAAAAAAAATATCTTTATTTTAATTTAATTGTTGTATTAATATATTGTGTGCATTATTAAAGTCGTTAATATTTAAAAAGTACTCAGACTCTGTGTCTCTAGTCTATTTCTTTAAGTGCTACTGTTAAATTGTACATATAGTGAATTCCTTTTATTACTGACAGTTAGAAATCCCTAGCATAGCCGAGCTTACATGACAATTTCAACTTTAATAGCGGTAGAAATTGATAGTGCCCGTTCGTTAAAGAATTCATTTATATAACTCTGGTGTTTGAAAAAACAGCATTAATAAAATAGATCGGACGCTTTATAACAATGCTTATTATTATTATTTTTTTTTTTTTCCAGACAGTTCACACAGCGCCATCTAGTTTCCGTGGTAAGCTACGAGGCTTGTGTTACGGAAACTAGATGGTTGATAAACTACATATTATACTTTTTTTTTTTGTAAATATATACATATTATACATATAAACACCCAGACCGAGAACAATTATACAATGTACAACTTGCCCCCGGTGGGAATCGAACCCACGACCTCCCGAGTACACGGCAACGTTTGTTACCACTAGACCACGGAGGCGGTCATTATTCATTTATTCGGACGTGACGCTAAGAATATGGGCCAGCTGAGACGGTACGCTCTTGAACCGCAAAATCGAAAAGCACCCACGTCATTAAACTTTGCAAGAACGTCAGACACCTCTGAAGAATGCACTCTTAATAAGTCATCAGCTAAGTAGCGCCCCCCTACGAGGTGTCGGCCTAAAGCTAAAGCGCGAAGGGGAAGCGACTGAGGGGCCACGAGATTTTGTTGCACAGAATAAATGCTACAGTAACGACAATATTTTGCATACTGTTTTTATTTATTATTTTAGGCTATTAATATTCTGGTTTGAGAAAAATGTTCAACGTAAGATTTGCTTATAAAGCACTATATATGGTTCAGCCAAGTACCTCACAGATGCTCTCAATGTTCTACAGAGGCGAGCTGTTCGAATTGTGAACGATGCCACTATATCTGGAACTCTCGAATCCCTGCAGCTTCGCCGAGATGTGGCTTCTCTGAGCGTGTTCTACCGGCTATACTATGGTGAGTGCTCTGAAGAGCTCTATAACCTAATTCCTTCCTCTCCATTCCGCAACCGAACCACATGCCCTGTGCATGTGGTTCAGTTCAGAATATGCACCCACATACCGTAGTCACTATCCCATCGCGTACCTATAAATTTGGTGACTCATACATCTGTTGCACAATAAAGATGTGGAATGCTCTTCCAGCCTCTGTGTTTCCACTTTCCTATAACCTGGAGTCCTTCAAGCGAAGTGTGAAAAGGCATCTAGTCAAGCCGGCATAGTGTTAGGGACTGATGTCGGACATAAGGGTCTGATTCCAGTTGCTAACATTCATGGACCCTGCGCGCCACTTACCATCAGGTGGGCGCAGGGTCACAAGTCGTGCTAATAAAAAAAAATAAAAAAAAAGTTATTATTTAATCAAATAACATAGTAACAATCATATGAATACTACTAATCAAGTCACTAACAATCACAAACTAATATACTTTTATGCCAAGTCAATATAGTGGTATCGACTAAATATTAATGTATGTCTATTATATTATTGATGTCATGATCTTAAGGGTGATGGCACACGGTTAAAGTAGCATGCGCCTGTTGAGGCGTTACATGCATCGTTTATTATACCGCGTAAATAAGTGTTCGGAAATTACGGCGAGTTACTTGCGCAGGTTACTACAGGCTACCGCGACGCGACTGACCGACTTTTAGATTAAAAAAACAAAACTTATATAAAATAGTTTTTTTATAAAAAAACTTACAGATACTACAAGGCCAGTTAGAACCCGTGCAAAAGGCAATTCCGCTCCTACTTCTAGAGTTTACATAATGAAATATTAAATTCATATTGATATTGAACTGCCTCCGTGGTCTAGCGGTTAAATGCGTGGATTTAGACTCGGAGGTACCGGGTTCGATTCCTGGTCGGGACACAAAAATATTTATTAATGTAAATAAATACATTTAATTAATACGTATTTAAATTATTTATGATATTTCTCGAGTTTGGTACGCTGGTGACATCGACGAGCTTGCCACTTGTCATGATTGGCCTATAGTAAAGTTGGATAAATGTGAATCCGCTTATTTATAAGCGTGGTTTCTGACCACCCCGAAAGGGAAACGGTCGTGATGATACTTACTTTAATATTGATTTAAAAACTTGTAACTATGTAAAACTATAAAATTTAAAGAAAATGTTTAATAAATATATTATTATTACATAAATAGAGTAAATGAAATAACATATACATAAGATTCAACTCACAAAGCCTACAGAACTGCGTCTACGCTTAAACTAGCAAGACCAAACGAGCAAGTAACTTGTGCATACTGACGCAAGCCCGCGGTAGTAACTTTCTCTAGCAACATGTACCGCGTACTGTGCTTGTACAGCGAGTGAGCTGTGGAATACTGTCCGCGCTCGCACATCATGCAAGTAGTCCGCGCCAGTAACTTACAAGCGAGTAACCTGTGCAATACTTGCTCCACCCTAAAGACCAGTATGAAGTTGTAGTACACACATCAAAAAAGTCTAGGGATCAAGCATGTTTATGCGGATTTCTTGTGATTGAGATGTGGCTTTGTAATAAATTTATGATTTTATAAATTTATATGGATCCTTTTTGGTGCATTTCATAATTTAAAACAGGAACTGTCAATCAAATTCGAGTAAAAGATGAAAATCAGCTGTCAATATTTTCCCTATAAAAACATAAGACGCATTGAAGACATTATTAGTGCTACTGTTTCCCTACTACTGATTAAAACCAACGTTATTATGGAGCGGCGACGTCATTTAAGCAGGGAAGAAATGATCAGAGCCGTGGGAATGATAGAAGCTGGTTCCCGGCAACGTACTGTGGCTTTAGCTCTGAATACAAGTCAGAGTGTTATCAGTCGACTTTGGACACGTTACCGAACCACTGGTACCGTGGCTGAGCGCCATGGAGGACGGTATCGCTGCACCACACGGAGACAAGACCGATACATTCAAATCACAGCTCGAAGAACTCCAACAATAACCGCCATGATGTTAGCCGTGAGCCTTCATCGCTCTTCAGGGAACTTAATTAGCGACCAAACAGTCAGAAACCGCTTGCATGAAGTGAACCTTCATTCCCGAAGACCGCTACGGGTACCACCTATAGCAATGCACAATCGTAGGACTCGATATCAATGGGCTCTTGAACACAGAAATTGGACAGAAGAACAATGGCGTTTCGTGTGCTTTTCTGATGAGTCTCGTTTTGGTATGAGGCCGGATACAAGACGTATACGACACTGGAGAACCCCTGGACGCCAACAGCGATTAAAATCCTGCCAGGAAGTCCATCCTTATAGTGGTGGAACCATCATGGTATGGGCGGGTATTTCGATAGGCGGAAGAACTGAGTTGATGATTTGGATCAGAGGCAACCTCAACGCTCAAATTTATGCTGAGACGGTTGTATCAGACGTCATCGTTCCTCTACAAGTGCATATCGGTCCCTTATTTCAGTTAATGCATGATAATGCACGACCGCACACCGCAAGAGTTGTAAGACAGACTCTCGCCGCAGCTAACATCAATGTCCTGCCCTGGCCTGCTCAGTCGCCAGACTTGAACCCGATTGAGCATGCATGGGATATTCTTCAGAGAAGAGCTCTGCCGAATATGGAGGGTATCCAGTCGCAAGAAGACCTTTTTTTGTTGTTGCAACGAACATGGGCGGCCATTCCACAGCGTGATTTGGATGAACTCATTTTGAGTATGCCAAACCGATGTTCTTGTGTTGTTAGTGTTCGCGGTAGAAACACGGATTATTAATTGTTTAAGTTACCCAATAAAATTAAAAAAAAAACTGTTATTTCAGTCTTTTTTTCGAACTTTAATGTTAGTGGTTCAAATGTCAAAAATCCCTTTATTAGGAAAATGGCAATTTTTTTTACTAATGCAAAGGTGACTTGGTTTATCGTTACTGTAGACAAACGAAAACATTTTATTTGATCAATCCTTAAAGAAAATTTTAATGAATATCAATCAGGAGAAAAGTTATTGCAAAAATATATGTTGATCCCTAGACACTTTTGATGTGTGTATTTAAAGATGTTTGTCATTGTATAAAACCGAGATTAAAATGTTTTGTCACTTTTATTTAATGTCGATATGATAGAAGATAATTTAACTAGCACTAACTAAACTAAACTAGGTTATCTAGGTGTTTACAATTTTATGATTTATAGATCATTTAATATTCTTACATTTTGCATTTGTTATTGGTTTGCTTTGTTAGGTAGCCATTATTATTTGCAATACATTGCGTTTATTATTGTATATCAATTGCCATCACGTAACTATACAAGACAAGTATTATCTAAGCTTTTTTTTCAATTTTCATCATAAATAGAAAACTTTTAAAAGGTTTTTCTAATATGTCACTGGTGACATATAATACCTGCCAGTCACTTCAGTATAGCTTGTTATTGAGATGTCAACACGCAATGTAGTCGTATGTACGTTTTAAAAGAAATTACCTACATTGTTACCTGAACGCGTCTAACGTAACAATGTTGGCAGAGCGATCAGCTTAGATTATTGGTTCACAATGAAACATGGTTGACAACGAAAATGACGGCTGGATATGAAGAAAAAAGCCCAGTTGCATTCATTTTCAGGTTCCAATCAGATAGCGTAGTGCCGTAGCAAGTAGTCGTAGCGAACCACTATCAAATGAGTTCATATATAAATTTATTTGTATATATTTGTGGGTAAGTATTACTAGGTTTTATCGCACTATAAGATAATTATTTCATTATCATCAATACAACATATTTTTTTAAATAAATGGTATCAAAGACGAAACTATAGTTACCTACTATTAAGATAACATTATTATTTATTTATTTTTAAAACTAGTGTCATCAACACCTTACGGGTCAGAAACCACGCTTTTTAAAGAGGTAGATTCACATTTAGCCAACTTTACTATAGGCCTATCATGAGAAGTGACATGTCTTAATCGTACCTGACTCGTGAAACATCATAAATTAGTTTAATAAATTATTGTGTCCTGACTTGGAATGTAAACCGGTACGTTCGCGTATGAATCTGCGGTATCAAGCGATAGACAACAGAGGTAGTAAGTACTCATTTTATTAAATAAATAATCATTTAATGATGATATTATACTTTATAGTATATTTTCAACAAAAACATCAAATTCTAGAACATCTGGAATTTGATGATAACCTCATTAACTCATAAGAAAGATAGATATATTATCTCAGACTTGGCTGAATGGGCTAGATGTTTTGCCTTCCCTATCACCTCATTCATCATCCATCGGAAGAAGAGAACACACACAACAAAAAATACAATATCCAATAATAATTAATAGTGCTTTATAAGACACTTCTAAAAGTAGCAGAATGTTTTAAATTCGTTTATTCAATTTTAAAATAACAAGTTATAACAGAGAATGAAACTATACGGAATAAGAAATTAATAGAATCACTTTCAACAGCTTCTACAGAGAAAATTCATTTCACGACTCTAGTTATTATAAGGCATATTTTTTTATTTGAAGCTCATTGCTGTGGTGGATTATTATTTTTGCACTTTTTTAGTCTTTGACTCTGCCACGTCTCGGGCACGTAATAACTCCACATTCTAGTTGTGATAACGCATTGTTCCTGTTTCAAAAAATTACTAGTCTTTTAAGTATGTATAGAATAAAGTTATGCTTAGAATCATTCAAAATAATTTATTTAAAAGTTAATAATGATATTTTGACTTTGATTTGACTTTTGAAAGTTAAGAAAATAAATCTTTTTATTACTTATATCATATTTTTACTCCACTGCGCAAGGAAGGGTTATGTGTATATGTATGTTTAAAAAACTCTTAATTTCTCACCTTCTTAAAAAAACAAAATGTGTCTTAATCTCTTTGACATATAGGTATTATTATTTATTTATTTTAATATGCATGTATTTTATTTATTATTTATACACAGTATATATTTATTATCATCTTAGATGTTTAAACCATATACTTACCTACGTTCCCATATATTTATTGATTTTACTTATTAATACTTTGATCCTTTTGTGTAAATTTTTCTTACTCTGCACCCATAATATTCTTCTCTCACTCTCCCAAAGGTTAGCTGGTAGAGAATACCTTTATGGTATTATGCCCGCCTATGTGCATGTTTTTTATATTTTATATTCTGTCTGCAATAAAGAATCTTATTATTATTATTATTATGTTTGTTCCTTTGTGGCACATTGAAGACCAAACGCGTGGTCCGATTTTGTTACTTTTGTGTTTCCTATAAGATTTATAAGGGTTTAACTACCTTAATTCTGACTTGCCTGGTGGGTTACTGCTGTACCAGGTATTGTATTCTCATAGGTACTGATAACTTAATTTAAAAAGTTATTAATTGATCGTAGTGGTGCAGTTTTGTATATGTTTTATTTTGTAAATCTGCTATAGCTGAGTTTTCCTTGCATTCCTTTCTCAGTCAGATTAAACATTAACAGGTCACTGGAATTTGCTAAGCTGCTGGTCTTCTGCTAACAGCTTACTTATTGGACCACTTTGCTGCTTAGTCTTCTACTAGCAGAAGTAGAATCATTCAAAATAATTAAATTAATGACGTTTCAGAAATGCCTGTTAAAGGTTTACGTGAATAAAGATATTTTGACTTTGACTTTGGGCCGCACTAATGCGAAAGAGAACAGCGGGCGTCAGATCACACGTATTTAACTCGAGCAACAAAATAATATCAGCTGTGCGTGACTGACCGGGTAGTCCACTGCACCAACTATGGCGAGACTATCATACTCCCAATATGGATGTTTGATTTTGGTTTTATTTATTTCTTAATTTTATAAGTATATACTTAGTTCTTAGTTTTACTGTTAATTTTAGTTTTAATAATAGGATTGTATTTAACTGTGTAAAATCGATCTGGAAAATAAACGTTATTATTATTATTATTAACGGTTTTGCATCAATCTTTAAAATGTCCGTAATTTTATTTCCTAGAAATCGAATCGTTTTTTTTCAAAGTACACACAGACCTGAAATATCTTCGAAAATATTGTATTGTGCGAGCGAGAGGGAAGCACAATCCAATATTTAACCCTATTATTTATTTTCATCCTTGTTTATGGGATGTATCACTGCCCTTTTAATAATGATATCTGGCGCATGACCTACCTGATATTATAACTGTCAGTTGCACAGAAAACTTATATTTCTTGTACGATTTTTTTAAATATATTATGTCACTGTGTGGAGACTTTAGATGGACAAATCGAGGTGTTCATCAAATGATTGGAAAATTCCAATCGATACCAAAGATATGGTGATCTCGAACTTACCGTTCTGTTTCCTTTTAAAGACGCTTTTAGCTTAATTACTTCGTCTTTTAAGGGAGGTAATGTATAAATATTATTTTGTGACAAAGTAAATAAAAAACTACAAAGACACAGAAAATATGAAAAGTAAAAGATGTAAAAACGTAAAATGTACAAAAAAATATATCAATAATCCGACAATTCCATTTGATGACTACAACATTGCGCCCTGTAGGTGTAGCACGTCCAAATTCCAAAATAAATATTTCTATTATCCGAGCTGCCAATTTGTTATACCGTTACATCGTACCTCATGACGCTGTCTAAAATCCCATACTTCATGTTCTTGTTTCGGTAACGGAGTTTGTACGTGCTAGAGCTACTGATCGTAATCCAAAATGCTACTAAATAGTAATAAATTGAAATAATTTTTCATTCATTACAGCCCCTAGAACATAGCGTCCTAGACCTCCACTGCTGGAGATGGGCCTTCCAGAACTGGAGAATTTGGCCTACACTCGCCACGCTGGCCAGACGGCTTGGCGAGGATATGATGTCATTTTTTTATGACAATTTATTAACGATTCAACAAGTTGGCATTAGTGGAACCGGGACCGACGGCTTAACGAGCTCTCTGAGGCACGGGAACAGTGGTGTTGTAAATCTATGACAAATGTACGTAAGAAAAATGTATTTCTCATTGGTACATGCCGGGGGGGTTTTGAACCGACCTTTGTGGGATTTAAGGTACGCGTTCTTACAACCGAGCCACCTCCCTCCTTGCGTCGTTTTCCTCAATGCTGAGGGTCGTGACCCCCTCCTCGGATCACTTTGTCCCGGACTATGCTGCGCCATCCGGGTCTGCTCACGGCGGCGTGCAGGGCCTCGTGGACTTGGGTGTGAAGTGTGGTGCGGATCTGGTCTGACCAGCGTGTCGGGCTCCGGCCACGGGGTCTCTTGCCTTCAATTTTCCCCGTGATTACTAGCCTTTCCAGATTGCCAGAGCTTTTACGGGCTATATGACCAAAATACTCAAGGACTCGTTGCAGGCAGATGGAAGAGAGCCTGGTAGTGACTTTGAGCTCCTTGAGTATTGATAAGTTTGTTCTGCGCGCTGTCCACGGGATGCGCAGCATACGCCTCCAGCACCACATTTCGAAGGCGTCGACGCGGCTTCGGTCATTGGCTCTAAGAGTCCAGGTTTCGGCAGCATACAGGAATATGGAGAAAACGAGACTGCGAACAAGTCTTATTTTGGTCCTGATAGTGATGTTTCGATCCCTCCATATTCCCTTCATCTGGCTCATAGCGTTCTTTGCCATGCCTATTCTTCTGCGCACTTCCGTTTCACAGGAGCCGGTGTTGGAGATACTTGAGCCCAGGTATGTGAAGTCAGTAACATGTTCCAGATTAAGCGCCCCAGTGAGCTCAAGTTTTTTAATGCGATCCACAACCATGATCTTCGTCTTCCGTTTATTAATCTGAAGACCCACGTCGTTGCTTATGCGCTCCATTCTGTTAAGTAGCTCCACCATTTCGGCTTCAGTTGCAGCCAAGAGGGTTGTATCGTCGGCATAGCGCAGGTTTGTCATCTTCAGACCTCCGATACTCACTCCTCCTTCCCATCCTTCCAGTGTGCGTCTTATAATATATTCACCATATGCGTTGAATAAAAGGGGGGACAATATGCAGCCCTGTCTTACGCCTTGTTGAAATTTGAAAGGCTTGGAGGTTACCTGGTCGATCTTAGCAACACCTTGACTTTCACCATACAATGCCTTAAGAAGCGCAACTAGGTGCCTTGGGACCCCCAGTTCAGTCAGGGTTGTCCATAGTTGCTCCCAGCTCACGCAGTCGAATGCCTTACTATAGTCAACGAAGCACATAATAAAAGGTGCATCATACTCAAAGGACTTTTCGATGAGCTGCCTCACATTGAGTATGTGTTCTCGAGTGCCCCTGCCCTTTACAAAACCTGCCTGCTCTTCGGGTATCTGCCAGTCAAGAAAGTGTTTGAGGCGGTTATTGACAATGTGCAGCATGATCTTGCTGGCGTGTGATATCAACGATAGTGTTCTATAATTATCACATTTTTTCGTGGAACCCTTTTTGTGTAGAGGAAGAATGACAGATTCTGTCCAGTCTTTGGGCCATTCGCCTGTATGCCAGATGTTACTGCAGATTGTGTGGAGCGTATCGATCCCTTTGGCACCCAAGGATTTAAGGACTTCTGCTGTTATAAGATCGGTGCCAGGAGCTTTTTTAGCTTTCAGTGTTTTTAGTGCAGATGTAACTTCAGTGCGATGTATCTCTAACATGTTCCAGTCAGTCAGACATGTGCTTTCCGGGCCATTAGGGTTTTTCTATAAATCTTCGCAGTATTCCCTCCAGCGATCAACTATTTTATCCAGCTCATGCAAAACTTGTCCGTCCGCGTCTTCTATAACCCAAGTCTTAGGTTTGAACTGTTTGGTAAGAAGCCGCACTTTTTTGAACAGGTCTGCAGTTTGTAGCCTTCGCGAGTGGACCTCGACTTCTTTGCAAATCCCTTCGACAAATGTGTTTTTGTCACGTCGGCACTGCTTCAACCGAGCCACCACCGCGCCATAAATATAATAAATATAAATATTTGTATGGAATATGGTAAATAGGTACATTGTTTTTAAATAGCTCACATACTCCGCCATTTCTGGCACACAAATTTATACAGTAATTATTTTATACAAAATTTATACAATGTAAATTAATTTATATAATACATAAATTGTCATGAATTAAGTTGGCATATCGCCGGGTTAGAGCGAAATCTATTTTTTTTAGTAATTTCACTTTTTTACACCAGTCGTTTAAAAAACTTCTGCTTTTTCCAGTGATAAAATCGGATAAGCACTGTGACGCTTAGTTTCGAAGATAGTAGGTCTTAAAAGCAATTAAACGAACGGTTTTAGCCGAACACGCAATTTTTTAAGTAATTAATGTGCCTAATATTTTTGTGCAAAACTGGCCAACTTAGTTGCTTTTTATTCTAACATGGCGATATGTAAATTTTTACAATAAGATAATACTTATGCGAGATTTTGGTCAGTATATTATTACAATTTCTAAATTTGTATGAATAAAACTCACTTAATAAATAAAAGCAACACTATATCAATAGCTTTATAGATTTAAACTGATTATTGGGTAATTTTGAGTTTGAGAACCTCTGGTAATTTGTTATATATATATATATATTTAATGTTTTAATAATAGAAATTATTGATGATTACACCAATCACACTTTAACTAACACTTATAATAACGCTATTGATAAATAACTATTTATCAATCCAGTAGTTTCTGTAATGCATTAATTTTTGCGTTTGGCGTGCATCCAATTAAGCCATCATTCTCGATGAGTCGGTAACGAGAAGTGAATCAGTCAATAACTAATTGGAAAGTTAGTGAAGAAGAATCTCGCTGTCTCCCCTTCGCTCAGACCAGACAACACTTCAACCCTTTGACAGGAAATGAATGCCAATAAAATCTCATTGATACGAGAAAGATGTGCGATGCTTGTACTTCTTATTGAAATCGCACAAGTATGCTTCATTTTATGCATATAGGAGTATCTCTTATGAATCTTGTACATCAGATTGTGTGTTAGTCAAATTCGTTAAGTACTGCGGTTACACTGAGACTTTTGACTTGTTTATACGGTAGGCGCGATTACTCTGTTTTAATTGGTCACGTCTGTAATATTGATTTTATAAGAGTTCCCCTCGGTCGTCGTTTACTTTGGTCCCGGACGCTCGTAAAAATATAAAACAGCATAATATTTCGGACGTTGGAAATCGTTCGGCGGGGGTTACGTTTGTCGCTCCCTCTCGCTTTTCTTGTTTCGTCCTTTTCTTTTTAATTCGGCGTATTTTTATTTGCCATGATAAATTGTAACTGCGGCGGGTGGCGGGCGGTTTTCCCTTTTGTTTTGGTAATTTTTTTATGCTGTACGTCTGGTGGTGCGCTTAATTGCGTGCCGGGAGGTGCGACGCCAGCGCGGAGGTATTGTGCCGATGTGGGTCACCCAGCCACGACCACCCTATAGTCCTAACCAAAGCCACAATATATCTTGACTATCTTCTCTGTCATTTCTTTACAAATGCTTCGCAACAAACTACCTTTATAATTTTTAATAAAATTATATTTTAAATTAAATACTTATATGTATGTATTTTGATATTCAACGAGATACAATAAGATAGAGCGGGCATTGGTTGCTATTTTCATACAAAATGTTACATATTTTTATACGCCACCTAATGTTTATTAGCAAAACTTTTATAGATAACATTTTTATAAAATAATGTTTCTACTGAGCAATAGATGGAGCTAGTGTATATGTGTATGCTAATCAGTTTTTAAGTGCACGTCGAACACGATGCACTGTTATAAATAAATTCTTTTGTTGACGATTAGCCTAAACATTATTCTCATACCCGTTTGGATTTTTGTACTGTCTTGTTATATATAATGTCACTGTTGATATTATAAATGCAACCACCAAGTACTTCCTTCGTGTAACTTTTGTTAGATTTCTTAGGTTAGGTTAGAATATTGTATTGTAATAAATTTAATTTAATATAATTTATTTTAATAATTATAACAATGTAATGTGACAATACAAAAGAGCCCGAGAAGGCCAAATTGTAATAAATGATTTGACTTTGACTTTGAATACGTCTTATATTTTACTTTACACCTACTAAGTGTGTTCTAAAATCCGAATAACTGGACTTCACGATTATTAAGTAACCAAAACAGGTAGGTTTTGACAAAGTTATTGTAAAAATACAATATGAGTAATTATAAAAAAAAAAATGTGAGCATTCTCGAGTTTGGTAAGCTAGAGAATAGGCCTATAGTAAAGTTGGCTAAATGTGAATCCGCTTCTTTATAAGCGTGGTTTTTGACTACTTTGAAAGGGAAAACGGTCGTGATGATACTGATACTGAATTTATAAAAACTCGTCGATATCTTTAGCGTAACAAACTTGAGATGCATCTTAAATAAATTATTGTGTCCGGATCTGGAATCGAACCCGATGCCACGCTACCACAAAGGCAGTACCATACATATTACCTACGATGTTTTATATATTTGAAAAATGTAATAATAAACTAGGTATATCAACGTATCGCTGGACAATCAACAAATTAGAGCGCCTAAGGAAAACATTGGCGCGACGGAAAGGCGTGGACATGGCCGTTGCTACCGAATAGACATGCATTCATTATATTGTGTTTCCAGTAAAAAATAAACACAATATAACCCGATACAGGATATTGTCGGTCGTGTATCATAACTATTAGCAGTAATTGGTTGTCATACGAGCATAATCGAAACTTGAGATAGTTGTTCGACGTATTGTACGTTTATGAGCTTATACAGAAGAACAACAAAGACTTTTTAAATAAACACTAGTATCACACAGATGTGTCTGTACATATAGGTAATAGGTGTTTATATATGCAGTCTTTAAAAACGTCTTCGCAACATGTTGTTGCGATTTCGTCCACGGATACTTATGTATATGTATATTTATATAAACTTGGACCTATATACCTACTTAGACTTATGATTGGTATGCGACGCTTCACTAGATGCAGGCCAGCCATCAAACGTTATCATCAGCAATTCCTGAGGCAAATAGATACCATAGTCTTACAAGGTTTCCCTAGTTAATTGGAAAGAAATATATATTTTCAGTCAGAGCAAGAGTCTTACGAGACTTTCTTTTCAACTAGAACATCCTAGCTGGACTGAAGTTAATATCAAATTTCTATGAAATGCATAGTATAAGTGACAAACAACTCCCCAGCTACGAGTAATTATAACGGAAATTATCTTTCAAGGTAAATAAGATATAATGAAGAATGAAAATTAATTTTAAATTATTTGCAGTTTTACTATTATTTATAGACGTTTTTGTAACGGATTTAAAGTTATATATTTTATAAAAAGTCTCAAATTTGACTATTTATTTCACGATTTATTAACTTGTTAGGTCCAGAAACTACATGCCTCCACTTGTTCCCGGGGTATAATAATATAATATATGATATCTGCAACCTCTTAGTAACTAACCACAGAATATTAGACTTCAATATATTTTGTTTTACACTATTATAAAAAAAGATGATTTGAAAAAAGGATTTGCACATTTGAAAGACAATTTAAGCAATAAGCTCTACCACTTCTTGTCAACAATGCATGAATTATCAAGCATCACTAAGGTTTCATCAAGAGAATCCAAGAACGCTGTCAGTAGAATTTTATATTTTTATATCTACATAAAATATAATTATTTTGATACAACTAAAATGTGCTGAAAGTATTTTATCGATAGCAATATCTAATAAAATCTTTACGACGAGTAAATTGCTAAAAAGTTATAGCAGCGCGTGAATTATTGGGCGTCGGTAGGTCACTGTTTTACTAATACTTGTGGAATTATTAGGAATTTGTCAACAAATAAATTACATAATACCCGTAGTGGACGACTCTAAATACTAGGTAGCTGCTTTCAAATAGATTTAGCCCTTCTAACTATCCATGTGTAATGCAAATTATTAGCAATCAGGTATTCTATTACTAATTTACCTTGTTAGAGCATAATTGATTAAGTTAAGTTTGATTCACTACTGGCTATTTCATGAGCAATTTCGATGGCTTTCGAGTAAGCGTAAAGGGAAATTAGTGTAAGGCTCCTACCCAACACCATTCGGCTAATCACAGGAATGCTCTCATATTAAGATGAAACATTTCCATTAATGATCATTTGTAATGTCATTATCATCATCACAACCCATAGAATACACTCTTGGCCTTGAATTCTAATCTTAGAGGTCTTTCAGAATATACTTCTGGAAAGCTTGGCCTTCAGGTTGATAATTAAAAAAAGTTACTATGATCTTAAGGACGCACTTAAAGATACCATTGCATAGAAATTTGTTTCATATATTTTCATATATTAGTAATATTTAGATCTTAAGTTGGACACGGCCTTTTTACAGCCACGAATTGGCTTTTGTTGACATTATTAATAATTGTAATTGTTTGTTTTAGATTATAAGCTGACACGGCCCTTTTACAGCCACGATTTGTTATTTATGGACATAAATATTGTTATTACTAGATTGTAAGCTGACACGGCCATCTTACAGCCACGAATCTATATTTACGGACATAAATATTATTATTACTAGATTGTAAGCAGACACGGCCATTTTACAGCCACGAATTTATATTTAAGGACATAAATGTTATTAGATCATAAGCTGACACGGCCTTTTTACAGCCACGAATTAAATTTTAAGTATCTAGTTATAAATAAGTACAAAATCCTCGCTTATGGCAACAATGTTTTATTTATTACTCGTATAATTGTATTGCTGTTAGATTCGGTCCGGCCAAGCTTATATTGTAATAAAATATATGTATTGACAATATCCAAGTGTTGTGTACTAACCTAAGGAAATAAATGATTTGATTTGATTTGATTGAATGACCTGATGCCAATTTTTTTGTCAATTTCTTAACGATTCCACAAGTTCCTATTAGTTGAATCAGGATGGGCGTCAACGTACTCTCTGAGTCTCGGTAACGCGGTGTTGTACACAAATGTAAGAACTAAAATTGTATTTCTCATTGTCTAGACTCTGTCCTAGACCTCCACTGCTGGAGGTCCTTCCAGAACTTATTTTGAGAGATGTTGCCCTAGTCTCTCCATACTTGCTAATATTCGCAATATATCTTACAGATATTCGGAGACGTTACATTAAACTTACATTGAATTAACAAATAATGTAATGAAAACTTAACGTGTGGGCAGGATGGCGGCATAAGGTCAAATTTTCCAGAAATATATTCTTAAAGATCATAAACGGATTTAATATAAAATCACGTATTAAGAATTAGAAAAAAATGTTCTGGAATGTTTAGCAGTGTACGTCTGGAATTCTGTGTTATAGGGGCTGTTAAACCTACCTTATTAAATTATCATTGAATATAGATTTTAGGTAGGTTTACAAATGGCTAGAGAAACGCAAAAATTGTTTCAATCAAAAATGCGCAACTGTTAGACAGACGTTGGCCAAAACCAATTCGTCATTCAAAAGTGCTTTTCTTTTACAGAAAATAGTCGCTTGTGGGTGAACATAGTGTGGTAAAATGTTGCGCAAACTCACTAGCACTTACGATAATAGATTTACAGAGCTAAGGTATTTATAGAGCCAATATCAAATTATGTTTCTTAAAGGCGCACACAATAACTTCCCGTGTTCTGTCAAAATCTGTGAATACGCTCTCCCATCTCGCCTTTAAAAAAACAATGAATAAAAATGGGTAAATACGGCAATAAGCGATACGTTACGTTAGAGAGCTTGCGACCCAGGGGTGGGATCTTAGAACAAGCAATTGTCAAATTTCGGTTCACAAAATTCACGCCGCCTAGTAGACGGTAGCGGAAACTAAATTTAATCTCTTTGGTTTGAACATTATAGAGTTATTATTCATTAATTAATTTAATTCATCAAACATATCGGCCATTGTTGTCAACAAACTAACTAAACAACTTTTGTAAAAATGGTAAATTTAAATCTATTCTGTAAGTATATGCCTATGTATCGTATGGTGAACTAGTAACAAAATACACAATATTTATAAATCTTCGCGCGCAGTTAATTGGTTGCGAGCTCAAAAATCGAATTTCGGATATAATACTATTCCTATATAGAAGCTATAAATATAACAGGTTTGCATGGCAGTATTCTACCATCCACCTGGCGGCGCTGGCGTTCGGGTGAACGAGAGATTTTGAGTGAGTTGCCATTTTTTCCCCAAGTAGTTACTATACTCTTTGTACTGACCACTCTGCAACCGTCGCCCGCGCAACGTTTCATTGGAATCATAAAAATTATAATAATCATTCATAAAATTCAGAAAAAATTATCATTAGTACATCATTTCAAAGCTAAATTAGTTTATTTGAAGAGAGAAAAGTTATATTTTATCTGATACGATTTAAAAGAACAAAACTACAAATAATTTCATGTACGAGTATTAATTATTACTTAATGATATATATATAAGTCCTTTATACTTTTTAAATCGATTTTTATATTTTTATTTCAATGCTAATCTACACACCAATTCAATTTGTTTTTCGAACTATTTACGATATCGATTGTAACCTATTTTTTAAATATATATTCGATATGTACCTCTTGTTCCAGTTATAAGTCGCGGTTACATCACATTTTATTAAACAACTAATGTTAGAATTTTATGCTAGCACCGCGCTGGTAAATTTTATAAACGGAACGCGGGGCTAGATAATAAGTTATAGGTCTTTAAAAACCATAAAATCAGCGTATTATGGTGCGCTTTAGGGATTCATTGTGTGCATACGTTTTCTGTGTATGTTAAAGTTTGCAACCGTATTTTATTATACAGCATATTCGCGGGTTCAAACGATCTACTCGTATCTATAGGTGACACGGCCATTTTACAGCCACGAATATTAATTAACATTAATGCTATTAGAATATAAGATGACACGGCCCATTTACAGCTATAAATTTATGTTTAATTGACATATCATTATTATTATTTAGATTATAAGATGACGTCTTTTTTATTATTTTATTATTATTATTAATATTTTTTTTGTTTTATATATTTATAAATTATCTGACATATGTATATAATTTCTATACATCATAATTATTAAGTATTTAGAATGTAAACTCACACGGCCTCTTTACAGCCACGATCTTATTTAAGTAGTTTCTAAGTTAGTTAGTTTTACTTGCTTGTAGCAATAATGTTGTGCATAGTATACATAAATATGGATTATTGCCTGTTTACGGTCCAACCGTTATTACCACTTTGATTAGTACATATGTTTTGATAATTGTATTGATTTAATTAGTTCTGACTGTATCCAAGTTGTTTTGAGAGAACCAATGGAAATAAATTATTTTGATTTGATTTGATATAGCTCATTAGTTAGCAGAGGTGCCGAAAATAAGAGTCTTTACAAATACAATGCCATTAAACAAACTTGTGTCATTACTATCACGATTTGATGTGCTGGCAGTGATAAAATAAGATAACTTTTTATTACTAAGAGAGGAACAAGGTTTGGTCGCCTATGTTGTTTCACCTAGCGGCCAGTAAAATCTAGGCATATTTTTCTGATTGTATAAGTATGTTAAAGGCCCTATAACTAACTTTGTAACTATATTTTATTATACAATTATTATATATTCAATTTAAAGGATATAAGTCCCGTCCGCGTGGAACGGTGGCAAGAACGCTGGCTGCATTTCCCCGCTGAATTGTAATACTGATTCTTTGAGTGAAGAAAGAGCCAGCCCTCCACCGGAGGAGACGACAAGACGTGGTGTTATGTTTTTGTAAATACCTTTTGTCGGCACATTATACTCTTATGTCATATTTTAGTATGGATATATATATATTTGCGCCATACCTACTTAATATATATTCACATTCGTGGGTTCAAACGAACTAACTATAGCTCATTAGTTAGTTGGGTGCAGAGGGTGTGCTTGGAGGGTGATAAGCTCATAATTTACTTATCCAAGCGTTCACTAAATATTGGTCATATCGGCAATAATAAATACGATTATCATGACAGAACCCGACAAAACGATATATTTCTAAAATATACCACCACACCCACTACAATTTACCTACTCCGTTTATATAATAGGTATTAGTAATATAACATAATGAAAGACTATACAGAAACCATTATTCAAATTTATTTTTTGTATAATTTTAGAAATAGTCAAACCAAGAGTTAATTAACTTTTTTATATTTTCCTTTCAAAAGGCTTCGCATATATTTTTTCTTCAAAAATAATCTTTTTGCGTAACGTGAACACGCAAAGCATTGATTAAAAGCTGAAGTAAATTAATCACGACAGACTAATGAATAACCGTGCTTCTGTCGCTGGATTTCGATAGTGTTCTATTGGAGGGTAAGCGTCGCAGTGCGAGTGGTCACAATTGAGTTACTATCGGCTCAGTATCGAGGAACTAAATAGGAAAGAAATAGAGGTAGATTGGTTGTTGGAAGCTGTCCTGAAACCCAAAGCTTCGAGCCCTGGCATGTATTAATGAAAACTAAACTTTTTTACAGTACATATGGACGTGGAGTTACGCAATAGGATCCAATCAACAATAAGCAAATTTTAAGTTATAGGCCATTAAAGTTAGAATTTAGATTAGTCCAATATTTAATACATTTAGAATCTCCTGTTTCTGTGGTCTAGCGGTTAAGTCCGTGGATTTACACTCGGAGGTACCGGGTTCGATTCCTGGTCGGGACACAAAAATATTTATAAATACATTTAATTAATATTTAATTTATTTGTGATATTTCTCGAGTTTGGTACGCTGGAGACATCGACGAGCTTGCCACTTGTCATGATTGGCCTATAGTAAAGTTGGCTAAATGTGAATCCGCTTATAAGCGTGATTTCTGACTACCCCGAAAGGGAAACGGTCGTGATGATACTTAGAATCTCCTCATTGGGACTATTTCTGATAGGATGTCTCTAGAGGTCATTTTTTATTTAAAGTGTATATTTAATTTAACTTATATGTTATATTAATTAGCTGTTGTGTGCAAATAAAAAATATACTACATTATTAAATATAGTACCTACATATGTACATATCTTCACGCCAGTTCGTTTGCGGGGTAGGCAGAGACAATTGATCGCCATTTGTTACGATCATGACATGCCTCTTTCGCTTCATCGACATCAAAGATGACAAAAACAAGATGAAGCAAGAAGCCAAACGGTATGAGAATTAAGCTGAATCGTTTCAAACATAATTAGTCTATGACCAGATGTTCAATGCGCCTGGATTTTTTATATTTTATTTATTAAGATCAAAACAACAGTTATACAGTGAAACCTTAAACATAATACATAGTAGATAAACATACAATATAACTACATATGTCACTACATTGCCCACATAGAATAATATATAGTAAAAGCATACATTCATATGCCTGCTTCACAAGCAGCCATGCTGCACACATTTTACGGAAAGAGGGTAACGTTGTCCCGAACAGGACGATAATGACTAAATACCATACACAACCCTACTGGTTTTAAGATAATCATATGCATAATACTACAAAACTAACTTTCCACCAGGGGCTTCAGGTTTATAGTGACAGTAAAAGAATTTTTTTTTTTTTTTATTTTTTTTTTTTTCCTTATATCATAACATTTAAATATAACATTATTCTGCCAAACTATAAAATAGTTTATCGGCAGATAGCTCTCATTACAATGATATACTAGCACACTTTAGTTTATAAAATCCACAAGGACTTCATAAAGTGAGTGTAATTTTTTTTTAAAGATTATACGAGTATATCTGGTTCTCCAATCTCTATTTTAACATGCAACATGGGTAGTGTATGGCTATTAACAAGTTGCCACCGATAGCAAGATTTACATAAGTAGGTGGTGCTCGCTAATATGCTAACCTACGATACTCGTATAGTATATTCCTTAAGAAAACCTAAACTAAGAACAATATAAACGTAATATGAAGACAAATTTCTAAGCATTCCATGGATTCACCGTGCGGGTGCCGGGTCCATCGTGTGTGGGTAAGAGATGAGAAGAATGGTGTCTCGGGCTTGCGACCGACAATTGGCTGGTTTAAGAAAAGGAGGCCTCCTTTTTTTTTCTATTGCGCGATAATACGCTCACCATCCACCATTCTACTTCTCTCCCTACCCAACCAAATACTGTATGATTCCGTTAATGCCGTCTTGGAAGCTCGTTCCATAAATGTATTGACGGCAGACCTGCTTAGGCCCAATTCTTTCAGTAAGTGATGCAAAGATTTTGCTGGAACTCCTCTTGCACCAACTTCCACTGCGTAAAGCTGAGTCTTGAACCCGTTCCTGATCATTTCTTCTGTGAGATCATAATATTTATTCGACTTCATGTTGTGGTCTTTTGGAATATTTGATTCCCACGGAACGGTAAGTTCAATAAGGATAACTTTTTTCAAGTTCCGAGAAAACACTAAGATGTCTGGCCTATAGGCTGATACAGCTAGTTCATCTGGGATCCTATAATGGTGTTCAAATGTATCCATGAGAATTTTCCAGTCTGATGCGGCGCCAAGGATCGAGGTGGGCTTGCATTTAGTTTTCGTGCTTTGCCCTTCCTTTACAAATGTGGTCAAAGTTTTATTTGTAGTCAGTCCCTTTCTGGCTCTTGCAATAGACAGACTTACTGCTTCACGGATAACACCTAGGACTTTGTCATGTCGGCGTGAGTAATAGCCCTTTTCTAGGAGAGTAACGCACCCTACAAGTGTGTGTCTAGCAGTTCCTATGGCAGCACCACACAATGTACAGTTCTTTTCCGTAGCTTTTCCCCACCTTACCAGATTACTCTGGTCCGGGAGGGACATTTGACTAAAAAACTAAAAATAATAAAAATCTGAAAAAAAAAAGGTAAATATAAAAAAAATAATTATATATTACTATTAATAAGAACCTCTGGCGAAACGTTTACTTAAGTACAAGTATATTTGTTATAGGTATACGACACATTCCCTTCTTGAAGAGCACTTTAAGCAATTGGTGACGGTTCTACTAACACCGACTTCAGAAAAATTAAGAATTAACAAAAAAGTACATTAAATTGATTGTCTATTTTGACAAAAATAGGACACGTGTTCTAAAATATTTATCTTCAGGAGTGGAGGACTACGAATCTACGAGCAAGGTCTTAATGGTCGCAATGCGAGTGGTCACAATTGAGTTACTATCGACTGAGTATCGAGGAAGGAAATTGGAAAGTGCATTATTTGCACGGCCGGTGTCCACCTAAATAAAAAGAAAAGTAACTTTGGCGAGGTCTAACGCACACGGCAGAACTCCTCGTAACCCCATTAAAACTGCTTCAGGCCGCGGCCCTCGCGCGCTCCCCTCTTCATGAAATATTAAAAATTCAATTGCGCTTCTCTATATTTTAACTCTATCCCCCTTCCTCGCTCGACACTCCGCATTCTCTTACAATATAAATGAATAAAAAATTATATTAATATAAACAGACGAATAAAGCTAACGGTCGTAATAAAATATGCCAATAAACTTCTTTTTATAACCCAGCATTTTTGACTGCCTCCGCGGTCTACAGTGAAGATTGAGACCAGGAGAGGTATCGAGTTTGATTTCTGGTAGAGAACAGAAAAATATATATATATAGGTAATGAAAAGGTTGATGAGTCGACCAAGCGAAAGAGGTATGTCGTGATCGTGTCAGGTGGCGCTCAATTGTCTCTGCCTACCCCTCAAGGGATCTGGCGTGAAGATATGTATGTATGTATATAATGTGACATAGTTTGATGCCACTTTTCAATATAGGCCTATAAAAAAATTGGCTTTCAAAATGTTAACTCGCTCAATAAAAAAAAAATTTTAGGTCGTGATGATACCTTAATTTTTTCCAGTATTTTTGGCTTTATACTCGTATTGTAACAGAGCACATCCTTTGGCCTATACCACGAAACAAGCGTGTATTGTATCCTTTGATTCTTGTCAAAGTGATATATACCCACATACCGTAGTCACCATCCCTTCGCATCCCTATAAATTTGGTGACTCGTACATCTGTCGCACAATAAAGATGTGGAATGCTCTTCCAGCCTCTGTGTTTCCACTTTCCTATAACCTAGAGTCCTTCAAGCAAAGTGTGAAAAGGCATCTAGTCAAGCCGGCATAGTGTTAGGGACTGATGTCGGACATAATTGTCTGATTCCAGTTGCTAACATTCATGGACCATGCGCGCCACTTACCATCAGGTAGGCTAGTATAATATATATATATATATATATAAATAACAGAAGACAAATTAAACTAGCTTTTTACTATAATCGTAAATGTTAGATTGTGAAAAGAGTGGATTTACTGTCAATTTCAATGACTATTATACGCATATAAACTCTAATAGCGATTGATACTGGCAGTTTCCATTAAAGGGATTCCTTTATTATTAAACGATTCCGATTAAAGAAATTGACTTAGGCCGCTGTATAGCGAAACGTTAAATAATAGAGCTTTTTACCATCGATAAAACTTGTGTCTTGCTGAACCTTAAATTTTTGGTTAGGTTTATACCGTTCCGTGGGAATCAAGAACACAACATGAAGTCGAAGAAATATTATGATCTCACAGAAGAAATTATCAGGAACGGGTTCAACACTCAGCTTTACGCAGTGGAATTTGGTGCGAGAGGAGTTCAAGCAAAATCTTTGCATCACTTACTGAAAGAATTAGGCCTAAGCAGGTCTGCCGTCAATACATTTATGGAACGAGCTTCCAAGACGGCATTAACGGAATCATACAGTATTTGGTTGGGTAGGGAGAGAAGTAGAATGGTGGATGGCGAGCGTATTATCGCGCAATAAAATAAAAAAGGGAGGCCTCTTTTTCATAAACCAGCCTATTGTCGGTCGCAAGCCCGAGACACCATTCTTCTCATCTCTTACCCACACACGATGGACCCGGCACCCGCACGGTGAATCCATGGAATGCTTAGAAATTTGTCTTCTGTCTTAATGATGTCTAGATTTCGGCTTTTGAAATAACAAAACGTAACAGTATACGTTCCTAATCAATGTTTTAAAACAGCCACTTTTAGAAACCATCTATTTCTAGTAGGTCGCGTGATTGCAAGTTAGATTAGCTACTGTCCACTTCGTTTGAAAGTTTTTCTGATATTAGATTGTTTTAATTCGGTATCCAAGTTATTTTCGAAACTAAACGCCAAACTGTCGCAGATAGATCATTCCGTGCAACTTTCTCACTCGCACTCGGGTAAATGTGCAATGCACTATCCTAATAATTTCATTCGTACGCAACGCTTTGAATTCCTGTACTCCAGTATCTGTTGATAATTAACTGATCATTGCGAGATCGCTATTTCAACGAATATTTACATTGTGCCCGTTAAGTATAGTATTATACGTAATGCACCACGGAAGATGCGGCAAGGCCTACTACCGCAGCACCGAACCCGCGTAAACCACCAACGAGTAAGAGGACCCCGCTTTTTTGACCCCCAGTCAGTTTGTAGCAGTCAGCCTTCGTCAGAAGTTGGTCGCCGTACCCAATGGGTACTACTTTGACTACAATAAGATAAAGATGCGGAAGCTGTAGTGCAGTGTATACTTAGGTATATTATATATATATATATATATATATATATATATATATATATATATATATATATATATATATATATATATATATATATTAGTTTTTAAGGTATACTCGTATATCTATGGGCCTTTTGTATATTCATTTTGTTGCCTGAAAATATGGATTATTATTATTATACAAAGTAGATAGTATTATTTTGATAGAACGCGAGCGATCGTCAGGAAACTCAGTAGATAGTTTAGTAACTATTTACATATGTTACATAACGCCTATCTCTAGCTTATATTTTTATACTATAATAAATGAAATCAAACTATACAAACAAGTATAATTTTAAGTATATTTTTTTTTTAACTGAGTAATTAGTCTACGTACTAGTGTTTTATTCATGTAAATTATATTGTAAATCGGTTAAAATAAACGAGTGGCCTATTATAAAAGTTAGTGCAACCTAAACTTGGCCGGTAAAGTTTGTATTCATAACTTTGGATGTTGAAATTTCAAGTTGTACGGCAGCTACATTATTATATTAAAAAAAAAAACAACTTATTAAACGACTCAATTTTGTACAGACTAATATAGCTTTTCTCTATCTTGAACCTGCTATATCGAAAATTGTTTACACAAAAACAATTCAACTTGCGGAAATTTTGGGCTTTTACACTTTCAAAGAGATACCTAATTTTAGACATAGAAAAATAGCAAAACATTTCGTACAATTTTCCTCTTTTTTACTAATACAAATAAACCAATCCGTCTGGCCAGTAATTTTTGAAAAGCCTATCTCTAACAGTGGAGAGGACTCTGTGTTCTAGGCTGTAATGATGACGAATGATGACATATCCAAAATGTCCGTGATTTTATTTATCGTAGAAAATTGATAGACAATATTTCTCAAATATACAATAAGATTTTTTTGGAAATATTGGATTGTGCGAGCAAGACGGAGGCAAATGCGTTTAATCCTCTTAAATATTTTTTTATAACTGTTTTTCTTCTAACTTCACCCTTTCCATCTCTACCCATCACACCTCTTTTATCTCTAATTCGTTTGCTGTTAGCTGCAAATCTTTGGAATGACCTACCTTTAGGTAATAGGCAAGCTCCAAATATTGCTCCAAAACTATCTTTTTAACTAGACTGTCCTAAATTTATGTCTCTTTTTCATTTCCTCACTATCTCCTTTCTATTCCTATTTCCTCTCAATTGCAGCAACATCATATTTCACTTTCCTCATCATGTAAGTAGTTTTATTTTATATTATTGTTAATTTATGTTTATATGCATGTATATATTTATTTCAAAACTTTTGAGGTTTGGAAAGATTACAACTAAGAATACCTACTGATTTCGATTTCACCCGTTAGACAGCTTGAAGGAATGGTTGAGTGGAGTAGCCATTGAGGAAACGACGATACGGGTGTAAGTTCTAACACGAGTAAACATGTATTATAATACATGCTGTTAAGAATAACTTAATTAATGATTGCACCTACCATCTATACTGTATTGTGGCATTAAGTCCGCCTTTATACATAATGCAATAAAGTTTTTAAATAAATAAATAAATATTATTTACCTAGATTGATTAATAGTTATCGCTGCGTTTTAAATAGAACGAGCCTGTCTTGTTTCAATATTGTTTGTTAAGCCCAGCAACGACGACGTCAAATATTTTACTCAGAACAAATAAATTCCTGACAACATTTATTTTCAAATGACTCTATCTTGTAAAGCCTCGCGAACCAGATAATAATCTATGTTTACTCGTGTTAGAACTTACACCCGTATCGTCGTTTCCTCAATGGCTACTCCACTCAACCATTCCTTCAAGCTGTCTAACGTGGGAAATCGAAATCAGTAGGTAATCTCCAAACCTCAAATGTTTTGAAATAAATAAATAAGGGAGACAAGAGGGCTGGGCAATATTTGGGTCAAAGGATCAGCATTGCCATTCAACGTGGCAATGCTGTCAATATCATTGGCAGCGATTTGGATTTTTATTTATTTACAATAATTTGATTTTGTTTTTTATTTATTTATATTTTTATTTATTAAGTAGGTTTATTTTTATGAATAGTAATTAACGTTTTAAAATGTAAGTTTTGAGTTTAATTATTAGTTTAGTTTTTTTTTTTAAATCATAATAAATAAATATATACCTAATAAGACAAAAAAATTGACACTTGTTATCAAAATTAGTTTGTTTCTATCAAACGACTAACATATTAATCTAGAGTAACGCCATACAAAAAATATATATACTGCGTGGAATTTATTAAACAGCAAATATTTTTATATTATAATCTAAAATTTAAATAAAGAACTACGTATTATTTATTTTAACTATTCAGTAATAAAATCTTAAGTTGCGGTGCAGAGAAGTTATCCTAAAAATATCACCACTCAAACTAAGCCTAATCAAGTAGGTAGCGAAAGTTCGACGAACGCGCGAACAAAATTACGTAATTCGTCTCTTGGCTGTAAGCGAGGTCAATTAATAATAACACTTACGGCCGGTTGCAGAAAGCATGATTTAAATAATATATGATCAACATTATGATATATTTTATGTGATTGGTAGTTAGTTTGTAACTTTGGAAATTTAAGGCAATGATGTGTTAAACATATAAAAAATAATCATCCTTTCTGCAACCGGCTATATAACTCCCCAGTCTTTTGAGAATTACACGGGGTATATATATATATATATATATGAATAGAAAGGTAAAGTATCATCATGGCCGTATCCCTTCCATAGTGGTCAGAAACCATGCTTTAAAAAGAAGCGGATTTAATCATGACAAGTGACAAGCCCGGCATTGTCATAAATAACTTAAATAAATTATTGTGTCCCGACTACGAATCTAACCCTGTACCTTCGTGTCTAAATCCACGGACTTAACCGCTATACCACAAAGGCAAATCGTAATAGGAAGGCCAGACTAAATCTAAGGCCGCATATGCTAGACCACAGTTTGAATTAAAAGTACATAATAAACATCAATGTATTCGAGAGAACAAAAATATTTATTTTTATATCTTTTATAAAATTAAATTAGTGTATACAGTTAAAAGTGAATTACTAGTATTTGGTCATAAGGTTGACGTTACTATAAGGACAATATTATTAAAAAAAAATACGTAATATTAAATAGAAACCACTTTTTTTGTCCGACTGTATACTGCTAACCGACATACTCGTACGTTTGATTTGATCATTCGAGTTCTGTCGACGACAGATTAGGCGTACTCGTAAGAGCGTGGTCGCCAGACGCGAGAGAATTCTACGCTTTCCATTGCTGCTTATATCAAATACGTATGGTATACCCACAAACCTCGGAGATCATGGATACCGAACACGACCTTTGTCGGCAGGTAAACCTTGACACAGATTCTCCACTCCCCCTAAGGGGGTAAAACAAATGGGTTGATGCCCGTCCCCGGGCAGTCTAAGTGAGAATGCGGAAGAAAGAAATTTTCTAAAGCGATCTAAAGTGCAACGTAATTTGTACGCGTTTGTCAATTAGAGATTGGTCTATACAGGGTTAAAATAATTGGCTCTTTATTTTGTTAATGATATTTCTGCTGGGCTCACATATTCTGTAATAATATTTAATACAGTGTTTTGCCTTCAAAGAAAATTACAATGGCCTACATAAACTTAAAAATGATATACACTTTTCTATAAAAATTAAAAAAAAATTGAAGGCCGTTAAAATATGTTTTATATAAATATGTTAGTTTATTAATTATTAAATGTGCTTTTCATAACGAATCTAAAATTTAAATAAACACTGTCTAAAAAAACATGATCTTTCTGGGTAAAAATTCAGTGTGCGCGTGATATCGTAGAAATCAAAACGTCGCTAATCGAACCCCGGTATGTACCAATACACTTTTCTTACGTACAATTGTCATTGGGCCTAAGCAGGTCTGCCGTTAACATATTATGGAAAGAGCTTCCAAGACACCATAAACGGATTTATACTGTATTTGTTTGGGTAGGGAGAGGAGTGAAATGGTAGACGGTGAGCGTCTTGTTGAAAAAGGAGGATTCCTTTGTAAACCAGGCCATATTAGTCTCAACCTTGACTTGTGAATCCATTGATTGTAATAAATTTCTGCCTATATTCAGCAGTGGAGAGACGAAGGCGGATAATCATTTAAAGTTTTTTTCTAAAAATATAAATTTATTTAAATAATTAAGTTTATCTTAATTTGAAATAAATTCTAATAGGTGTTTAGGCTAATGTTCAGTAAAGTGCATTTTATTTTCAAGTTAATTGACACTCGACATGCAGCAATTAATATTTAAAACGGTTTGCATAGTTAATAAACCTCTTTAGTTTTAAATTGAAAGTGGCCATGCTTTAAAGAATTTTACAAGTCGACGTCAATTTACATGACAGAGAATTGAGTCTTGAGGTCTGCTCTATCTATCCGACGACCCCTTGCCCGCGCGGCGCTTTTTCTTTTGTTTAATGTGTTTAATCCTTTTCGCAATTTTGTCCTGTTTACAAGTTATCGACACACAAGAAATACACTTTTAGTACCTTTAGTAGGTACCTATGTTTGATATAGATTTAAAGCTACGGAAAAGAACTGTACATTGTGTGGTGCTGCCATAGGAAGTGGGGCTACACATACTTGTAGAGTGAGTTACACTTCTAAAACTTTCGCCTACATGACAAAGTCCTTGGTGTTATCAGTGAATCATTTCTATTGCAAGAGCCAGAAAGGGACTGACTGCAAATAAAATTTTGACCACATTTGTATAGGAAAGGCAAAGTAAGAAAACTAAATGCAAGCCCACTTCGATTCTTGGAGCCGCATCAGACGGGAAAGTTCTCATGGATACATTTGAACATCATTATAGGATCCCAAATGAACTAGCTATATCAGCCAATTGGCCAGACTCCTAGTGTTTTCTCGGAACTCGAAAAAGTATTTCTTATTGAACTTACCGTTCCGTGGGAATCGAATATTCCAAAAGACCAAAACATGAAGTCAAACAAATATTATGATCTCACAAAAGAAATGATCAGGTACGGATTTAAGACTCAGTTTTACGCAGTGGAAGTTATTGTAAAAGGAGTTCCAGCAAAATATTTGCACCACTTACTGAAAGAATTGGGCATAAGCAGGTCTGCCGTCAATACATTTATGGAACGAGCTTCCAAGACGGCATTATCAGAAGGTTGTGTAGGAAGAGGAGTAGAATGGTGGATGGAAAGCTAAATTATCCAGAAATATGTTCAAATTGAGTAATGGAGGTCTAGGACTCAATATTCTAGAGGATGGTAAAATATTTGGGGATTTAATTAAAAAAGTATAGAAGTGTGAAATTTATGTTTTAAAAAGTACCTAATACACATTTACTATTATAATTCTCATGGCAAAAGTGTCCATTAAAAACTTTGTCGCTTGCACTCAGACACTTGTATATGTGCGTCGCTTTCTGAGGGCACTCGTTCATAATGCCGGTGTATGTTGGAGTGCGAGATTTCGCCTACCTTTGTCAACGTTTAGCTTTCACAGACAGATAGGTACGTACGACGTGAAATGCTTTTACACGCAAAATACGCACACGTCTCCCCCTCTAATGCTGTCTGGACATCTATGATGGAAATCGTCGGCATTTCAAAAACAGAACAAACGGCCCTCTTTCATTTCGTTTGTATTCGTTTGTTCTCTAAAACAATCTAACTTGTGGTCACGTTGTCATAGAGCACCAAAGAGTAGTCATTGATTTTACAATTGTACTTGTATATATTTAATAGAATGATTCAAGCGCTTTTATTTTCATTTATTTTATTACTCCGAATAAATACATAATGAATAAAAATAAATAAGTACTGTTACAATAATATATATATTTTTACGTAATAAGAATGGTGTTATCAAATTATTATTAACTATTCACAATTGGACATATTCACAAATGATTCATTTTCATATTATTTAATTTTTAATTTGTTCCATCATATAAAAAAATAATGAAAAAAAAAACCTTTTACAATAGAAAAAAAATATACATATGTCGTCCATGATTTGTGATATCGGGGAGATATCAAAATATTATTAACTAATCAGGGAGAAAAACTCTTCTACTTTTTAATTGATATTGTAATCAGGTGATTTATCTAAAGTACACAAATGGTGCAATATTATTAATTTATACAAAGGTATTACATACAATTTCCGCCATTGTTTAAAACTTCTATACTGCAGTCAATTTCTAAACAATATTTTTTTATTGTATCCAACTTACCTGAAACGAGAAAAAAATTAATTAACATTATTAATAACAAAAAACGAACAAAACAATAGCACCGTTATTGTGCGAAACAGAGGGCTATTTATAAACAGGGCAAGGAACAAAGTCTCCAATCATATGAACCACCATTGTTACAGCTGTTGTTATAACAAATTCTTATTACATTTTTTACATTTTTATTGACTTAAATTGGAAAAGTTTACAGCAGCATCTGAAATTTATTAGTAAACAATTTTAGATTCAATAAAGATACCAGTAGCTATAGTCAAACATATTTCGTTATAATTATTAATAGAGAAACAGTTTCATGAAATATAATGGAATATTGAATAATGTTTCCAGTTTGATCGCCAATGATCAAGCCTGAAATAGGAGATTGTGCTAAATGCCTTATCGCATATTCCGATACTTGTTCTATTTGCTGCGGAATTTTCGAGATTTTCAACAGTGGTTCGCCCGAGGCCTTGTTAAGAATCTAGTCGGAGACCGCTCGAAATTCGGGCTAGTTTGAAATTTGCCACGCATGTCGAGATCGCAGTGCCTAATTGCATAATTGTATCGTTTAATTCGTTTGCTATGCTCAGATAGCTAGGTGTATCGTAAATAGAATTCGGAGAACCCAAATTGAATTCATCCATCAATCTACATAGTATTATTAAATCGAAATCCTATTACTTACTAAAATTAACGATTAACATATTGTACCTACTACAGTACCAACACGTTATATATTGTAAGTTGGTAGATATAAGCCGTCTGGCCAGCGTGGCGAGTGTAGGCCAAATTCTCCAGTTCTGGAAGGCCCATCTCCAGCAGTGGAGGTCTAGGACGCTGTGTTCTAGGGGCTGTAATGAATGAGATATAATTGTACTCATACAGGTCATTAGCTAGAATATTTAAAAACGCATATTCAGAAATTCGGTCTTCATGCACGTACGTACTCGTAAATCAGGTTAGTATAGTCCCTCTTTCAAAATCTAATATTAGGTCGGTGCCGTTTTGGGGGCTTATAAAAATAAGACAATAAATGTCATGAACGTGTTTCTATCAGCCGAGGGTGCAGGCAGGTGAAGCAGGCCTCGATGGGGACGCTTCGTGGCAAAGCAATTGCACTCACCAAACCCCATGCGTTACTATTTGCTTGATTTTGTTGAACGTGTGCATAGCAGCCAAAATTCGGAGGCGGATTAAGGGTTATGCTTATAATTAAATTTAAAACTTTAGCTGTTTTTATACTAATAGTCTTTACAATTCAATTTCAGCGTTCTGCTATTTCTATGAGTTAGTTGTTCTAAGGCTATTATTTTTACTACGTTTAAGAAATTCTAGGTAACAATGTTACTTGTCGAGCGCGGCGCAGTGCTTGAAAGAAACCTCTGTGAAAGTAAGAAATGTGAAAAACTCAAATGTAGCTTTATATACACCCTTCATTAATGTAGGTACGTAATAGTACTATACTAAACTATACTCATGATTCTTTGAAATCTTAGGAACTTGTCAACTCATAGTATATTATCACAGCTGTGTAACTTTAAATGTTATTTGTGAAAAACATTCCTAATATTTGTAAGTAACAAATTAATATATTTTAGTGTATAATTTAATATATACATTATATATATATAGGTAGTTTTAGTTTAGTATTATTTATAATTAGTTTTTTAATCTATTTTATTTTAATATTTTTGTATCTACTTTGAATAAATATTTTAGATATCTGAAAAAAAAAATATATATATACATTAATCCGCAACAATTTGACATTATCTCTGTAAAATAATGTCTCTCATGTCCATCATGACAAGTTGCCTCGTCGATGTCTTACGATATTAATTCAATTTATTTATTTAAATTACTAAATATTATTGTGTACCAGGAATCGAACCCGGAACCTCAGAGTCTAAATTTTGTTTGTGTTAATAAACAATAAATTATATTAAATTTTAGTGTTAATTAAAACAATTACCTTTTTTTTCTCTGTTTCTGAGGGGCTAGATCACTGCTGATATTCGAGTAGAGGCATTATACTCTACAAGGATTAGTAAAGAACACAGATTGGTGTGATTTTTTTCATATGATTTTCCAATAATCTACAGTTGGATATTTTTAATTCTTTGAGTACACACGGCTAGCTAATTGAGCATTTGTATTTGCTGTACGCAAATTGGAAAATGCAAATTAAAGTCAATCAAGTCCAGACACGGGATCTCTAGTTACATAGCATGAGAAAATAAACCGCATTAAGGGAGAAATGAAAGTGAACAAATTATGACGAAGCGTGGTGTTGATTTTATTGCCTCGGGGAGAATGAGCAGAATTTTTTTTGAATGCATATACGGGTGTTAGCGCGTATACATTTACTAAATCTGTTATGTTATGACCGCCTCCGTGGTCTAGTGGTAACAAACGTTGCCGTGAACTCGGGAGGTCGTGGGTTCGATTCCCACCGGGGGCAAGTTGTACATTGTATAATTTGTTTCGCTCTGGGTGTTTATATGTATAATATGTATATATTTACAAAAAAAAAGTATAATATGTAGTTTATCAACCATTTAGTTTCCGTAACACATGCCTCGTAGCTTACCACGGAACTTAGATGGCGCTGTGTGACCTGTCTGGAAATATTTATTATTATTATTATTATGTACGTAAATAAGATAAGATTTTGTAAGTAAATATTTAAATAATTTGTTTAGATATTTTTTTTACATCCCAACAGAAATAAGTATCAGTAAATATGAGTCCTAGACCTCCGCTGTTTGAGATTGGCATTCCAGAGATTTCTGGAGAATTTAGCCTACACTCGCCACGTCGCGTTGGCAAGACGGGTCGGCAAGGGTCTGATGATATTTTTTATAGACAATCCATATTAGTGGAACCGGAACCGAAGGCTTAACGTGCTCTTCTAGGCACGGGAACGGTGGTGTTGTAAATATATATTAACAATAATAATAATAATAATCTTTATTGCACATTGTTTACAAAAGTATTGGACAAGGGCGAGATTAATGCCGTAGGCATTTTCTAACATCTAACCTTAGTGATGGCGATAAGAGAGCTACCGTTTTGTGCAGATAATAGGAAATAAATATAAAATAGACATATACATACAACAACAATTAAATAATGAATACTTATATAATATATATCAGCAGTATTCAGAATATACATACGTATAAAATTATTACTATGTCGGAGCGGGGTTGAGAGATTTTGGCGTTTTAAGAAAGTGACTAAAGACCAAGTTTTTAAAGATGGAGATAGACGGACCTTGTCTAAATATATGTCAATGGTACGTAAAAAAAGTGTGTTATTCATTGGTGCATTCTGGGGTTTAAACCGACCTTTTTAAGTTTTTCAAGGAAAGCGTTCTTACAACTGAGCCACCGCTTATTACCTGTGTTAAAGAGTTATTTTAATGAAATTAAAATTCTTAATGTATTTACGTATGCACGTAAGTATGAATAATTATTCTTTCTATTTTTATATTACTTAAACATTTATTTACTTTTAACGTCAAGCTTCGCAAATACGCCAACCCCGGTACAGGTTACGAATTTGCGCCGTTTAGGATCGAGACGATGGGGCCATGGGGACACTTAGCAGGAGTTGTCCAAACGGCTAACGCTAAAGCCTGGAGACAGAAAAGCTGGCAATTATTTCTGCCAAAGTATTAGCCTCAGTATACAAAGGGGAACAGTTGCCAGCCTCCATTTTACTCTTTAAGTAGTTTTAAATTATATTAATAAATAAAATAAGTATCATCATCACGACCGTTTCCCTTTCGGGGTGGTCAGAAACCACGCTTATAATTAAGCGGATTCACATTTAGCCAACTTTGCTATAGGCCAATCATGACAAGTGGCAAGCTCGTCGATGTCTCCAGCGTACCAAACTCGAGGAATATTACAAATAAATTAAATGTATTTATTTACATTAAGAAATATTTTTGTGTCCTGACCAGGAATCGAACCCGTTACCTCCGAGTCTAAATATACGGACTTAACCGCTAGACCACGGAGGCTAAATAAATAAAATAGTAAGTATAAAAAAAAAAGTTGTAGATTTAAATTTTATCAAATTTTACTATAGCCCCATTTATAAGTTACACTTTACAAGTTACGAGAAATATCACAAATAAATTGAATGAATTATTGTGTCCCGATCAGTAATCGAACCCGGTACCTCGAACACAAAGGCATGGCCTCGCCTAAGTTGTAATTAAATGTACGAGTATGTACAAACGGGCATAATAAATTATTTGTATGTTGTAGGAACTGCTAGCAAATTTAGATTTTTAATGTAATTGATTCTCTTTGTTTTAGCAACGAATCGCGTTTACCAGTTACTAAAATAGAACATGGACACCTAGATAATAATAGTATCTAGCTGTCAATATCAATTTCGTCAAACAAAATTCGAATGCACATTTACAGAAAGCATGAATTTCGGAATTAAAAATATCTCTTCACTGTCACAAGCTTTGACTAATTTTCTCTCATCCAAAAATCCACGCCAATCAGAGTTATCCATCAATCCAGTCAGTGTGGTGAATTATGGCATGTCGATTCTTTTATTCAGGAGAGATAAGAGAACTGGGATATTATGTAATGTGTTGATATATGTACATTAAAATTATAGCTTTGAAATTGGTTTTTAGTTCTTGATCAAGTTTGATCAAGATATTTCAGTATTGTTAAATTCTAACTATTATTGTATCTGAAAGATTTAATAGCAGTCAAAATGAATGTGGTAGAAATAATAGTTTTTTATCAGCAAAAATAAAATCTTTAATATTCAGAAAAAATGAATTTTAATCTGCCAGAAATCATGATTTTAATAATAATAATTAAGGCACATAAAATATATATATATATATAAAATAATGTACATAGGCGAGCATAATACCGTATAGTTATACCTATTATATTTATTTTAAAACTTTATTGCACTATGTACAAAGGCGGACTTAATGCCGCCTATAATATTTAAAAGTAAAAAATAATTTTAAAAGGTTATTAATTGATCGTTGTGGTGCAGTTCTGTATATGTTTTATTTTGTAAATCTGATATAGCTGAGTTTTCCTTGCAGATTCCTTTCTCAGCCAGATTAAACAGGTCACTGGAATTTGCTAAGCTGCTGGTCTTCTGCTAACAGCTTACTTATTGGACCACTTTGCTGCTTAGTCTTCTACTAGCAGGAGTAGAATCATTCAAAATAATTAAATTAATGACGTTTCATAAATGTCTGTAATAGGTTTACGTGAATAAAGATATTTTGACTTTTGACTTTGACTTTGAATATTTAATATATATATGTATTCAATGTAATATTGCAATTATGACGAGAAAAGCAACAGCCGTTCAATAAAACCAACTTATATGTGATAATGACTGGTTTTAATCACATAAAACGAATTTAGATATAAAATATTAACACATTCTTAAAATTGACATACACACATCAAAAGTGTCTAGGGATCAACATATATTTTTGCAATAACTTTTCTCCTGATTGATATTCATTAAAATTTTCTTTAAGGATTGATCAAATAAAATGTTTTCGTTTGTCTACAGTAACGATAAACCAAGTCACCTTTGCATTAGTAAAAAAAATTGCCATTTTCCTAATAAAGGGATTTTTGACATTTGAACCACTAACATTAAAGTTCGAAAAAAAGACTGAAATAACGGTTTTTTTTTTAATTTTATTGGGTAACTTAAACAATTAATAATCCGTGTTTCTACCGCGAACACTAACAACACAAGAACATCGGTTTGGCATACTCAAAATGAGTTCATCCAAATCACGCTGTGGAATGGCCGCCCATGTTCGTTGCAACAACAAAAAAAGGTCTTCTTGCGACTGGATACCCTCCATATTCGGCAGAGCTCTTCTCTGAAGAATATCCCATGCATGCTCAATCGGGTTCAAGTCTGGCGACTGAGCAGGCCAGGGCAGGACATTGATGTTAGCTGCGGCGAGAGTCTGTCTTACAACTCTTGCGGTGTGCGGTCGTGCATTATCATGCATTAACTGAAATAAGGGACCGATATGCACTTGTAGAGGAACGATGACGTCTGATACAACCGTCTCAGCATAAATTTGAGCGTTGAGGTTGCCTCTGATCCAAATCAACTCAGTTCTTCCGCCGATCGAAATACCCGCCCATACCATGATGGTTCCACCACTATAAGGATGGACTTCCTGGCAGGATTTTAATCGCTGTTGGCGTCCAGGGGTTCTCCAGTGTCGTATACGTCTTGTATCCGGCCTCATACCAAAACGAGACTCATCAGAAAAGCACACGAAACGCCATTGTTCTTCTGTCCAATTTCTGTGTTCAAGAGCCCATTGATATCGAGTCCTACGATTGTGCATTGCTATAGGTGGTACCCGTAGCGGTCTTCTTAAATTACATAACTCTGTTGTGTTAAAAGTGCTACGGATTATTGATTTTTAGACGTGTATAGTTTTGAATTAAATTTTAAGAACGGTTAAGACATTTTGATTTTCGTTTAGGAAACAGTACGCATTTCAAGACAAAAACATTATTGGGTTATTTTTTTTTAATAGATTTATTGTGATACAATAACAAAATGTGTACCAAACTTGTCTTTCGTGGTTCATATTTTTTTTTTAAGTTTTTAGTTCTGCCATGAATAAGTAGGAGGCTTTAGTACCCATTTGAAGGTACTAATCACCTTAAGTAATAGAATGTTGCTTATGTTGCTACGCATCCGCTACGAACATACTGTGAACCAAGGAACATAATATAAGAAAAAGCGCAACTTCATACAAGAAAAGTGTTCCAGTTTTAGTAGCGCTACTACAGGTTCCCACCGAACTAAAATTGGCGGCAAATTTTAAAATTCTTTATTTGAATTTTATTGTACTTTGACTGCGCTTAAAACGAGACTTACTGTAACTGTTATGGTCGTGTTTGACGTGCAGTTCCAGTACTGCTTTATCTGTATAACCGTTATTTATTATATTAGTTTAGTAATTAAAAGGTATATATTTTGTAAGACACCTCCGTACACATTCGGGCAAAAAGCATGTTACGGAATGCAATCATAGTCATCGTTAAAGCTCAGTTTCAAAGCACATTCTAAACTGTGAACAGATTGTAAGCCCTTATGTAAGTGACGAACTGGAAATATTCACCAACTACATAATCCCCTTGATACTGATAGAGTCGATCATTGTAAATCTACTATCACCAACGAGCTTAACTGACCGACACAAAATACTCTAACCAAAACACAATGTACCGACTTTTCAATTTCCAACTGTTAATTAATACTTGCACGCGGGATTAACGATTAAGCTATTTTAGACAAAAAAGTATACTAAATTAGTTAATTTATCATCATCATAGTTCTTAGAACACAGAGTCAAAATGAACGTGTATAAAAAAAAATACAACAATCTGCGATAAGCTCTTGCAACCAATTTATAGTGACAGTCAAAATTTAGAAATAGATGGAGATAGCTGCTAATATACTGCGTGGGATTTATTAAAGAGCAAATGTTTTTATACTATATAGTATAATAAAAATAAAGAACTTCGTTTTTTTATTTTAATTATTCAGTAATAAAATCTTATGTTACGGTGCAGAGAAGTTTTCCTATACAGCGCCTAATCAAGTAGGTAGCGAGAGGTCGACGATCGCGCGAACGTTGATGTAATTCTTTCTCCGTCTATTTCGTCTCTCAGCTCTGGGCGAGATCTATTAATAATAACACTTCCCAGCCTTTAGGTATTTATCACGATGAATATTTTCAGACGCGGCCTTATTGACCATGCAGTAGTGTTTTGTTTTTTCGGATAATATTTTTTTGGTATAAAAAAATAAAAATAAATAAATAGAGTTTCTACTAATGACACCTAAAGCCTAAAAGAATATATGCTCTTTTGATAATTACACGCGGTATACTCGTATATATAATAATAAATAAGTCACCCCGTTTCCATCCTAGCTTTAAATTATAACAACATTACTCTTGGTTTAGTCAACTTTAAAAATATATGAAAATATTGTTAAAAGATTGACTTAATCATGTTTAAGTAGCTTGATTTTATAAACCATTTATGCAAATAGCAGCTGGTTTTACTAATAATTCACCTATGCATTTGATGTAATTAAACGTGACGAATTTGTACTGCCAGTTTTCAGTAGGATTTGCCTTATGCCTAATGATCTTGTGCCTTGTTATTTGAACTGTAAACCGTGTCACAGAGATTTGAGAAGGATTTAGAGGAACGTGTCCCTGATTATTTATCGAGCATGAATACACATTGTACATACACGCGTGGTTCGTTTGTTTTGCAATAGGTTTGTCGGGAGTAGGGACATGCAGGTCATTAATTGTTGTGAACACCACCTCCTAATCGATAGTGCGCACTATTCGCGTTCGAATCTACTTTATATTAATGTTATTTGCACAAACCGTTCCATCTGTATGTGGTTGACGATCAATTTTGTACGCTCGAAAGACACCAATAATTGCAAATGAATCCTATTAATAAAGTTCATTAGTCTTCAGCTTTAAGTAATTGACATTGACATTTAACACATTTGCTATGTTATGTAATAGCAAAGGGCCCTGTAATGTAAATTATAACGTGTGTAGCAGGTATTGTTATTTCACACGTGCTCATATACAGGTATATTTTGTAATAATAGATGGAGATGATGGTTTAATACGATACATGAATAGTTAAAAGGGGTGCTGTGGTAGCTGATTATAAAGGGACACGTGGACAGCGGGGGACGTCTAGGCTAGGCTTTCAGCAATTTCCGCCTCAGCAGGGAACGGTGGGAAAATTGATTCTGAGCGTATTACTAAAGCTATATAAAGGTATTTATCTAGACAAGTACTAAACACCATGTTTTATTAATATAATTTAATTATCTTATTTGTTGCTGTTTTGTAGGCGTTATAGCTCCGTGGTAGCAGCGGAATAGTTGGAACATAACTATTGGTCGCCTCGATGTAAAAGCCAACGCAAAGTCAAAAATAGATAAATAATTTAATAAATAAAACACGTGTAAAGATTTGGTTTACATGTAATACGCGGGTATAGCTTTTAAAATTAGCAACCAGATGAAAAACTAAAGTAGACTAAAAACTATTTTGTACGGGAAAGTACATTTTTTTTTTGTTATTTTTTATATTTTAAAATTGCTGATGTTATGGATACAGCCATTTACATTTATATCCAAGTTTTACCTAGGACTATTGAATTTCTTAGACATATAATTTCTTAAATTCAGATTTTTTTAAATATATCGAAAACCGTATTCGACTATTTTAATTACTATTTTAATATATAACTAATACTAATATAATTTGCCTCAATAATAAACTGCCTTCGTGGTCTAGCGGTTAAACCGTGGATTTAGATGCAGGTTCGATTACTGGTCGGGACACAATAATTTATTTTATTTGTTTGTGGTATTTCTCGAGTTTGGTATTCTAGAGAAATCGACGAGCTTGCCATTTGCCTTGAATAAAAAAAACATACTACTTGTAATTGAAAACATAACAATTTTTTTTTTAGGCTTTAGGTGTCATTAGTAGAACCCCTTTTTAAAATAAAAAAGGAAACTTTTTTTACAGATAAAAATCATTATCCGATAAACAAAACAATACTGTATGGTGAATAAGGCCGCGTCTGAAAATCACAATATCTATCGTGATAAATAACTAAAGGCTGAGGAGTGTGACAAGGTCACACGCCGGTTGGGCGGCGCGGGGCGACAACTTCGTTCGAATCTCAAGGCTCTTTTTTTACGCAAGTCAAAGTTCGCGCGATCGTCGACCTTTTGCTACCTACTTAATAAGTAGCCTTATTACGGTATGAGTGGCGATATATTTTAAAAAAACTTATTTGCACCGTAACTTAAGATTTAAATACAAAAAAAAAAATACGTACGTTCATTATTATTATTCTAGATTATAATGTAAACATATTTGATTTTTAATGCATTCCATATTATATACTAGCACGACTTGTGTTCTTGCCCCCACCTGATGGTAAGTGGCGCACGAAATCCATGAATGTTACTAAGCCGGCTAGACTGGGCATGATGGCAATTCGAGCCTGATCCCGAAACTTGTCGATACACTTTACTGGGTTTATCGGCACGAGCGGTGGATACTTCCCAGCCCCATCAGACTGAGCAAATTACCACCATCAGTCCGCCTACCACTTATTAGTGCTATAGTAAAATGATGGGCCTATAGTAAAGTTGGCTAAATGTGAATATGATTCTTTAAAGTTTGGTTTAAAGAAACATAATGGTTTCTGACCACCCTGAAATGGATACCGTGTACGTGACCGTAATAATACTTAACATTTTTTTTTTCTTATACCCATTTGCTATAAAAAAAAGCAATTAATGAACAATATTCTTGAAAGCCTTCTCTAGTCTCTAAGAAACATCTAAGAGCCTTTCACCGATGGAGTATCCTAATGAATTCTATTTTTATTGAAAACATGGAAGGTACTATTAGTGTAAGATTTTCTTAGCAATCTCCGGTGGATAAGCAACCTCAATATACATCAAGAACCACATTAACGAGTATAGCGAAATTTTTACCAATATTTACTTAGACAATAATGGATTGTAAACACCAACACATATTCATTACTCGTACCTGATACTACTTTTACGAGTAGGTATATGAAAATAAAATTACAATAATAAAACATTGAACTACTAATAAATTTTCGACCACATTTGAAAAGGACAGGCAAAGTATGAAAACTCAATACAAGCCATTAATACAATTTGAAAAAAAAAAACTTGTTGTACTTACTGTTTGTGGAAACCAAAAAGTCCACAACATCAAGTTAAACAAATATTATGACCTTTCAGGAAAAAGCGACTGCGAAAGGAATTCCTACAAAATCTTTGCACTACTTAGTGAAACTATTGGGCCAAAGCATTATAAGCGCCTTGTTGCGCTGTTAAAAGAAGAGGCCTCTTTTTCAAACCAGCCTATAATCGGTCCAAGCCTGAGATATTAATCTTTTTTCTCTAACCCACACACGATAGACCCGGACCCACATGGTGAATCTATGGAATTTGTCTCCTCTCTCTTTGCCGAATTTATTGTACCTATGTATATATTTTGTTTGTAGTCCGGAACGTATATATCGAAATTACGGAAGATATGTCGAATACACTTCAGTAGATTATTATTATTACAGCCTAGAACACAGCGTCCTAGACCTCCACTGCTCGATCTGGGCCTTCCGTAACATATATCTGGAGAATTTGGCCTACACTCGACACGCTGGCCAGACGGCTTGGCGAGGATATGATGTCATTTTTTTATGACAATTTATTAACGATTCCACAAGTTTTTATTAGTGAAATCGGGACTGACGGCTTAACCGAGGCCCGTGAACGGTGGTGTTGTAAATCCACCGCGCCTAAGAAACCAGTAAGATTAACCAAATATATAATATTGGAATACTAATTATATTATAGTACTTAAAGACAGAAATAGTATATGCTAAAAAAGCAATTATTGAATAAGAATTGATATATCTCTGGATCTCAGCCTCATGCTAAAATATCTGAACTGTAGGAGCCAGATAAAAGCAAATAAAGTGAAATGTTACACCATTAATTGTAAGTAGACGTTTCAAATAAACAAGCACAAACAATATCGTTCGGTTTATCAATAATGCATTACCAATATCAATGTTGCATTTAAATAAAATCTCCTGAGATAAAATTGCTTTTCTAATTCTAATAAATATGGAATAGGTATTAATAAACTAACAGAACCGTCAAGGAGCTTCAATGACAAAGACGTAATAGACTGATTATTTGACAATTAAAAAGCTATTTGTTAATAAATATAATTGTACTGACCTGGTCGATGTGTGGCGGATATGCTCTCATTACCTGCAGAGGATATAAACGATCTAGTCACATTACTATGTTAATGCAGCTACCCTACATTCGACTACTATGTATCCTTACTATCATACCGGACCTCTAATTTATTAACCTTATTATTTATATTTTTACTTAATTTATTTATTTATACAGGGTGGAATGAAAACGCTAAGTAATCTAACTAGATAGTTTTTAAAGTAAATTGGATATAGTAAAACGTTTGCTAATATTGAAAGGACATCGGAAAATGTATCATTACAGCCCGTATTAATAAATAGAACTCAAGTTTGATGTCAAACTTAAGATAAAGTTGTCTCTTTCATTCTCTCTTTATTTGACATTCCGTTAAAAAACGACATCGATATATACACCCACACTCCGTTAAGGAATTGAGCTCGAATCAAGAATGTAGAGTATGGAATTTTAAACAGCGCCATAAGGTACGTCGTAACGAAACAAATTGGCAGTTCAAATATATATATAATTTCATCTCGATTCGATAACGAAGGCTTAATTTTAAGAATTTACCTGATGGATTGGCGAGGGTTTGGCATCATTCAAATTTTGGAAATATTAAGTTTTAAATTAGTTTTAATTCATAGCGATTTATATATATATATATATCTTGTTAACTGTTAAATGTTAGACCGCCTCCGTGGTCTATTGGTAACAAACGTTGCCGTGAACTCGGGAGGTCGTGGGTTCGATTCCCACCGGGGGCAAGTTGTACATTGTATAATTTGTCTCGATCTGGGTGTTTATATGTATAATATGTATATATTTACAAAAAAAAGTATCATATGTAGTATATCAACCATCTAGTTTCCGTAACACAAGCCTCGTAGCTTACCACGGAAACTAGATGGCGCTGTGGAAATATTTATTATTATTATTATTTATAAATAATAATCATGTGCGATCACTTAACGCTTCCACCCTGTTCAAACCCTTTACCTTACGACAAAGCCTCCTTACAGCTGCATATTCTTTAATCATTATTAGTATATTACTTAACAATTAAATTAGTAGACATTTAATATTTAGCTTTATTTCAATGTAGGTAATATGTAAGACAATGCCCCTTTACAGCTGCTATCCACTATTAGAATTAAGTTTGTTATTCTCAGGCACTATGCACTTATTAGCAGACTGTTCAATGCTAATAACAGCCAGCTATTTCAGACATTTTTATTTTATACTAGCTGACCCGGCGAACTTTGTACCGCCTGACAGTCAATGAATGTCACTATTAATAATAATAATACTCACACAAAACAATTTTTAAAAGACAATTTCGCGATTAAAAGTGAGACCAATCGATTTATACAGTTGTTTTTTTTTTTTTTATTAATTCATTTGGTTATATGTCATTTATTCTATATTATATAAATAAGCTAAATATAAATTTCTGAACGCACGCATAAATATTTTATAACCAACATTGGTTGTGCCTGACGAAACGTACTAACATTTTGCATGGGAAAATGTTTTTTCTTTTATTTTGTTTTTTCGTCAATTTCTCAATATTATTAATAATTATTCTGTTATTTGGGACAAAGACAAATCTAACAAATAATAAAAACCATGAAAATCGGTCCATCTGTTCTCGAGTTATAAGTGTTCTAACAAACCCGACTTTGTTTTATATATTAAAAGTAAAGTATCATCACGACCGTTTCCCTTTCGGGGTGGTCAGAAACCACGCTTATGCGGATACATTTAGCCAACTTTACTATAGGCCAATCATGACAAGTGGCAAGCTCGTCGATGTCTCCAGCGTACCAAACTGGAGAAATATTAAAAATAAATTAAATATTAATTAAATGTATTTTTATTAACATTAATAAATATTTTTGTGTCCCGGCCAGGAATCGAACCCGGTACCTCCAAGTCCAAATCCACGGACCCGCTAGACCACGGAGGCAGTTCATATATTAAGATTTTATATGTTCATATGTTTTATATATTAAGATTTATTTATTAAGAAAAATGTAAATTTGACTAATCCAAGTGTTCCTATAGGCCTCTAAGGATAATAAATAAACAATATACAATATCATTTCATTCAAAAGGATTTTACTCATGCAAATAAAAACATATTGAGTTAATTATGTGTCGGTATGAGCGGAATATATGACAAACAAAATGCCAATAACTTCGATTCTGGTCAAGTTGAATGCACTTATGTAATAAGGACTTCGTAGCGCGCGTCAAACTGAAATTTCATTAAATTAACGCCATGGACTCATTAGTACTCTACACGTACCTACTCTTGTGCTTCACGTTTATTGGATACTTAATAACTAACTTAATATTAATATTGTATTTAAGTAATTACAAATTACCATCACTTAAGGATCGTTGGACTATAACAGACACTCTTACGCTTCGAAGTATAGGCCGATATAACTGATCTGGGTTGGTCGAACAGATCAACTATTTACCAAACCCCGTAGAACAAGGTACTTATTTTACATCCCCGCATCCTCAACAATAACCGGTAACCGTGTGACCGTCAAAAGAACGTGTAGTAATACATCGTTCTTCGCACAACAACCAACTTTCAATCCCTCCTTACTCCTCTAGCAGATATTCAGATTCTCTCACCGTGTCTGCAGCTCGTCAATGGAACAGGCTGTCATTAATTATCCGACAGGCACAATCTATTAAAAAAACCTCTATTCTCTCACCTTCTTGAAAAACAAAATTTAATCTTAATCTCCTCACCTTGGCATATATTATTTTATTAGTATTATATAATATGTATTTTATTGTATTTATTATTCGTATTTATTACATAAGTATTGACGCAATCGCTGAGTACAATAAAAACAATAATTTAACTTTTATTATAAATACAAGAATTCGATATGTGCGTATCTAATTAAGCAGGTAAACCTATTCCATAACACTAATGTTTGCATGTTTTAAATAATTACATTCCTTTTTCGTAATAATTATTCACTTATGATAGTTTTTTATTTATTTTATTTAAAATATTTTATTGCACAAAAAATGTACATAGACGGGCTTTTAATGACTAAGCATTTTCTGACAACCAACCTTTCGGAGGGCGAAAAGTTATGTATGGGTGCAATTTTATTTTATATTATACACACTTACATAATAATATTACATAAAAGATATACACATATACCTATGTATATTTAAAAAAATGATAACACACAAATATAACTGTTACATAAGAAATAAGAAAAATAAAAATGTAGGATAGGTATTACTGTTCTGTTTCTGAAGAAAGTATGAAGATATGAACAGAAGGAGCCTGTCTGATAGTCAGTGGTAGTCTGTTCCACTGGCGAACGGCAGATACGGTGAAAGAATCAGAATATTTGCTAGATGTGTAGGGAGTTTAAGCTGGTGGTTATGAGAAGACGGAGAGGGCGGTCATGCGAGTCACAAATATTTAATTTATAATTTATATTCTTCTGTTCTTTTATATTATTTTTCACTATATTGTTTATTGTATATTTTTGTGAATTAGAAGTGTAAATGAAATTAGTTTATTAATCTTCTTTGTACTATTCCTTAATCACTGAAATTCTTCTAAATAAGTAAATATTTCAGCTGAATTTATCTTGTAAAAATCCGAGTAATTTAAGACTAGGTTATATCATAATGAAGCCTCTGTCAATTTCATTCGAAGGTCAGCCTAAGGCTCGTACATCCAACGACATTTTTACTTTATTCGTAGCAAATATAGAGATTTTATTTTGGTGCAACCAACCCTAAGAAAGACTGTAGTCTGTTTGCCGAGAGTTAATAAAAAAACAAGGGTTTTTAACTAATTACAAATAGCGGCCCGCTAATTATTTTTTAACGATGCCGCACGCCCGCCCGGTCTCGCGCTTGACAACAACTGGATGCCTCGTACTACGATACTCAGTACGCGTAGCGATAATCTACGCCCGCAATACAGTTTGCGATAATTAAGCGACAGTCGCTATTCGAGACGTTATCATAATATTTATCAACTCTGAACAATTTATTTAAACGTTTCAGTTGTCTGAGAATGCTTCTTGCACCGAATTGACTACCAAACTGTAAGATTCTAACGTCCGGTTGCAGAATGATGATTAAAATAATTTATAATGAACATTTTGATATACGTCACGTGATTGGTTAGCTTTTCGACCTTTGTTAAAATACACTGGAAATGCTTATAGTGTTGCAAGAAACACCATTCGTGTTGTTTTAATGACATTTTATTTATTGATAAATTGACAAGCACATAAATATCCTTACATACTTTATCACACTACACAGCTGGCTTACGAAGAAAATGAAAATAATAATCAATTTTATTAGTTATTTGGAGAACATTGACTACTAGTTTTTTGACCCGCGGCGTTGCCCGTAATAGTAGTTATAGGCTTACTTAATATATTTGCATTTAAGCGTCTCATATTCATTTCTCAAATTCTGATCTTATCTGCCATACTTAATCATAAAGACTGAAGAGCACGTTAAGCCGTCGTAGGTCCGGTTCCACTAATACCAACTTGTGGAATCGTAAATAAATTGTCATTAAAAATTGACATCACATCCTTGCCAATTCGTCTGGCCAGCCTGTGGAGTGTAGGCCGAAGTCTCTAGATATATGTTCTGGAAGGACCATCTTTAACAGTGAAGGTCTAGGACGCTGTGCTCTAGGGGCTATAATAACCATTTTAGCAGACATCTGCACCTTCTTTCCTTCCTGTATGGCGTCTTCAATAACTCTTGCCTGAAATATCGTTTCCAGTTGCTGTGCGATTCGCACAGTCGTCCACTTCGCTCTTCTCAAAACAATCAACTATCTATCCCACTACACACATCCAGCAGATATTCAGATTCACTCACTGTCTCGGCAGCTTGCCAGTTAAATCAACTTCTACTGGTGATTAGACAAGCTTCCTACAACTTGGTCTTCAGTCACTTTCTTAAAAAGCAAAATGACTTAATCACGATCTGACATAGTAACTACTTTATATATGTATATACGAGTATATAAGAATACAATTATTTTGTAAACAATATGCAAAAATAAAATATTATAAAATGGCTGTGGGGTCACGTGTCGTGGTCAGTCACATCATATAGCCTCTGTCTGGGTTCGATCCCTAAATTATTTTTCATAATACATTAGTAACTGCCTCCGTGAGTCTAGCGGTTAAGTCCGTGGGTTTAGACTCGGAGGTACCGGGTTTTATTAGTGATATTTCTCATGTCTAGTACGGTAGAGACGATGCTATTCTTTAAAATCTCGGTTTCTGATCACCCCGAAAAGGATACGATCGTGATGATACTTTACTTAGTTAATACGAGTACTTCTACGGATAGTTAGTCACATTAAGTATTAAAAAATCAATATCATACATATTGTATAGATAATTATTGATAATAAACACATTTAATTAGTTTAGTTAAATACAGGGTAGAATAGACTTTGTATTTATGACAAGCTATGTGTGAAATTGTTCATATTGTGAGAACTAGCGGACACTTATATTATCATTTCACGTTAGTTTCCTGCAGCGTTTAATAACCCACCTCTCAAACAAAAGTAAAGTATCATCATAGTGATTAAAAAAAAAAAACATTTATTTACTTTCCAATACATATAACTTATTAAATAGCCCGCCAAACTGTAACCACAGTTTGTTGGCGGAGACAATTACTCTCGAAGTTTTATACCAAATAATAAATATTTATAAAAGGTATATAAATATGCTATGCTGATATTTGTTATCCTGATCTCACAAAAGAGCTACTAAATAAACTGGATCGCCTTCTCAACTTATGCAAAAAATGCGTGGGCGCGAAACACTCTCCCTCCGCGTGACCACCCCGTCCACCTACAGATACCATTACTAGAAGTCTATCTCTTTCTTAGGATGAATACTCATCTCCCCCGAAGATTACTTTAAATTTTGGAACTAAACTTAATAGCAATAAAAGAACGACTGCAGGCAGGAGGCGAGGCGAGGGCGAGGATATAGTATTATCTACCAGCTAACCTTTGGGAGAGTGATAGATTTATATGATGGGTGCAGAGTCCGAGAATGTTATGTAAATAATTTACAGAAATATATGATATATATATATACATATACAAATAAATATACTAATATACGTAATATATTTGAAAAAAGTGGAGATTAGATTTCATTTTGTTTTTTAATTATATTAATATTCAAATTAAATATTTTGACGTGTAGCAAATGCCAGTAATAGGTAATATTTTGATTTGGTATATTTCAAATATTAAAGGTACCTACGCTTAAAGATATTAAAGTAATTTTCAAATATTTTTTTATTTTTTAGAACTGTAATTAGGCACTTACAACTCACATCAGTTCCCATAGCTAGGCGCATCGTGCTGATATATTAAATGCACTTTGACACTAAACAAAATAGAAGCAGAGGGTCTTGATTTGTAATTAAAATAGGTTGCCTGACATGGGGTAGGGACGGATATATTGAAACACTGCGTAGCGTAGTAAATTAAATAGATTCGAGACACTAGCTACATTAGTTCGTAGCGCTAACTGTAGTTCAATAGATTTTGAGAATTAGTCAAATTCTCTAGAAAAGCCCACATGCAGCAATCGGGGACTAGAACTCTAGGGAATACGTAATGCTGATGATGATATGAACCAAGTAAAGGAATAACAAGATGTTATTTCGTTTACAAAGGTTAAGAAGCTAGCTGAAAACAAAAGAATGGCGGTTTTCCAACTGATGATGAACAATGAGCATAGCTTATTAATCTAATAATGATAATGATTTGACTATGTTATTTGAAACGTAGGTTACTAAAAACGTTTCTTTTAGTATTAGTATTCTGTTCGAATTCTTTGTTTACAAGCACCTGACAATATTGAATGAACTTTAATTATGGGTGCGCCAAAGAAATACATAGGGCATGAGATCATTGCTTCGTATATGTCACATTGGCAAACCACACACCCAGTGCTTGAATTTATGATATATGCTTATGGCAGTAGTCGTAGTCTGAATCTGTTAGCTATCGTCAAAAGACATAAATTTAGAGACCCACGACCCACATCCTGTTGCACGCTGAAGATACGAAATAATCTCTGTGTTTCCCCCGTTTCATCAAACAAATTTCGTGGAACTATCAAAGTAGTGCAGTAGTCCATTGGGTGGTGGATAAAGGCACTTCAGTGTTTACATTTTTATTGACTATCAATAGCCGTATCTGACCCTGGAAGCTAAGCAAGTTACCACCACTTGTCCACCTAAATAAGTATTGAACGGTAAAGATTTAGTTAATTGAAACTCATTGGTGTGTTAAGATATTGTTTAAAATTACGTAAGCAGTAAACCGTACTATATCATTCGCTCTAAGCCTGATTAAATAGTAGGATTTTGACGTAGCTTCGCTATATGTACGCTTATATTCACAGTCTATATAGTAGCTCTTATAGATTCCACACTGAGTACAGTATTATTAGGAGCCCAGGCTCTATTGTATCGTTGCGTTTCTCCTGTATTGTGTTGGGCGAAATAGTTAATGCAAATTGGACCTTACTCGTACCTGCGTCTGCAAGCGGCGTCGAACAAACCGCTCCAGACCCACGGCGCGCTTTGATTTATTGATACACGAAGAGCATTTTCGATTAGGTTCGTAGGTAGGTCTGAGCTATGTACTTTGCTAACAAATTTACTGGTTTCGGAATTAAGCTTTACCTGAATCGCCATAGTATCGACTAGTTTACTTCAGCTATAAGTTATTCGATTATTTGATTACCATTTTTGCATCTTCTGTAGTATATTAGCTGTGTTTTAAAACGCTTGGCCGCCAGAGCTAGTTAAATCTCTCTTATTTCACTACCATTTTTCCAGCCCCTATAACACAGATTCCTGGACCTCCACTGTTAGAGATGGACCTTTCAGAATTAATTTTTGAAAAATTTAGGTAATTGAGATGCATTATTGTGAATTTCGACAATTCACATGGAAATGATGCAAATATACATATCTACTGTACGATTTAAATGACAAGTGGCAAATTACGTACAACGTGTTCCTAGGATTACAAATATTAACTGCGTTATTTGACTAATTATGATTAGTTCCAATTAGTTAATTGCCACCTGTTTCAAGCTTAAAGCACCTAAAGAAAAAACTCATGTCAGATCAGATCATAAATACGCAACGTCTTTGGCTCTCACTTTATCTTCTTCTTCTTAAGGTGTCATCCCCTATCGGAGGGCGGCTCATTATTAAGGCGATTTTAATTTACTTTGCCGCTGTCCGGAACAAGGATCGAGTGCTTATTCCGAACCACTCCTTAAGGTTCTTGAGCCAGGAAGTTTGTCTTCTCCCCGGTGTTCTGGAGCCTTGTATCTTTCCTAATATGATGAGTTGCAGCAAGCTATACATTTTATTGCGCATGATGTGTCCAAAGTATTCCAACTTCCTTCGCTTTACTATTTTAAGTAGTTTCACGCCTTTGTTCATCCTCTGCAAGATGGTTTCGTTTCTTACTCTGTCGTTCCATGATATCTTCAACATTCTCCTGTATATCCACATTTCAAAAGCTTCTAACTTTTTCGACATTGTGTTAGTCAGGGTCCATGATTCGACACCATACAGGAGAAACAGCTTTTAATTTATATTTAATGTTGACCTCCGTGGTCTAGCGGCTAAGTCCGTGGATTTAGACTTGGAGGTACCGGGTTCGATTCCTGGTCGGGACACAAAAATATGAATTAACGTAAATAAATACATTTAATTAATATTTAATTTATTTGTGATATTTCTCGAGTTTGGTACGCTGGAGACATCGACGAGCTTGCCACTTGCCATGATTGGCCTACAGTAAAGTTTGCTAAATGTGAATCCACTCATTTATAAGCGTGGTTTCTGACCACCCCGAAAGGGAAACGGTCGTAATGATACTTTACTTTTACTTTATTTTTATTAAATTTATTTACAGACTATAATCCGAAAGGTATTAAGTTCGCCCTTGTACATTACTTTTAAGTTATTTGTGCAATAAAGAGTTTATAAATAATCATACTTATAAATAAAATGTTATTATACAATTTATAGAGTTTGAACCTACACAATATCGATCATTGTTAACATGATATTAATAATGTCAGCTTATCCTATTTAGTTTCCAAATTCATCATCAGCCTCATTACTAACAAATGAATTAGGGGTATTGCATTGTGGTGCCGAGTGTATGTTAAATTCGCGAAACAAATCATACATGTTTCTACCTACTACAATCATTTAATCAGTATTCAGTACAAGTGTAAGTCGTGTAAGTTACACCATTTATAACTAAATTTTGAACTTTAATTTTAACTCATTTTTATGATCTCTGATGTGTTGTATTTGTCTCTAGCTTTAAGACCTCCACTGTTGTAAGAAGACACATTTCTAAGCATTCCATGGATTCACCGTGCGGGTGCCGGGTCCATCACAAGAGATGAGAAAAATGGTGTCTTAATAAATAAATATATAAATCTATACACTGCCTACCTATATAACTGCCTCCGTGGTCTAGCGGTTAAGTCCGTGGATTTAGACTTGGAGGTACCGGGTTCGATTCCTGGTCGGGGCACAAAAATATTTATTAATGTAAATAAAAATACATTTAATTAATATTTAATTTATTTGTGATATTTCTCGAGTTTGGTACGCCGCGCTGGAGACATCGACGAGCCTGCCACTTGTCATGATTGGCCTATAGTAAAGTTGGCTAAATGTGAATACGCTTATTCATAAGCGTGGTTACTGACCACCCCGAAAGGGAAATGGTCGTGATGATGATGTTGTAAATCTATGACAAATGTACGTAAGAAAAGTGTATTTCTCATTGGTACACGCCAGGGTTCAAACCGACCTTTATTATATATTATTATTTTTTATTATATTTTATTGATATTAACTAATTTCTAACACATTTAATGCTAACTTTTCAAGACAAGATATTTTTCTTTCTATATTAGAGAGATAATGTTATTTGTTAATTCCGTTTATTGGCTTATTATTTTACTGAGTTTTTACATTATTGGTTCATTACTCCACAAAGAACAATTTGTTTAGGATTAATAGTCGGATCCCAGCATGGGTTTAGCTTCCAAATGTCAAAAGTTTGTTATATAGCAAAACTGTCACTTTGATATTTAGACAAAACTCATGCTTAGATTTTATTCTGGCCCTTAGGTACTTTTGACGACTTAACTCTGTGGGTAAATTAACAATGAGAATAGTACTTTATTAATTTGTCAAAGGCGCGGATGTCATCGGTGGTGGCTTGGTTGTAAGAACGCGTACCTTAAATCCTATAAAGGTCAGTTCAACCCACCCGGCATGTACCAATGACAAATACACTTTTCTTACGTATATTTGTCATAGATTTACAACACCACCGTTCCCGTGCTTCGGAGAGCACGTTAAGCCGTCGGTCCCGGTTCCACTAATACCAACTTGTGGAATCGTTAATAAATTGTCATAAAAAATGACATCATATCCTTGCCAAGCCGTCTGGCCAGCGTGGCAAGTGTAGGCCAAATTCTTCAGTTCTGGAAGGCCCAACTCCATCAGTGGAGGTCTAGGACACTGTGTTCTTGAGGCTGTAATGAAAAAAAAACAGAAGATTTTGACGGCTTGATATCTACTTAGGCTGAGTTGCACAAAATAGTTACATTTTTCGTAATTATTGTAAAAAAATATCATCACGACCGTTTCCCTTTCGGGGTGGTCAGAAACCACGCTTATAAATAAGCGGATTCACATTTAGCCAACTTTACTATAGGCCAATCATGACAAGTGGCAAGCTCGTCCATGTCTCTAGCGTACCAAACTCGGGAAATATCACAAATAAATTAAATATTAAATAAATGTATTTATTTACATTAATAAATATTTTTGTGTCCCGACCAGGAATCGAACCCGGTACCTCCGAGTCTAAATCCACGGACTTAACCGCTAGACCACGGAGGCAGTTAATTATTGTGAGTACTTCTATCATAAAAATATATATATAAATATATATATATATATACCTAAGAGTATTATAGCGATGACTGTACTTTTTAAATTGGTCAGAATTTAACCTAATCAACGAGGCTTTTTTTTTGCAGTGCAACAGGAGTGAATCGTTTCGCTTCCCTTGTCTCGGCTCTGTGTTGTTTTACAGCACTAACGTAACCTCCTTTTTAATGCGATGATGGAATAACCATTCGTCGTGTTAAATTAAACATGCAGCTCAGTCACAAATTCATATAAAAATGTTGGTGCCGAATAAAACTAGGAAAACATAAATTGCATTTTAAAGATATTTAGCTCGATAAATTGTTTTTTTTTTTTTTGTATAAGTGAAAGTTGCTGAATTTGATTTCTCCTAATTAAACATGTTAAATGCAAAATTGTAAAAGCTAAATTTAAAAAAAGTTTATTTGACTTTTATTAAAAACTGGCTATTACGATGTTAAAGATTTTTTGGGAGATAATATTAATGAAAATGAAATATATTTCTACACAAATTTAAAACCATATATTTGCACGCGTAATATCATTGTCTACTAATATAGATTTATGAAGGCCATTGTTACTAACTCGTGTGATTTAAATTAGAGTTTTGTGTAATTGTATTTTATTTATAAATAATAGCATTTTATGTCATGTGTAAAATGCGAGTCTGGCCATGTGCAGGGCGTAAAAGTGTAAGGTTACTAAATAGATTAACTTTTTACTCTCACAGCGCGGCGACGTTAATTTGATTTCCAGCGGTGATAAATTTCCTTTAATTTTTTAAACACTTTAGTTTTGTAGCCATGTAGCTTGTATGTTATATATATATATATATATATATATATATATATATATATATATATATACCTAAGAGTATTATAGCGATGACTGTACTTTTTAAATTGGTCAGAATTTAACCTAATCAACGAGGCTTTTTTTTTGCAGTGCAACAGGAGTGAATCGTTTCGCTTCCCTTGTCTCGGCTCTGTGTTGTTTTACAGCACTAACGTAACCTCCTTTTTAATGCGATGATGGAATAACCATTCGTCGTGTTAAATTAAACATGCAGCTCAGTCACAAATTCATATAAAAATGTTGGTGCCGAATAAAACTAGGAAAACATAAATTGCATTTTAAAGATATTTAGCTCGATAAATTGTTTTTTTTTTTTTGTATAAGTGAAAGTTGCTGAATTTGATTTCTCCTAATTAAACATGTTAAATGCAAAATTGTAAAAGCTAAATTTAAAAAAAGTTTATTTGACTTTTATTAAAAACTGGCTATTACGATGTTAAAGATTTTTTGGGAGATAATATTAATGAAAATGAAATATATTTCTACACAAATTTAAAACCATATATTTGCACGCGTAATATCATTGTCTACTAATATAGATTTATGAAGGCCATTGTTACTAACTCGTGTGATTTAAATTAGAGTTTTGTGTAATTGTATTTTATTTATAAATAATAGCATTTTATGTCATGTGTAAAATGCGAGTCTGGCCATGTGCAGGGCGTAAAAGTGTAAGGTTACTAAATAGATTAACTTTTTACTCTCACAGCGCGGCGACGTTAATTTGATTTCCAGCGGTGATAAATTTCCTTTAATTTTTTAAACACTTTAGTTTTGTAGCCATGTAGCTTGTATGTTATATATATATATATATATATATATATATATATATATATATATATATACCTAAGAGTATTATAGCGATGACTGTACTTTTTAAATTGGTCAGAATTTAACCTAATCAACGAGGCTTTTTTTTTGCAGTGCAACAGGAGTGAATCGTTTCGCTTCCCTTGTCTCGGCTCTGTGTTGTTTTACAGCACTAACGTAACCTCCTTTTTAATGCGATGATGGAATAACCATTCGTCGTGTTAAATTAAACATGCAGCTCAGTCACAAATTCATATAAAAATGTTGGTGCCGAATAAAACTAGGAAAACATAAATTGCATTTTAAAGATATTTAGCTCGATAAATTGTTTTTTTTTTTTTGTATAAGTGAAAGTTGCTGAATTTGATTTCTCCTAATTAAACATGTTAAATGCAAAATTGTAAAAGCTAAATTTAAAAAAAGTTTATTTGACTTTTATTAAAAACTGGCTATTACGATGTTAAAGATTTTTTGGGAGATAATATTAATGAAAATGAAATATATTTCTACACAAATTTAAAACCATATATTTGCACGCGTAATATCATTGTCTACTAATATAGATTTATGAAGGCCATTGTTACTAACTCGTGTGATTTAAATTAGAGTTTTGTGTAATTGTATTTTATTTATAAATAATAGCATTTTATGTCATGTGTAAAATGCGAGTCTGGCCATGTGCAGGGCGTAAAAGTGTAAGGTTACTAAATAGATTAACTTTTTACTCTCACAGCGCGGCGACGTTAATTTGATTTCCAGCGGTGATAAATTTCCTTTAATTTTTTAAACACTTTAGTTTTGTAGCCATGTAGCTTGTATGTTATATATATATATATATATATATATATATATATATATATATATATATATATATACCTAAGAGTATTATAGCGATGACTGTACTTTTTAAATTGGTCAGAATTTAACCTAATCAACGAGGCTTTTTTTTTGCAGTGCAACAGGAGTGAATCGTTTCGCTTCCCTTGTCTCGGCTCTGTGTTGTTTTACAGCACTAACGTAACCTCCTTTTTAATGCGATGATGGAATAACCATTCGTCGTGTTAAATTAAACATGCAGCTCAGTCACAAATTCATATAAAAATGTTGGTGCCGAATAAAACTAGGAAAACATAAATTGCATTTTAAAGATATTTAGCTCGATAAATTGTTTTTTTTTTTTTTGTATAAGTGAAAGTTGCTGAATTTGATTTCTCCTAATTAAACATGTTAAATGCAAAATTGTAAAAGCTAAATTTAAAAAAAGTTTATTTGACTTTTATTAAAAACTGGCTATTACGATGTTAAAGATTTTTTGGGAGATAATATTAATGAAAATGAAATATATTTCTACACAAATTTAAAACCATATATTTGCACGCGTAATATCATTGTCTACTAATATAGATTTATGAAGGCCATTGTTACTAACTCGTGTGATTTAAATTAGAGTTTTGTGTAATTGTATTTTATTTATAAATAATAGCATTTTATGTCATGTGTAAAATGCGAGTCTGGCCATGTGCAGGGCGTAAAAGTGTAAGGTTACTAAATAGATTAACTTTTTACTCTCACAGCGCGGCGACGTTAATTTGATTTCCAGCGGTGATAAATTTCCTTTAATTTTTTAAACACTTTAGTTTTGTAGCCATGTAGCTTGTATGTTATATATATATATATATATATATATATATATATACCTAAGAGTATTATAGCGATGACTGTACTTTTTAAATTGGTCAGAATTTAACCTAATCAACGAGGCTTTTTTTTTGCAGTGCAACAGGAGTGAATCGTTTCGCTTCCCTTGTCTCGGCTCTGTGTTGTTTTACAGCACTAACGTAACCTCCTTTTTAATGCGATGATGGAATAACCATTCGTCGTGTTAAATTAAACATGCAGCTCAGTCACAAATTCATATAAAAATGTTGGTGCCGAATAAAACTAGGAAAACATAAATTGCATTTTAAAGATATTTAGCTCGATAAATTGTTTTTTTTTTTTTGTATAAGTGAAAGTTGCTGAATTTGATTTCTCCTAATTAAACATGTTAAATGCAAAATTGTAAAAGCTAAATTTAAAAAAAGTTTATTTGACTTTTATTAAAAACTGGCTATTACGATGTTAAAGATTTTTTGGGAGATAATATTAATGAAAATGAAATATATTTCTACACAAATTTAAAACCATATATTTGCACGCGTAATATCATTGTCTACTAATATAGATTTATGAAGGCCATTGTTACTAACTCGTGTGATTTAAATTAGAGTTTTGTGTAATTGTATTTTATTTATAAATAATAGCATTTTATGTCATGTGTAAAATGCGAGTCTGGCCATGTGCAGGGCGTAAAAGTGTAAGGTTACTAAATAGATTAACTTTTTACTCTCACAGCGCGGCGACGTTAATTTGATTTCCAGCGGTGATAAATTTCCTTTAATTTTTTAAACACTTTAGTTTTGTAGCCATGTAGCTTGTATGTTATATATATATATATATATATATATATATATATATATATATATATATATATATACCTAAGAGTATTATAGCGATGACTGTACTTTTTAAATTGGTCAGAATTTAACCTAATCAACGAGGCTTTTTTTTTGCAGTGCAACAGGAGTGAATCGTTTCGCTTCCCTTGTCTCGGCTCTGTGTTGTTTTACAGCACTAACGTAACCTCCTTTTTAATGCGATGATGGAATAACCATTCGTCGTGTTAAATTAAACATGCAGCTCAGTCACAAATTCATATAAAAATGTTGGTGCCGAATAAAACTAGGAAAACATAAATTGCATTTTAAAGATATTTAGCTCGATAAATTGTTTTTTTTTTTTTGTATAAGTGAAAGTTGCTGAATTTGATTTCTCCTAATTAAACATGTTAAATGCAAAATTGTAAAAGCTAAATTTAAAAAAAGTTTATTTGACTTTTATTAAAAACTGGCTATTACGATGTTAAAGATTTTTTGGGAGATAATATTAATGAAAATGAAATATATTTCTACACAAATTTAAAACCATATATTTGCACGCGTAATATCATTGTCTACTAATATAGATTTATGAAGGCCATTGTTACTAACTCGTGTGATTTAAATTAGAGTTTTGTGTAATTGTATTTTATTTATAAATAATAGCATTTTATGTCATGTGTAAAATGCGAGTCTGGCCATGTGCAGGGCGTAAAAGTGTAAGGTTACTAAATAGATTAACTTTTTACTCTCACAGCGCGGCGACGTTAATTTGATTTCCAGCGGTGATAAATTTCCTTTAATTTTTTAAACACTTTAGTTTTGTAGCCATGTAGCTTGTATGTTATATATATATATATATATATATATATATATATATATATACCTAAGAGTATTATAGCGATGACTGTACTTTTTAAATTGGTCAGAATTTAACCTAATCAACGAGGCTTTTTTTTTGCAGTGCAACAGGAGTGAATCGTTTCGCTTCCCTTGTCTCGGCTCTGTGTTGTTTTACAGCACTAACGTAACCTCCTTTTTAATGCGATGATGGAATAACCATTCGTCGTGTTAAATTAAACATGCAGCTCAGTCACAAATTCATATAAAAATGTTGGTGCCGAATAAAACTAGGAAAACATAAATTGCATTTTAAAGATATTTAGCTCGATAAATTGTTTTTTTTTTTTTGTATAAGTGAAAGTTGCTGAATTTGATTTCTCCTAATTAAACATGTTAAATGCAAAATTGTAAAAGCTAAATTTAAAAAAAGTTTATTTGACTTTTATTAAAAACTGGCTATTACGATGTTAAAGATTTTTTGGGAGATAATATTAATGAAAATGAAATATATTTCTACACAAATTTAAAACCATATATTTGCACGCGTAATATCATTGTCTACTAATATAGATTTATGAAGGCCATTGTTACTAACTCGTGTGATTTAAATTAGAGTTTTGTGTAATTGTATTTTATTTATAAATAATAGCATTTTATGTCATGTGTAAAATGCGAGTCTGGCCATGTGCAGGGCGTAAAAGTGTAAGGTTACTAAATAGATTAACTTTTTACTCTCACAGCGCGGCGACGTTAATTTGATTTCCAGCGGTGATAAATTTCCTTTAATTTTTTAAACACTTTAGTTTTGTAGCCATGTAGCTTGTATGTTATATATATATATATATATATATATATATATATATATATATATATATATATACCTAAGAGTATTATAGCGATGACTGTACTTTTTAAATTGGTCAGAATTTAACCTAATCAACGAGGCTTTTTTTTTGCAGTGCAACAGGAGTGAATCGTTTCGCTTCCCTTGTCTCGGCTCTGTGTTGTTTTACAGCACTAACGTAACCTCCTTTTTAATGCGATGATGGAATAACCATTCGTCGTGTTAAATTAAACATGCAGCTCAGTCACAAATTCATATAAAAATGTTGGTGCCGAATAAAACTAGGAAAACATAAATTGCATTTTAAAGATATTTAGCTCGATAAATTGTTTTTTTTTTTTTGTATAAGTGAAAGTTGCTGAATTTGATTTCTCCTAATTAAACATGTTAAATGCAAAATTGTAAAAGCTAAATTTAAAAAAAGTTTATTTGACTTTTATTAAAAACTGGCTATTACGATGTTAAAGATTTTTTGGGAGATAATATTAATGAAAATGAAATATATTTCTACACAAATTTAAAACCATATATTTGCACGCGTAATATCATTGTCTACTAATATAGATTTATGAAGGCCATTGTTACTAACTCGTGTGATTTAAATTAGAGTTTTGTGTAATTGTATTTTATTTATAAATAATAGCATTTTATGTCATGTGTAAAATGCGAGTCTGGCCATGTGCAGGGCGTAAAAGTGTAAGGTTACTAAATAGATTAACTTTTTACTCTCACAGCGCGGCGACGTTAATTTGATTTCCAGCGGTGATAAATTTCCTTTAATTTTTTAAACACTTTAGTTTTGTAGCCATGTAGCTTGTATGTTATATATATATATATATATATATATATATATATATATATATACCTAAGAGTATTATAGCGATGACTGTACTTTTTAAATTGGTCAGAATTTAACCTAATCAACGAGGCTTTTTTTTTGCAGTGCAACAGGAGTGAATCGTTTCGCTTCCCTTGTCTCGGCTCTGTGTTGTTTTACAGCACTAACGTAACCTCCTTTTTAATGCGATGATGGAATAACCATTCGTCGTGTTAAATTAAACATGCAGCTCAGTCACAAATTCATATAAAAATGTTGGTGCCGAATAAAACTAGGAAAACATAAATTGCATTTTAAAGATATTTAGCTCGATAAATTGTTTTTTTTTTTTTGTATAAGTGAAAGTTGCTGAATTTGATTTCTCCTAATTAAACATGTTAAATGCAAAATTGTAAAAGCTAAATTTAAAAAAAGTTTATTTGACTTTTATTAAAAACTGGCTATTACGATGTTAAAGATTTTTTGGGAGATAATATTAATGAAAATGAAATATATTTCTACACAAATTTAAAACCATATATTTGCACGCGTAATATCATTGTCTACTAATATAGATTTATGAAGGCCATTGTTACTAACTCGTGTGATTTAAATTAGAGTTTTGTGTAATTGTATTTTATTTATAAATAATAGCATTTTATGTCATGTGTAAAATGCGAGTCTGGCCATGTGCAGGGCGTAAAAGTGTAAGGTTACTAAATAGATTAACTTTTTACTCTCACAGCGCGGCGACGTTAATTTGATTTCCAGCGGTGATAAATTTCCTTTAATTTTTTAAACACTTTAGTTTTGTAGCCATGTAGCTTGTATGTTATATATATATATATATATATATATATATATATATATATATATATATATATATATACCTAAGAGTATTATAGCGATGACTGTACTTTTTAAATTGGTCAGAATTTAACCTAATCAACGAGGCTTTTTTTTTGCAGTGCAACAGGAGTGAATCGTTTCGCTTCCCTTGTCTCGGCTCTGTGTTGTTTTACAGCACTAACGTAACCTCCTTTTTAATGCGATGATGGAATAACCATTCGTCGTGTTAAATTAAACATGCAGCTCAGTCACAAATTCATATAAAAATGTTGGTGCCGAATAAAACTAGGAAAACATAAATTGCATTTTAAAGATATTTAGCTCGATAAATTGTTTTTTTTTTTTTGTATAAGTGAAAGTTGCTGAATTTGATTTCTCCTAATTAAACATGTTAAATGCAAAATTGTAAAAGCTAAATTTAAAAAAAGTTTATTTGACTTTTATTAAAAACTGGCTATTACGATGTTAAAGATTTTTTGGGAGATAATATTAATGAAAATGAAATATATTTCTACACAAATTTAAAACCATATATTTGCACGCGTAATATCATTGTCTACTAATATAGATTTATGAAGGCCATTGTTACTAACTCGTGTGATTTAAATTAGAGTTTTGTGTAATTGTATTTTATTTATAAATAATAGCATTTTATGTCATGTGTAAAATGCGAGTCTGGCCATGTGCAGGGCGTAAAAGTGTAAGGTTACTAAATAGATTAACTTTTTACTCTCACAGCGCGGCGACGTTAATTTGATTTCCAGCGGTGATAAATTTCCTTTAATTTTTTAAACACTTTAGTTTTGTAGCCATGTAGCTTGTATGTTATATATATATATATATATATATATATATATATATATATATATATATATATATATACCTAAGAGTATTATAGCGATGACTGTACTTTTTAAATTGGTCAGAATTTAACCTAATCAACGAGGCTTTTTTTTTGCAGTGCAACAGGAGTGAATCGTTTCGCTTCCCTTGTCTCGGCTCTGTGTTGTTTTACAGCACTAACGTAACCTCCTTTTTAATGCGATGATGGAATAACCATTCGTCGTGTTAAATTAAACATGCAGCTCAGTCACAAATTCATATAAAAATGTTGGTGCCGAATAAAACTAGGAAAACATAAATTGCATTTTAAAGATATTTAGCTCGATAAATTGTTTTTTTTTTTTTGTATAAGTGAAAGTTGCTGAATTTGATTTCTCCTAATTAAACATGTTAAATGCAAAATTGTAAAAGCTAAATTTAAAAAAAGTTTATTTGACTTTTATTAAAAACTGGCTATTACGATGTTAAAGATTTTTTGGGAGATAATATTAATGAAAATGAAATATATTTCTACACAAATTTAAAACCATATATTTGCACGCGTAATATCATTGTCTACTAATATAGATTTATGAAGGCCATTGTTACTAACTCGTGTGATTTAAATTAGAGTTTTGTGTAATTGTATTTTATTTATAAATAATAGCATTTTATGTCATGTGTAAAATGCGAGTCTGGCCATGTGCAGGGCGTAAAAGTGTAAGGTTACTAAATAGATTAACTTTTTACTCTCACAGCGCGGCGACGTTAATTTGATTTCCAGCGGTGATAAATTTCCTTTAATTTTTTAAACACTTTAGTTTTGTAGCCATGTAGCTTGTATGTTATATATATATATATATATATATATATATATATATATATATATGTTATATATTTGTATTCTTATAGTAGTACAATGTACGGCTTTAATGCTTTTTCATCCTTCTCCCACCCACAATCCAATATTTTATGTTGATTTTAGCTTTTGTTGATTGTATTTTTTTTTTCATTATTATAATATTAATTAATAATAAAAAGTTTATTGAACCAAAGAAAGAAATCAGCGTACAGGTAATGTTGGTGGTCCCACACTAGGCCTTTTACGCTCGACATATGGGAGCCATGACAGTTTTGCGTTAAAAATTAAGCCAAGTTACCTTAGAAATTTAACTAATGTATATAATATGTAGTAAATGATAATACAACGTAAATAAATAATAAATACATATTTCCAGACAGGTCACACAGCGCCATCTAATTTCCGTGGTAAGCTACGAGGCTTGTGTTACGGAAACTAGATGGTTGATAAACTACATATTATACTTTTTTTTTTTTTTTAAATATACATATAAACACCGAGACCGAGACAAATTATACAATGTACAACTTGCCCCCGGTGGGAATCGAACCTACGAGCTCCCGAGTTCACGGCAACGTTTGTTACCACTAGACCACGGAGGCGGTCTATAAGGATATATAGGATAGGTAATTATAAATAAATAGTGTAAATATTATATATAAATAAAATAAGGATTACTAAGGGATTGAGGGCTACACGCTAAACCACGGCCAGTAAAAGTCTTTCGGTCTCTTCATAGTCTAGACCAATGAGAAACTCGCTAACCATACGTATGGCCTTAAAAACAGTTGAGATTACTAATTCTGCTTTTAATGACCGCAGTAGTTTGTTGTATATAAATGGAAAGTTAAAAGCTTTAAAAATAATATTTGTAATATTGTGACATATGTTTAGGTAATTAGGTAGGTATTAGTTTTATTATTTATAATTTAATTTAATAGATTTAACTGTTAGGTAGGTAAATAATTTGTTTATGTAATGTATAATATCTATTGCATGCCTAGTTTTAAATTTATACTCAATGGTAATTATGAGCAGGCCGTCTTCTTTAATTAAAATCATATTTACTCTGTTAATTATGTATGCATGTATTAAGTGTTTCTTTGAGAAATGTATTCTATCAACTTTCTATAAACTAAAATTACAGACATTGTGAAGATATAATTATCATATAGTTAACAGATTTGTTTAGAAATATTTTTCCTATTTTTCTCTGTTTAAAATTAGGTAGGAGTTATATAAATAAAAATGGATATCCAATTAGGAATAGCCAACTTCAGAAAAGAAGCCGACAGACGCATTCAGCTAAGATAGGTAGCATTTGGGAAGTACGACACATTTTCCTGTCGAATATATTACAGTGTTTGAAAACAAAAGTTTTCAACCAGTGCGTTCTTCCTGTAATGTCGTATGAAACAGAGATGTGAAAATTGATTTCTCTGATGACATACGTTAAATTACCGAAATTGCTTTCAAAATTTGCAAGTTTGGGTGGCAATGGGCTGGACACGTCTGTCGCAGAACCGATGAACGATGGAGTAAACGGATCCTGCAGTGAAGACCACCTACTGCAAGATGCAGAGTTGGACGACCCCCCGCTAGATGAACGGATTACATGAGGAAGGCTGCTGGTGGGGGATGGATGAGGGTGGCAGAATATTGTGTACAGTGGATGATGATGATGATATGAAAGTAAAAATATGTTCATAATGTCCTTAATTTTGTTTCCTAGAAATTGGATAGTCACATTTCTAAAAACATTTAGACTTGAATAATCTTTGAAAATATTGGATTGTGCGAGGAGTGGGATGCACAGGCGTTAAATCCTCTAGTCATTTTCTAACAGCTAGCTTTGGGACATTGTAGAGAGTGTAAGATGTGTAACGGACACGTGTCACGGCGTGGAGAAACATTTATCGAGCGCTTGATAGTCCAGGGGAAAGTCGATGGCAAGAGGATGCGTCGTATGTCTCTGGTGAAGGTTGCAATGGATCATCACCTACATGAGTGCACTAAGAAAGCCGGGGACCGAGAGGAGTGGCGACGGCTTGTAAAGCGTGCTACTAGCACTCAAATGGCGACCACGACCACTCTGCCAAGAGAAGAGAAGAGAAGCGACTAAGAAGAAGATGTGTAAGGTAGGTGAAACAGTCATACAGTAATAATGACTTTGTGAGTTGAAAGTTAATTAGGTAATTTAAATTTGTTTTAACTTTACTAATATTTCCCACGCACAATAATAACAAAACCTGCACTCTACAACAATTATCATAAATAAATTATAATGTAAATAGATTCCGGCATCGTAATAGAACCATAGATACGTCCGTATTGCATTTGACAAAACATAGCAAATTTAGCAAGGTGTTGTGACACGAAACACATATCGATACTTTTAATTCGGTGCTACTATATTTAATTATAGATACCTAAAGTATGAGCTAGTACGGCAGGCGTTACAAATATCTTTTAAGAATAACATTTCGCCAAATAAGATATACAACAATTGGATAACTTGCAGCCCTTATGGTGTCATGAATGTCTAATTTGGTTAAGGCGACAGAATAGCGAGCATGGTATTGCGATATAAATTTGTCACAAATTATTTGTTAGTCAACCTTTTATCTTGGACTTTTGACAGAACCATCAAAAAATATTAAATCGTGCTAAGGACATACAATGACATACATGTTTCGTATATATTATATTGACAATGAAATTTTGTCTCATTCTTCTGATGGATGATGAATGAGATGATAGGGAAGACAATGAACTAAGAGTTCACACCGCGGAAAAACCCAAAGTCCAAAAACAAACACAAGAGACGAAGGTGAGGCTAAGCTAATTTGTGCTTATTGTGTGTGTTACGAGAATGCATATCACGATTTATTTAAAATTATTTTATATTCTAGTGGACGTACATAATATTCTCTAGTATATGAGAGCATCATACTCCTTAAACTTATCACTTAGCAAGCGCTCAAATTCTAAATATATTCAAATCAAATCAAACATTTAATTGATTTGACAAAACATGAACAAATTCAGCAATATCGGTAAATTTTTGTATGCTACAGTAGCCTTCCGATACTATCCATAAGTATCGATAGTTTTTATTCGATACAATGTCCCAGCGATGTGCAAACAACGCAAACTAGATTTTAGTAAAGCAGGCACTGGCTAAAAGTGAATTAGTAGGAGACAGGTGTTCTCCGCCCGCACCTGGGCCCTCGCGTCCAAAATCTAGACAATAGGCGAACCTCCACACGTTGCATTATTATATAATCAAACAACTATGCTAATCATTGGATTGGACTGTTTAATCCGCTAATATGTATACGTTTATCGACCAGTATCATTACAGCCCCTAGAACATCCACTGCTGGAGATGGGCCTTCCAGAACATATATCTGGAGAATTTGGCCTACACTCGCCACGCTGGCCAGACGGCTTGGCGAGGACCAGTATACGTTGATTTAAATGTGACAAAGGGAAAACGCATTTCAGTTAACTCAACTGATTAGGGATACCTTTTGTTGTGCTTGTATATTGAGATATTGTTTAATATTTTAATATTACCTATGTATATTTGTAATTGTATCTTCACAGCCACTAGAACGGAGTCCTAGACGTCCACTGTTGGAGATGGGCCTTCCATAATTTTCTGGAAAATTTGGCCTACACATACCACACTGGCCAGAAGGGTTGGCGGGGGTCTGATGTAAACTTCTTATGATAATTTGTTAATATGACCGTGTAGAAAAAGAAAAATCCGTCGATTCGAATGAACATAACGTCATAAACCCTATGTGCAAACATACATTTAATGTTATTTAAGAAAAATGAAGACAAGCAGTCACGCAAATTAAGAAGCTGACAAGCCTTATATTCCTAAATTTAGACTTCAAAAAACAAATAAAAGTTTTGTGATTAATAGTTGTAGACTATATAATAAATTACCAAAACCTGTTACAGAATTAGGGGAAACTAAATTTAAAAGTTGTATAAAGAAAATTCTAATTGCCAAAGCATACTCGTATTATAAAATCGATTATATTAATAAAAAAGATGTGTGGAATATTGCCACTCTGCAAACATTAGCTAATTAATTAATACCACATTAGGCTCTCTTTTGATAATGTATTTTTATTTTACTTTACAGTTATTATGTAGAAATATTTTTAATATAACATTTAGATACAATACATTATTGACTAATTAGTTAGTACTATTTCTTATAATACAGTAATATTTTTTATTACCTTATTATTATAATAGATTATTATGTAACATTTAGTTACTACACACATCAAAAAAGTCTAGGGATCAAGCATGTTTATGCGGATTTCTTGTGATTGAGATGTGGCTTTGTAATAAATTTATGATTTTATAAATTTATATGGATCCTTTTTGGTGCATTTCATAATTTAAAACAGGAACTGTCAATCAAATTCGAGTAAAAGATGAAAATCAGCTGTCAATATTTTCCCTATAAAAACATAAGACGCATTGAAGACATTATTAGTGCTACTGTTTCCCTACTACTGATTAAAACCAACGTTATTATGGAGCGGCGACGTCATTTAAGCAGGGAAGAAATGATCAGAGCCGTGGGAATGATAGAAGCTGGTTCCCGGCAACGTACTGTGGCTTTAGCTCTGAATACAAGTCAGAGTGTTATCAGTCGACTTTGGACACGTTACCGAACCACTGGTACCGTGGCTGAGCGCCATGGAGGACGGTATCGCTGCACCACACGGAGACAAGACCGATACATTCAAATCACAGCTCGAAGAACTCCAACAATAACCGCCATGATGTTAGCCGTGAGCCTTCATCGCTCTTCAGGGAACTTAATTAGCGACCAAACAGTCAGAAACCGCTTGCATGAAGTGAACCTTCATTCCCGAAGACCGCTACGGGTACCACCTATAGCAATGCACAATCGTAGGACTCGATATCAATGGGCTCTTGAACACAGAAATTTGACAGAAGAACAATGGCGTTTCGTGTGCTTTTCTGATGAGTCTCGTTTTGGTATGAGGCCGGATACAAGACGTATACGACACTGGAGAACCCCTGGACGCCAACAGCGATTAAAATCCTGCCAGGAAGTCCATCCTTATAGTGGTGGAACCATCATGGTATGGGCGGGTATTTCGATCGGCGGAAGAACTGAGTTGATTTGGATCAGAGGCAACCTCAACGCTCAAATTTATGCTGAGACGGTTGTATCAGACGTCATCGTTCCTCTACAAGTGCATATCGGTCCCTTATTTCAGTTAATGCATGATAATGCACGACCGCACACCGCAAGAGTTGTAAGACAGACGCTCGCCGCAGCTAACATCAATGTCCTGCCCTGGCCTGCTCAGTCGCCAGACTTGAACCCGATTGAGCATGCATGGGATATTCTTCAGAGAAGAGCTCTGCCGAATATGGAGGGTATCCAGTCGCAAGAAGACCTTTTTTTGTTGTTGCAACGAACATGGGCGGCCATTCCACAGCGTGATTTGGATGAATTCATTTTGAGTATGCCAAACCGATGTTCTTGTGTTGTTAGTGTTCGCGGTAGAAACACGGATTATTAATTGTTTAAGTTACCCAATAAAATTAAAAAAAAAACTGTTATTTCAGTCTTTTTTTCGAACTTTAATGTTAGTGGTTCAAATGTCAAAAATCCCTTTATTAGGAAAATGGCAATTTTTTTTACTAATGCAAAGGTGACTTGGTTTATCGTTACTGTAGACAAACGAAAACATTTTATTTGATCAATCCTTAAAGAAAATTTTAATGAATATCAATCAGGAGAAAAGTTATTGCAAAAATATATGTTGATCCCTAGACACTTTTGATGTGTGTATTATGTATTTATTATTTTATTTTTGATTAACTAATGTATAAGTTTGTTAACGGAATTGTGTATTTGTAACAAAAGAGACAGGCAAACAGATAGACAAAACTTTTTTTCGCTATATTAATATAAATATCACCCCGTTGAGCGCGGGTCTCTTCTGAACGACATAACGTGTCAGGTCATAACCCAGTACAGTGGCCTAGTGCTGGTTGGTGTATAACGCCGATTAGCGTGAAAATTTTCCGACGGCTTTCTCCTTCCCATACGAGCGAGTATTTTTTATAAATAAAAATAGTACTTACTCTAGGCCACTATTTACTTCTAGGTACATCACCGAGCTTGTCCATGATGATGACATTTAGCCAACAGTAAAGTTGGCTAAATGTGCAGTCGCTCCTTACCAAAGCGTGGCTTTTGTCTACCCCGCAAGGGACATGGTCGTGATGGTACTTTTTATTTACTCATGAACAAGGTTAATTAATTTAACATTACATATTTGTATATGTATTACTACTGCACATATTTATGTCCAGCAGTGATAGTTATTTAATAAATTTTAACGGATAATTAAATGAATAATCCTGTCACGTCAGTCAAGCCTCGTTCCGTTTCATCCTATCCCGGGGCGTTCTGATATTCATTTTTCATCAATGTTAAAATTATTACATTACCAAAATAATCAATTTTATTTCAGTATCACCACAACCACAATCTCTTAAAAGTAGAGAATACAATCCCGGGATTCCGGAATTCGGCCGTTTTCTGGCCCTCAAAATCCTGGGACTGTACTTGGCTAATCTTGGAATTTTTAGAGTTGCCACAAACAGGTAGAAACAGGGTAGAACCTGAGCGTTGTTGCTGCTTATGTTGGCCTGAAACTACACACATCAAAAGTGTCTAGGGATCAACATATATTTTTGCAATAACTTTTCTCCTGATTGATATTCATTAAAATTTTCTTTAAGGATTGATCAAATAAAATGTTTTCGTTTGTCTACAGTAACGATAAACCAAGTCACCTTTGCATTAGTAAAAAAAATTGCCATTTTCCTAATAAAGGGATTTTTGACATTTGAACCACTAACATTAAAGTTCGAAAAAAAGACTGAAATAACAGTTTTTTTTTTAATTTTATTGGGTAACTTAAACAATTAATAATCCGTGTTTCTACCGCGAACACTAACAACACAAGAACATCGGTTTGGCATACTCAAAATGAGTTCATCCAAATCACGCTGTGGAATGGCCGCCCATGTTCGTTGCAACAACAAAAAAAGGTCTTCTTGCGACTGGATACCCTCCATATTCGGCAGAGCTCTTCTCTGAAGAATATCCCATGCATGCTCAATCGGGTTCAAGTCTGGCGACTGAGCAGGCCAGGGCAGGACATTGATGTTAGCTGCGGCGAGAGTCTGTCTTACAACTCTTGCGGTGTGCGGTCGTGCATTATCATGCATTAACTGAAATAAGGGACCGATATGCACTTGTAGAGGAACGATGACGTCTGATACAACCGTCTCAGCATAAATTTGAGCGTTGAGGTTGCCTCTGATCCAAATCAACTCAGTTCTTCCGCCGATCGAAATACCCGCCCATACCATGATGGTTCCACCACTATAAGGATGGACTTCCTGGCAGGATTTTAATCGCTGTTGGCGTCCAGGGGTTCTCCAGTGTCGTATACGTCTTGTATCCGGCCTCATACCAAAACGAGACTCATCAGAAAAGCACACGAAACGCCATTGTTCTTCTGTCCAATTTCTGTGTTCAAGAGCCCATTGATATCGAGTCCTACGATTGTGCATTGCTATAGGTGGTACCCGTAGCGGTCTTCGGGAATGAAGGTTCACTTCATGCAAGCGGTTTCTGACTGTTTGGTCGCTAATTTAGTTCCCTGAAGAGCGATGAAGGCTCACGGCTAACATCATGGCGGTTATTGTTGGAGTTCTTCGAGCTGTGATTTGAATGTATCGGTCTTGTCTCCGTGTGGTGCAGCGATACCGTCCTCCATGGCGCTCAGCCACGGTACCAGTGGTTCGGTAACGTGTCCAAAGTCGACTGATAACACTCTGACTTGTATTCAGAGCTAAAGCCACAGTACGTTGCCGGGAACCAGCTTCTATCATTCCCACGGCTCTGATCATTTCTTCCCTGCTTAAATGACGTCGCCGCTCCATAATAACGTTGGTTTTAATCAGTAGTAGGGAAACAGTAGCACTAATAATGTCTTCAATGCGTCTTATGTTTTTATAGGTAAAATATTGACAGCTGATTTTCATCTTTTACTCGAATTTGATTGACAGTTCCTGTTTTAAATTATGAAATGCACCAAAAAGGATCCATATAAATTTATAAAATCATAAATTTATTACAAAGCCACATCTCAATCACAAGAAATCCGCATAAACATGCTTGATCCCTAGACTTTTTTGATGTGTGTACAAAGCATGCTTGGAAGTCAAACATTGAATATAATAGGTTTTGTAAGTACCTAATATATATTTGTGTTTTTTTTTTTGTTTTATACATATTTATTTATTTTATTATTATTGAATAATTGCGTAAAATTCTCTATTAATTATAAGTATGACATTGCTATAATAAGTACTAAATGTATGTAATGAATTTGTGATTATATAGTAATAAATAGTTTCAACTATCTCACTATCGTATATCGTATCGTATACATACGTCAAACTCTCAATACAGATCTCAGACACAAAGGTAAGTTGGTCATTAATAGATTTACGGGATTAAGCTCGCTTATGTCCCTGCACTTGTTTCGGTTTGGTACAATACAGAATTTAAACAAATAAATATAGTAACATTAGGCGAGGTTAATATACTACATTATAGTGAACCCACAGACCGTTGGTTAAGTATCTAATAGTAAAATAGCAAGGATTTGTAAAGTCATCAATAAAGTGTTAACCAGTCATAGAATTTGACAGAAAAAGTGTCGATGTTTGCATTCGCTTCTACCGCTAGGGCCCTCGAAAGCTCCACAGTAGGTCGAGCACGGTTTAGCCCGTTAACGTCATTGTAGCGATCACATAGAGTAAACGACTTTGACATGACATAACAAGGGAAGTTGCGGAACTAAAAAACATCGCACAAAACGTTCTCGACTTTACACAAACGCGTTTACAGTTTCCTATCGCTCAATCCTCAGTTCAATTCGACTAAAAATGGCTAAAAATGTCATAGAACTAAAAACAGAATCCGTAAAATGTAGATACATTGCTAATCCGGACCATTTTTTTTCTTTTCTTTCCATCCTCATACTACTAATGGTTTGAACTTTGAGGGAATTCGGAAAGTAAAATCACTGCTACCCCAAAATATGAATTTGAAATAGGTTGTTTACGACTATTTTGAATACGTGCTTTGAAAACTTTAATACATAAAACACGTAATGATTCTTATAATGCCACATCCACACGACATACCCGGAAACCGCAAGGTAAATCCATGACTTTTTTATCCCAAGAAACAAAAGATTATTAAACGTTAATTAAAACTGTTTGTAACTACGCATATTTATTCGAATGTGAAATTGTGCTATGGAGTCGAATGTTTAAATTATAATAGATCATTAGTGATAATAATCGATACATAAATTTCTAATCTCTGTTTGCGGCAACGCTACCCCGCAGCACGGCGTTGCCGCGATGGGGGTCGTACGACAAAGCGAGGCTAATCAGGCACATTTGTTCGGCAAACTCGGCACCATGGACTCATCCCGGCCCCTTCCCATCCCACAACACCCCAAGCACCGTGTACGACATCTAATGCACCAAACTATACTAAATTTCCTAACACCAAACACGAAACTAATTAAAAGAAAATACCGCAATGAATATACATGAAATAATAAGCGATTCATTTATCTTATTATGCGGAAAAGATATAAAAAGTATTATTTACAATAAAGAAAGCGCGCGAGACAAAACATAAAATTCATATAAATAATTCACGAGAGCCATTACCGAGCGCCGGGCCCAGGATCTTCCCAACGAGGACAACTACGCTCTTAAATATTTAAACGTAGACGTTATATGTATTACAATTTTCATTAAACATTAACAACGATTTCAGGTAGCTGCGCGAGGCCGCCCAACCGGGGGAATATCAAAGCGGACCTTGGCGGTCCGACAGACAAACATTCATACATAAGTTATGTCAACACTGCGCTTCTATTCGGTTGTTAATCTAAAGGGAGCACTAATACGCTAAGCCATACATTTTGTATGAGAACGCGCGAACACGGAGCGTATAATATATTTAATGCATCATTGTATGAGTATATGGAACATACAGTAGCCTGTGCGAGCGAAAGGAGGCCTATCTGCGTCATATACTCGTACTCAAGGACATGAAGAACACCACATTACATAATACATAAAATTTCTAAGAAATAACTAAATTAAATTCATAGATTTCGATCGCAAAGTAATTACTGTTTGCTTTAAAAAAATAAACCTAACCTTTTACTACGAGTACCCACCCTATTAAAGTTTGTGGCGAGTGGCCTGTTGGTAACGATTATAGTGCCTTAATTATATATTAATTTTACCAAATTTTAAAAACTTATTTTTACAGTTATATTGTACATTTATTGACATTGATGATGTTATACTCAAATAGGATGTGGTATATTAAAAAAACGGTTTAATAGCACTTCGTTAAACTAAACTATTACATAGTTATAACGTATTAACCCTACGTATTATTGAATCATGGAGGGGCGATATAGAATGGGATCACACAGCGTCCGTTAGACAAGCATTAGTCGATTAATTCTGTGAGCAGGCAGGACGCAACAATCGCTCCTGTCAATCCTTACTATCGAAGAGCCTCTGTTGATAGTAAACTCAAACTTTACACATAGGCCTACAATAGAAACTTCGCATAAACGGTACTGGACATAGCGACAATGCAATTCCCGTCATGATGTTGTACCCAACAAAGCTGCTTCGCTTCCAAAACAGAGTCTATACCCTATATATTAGAGTTCAGTCTGCATTGAGGATAACCACGAGAAGCGCAGTTTTTCCTGTGCCTTTAGGCTGCGCGACACCCTTTTGATTTCAATGAGATTTGAAAATAACAGCACTGAATTAAAGCAATCGACAAGTTTTTGAACACATCCATTACACTTTTGTCTTAACTTATCTGAAAGTCCAAGTTGACTACGTTAATGCTGGAAACAATATAGATAATGAACGGTCCCATACACTAAGTTGTATTTCATAGTAGTTGGAAGTTTATTTATGAGGTAGTGCGATTCGATATTAACCCCTAAATGCATACGAGTAGAGTCCGATTGAAATGCATTTTTATAGTATTTTTGAGGATATCTTCTATTAAATATTACTTGTATTGGTAAATTAAAATAAAATATGTAGTGGAAAGGAGTGTCTTTTCTTCGCTACTTTGAGCGTGCCGGGTCCCATGCATTCTGTTGTCTAGATTTCTACTACCCTACTTTCGTGGCATTGTTCATAAATATTAAAATCACTTATTTTTAATTCAAGTTTATACAAAAATATTGTTGATGGTTGGTAGTTTGTTAGTAACAATGTATCCGTCATTAGTATTACAAGTACGAGTATGTATTTATAAATTATTATATCATCTGTTGATTTTAGTACCTATCTTATATATTATATTTAAGTTATTGCAGTATTTTCGTTTTTGTTTCCAGAACTTTTTCCTTGAAGTTATTTTTTTTCCTATAGTATTTATATTTAATTTCTATTATGGATAAAAATATTGTTGGCTCTTATTAATGTCTTCTTATTGTTATTAATTTAGTATAGTATAGTAATTCAAACTTGTCACGCGCCGGTAAAGCCTTCAAAGGGGTCAAATTGGTTAATATTATTATTATTTTATTAAATATTATTTATTAATTTTATTATTATTATTTATTACTGTTCAATTTAGTATCTTACAAGTTCCGACAGAGCCAATTTTGTTTATCTGTAGTATTGTTTGTCTATGATGACTGTTTGTTGCCTAAATAAATTAACATAAAAAAATAGTGTGAATTAAAGACAAAAATCTAATTCAGTATCAAAATAGGTATAATAAATCATGCTTGATACATTATCCTCAACTGAATAGATGATACATAGTGTTATAGTTATTAATAATTTGCTAGCTGCACGTACAACAAATTCAGCTCAAGATACCGTAGGGAATGCACTTAATTGACCCTTGTTAAATGTGATTTGATATTGCAGTTAAATTATGCATTCTGGTCTCTTACACAATAGAGTACCAATCACGTCGAAGCCTAATACAGGCGAAATTCGACGTAATGTGGGTTTGCTTCAGAGCCGGTGGTTTGCGTACAAAATTGAATTTATGTATGTGGATCGTCTGTAGTGGTCCGTTCGACCGTCACCATGACAACTAACAATGCTTACTTTGGAAAATTCATTGACAATTATACAACCCCATCTGGGGGGTTTGAGGTTACCAACAACGAAGCCAAGTCCACGATCCACAATTACAAATTTGTTTTATTGATTGTTTTGTATATTTTTATAAAACAACGTTGACGAGGAGAGTAAATCTGCAATCTTATAGCGTGGATGGTTAAATATAGAAAAAAAGTATCATCACGACCATTTCCCTTTCGGGGTGGTCAGAAACCACGCTTATAAAATTTTCACGCTTATATAAGCGGATTCACATTTAGCCAACTTTAACCAAGCCAAGTTTAACTTTTTAGGAAATAATATTGCAGACATTTTTGACATAATTCCACATTCATTCAAAATTAGGATTTTAGACAGAGAAACATAGCAAATACATTTTAACGATTTTACTCTATTTTACTAATACAAATATATGATTAATATATTTTTAAAATGTCCGCAATTTTATTTGCTAGGAAGTTAGTAGACCACATTTCTCAAAATTAAAACTTATGTTTTGTTATAGCGAGAGTTAATCGCTCTTAATTTTTATCTAATTTTATTCATTTATTTATTACTTGGTTGTTTGTTAGTTTTTCGCATGACCTAAATTAAGTTTTGTTTCTTTTCTAGAGGACGGATAATGTTTAGGTTGCACAATTTTATTTTTTAAATTGTATATAACAAACATAAACATAATACATTTTTCTAATAAATAATATTGTCGTAACACTTTTATGTCACATCTTGCAAATAATAAACGGTATATTTTTGTGTGTCATAAGTTAATATATTGTTGAGACTGTATATTTTGTCAGCTAGGACTATGAACGTAAAAAGGGAATAGAGTGGTATTTTTTCACGTATGCAGCTAGACGAAGTTTAGTGCTATAACAAAGCTAACCAAAACATTTTTTATAAACTTTCCTTTAAATAAAATAGGTAATAAATATATTAAATCACTTTAGTTCCGCGCCTAATGACATATATCTACAAAAAAAAGAGTTAATGTTTTGTAAATTAATTTACTGAGGATTTTTTAGTCAAAAGTGGTGTTGTTTTGTTTAATAATGTACTAATTATTTATTTATAATTATATTAACTAATTATTATGGAAAATTATAACTTGGACTTTAAATATGGGGCACAAGTTGCAGTTTATTTTTTGCGGTTTACTTACGCTGTGAACTCCCATATAGGCTGGGGCCATTACCTTTTTAAGATGAAAAAAATAGTAGCAGGCAACAACTGGCTGAAATATATAGTTGAGGTCATAAACAATGAAAACAAAAACTTTCGAACTTGAGATTAAGGGAAGTAGTGACATGGGGTACTATTTAAGGGATGAAAACCGTTTTTCGTTATTTGTGGCGGAACGAGACCTCCTAGAGAAAAGTGTTTCATACAAAAGTTGTAGATAATAAAAAAATCTTAAACTTTTATTATATATATTTTTCGACATAACCTCAAAGTTTTCGAGAAAAAAACGAAAAACCGATTTTTCTGTTTTTTATTTTTTTCTCGCGTGGAAATTATTTAATTTAAATGAAACTTTGTGAAAATACGTAATTATTTGCACACAATAAGCATGATTTTTTTCAATCATGGAAAATTAATATTTTTCGAGATTTCACCATTTTTCCGAAAAAACACCCTTATCTTTGGTGAACAACTTTATTGATTTTTTTTTGTTTTCTGGTGTTGTACAAGGTCTTTTTTTAAACTTTGAGGTTATGTCGAAAAATATATATAATAAAAGTTTTAGATTTTTTTATTATCTACAACTTTTGTATGTAATATTTTTCTCTAGGAGGTTTCGTTCCGCCACGAATAACGAAAAACGGTTTTCATCCCGTAAATAGCACCCTATTTCACTACTTCCCTTAATCTCAAGTTCGAAAGTTTTTTTTTTTTCATTGTTTATGACCTCAACTACATATTCCAGCCGGCCGTTGCCTGTTACTAATTTTTTTTTTTTAGCTATAAAAATCCGTAACTGCCCCAGCCTAATATTATACTCGACGTGTTTGGGCTATAATGCCGCGAGTGACTCCAAGAAAAGCATCAAATCATCTAGAATTTTGAGTTATTGAAACTCATGAAAAATAAAGATTATTACGACAGACCTGGCTAAGACCCTTTGCCTTTTCTTTTACCTCATTCATCATCCATCCGTGGTCTAGTGGTAACAAACGTTGCCGTGAACTCGGGAGGTCGTGCGTTCGATTCCCACCGGGGGCAAGTTGTACATTGTATAGTTTGTCTCAGTCTGGGTGTTTATATGTATAATATGTATATATTTACAAAAAAAAAGTATAATATGTAGTTTATCAATCATCTAGTTTCCGTAACACAAGCCTCGTAGCTTACCACGGAAACTAGATGGCGCTGTGTGACCTGTCTGGAAATATTTATTTATTTACAATCAAAAAAAAGTTTTTAATTATAGCTGTAAGATTTATAAAAATACGAATCGGTGATTCTTGAAAAAATCAACGACTACACGGTGTAATATTACCTCGAGAGAACAAATGGAGTAGACTGTACTTGTTTAGTAAACAATAAATGCGGCACCTTTGTAAATTGCAGTTCGTTGACCTTTAACTATGACTAACCTACATGTCGACATCACTTAGGGTGGTGTCATTGGAACTAAATGCTTTTATACGACATTTTAAAGTAATAATATACACTTCATTTCTTTCTTTTTCGATTGTATTTATCATAAACCAAAAAAAAAAAGTACTACATATGTAGCGTACCCAATGAGTCATACTTAATGATCAGATGGTTTAAGCTAGCCAATGGCTCGTATTAAAGGGTTGGTGGATAACGCTGATTACCGTAAATATTTTATTAGGAAGTTTTTTTTTTGTTTCTTTTCTCCTAATGGATGATATATGAGATGATAGGGAAGGCAAAGGGATTTAGCCCATACAGCCATATCTGACGTAATATATTCTTTCTTTTTTATGAGTCAATGAGGTTATTATTAACTTCCATATACTTACTACATACATATATTAACTTGTCAAATTTATCGTTTTTCATAATAATTTACATTGTAGTACAATATTTATAATAAAATAACACCACTTAGATTAACACTGTCCACAGTAAAGTAAATCATTTACCGTAGTATACCGCCGATTGGCGTGTGTATTTTCTTATTATGTTATTATTTATTGTTTAAGTTAAGTCTCAACGTAATTTCTCACTAATGAAGTACCTAAACCTAATGTATTTATAATTATTATTTATTTATTATTTAACTATTTTTGATATTAAGTTGCCTAAAAACTCCCAGTCACGTATAATAAGAAATATAAGGCTAATTCAAATATCATCAGTCGGCTAGACCAACTGCAGATAACAACTTTGCAATTTAGATTGAGATTATATGAGCATGTACCAATTGCTAGGTTTTACCTTCAACTACGTAAATTGCGATTGAATGTAACATTTTTTTACTATTTTTTTTATATAGATAAAATGTTTAAAATATAATTACTTATTTTATAATACATTATCTGAAACCTAACGGCACCCATTATCGACGCCCTCAGCACCTATTACCGTGGTAATATATATACTTACGTTTCCTTAATTTTTTTTTTAATATTTTAAGGAAATATATAATTATTTGTAAAAAAATAATATAGTTACGTCATTATCTGACGACGTTGGCCGGTAGAAATACGCAGAAACTGAACTTTAGTTCCTGACGCTTCACCTCCTCAAAAAAAAAAAAAGTCATGTTTTTTAACCTTGTCATGAACTTTTATTAATTGTTATTGGTAATCGTAATTATCGTTAAAGCGTTTTCACAACCGAGCCACCACCGCTCGTAGTTATTTTATTATTTGTAAAAAACTATTAATATAATAATTTTAAAAAATATATGTATAAACTTGTGACCATGACTGTACTTTCGATGCGCAAATTTTAGTCCGCTCACAGCTATCCAGCGCTCTTTTTATCTTCCAGTATATGTACCTAATATTTATTTATTATAATATAATTAAAACTACTTAAAAAGTAAAAATTATATAAATATAAACTAAACCTAATTTTAAAAACACAAGAATAACATATTTTTTTTTTAATTATACAAAATTTTGTTTAGGCATATTTATTTTGATTTTTAACAAAAAAACATATAGGTATATTTTAAAATACCTACCTCGGTATAATGCGCAAATTTTAAGTCGATAGTAGATGTTATTCTACCAGATGGTATTTTCTCTACAAAATATGAGAACTGGCTAATTTTAGTAGAAGTTTATGCATGAGGAGAAGAATTTATTCGCAAATATATGACATTTAGAGCACATTTGCTCGAACATTACTTACACTTAAGGCACTTAACGCAAAGCAAATATGAATAAGATAATATCTCAATGCTGTTGACAGGAGCACTGGATGCTTCAAAGTGTTACTATTTAAAAAGTTAACACTCCTTCCTAAATTAAAGTTGATAGTGATAAATTAGGCAATAATTACATGTCACCAATCTGTGCAGATGCCAAGTACACATAAACATAATAATATAGTAGATTACGTACTTTTAAAAGCGTAAAGTACTTATAAATTTATCTGTATCAGCCTATAGGCCAGAAATCTTAGTGTTTTCTCGGAACTTGAAAAAGGTTATTCTTGTTTAACTAACTGCATCGCAATTCTACTAATTTTGTGTCGATTAAACTTAAGTTACGTTCTTTTGCGATCTCACATTAGTTAATGTACGATTCTTCTCACTTACAAAGTGGAACTAAAGTTTCATCCAAAAAAAATAAATGGAATAATTGTGGACAAAATATTTTATGAGGCCCAATTTATTTTAAAACAGCAAATATACTTATAACTGTTTATATAATATAAAAAAAATATTTTAAATATCCAATTAAACCGTACATAAAAAATAACAATACAGAATTATTATAACAAATACGGTTACAAATCAATAACGATATTAAATCCCCTTACATTCACCAACGGTACTAGTTTTATTTTAAAACTATTACAAGAATGGGGTTTTAAAATAATACCTAAACAGCAGCGATCAGTAGAATACGTACGGATTTGTCAAAAGTTTTATTTTATTTCCACTTATGGAAATTTAATCGGTAGGTTTATACCAAAACATGTTTTGCCAGCAGCATTTAGATTTAAAATAAAATAGAAAGAAAATAACACTATCAGTAGAATTGGGCTGCTGATCAAATATTCCAATTCACAATATTAAGTCGAACAAATATTATTAATAAATAATAATAATATTATATTTCTAAATAAATAATCAAGACTCAGCTTTACGCAGTGGAAGTTGATGCAAGAGGTATTCCATCAAAATCTCTGTTGTCAATACATTTATGGAACGAGCTTCTAAGACGGCATTTACAGAATCATACAGTATTTGGTTGGGGAGGAAAAGAAGCAGAATAGTGGATGGTGAGCGTCTTGTTGTACAATAAAATAATAAATGAGGTTTATAAACTAGCCTATTGTTAACCGCAAGCCCGAGACACAACTATTCTTATTTCTCTTTCCCACATACGATGGACCCGGAACCCGCACAGTTAATCCATGGAATGTTTAGAAATTTGTCTTGTTCTCTTTTAGTATACGAGTAATTACTTGGCCTAAAAATAATTACATAAAACGACTTTATTATGGGACTGTAATTTTTTTATAGTAAGTTATAGGGGTAATCAAGATATTATTAAAAGGACAACAAACAATATAAAATATTGTGTGATTACCTAAACTAATTTACGAATAAGAATAGGTATCCAATTGAACTAAATGTTTAGACATTGGTTCCTATGCATGAGGCTTACGTTAACAAATCAAGTTGAGCGCGGTGTATCCCTTGATAATTTGTTCTAATTGAAATTCAAGTCATTGACATGGCCGGTGGTCGTAATCAAATTTCTCGGGGCACGTTCGCCAAACGTCTATTTGGACGTGAGAGAGGTCCCGATATTAGCAATTTGACATCCACATCGTTCTATGACATACACGGTTTTGTTAAACTAAAAGTGTTCTCAAAGCGGTTTTCACATAAAACTGAACGCCGATGGTTAGCCTACACGAGCAAGCTGTTATGATATTCTATTTACCTCTAAGCAGATTACATGCAGCCAATAGCAAATGGCATGGGGACGAGGAATGTTGGCCTACCACATTCACGCCAGTTGCGACAACGACGTAAATGACAGGTATTAGCCATAGTATTAGAAACCAATCATGTGGAAAATGTATGCTATACCTACGTAGTGTATATAAAACATTTCGCTAAAGAAGACAAGCTAAAAGCTTACAAAATCAAAACTGAACACGTACAATCAAACGCTACCACGAAAATTGCGTCGATCCCTTTTCGAACTTCAAAACAGTAAAAAAAAGAATGTCAGCCACAGTAAAAGTATAATAGTGAATGGTGATAGTGTTGGTGGTTGCACGCGGTGACCGCATAGGTTCGCGTTGAGCCCGCCAGCCTATCAGCGCTAACAGGTTGAATTCACACAATTTTTACGTGTCCCGTACAACGAGTAGTGAGGAGATAGATCACGCAATCTTTGTTTACAATCGATAAACATGTTATAAAGGAAAATCATATTGCGAAGCTTTTGATTACGCATATACTTGTATAAGCTATACGTACTCGTGTATGAATGTGTGCGTAGGTCTAGCTAAAACTTTTAAATGTCTACCTACCGATATGCGTTTTTTCTTTTTGTTCGGCTTAAGTGAGGGATCGTATAGCTAAAATAAAATAAGGAATAAACGATAGAATCAGCTGAAAATTACAAAATTAATGAAATTAGTAATTATCACTATAAAAAATCTCAGATATTTTGTCGTTCATCTTGCCTTTACATCTATACTATTGAACCATTTTAGAAAATAAAATGGCAGATTGTTACTTAGATACGTCATAATTTAAGACATGAATCTACCTGGTCACCCGATTTATTTTTGTTGATTACGGGTGTAGCCGGGTCAAACAGCTAGTATGTCCTAATAAAATCAATAATATTTGAATTTGTATAGTTTGTTTAATATTGTATTCGCATTAAGTCAGGATTGGTTAAGAAAACAAAAATGAAAAACCCAAAGGACCAGCCAAAAAAATAAAAATTGTAAATTTTTGTTGTTTTACTTGATTTGTCTTGCATTTAAGTCTATACCTACTACTGTGCTGCTTATAAGTTACGATCAAATTAATTTGAGGTGGTACAAAATTCACCAAGGCATCTAGTTTTCTTTTCTAAAATATAGGTAATTGTCGCAATAATATTCAACATAAAATCAAAATTATTCGTATATACAGTAGACGATATATCCAATGTCAAACCAAGATTAAGATAAATTATGCATACAATTTTGATAATGTATGCCGCGTTCAGACAAGGCTAGTCTAGCAACATAGCCTCGCCACATGTCCAGCATTTCGTAAACTAATACTGTAACGCATTTCTCTTGGCCGTATTTGTAGGTATATGTATTTGGCTATACCATATAATATAGTAGTATGTTATATAGGTCTTTCCAATTACACGTGCGATTTTAATCACTATATTTACCCAACATCTTTATATTTTCATCGGAACTTATAGCGGGGATTGACCCACTCGTAGAACCCATCTACTCCATCGCTTCATGGGTTCTACAATATACACGTCCAGCCCTTACTACTTTTGCTTGCTTGCTATTAATTATTCATTTGGCTAGTCAATATGAGCGGTACCGGGACCGACTACTTAACGTGCTCTCATAGGCACGGGAACAGTTATGAAGAGAAATTGCTAAGCATTCCATGGATTCACCGTGCGGGTGCCCGATCTATCGTGTGTGGGTAAGAGATGAGAAGAATCTCGGGCTTGCGACCGAAAATAGGCTGGTTTAAGAAAAAGAGGCCTCCCTTTTTTATTTTATTGCCCGATAATACGCTCACCATCCACCATTCTACTTCTCTCCCTACCCAACCAAATACTGTATGATTTCGTTAATGCCGTCTTGGAAGCTCGTTCCATAAATGTATTGACGGCAGACCTGTAAATCTGTGAGAAATGTACGTAAGGAAAGTATTTTTCTTTGGTAAATGCCAGGTTCAAATGTACTAATAACTGGACCACCATTGCTTATATTTTTCTATCGATGTTATATTACGAGAACAACACTAGCGTGACTCGAGCGGTCTCGTTGTTGAATTAACTTTTGAACGGTGTGATTTTGTGAATGATCCCCGCCACCTCGGCCGAGCGCGTACTCTACTCAATTAAACGCTTTTTACGCATCACTCGATACATTTGCTCTGAATAATATTGTGGTTCTATTTGGAAAATTGAAGTAATTTTATTTTAACATTCGCAGCGCGAATTTCATATGCTGTTATTATTGTTAACATCGGTGTTTGCTTTACAATGTACTTTACGATTTCGGTATGCAGATAGGGAAATGATGGAAGTTGTGAATAGTTAGTCATTTCTTTAAATTTCTGCCTGTTGGCTAGCCTATTTTATAAATAAGAATATTGTTCTAATAGGATTAACCACATGCTTCACATTAACAATAAAAATATGTAGTTACATAAAGTTTCAGAGTATGTAGGTATTAAATTTTACAAACAATTTAATACATCAGTCACAATCAATATTATTATCGACGACGAGTCTTTTTTTTAAATACATATAGATTGTCTTAATTTAATATATATAGTATTTATGTATATATTAAGTATTATAAGTATATTAGTGTTTAGTATATTAATATTATTTACTAGTAAGTAGTATAGTTTTAGTAGAATTTTAATTTCTCCCCTATATTACGTTCTATAATTTGCGCGAACCTTCCACTTACAATGTTCGTAATGTCCCTAAGGTTGACCGAGTAAGAATGTCTAGCGGCATTAGGTCCGCTTTTGTACATAGTGCAAAAAGTTTTAAATAAATAAATATGACCTATATAAATATATTATGGTTAGACTCCAATTATTATTAATTTTAATGTTGGTACATAAATAACTTAGAAGTGTTAATGCAATCTGCATACTGAAAACAGCAATTGACATAATAGTATTTATATAGCTCATAATAATAGCTTGTATGTCTAAAGTCTAGACCAATAAATATTACGAACATTTTCTATCAAAAGATTGATTTTTAAATCGACATCTAACTTTCGATTTTTTTTTAACATAATTATTAATATGCAACGATTGTTATATAGGTTAAACTATTACATATAGAATATAATAAAATTGACTTAAAAAGGCTGACATTGATAAAACGTACAAGATCCGTAAAAAGCAACCTTCACCGATCAGTTATCCGAATTAAATCGATTCTTAATGTAATAATATACGTAACTAAAATTGCAGTGATGTGTTGCCATACGAAAAATGTTATATAAAATAGGAATATATATGCTTTGTCTCCTTAAAATAGTTTAAATAAACAGAGCTAGTTCCAAGAAATTAATTATCATTAGAAACCGGAGCTAAGTAGGGATAAAAACAAATCGAAAATTGTAAAATAACCTGTTGATTAAAAAAAACCGCTTATAATTGAATAAGCTTAAATTCGATGGATTTAACTCCTTTGTCGAACTTTGATAGACAGATTATGATTACAAAAATAATTAAGAGATGACTTCAATGACGAATTTTCATTTGGTCCTGAATGGAAACTGCATATCAATCATCACCAAATTATGGCAGATGAAATTGAACGATGAGAGTAACCAAGAATCATGAATATTTTGTTCATAATTTGATTTTTTTATATTACCTTGTTATCTGCAATAATGATATATTGTTGTGGCATAATTCTAAAATCGTAAGCCTTTTTAGGTGTGAAAGCTTACCTCATAAGTTTGACATTCGATGTCTGACCTTGACATGGCCAATCACAAACACCTAGACCTCACCCTGAAACAGTGCACTTTGTATTGCAAAAGACGCTCGTAAGGGCATCTACTAGGCTATTTATACGAAGCTATCAAGATACGTGACTTGATAATCAACTGATGCTAATTATTACCATTTCATCCCCTATAACACAATCCACTTTCGGAGATGTACCTTCCAGAACATATTCTCAAGAATTAAGCCCACACTTGCAACGCAGGTAGACGAGAGTCTGATGTAAATTTAAATGATGATTTATTAACGATGCCACAATTTGGAATCGAAATACTAAACAATTTGAAGGTTTTTCAATTCAAGACTTCAATCAGACTGTTGCTGTACAAAGCACAGATCAGATCATGCGTGGAATACTGTTCTCACCTATAGGATGGTTCCGCAAAGTACCAGAAACTCTCAATGTCCTGCAGAGGCGAGCTGTTTGCATTGTGGACGATGCCACTATATCAGAAACTCTTGAATCCCTGCAGCTTGGCCGAGATGATCTCTGAGCGTGCTAGCTATACTATGGTAAGTTTTCTGAAGAGCTCTATAATCTAATCCCTTCTTCTCCATTCTGCTACCGAACCACGCGCAGAGGTCAAATAATGCACCCACATACTGTAGTCACCATCCCATCGCGTAGGTATAAATTCGGGTACTCATACAACTTTCGCACAATAAATATGTGGAATGCTCTTCCGGCCTCTGTGTTTCCACCTTCCTATAACCTGGAGTCCTTCAAGCGAAGTGTAAATAGCATCTAGTTAAGCCAACATATTGTTGGGGACTGATGTCAGTCATAAGTGTCTGACTCCAGTTGCTAACTTTCATGGACCTTGAGCATCACTTACCATCAGGTGGGGGCAAGGTCACGTGTCGTGCTAGTATAAAATATTAGTTGGTATTAGTGAATTCGGGACAGACGGCTATAAGCAATCTGTGCCTTGGGCGCGAATATGAGTCTAAAAAAAATGTTTGTCAATCTACTTTACGTATCAAGCTATTAGAATATAATATCTCACTAATTTATTATTTCACCGTGTAGGTAACGGACTTATTATCGTATAGAATAAAAATAATGTTATATATAGATATGAGACATAAAGGTTGAAGGGTTCATCCCTTTATGATTACGTCTCTGTTACTATGTTAACTAAGTACCTACATATAAAACCAATTCGATTACTATAAACGTTTATTACGTAAAACATCAACAACTGATTTAAAATTCACTTAGTAAAATAAACATAATAACATTAATACCCGGAAAAAGAAAAGTCTTTTCAATAACAGTAAATGTCAATTCTTTAATAAATACGAACGCGAGCATAACATCGCGTGCCAGTTTATTGAATGTAAGAGTAGAAAATATAATAATTTGTTCAAAACTCACTGAGCCGAAGTGAGCATGCAACTAATAACATAAGAATAACCAAACACATTGGCCGCAAATATTTTAACAAATAATTTTACTATTTTTTTTTTATACTAGCACGACTTGTGACCTTGCGACCACCTGATAGTAAGTGTGGCAATTAGCAACTGGAATCAGACACTCATGACTAACACTATGCTGTCTTGACTGGGCATGATGGCTCGGTTCAAATTGAACCTGATCTCGTATTATCGGCACCAACGGTTGATACTTCCCCGCCACGGAATACTGAGCAAACCACCATCAGTCCGCCTACCGCCTATTTGTTGTTCTCGTTGAAAGTATTTGTCATTTATAATAATTTTAAATGGCATTTTTTTACTTTAGAGGAGAACCAATATTGTAAGCTTGCTATGATGAAATTTATATAAAAATGTGACTTAACTCATCAACAGTAAACTTCTAAAATAAAGAAGAGTTTTATTATATAGGGGTGTTGTTCAGCACCAAATTAATACACATAGGCTTAATAAAATAATCGATATAGCCACCCCTCAAAATTAAAGCGTCTGCTCGCAGTGCCGAGGACTTCTCGTTATCGACCAAATTTTTATTATGCATATTTTTAATTTTATTTTTTTCTTTCCCCCCGTTTGGCGTCCGTTGGGTGACTCCGTATATTAAATCAATACGGGCCGGAGTGCCGTACTCTGCGTTTGTTGGTTTGCCGCTTTTTCGGCGGACTTGGCTACCCTTTCCTAATGGCGCAACGTTAGCATTTTGCTCCTATTTCATATACGTCAAAATCTAATATCCAACGCCGGCGATACAAATAAAAGGTTAACAAAAATAATCAAAAATGAGCAACCTCTATCTTTGATCTGTTAATACAGGAATTCATTTGAAAAATCTACACACTTCGGCCGCCAGGCTCGCCATGCCGGGACATTAGCGTGTTTGAACAAACATTATTCCTAATATGTTATTACGTAGTTGGCCCGTAAGTCTAATGCCGTCTAATGGAAACTTCCTTGCGAGGTTCCTGTCACGAAACGTCGTTATTTTAATCATATGAGTAACTATTTGAGACTTCATATTGTTGTGCAAGTATTAATCGCTATAAGAAAAACACAATCAATCAAAAAGCAGTTAATTCTAACAAAATAATTGTAATACTCGTACATATGTTTTCAAGTCTAATAAATACTTAAATCTAATGTCTATTGTTTATTTTTAGTGGGTGATTTTTAAATCATACAGTGCCGTAAGTCAAAGAGCCGTTTTAATAAATGATGAATCAGAAATGTCAGCCGTTTCAATGATGAAAATTGCAGTTCAATAATTTGATGTTATACGTTAGCGAAGTTATAATAAAAAAACGTACCAGGTTACTCAAAGGGTGCGCTTTTATTTTGTTGCGGATTAAATATTTAATTATAGGTATACTTTTCTTTTATTTGTTGACATTCCTTGCGAGTTCCTTTTTTATTGCACAAATAATTAAAGGTTTAAGACAATGCGAAACACTAATTATTTTATTAAATGAGTACCTATATGAAGTTTATACTTTAATTATATAAAGGTAATTTTAGATAACATGCTAACTATCAAAGCAAATCCCATTGTTATATTTTATGCAAATTGATTTGAATTAAAGTCAACTACATAAACGTCTAATTAATAACTTGAATACTGAAAGTATTTTATAACATTTGCGTAAATAGTTCTATGTTTGAAATAACTAAACACAACCAATAATAATATCTAGAAATAAAAGTAGAAAAAAAATGAAAATAATAATAATAAATGTCCTCGCAGATTACTGATGTTCATCATCTGTTTTCTAATCAAATTATAGGTCAGAGGCGTTGCGCAGAACAAAAAAATCGTAATGATCGCGCAAGACTTGCAGAGCACAAGTTGCAAAACAGAGCTCATTGCTAACTACCCCTCGCTATAATAATTCAAATTAACTCACCATCCCCTACTTTCACACCCATAATATGCGCATACCGAACGAAACCATAAAAAATGCAACTCTGTTTTAGCTCCGGCATTAGCAGTTAATACCAAACAGGGCATCATTATATATTTTTGTGCTGCGATCTGTTCCAACAATGCTAACAAAAAGGGATCCATAATTATTAATTCTTATAAAATGTTTATAATTTGAATTGCACGAACATAAGCATAATGACCTGGCAGAGGTCGACCAAGCGTATTATTTATTTAATTCTGATTTTACTTGCAGTCTAACATTACCATAATTTAATGATTATGTTCGACGATAGATGCGATGCTGTATGAGCTAGTCGTCTTTCATATTGACATTGAATGTTAATTTATTTCAAAAACTCATGTTGAACTCTCTCATACATTTTAAATTTATAATTCAAAATATAAGGTTAAAATTGCCAATAACAGATAAGTAAAAAAAGATAAATAAAATAAATAAAAACTTTATTGATTAATAAATATACATATTAGTACAGAAGTGTGGCTCTGGCTTCTAAAAGCAGCGAGCCAGTATCTTAGGAGCTAGTTCCTTCATTGAATTAGATTTAATGTTAGCCGAAAAAGAAAAAATATAATAATAATATATAGTATTACTTTTATATAAAATATAAATTAGAAAGTAAACTGCCTTCGTTGTCTAGCGGTTAAGTCCGTGGATTTAGACTATTTATTTATTAATATTTATTTATTAACACAATAATATGTATTAATTAAAATAAATAAATTAAAAAAATATTTATTTTATTTGTGATATTTCCCTAGTTTGGTACGCTAGGCATCGACGAGCTTGCCACTTTTACTATTGGCCTATAGTAAAGTTGGCTAAATGTGAACCCGCTTCTTTATAAGCGATCCACCCCGAAAGGGAAACGCTCATGATGACACTTTAATTTATAAGAAAGTTTTTGTAGAGTTATTTTATAACAAATATACAAAAAAGAAATGAAAAACTTAAAAGAATAATAAAATACATAAAATAATAACATATAATATTATAACATAAAATATTATACGTGTGTATGTATGAGTTAGTGTGTGTGTAAGTTTTATGCGTGTGTGATTGCAATTAAGAACAGATTTTCTGTTTTAATAAAATTTAATCCAAGAAACCAATATTTGACACACTTGGTAAATGTATATTTAGTTTTTTGTTTGTATTATTGTATAGATGGGAGTCAGTTATATAGTTTGTACTGTGCGATACAACAGTGCAAACATATGTATATAATAAAAAAAAATAAAAAAATGTATTTGTTCCGCTTTTGGAACACTGTAGACTAATTGAATTTAAGTTAAAATATGGGAATCAAAATGTAAAGCAGACGATAAAACAAGAAAAAAACAATTAAGTAAAATCTAGAAATTAAAATTTTCACACAGAGCTATGTTGTCTTTAAGTAGAATAAAAATATTTTCGCGTTGGTATTTATTCAACGCTTTCATCCAGCGCTCAGCGTAAGTACCTATGAACAGAACGAGCGGCGTACTGCGAGAGAGGGCGAATTTCACACTTATTCTAATTAGTGCCTGTATCTCATAGGTATAGTACAGTATGAACTGTATATTTGCGCCTAGAAGCCGATGTAATTTAATGAGTAAAGATTTATAACATTCATTAGAAGTCTCGCTGGAAATTAATATGGAAGTTTTTTTATAATATAAAACATGTAGGTATTTAACTTTTGTTCATTTCATTTCATTTATTTATTCACCATTTCATACATTTGGTACACTCGGTTTCGTCAGATTACAAATTAATTATTTTACTAATCATGTTATGATAGCGAATAAATAACAGCAAAGAACAGACTTCAACGTTACCAGATAAGTACTAATAGATGCCGCTGTAAAAGGGCGTTGTCAATGGTAATAATAATATGGTATAATTATGGCTTTTTCTTAATTTTTTATTAATGTTTGTAAATAATATTAAGTGTTTCTGACTCCTCCTTGCATAGTGTATTGGAGTATATACTGTAATACCATGTAAAATGTATAAAAAAAAATAAAAAAGATAAAAAAAAAAAAATGTCAAAACAAAAGAATATTGTCTACTACTAAACTAAAATTAACATGTTTCTCTATATATACACATATATCTATACACACATACATATATATAAGGAAATGCGGTAACTTAAATACTTAAACTTAAGCTAACTTAACAAATACCTTTGCCGTGCAATAGAAGCCAAATACTCGTATGTTAATTAACAGAAATATTTTGTTGAGCTTATTAAATGTCTGTAACATTTTCTTATTATTATAAAAGTTTTTTTTAAAAACGTCTTTAATTTGTTGTTTTGGTATCTTGCGTTTTGTGAATTTAATAAAAAGTATCATCACGACCGTATCCCTTTCAGGATGGTCAGAAACCACGCTTTTAAAGAAGCGGATTCTCATTTAGCCAACTTTGTCTAGCCTAGCTTGTCGATATCTCTAGCGTTCTAAATTCGAAAAAAATCACAAATAAATTATTGTGTCCCGACCAGGAATCGAACCCGTTACCACTGGGTCTAAATCCACGGACTAAATCACTAAACTAAGGAGGCAGTGAGTATTTTGTAAATTGAATTCAATAAAAAAATATAATCAGGTCTAGGTGTTGAAGTGGCTACCTCTAGCCATGTGTAGTTTAAGCACATAGGTTTTAATACCTACGCAGAAATGTTTATTTTATTTTTATTTATAAACTTTCATCAACAAGTTTATACTACGTATAGGAAGACGTAAAGTCGGGAGAACCCTTGAGATGGTATGAGGACTTGCCAAGGTCGCTGGATGGGATTGCAACACGTGGTAAAGTTAACTTTTTTAATTCAAAAATGGATTCTAACAATGACACCTAAAGAATAAAAAAAATATTTACTTTTTTAACAATTACACGCGGTATAAGTTTTACTATTTCTGACATACTCGTATTACAAGAAATAATTTGGGATTAAAAAACAACGCCACATAGACAGAGTTATTAAAAGTTATGCTGCAATACACGGGTGGGATATAAAATGTGAACTGTAAAACGCCAGTGCTGGCAAAGCGGATAAAATAAAAGCTCCGCACACCAAGAAATGAAAGGGGTAATTGCGGGAAGCTTCACAAAACGCTCGCTAGCTGTAAACTAAAGAAGCTGTTAACGCTTAAGTCGCGGAACAATCCGAAAGTCATTTACATTTAACATATACAGTGCAGCCTGCTATTTATTTACTTCAGCTTTCTTTTTAGAATCGGCTTTGGTTATTTCGTATACTACTAGCAAACATTTGAAAATAAATTCCTTATCAAACTTCAATTAATATTGATTACCTCGACATTGCCGCCGCTTGAAGACGACGTGGAATTGTGGCCTTCTTATGCCACGCTGCTTGGTCAGACGGATTGGCTAGGGTTAGTTAGATACGTCGTTTATTCGAGTAATCCTTTAATTTGGAAAGAAATAATCTTAATATAAAACAAAGTCGGGCTTGTTAGAACACTTATAACTCGAGAACGGCTGCACTGTTTTTTTTGGTTTTTAATTTCTTGGATTGGTCTCCGTCCCGATTAGCAGAATAACTATTAATAACATTGGAAAATTATTGTGCCTGCGTTTAGAAATTTATATTTAGCTTATTTATATAATATATATATATATATAAAATCAATGACAAATAACCAAATGAATTAATTAAAAAAAAAAAACAACAACTGTCAAATCGATTGGTCTCACTTTCACGTCACGAAATTGTCTGTGATTTGTTTTGAAAATCGTTCTGTGTGAGTATTATTATTATTAATAATGACATTAATTGACTGTCAAGCGGTACGAAGTTCGCTGGGAGAAATAGTTTAAAAAAAAAAACTGAATTTGCAAAAAATACAGTTACCTACATCTATATACTTACATTTAAGAAGACTGCCTATTTATAGCGTTAATAAATGTTATCATTAAATGGAGAGAGAGAAAAACCGATATCATTCTACTATAATAATACAAGTACGAGTATATACTAATAAAGTATAAAATTTACAAGCAAGAAACATTAATATTAATATACTCGCAGGTTCTAGACAATAATGCAACAAAAAGAAAACATAAAATAACAGCAGTTCTGGTTAAATTAAGCAACTAGAGCCCTTATTAATATATATATAGATCTCAAAATCGATGTCAAACTCGACAGTCAAAACTTATAAATTTATTTATTTTATTTATTCATGGAAAACTATTGACAGTACAATAAAATAATAGAAACAGAATGTCATTGATAAGGTCTCACTTATAGATCACAGATGCTATCAATGTCCTGCAGAGGCGTGCAATTCGGATAGTGGACGACACCACAGTGTCTAAAACTCTCGAATCACTGCAGCTTCGCCGTGACGTTGCCTCTCTGAGCGTGTTCTACAAGCTATACCACGGTAAGTGTTCTGAGGAACTCCATAACCTTATCCCTTCCTTCTCTATTCCGCAACCGAACCACACGCACAGGCCAAAATATGCATCCACATACCATACCCACTATCTCTACGCGCACTCATAAATTTGGAGACTCTTACATCTGTCGCACGCTGAAGATGTGGAATGCTCTCCCAATCAGTGTGTTTTGCCACTCATATCCGGCATAGTGGTAGGGACTGATGCCGGTCGTAGTGGCTGGCGTCAGTTGCTCCCATTCTTGGTCATCGCGTACCGCTTACCATCAGGTCGGCGCAATGTCACATGTCATGTTTAGTATACAAAAAAAAAGTGTTTCTTGATTTGGCATTTAGTTAAAAGAGACAAATTGATCTCAATATTTGAAATCTATTTATTAATACCGGAGTAAGAGATCAATACTTATTATTACTATAGGTAATCAATCATTTAGCAAGACACGTTAGTTTTGTACGACCGGCCTTCGAGAACTGAGGTGTGTGACGCTTGCGCTCCTTATTTAACCTATTAAATTCTTTATTGTAATTTTGGTAAGATAGGTTTTTGGAAATGAGGCATCTATCCCAATGCGGCATCTATCCTGGTTTTACCCTATATTGACATATTGTTTTCGTTATTTAGGATGCTATATATGTAGAGTGTATCTTTATTTTTATTTAATTTTTTTAAATATACTACTAGCACGACATGTGACCTTGCTCCCACCTGATGGTAAATGGCGCGCATGGTGCATGAATGTTAGCAACTGGAATCAGACACTTATGTCCGTCAACAGTCCCCAACACTATGCCGGCTTGACTAGATGCCTTTCCACACTTCGCTTGAAGGACTCCAGGTTATAGGAAAGTGGAAACACAGAGGCTGGAAGAGCATTCCACATCTTTATTGTGCGACAGATGTATGAGTCACCAAATTTATAGGTACGCGAAGGGATGGTTGTATTTTTTGTTGTATCAAAGTCAAATAACTTCTACGTTTTAGAAGGTTTGTCGTTAAATCGAGTGGTACGAAATGGAGTTTCCACTTTAGTGAATTCATTTTTTTTTAAGATATGATATTTTATTCCTTAGTAAGATTTAAACAAACAGTTTACTTAGACTTGTAAAATCTTTAAACATGAAAAGCAGAAGCGTTAAATCCTCTTTAAAAAATATATAGTAAAAACTGAGGTTTTGACATAGACTGGCTTAGAAGTTATTGAGATGGTGCCAGATCTTATTGAAATTATATATTTCTGCATAAATCTTCAGAAAGAAAATATGGGAATTGAAACCGCCTTAAAGCCAGTAAAGAATAACAATGTCTACCTTTATTAGAAAAATAAATTAAATTCTCTGGTAGTGCAGTCCAATACTTCTTTGCTGCGATAGATTGCGTCATCTATCACGTTGTAGTAACAATATCAGATCTTCAATTTAAAAATCTTGTAGCTATAAATAAGTAAATAATACGGGAGTTCTTTTTTATAGTGACACTTCACGACAAGTTTCAGGAATAGGGTGAACTAACATCAGTTTCTGACGACTAACATCATAAATGTGATGTATGTTTTTAATAATTATTGTAGGTAAATAATAGTATTTTGCCTTATAATAGACAAATGTTGTCGCTAAGGCAGCGGAAGTGTCGCAGTTGTAAGAAAAAAAATCCTTATAGATGGCAATTACAAATAATAATGAGAAATACATTTTTTTATGCAGATTTGTCATATTACCATCAATGTCGTTCCAGTTCCTCGGAGAGCACGTTAAGACGCCCGCGTCGAACCTGGTTCCATCAATACCATCTTGTGGAATCGTTAATCATTATCATTACAGCCCCTAGAACACAGCGTCCTAGACCTCCACTGTTGGAGTTGGGCCTTCCAGAACATATATCTGGAGAATTTGGCCTACACTCGCCACGCCACGGCTTGGCGAGGATATGATGTCAATTTATTAACGATTCCACAAGTTGGTATTAGTGGAACCGGGACCGACGGCTTAACGTGCTCTCCGAGGCACGGGAACGGTGATGTTGTAAATCTATGACGAATGTACGTAAGAAAAGTGTATTTCTCATTGGTACATGCCGGGTGGGTTTCAACCGACCTTTCTAGGATTTAAAGAACGCGTTCTTACATCCGAGCCACCACCGCGCCTTTCATCGTTAATAAATTGCTATTAAAATTATTGACATCAGGCTCTGGTCAACCCGTCTGGCCAGCGCAGTGAGGCCCAACTCTCCAGATTTATGTTCTGGAAGGCTCATCTCTAACAGAAAACAACAAGGACTCTGAGTTCTAGGGGCTGTAAAGTAAATAACCATTTACTCGATACCTGATAATGAAATGTAATTGTAATGACAAAGAACACTACAATAGATTTGCTAATCTATATGTTTTACTGGTAATACTTTTTTGTAGATATGACGATTAACTTACCTTTAATCTGACCGCAAATTTTGTTGAGTAAGTATTGAAACCTTAAGAATCACACGTACTTACCTGAAAACAATAACAAAACAGTAATTAGGCCACGTTTATTAAGCAAGTCAAAAATGAACTACGTAACGACTTTATTGCTGATTTTTAGTCATACATTTATGATTGGTTATCGCTGCATTTTAACTGGATGGAGCCAGTCAAATATTAGAACAAGGATTTTTTTTATTTTTTACAAAAGTAATTTGTTCCAGACGTGTTTGTTACGACTAACACCGATATACGAGTATACCGAGTCAAATATTTACCAGTGTACTTAATAAACGTATTATTAATATAATAAATATTAGCATTATAAAATGGCAAATAAAACAATACTGACATTTATTTTCAAATTATAGTTTTTTTAAGTTTTAACAACCACATTTGATCGCTAGCCTCTATCTAGCAAAGCGTCGCCAACCAATCATCTATATTTATAGTTTTATTGTTATTTTACACCTATATATATCAACGGAAATCGGTTTAGTATTTTTCCAATTCTTTGTGTTTCGATGTTTTGGTTCGACAGTGCGAGCTAGCATGCAAACTGGCCTAGTCAGTTACTGTGGTGCAGCTACTGTATAGCTAATTTCATGTGTCATTCACAACATAACTCGATTCTGTGGCGACGTCAATAAATGTTTTCATTTATTTATCTATTTTAACATCACATATGTAAGTAGTACATAGTAGGTCATTATCTCATATCCAACTTACTATATATAAAATAAAAGCTGCAATAAGCAGATACAGAAAATTATAAAAAAAAATATATGTATTACACGTGAGTATTAGAGCTTGGAGCTGTCAGAAATATCCGATAGCGGGTTGTCGATATGTTTGCTCCCATACGCATACTCTTACGTATGTAAATCATGCCTTACTTATTATATAATTTAGGATAAAACAAAAATAGGCGGCCCAAGGCTTTAAAGTACCTAATTGTAATGTATTATATTATAAATATATATTCGAAAACCAGCATGTGGTTCAGAAACTGGCTCTGATTATCGTATTTAGGTACACAAGAAGATTTGAATAAGTAGTATCATCACAACCATAATCCCTTGCGGGGATGGCAGATACCACGTTTTTTAAGAAGGGCTTTCACATTTGTCCATGACTAGTTAAGTATCATTACGACCGTAATTTACTTACGTAGCCAACTTTGCGGTGGTGGCTCGATTGTAAGAACGCTTTTATTAGAATCTTAAAAGGTTCCGGTTCCACTAATACCGAACTTGTGGAATCGTAAATAATTGGCATTATTACGTGGCGAGTGTATTCAGAAATTCTCCAATAAATCTGGAAGGCCTATCTCCAACAGTGGAGTTTTAGCACTCTGTGTTCTAGGTGTTGTGATGATACCAGATTCGAGAAATGTCACAAAATAAATTATATAAAATTGACCGCCTCCGTGGTCTAGTGGTAACAAACGTTGCCGTGAACTCGGGAGGTCGTGGGTTCGATTCCAAGGGGCAAGTTGTACATTGTATAATTTGTCTCGGTCTGGGTGTTTATATGTATAATATGTATATATTTACAAAAAAAAAAGTATAACATGTAGTTTATCAACCATCTAGTTTCCGTAACACAAGCCTCGTAGCTTAACACGGAAACTGGATGGCGCTGTGTGACCTGTCTGGAAATATTTATTTATTTATTATATTATTATTATTAATTATATATAACCTGAGATACAGATATCTTTTGGGTAGCCCGTTCAGGCACCAGCTCTCATGCTCGGCAAGTTAATTGTTTTAAGTATATAATTTGTTTTTGGTTACGATACCTAATAGGTATGTATGTACCATAAAATATTGTAACAGTTGATATATTTAATGTACCTACATATGTATTTTACGAGAGAAATAAACATTTGTTATTATTTATCATATAACCAGGAATCGAACTCCTACGTCTAAAAAGGTCTAAACCGCTCGCTGCATACATTAAATATTCGTTGTACAAGTATGACATGAATGTTGCTGCCTGTCCAAAGCGCTTCGGCTCTATGTAATTAGACCAATTTAATTCTTAATTAATATTAATTGTCATACAGAACGAATCTGTGGATGTACTCTTGTATCTGGGGTAGCTATACCTCGACACACATCTTAAAATGTCGTTATACTCTTAAGCAGGATGCCAACATTTATTGAGTTTAGTAACCAACCGTCATTTCGTAATTAAATTTAAACAATTGCTCTTAATCGGCGGCACTTTGATAACATGTTCCTTATTAAATAATGATCTAAAATGTTTAAAACCAGCGAGGTCAAATATAAGAAACAACACATTTTCATGTGTTGTTTGTTACAGATTTACCTAACGTCCACTAGCAAAACTTATCACGTCGGGGTCACCAGTTTGGTATTTTTCAAGAGTGCTTATTCGGTAGTTGATAAATATTTAATGTTAAAAACATAATTATAGCCAGAAACTAGGATTGGGAAGTAGTAGGTCAGACCAGTGTGGTATCCCCACTACTTCCCAGGTCGTTCAACTTCTCCCGTATGCTACCCCCTCCACATCGTCATCGAACCCGTGACCCTTGTGGTGAAGGTACCGTTCTATGTGCCGCCACAAGTTCTATAAATAACAGATTTAAATAAAAGGTTATCCACTAAGGAATTCATGGTGCTATTGTCTACCTGGACTGGGTGGTGTTTTTAAGATTCACAGACGACAGTGGGGTCGTCCAGGCCCCGATAGCTAATGGGCCTGGGTTAGAGATGGGGACATTCCCACGTTTTCCTCGACAGGATCTCAGGCGTACGTTACTAGTACTTGAATAATATCGCCCGTGTGGCTCACGATTTAAGATTATAATTGTGTGCAACTATTATAGCGCACGCTCTGGCCAGACGGGTTGGTTATAGTAGTCAATTTTAATGACAATTATAACTATTTCTCGAGATGGTATCAGAACCAGGACCGACGGCTGAACGTGCTCTCCGGGAACGGTGGTGTTAATAATCTATAACAAATGTACGTAGAAAAGTATTTCTCATTGGCGCATGCCGGGAATCGAACTGCGAACCTTTTTGGATTGGAAAGTGTTCTTACAACCGAGCCATCGCCGCTCTATATACTCGTTTTCGTATTTTTTTTAATTACCTATTTTTTGTACCAATTTAAGTTTTTATAATTGAGTCTATAGTATTTGTATACGCAATTTACCTTAGAAATATTAGCGAGACTTTAAACAGTTTTGTTGTATAGTTATATTTGGCAGTATAGCCATTTATTATATATTTGAAAAGCAGCTTAGTGTTTGGGCAGCAGCGGTGTGGTCCCGGAGCCGCAGCTGCAAGCCACTTCGACCTTCCGTATAATGCAACACTTGACCCCCTCCACCGTCCCAGCGCCTCCACACCCCACAACAATGTTATTATTTTTAATTTACGTCCCGTTCGTTTTAATTGTTTTTATTATTTGAACTGCACCTGTAGGTAGGTATACGTGCGGGGTGAAGTACAATGTTGCAATAATGTGCTCGCCGCATACAGATGTCACCTTTTTGTAAGAATAACGGACCGGCCGTGTCTTTTAAGGTAACATTGTGGAGAACTAAAAAGAGAACGAGGGTCGTCCCCGACGCGTCACGCCGCGCTACTTTTTTCTATAATTAACCGGCTAGGAATATAATTTATTAAAATCGATAGCGGGATCGTACACAATAGTTGCTAATACGCACATCAAGGTACGGGTTCGACAGTAATGACCGCTTCACTCGCCTTCATAGGTGCAACGCATAATGAATCGTACGAAAATTAGAGCGTGACGAAAGTGGACATTATGGAAAAACAAACAATACCGAGAAAATTGTCGACACATAAACAGTGGTCTAAACTCGACTAAGTGCGGCGTTAATTATTAGTTTAACAATCCATAAAAACTTGTTCTCTTAACCCTCGCGGTGAGGCGGAAACGAGACAAAAACTTTTATTTTGACTTTATGGTTACGCGGAACAGCAGGAATAGCAGCTGGTGCTTAAAATAATATATCGAATATCGACATTGTACCAGCGCGTTGCTATTTAGCTGACGTTCACTCGTATGTGCGCTTTAACACCCACCCTTCCCAATCCGATCATAGCATTTTCAATTACCTGATACACTTTAGGTGATTCGATAACCTATGGTACCTATCCCTTTTCAAGTTTAGCCGAATGCTATTTTTTAACGGCTTTTATTTTAACTTTAGTATTTTGAATTTTTTACACTTATAGTAGATGACAGGGCCATTTACTGAACGAGAAGAATATATGATAAATTTATTTAAATATGTAGCATTGGGCCCTAATTCTACTAATTTAGGAACTTTGAATTGCTAATACACACCTACAATACAATCCATACAAAGTATTTTCTTAAGACCACTGTAAGTCTTACTGTGCAAGTTATCACCACGTTAAGTTGTCAATTTGATTGGTTTAACGACGTAATAAATGTGTTTTGTCACTTTTGTTTCATGTCAAAGTAATAGTGCCAGCAGCTGTATTCTATTACTTAAGCGCAAATAGTCTAAGAGCGACCTTCAACGATCGGTTATCCGAAAAAAAATCACTTTTTATTTATTAAAATACGCTAACAAAAGCAGCGGTAATGGGTTGTTTAACGAAATATGTTCAGAGCTGTTTTGTTATAATTTTATATTATAACTAAAATACTTTCAATATTTTTTATTACACGAGCTGATAGTGACGCTTTTAGGAAGCAATGTCAAACGTCAAACTTAATGGAACTGTACAATAAAACTCTTTTGTGAAAATTTTAGACACAAAACGCGTTGAGGATAAAAAAATATATAACTCAGTTTAAGTTTTTATTTAAATCGGGTGTTATTTATTAGTATTTTTTTTTATTTCTCGTCGTTTAGACAGTAGATAGATATATATACATAGAAAACTACGTCGGGCCGCGAGCAGGGCTATCTTTATAAACTTGTATTTGTACACTCCATGAAGTCATGATAAACTGAATTTGATTCTGTCGGTGTTGATGATAATACTTATATTTGATATGGCTAACAATAAGTGTAATTTACAAGTATTTATTACAAAAACCACAGCTCAATACAGAAATAAATACATAGGCATACCTTATAAGTAACACATATGATATTATAATATTCATGGCTTTACTTTATATAAATAGATAGTTATGTATTTGTATGTAGTATTAGTATATAAATAATGATATATGAAATAAAAATGAAATACCTTTATTGAACAGCATATAAACACATTGGAATGAAACATATTAATTTAGCAAATAACAGTACAGCAACAGCAATAATAATATGTGTAAAACAAGATATAAAGCACTAATAATAATAATAAATAATAATAGATATACTATGAGTATAAATATATATTATTGTATATCCTCCTCCTTGCGTCGTTCTCTTCACTGCTGAGGGTCGCGACCCCCTCCACGGATCACTTTGTCCCGGACGATGCTGCGCCATCCGGATCTGTTCACGGCTGCATGTAGGGCATCGTGCATCTGGGTATTTAGTGGGGTGCAGATCTGGTCAGACCAGCGTATGGGGCTTCGGCCACGCGGTCTTTTACCTTTTTGCTTATTAATGTATATATGTCATTATATTATCTAAAGTGCATCTACCTTTCAATATTTGACTAAGTCATATGTGCAAAGATATAATATATAAATAAATATACACGCCCACTTGAAAATTAATGCATTATAGCCTTAAACATATTTCTTTAGACAACCCATCACCGCCGCTTTTGTTAGCATACTTTAATATATAAAAAGTTTATGTTATCAAATAACCGATAGGTGAAGGTCGCTTTTACTCTCTACGGATCTTGTACTCAAACGTTTTATAATGGAATCGTTCTCGGCGATCAAGTGCATTTACTTGTAGCCACGTCTCAGACTTAGCTTTAAAGGCACACAGGGCCAACAGTGAAGTCCGTAGGCGATTGGGGACTTCGCTAGAAATACACTATTAGAAGTAGACATGCAGTCTCGGACTGTAAGAATATACTATAAAAACAAAAATAAATAAAGAATAATAATTTAATTCGTTAGCTTTATTTATATAACGTTATTAAAGTTGATATTGGCAGAGACGATGTTAAGGTCAAGAGCTATGAGAATAGATTTTTTTCCTAGATATATAGGTATACTCGTAAGTCCTTCAAGCGAAGTGTGAAAAAGCTTGGTAAGCCGGCATAATGGTAGGGATTGGTGTCCGTTGTCAGTGAATGGCGTCAGTTGCGTCTTAGATCTCGCGCACCGTTTACCATCAGCTGGGCGCTATGTCTCATGTCGTGATATAAAAAAAGTTTCGACGTAAATAACATTTGCGCTTAATGTAATGGAATTTGGCTGCAGAAGACAGACTTAACTAGACCTGTTTATCGAAACAATTCTTATTGCCCAAAGTCTGTTTTAAGCGCAACCGTTGTTTTGTTATAATAGTAAAAAAATAAAAAGTAAAGTATCATCACGACCGTTTCCCTTTCGGGGTGGTCAGAAACCATGCTTATAAAGAAGCGGATTCACATTTAGCCAACTTTACTATAGGCCAATCATGACAAGTGGCAAGCTCGTCGATGTCTCAAGCTTACATAACTCGGGAATATCACAAATAAATTAAATATTAATTAAATGTCTTTATTTATATTAAAAAATATTTTTGTGTCCCGACCAGGAATCGAACCCGGTACCTCCGAATCTAAATCTACGCACTTAACCACTAGACCATGGAGGCAGCTGTTATAGTAGTGAAGTGCTTTATTTACTGTTACTTTATTTATTTAAACGTAATAAAATTAAAAATTAATAACTAATATCTCTTAGTTAAAATAAACAGAATTTGGCTACTGTTCGTATTTAAAAATACACTTGTATTTGTTAAGTACAAATAATAGTTAAAGGTGCACCCTTTATCGACTTTTTGTCTCACTCTATTTAATGAAATTGGGTTAGAGAATAGGTATTAATTCAAAACTTTGAAGCGTTGATAGACCGTCCAGTTGATTGTAATTTGTTTAGTAGAATTTTAGTGTAAAACTATCGCGTTTCATACAATGTCGTTGACGTGTTAGCGATTGGTTTAGTTTGAATTGTTTAGTGGTGTAGTGTTTTACTAACTTTAACACTACTCATTTTGTCACACAATGAACACAATGTGTTGCAAATACAAAGCATCTTGTCAAGTCGCCATAGTGGAAGGCGTCATCTGTGGCTGATATCAGTTGTTCCCATTCTTGGACTTTGCGTCCCGGTTACATCACTCTTCAATCTAATAACAGGAGATTAAATAATTAATTTAATATATTTACCGTTTCATACCAATCTTTAAATTAAAATTAAAAAATTAAGTCTTTTTTTATTACTTTATCATATTGACGACTATTAAGATATTTGTTCACAATCACCATGATTAAGTCCGTCAATTTAGACTCGAAGGTACAGGGTTCGATTCCTAGTTGAGACACAATAATATTTATTAATATTATTAAATAAATTAAATTAATATTTAATTGCGACATCTAAGAGCTTGCCACTTGTCATGAATTGCGTACAGCCCCAACACTATGCCGGCTTGACTAGATTTCTTTTCTATTGCTAGCTTGCTTTCTTACACTTCGCTGAAAGGACTCCAAGTTATAGGAAAGTGGAAACAAAGAGGCTGGAAGAGCATTCCACATCTTTATTATGTGACAGATGAATGAGTCCCCAAATTTATACGTACGCGAAGGGATCGTGACTACGGTATGTGGGTGCATATTCTGATCCGTGCGTGTGGTTCGGTTGCGGAATGGAGAGGGTGGGATTAGGTTATAGAGCTATTCCGAGCATTTACCATAGTATAGCCGGTAGAACACGATCAGAGAAGCCACATCTCGGCAAAGCTGCAGGGATTCGAGAGTTTCAGATATAGTGACATCGTCCACAATTCGAACAGCTCGCCTCTATAGGACATTGAGAGCATCTGTGAGGTACTTGGTGGAACCATCCCAAAGGTGAGAACAGTATTCTACACATGATCTGATCTGTGCTTTGTACAGCAACAGTCTAATTGAAGGCGGAAAAAACCGCTTCAACTTGTTCAGTATTCCGAGTGTATTTGACGCTGTTTTGGTGATGCTCTCAATGTAATTCCGGTGGTTAAGGTCTAAGCGTATTTCCACACCGAGAATGTTGAATCTGGGCAGTAGATCCAGCGTGGTGCCCTGAAGAGTAGGGGGAGGAGAGAAGAGAGACTTCTTGGCCATCAGCGCGCATGCCTGGGTCTTGTTGGCATTGAACTGGACAAGATTTTGGACACCTAGATTTTGTGAAGGGTGTAGTCCAGTTCTGCTGTCATAATGCGCCGTGACTCCTCTAGTTGGTTGCCTCCTAAAGCTCGAGGACTTAGATACCGCCGTGAGCCGTGCTGTCATCTGTATAACAATGAATGTTGCCCAAAGACAACATATCTTTGATATGATGAAAGTACTACTACTAGCCACGGTGGCCAGATGGGATGGTGAGGGTCGGATGACATTTTTGTAATTCCACAAGTTATATTAACGGTACAGGCACCGACGACGGCTTAACGTGCTCTCCGAGACTCGGGAACAGTGGTGTATGACAAATCTACGTAAGAAAAGTGTATTTCTCATGCCAGGGTTAAAACTGACCTTTTTAGAATTTTAAGGACAGCGTTCTTACAACCGAGCCATTATCGCTCATATACGGGGTGACTTTGTATGGTCTTACGATAGACTAACAAGTTATTATATTGATAGAAACAAACAACTTTTGCTAAGAAACCAAGTGACATTTTTAAGCTATTGCATAGCTTTTATCGCGGGCTTTGAGCGCGGCGACCGAATCAAGAAATTCCGTAACGAAAATAAACCTAACACACTCCACTCCGACTGGCACAGCGGCGCGGCGTTGAAAGCCGTGCATCGTCTAACGTCGTTTCAGTTCCGCAGACCTCAGCACGGTGCTTGTGTGCGTGTGACTAGACGTATGCGTGTAGACTAGCTGCTAACTGCTCATAACTGATTCTATATCTTTTAGACACAATGCTAGGTAAGACAGCGTGCTTTTTGGCTGCGTAAAAAAATACTGCATAAATAAAATAAATAAATAATTATAATTGCATAAGTTAAGTAAAAATGCTATGCAATAGCTTTACCGCGGCAGTCCCCGAGTTTTTTTTACTTCTGCATACCAATAGACTATTTTAAATTTAACAGTTTTTATGGAGATAATTTGTCATTTCCGACATATTGTTTCTTAGGAAAAGTTGTTTGTTTCTATCAATAGAATAACTAGAATAATTTGTTAGCCGGTTGGCTTCGCTAAAAAAGCGCGGCGCGGTCTGTTTAAATTGCGAGAGATAAATTATACTACTCAGCACTTAAATTTTGTATTTTAAAGTACTGCATTTTAATCTGAAGTATTCAGATATGTGGTAGAAATAAAAATGCCCAGGACCTTAATATAGGTCTGTTAGATTCAGTTTAAATTACAGTTGAATCCTATCACCGGTTTGCGCGTTAGAACCATCGTAGCGAACACATGGAGGATGACATTTTGATAAGCGACATCATCACGTGAAATGAAAAATGTTACGAACAAAATTGACATGAAAAACAACCAATTTTTGAAGCTTTGAATAATAAAATAGTCATGTTACAAAGGTTGTTTGCTAAAAAGTGCATTTTTGCTTTTTTACAGTTATCTATTTGCTTTGGTTAGGTATTTTAAAAAAATCAGTGATATTGATTTGTTAGTGTTGCTAGGTTAATATAAAAACACAAGTGTAAAAGAAAAGTAAGTAAGTAAAACGATAAAAGTAAGCGCAAAACGTCAAAAAACCGGCAATAAGTTTTATAACCGCTTAACTACAATCAATGAAATAATTTTATATATTTTATTACATAGTCACTTTAAATGTCGGAACCCATTGTTTGTAAGATTTTAACCTGTCTCAGTTTAAAATTATTATTTTTTATTATTTTAGTCCACACTATTATGCTATTATAGACTTTATTACATCTTCATTATAGGTTATATTAAAAAATTAAATGATATGATGCTAAACAAGTTTAAATCGTTATGGATCCTAAATGGTTACTCGAAATGAAAAATGATAAGAGAAACATTAATATGATTTTCAAATACCTATTTAATGATACCCTACTCAATATAGTTAGGCAACTTACATTGTTTACTTTTCCACAAATAGCTTCTGGTTGTCGCCTTATTGAAATTTGATTAATGCTATAATGTTTAGTAGTACTCGCATGGTTCAGATGAATCGATTGACGTGAGAATCATCAATATCGGCTTGATATCCACGCATTTGGTCTCCAGTTTGCCCCAGAGAAAAAAACATACATACATAAATTAAAATAGAGATTCTCATTAAATTATCGAAATAAAATTTGTAATTGGAATGCTTGTTACTAATACTAAGGTAAGCTAATGGCTTCATTCTATTTTTAATTATTTTTTTTTATTGTGCGCGACATATGATATCGCATTATGGAAGTTTCCATTGTAGTAGCAACTGACGCTAGCACTGATGCCGACATACTCAGCCTTGCGTCGTTCTCCTTAATGAAGAGGGTCGTGATCCCGCCCACGGGTCACTTTGTCCCGGACGATGCTGCGCCATCCGGGTCTGCTCAAGCGCGGCGGCGTGAACTTGGGTGTGAAGCGTGATGCAAATCTAGTCAGACCTGCGTGTCGGGCTATTACGAACCTTTCCAGATTGCCAGAGCTTTTCGGGCTATATGACCAAAATACTCAAGGACTCGTTGCAGGCAGAAGAGAGCCTGGTAGTGACTTTGGTCTCCTTGAGCTTTGGAATGTTTGTCCTCCGCGCTGTCCAAGGAATTCGTAATATACGCCTCCAGCACCACATTTCTATCATTGGCTTTAAGGATCCAGGTTTCTGGAGCATACAGGAAAATGGAGAAAACAAGTATTGCTTGGTGATGTATCTATCCCTCCATATTCCTTTCATCTGACTCATAGTGTTTTTGGAAATACCTATTCTTCTACGTACCTACTTCTGTTTCACAAGAGCCGTTGATGGAGATACTGGAGCCCAGGTATGTGAAGTCAGTACTGTCTTTCACATTAAGCCCATTGATCCCAAGTTTCTTGATGTGATCCACCACCAAGCTCTTCGATTTCTGATATTATTAATCTGAAGATCCACGTCGTTGCTTATGCATTCCATTCGATCAAGCAGCTCCACGATTTCGGCTTCAGATGGCTGCAGTGGGTTTATTGGCTACAGGAATCGAACCTAATAGGTACCTAGTACGCGTCTAATTTTAAGGGCTTAACCTAGCTAGACCATGAAGGCAGTAATTATTTTAATAGAATAGAAATAAAATGTTTTTTTAATTATTTGCCCGCATTCGTGTCGGGCCGCCATGTCGGTATATCGATATTGTAATAGCGAGTCCTCAGAGTGGGGAGAGGAACAATAAAATATAGTTTAATTAGTGACGACGTCGACAGCGCCACTTCGGGTGGGCGACGACCCCTGTCGCTTTTGCGGGAGAGATACCCTTTAATGATAAAACGTGTTAATAAATAAACTATAACGTAAAAAAATATTTTTTTAAACTATCCTACAAAATTTAAATGCACTTGCGACTGTATCATCACGACGGTATCACTTCTAAAGAAGCGAATTTATATTTAGCCAACTTTACTATAGGCCCATCATGACAAGTGGTAAAATCTCACAAAAAAAAAATGTATCCATAAGAATTTTCCAGTCTGACGCCTTTTTTTGCTGACAACTATTTTATACGGGCAATATTAGGTTAAATAGCTAATAATAGTTTTTTTTTATTAGCGACAAAAAAAAACCAAAACATTTAGGTATTGCATACGAATACATACACACATACGAGTAGGTATATAAGTTTTACTATATACAATTGCGGTGTGTGCGTCTCACTCCTCATCAACAATGGCTTGACTGATTTAAATATTTGTTTTGTTTTCTTTGCCTTAAATCAGGGATGGAAAAAAACAAAAGAGATAGATAATTTTTCAGATATGTTGTTGGTTTGTTTTCCTTATGAAGAGTAACAATCAAATCAAATTCTCTTGAATTCTTTAATCTGCCACAGTGGTCTATCGGTTCAGTCCGAGGATTAAGACTCAGAGGTACCGAGTTCGATTCCTGGTCGGGGCACAAAAATATTTATTAATGTAAATAAATGCATTAATTTAATATTTAATATATTTGTGATATTACTCGAGTTTGGTACGCTGGAGACATCGACGAGCTTGCCACTTGTCATGATTGGCTTATAGTATAGTTGGCTAAATGTGAATCCGCTATATATATAAGCGTGGTTTCTGACTACCCCGAAAGGGAAACGGTCGTGATGATACTCTTTACTTTTATTGGTTGAAAAACGTATCCATCTAAGTTCAGTAAAAGGTAGAGAAAGAATACGGAAGTGGATTGTTACACGATTGTTGTCGCCGTACGTAAAAACTAACTGCGACAATGGGCCTACGATAGCATTATTACCTACTATTAATCGCATAGTACAAAACCATATATTAAAACGTTTCCTCGCTGCCAGCTACAGTAATGAGAGTGAATTGATGTTAATTTCAAACTTCAACCGCAGCGGAGCAAAATAAATACTAATGTAATTAAAAAAAGGATGTCATTTTATTTAAAAGTAATTTGTAGCTTACGAGTTTTATTTTATGGTACAATATAGGATACTTCTTTACGAGAATAATCCGACATTTTGGAAGTCAACTTTGTTTGTTTTTTTTATTGTGTATATGATGATTAATATTATTATGCATACTAGCACGACATGTGGCCATGAATTTTATCAACTGGAATCAGACACTGACATCAGTCTCTGACTATTTCTTGCTTTGCACACTTCGTTTGAAGGTCTCTAGGTTACAGGAAAGTGGACACACAGAGGCTGGAAGAGCATACCACATCTTTATCGTGCGACAGATGTATGAGTCCATAAACGTATACGTACGCGTAGGGATAATAAATATACTACAACACTAGTTCTTGTTTTATTCAAAAATACAATTTAGTTATTATTTTACAAATTTATAAAATTCCCGATAATATCGAGTACCGCTAGCAGGCGCGTCTACCGCATGGCGTTTTATCAGTAGCTATTCAATAGCGAGCGTTGTAATATGACGTCACAAATCCCGTGTAGCGCATTTATTTTAAAATTCAATATCTAGAAAACTAATGAATCAGTTTTAAAAATCATATATGAGACCTACATATTTTTTTACAAGAATAAAACAAAAATATAAATAAAAATAGTAAACTATGCTTATTATAAAATATACGAATTTAATTAATAATTAATTCGAAAAAAAAAAATACAAAATATAAAACGTCTTTGTGGAATGGTAGCAAAAACGCTGGCTACGTTACAAGAACGTTAACAATTGTTGATTGTTAGTGTCCGATTATTAAATGATAACGTTTGCGATTAAAGAAACAGAAATATCTGTGTATTGGTGCTCGAAAAAGAGTATTTCATATACCTAATTGTAAGTGCATCAGGCTGCTGTACGGTAACATGTGTGACCTGATGATGACGTCAATAAACTATAATCGGTTTAAAGTTTAAATATCTATATTACTACAAATTTAAAATGTAATTGTTTTCAAATATTGTAATTACTTGGAGGCTCGTGTGGATGGATTTCCGGCTATAAACCGCAAAAAGGCAACGTCGATACTGCATAGAGTAAGAGGTAGTGACAACGGCATTCTGAAGATAATATCGTCGCGTTCTGACAGCGCTTTTGTTAAGCAGTGGATGAACTGGGAACGTGTAAATCTGAACAGCATTGTTATTGGGGTCGTATGGGGGTCACGGCTGTGATTTAATGTCATTTTTATTTTTTATTTTTACGTTGTTTTGATTTTTGATTAACGTGTATTCCTACTAACATAGTTTTAAGTTAAATTGTTACTAACATATTATATGGGTCAAATCTGAAATAAATGAATTATTATGACACTTGTAAGTATTAAACCTATTAAAAAGTTATAACGGTATGTAAATGTGTCATCTAAAATAATTTGTTAGACCAAAAATAACACTTCACCGAAATATTTCTAATTTATAATAATAAAAATGAATTATTAGTTTAATCAAAATAAACATAATCTAAGCCGAAAGCATACGTAGTAGTCAGCTGGCAATCCATGTGGAACAAGTCCGCTCCCACGTTTGGTACCTCATTTTGTTATAAGCCACGTCATAATCACACATTGTGGCGGATAATAAATAGAAAAAGCGACAATAGAAATAACGACTCTCAAATAGGTATCTAATAATGAAATTGAATTACATATAAATATATGCTTGTTATTCGTTTCTCGGTTCGGCGAACCGTTTAATAGTGCGTTGCGTTATTTATTAGTTTGTTTCCGCGACGGTAGTCCCGCGACATCAAAATACGTGATATCATTGTCTCGTCCACTGCCGAATCTAAAAGCCAATCTCCGAACAACCTTTCTCTGCACCTCTTGTTTATAATTCAAACTCGCCCGTAAGAGAACGATTTCAGCGATCAGTACTTGAAGTTCATAACAGCCAAAAAGCACTTCCTCCGCCTGTCGACTCTTGTATTTTTAATATCGACCCCTGCATCGCCGTCTCGCTTTAACATAATATAAAATTATAAACGATATGAATCACGATAATGTTCGCTGGCGTTGTGTGCGTGGCCAATTCACAAGTTCGCCGGGATCGGGGGCGCCGCCCGAGCCCCGCGCCCTTGTGCCCCCGCAGGCAAAAAGAAAACTTTTATTTTTATAAGACAAGAAATTTATTATGGCTGATGCTCGTGCCGGTTTCGCGTTTCTTCGGAAATAGAATGTAAAATGTTACGGCATCGATCGCAAACCCAATTTTTTCTAGCCTCGCCTCCTAACTGCTTGGGCCATTTTACTATAATGGTGGGTCCGAGGCAACTTACTGTGTTAAATGAAATAATAAATACTGGTAGACGAAGGGACGCGACGTATGGTTCAAATATTCAACTCGCTCGTTTATTATTTAAATAATAAATATCAATAATGGGGTGGAACTTAAATATTAGTAAACATGAACATAATTATAATAGCACCGAGGCAACGTTAAAATTAAAGCCGAACACGTTGTCAAAAAATAACTGTTTATGTACAAAAATAATAAATATTACGTTAACAAACAATACCATTTCAATAAGAACCTATACTGGTATGTTGAAAAAAAGGTCTTGCTAGGAGAGCGAGGGCGGTTATAGGCCAGGTTTAGCCGCAGACTTTGTCAGTAATTACTGGAGCCGCTATAATCGCGCTTAATTACAACTATACACCTCACAAACGCGCTCGTTTCAACTATTCATTATTAATATTAATTTGCAATAAAAACGGGTTTGCTCTTGATTCCCCCGCATTACTCGAACTCGAGTCGTTCTACCTCGACGCAGTGCTTACTTCAATTACTATTACAAATGCAAATTATGATTGAAACAATATGACAATTTAACCATAGCCGTGTAGTGAATTCGGATCTAGGCATCTCGAGGTTTCGCCGAGGGATGCGAGCGAAACAAATTACTAAGTAAATTATTTTTTTAGACTCTACTATATTAATATACACACATTTTATTTATCATCTAAATCGGCGTTTACGACGGCGAACAATGCCGCGCTCCGCACCAAACAAAAGTGGGACGCAAATAAAGAAAACAATAAAATTAGAATACATAAACACATAAAAACGGCATCCAGAGCGTTCCCGTTGCGGCGAGAGTAGCGCATGCGCGTCGAGCTACACTCAAATACATTTCATGAAATAAATTAATAACGCCTCTAAATATAAAACGACGATGTTCTTTGTTCCTCTAACATTACCCGGCAATAAACTCGCCAGTACACACATAAATTATAATAAAAAGCGCTTTTGATAATTCGCCTACGTAACAAAATAAAGATTATGGTTTTTTGTATTGTTGAACAATCAATCAATTAAAAAGGAACATAAATTTATTAAAATTTTTGTACAAATATATTTACTCGGAAACAAAATTATGCAATCTCACTATACATATGTATAGAATGACTCTGCGCAATATTTTACTCAAATGTTATTTGCTACTACAGGGCAAGGAATAGTATCGATATTTGATTATTTTAACGGAATACCAAACAAGAATCAGCCCGCATAACTTTTAAAAACTTACATTATTATTTTATTGGTTTTTAACTAGAGTTTAATTCAATTTATCTAGAGACAAATTATTAAGCAACTAAACTGAAGATATGCTCAGATTAAATAAAACTCAGAAAACTTTCCGCTCCCTCATTTGTAAAGGTGAAAAAATCATGCGATATCATCGATGTCTCTTGTAATGCAGCAGATTTGCAAAGTCGTCATTGGGCCTGTTCTGCCACGGTTAGTGTTCTGAAGAACTCTTCAACATCATTCCTCTCTCTATATTCCGCATTCACGACAATTCACATAAATTTAGTTTAAAACATTATTAGTTTTTTACCTAGTCTTAATCAATTATTAATTTGTATTCATTCTATTTTATTAAATTGTTGTAGGTGCTGGATTCGAATCTTAGTCGAGAAAAGAAAATATTTTATTAATGGTGACATTTCTTAAGTTTAATACCGTAGAGTTGGGATTCCCAAATTTCTTCAGTTTCCAGTGCACTTACAGATTTAGTATTTTATGTCGGCGCCCTAGCTAATAATAAATCTAAAGTACATTAGCAACTTGATCAATGTGAAGTGTGCGTTTGATGATCTCCACACATTTTGGCGCCACTCTTTACTATCTACGACGCACCAGTGCGTCGCGGCGCACAGATTGAGAACCCCAGCGCTGGCGATATCGACGAGCTTTCCCTTGTCATGATGAGCTCAGTGGAGCCGACTCCGTGGGTGTTCGGGGGCTCCAGCTCGCATGGAAGTCAAATAGTGGGTGAAGAACAACCATGAGCACAGACATCTATTTTCATTACGGAACAGACATGATATTGACTATATACTCTTATGGTTTTTATTATCCGATCAAACATATTCTTTACTATATACTTGTACATTATAAAATGCATATCTCCTTTTTGTCCTTTTAAACGAGTCAATGGGCATGAGCACTTCACGGGATTGCTTAAAAGTCGGCGCCCCTGGCTAAATACGCTTCTTCTTTCTGACCATCGCTCTTGGAATTACGGTCGCGATACTTTATCTTTATGTATGATTAAAAAAAATGGCGCGAAGTAGTCACTACTTCCCTTTTTCTTTATTCCGCAACCTGTGGTATCTGTTATCAAATAATGTGATATGCTCTCCCAAACTGTGTATTCCCATTTTTATAACCTAGACTTCCTAAATGTAAGTGTGAAACGGCATCATTTCACCTTGATGTCATATTTCGGAATCAGTATAAAAAATCGACGATTTTTGTTTACATTTTCGCTACCTAATCGTTTCGGCTGCAGCAGCTAAGGGCGATTTGCGCCAAAATTGTTTGGGAACAGCATCGGAATTTAAAAACTAACTTCGTGTAAATAGCGAGATACTGTTGTCAAATAACGTTAGCGCAATTCAACCTAAGTATGTTAAGGTAGGTTATAGTTACCCTGTCCACTGCCGTAGGCGTATTCGATGTCATTACAGTACATATCCCTGTATCTGATAAAATTATTCAAATGATACGATCTATTGTGTTTCAGCAACAATGTTAATAATATTGTGTATTGTAAATATGTATGTTTACGACTATATTAATTGTTTCAAATTGCCATGATCCCATATCTAATAGTGCTAGTATAAGAAAGTGTATCGCATTGGAATCTACTATTATTCACTTTAATGTATTCGTCATCATCATAATCATCATCAGTGTGTGTCTACCAAAGCTCGCTACTGAACGCGGTCTTTTTTAATCCACATCAATTCCCCTCAGCTACCTTCTTTAGATCATCTATCTCTCTGGCGGGGATCATCCTACTCTGTCTCGTACGTGGTTTGAATCCGTTTGCCCTATCGGTCGGTAGATGTGTCCAGACTATTTCCACTTCGGCTTGCTAATTTTGAAAGCTCATTACCTTTGATTTTCTGATAAATAACAACGTTTAGAATTATATCAGAGAAATTGCGGACCAGAAACTGTCACTGTTCATGTCTCTGTTTCATACGACATTGTCTATATAAAATAAAAATACAAGCTCATGATAATTTATGGAATAGTGGGGCAGCTATAATTTGTTAATGATAGTGTTGGCATTATTTCATTAAAAATATAGCTAGTATTAAACAATTAAAGTGTGCATCAATTTTCAACATTATACACTAAAACAATTTTCATAACGGAAAAGATTTTCAAACGAAATTCTAGACAGTATTAAGCGGCGGACTATTTTCCATTTCAATAATCGTATAATCATAGTTTTGTTTCTAAAATCTGACTAGTTTTGTTGAATAGAATTAAGAGTTGAGTTTTATAATGTTTAATCACGTTTCCATTTAATACAATTAAAATATATCGATATAGAAGTTGCTTTAACCATGGCGAAATCTTGTTCATTCTCATTTATAACATTTAAATACATTGTAAATTACAATGAAGAATAAGTCATTGGCCTCAGTGTCTCATACGTCTAATAGCACACACACAATCTTAATAATGCTCTCGCACACATCAAAATGATTCAAGCTAGGGTGACAACAAATAGAGGAAAATACTATGATCTACGTGGGGTTTATAGTGTAAAAATTGAACCATAAAAGTTTGTACATTAAAGACCTTTAAATCCTCGGTTTTCCGGATATCTGGAACACTGTTAGCTTTTATTCGTTTTTAGTCAATCAGGGTTTACCAAACAAATATTGGATGTTACACAACTAGTTTACATTGCAGGTGTTTCTCTTTACCTTCAATGATAAAACTACTCACTCTTGATGTAAAGTTTAGTATTTAATTTAATGCAAAATGTGAAATAAATCAAATTGTATGACAATTTTTATTGATTTGTCAATGACATTATGCACAAAATAAGCAAATAAAATAGTAAGTATTCATTTTATTTAAAGAAAGAAGATATTTTATTAAATATAACATTAAAACTACTCACTCCTAATTTATAGTTTAGTCTTTAATTTAATGCAAAATGTAACATAAACTAAATTGTATGACACTTTTGTCCTCTAGGACAGACGTAAAGGCAAGACCTCCACTGTTGGCCACGCTGGCCTGACGGGTTGGCGAGGAGTTGACAATTTTTAATGACAATTTATTAACGATTGGTAATAGTGGAACCGAGACCGACAGCTTAACGTGCTCTCCGAGGCACAGGAACACAGGTGGTGTTGTAAATCTATATCAAATGACGTAAGAAAAGTGTTTTTCTAATTGTTACATGCCGGAGGGGTTTAAACCGACCCATGTAGGATATTGAGGACAACGGTAGGATCTTACAACCTAATACTAATTTACTCGTATTTGTGACGTTTGGCCTTTACAGTCGGTTCCTTATTAGGTTATAATTTATATTTTCTCGGACACCACGGACTTTTTTTGTGCTAGAAGTGCCAGCCGCATTCTTCCTCACGCGGCTCTCAACGAATCCGAAGGGCTCTTGTTACTGCTGGAGTACAATCCTAGAACCAGAGATTGCACGCAGCGATGGCAATAGATCCAACGGAATGGGTGTTGGGCCGTAGAAATTTGTCAGACACACATTACCTCCATTTTACATCCAAACAACCTCGTCAGGAGCAAGAAGTGCGGCGATTTCTACTCAAAACTTAAGTTGCGAATTTACGCCGACCTTGGTACAGATTACGAATTTGCACCATTTGGGGTCGAGACGATGGAGTTGTCAAAGCGGCTAACGGAAAGGTCTGGAGATAGGGAGACTGGCAATTATTTCTGCCATTAGCCTCGCTATACAAGGGGGAAATGTTGCCAGTCACCCTGATGGGTCGCTCTAAAGGAGATTTTTTATATCTACGTTTATTTTGTATTTAAATATAATTTTATATATATATAATTAAAAGGGCTCTAGCCACCATCGAGGTTCCAGCTCTTCTAGAGCCTGTTGGAGTTATCCGAGACGATGGCAAGAGATCCGATGGTATGACGTTGGTCCCCTGGGAACGAGGACGTGCTCTGGTGTGGGACGCCACGTGCGTCGACACCCTTGCTGCGTCGCATCTCAGGGGGACAGCGCATAAAGCGGGAGCCGCGGCGGAAAATGCGGAGTCCAGCAAGCGGCGCAAATATGTAAGTATATTAAAAGATTACATATTTATGCCGTTTGCTGTAGAAACTCTGGGCCCATGGAGTCCAAGTGCAAAAAAGTTTTAAAAGACATAACACCGCGTCTTGTCGTCTCCTCCGGTGACAAGAGGGCTGGCTCTTTCTTCGCCCAAAGAATCAGTATTGCAATTCAGCGGGGAAATGCAGCCAGCGTTCTTGCCACCATTCCACGCGGACGGGACTTATATCCCTATCCTTAGTATTACTTTTATTTTATATTTTGTAAATATTTTTTTCGAATAAATTCTTTTGTTACTTTATTTTTATTATTTATGTAGATAGATAGTTATCATTAATGAGATTTTACGCCAACCACACTGGTCAGTGTAGGCCAAGTAATATTTTATAAATGCCTGTAGCAGTGGTACTGTATGTTGTAGGAGTTTTAAAGAAGAACTTATTATTTAATAAAGTTAAATTATGGTAAATTATGGCTACCGGGACGTAAACTTTTAATCCCGAATTAATTTGAAAGTTTTGCTACCATTGTATCAAGAACAGAACACTCGTCTGTTAGCATGTGTGCGTGGACATTAATATAAGGCAATAACATGTTCAAATACAGGATCGCAAATGAAATCGACTTGGCTACGTAATGGGCGCTGCTGCTTACATTTTATCGCATAATCACTGAGTCGGGAACCGCAACTTATTGCTCTAAACAACAGTCTCTACTAGAGGACATCGCTTTTGAAATCGATTACCATTGACCTTATTACCAATGATCTATAATTAAGTCTTAAATAAATAGCCCTTGCTAACTTATCTGGATAGAGTGATATGTAATTTCTCCAAAAATATATTCTAGAACGAACTTATTTAAAGTAGTGGTCCAGTAGCCCTGTTCTGTTATTCGCAAACGTTATTGGTGGATTTCGTTATTTACGTCAGAGATTGCGCCATAATTACAAAATATTATGCAATTCTCAACTCTATAAGCACTCGACCTTGTTAGCGGCCGCGCAAATATCAACTTTAGTAGCGTTATATTATGTATATATATAGTCAACGGATTCCACTATATAACGTTTGCGCTTAAGTAACAGAATAGGGCTACAGGACTCTGTGTTTTAGTGTAGTATTAATATATTCATTTTCATAGTTTACTTTTAATTAGCCGTTTATTTATTTATAAATTCTTTATTGCACAAAAAACTTCAAAGTAATGAGAATACAAGGGCGAACTTAATGTCTTCGGTTATGCACCTAAATAAATTCATTAAAATATTTAAATTAGTTAAAATATCTAGCGGTAAATTTTATTTTTATTTATTGATTTTAAAACTTAATTGGACTAATATGTGGTACGAGTAGGCGGATTGACGGTGGAAATTTGCCCAGTCTGCTGGGGCTTGAAGTATCCACACGTTTTGGGTTCAGGCTCGAATTGCCGTCATGCCCAGTCATGCCCGCATAGTGTTAGGGACTGCTGTCGGTCATGAGTATCTGATTCCAGTTACTAACATTCATAGACTTCGCGCGCCACTTACCATGAGGTGGGTGCAAAGGCACATGTCGTGCCAGTATAAAAAATAATAATAAACAAATGCGGACTTTATGCCGCCAGGCATTCTCTGACAGCGAAACCTTTAGGACATTTAGACAGGATTAGAACAGAACAGAAAATAAAACAACAATACATATACATATAATATAAATATGTATTTACATACCAATATGTAAATACAATAATACTTAAATAAAACTACTTACATGATGAGAGAGTGTGATAAAATTAACAATGTGATGATGTTGCTGCGAATTAGGGAAATTATTATAAGAGAAAAATAAGATTAAAAAGGAAAGTTTACTATTATAAAAAAACACGAGAATTTCAAACGAGGCGGAGGCTTCAAAACATCTTCGTGAAATCAGTACAACCCCGCGATAAATCGCCACAATCGTGGAATTAAATTACCCACTTCAACAATGTAAAGTGGGTAGTTTTAATTCTATAAACTTCCCACTTTAACAATATAAAATGGGTAGTTTTAATTCCGCCGCTCGATATTGATGAAGCGCTTAATATTGAGATGCACATCTCATCTAAATCGGAACATTAAGCGATGTGGTCTGAACACGCTTTTGCCAAATAGCATGCTCGTAGAAGCATCGTATATCTATGTACATATGAATGAAATGAATAGGCGATGTGTGTATGCACCGCGCCACACGCCCGCTGTAGGTCTCGCAGTTCTCAAAGTCAAGGACGATCGCCCTGCATTGGGTCAAGCGCGATTGGCCTCAAATTATATACAAAAGTGAGACCAAACTATTTGACAGTTGTTTTTTTTTTTTTGTAATTAATTAATTTAATTATTTGTCATTTATTCTATAACATATAAATATTTTACAGGTAAGAAACCCACGAACATTGTGTATGAGAAAATGTTTTATCTTTTACTTTATTTTTTCGTCAATTTTCCAATATTATTAATAGTTATTCTGTTGTTTGGGACGAAGACAAATTCAGCAAATCAAAAACCATGAAAATCCAGCCGTTCTCGAGTTATAAGTGTTCTAACAAACCCAACTTTGTTTTATATATTGAGATATTATATAAAATATTTAAAACAATATAATATCATAAAACGGCCTCTTGCCACCATTGAGGTTCCAGCTATTCAGAACTCACTGGATTAGTCCGCGATAATGGCAAGAGACCTGATGGTATAACGCTGATCCCCTGGGAGCGGGGACGGGCCTTAGTGTGGGATGCCACTTGTGTCGACAATTTGGCTTTGTCACACCTTAGGGGAACAGCGCTAAAAGCGGGAGCCGTAGCCGAAAGCGCAAAGTCTGGCAAGCGGCGCAAATACATATCTATAATCAAAGACTACATAACTAACAATTTTAAAAAGTGCAGCCAGGAAATGCGGCCAGCGTTTTTGCCACCATGCCGCGCGGATACCATTTATATTTTAATTTGGTTTTGTAAGTTAGTTTTTTTTTTAGTTTTTTTTTATATTATAATTATTTTTTCTATTAGCTCTTAATTTAAATAAAATATCTACCAAGTAAAATCTTATGTCTAAAAGTACCAAGTACAGTGTGTGTCATGATGTGCCATAATAAAGTTGGCTAATTGTGAATTCGCTTCCTTAAAAGCATGATATCTGATCACCCCGGAAAATAACTAAAAAATGTTGTATAGAGTACTATTGTTTACTTGTAAAGTTATTCACAGTTTTGAACAGATTTATTATCATTCTTACGAAATAATTAATTAAAATGTTTACTTTTATAATAGAGAAAATAATATAATATAGCAAAAAACACCCGTTAACATTGCGCACACGCAAGGGAAGTGGCCTTGTTAAAAATACTTTGTTTCAATAGTTCGCATGCAACTATTTATACTGAAGAAAAAATATATTATAATGATGTTCCACGGTCGCGCGCACCTTTTATTGTTGCCAGTTAACTTCCAAGATATAGTATACATAATTTATAAAGAAAGCAAATATTATCTTACTGTCTCAACTCTCTCGTCGTCTACTGATGCAAATGTAGGGTTCAAAACAACAGAAACAAAATGTCATCGGTTAATATTTAAATTAGTTAAAATATATAGCCGTATATTATTACTCTAATAAATAAACACGAGAATTTCAATCGAGAATTACAAACTATCTTCATTGAGACCGCCTCCGTGGTCTAGTGGTAACAAAAGTTGCCGTGAACTCGGGAGGTCGTGGGTTCGATTCCCACCGGGGGCAAGTTGTACATTGTATAATTTGTCTCGGTCTGGGTGTTTATATGTATAATATGTATATATTTACAAAAAAAAAAAAAAGTATAATATGTAGTTTATCAACCATCTAGTTTCCGTAACACAAGCCTAGTAGCTTACCACTGAAACTAGATGGCGCTGTGTGAGCTGTCTGGAAATATTTATTTATTTTTATTTTATTTTATTGAGGTGTCCAGTAATAAATCGGTTTCGACGCTGCGATAAATCGCCAGATATGGCCGAAGATATCTAAAATTTAAACTGTAAATTGGGTAGATTTAATTATGTCGCTTTATATTGATGAGGACTACCTACGCAGCTCCAGTCACTCTTGTGACCTCGGTCGATATAACTTGACCGAACGTCGCTCGGGAGAAAAATGTATTTAAGTTAAATTGCATAAAGATCAAAGTCAAAGTCAAAATATCTTTATTCACGTAAACCTATTACATTTATTTAACTATACTATATATGAATACTATTTTTTTATTTAACTATACTATATTATATACTATTTATGAAACGTCATTAATTTAATTATTTTGAATGATTCTACTCCTGCTAGTAGAAGACTAAGCAGCAAAGTGGTCCAATGAGTAAGCTGTTAGCAGAAGACCAGCAGCTTAGCAAGATTAATTATTTATTTATTTACATACTCCACAGCTGTCTTATACAAATTATTATTTACTCAACACCTAGCCAATTACGGTATAACATTATTTTAAATAAACGTATAGCACAAACGGATTCTAAACAATTTAAACTGCCCACTTAACTACTTAAAAAAAATCAATCCACGCATCATTATGTCAAGTGTGTCTGTGAATGTTTTTTGACAGTATAGGTATGTGAAGGTATAATATGTATGAGTGATTATGTATATTTATGTATAAAAATGTACTCGTATATCGCCGGGTTAGAGTGAAAATATTTTTAATAAATTCACTTTTTTACATAAGGCGTTAAAAAAACTTCTGCTCTTTCCAGTCTTAAAATCGACCAAGCACTGTGACGCTTAGTTTCGAAGATAGTGGGTTTTAAAAGCAATTAAATGAACGGTTTTAGCCGAAAACTCAAATTCAAAAGTAATGTTTTTGTGTAAAAATGGCTAACTTAGTTGATTTTTATTCTAACACGGCGATATATATTGTTGTAGTTTCCAGAATAGCGTAGATATTCATATAAAAACCGGAAAATATAATTCTTAGAATAATTATTTGTTAATATTAATTCTCCCGCAAACATTTTATATAACAACGTAACTAGTTTGTTCACGGAATCACGGAAAAAACATAATTGTTCGCTCAAGCTTTATAAATAAAAGTTATAATTATCTTTAATATGAAATAATTACTTGTTATGAAAATAGTAGGTATAATATATACCTAGTTAGTATTTATTTACGTCTAAAGCAGTTATAAACTGCCATCATGGTCTAGCGGCTAAGTCCGTGGGTTTTTTTTCGGGTCGGGCAGAATCATTTATTTAATTTATTTCAAATATATGTCGAGTTTGGTACGATAGAGACATCGACGGGCTTGCCACTTGTCATGCTGGGCCTAAAGTAAAGTTGGCTAAATGTGAAACCGCTTCTTTAAAAAAGCATGCTTACTGATGACCCCGAAAGGGAAAAAAATGAAAAAATCTGTGATAAAAAAAATACTTTTTTTTAATGCTCATCTAATCAACTAATATTATTATATTTAGTTATTTAAGTTTAAATCTTATAATATATTACTACTATATTATTATTGTTTTTGTGTTTATATAAATATATATAATTTTAGTTATTTATAAGATCTGTATGCCAAATTGTTTACTTATATGTTTAAATTTAGATATTGATGTCTTTCTGTATTTTATTCTTAATATTGTTTACTGCATGCTGTGTACAAATATTAGGTTGGCAAACTTACTACTTATTTAATGACCGCCTCCGTGGTCTAGTGGTAACAAACGTTGCCGTGAACTCGGGAGGTCGTGGGTTCGATTCCCACCGGGGGCAAGTTGTACAATGTATAATTTGTCTCGGTCTGGGTGTTTATATGTATATATTTACAAAAAAAAAAAAGTATAATATGTAGTTTATCAACCATCTAGTTTCCGTAAAACAAGCCTTGTAGCTTACCACGGAAACTAGATGGCGCTGTGTGACCTGTCTGGAAATATTTATATTTATTATTTTATTATTTATATCACTGTATTTTGTCAAATGTTTTGTCTGTTAACTGTTTTTTGTACCTTAATAAATAAATAAATAATGTATACTTGTAATATTTTTTATAAAATGCTGTTAATTTTGTTCCATATTATTAAATCCCAAACAGCCTATTAGTTGAATGGAATATTCATAATTATTACTTCTCGAACTTATACAAAAAATAACGGCATTACATACTATATTATTTAACCAATAAAGTACCTATTAAATTCATGTCGTTTGGTATCACAGTAGTTTTAAGAGGTAATTTAACGAATGAAATAACTGCATCTTATTTTGCAATAAACTGATTATCGTAATAACTATTAAATGACGTAAATGCAATTTGAATAAATAAAACTCAGCCTTTATAAAACTCCTTTACTTTCAACGGTATTTAATATTTATCAAAGTAATAAATAATAAAATAGCTGTAACCAGTTAATTAGTTGAATACAAATTGAACAATTAACATTTAAGCGGACAGCTTATAAAATGAGAAGTAAATAATATAAAAAGGAAATTAACAACAATGTTATACTTTATAGATTCCAAGCTGAGACATATATATGCGGGGTAGTCTAACTAAAGCCATATTAGCGTGCGATAATTCGCTAGTCATATTCATCATCTCCGAACCGAGATTTCTAGCATGTGCCGGTAGATATTTGGAAGTGATGGTTGCCCGGAGTACGGTGCAAGAAATGAGTATTATTGAGACTGACATTGTATAATATATATATATATATCGTTGTAATTTCGTTATTACACTTGCCGTTAATGCAAGAATGTATGTTTTGTATTATATAATTATTATTAAAAAATACTATAGGTAGGAACACGGACACCGCGTCGTTTTAATGGAACTATCCGAATGGACGTGCGTCCAATTATTTAGCAGACTTATGATTAATTACCATTCGCGACCTGAACCTGGCCAACAAAATGATTACGATGACGTCGTCATTGGCGTCACAATTAATACGTAGACGTAATCTAAGGCTCGGTGGTGGCTCGGTTGTGAGAACGCGTTCCTTAAATCCTACAAAGGTCGGTTCAAACCCCCCCGGCATGTACCAATGAGAAACACACTTTACAACACTATCGTTCCCGTGCCTCGGAGAGCACGTTAAGCCGTCGGTCGGTCATTAAAAATTGACATCATATCCTCGCCAAGCCGTCTGGCCAGCGTGGCGAGTGTAGGCCTAATTTCTCCAGATATATGTTCTGGAAGGCCCATCTCCAACAATGGAGGTCTGTGTTTTAGGGGTAATGATGAAATCTAAGGCTGTGACCACTTAAAAAAAATAGGTTTTAGACAAATAACAAATTTTGGATTGTGGCGACGCCATTTGGTCTGTTGAAAGGCTCTTCATAATGTCCACCTTAAATCACTAAAATAGCGATAGCTATCAAATATCGAGACTGTTCGAGACCAAATAATTTTTATTTTTATTTTAAGTATTTTGTAAGTAGGCATAGGACAATAAATATAATGTATTCTGCGCTTTTACATGTCAAAAAAATTAATCAATATAACGAAAAGCTTATTTTCTGGGAAATAGCTTGTATTTGGAGCAGCACATTACAACCCAAATATACATAATAAATATACAATTGACACTGTGCGTGATAAGTCTTTGTCAGAAAATGCTTTGTCATTAAGCCCGCCTATGTACATTTTTAGTGCAATAAAGTATTTTAAATTAATTTAAGTCTAATAAGAATAAGTTTGTATCTCCAATAAAATGCTGGTCCATTTATATACGCATATATGTCTATAATATCAAGCCTGTACAGTCAGCCACCAAAATCGACTTTACATTAATTTGCACTTTATTTTACTCTAATACGGCTTAGATTGAAACAAAAAAGTAGGATGTGTGACTGACTTTACTTGATTATATGTATATTCTACAAGTTTAAATGTTATATATTATGAAACCGGTAAATTGTCAGAAAACATGTACCTACTCTTGCACAGATATACATACCTATCTATAAGTTATTTATATAAACATAAAGTCCCAGATAAATGCGACAACCTTGCGTTTTAGGAACATAAGCAATAAAGTCTAATACATAATTTATTTCTATATCCAGTGAACCCAAAGCCTATCATCATAACACTAGAACACAAATAATATAATAATAATATTTCTGCAGACTTTGGCCTACACTCGCCACTGACTGCATTCGTGGTTTAGCTGTTAAGGCCACAGATTAAGACGCAGAAGTACCGGGTTATTTATTTGTGACTATATGGTGTGGTATATAGGTTCCGGAGAGCGGCGGTGGCTGGTTTGTACATGAGAAATACACTTTTCTTTGGTACATTTGTCATTTATTTACAATACCACCGTTCCCGTGACTAGAAGAGGACGTTAATCTGTCGATCCCGGTTCCACACGGAACTCGCAAAACCGTCTAGCCAGCGCGTGGCAAGTGTAGGCGAAATTGTCCAGAATATTCTAGAAGGCCCATCTCCAATAGTGAAGATCTAGGGGTTGTGATGAATGATATGCTACTTGTCATAATGCCCTATAGTAAAAAAATATTTGGCCTATTTAAAAGCGTGGTTTCTGACCTATGCGAAAGGGATACGCGTCGTAATGATATTAAACTTTACATTTACTTGTTACGGGATAACTAGACGGGTTGACGTGGGGAGAGTTATGCAAAAATGTTTTACAACCTCAAATTAATTAGAATACTAATAGGACCGAAGCGTTCTTCCCAGTTGCGCAGATAAAAGTAAATAACTTTTAAACGGTTTTAAAAATTAATCTAATCCTTATTAATTTTTCATTAAATAGGCTAACGGTGCAGTGAAGAGCCGAGTGGTTATAACAAGCTAGAGGTGTGTAGCGGCCAGAAAACCGGCGTAAAGGATTTGATTTAAAATAAACATTTAATTATAATTTAATGTTTTATATTAACATTAACTCTACAGCATATGAGCACTTATACTACATACTAAACGTTTTTAAATATAGATAATATTCAAGAATATGCTTATAAGATATTAAGCTCTGAGTATGAAGATTTTCTATAGCTGCATTAAATACAATGTAACGAAATGTAAGCAGAAGTTGTTAGCATTTATTTGCTACAACTAATTTATATGCAGAAAACATATTTAAATATGATATTATTAAAACTCGGTGCATATTTAATGCATTTTATATCAGATCATTGTATAAATACACAATAAAAATGTCGATTAATAATAGCTTTTAAAATAATAATCTCGGATACAATTATTAGGTACCTACTTCTAATGAAATATATATTTTAAAAATCTATTTCTATTTCATCGAAGCTACGAAAATATATCGACAATATATATATATATATATATATATGTTTTTATATATAAATAAGGGTATTTAAGTTTAGACGTAATGATGTATTTATGCTATGTTCGACTTGAAAGCAAAGCGTTTTTACCCAACTTTGCTTAAATTGTATGAAAACCATAGAGCAATGCCAAGTTGAATGACTTTAAACGCGTAACAATAATAACAATAATTTATTTATTTGCATAAATATCATATTTACACATTTACACATATATTTGCCAAGTATTGGCGAGCAAATATTTTATACAGATGTGTTCTATGCATTACATACGAGTATATGCATTATATATATATATATATATATATATGCATAGTAGAAAGCGCTTAAAGCGACAAGTAAACACAGAAATATATATTATTTACTATTTCATCGAAGCTCCGTAAATATATCGACATATATTATTTTAATCCAAAAATATTGGTTTTTAAGTTTAGACGTAATGATGCATTTGTTATTGAAGCGACAAGTCAAACACATTATACAAGTATATCAATAGTTTGTTTTGGTGTGTTTTAAAAGAAGAAAAAATGTACAATCATTAAAAGACATAATTTTATAAATTATAAAAAGGTAAATGTATTTATTATTGTAAACTTATTGGCACCTGCTTGTGTATTACGAGTGTAACAAACTACATAAAAATAAGTTATAATGTACTCGTATCAATATTTATGACATTTATAACAAAGTCGGGTTGTTACCGGGTTTATTCCTGGTTCGGTCACAATAATTTATTTCATTTATTTGTGATATTTCTCAAGTCTTAGACTCGACATGATCGCTTACACTTGTCATGATTGGCCTATAGTAAAGTTGGCTAAATGTGAACATGGTAGTGATAATACTTATACAGTTGGGTTGTTACAAGAACTGTAAGGATAAACTAATAAATGGTTACATATCCGATGTACCCAAACCTTTAAATTGATACGCAAAAATCCAGCTAAAAGATTGGCAAGACGTGTAAACGTTAAACCTAGCATAGTGTAAACCCGGCCTTTCAAGCCGGCATAGTGTTAGGGACTGATGGCAGTTACGAGTATCTGACTTCAGTTGCTAACATTCATGGACCTTGCGCGCCACTTACCATCAGGTGGGCCCAAGGTCACATGTCGTGCTAGTATAAAAAAAAAAAAAAAAAAAAAACAAATTTAACACCAAGTAGATTACGATACAGACAAATCAGCTTGAATACGTTTTTGCGTTTGTAGTAGTGTCCGATAACAGATAAATAAACAAATACTATTTATATATACATATTTTTTAACGTTTTTTGTTCTGAATTTGATCAATTCTAGACATTTTAAGCAAGTAGTTATACTCAATAACATGATCAACAAATACAATTATTGAACTTATTAGTAATAATAGAATGACAAATAAAAGGGCATAACTTCTAACTTCTAAGGCGCGAATTATAAAGAAACGGCGTAAGGTGAAGACGCGGCACAGGCATCTTGCCTGTTCAAAACGTTTCAATACAAAATGTAGGTAAGCGTTGTGAATTACTATACTGAAGCGGGCGGTCACCTGTTCCGCGTCACTAGCACTCATGAACGGAGTGGCGCGCAAGCAGCACGTCGTTTCTTACACAGAAGGATCAGAAAAATGCGTGACGATATTGAATTTAATGTACAGTTCTGTGTGATAATTGAACAATATTCAACTCTTTACGACCATACTAAGCCGGAGTACAGTAATAAAAATGAAATATTGAGAAAAATTGGATTAATGATTAATTTAAATAGTCAAATAAATTCAATCACAATAAAATTACCCTGTCTAATGACTCGTTGTGACGTGTCTTCGCCTCTTTAATATAATTTAAATCGCTTCCGTGCCGTATATGTTACTCGCCTGCTCTGCGCCTTCACCTCGTGCCGTTTCTGTATAATTCGCGCCTAACGCTATTTATAAGCGACTGATGCGAGGCACGTATAGTAGTTAGCGCAAACTGATATATTCCGGTTTTATACCTGTCTGTATTAAACCACTACTAACGTAAAATGGACTCTTAAGTCTATTTATCTGTACGTTAAACGTAAGTAATATGGAAATATCACTTCCTAATATCAAAATCAAATATTTTATTCGGAAAACGTATTATTAGGAATGTACAAAAAAACCTACTAAAGATGTAGAACAAAGTAATAGAACTGAAATAGTAACAACAAACAATAATGTTCCTGCTAGCTACCAATAGTTTTTGAACTACCTTCAAATTGAGTTTGCGTGTGTATTTTTTGTAAGTTTGTGCAATAAAGTATTTTATTGTTATTATTGATCGACTTAGCGTTCTTGTAAAGCTGTAATTTTTTATTTTATCACATTTTTGTCACATTTCCTAAAATTGGTGACTAATATAAGTATAATGTTTATATAGTGTTTGTCGCTGTAGAATCTACTGCACTTGATCGCGTACTCGAAACTAAGGTTACCCACACTCTAATGTCACTTTTTGACATTACAACCGTAAGTGAATACCCGCTCGGTCATTTCTTACAGCCTGTCACAGAAATGTACTTATTACATTACTTTTGATTACCTACCTCCGTTTTATAAATTTGGTTAAATTACTTGCACGAGATACCTACAGCTACACGTTAAATGCTCGCAATGATTCACAATAGTGAATTAAGTATTATTTTAAATTGACGTAATTGGAAAATATGCAGTCTCTCGAGCAACCGGTCGCATAAATTGATTGTTGTTATATTATATAGAGGACAAACCAACTCAATGTTACAATACATAGCTGCGTGACCCGGCTACGCTCGTGTAGTGGAATATTTGGAAAAATAACCTTCAGGTAGCCAGGGTCATAACTCATGTTTAGATGATGACGTCATACACATACCTATACCTATGCCTAAATTCCGAATACGAAATCTTGGCGAAATTTCATTAAATTCACCCCAGTAATATAGACATGAAGGCATATATAAATGTTTGTAGGATAACATGTCGTGATCAGATAAACACATCATATGGCTTTTCTTTATCCCTGGGTTCTAGAGAATATCTCTGCCAAATTTCACCAAAATCGGTTAAGTATAAGCTTGAAGGCGAGACAAACAGATAGGTATAGGTACATACTTCTTTCAGATATGTATTTTTATTTTTATTTTGGACAAGACGCAGAGTGGTACGGCTCACTGTTAGATGGACAGCAGACCTAAAGCTCTCACCGCCGACGATGAACTAGAAGCGAGTAGAGCTAGAAACTAGAAACGATTTGGCGAGCAGCGAGAAGCGAGTGTGTAGTTCCGATAGTTTTGTCGCTAGCTATAAGCGTGTTAGTGCGACGGGCAACAGAACCGTACTGTAGATAAATGACCGCTGGTTGGTATCTCGTCTCTTCTGATCGCCAAGCGGCATAGCGGAGCAAGTATCGCTGAGCGACTATTATCTTTAATAGCTCTTGTCTCTCAGCGACAAATTAGTGCAGCAATCGGCGGCAGTGTAAACAGTCAGCGATCAACTATTAATATATGTATATCTTTTAGTTACACATTTTGTATGTTTCTTGAGCCAGAAAATAGGCGATAGTCGCTTCCTCGCCGGCGGTGAGACAACTGCCTAAATAAAGTCGCTGGTAAGGATTAGAGGATGATGGCAAGAGAACGCGTGCAGTAGAGAGACACATTCTACTGTTGATAATGTTTGTTTTTACTAGTACGGGATGTGTGTGCGTGTGGTGGCAGATTTCGAATTATAATATACAATAATCATAAAAAATAAATAAAAGTAGATAAATGAAGATTTATTTTTTAAATATTGACGTCTGATAATTATCCCTCCGGACATACTCGTGGAATCCGTTCGCAGATATCAAATTATTAAATGCAATAATAAAAACGACTTATTAATAATTAAATAACACAAAATTGCAGGATACTTATGCAGATTTAATATTTTGATTCACACACTCGTGGAATCTTTCGACTGCATTCCGCGCAACGCGCTTCAGTAGTGATGCTGGAATGTCATTAATTTATCGAACGATATTGTGCTTTAATTCTGAAACAATGTCTGAATTGCTTACTTAAACTTATTGCATCGGGAACAAAACTTTCGACGACCAATAGTAGCAGAGTCATTGGCTTTGAAATAAGTCTCGATCGCGAATGCACATTGTTCACCCGTCTACTGCGACATCGTGAATAAAGAATCCGCACTACCGACCAACCTAACGCGCCCCCTTCTCTTCTCCACTCAACGGTTACAGAAATATTTAAATTTAAAATCCGAATTCCACCGCCAAATACCATTAACATACAGTAATACCATAACAAGTTAACGTTTTCTTTATTATAATTCAGTTTTGTAACAAAATGAACGTATTTTATTGTATTAGATGGAAATACCACTAGGTACGTTGGTTTACACTAATAAACTATCTTATCATCAATATAAAAAGCACATGTCTTTAATTATCCTTTGCTTGTTTAACGAGTCAAGAAAGCTCATTTTTAATAATAAGATAGTAAAACTTAGATGTTTATTATCAAAGTTAATGTTACCATAATTTAAACTTACACCGACATTGTTGTTTAATATGCTATACAAATAAATACCTACAACATACAAGGTTTCAGACTGCTTCTCCACCAGAGGAAAGGAAGGTCAGCGGTGCGTGGGATGCGTAGATATACTGTAGGTACGAGTACACCGCCTCGCTACTCCAAGCTCGAGTCCCTCGCACACGTATTTCGCTATTTTTACGTCAAATAATGCGCTCTAGTAGCCTTTTTCCACCAGAAATACTAACAAAATAAAATGAAATTAAACAAATTGGTGGATATTAAACTCGGGCATCACTCAGCTTCTACATAACACATTTCTGGTAGAAAAACAGCCTTATAGTTGTAATTATGCTTTGTATTCATTCATAGAAAGAAAACTAGTATTGTTAATAAAACCTATTAAGTAAAATTTTCTGCTCTATTTAAATAAGTCATTGCGAAGTTAAATACTGTCATTATTGGCTTTGATAGCAATCGCACGTGAATTGTAAAGTCTTAAATAAAAAAATAACTTGATGCTGAAATAATTCTTACGCTTCAAACATAAAGTCTATTATTCCCAATTAATTATGAGACTATTTTAGGAGCCTTTTTTTAGTTTTTCTGTTGATTAGAACTCGGTAGTAAAACCTGTGGAATCATGTGTCTTGTTGGATTAAAATAAATTTGACATCAATTACAGTTCATTCTTTTAATCCACCACTTAAAGTTACAATAATTAATCAATGTAATTTATAATTTAGATGACTAGTGTTTTATTTAAAGTCAAAGTCAGAGTCAAAGTAAAAATATCTTTATTCACGTAAAACTATTATTATTATGAAACGTCATTAATTTAATTATTTTAAAGATTCTACTTTAGAAGACTAAGCAGCAGAGTGGTCCAATAAGTAAGCTGTTAGCAGAAGACCAGCAGCTTAGCAGATTCCAGTGACCTGTTAATGTTTAATCGGACTGAGAAAGGAATCTGCAAGGAAAACTCAGCTATATCATATTTACAAAATAAATCATATACAGAACTACACCACAACGAACAATTAAAAACCTTTTAAATTAGTTATGAGTACTTATGAGATTACAATACCTGGTACAGCAGTAACTCACCAGGCAAGTCAGAATCAAGATAGACTACATGCCCATGTGCAACTCGAAAGTTGACAAAACGCAAAAACCTCTGCTAATTTAAGAACAATAAATTGAACGTGTTCGGCAGTGGCCCCAGGCCCCCACAGCAGCACCCGATTACGGACGTAACGCATGTGCCAGCCATCCCCCCGCTCAACCATTCAACTTAGTAGCAAGAATGACTTATGCCAATTCATATTCATCGTTGTAGGCTATAAAATATTCGATTATTTCAGCGGTATTCATTTATTACAGCGTGCTAAGACCTTTACTGCTGAAGATAAGTTTGTCGCTACAAACATTTCATTATGACTATTTCAATTTTGTTTCAATTTTTTTTTTATAGTATACTAGGAATCTTTAAGCAAGTTTTTTTTTAAATTAATCATTGTCTTAGCGGCTGGTTAATGCTAAGGTTGGCAGTTTACTCGTCCAGCAAATCAGTATTGCTGTGCAGCAGGGGAAAGCTGCAAGTGTTCTTGGCACACTGCCATAAATATTTTTAGTTTAATTTGTACTTTATATTTTTAATTATTTGTAGCTTACTATAAATAAAATAAAAGTAAAGTATCATCACCGTATCCCTTGCGGGGTGGTCGAAAACCACGCTTATAAAGAAGCGGATTCACATTTAGCTAACTTTATAGGCCAATCATGACAAGTGGCAAGCTCGTCGATGTTTCTAGCGTACCAAACTCGAGATATATCGCAAATAAATTAAATAATAATTAAAATTGAATTATTTCATTTAATTATTATATTTGTGTCCCGGCCAGAAATCGAACCCGGTACCTCCGAGTCAAAATCCACGGACTTACTGCTAGACGACGGAGGCACTTAAATAACATAAATATATAAATACTCTAGTATCTCCGTGGTCTAGCGGTTGATTCCGTGGATTAAGACTCGGAGGTATCGGGTTCGATTTCTGGTTGGGACTTGTGTCCCGTGTGTATAAATTAATATTTAATTTATTTGTGATATTTCTCGAGTTTGATACGCCTGGAGACATCGACGTGCTTGCCACTTGTCATGATTGGCCTATAGTAAAGTTGGCTAAATGTGAATCGGCTTATTTATAAGCGTGGTTTCTGACCACCCCGAAAATGATGATGCTTTACTCTAAAGCTAAGAAAGATGCTGATAGCCTTCCAAAACATACTTTTGGAAAATTTAGCTTACTCTGACCATGCTGACGCAGAATACCGAAATAGCTATATTCGATTTGTAGTAATTACAAATTCGACTATAAAAAAATAATTATTAACAAAAATATATACGCGGGTGAGTCGTTTTGATATTTAGTTACAAGGCATTAGGCAGTGAATAATTCTGCACAAATTACGGCCGACCGTTAATTAGTACCAACTTTCTTGTGATATTACAATATAGAGCCGCCCGTCTCGAACCTACGTACTCTACGCCTCGCGTATTTACACGACAAGAAAATTATGTAAATTATTCGTTTAATATTCATATTGTTGCGAAATAATTTCCTTGCACCCGAGCCTGTTGGAATACGAGAATCATGGCGCGTATGCTGGTTGGGTGCCGATGTGTGACGTCACGACTAGTTGTCAATGCGACAACATATGTTGCGTTCAAAGCATCACTCTATTAGTTAGTAGTCAGTAATCAAACATCAAATTTCTACACTTGTTATTCACATACAAATAAAGGAAAGAAATAAATAATATAAAATAACAATTTAAGTAAATAAATGTAATTTCGTGTAGAAGTCATTCAGGACTTCTTTTTTTAAATAATCATAGGAATAAAGATAATTTGACTTAGGTTGTGATTTTATTCTTAGAACAACATTATAATATATTATTATAAGACAATTAGGCTCGTTGTTCTTCACATAGAGTACGAGTAGTATTATTAACTATTAAATACCCTTTTGGCCACCGTGGCAATAGTAGGTCAAATCTTCCAGAAATATATTTTAAAAAGTTCATCTACAGTAGTGACCGTCTGGCAATATGAATGTATAAGTGACTTTAGAATATTAAGTAATATGTATATTTATTGTCATTATCTGACTGTATATAATAATAAGGTTAAATTTCTGGCCAAAACGAATGCATTTATTTCCATACGAATATTTTATTATAAATATCAAAGAACCTTTGTATATGTTTGTCTCGCATTCGCAACTGATTTTGATGAAATTTGGCAAAGTTGTTCGTTTGAAACCTAAGACAAACATGGGATATATGACGTCATTATGTAACCTCCACATGTGGCTTCACGGCTATAACTCCGTCCAAAGTAAAGTAAAGTATCATCACGACCATATCACTTACGGGATGGTCAGAAAACACTTTTATAAGGAGCTGTGGAAGCCTGGGACCTCTGCCGAACACGTTCAATTTATTGTTCTTAAATTAGCAGAGGTTTTTGCGTTTTGTCGACTTTTTCTATCTTAATTCTGACTTGTCTGGTGGGTTACTGCTGTACCAGGTATTATAATCTCATAGCTACTGATAACTAAATTTAAAAGGTTATTAATTGATCATTGTGGTGCAGTTCTGTATATGTTTTATTTTGGAAATCTGATATAGCTGAGTTTTCCTTGTAGATTCCTTTCTCAGTCAGATTAAATATTAACAGGTCACCGAAATCTGCTAAGATGCTGGTCTCCTGCTTAGTCTTCCACTAGCAGGAGAAGAATCGTTCAAAATAATTAATATAGTATTTCATAAATACCTGTAATAGGTTCACGTGAATAAAGATATTTATATTTTGACTTTAACAAATGAGCGAGTTCATGTAGCATAGGCTTACCTATACATCGGCCAACTTTACTATAGGCCCATGATTACAAGTGGCAAGCTCGTTGATATTTCTGACATCAACATCTAAGCTTTACATGTGACCCCCACAGCGGCCTAAAGGTTTTTCTCGCTGACCACTATAGTTGTATTATTAAAAAACTTTATTGCGAATAAGTACAAAGGTCTAACATAATGTCATTAGACATTCTCTGCCTGTTAAGCTTAAGGACAATAAGAGAGTTTTAAGTGACAGGAGTAGGTGCACAAAATATAAAAAATAAAAATGATTGAAAAATGTACATTATTTACTATCTTAATCCTAAGAAATAATATAGACCTACGTAATATACATACATACATACAAATACTATATAATAAATACATACTAATAAAACTGTACTACATATCCAACGCCGGATTAAATAGCTAGTACCTAATTCAATAAATTATTAGTGATTTGGAGCATGTATTTTATTATTACTTTATTTTGTTTTAAACTGTTATTCGTTTGCAATTTCATTGCCCAAATATGCCAACTTTGATTCCGGTTACGAGTTTGCGCCGTTTGGGGTCGAGACGATGGGCCTATGGGGACCGTCAGCGAGGCGCTTGGCCAAGGAGTTGTCAAAGCGGCTGACAGAAAGGTCTGGAGACAGGAGGGCTGGCAATTATTTCTGCCTCGCTATACAGAGGGGAAATGTTGCCAGTCTTCTTGGGACTATCTCGGATGGGACATCTCTAGAGGACATTTTTTATTTATAGTTTGGTTTATTTTTAATTTTATTATTTAGGTACCTTTTCATTTATATTTAATGTATATTAATTAACTTCGAATAAATTTAATATTTAATAGTATTCCTTATAATAAACAGATAAACACATAAATTATTAACTTAAGACAGCAAATGTTTTTAAAACAATCAATAGGATAGGAAACAGCCGACCTTCTATCTTCCGCTCGCCCATGGGGCTCACAATAACGCATACAATGATACCACTTATTGTTATTATATTTTTTTTGGAATGAGTTTAAAAATGTTAATAACACGCCGCGCGGTTTATATTGAACATAATTACAGTATTTCTTTACTCGGTCCGCTGACTTCGATTGGGAATTCTTATATCAACTTAAATAAATATAAGTACAGCTTACCCGCCATTTGTTCCTCCTGTAGCCTAATTATGTTTTTTTAAGCGCCAACGTTATCTATAGAAATCCTTCAACGAATAGACACTGTCAACGTAAACTTTATTACATTCTAAGCTCGGTTATGCTTGTCTAAGCTAGACAAGCTAACGTAAAACGTCAGTAAATAAAGGAATCTACTAAATTAACAGTTGCGGTTAAGGAAACAGAATATGGCCATTGATGTATTAGAGGATTAAACTAATAGTTAGTTCTAACTTGCTGCAGGGTATCATTCTACATAATTTTAATATTATTTTTGATGGTAATATTAAGATATTTTGGCAGACATGGTATTTTTGTTAGCATGTTTTTTTAGTAATATTTTTACTTCGTCTACCTGATGTGTAAGCGGGACGCACAATCAAAGGAGGGACCACTTACTACTATGCCTGCTTTTTTACATTACTCTTAAAAAACTATAGTACGAGTATATACGAAGGAAAAACACATATAGTCAGAGAGCATTAGTTATCTTTAGTGTACGACAAATGTGAAGTTACAGATATATGCTTAAAAAAGCATACATTTGCTAGTTAATCTTGAAAGTCGACTTGATTTTAGAGAACGTTGCAATAAGCATGTTCCGTAATGGCAACGCTTTGACACACGTGCTACTAAGTAGCAATTGCACAATAGTGACATGGTTTCGTGCTAGTAATAAGCACAGAGTCTACAGATTAAGGTATATTTACACGACAAACAAGTTTCTCAAAAGTTACAGCGTCTAGGCATTATTTATATGTATTAATTTAGATATAATTAAAGGTTAATTTAAAAATAGATAATAATTAATGCTCATACGTTATAAGTGGGGTACATAATTTTCTAACAAGCGAGTGCGATCAACGGTTAAGTTTTTACTCAACATAAAGAGTATTGAGAAATTCATTGTAACGCTAAGCCGCATTATAAGAATCATAAAAAACAGGTTTAAGGCTGAAATCTATATAGCGTTCTTTTGATTTGCTTACACTTCAAAAGTCAACATCATCATATCAACGATAAAGTAGAAAGTTACGATATAGTTATTATTTACAATATTTAGCAGATCTACATTGAGTAAAATATACCCAGATATAGTTACCGACTGATAAATAGAGCGCTGGCCGGAAATTGCGAAAAAACGAATTTTGATTCCTGACGCTGCGCCACACCCTTAAAAACAGTCGCAGCATGTTTTTTGTCCCTTTATTATATGTTATTGTTAATCGTCTTTATTATTAATTACAGTTATGTTTTGTTCAAAACATGATTTAAGATAGAAAAATAAATAAAAAAAGGAGCAATGTAATAAAAAAATAGGGTTTCAATTTATTTGATTTAAAAAGTAATAGATATCGATAATAACAACATGATAAAGTAAATATATAAAGTTTTATCCACGACTATTATTATTATTAAAATAAAGGACGACAAGTCGTCCGATCCGAAAATACATTCCTATTTCTTTCTTGGTAATGAAAACTTGTGATACTTTCTCACTATCAGCAATATGTCGAATCGTGGTAGTAAAGACATGAGTTAGTTTAACGGTATTCTATTCGTAAGGACTGATCTTTGTGGCTTAAAACTTAAAATAACAATGTCGAAATATTACCTGATGAAACTTTAGGCGTCTTAACAACAGACTTCAAAAAAATATATTCGAAAATAGATTTGGCTTTACATAATATTAATATTATCTTAAGGTGCCCCAGAAGAATTCACTATATTGTTAGAAGCTCAATTGATAATTTTGTAGATAAATCCGAATATCCACGGCATTGATCTGTCACATTCATTCAAAAAGCAAACTGTTTGTTGCCACAGTATTAAACACACGTAAAATAATCAATGCTTTATTTTGTAATGGTTACTTTAGATTAAAAATAATAACTTTAATTATTAAAGTAAATAAAAGCTTTAATTTATAGAAAGAAGAAAAATAGAATTATAAAAAAAATTGACGTTTCCCAACGACCAAGAAACTCGAATTAAATGACTATATAAATAAAGACATTTTTATTTCTCGGCTTTCTATTAAAATCATTTTAATATAAACATGTTCCGCAGTTATTCTCGTTTTATTTCTATATTCATATAAAATTTGTTGATTGCTCGCCATTGTTCTTTATCAACCAATGATGTTTATTTTTATTTTTTTCTAAATGTGCACTATTAAACTCCGTTATCGACTCAAGAACATGAAATGTGACATTTTAAACAGCGACATATATTGCCGAGGGAATGACAATTTTTCTGAAAGGTCTAGTCATATAGTCATAACCATGTGTTCTAAAAACTGTTTGGTTTGTGATGAGATTCTTAACAAAGTCTAAGTGCAGTTTATAGATCTCAGGCTAAGTATTCTTATAGACTGGTTGCAATCGGAAAAGTGTTGATGGTTCATGTCTGTTGTTTCCTTAATAGCTACGTACGTCAAGTGAGCAAATGAAGTGCTGAGTCTGAACATAGTACTTATTCATAATTTACCCTCTAATAGATATTACTCACATATAATGATTTGCAGTTGCATGTATTAAAATAAATACGTACTTTAATTTATATAATACGTTAAAAATAACGAACAAACAAACAAACAAGTATATTGACAATTTTAACTATTTTTTAGATTGCATCTTAACTTAAGCATGGGCTGTGATTTAAGGCAATATATGACAATAAACATTGTCATAATTTGACATTTAAATGTGGGTAATGAAATTGAGTTAAGCTTTTTGCACATGTCTAATCCAAGCTTTATGTTTTGTAAATTACTATCAATGTTATTTCAAGAGTTCAGGACGGGATCAGTGAGATATACTCGTATTTTTATACTTATTATGACGGGCTTTTAGCCGGTGTGTCAAAATGATATTACTGCATTCGTGGTTTAGACACGGAGGTACCGGGGTCGATTCCAGGTCGGGACATTTTTATTTTACATTATTTGACTAAATTTATTTGTGACATTTCTCGAGGTTCGTACTAGAGACATCGTCGATATTGCCATTTGACATGATGGGCTTATAGTAAAGATGCTTCTTTAAAAGCGTGGTTTCGGATCACCCCGGGATACGGCCGTGATAATACTTATTAACAAGAATGTACAAAATTGTATTTAATGTGCAGGATAATCAGAGACGATTGACAAAACTCCCTACCACTATGCTTGACAAGAAGATTTTAGACTCTTCGATTATAAAACGGGGAAATAATTCCACATATAAAAAAACCACAAAATAACATCTTAAATTAAAAAAAACTCTTCTGTTCCCGAGAAATGTAATCATTCATATAGTTTTACGTCTAAAATATTTTATATGTGTAAATATAGCTGGAGCCATTCTGTCCGCTCGTTATTTTAAACTTTGGTCCAACTAAACAAACAGACAGTACAAACATGTGATGTTATTGTGAGCCGATTTTTCGCTTTCGGCTTTATTATAACAAGAAGGATAGGGTAGAGTGGCGATAGCGTGGCGGGGACATTCTTCCAAATGCTTTAGACGTTTTTTTTTACCTTTTGGGTTTCGGTATTTTATTTTTATTGCCCATACAATTTGTTCGTATTTAAATAAGCTATGCTAAGTAAAATGTTTACGCATTATTCATTTATTCATACTAATATTGTAAATGCTAAAGAAGATTTATCTCTAATTTAAAATATTTTTTACTAGAAGTAATGTACAAAGATTTAAATAAAAATAAGTTAATTAAATTTATAAACTAATTAAAAATAAAACTTTATAATAAAATATTTATCCGTTACTTAATCACGGGGCAGTGTGCGAAGAACACTTGCAGCATTCCCCCGCTGCACAGCTGATTTGCTGCTCGAAAAATCTGCCAGTCCTCTTGTGACATAAAGCATTAGCCGCTTAGACAATTATTTAAGGAACTTGTTAGCACTAGCTAGCCCCTCACGGTCCCATCGTCTCAAGACCAAGAGGCACAAACATGTAGTCATTAGTAACATACTCAATTTTGCGACATTTGGCCTTTTCAGCCGAGTCCGCAGCTGCCCCAACTACTGATCCGTTTATTATAAAATATGTTGTTTTATGACGTCATGATCCAAAGAGCGATATGTGATAATACAAGAACCGTAGATAAAATTAGACTAAAAAATAATAACCCCTTATTGCTCTACGAGCGAAGCCAGGTTAAACAATTAGTTTAATAACATCTTCATAACACCCTAATATAGACCTTCACTGACAAGGATAGGAATTCCAGACAATATTTCTGAAGAATTTGGCCTACACTAGACTGTTAAGTTAAAGTTGGTATTAGCGGAATCAGGATCCAAGGATTATCGTGCTTTTCGAGGGACGAGAAACAGTGGTTTTGTAAATATATATTTATTCGTATATATCATAATTATACCCCTATATACGTAAGATAAGTGTATTTCTCATTATGCTGCGCGTTGGAACCACGACCATATACCTACATAATATGTATTTACAATAGGTACATATTTTATTGCCTGTTTTTGCTCAATTTTAGTTCTGCTATTTGTATTAATATTTTTTTATATGCTTCCTATAAAACTATAAACCATATCCAAACTAACAAATTAAATAATTAATTTAACCCTACCTTTACGATTATTCTAGTTTTAGATTAGACTAGTCTTTTTTGGGACTGGGTGTTCGTTTTTATAACACACTCCCAGAGGAACTAACTAGCTTGTGTTTAGATAAACTAAAAATTCATGTCAAACGTCGACTTATAGGCAAGGCCTATTATAAGATAAATGATTTTATTAGTGACAAAAATGCCTAGTAGATGTGCAAATGTATATTATTAATATATTTTGGACACCTGTTACTGTTGGTGTATGTTTATATTTAGGTCAATTCAATTGTATTGTAATAAATTTAATATAATTTATTTAAATAATTATAACAATGTGATGTGACAATACAAAAGAGCCCGAGAAGGCCAAATTGTAATAAATGATTTGACTTTGACTTTATTATTAAAAGCGGTGGTGGCTCGGTTAAAAAAACGCTTTCCTTAATGTACTTAAAAGGTCGGTTCAAACCCCGGCATGTACCAATGAGAAATACTTTGCTTACGTACATTTTGTCATAGATTTACAACTCCACCGATCCTGTGCCTCGGAGAGCACGTTAAGCTGTTGGTCCCGGTTCCACCAATACCAATTAGTTAAATCGTTAATAAATTGTTGTCAAATTTTACATCAGACCCTCTGCAATCCGTCTGGTCAGCGTGACTGTGTACGTACACCTTTTCTCCAGAAATAGATCAATTATTTTACAAAGTTCTGGTTAAATATGGGTAACTAAAGTAACCAGGTGGAATGAAAAATTAATGTTGCATTACAAAAAAAAGCTACCTAAATGTGTTAACAAGTTCTATTATTATTGCCAGGGATTAGCATTATTTACCGCGTTACTGTAGCGACGTCATATTAACAACATTTCGTGCGGTTAATAATTTTAGTTCCAAAACTACTTCATTTGGGCAACAAATGTTTGGAATTGTGTATTTTTGTTTTTGCGCTTTTTTGTATATGTTTTATTACATTTTAATTTTATTATAATTAGTATATAATATATATCCTATATATACATGAATTTACTTATATGATTTTCCATTCGATTATACGAGTGTCAGTGACCCTAAAGATAAGTAGAAATTTACCGAAGTAATAAAATAACATAAAAATACGTATTAATAAAAAGTTTATTTTTTAACATACCTACCTATATTAATCCGAAGGCTTCTAAACATAGCGTAATGCCTATGTTTCTTGGCGTTTTTTTTTAGCCGCATGTTTAAGGCCCCATACTTCATTCGGTTGCTAAAGCTACAATAACGCATTTAACGGTACAAAGAGTGCCGATTCTAAATTAGTGCTTATTTCGTGGCAAAAAAAAAACACCGGACGTGTTTCTGACCCTTATCTACCTGATGCTTTGTTTGACATTACGTCAAAGCTCAAATAAAACACAGGGATGCATACCAAAACTTTGGGCACTCCTTCAACACACAGCGGAGGCGACGCCCGCACGGTGAATCCATAACATAGTAATGCTGAGATCTATAAAACATGCCTAAACTTTATCTAGCATAAGCTCAAGGATAGTAATTATAAATAATTTATATCAGAGAATGAGTGTTGCCCAAAGCACCAAGACTTCACCAATCTGGGTCTTGGTTTCGGTCTTGCAACCCTAATCTTGGTCTTGGTCTTACGCAAGAGTCTCGCAAGACTCTGACACAATATATATATATTTCCAATTGTACTAAGGAAATCTTGTGCGCAAACTCGCCAACTATTGGTCTGATTTACTTGAAATTTGAAATAGTTATTTAGTACCTGTGGCTCTGTGGTCAGATGGCGATTAAGTCCGTGGATTTGGACCGTGGACTACCCTAGTCTTGGTCTTAGTCTTGCAACCATATCAGTGGTCTTGTTCTTGTAAAAAAGCAGGTCCAAGATTGGGTAACACTACAGAGAACGTCGTATGTTTTTGCCAGTAGTTAAAAACCTTGATTTCGGTTAAAACAAACTCTAATACCTAATAAACCGTTATATGGGAAAGTATGACCAAAGTATAGGGAATTATACATCACACAATTTAAGCTTTTTGAGTTTAAGTTTTAACTCAATGCACATTCTTATAGCTATCATACGACGAAGCCGATCTCCGCACAGTAAGAGGTAGATTATCCTAAAATAATAAATACCCTAAATTTCTTAGCACCGCCCGCATAATGTCGCATTACATTTTTTTTTCATGATATGAGTTAAGAGTAATAACGAATTAACGTCTCTAGGTAAGGTAGTAGGGTACATTCTACAATAGTAATAATATCGCAATCGCAATGTTAGTCCATTGATCGCTTAATATTGTCTTGAACATTAATCAAAAGCCGTGACAATTTTAACTACCTAAAGTATTTTTTCAAAATACAACCTTATTGTAATGAAATTAAGTGTATGTCTCAGCGACTGTACGTTGAGTTAAGCGAATGCATAGACGAGTATATAAATGGACTGGTTATAGAACGGCGTCGACGCTACATTTAGAGCGACTAGGTACTATGAATTTTCATGAAATTGAGTTTCGGGCGATCTACCAACATAATATATACCGATAACTTAGTTTTTAGGATTTCAAATATAAATCTATAAAATTATGACAAATATTTTTAAAATTACAAAACGATGTATTATTTTTGGCTTTAATTTTATTATACATTATAATAAACCAAAATTATTATAGACATCATCGTGGTGGTCAGAAACCACGCTTTTGTAAGGAGCGAGTTCACTTTTAACCAACATTACTATAGACAATTATGACAAGTGGAAAGCACGTCGATGTCTCTACAGTACCTAACTCAAGTTTTTTTTTTCTTTTCCACGAAGTATCAAACCCAGCATCTCTGCGTTTAAATTTACGGCCTTAACCGCTAGCCCACGAACGCAGTTTGATTATCTCTTTCGTTTTTAATAAGCTCTTTTCTTAAAATCGTCCGAGTATGTTGAACTGCTGCCATCCCTGTCTGTTAGTTCTTACATTTCTGTATATGTCCATGGTAAATGTTCCTTTGTATAACTGAAATGTTGGTTGTTGTAAACTTTTATAGCATGAAAAATATTATTTATATAACCTACACACTGCCGACTCATATGAGTGACAAGCATTATAATTTCAAGAATACCATGCTAAAGAATAACAATTTCGTACCTTGTGATTGTTTGGCGGAACTGGGTACGTAATCTTACCTCTATATTTTTCTAATGCACTGGAGCAGAGGCCGCAGATTGTCCTCGGAATCATAAAATTACTTAATGATAGTTATTAAACCTCGTGTAAATGATACCCGGAGTAAAATCATCTTTGCACTGACTACGACTTCGCACGCCCGCAGTTTTTATAACACATTCGCTCAATTAATGTGGACAAAGACAAATAATTCTTAAACTACAGATACTCGTAAAGTTGTAAATGTCTATCTATACTGTGACGTGGCACACTGTTTATTGTTATGCTATTCTATAACTAAAGTTGTTGTAAGTGTTAGTTTATCTACATTTGTGTAGCGAGAGCGGACACAATAGTTGAATAGACGTTTTGTATTAAAATATAAAAGGGTAATAAATGAATTCAGAATAAATGCAAAACAGGGCTCGATCGGTTCATGTTATTTTAGTAGTCCGGGTGTATCACGCATCGTACCCCATTATAATAATATAATCTGCGAGAAAGAGACAGAGGAATAATAATAGAAAGGAACGATCGCTGGCATTACGGCGAATAAAAAGAAAAGTTATTATATTTTTTATTGTAGAGGGCTGCCACCCTCGCGGCCGCCAAGAGGGTTATTTTTATTTTATTTGAAAAGTTTATTTTCCATTTGTTTTAACTTTTATTGTTGCGCGATACGAGGGGCGAAGTTTGGACGCCGACCGAGCCACGCACGCACTTACTCTCTCGCTCACTAATGCGTTAGCTTTCATTACATTTTATATTATAACTTTAGGCAGAAATCATATTAATACTTTGAAGTTAATTTAAATGAGCAAAAAGCGGCATATCCACCAACGACCTACTTAACGTTTTAAAACATTCTGGTAGCTGGAAACAAAATTTAACCAAACTACCTACACGTATATACATACAAGTAATTACTATAATGTAGGCATAAATAAATATTGTAGGCGTTAATATCATAGTTTTGATTAAAGTAGATATTTTGTGCCACTATGAAATTACACACATCACAAAATACCGAATCAGGCATCAAAGGCTGAATTGCACCAAAATGAAGTTTCTGTAATGTTTTATTTCGATGGTCAGCCGGTACATTTGATGTTTTGGTACAACCCAGTCTAAATCTATGATCGTAACCGCAAGACTAACTGCTAGTAGTTACGTATCAACAATAATCTGATTTACTATTTATGAAGACAATGTGTGAGTACAATGATGAGGCACGAGCTTAATGTAGTCTTCTCTTTATCGCCGTTGATTACCACTCGTGACTATCGGTAGAGAGGACGGGCGTAAACAAATTAGGCGACATACTCGCGCTAACTCGCACCATCATAGGCACAAAGAGACACCCAGAGGTGGGCGACATACCACACGAGGCGAGCCGTGCGTGGTCCCGCTCGTGTTAGCATTACCCTTTAACAATAAGTTTCACGCACTTCCGCTTATAGAGTACGAGTCGCTAGTAGTAGTGTTTACTTCTAAAAATAAAGTAGTCTAGAAGATTTTTAACAAGTAAACCCGAAAGAAATACAAACAGCGCACAAAGAACGGGCTCACAGGCCAACTTGGTGGCATAGCACTCGCATATTGACTTTCCATTAATACAAACTCACGTATGTACATAATAATAAGGGTGAGTAAAACGCGTCTAATCGTTATAAAAACACTCGACTTTCAAACATTGTACGATTTAAAAAGTAATATTCTCAAACCATAAAGCAGTTTCACATGGGTGTGTGAAATATTTTTACTAATATTATAAGTAAACTAAAGTGAGTTGGTTGGACGTTGCCTCCGCCTGCCGCCTGAGAGGTCTAGCTGTCATACTACTATAAGCCGCCCACACAATCTTGATACAACAAATACATTTGGTAAGAACGACAATATTTATTAATATTTTTAACACTGTTTTCGTCATATTTTTTATTAGTAATAAGATAACGGCACCTATTATCGAGCTATGTTAAAATTTGTAATTAAATGAAAGCGTACATACATACATCATCTTCACGCCAGTTCCATTACGAGGCAGGCAGAGACGATTCAGTGCCATATATATCTTTCGCTTCTTTGACATTCATCAACCTTTTTATACATCCTCCTTCGGTTTCGTAGACTATATACTACATTTTCAACTAGTGTTTTATTTATTTGTTCGTGATGGGTATTTCTTGGTATGACAGGGGCCTCTGTTACCCACAACTTTCTCATTATTTATCATATATATTATATTCATCCTATCGACATGCCCAAATCATAAACTACCAACGTATGAAAGGGTAGCTGGTGTGAACTTTTGTTAAAGTATAATAATGTACTATTTTAAACTATTATTGTATTTTTTGTTATTGTTTGCATATGATTATTCTTATTAACTATTAGTAATATAATAATTACAAAATATAAAATAACAATTACGGTACTAGTATACGTTTAACTTACAGTGTTGTTACATTTAGTATATTCGTATGATAAAATTGTACATACATATCTTCACGCCAAATCCCTTGCGGGGTAGGCAGAGTCAATTGAGCGCCACTTGTCACGATCATGACATACCTCTTTCGCCTCTTCGACATTCATACATACCCTTTTGTTTTGATGGCTTTTTAATGCACCTTCAGCTATTATTTTATTTATTTGATCGTGATAGGTAAGTCTTGGTCTGCCAGGGCCTCTTTTACCCACAACTTTCGCATTATATATCTGGTTATATATCTCTCTTCACTAATTTTTTCAACATGTCTGAACCATCGAAGCATGCCTTTCATTATTTTTGTCCCTATGCTTTCTTTAATACCTACCCTTTTGCATATTTCGTCATTACGTATGCGGTCCGTCAAAGTGACGCCGCATATCCGACGCAACGATCTCATTTCTACTGCATTAACTGTAGAGTTATCTCATGCGTATTCTGACATATCCACGTTTCGCTTCTATACATAAGTGTTAGAGCCAGCATGGCATTGTGTATGGCGAGTCAAGCTTTGTCACTGACATTTCGACTGGCCATCAGTGACCCCTGGGCACCGTTAATACTATTTCCCGCGTTCACTCTTCTTTCAACATCCCTATCGTATTTCCCATCCGCAGTGAAAACACTGCCCAGATATATAATTTAATTTACTTGTTCTAGAATTTCATCATCAATATTTATCGTCACGTTTGTCATCCTTCTTCTTTAAAATACTAGTACTTTGATAAAATTGTGTTAATAATAAAAGTATAATAACCTCTAAAACGATAATACTATAGATAATTATTACAATAACAACAGATATGTGAAGGAATAAAAAGCAAAAAAAATATGAGGAGCTAATAAAAGTTTTCATGATACCACAAAGTATCTAAATCGTGTAAACGATCTATCCCGTATTTTTCGATTGGGCCCAATACATATCGGCCGCCCGGCTTCCTTCACACCGCCGAGAAGCGTTTCTTTTGTTTGTGAATATATTTAAATACAATCTGGAAGCTTCGACGAAGCGTTTGTTTAATATAAATAAACATAAAGTAACTTTACTTTGAGATTCTGTGTTATAATTAATTATCATGAGTTGGTTGTGAAAGAAAGCGATAAAAAGTGATACACCTGTTTTTAAAACTTGTAATAAACCCTTTTTATGTTTATAATAGCATAGTATCATCATGACCGTTTCCCTTACGGGGTGGTCAGGAAAAACGCCTAATAATTTATATGGTACATACTATTACTAAAACAAATACATTATTAATATCTCTCTCTATAAAATATTTATAATATGTTATTATTATTATTTATATATTTCAAACTCTTGAAGGGTGCAAGCGAGAGTGATGCAACCCTTTTAAAGAGACGTCTTATACCTTTACTAGTATAGCAAATACTATATATAATACAGTAGGTATACCGTAAAACAGTTAACCTTAAGAGTCAAGTCATTCAATTATCGAGTGAGTGTGACATATAAGTACTACTGAACGCATCTTCATCGTCTTCATTCGATCGTTTCTGTTTGTCATTCCATTTTGGTGAAATTACAGCTCAGGCGCCGCGTCGAGCGATGGTGTTACCTACGCAGTTACACTCGTATGAACATTGGCTCTATTCTGTTTCTATTACCAAAACCGTTAAATTAACAAAATAGTAGATTCCTTTATTCAATACCGGTTTTTTTGATACATAACAAATTTAATAGTGGTTGATATTGACTGTGTCCGTACGTTTTAAATATAACGTTGAATAAAAATAGATTGGCTACTGTAGTAGATATTAAAGGCAATATATATACGATGTGACTTTGTATGGTACGTTAGACTAATATGTGATTGTATTGATAGAAACAAAAAAAATATTTAAGAAACCATATGTCAGAAAGAAATGACTTTTTTCAAGCTTTCAACAAATTGGAAGTTAATAGTTTATACAGAGAGGTATTTTTTTGTCAATTCTTACATAATTATTACTTAGGAAAAGTTCTTTTTTTCTATCAATAGAAACATATTTGTCTAACGTAAGACCATACCAAGTCACCCGTATATATATATATATATTTATTTTTATATATTGTACACAACTTCTGAATTCGCGCCCACCTGATAGTATCTAAGCGAGGTCTAACAATGGGAGCAACTGATGCCAGCCTATAACTTTTTCAGGACTCCAGGTTATAGGAATGGGGAAACACACTGGCTAGTTAAACATTCCAAATCGTTAGCGTGCGATAGATATAAGTCTGCAAATTTATAATGATAGTAGCTACGGTATGGGGGTGCATATTTTGGCTGGTGCGTGATGTTCGGTTGCGGAATAGAGAAGAAGGGATAAACAAATTCTAACATAAATGCAAATTATTTTTGAATTAATAACGTTTTAATTCTGTGACTTACAAAAAGTGAGTTATACTATAGCCGCCGTCTAAAACTTTACACATAACAGCGAAATTGCCTATTATGCTGAAAACATCATAATGTTGATGCAGTGTGGAAAGTTCCGCGACAAAAACATGGGCCAACAGGCAGCTCCGGCCCACAATAATGCTCACTACCGCTAATAAAATAAAAAGTTAATTACTCGCTTTCAACCCACAAGAGCCTTTGACCCCGTGTAATATCAGAAACATCTAAAACCGATAGTTGTAGAAAATATTACTTTTTATAAATACCTACAGCAGACATCGTATATTTTTAAAGAGATCAAATATAATTTAGAGCAGTCATTGGTGGTTATTTTCATCTAAAATGTTTGTTGTATTTTATTAGACCATATACTTTGTTCTTCATCTCTTTTCGATTTTGTCGTATTTTCATTATTAGTTTTCTTCTAAAAAAGATTATTATATATATATATATTGTTTCAGTTTTAGTTATTAGAATAACATTTGGCTTTTTTATTAATTATTGTTATGTTTTATAGACCATAAGGCCACCCTCCATGGTCTAGCGGTTAAATCCGTGGATTTAGACTCGGAGGTACCGGGTTCGATTCCTCGGGTATAGGTCGGGACACAAAAATATTGATTAATGTAAATAAATACATTTAATTAATATTTAATTTATTTGTATAAACTAGTAAGTCTTTTTTGGGACTTGGTGTTCGTTTTTATAACACACTCCCAAAGGAACTAACTAGCTTGTGTTTAGATAAACTAAAAATTCATGTCAAACGTCGACTTAAAGGCAAGGCCTATTATAAGATAAATGATTTTATTAGTGACAAAAATGCCTGGTAGATGTGCAAATGTATATTATTAATATATTTTGGACACCTGTTACTGTTGGTGTATGTTTATATTTAGGTCAATTCAATTGTATTGTAATAAATTTAATATAATTTATTTAAATAATTATAACAATGTGATGTGACAATACAAAAGAGCCCGAGAAGGCCAAATTGTAATAAATGATTTGACTTTGACTTTGACTTTGTGATATTTCTCGAGTTTGGTACGCTGGAGACATCGACGAGCTTGCCACTTGTCATGATTGGCCTATAGTAAAGTTGGCTAAATGTGAATCTGCTTCTATAAAAAAAGAAGCGTGGTTTCTGACCACCCCGAAAGAGAAACGGTCGTGATGATACTTTACTTTACTTTTACAGGCCACTGTGGCAATGTGGTGGTTGCCTATAATAGGTGCAGCATCTAACTTCTGATTTAGTTTTAAGTTAACAATTAACATGTTTAACACTTCCATAACATGCAGGTCGGCATATTGTCAATGAAAAATAATTTTAGATTATTTTAAGTTCGTCATATATTTTTTTAGTACAATTTTATGATTTTATTTATGTATCTATTGTGGACCGTTGACAAAGCCTCTTTACAGCTTATAATTTATTATTGTTATATTATTTAAATTGGACATTATACATACATATATACTATTTAATATTATTTAATACTGACACGGCCTTTTTACAGCCACGAATTAATTTTAACTACCTAGTTTTAAGCAAAAACTTGTTTATGGCAACAGTGTCTTAGTCGAAGATGATGGTATAGCTGATATGATGGGTCCACCCATAGTAGATGCTGGTTATTTTATAATCTAAACAATAATAAACTATGGAGAAAAAATGTATTGACAATATCCAAATGTTGTTGTGACAACCAAAGGAAATAAATGTTTTGATTTGATTTAAATATTTTTTTGTTTATAAGTGACAACCCCTCTCTACAGCTGCTATCACTCAGTTAATTTAATTTAAATAGGAATATTATATTTATAAAAAATATACGTACTTAGTATACTTTATAGCTGCATGGGCTTAACTAACTGATACTTGCCAACAACAACTGAATCCAGACAATATTCTTCATTTACCTAGATTTATTTAAAGTTACACATTAAATTTCCTATGGATGAATAATAAACAATAAATCTAGTTGAAAGTACACGTATAGGACACGATCACTGCCAATGTACTGTATAGACTTATTAATTTTAAGACGAGCTTTATATTTGATACCGTTTAGCTTTTTGCCCTGTCTTGTTGTATTTAATGTCTTCGTATATTTCATATTTTAATATAAGCTCGGTTATGCTCTGCTAAACTCGTGGATTTATTACCTATAAAATTTACAGGATATAGCGTTATACACGTATATAGTCACAAATATTTGTGAACAAATATGACTTTACATAACAATGTTTAAAGCGCAAACACAATATGGATAAATTGTACCTGCAGGCAGCTTACAATTTTAGTTTTTTAATAATAGTTGGCAGGATATTGGAATTCACAAACGTACTCTCTGAATCAATATAAAATTCAATTATTTTTTTAGTTTTATAGGATTACACAGAGCCCTAGAGACTTCCACTGCTGGAAATGGGTAAGCGAGGGTTAATTATTCTTAATTATTAATATGATTTTACATGACAAATAAAGAGTAAAGTAAAAAAAGCAAAGTATCATCACGACCGTTTCCCTTTCGAGGTGGTCAGAAAACACGCTTATAAATAAGCGGATTCACATTTAGCCAACTTTACTATAAGCCAATCATGATAAGTGGCAAGCTCGTCGATGCCCCCAGCGTACCAAACTCGAGAAATATCACAAATAAATTAAATATTAATTAAATGTACAAATAAATAGTAGTTACCTTTAGGTAGGTACTTACCACGTAGCTACTCGCTTTAATTGAATTCATAAACGTGTATCAATTTAAATGGATAGGTAATGATTTTAAATATTAAGTGTTTTTTTTTAATTAGTGATAGCGAGGTTCTAAGTACGCTTTCTTTAAAATCCTGAAATCGAAACCCGGAATTAACAAATAAGAAAATCACAATTTTGTTACGTACATTTACAACATCACCGTTACCGTGCTTCCTCCGTGCATCATCCAGGATAACTCCAGCAGGCTTTAGAAGAGCTGGAACCTTAATAGTGGCTAGACCTCTTTTAACAGTATCGTGGTGGAAAATCTGCCCGCACGGAATAGCTCATGAACTCCAGTCGACCTGCTTTCCACATATACATTTCAACATAACACTATGTTGTAGGCTTCTATTGCTGGAATTTCTGGATTATTTGGTCCTATTTATTTCTATCGTCACGCTGCTGGCCATAGATCTGGTGCTGGTCTGATGTCAATTTCTTAACGATATTGGTGGAACCGGGTTAAAGTGGTCCTGTAAATCTTTTACAGTAATAGGTTTACTCAATAAAAATATTTTGAGATTGACTAAACTTGTATCTGGTCACAGGTGGGATTCGTAAACGGATGTAATTATAGACTCATGGACGGAGTAATGTCGAATAACAACCAAATCATACTACTTCACAAAATCGACACCTGTCACCCCTACTATTACAAACCGAATAGGTAATTGATAGTACTCGTAGCAATGAAATTGCCCAAAATATTTATTAATAAATTACCTAACATTGAGTTATTTAATGGAACTAGTCACGTATGCATGCATCCTTCTAAATACTTGGTTGCATTAGGCGCAAACTAATTAAGTGAATAATATGAAAATACAAAATTGGTTAGTATTCGCATTATAATTAGTTTGAAATCCCTATAATAATACAATTAATATGCGAATTATTATAGTAAATACCTACGAATTACGGTATCCTATTGAAATGTGTAAATTACTTTTCACTTGCATTTTGTTCGTGATATCTACGTTTGTAGTCATAAAAAAACTTTTAGCTGGTTATCAATGTTTTTCATAAATATATTTTTTATTTAATAAATTTAAATCAAATCAAATAATGTGTTCCTCCTTAAGTATAGGTACTTACAATTGGTAGGTATTCAGTAGTTACTTCGTTCAGCTATACTTTACCCTTAAGGGCATACAGATAAAAGTAGCTTTATTCAAAGGAAGTAATGAAGAATGATTATAAAAAAAAAAAAAAACAAAAAAAAATCATTTTTTTTAATAAACTATAAAATATATAAATTACTACTAATAAACAAAACTACGTAATAATTAAAAATACAACTAAAAATAAACGTAAAATAAAATGAAAAAAAACCTAAATAAAAAAAAAAAAAAAAAAAAATGCCCCGAATCGCTGCTAATGGACAAAGTGCCAAGGATACTGCCAGCATTACCACGTTGAATGGCAATGCTGATCCTTTGGCCCAATTTTTGCCCAGCCATTTTGTCTCCCGAGGTGTTCATGAGCTGTTTTAACAACGCCTAGAAAATTAAATGTGGACTTGGTCCCCACGGCCCGAGAGTTTTAACTCCAAACGGCGCAAAATCACATCTTCCAAAAAGCTGTGTGTATTTTCGCCGTTTGAGGTTATCTGCTTGTAATGTAGAAGCGCCTGGGTCCTTAGTGGTTAGGCACAGGTAGGAAGGCGCCAGGGTGTCCACAAACCTATCCTCCATGGGACCAGCGTCATTCCATCGGACCGCTTGCGATCGTCACGTGCCAGATATACTCGTATATTAAGTTATATGCCAAAGTCAGAATTTTGTTTTAAAATAATGCATTTAAATTAATACAATGAATAACAAAACGAAATGTAAATAACTCTGGTAGGTATACAAACACGAAAAATTTATAATTAATGTCCTATTTTAAATATTATAATTTATGTCAAATGTGAGATATGATAAATAACATTTTTCCAGTAAAGCTTTCTTAAGTTTTGACTCAAATAATGCCAGAGTCCTTAATTTTTTTAACGAAACATTAACAACAGAATACTTAAATAAATTGCAAAATGAAAACCTAAAATGATATAAACAACATTAAAACCTAAAAAAAATAAGCATAATTATATATAAAACGGGGTAGATAAGAATGACGAAGCTTTTAAAAGTTCCGACACACGTACGTTTTTTTTTTTTAAGTAAATTTTTACTACATATTCCTGGCGTAGATTGGTGTTATCAATAACAACTTGTTATGCAGTGTTAATTCAACATAACGACAGATCGCCGCACGTCTGGCCGGGGTTCCTTTGCTTCGCGTGTTGTCGGTAACAAAATTACATAAATCGGGTAAGATCCTACCGCTGATAAACTTGTACACCCGTACATTGCAACGATTATTATGCATATTTTGTACCAACATAAAAACTATAGAGGCCATTTATAATTTACATTATGTAGGTAACATTAAATATTATTTAAATACGGATATTTTAAAGGTTTTGTTTTCTGCACGGTAATTTACCAAGTTTCTACAAGGATGTTGGTAATTATTTATTTATTTCATGCACGACATGTAACCTTTGTCAAGCCATAATATTAGCACAAGGAAAGGCCGAAGACCACGCTGGACTAGCATATCTATGATCATACCATGTTAATTTATTTAAGTCTTAATTGCACAAAGTACAAAGGCTGACTTAATGCCGCTAGATGCCTATGACAGTCAAACATTCAAGACAACAAAAACAATCAAATAATAAAAGTGCAATAACAGGCTTAATTAGATAATATAATGACATATATACATCAATATATACTTATATATAATTAATATAATTTATTATTATTTATAATAATTTAACTTATTATAATTTAGTTCCTAATTTATTTTATTTTTTAAACTTTGTACTTTACTCCGAATAAATTGATTGAATAATAAAAAAAAAATATATGGATACAGATACATTGGAGTTTTTATGTCCAGAAAAATGTATATAGACCTATCATTATTATATTATTTACCATAAGTTGGTATATTGTAACGTGCATAAAAGTTTTAAATACTTACGAGTATATATCAGTTATATGTTTACATATCTACATCCAAATAAACATACATACATACATACGGGTAAGTAAATGTAATACTATCTGTAGATAAAACAAAAATGGTATCTATGACTCGAAGGGAATAAATGTCCGAAATTCGTTAAGTGAACTAAAATGTAGCCACAATAAATGCCATAAAATGCGTGCAAAATAAATCTTGGTTTGTAAACGTAATTTAAACATTACAAATGAATCCGAGGTAAATACTTGTACAAATAGACGAGGCGTGGCGTGTCGTTGGGCGTTTGTACGTGATGTTGACTCGCCGTAAGACAAAATCGCTCACTGCTTCAGTTATTGAATTACAATTTAGCCACAAGAAATGAAATAAAATGCCATAACGTGTAAAATAAATCTTAGTAATTAAACGTTATATATTAGAAATTAAGCTGAGATAAGTACTCGTACAAATAGACGAGGAATATATAGCGTGTTGCTAGGATTTTGTATTTGCCGTAAGACAAAATCGCTCACTATTTCAGCTATTGAATTACACATAGAAAGTTGACGCCGTCTGACCAGCGCTGCAGCGTTTCGAGTTTAGGCCAAATTCTCCAAATATATATATATGTCTCATCTCACGGTCTAGGACACTGTGTTCTAGGGGCTGGGTTGATGTTTAAAAAAGACTCATATGCAGCGTCTGAGTTGGACCGTAATATTTTTTCCTATTGCTAATCCATTCATTATTCACTCCGTTGTCTATACTAAATAAATAGCTCTGTTCCGGGCGGATGACAATAAATTTTACTGGGCCAGTCCAAAAGTATTATGTCTATGAAATTAAATTTCATATGTATCTTTAACCCAAAAGTTTGTTATTAATCATACATCCTTTCTTCCTTATAACTTCAATTATAATTGAGTTTATACCATCTGCTAAATGAATATGTGGCTCTTTAACGCGTGGCGGAAATACACCATGTGTTTACTATGCATTAAAACGATATCTTACTTTGACCGTACTTCTTTATGATTTCTTTACCTCTTACTGTATTTTATTATTTATATAATAATAATTATTTCTATATATAATTTCGATTAGTAATTATTGAAACAAGTAACAAGGCTAAACTATTCGAAGTATTTAAACTACTTTCGATATTCCGACATAAGATTATTTAAACCATTTAAACTGATCTGTATATTAATTTATATAATCTGACATAAGCTGTTTTATAGGATTTAAACTAATCTGTATTAACCCAAAATAAGCTTCTTCGAGGACTTATAACTAATCTGTGGTTATCCGACATAAGCTTATTCGAAAGCTTATAACTAATATGTGTATTAATTTAGATAATCCGACATAGGCTTCTTCAAAGATTTTAACTAAACTGTGTCAATCCGACATAAGCTTCTTCGAAGGCTTATAACTAATATGTGATAATCCGACATAAGCTTCTTTGAAGGCTTTAACTAATCTGTGTTAATCCGACATATGCTTCTTTGAAGACTTAAAACTATTCTGTGATAATCCGACATAAGCTTCTTCGAAGGCTTAACACTAAACTGTGATATATCGACATAAGCTTCTTCGAAGACTTGAAACTATTCTGTGATAATCCGACATGAGCTTCTTCGAAGGATTAACACTAATCTGTGATAATTCGACATAAGCTTCTTCGAAGGCTTAACACTAATCTGTGACAATCCGACATATGCTTATTCGAAGACTTAAAACTATTCTGTGATAATCCGACATGAGCTTCTTCGAAGGATTAACACTAATCTGTGATAATTCGACATAAGCTTCTTCGAAGGCTTAACACTAATCTGTGATAATTCGACATAAGCTTCTTTGAAGGCTTTTAACCAGTTTACTTAAAGTTTACTAGACTAGTAGTCATATAACCGGTTCACATAACTTAGTATAAGCAAATAGGCCATTTCAAATTAGCATTCTTATCAAAGTACAACAATTCGAGATAAAAACAACAATAAAATTAAATGCAGGCCACAATAGCAGGTGATTCATTTTCTAAAACCATTGAAACAGTATGCTAATCACTGGGTCTTATTCCTCATTCTTTTGTTTTGAAACTATACAAGTGTTATTTATATTAAGTACGATATAAATTAGATATTATTAATGTGTTTAAGAAAGCGTGAATGGAATTTTTTTCATAATAAAAATATAGGTACAAATTTAATAGTTTTAATAGATGACGAGGTAACGATTACGCATCGCTTCACATCTGCGTATGATTCATTCATTTTACCGCTGCGTACACGTCAATCGAAATAATATTTTTCTCTATTCTACCATTAGTGTAATTTGCTATTTTACTAGTAGTTAACTTATTTCACAGTTACATTGTATTGGAGCTGAGCACATTCAGAAGGTTTCATAAAGCTTAATAATGTTTGTCGACGAAACAATACATTGTAATAAAAGTTGTAAAATAAAAAGTGTAATCGTTATTTGTAGACTGCAATCGCAGCTGAAGCTTTTTATTAGAAAAACGTAAGCTCACAAAAGGAAAATGTCACAATTAATTTTAGTTTTGGAGTGCAATGCGATGTTATTCTAAATTGCATAGAATATTAACTTTTCTTAATACTGTAATTAATTTAAAAGGTTTAACCAAGAGAATGAGATTGAAGGAATATTTTCATTATAGTACACTGCTGATTATTTGTTGAGTGGCATATTTCGTAATCTCGGTTCAGGTCTTGCAGCCCAATAATGGAATAGCCACACTGCAGGAACGAAAAGAAGAAAAAGTATTTGTTAGTATACAGTGAGGGAGCTAAAAACTTTTAAATAATGAACGAGCAAAACTCATATGTTGCAAAACTAATATCCCTATCAAATGAATAGCTTTTTGATTATTTTTTACTGTTGTTCCTATAAAAAAGAACAATTTTAACATACCTAACGGCCAGTTTCAGAAAGGATGAATAAAAAAAACTCTTGATCAATATTTTTATATTCGTCACGTATTTGGTAGTTAGCTTGTCACTTTAGTTATTTCGGCTAATGACGAGCCTCATAAGCATATGTTACGGCGGGCATACACATCACGGTCCACCGGAGAGGTCTGCCTACGCAGGTAGTCCGGAGCGTGTGTGGAAATAGACCTGTGCAGCTTTTTAAACCAGGCTGACCGTAGACCGTCGCGTACTTAAAACATGACAAAATATATATAATGTCATATCATAATATAATCAGCCTTTCTGCAACTGGCCGTAAGTCTATTAAAAGTGGTGGTGGCCTACGCCTTTCCTTGAAATCCCGGCATTTACCAATAAGAAGTACACTTTTCTTACGTACATTTATCATAGACAACACAACACCAGCGTTCCTGTGCCTCTGAGATCACGTTAAGCCTTCGGTCATGGTCGCACTGATTCCGCCAACCCGTCTGGCCAGTGTGGCGAGTGTAGGCAAAATTCTCCAGTAATATCTGGAAGACCCATCTCCAACAGTGGAAATCTAGGACTCTGTGATCCAGGGGCTGAAATTATGATAATGAAGTCTAATATAGGTGAAGTAGAATATGAATATGCAATATATTAAATTGCGCTTGGCCCCGCAGTACACGACGCAACGCATCTACCCGAAAAGTTAAAATTTTAGGGTCGCACTCCGATAAAGTTAAGACCATAATCCGTGATACAACTTTGACAATTAATTTTGCACAAATGTTGCCAGAGTAATGCAGTTGTTTTTTTAAATATCGCTTCGTTTACATGTGGTGAAGATATGTATTAATAATTCGACCCGTTTATAAAAAAATATTAAAACAGCTTTAGCACGTGAATGAAGCGAGATAGTTAAAAATAACACTTTTTGGCGTATTCCAAAGAAGTTTCACTTACTCATGATACATCAATTAATAACAACCTTGTTTTTTCATACATTAAGGTCATAACCAAATATCGTTGACAAAATCGACGTTATTTTTATTTGACAAAAATATATATGCCTATATATTATTATTAATATTGGCAACATTACTATTTAACTTTGTCTAACCCTGGTAACCCTTTATCTGTCACTTACTTGTCAAGATTACGGATTATGGTTATAACTATAGGTATTATGTTTTATACAGTCATTTGTTTTTATGAAACAGAAGTCGTCAATAAACTTAAGACATGAGAAAATACAAGTTGTCGAGAAACATAAATACGAGTAAGTCGAAAATAATTGCGTTGTGTACGAGGGGCTTTACGAGTATTAGGAATATGGTTACGTAATACCAATTTATTACTAAAACCAAAAATGCATCTCATATTTTAAGGTAATGAATATAAACTGTACGTATCTGTTTGTAGCAACCCCTTTCCATAAATAAAAATTTAAAATTTATTAGTCGTGGAGCAAGTTGATGGCGAGATATGCAGAATATTTAGTTAAGTATTCGTAGGTATTATAGTCTACAAAATACAAACATGAAAGGCCAATTTATAGCGAATGCTAAGGGTAATTATTCGTGTTGTTAGCATTTGGGTAATGGATTAGATTGAAATATAAAGTTAGAATGATACGGCATGATGCTATTGCGCTTGGAACTAGTAAACTATGTCTAACTGACGCACTTGAATCAGTAGCAAGTTAGTAGTAAGCTAACTATCAAGCCGCAAGGACGCCACACTCGCGTCATCTTTACATTCTGTCTTGCTCGCGTTGCACTGTTAAATTATCTCTCGTTAACAACATCGGTTATGCAACTGTGGATGTGACTTTGCGTGTAGTTGTCTATCGGTTCCGCATTTTGTAGTGAAGAATATTTGCATGCCGTATCTGCACAGCGTATAGCACAATTATTTTTTTTTAAATATAAGTAGCAATATTAACATAATATTTGTTTCGTACTTTTATTCTACAATGTTTCTCGATGCTAAGTGGGTTTAACGCTTTTAAATCGCTTGTGCTGTTTTAGATATTATGAGTGGACTGTATTTAAAAAAGATGCCTGCACCGGCTGACTCAGACCCACGCTCAGCTGTCCCACGCAAAATGCTGCGTGTAAACCCACAAGTATTAAACTTACATAAAAATATAAAATAGGATAAATATAGGGAAAGCTCACCCCAGTCCATAAATTAGAATCACACACACTTTGTCACAGTTTGTCGTACGAGAATGTTTTTTCACCACAAAATTGCGCGCACACGCGGCGAGACCTCGATCGCTTCTGCCGGTGCGCACCCCGTGCGTACGTGACCATTTTTTGTTGGCCACCCAATGGTACCCGCAAAATAATTTAGGAAGCGGAAAGGAATGCAATACAATACAACTAAATAAATATGTGTTTATATATCAGTGTAGAATGCCGCGAAAGTATTTGAACTATCAAAACTGAACATCGCTCTTGCTCGTACAATACAACATTTTTAAAGATTATTCAAGTCTGATGAACTTTTAAGCAGTTTAGTCTGTTTTCTACTTTCAAGGAAATAAGTTTACGGATTTAAATAATAATAAAAATTAAGCTAATTTAATATATAAACTAAATTAATAAAAAAACTAAAATCAAAACTATATATAAAAATATTCAGCCATGACTTGATCATGTGGCAGTGTGCCAAGAACATTAGCAGCATTCCCCCGCTGCACAGCGATGCTGATTTGCTGCGCGAAAAACTGCCAGCCCTCTTGTCACATATAGCGTTAACCAGCCGCTTAAAGAGTGCTTTAAAGAACGCGTAGCCTCCACGGTCCCATTGTCTCTAGACCAAAAGGCACAAATACGTAGTCATTAGCAATAGACTCGTATTGCTGGCTGCATTTTCCCGCTGGATTGCAATACTGATTCTTTGGGCGAAGAAAGAGCCACCCTCTTGTCGCCGGATTGGACGTGGTACTTTTTTATTTCCTTTATGTAGGGCCTAAAAAGTCTAATATGTAACATTAGGATGTATTTTTTTTTATTAAACTTATATTGGTATGTTTAATTCAATGCCATAGCACGTTAATTTGGACCAATCTCCGGATGGCGAGAGGTAATTTGGTTCTTGAAGTGATACTGCACCCCTTGTACCGGCCGAATGGACCTTAAATGGATCCTTGAATGTCGCAAAAATCCCTGCTTCTCGATTAAACTCAAATAGAAAAATATAATTGAAAAATCGGATAGCATTTGAAATTTAAGCTCTTATGTCAGTATTTGTAGGAATCAAAATGTATCTACCGATCATACTCCTAATTCGGAAAATGGGGGTGAGTTTTATCAGAATCGAATGGTTTTGATACAACCAATTCTTTGCACTTATGACAGTACATTTCGAATGACATCTGATGAAATATTTTTTATTTGTTGGTTGTTAATAAAAAAACACCTATGTTAATAATAATAAAGCTATATAAAACCTGCTTACCTTAAGTTTTTTTAAGGGATCTAAAAATATATCTAACGTTATCTTTTTAGTCATAAGTCAGATAATGATGGTAGTTGGAATATCAGTTTTTATACTGTAATCTGCTACTAACATAGCTTTTAAAATTAGCAAGTTAAAGTGGCAGTGAGCCGGACACATCTGCCGCAGAACCGACGAACAATGGGGCAAACAGGTTCTAGAGTGGAGACCACGTACGGGAAGACGCAGATTTGGATGACCCCCCGCCTAATGGACGGTTGAGGTGGGGGTTGGATGAAGATGGCGAAAAATCTCGTTAAGTGGCAAGCCTTAGGGGAGGCCACATCCAGCAGTGGAGAGATACAGGTTGATGATAATGATGATGAATCTTTTATAAACTGGGGACAAAATTAAGCAACAATTTTTATTGGATAAAAATAAAAATGCTCACCTCAGCAAAGTGCTTTATAGGTACTCGTAGATATCAGCTTAAGTTTTGACTATGGATATACCAAAAAGTAGTACGCAGACGTCAATTTCTGCTCTCCCTAAGAATTAGGGGACTGTATATGTTTCTGACGTGCATTTAGAAGGTTTTTCACCACACCAGGAGGCCATAAAATCATAAAAGCAATATTTGACAATTAATAAGTAACTTTCCATATATATAAATAGGTTCGGTATGATTTTGTTGCAGTCCGATTACTGGTCATTAACACGAAAATATTTAATAATAATAATAAAAATGCTTTATTGCACAAAAACTTAAATAACTTAAAATGAATGTGCACAGGCGAGCTTTATGCTGTGAGGCATTATCCACCAGCTAACCTTTGGAAGTTTTGAATACATGTGACAGGCAGATATGTAATATTTAATTGGCTTGAACATTTTTCGACTCTGATACGCCATTTGACATAATGACTTTTAAATAAAATAAAGAAATTTTTTTACCTGCTAGGGATTAAGATCGGGATGTTTTTTTTAAAATAATTTTGTAAATAAAATGTGATAATCGCTTAAAGGCGCTGGATGAATATTCCATTCCAATATGGAATTGTTCTAGACTGGTTGGAGATGGACCTACCAGAAATTTCTGGTGAAATTGGCCTACACTCGCCAGGCTGGCTAGTTGGATTGGTAAGATTCTATTGCCATTTTTTTATGTCAATTTATTAACGATTCCAATAGTTGGTATTAGGCACCTCCGAGGCACGGGAACGTTGCAGTGGTGTAGTAAATCTATGACAAAGTGTATTTCTCATTGGTACATGCCGGGGTTCAAAATGGTATTTTTAGGATTTTAAAGAAATGGTTCTTACAACCGAGGCATAGCCGCTGCTATTTCATAGAAAATCAAATGTGACGAAAAATTCCATGCCTATTATTCAGAAGAGACTTTACCATCCACAAAGCTGATAGTAGTAATTAAAATAATAGTATGGTTAATTAAATTATATTATACCGCGTGTAATTGTCAAAAGAGCAAATTTTTTTTTTGAGCATCAGATGTCATTATTAGAATCTCTATTTGAAATAATAACTGTCACTTTAAAAAAAAATAGAAAAACAAAACACTACTGCATGGTGAATAAGGCCGCGTTTGAACATCGTGATAAATACCTACCTAAAGTGTTATTATTTTACGATCTTGCCCACCGCCAAGATACGAAACAGACAGATGAATAATTACGTAATTCAACGTTTACGCGCTCGCCGACCTCTACCTATTTGTTCAGGCTCAGTATGAGTGGCGATATTTTTAAAATTTAGTACTGTATAATAAAAATAAAAAATATGTAGTTCTTTATTTTTATTCTAGATTATAATATATAAATATTTGCTGTTTAATAAATTCCACGCAGTATAGAATAGTATAGTTGTTTTATGTTTACCTCATTTAAATATTAAAAATAAAAAAGGTTAATAATGCAGCGCACAAGCCTTTTGTTTATCTGTTATCTATGAAACGCACTAGTTACATTTAGAATAAATTATTTTAATGACAGAATTTACATAGTATTGCACATTTATCATACCACTTACCTATAATTTTGATATTATCAGTTTTCCTAAACAACTAAACAATAGTCGGTAATAGTTTACCCGGGACAGACGGCTTAACGTGCTCTCCGAGGCACGGGAACAGTGGTGCTGTAAATCTATGACAATTGTATGTAAGAAAAGTTTTTCTCATTGGTACATACGATAACCTATAGTTTTTGTTCGATTGGAAAGCGATCTTACAACCAAGCCACCACCGCTGCCATGTTCAGTTGATACTGTCTATCGGCCAAAACTAATATGTTATCTTAGATAGTTTTAAGTCAAAGTCAAAATATCTTTATTCGCGTAAACCTATTACAGGCATTTATGAAACGTCATTAATTTAATTATTTTGAATGATTCTACTCCTGCTAGTAGAATGCAGCAAAGTGGTCCAATAAGTAAGCTGTTAGCAGAAGACCAGCAGCTTAGCTTACTAAAGTAAGTAAAGATGCTTCCCCTGCTTGTTTTGTTTTTTTCTGTACCAATTTTTGTAACCCAATTTGCTAATATTTATTATATTATTATTTATTATATTATTTTTTTGCTTTTACAAACTATTTTTACTTTTTTAAAGTATAAAAGAGATTGCCCAAAACCAGGACCCAACTTTATTGCAGCGTGCCTCAACTAAATACAATTCAATAATCATAACAATTAATTTTTATTGTTTTTTTTTATTTAATTACAACATCTCTTTTACCCCAGCATTAAAAAATAATTTAATTAAATAGTCAATTGGTTAAAATTTATGTATGAAATAGTTACAAAGCACTATTTATACGATTAGGTTCTTTAGATCAGGTACTTTATTATAGATAAAACATTTTAAAGTCTACATAATTCTCCAATTATATCGACGGGATCGCTACTATACAATTATCAACGTAAAAAAAGTTGTTGACAATTGTCGTTATGCAAGGGTAAAATAAATAAATTTAATTACAGATGATAAAATCATATATATATTTACTATCAAATAAAAAAGAAACCATTATGGCAAGAGAACATTTTATTGGGCCCATTTATCTAAGAAACATGTGACAAGTCAAGAGTCCATGAATGTTAGCAAATGAAATCAGACACTCATGACTGACATCAGTCCCTAACACTATGCCGGCTTAACTGGGCATGAACGCAATTCGAGCCTGATCCCGAAACGTGTGGATACACTTTACTGGGTTTATCGACATGAACGGTGGATACTTCCCCGCCCCGGCAGACTGGGCAAATTACCATCATCTGTCCGCCTACCACCTATCTGTTGTTCTCGTTGACATTATGTGCCATTTGGAATGATCATCATTATCATTACAGCCCCTAGAATGGGCCTTCCAGAACATATATCTGGAGAATTTGGCCTACACTCGCCACGCTGGCCAGACGGCTTGGCGAGGATATGATGTCAATTTTAAATGACAATTTATTAACGATTCCACAAGCTAGTATTAGTCGAACCGGGACCGATAGTCAAAACGTGCTCTCCGAGGCACGGGAACGGTGGTTTTGTAAATCTATGACAAATGTACTTAAGAAAAGTGTATTTCTCATTCGTACATGCCGGGTGGGTTTGAACCGACCTTTGTAGGATTTAAGGAACGCGTTCTTACAACCGAGCCACTACCGCGCCTGCATTTGGAGTGATGTTAAATGCCAATTTTTACTTTCAGGGAGAACTAATATTGTAAGTTTTGGCAGTTTAAAATATAATTATGGAGTAACCGGCTGTATGAGCGGGAGTAAGTTGGTAATAAAATAAAAAATAAAAAAGGTATTTATTTTCTCCCACAAGCTTAATATTAGTAACAATATTTTAGAAACATTTGTGTAGGAGACTGGAGGCAAAACTAAACTAAGCAAAAGCTTAGTCTGTGTTAAAGCACTCCAGGTTCCTCTGACTCAAACTTAATATTAATGAATACTTATTGGGTGTAGTGTACTGTAGTGTAATGTGATTATATAAATATGTAAGATATATTATTGTTTTTTTCTTTTTTTTTCTTATATTTAGCTACTAATATGGTAATGTTTAGTACTCGTAATATATCAAATAGTAGGTGACAAGAGGGTGCAGGTGAGCGGTTGGGAAGTTGTTCTTGAAGTCCCGATACGCTGCTGTGCGCACCGCTTCCCGCAGTGATTATCGCGCTTCGCTAATTATTTGCCATTAATTATGTCACCAGTCGTGCTCATCCACAAGCGAACGATTATTAAAAACATACCTACGTACCTATATCACAGACTCACATTACAATAGCCCCATGCCGATCGCCTATCGCATTATTAACCTCTTCGTTTGTAAGGTACCTTCATTATTTTAATTTTATGTCATTGAATAATTACATTGTACATCGTTATAGCGACAACATAACTGCGTATATTATTTTTTTCTATTGTACTCATACTATGAAAACCTAGCTTAATAAATTGCTGTCGGGTCACGCTATGAGTCCGTAAGAGTTGGTCAACGATGCGACATCAAAACGATATATTTCATATAAAAAAAGTGAAATAAAATCGCGGTTCATATCGACGACCTACGTGATAAATCCGAGCATCGAATACGTCAAAGTGATGATGTAATAGAATAAAAAGTTAGTATTTTGTGTAGAAACCTCAATTTTCAACCCTTTGGCTATTTTGTGTGTTACGGATTTTATATTCCGAAAAGAATGTTCTCATTTTTTTCGCATTCAAAAATATTGCAGTATTCGATTTACAAAGGACTAATTTTCATTTAGGTATTGTATATAGGTTATTCGGGGATGAAAAATTTGTTTACAATACAAAATAGAAACTGTAACATTTACGATTGTAGTTTTACCTCTATTTATTTTATTTATTAGCTTACCACGGCAATTAGATGGTGCTGTGTGACCTGTCTAGAAATATTTATTATTTATTTATGTATTTATGTACGTAAGAAAAGTGTATACTCGTATCTCATTGGTACATGCCGGTTTTCGAACCGACATTTCTAGGATTATTAAGGAAAGCGTTTATTAAAGCGGTTAACTAATAAAGTAAAATTGATAATTAAAGAATGCCTAAAATAGGTAGTTTTTTTATATATACTAGCACGACATGTGACCTTGCGCCCACCTGATGGTAAGTGGCGCGTGAGGTCCATCAATGTTAGCAACTGGTATCAGACACTCATTACTGACATCAGTCCCCAACATTATGCCGGCTTTATTGATCATGACGGCAATTCGAGCCTGATCCCGAAACTTGTGGATACAGGTTACTGGGTTTATCGGCACGAACGGTGGATACTTGCCCACCCCGGCAAACTGGGCAATTTACCACCATCAGTCCGCCTATTAAAAGATATATAGTAAAAGGAAAGTATCATCACGACCGTTTCCCTTTCGGGGTGGTCAGAAACCACGCTTATAAATAAGCGGATTCAAATTTAGCCAACTTTACTATGGGCCAATCATGACAAGTGGCAAGCTCGTCGATGTCTCCAGCGTACCAAACTCGAGAAATATCACAAATAAATTAAATATTAATTAAATGTATTTATTTACATTAATAAATATTTTTGTGTCCCGACCAGGAATCGAACCCGCTACCTCCGAGTCTAAGTCCACGGACTTAACCGCTAGACCACGGAGGCAGTTATATAAAAGATATATAACTATTCCTTAAGATAAAATAAAAAATGGAACGTGTCGTGGAACGATGAGAAGGCGACAAAAAGCTCGTAAACTACATGTAGATGTAATCTACGGTCTTAAGCGTGCCACTATACATGTGTTTAACTTACGGACTAAAAACTTGTGCATGTGCACCCTCTCTATGTTTTATACTAATAGAGTAAAGTATCATCACGACCGTATCCCTTTCGGGGTGGTCAAAAACCAAGTGCTTTATATATATTTTTTGTTAAACTATACTACAGACCAATCATGACTTAGTTGGTTAAATAAATTAAACTATGATGAAATAGAAGAATTGTTACAAATATTAAAATAGTAGGTACATAATTCAATTTATAATTGTTAATAGTAAAAAGTAAGTAAAAGTATAAACTAAGTGGAAATATAATAAAAAAATTAAGCGTACATTCAAAATGCATTATATTATACATATATTATATTTATTTGTGTAATGGAACTGGTGCCTGAGATTCAGATTAACTTTGTTTGGGAACCAGTTGCTAAACAAAAATCTGCTAGCTTTTTAAGTAAATAAACGTTTTTTATTATTATATTATTATTACTTACCAATATGGTCGCTTGCATGCTATTTTTAGTTATCTTGGGCTAAGTTATCCTCAAGTTTGGCTGTTAGAAAACTTCCACGCACATTAATTGTTACTGTGTGCAATAATGTTTATAAAATAGGTTTAGGAAATAGGTTTTACGGTAAAAAAAAATGCCGCGAAATATTCCTACACCAATCGGCGTTATCCACCAACCTGCACTAAGTCAACGTGGTCATTATAGGTTGAATAAATCGTCAAACTTTTTACGTTACTGCAGCTAAATTATTTAAATCCTAAAATCAGTGGCCTCAACAAAATTATTAAAACAAAAAAAAGGAAATATTAAAAAAACATTGTATGGTTATACCTGATCGACTTTAGCTAAAATTCACTTCACTATGCCAGATTTACGAGATTCTTTTATTCTGTTTGAGTATTGGATTTTTTCATTTGACACTAGGATTAAATACAGCGGACTTTCGTTTGAGGCGCGAAATCTCTATCATTCGACCACAGCCGCGTCTATTGACAGTTGAAAAGCGACAATTTTTCTGAATAGAAAGGCTCGTTCGGTTGATTGGCTATTCAAATGAGTAGTTCAATTCGCTTAGTGATTACGTACTAAGTAATTAACTACTGTAACTATCCAGTTAACAATTCATGGCGGCACTTAGGAATTACTTTCACTGCGACCACTGATACCTTTTGATACAACAACACATCATTATATCCCCTAGAACACAGTCCTAGATTGGAAGTTGAACATGTGCCTTCCAAAACATATTTCTGAAGTTTAAAACAACTCTTGCGATGAGTTGGCAACGATAGTATGTAAATTTCTTAACCATTTCATAAGTTGGTATTAGTGGACATCGGCACAGCCTCTCTTGGTCAATACCAATTTTTTTGAAGACGTGAGTTTTCACTCAGTGCGTCCTCTCCATAATGTTGTACGAAGCAGACACATGGACACCGACGGTGGGTCTTATCCACAAACAAAGATTACTAAGCGAGCTATGAAAAGAGCAATGTGAAAAAGCTTGGTGTTTATATGACAGAATTAGAAATACGAAATATCGTCAAAAAATAAAATTTCTGTGTTAGGTAGCTTTCAAAATTATTAAGCTGAAGAGATCTGCCCCAGAACCGACAGCGCAAATGGGTTCTAGAGTGGAGACTACGTTCAAAACAACAGAGAGTGGGACGAGTTGACGCGGCAAACGAGTGCCTTCGCTCAGTAGCCACGACTCAGACTTAGCTGTTAAGGCACGCAGGGTCAACAGTAAAATAGAGAAGGTTTATAGGGTTTTAATCCGTAGTCTCATTGTGAGGCCTCACGATGAATCCGACATGCGACCACTCGCGGTGGCTCTTCAAGCTGGGGTCGTATCATTAATGATTTTGCGACCTCTGATTTAAAAAAAAATGGGATGAATCTTCGCCAGATCGCGAAGGATAGTTGTAGCCGACAAGTTGAATTTTGCAATTTTATTATGATTAGTTCCCCAAGATAGACCCCCTGCTGTGATTGGCGGTCACACTAGGTTTGAATGAGGATTGCAAGAACATAATGAGAGCTGAAGACTTCTTTAGCGAGACGCAGGCTTATGCTGATGCTGATTAGTGAAACTAGATTTTATAGCAAGGAACGAAGATATTCTAAATTGATGACAAGTGAAGGTAAAAAAAAAATGATACATGTCGGGGTTCGCACCACTTCGATTGGAGACTAGCAATTTAACCACATACTCGTTACCACCGCTTTCATACGTACACAAAATTTGTTGACGCAGTTAGACCACCCTCCGCCTGATAAAAAAAGGTTGCTGGTGGGAGTTAGATGAAGGTGGTAAGAGGTCACATGCGGAGAATAGCCTATATCTAGCGGTAGAAAGACACATACTAATAATGGTAATGAAGATGATTCATAGCCTTAATAAAACATAACATTTGAGGTGTAAAATTAAATGCAGTGCATATAAGACAAAATCTCGTTTATAGTTTTATGCCTAGTAGGTATTTGATTTAAACTAAATATCGTAAGATAATAATATTTTCCACTGTATCTTCTGAATAACTTTGAAATACAAATATGAAACTTCGTTAATTGGACTCAATTAGAAGGTAGAATAGTTGCTCTGTCTTAACTTCCATACAGTTTTAATTAAGAATACATTCCATTCCATTGTATCGTAATTTTGCTCAAAGGAAATCACTAATTGTTATATTATTTTAGCACAATAAACCTAACCATGCACTGTTTAAAAATACATCATGAATTGAAATGACTAATAACTAATTTAACATAAAGTTTTTAATTACCGCGGACATGGTTACAAAATTTTTCTTCCTCAAATTTGTATCTCGAATCGAATAAAAATTATTATTGCGTTATTATCAACGTTATATATTTTTTACCTTTTATAGTATTGTATTGTAATTACGACCCACACTGATATTTAGGAACTTAAAGAATAATATAATACTAACAGTTATTTTAATTATAATTTAATATCTTGTTTTAAAAATATACATACAATGATATAAAACATAAAACAAATAATGAAACGGATTATGCTTATCATACATTTTTGGATGACCAAACAAAAGTTTAGTATGTGTAAAACTGTATATTGCGCAGTAAAAAATTTGAGGTTAAAAAAAACTCTTTGTCGGCCGTTCCTAGTTATATGATATAGAATTTTATAGCTCTATAACATACATATAATTTCAGTTATGTTTATTTTTGTGTTAACATTTTGTTCTAGCCGGGTGGAATTCCTCAAGTCTACCAATTAATACATACATTATAATAGTAATAATAACGTTCTTTATTGCACACAAAACATAAAATATAAAAACATGTACATAGGCAAGCATAATACCATAAAAGTATTTTCTACCAGCTGACCTTTGGGAGAGTGAGAAAAGAATATTATGGCTGCAGAGTAAGAAAAATTTACACAAAAAGATCAAAATATAAAAAGTTAAATCAATAAATATATGTGTACGTAGGTAAGTATATGGTTTAAACATCTAAGATGATAATAAATATATACTGTGTATAAATAATAAATAAAATACATGCATATTTAAAATAAATAAATTATTTTTCAAAAAGATGCATTTTGATTTTTAAAAAGGTTTGAAATTAAAAGTTTTTTAAATATATTTAGAGACGGTGCGATATCATACATACATCTTCACGCTAGATCCCTTGCGGAGTAGGCGGAGACGATTGAGCGCCACTTGACACGATCACGACATACCTCTTTCGCTTTGTCGACATTCATCAACCTCTTCATACATGCCATTTTGTTACGAGGCTTTTTAATGCACCTTCAGCCAGTGTTTTATTTATTTGATCGCTGTATGTCAGTATCAGTCTACCAGGGCCCATTTTACCCACAACTTTCGCATTATATACTTGGTTCGTCAATCATTCTTCGCTCATCCTTTCAACATGCCAGAACTATCATAGCGTTCCTTATTTTTGTCCCTATCTTTCTTTCTTTTATACCCTTTCCGTATGTCGACGTTACGTATGCGGTCCGCCGCAACAACCTCATTTCTACTACACTATCACTACTCTTATGCGTATTCTGACATATCCACGTCTCACTTCCATACATCAGTGTTGGTACCAGCATGGCATTGTGTATGGCAGGCCGAGCTTTTTCACTGACATTTCGACTGCCGATCAGTGACCCCAGGGCACCGTTAACACTATTATCCGCGTTTACTCTTCTTTTAACATCCCTATGATACTTCCCATCTGCAGTAACAACACTGCCCAGATATATAATTTTATTTACTTGTACTAGAGTTTCATCATCAATCTTTATCGTTACGGTTGTCTTCTATCAAACACTAGTACCTTCGTTTTTCTCGCATTCAAAATTCTACCAATAAATATTATTTAGAATGTTAAGCGTTGCTTTATTTACACATAAAAGTTCTACTAAAAATATTTTAGCAGCTTTTAATTAAATTATCAAAAGTTTAAAGTTAATATTTATACCTCTGCGTATGTTTGGAAACCATTCGTTCTGTTGAATCTGCGTGTTAGTTTTTACACTGGTATACAGAAATTTTAGGTCGATCGCATAGAGAAATTAACACTTATTATAAAGCTGGCCGGGTTTTGGTGATTCATAACTGCTCCGAGTGTTTCAAAGCAATTAGCACTAGATGGAAGGGATATGTTTACAATGATTGCACTAACATTTTATACGAAATTATCAAATAGAATGTTCGTTCTTGTCTTCGGATGATGTTTTGTTACATTGTATAATGTAGTCCGTCCCGAAATAACTTTACTTAACTGCAACACCAACTACACGTCATAAATTCTATCAATGTATTTCATGTGTATTTAAACTAAACTCGTGATAAAAAGTTTGATGATTTATCTAACGTTTTAACATCATCATGATGAAAATTTTTATAATCTTTTTACTAAAACTAGTCCATGATTAATATATCTCTAAAATTACCGTTATTTTATTTCTTATAAAGTTCATTACATCCCCTAGAACACAGCGTACTAGACCTACACTCACCACGATGCCCAGACAGGTTGGCGTCATCTGATGTCATTTTTAATGACAATTTATTAACGATTCCACAAGTTAGTATTAGTGGAACCGGGACCGACGGCTTAACGTTCTCTCCGAGGCACGGGAACTGTTGTGTCGTAAATCTATAACAAATGTACGTAACAAAAGTGCATTTAACATGGGGGGGGGGGGTCGGTTTGAACCGACCTTTGTAGGATTTTACGGAAAGCGTTTTTACAACCGATCTACACCGCGCTAACTAATAAAATATATATTTATATATATGTGATCTGCTATATATATATATATATATATATATATATATATATATATAAAGTTCATTCATTCATAATCATCATTACAGCCCCTAGAACACAGCGTCCTAGACTGCTGGAGATGGGCCTTCCAGAACATAATATCTGGAGAATTTGGCCTACACTCGCCACGCTGGCCAGACGGCTTGGCGAGAATATATATAAAGTTAATAGACTTCAATTCCCTATAATATTGGATTGTGCGACCGAGAGACGTGCAAAAGCGTTAAACCGTCCTAAATGTTTTTTTTTTTTTGTATTGTTATTTATATTCATTTTCTACCTCCATTTTCACCTAATTAACTACTGGTTAGTAATTAATACCGGTCTTTTTATACTGCCCTAACCGTTAAAATACATAATTGCTAGTGCACTGTATTCGTATCAAAACTTAACTACTCAAAGTCGTGCAATGCATGGTGCTACCAACTGTCTTTTAATTATTACAAAATATAGAGAATCGTATTGTCATCATAAGGTGGATTTACAACAGATGGCATTTCTATTATTACTTAAGTAATTATTGTTTTTTGTATTTTCAATTATCTTTACATTTTTATTGCGTGAAGTAAATAATGAGAATCCAGCACAAACTATTGAACTCGTATACCTATTTATTTATGTGAATTCTATTCAGGGAATTTTTAAGATTTTTTTTTCCTGTAAACCAAATCCAAAGTAGGTATATTGGCGTTTTCGTCTTGGTGTATTATATTTATATAAGTATTATTTATTATTACTATTTATTGTTTAGTGGTGTCTCGATTGTAAGAACGCTTTTCTTAAAATCCTACAAAGGTCGGTTCAACCCACCCGGCATATTTAATGATATCAACGTATATTATAAAAAAAAAACCAACAGCGATTAGTTATTGCTTACATAACAACAAAGGATATATTTATTTATTTTTAATTGTTTAAAACTTTATTGCACCATGTACATGGGCCGGGCTTAATACCGCTAGACATTCTCTGACAGCCAACCTTAGGGGCAGATAAAGCATTTGAAGTAAACGGTAGGTAAATAGTAAAAAAAAGTAAAGTATCATCACGACCTTTTCCCTTCCGGGCAAAGCTCGTCGATGTCTCTAGCGTACCAAACTCGGAAATATCACAAATATTAATTAAATGTATTTATTTACATCAATCAATATATTTGTGTCCCGACCAGGAATTGAACCAGGTACCTCCAAGTCTAAATCCACGGACTTAACCGCTAGACCACGAAGGCAGTGAACGGTAGGTGCAAGTAAAAATTAAATATAGTATAACTAAACGATTACATTGTAAGCAATAAACAATATAGAAATTATACACACATAAACACAATAATACATACAATACAATATATATACATACACATACATATATACATACAATACAATATATGCATATACATACACTAAGTAGATACCTTGCGTATATACGCAGTGCAGTATAGAAATACAAAGAGACAATTATTTTGCTCCCCGGAATAGTAGACCAATTTGAACTTAACGACGATATTGATAATAGAAATTAAAATTAAAAGTGTAAGTGCATAACCGGCAATGCATTATCATAGACTAATTTATCTTGAGACGCTTGGCCTCGCTTTGTTTGTCTCGACAATAGGCTCAGTCGGAGTGATCCCCTTCTTCCAACCTAGCTATCCAAACCCAGGTTGGAATAAGCAGCAGGGAAGAAATATATATATTCCCACTATCCAACCCGAGGCAGTTTGGCTGGCTAGGTTGGAAGAACGCAATCACTCCTCAGTCGGGGTGTGATATGACCGTCTATCAAATATATGCCTCCATAGACCGTGGATTTAGACTCGGAACTGCCGGGTTCGATTCCTGTTTGGGAGAATGTAGATAATAAGATATCGACGAGCCTGCCACTTATCATACTTAGCCTATAGTAAAGTTCGCTAAATGTGATTCTGATGAATAAAAAAAAGCCTGGTTTTTGTCCCAAAAGGGATACAGTCGTGATGATACTTTACGTTACTTCTATTAGCATAAATCAACAACATTTTTTACGAAACCCCTATAAGTCAATGTATCTTTAATAATGATAAAACGTTTGTCGCGTTGACTAACCAGCGTCCACAACAAGTTTTATGTAAACAATAACCTATATAACGTTAAACACACTAAGGCAACATATTAAAGGAAACACAATTAAAAACCTTTTATCTTTGCATGTTTTAAATTTAATGAATTAACTAGATAAGCTATGTTTACAGACTTATCGTCTAAAAGAAAAAGGCCGGTGTAGGTATTTGCTAATTGTGTAATGTTATAGATAAAAATGTATAATATTTACAAACCTAAAAAAAACCTATTGTTTTGAAAAATAATAATAAATCTTTTTACAAATCAATATTGTATTTGTAGAACCTGCTAGACAAACAATATGTTAGATATACATACATACATATCGCACACCTAGATCTAAACGAAAGTTTTCAACCAATACGTTCTTCCAGTATTGTCGTACGGAGCAGAAACGTGGACACTGACAGTGGGTCTGGTCCACAAATTTAAGGTCGCTCAGCGAGCTATGGAGAGACCTATGCTCCGAGAGGGCCGGACACGTCTGTCGCAGAACCGATGACCGATGGAGTAGACGAGTTCTGGAGTGGAGACCACGTACAGGAAAACGCAGAGTGGGAAGACCCCCCGCCAGATGGACGGATGACCTGAAAAAGGTCGCTGGTGGGGGCTGGATGAGGGTGGCAAAAGATCGTGTGAAATGGAGAGCCTTGGGAGAGGCCTACATCCAGCAGTGGAGAGACATAGGCTGATGATGATGAGATCTAAGCAGCACTAACTAAAAAAACACTTTTTCGGAAATGGCAAAAGTGTGTACTGCAGAAGTATTCTGTATAGATCTATGTTTTTATTTTATCTCCAATTTGCTCCAATTTTTAAATCCCTTTTACTGGTCGGTAAATAGTGAGATGGGGAATTCGATGGTGTGCATAACTCAAAAATTATGTTTAATTTAATTCCCTTTAAATCTAGGTGTGAGATATTACTGCGCCATACCCTTGCGAGGTAGGCAGAGACAATTGAGAGCTACTTGACCAGATCACGACATACCTCTTTAACTTCGTCGACATTCATCAACCTCTCCATATTGTCACTCTTTTGTAACGAAGGATTTTTAAAATTCAAATTAATTTATGTCTTATAAACAATAGGTTTTACATTTCTGTGATGTTATACAGTGTAGTTAGTGTTGTACTCTATGTTTTGTCTGAAGGCGTATAAGTATTAGGTAACAAGTACAACCGTTGATCAATACGGTATAATATTATAATGATATGTTTTATCTTCTAGAAGGTCCCACTGAATATAGCATTTGTCTATTAGCATGTGGGTGGTTTTTTTTTAATTTATGATTTGAAAGTAAATTAATGTCAACATTTTTTTAAAACTGCCTCCGTGGTCTAGCGGTTAAGACCGTGGATCTAGACTCGGAGGTACCGGGTTCGATTTCTGATCGGGACACAAAAATATTTATTAATGTAAATAATACATTTAATTAATATTTAATTTATTTGTGATATTTCTCGAGTTTGGTACGCTGGAGACATCGACGAGCTTGCTACTTGTCATGATTGGCTTATAGTAAAGTTGGCCAAATGTGAATCCGCTTATTTATAAGCGTGGTTTCTGACCACCCCGAAAGGGAAACGGTCGTGATGATTTTTTTAAATGTATTTTTGGAGCCAATGTTTTATTTATTTATGTTAGATGTAAGATTGCGTACAACAACGAAGCTATTGAACAATAACGTAAATCTTAACCTAGTATAACACAACTTGACCGAATATTTTTTCCTCTGACGTATGTGTATAGTATGAGGTGGGTAAATTTGAAATTCCTAATAGGTGCATACGTTAACGATTTCCATGATCGTTCACAACACAACGGTTTTGGTATAAATTGGAATACATCAGTCGAAAATACACTTTGCTCTTACTAAATATGAAGGTAACATATCCACGAGTATTAAATGTCGTTTGAATATAGTCTGTTTATTTTTCACCATCATCACAGCCCCTCTAACACAGAGTCCTAGACCTCAACTGATAGAGATGGGCCCTCCAGAAATTACTGGAGAATTTGGCCTACATTCGCCATACTGCCTGGTCAGCCTTTGATATCTATCATTAATGACAATGGTAAAATGCTTTGTACCAATGGGAAATACATTTCATACGTACATTTGTCATATACATTTGTGTAACTTATTTAAAGATAATTTATACAAATACTTACTTCATAAACAGAATAATTCGCCATAACTCAAAAAGTATCATCACGACCGTTTCCCTTTAATTCGGGGTGGCCAGAAACCACGCTTATAAATAAGCGGATTTACATTTAGCCAACTTTATTATAGGCCAATCATGACAAGTGGCAAGCTCGTCGATGTCTCCAGCGTACCGAACTCGAGAGATATCACAAATAAATTAAATATTAATTAAATGTATTTATTTACATTAATTAATATTTTTCTGTCCCGACCAGGAATCGAACCCGGTACCTCCGAGTCTAAATCCACGGACTTAACCGCTAGACCACGGATTTATGTATAAGTATAGTTCTTATATGTATGTAATTAATTCGTGTTTTATATAGTAATAAATAATTTCAACTATCTATTTTCTTCGTAACATCTGCACCCGCTTATTACATATCTCAGTCACAAAGGTTAGTTCTCTCGCCTATGTACCTGCACTTGTTTTGGTTTTGTACAATAAATAATTAATTATTATTATTATTATATACAACGTCTCTGGTCTCGGACCCGGTTTTACTAATACCAACTTGTTAAATCGTTAATAAATTGTCAATATAAATTCACAGCAGATACTAGTCAACCCGCCTGACCAGCGTCGCGAATGTAGGCCATATTCTCTAACAGTGCATGTCTAGGAGTCTATGTTGAGCTGGCTGCACCTCTACCAGATGTTTGACTTATCAGTGTAAATTATTTATTTAAAACTTTTTACACATATTCAAATACCGCTAGACATTCTTACTCGGTCAATCTTAAGGACAATACAAACATTGTATGTGGGAGGTAGGTGCAAATATTTAAAAAGGAAAAGAAGATAATTAAAATACAACTAAAACTAAATATAATACTCGTACTAATATAAAACATAAATAACTATAAATATATATAATAATACTAAATACAAATAAATTTTAATACATACATACATACATAAATAAATGAAGTGGACGCAAAAAAAATCCTTTTTGAAAATAAACCAAAGAAAAAAGCCATTGCTGTTGATGCATAGCTAGGTCGTGTTAGCGTATTTATTCTGTTATAGATATTAATATTCATTATTGTAAAAATATAGATTTTTAAAGGATGGATAAAATAAAAAAGTATCACCTGACATAGGTATATAATAAATATAGGTAAATAACGTTATTTAATTAAATCTTTCAGAAACCGGGCAAAATAAAGTCAAATAAATCATATCAAAACATTATATTTATTTAATATTTTAATTTAATACTAATAATATTTCTTTAATTTCACGGATATATAAAATATTAATGAAACATAATAAAACCTTACCGAGCAGAATTAAAAATTCCAAGATTAAATATTTATCGCCACCACGATAACATGAATAAATAATAAATCTAGAATATGTACCTACTTACACGGCTGTTACATTACATTTATTATTGTCGGTTTAGATACAGTTTAGTATAAATTTAACAGTGTTAAGCGAGTTTTACTGTAAATGTTTATGTTATTTTCTAAGTTTCAATAAGTAGACAGATATCTTAGCAATCTATAGATTCACCGTGCGGGTGCACTTCTTCATATCTGTGGGAGGGGAGAACGGAAGTGTATCATACTTTTTTGGCTGTGGATATTTGATAATGCCGTCTTAGACGCTTGGCTATAAGCATCTACAATATTTGGAATAAATTAAATACCGTAAAAATTTAGTTTGTTATTAGCACTATAACTAGATATTTGGCGAAAGTTTGTAAGATTAGACATGATTTGCAATTACTACTTTCACGTACAAATAATAGATATAATAACCGAATGAATATAAAATAATATCTACCCTGTTAAGGCGCTGAGAGTTCACAATGATCTCGCACTTTCTGGCAAAATCTGTGTAGGTATCTGTTGCATTCGCAAAAAAACTTAATTATTTTGAAAGCAAAATCGGTTTATTCTTAATTTATAACTTTTAGATGGCAGGATTATTTTACTTCCTAAATTTTTTTTAATGAAATCGACTTCTTATATATATATATATATTATAATACTGATTTGTGTAATTTATTCGAAATAACTATTTACTAAATATAAATAATAAAATAATACACGTTACTCAAATAATATAACTATATAGTAAACCTAATAAAAAGATAAACTAACTATAAATAAATAAAAAATCTCAAGTGATTTCCCATTTCGGCAACATTTCCCCTCTGTATAGCGAGGCTAATAAGTTAGCAGAAATAATTGCCAGCCTTCCTGTCTTCCTTTGGACAACTCCTTGGCCAGACGCTTGGCTGAGGGTCCTAATGGTCTCATTTTTATTTCTTCAATGCTAATTAATATTGTAATAAATATAAATACATACACCTATAAATAAAATATTTATTCCCCCAAAAAATGAAGATAAGTGAATTAATTGAACTTTTTTTAGACGTGGTCGATATTTAGATAAGTTATAGGGCTTGAAATCAGCGATTTTCGTGCGGTGGATCAGGACTTAGTAATTTTAAGAACAGAACGAAGTAATTTTAAAATTGCTGTACTCGTATATAAAACCAAATAAAAGAAAACATCATAACACAAATAAAAAATGTGTTGAAAAGAGTGTAAAAAATCTCTGATTTGATTCTGTCAAAGGGCGACTAATTACAGATCCCACAGTTCAACTGGTCAGACATAGAATACCCCCTAGTCACTCATTTTTATACGATTTTCTGCGAGCTTATTTCGCGGTGTTTAGTAGTCGAATTTTATTTGTTTATAACCTTAGATTTTCGACTTTTCTAGATACAGCTAACGGTACGTCACGTTAAACAATATAGAGGTAAAATTTGTGTATAAGAATAGAAAAATGTCTCAAAAATAGCCTTTCCAACAGCAGACTGGCCCTGTTCTAAAATGATGACTGAATGATTCTTTTCCACGTAGGGATTGCAATCCAACAGCTTCTTCAATCCCACGATGTTGAATTGCTGAATTACTCAATCCCGCACTCTTAATATAATTTGACAAGCATAGTAATATAAAAACTTTTTTTTTGTGTATAATTTTTAAATGCTTCCTGTGGTATAAAAATACTTGCCGACTTTACAAGATTGTAGATATACCTTAGATTCTTAATTCATTTATGTTAATCCAATGTTATAATTACTAATAATTATAGGTAAGTATTGTTTCAACCGGTGTAATTTTTTTATAAATATCACCATGGTAAGCTTACAATATTAGTTCTCCTTGAATCTAAAAATTGGCATTTGACATGGAAATGGCTCATATTTTCTACGAGAACGACGAATAGGTGGTAGGCGGACTTATGGTGGTAATTTTCCCGTCTTCCGGGGCAGGAAACTATCCACTGTTCGTGCCGATAAACGCAGTATAGTGTATCCAAACGTTTCAGGATCAGGCTCGAATTGCCGTCATGCCTAGTCAAGGCAAAGTGTTAAGCACTGATGTCAGTCACGAGTGTCTGATTCCAGTTGCTAACATTCATGGACCTTGCCCGCACTAACCATCAGGTGGGCACAAGGTCACATGTCGTGCTAGTAATATAAAATCATAATTGTTTATCACTTTTCACTATGACCATATCTATCTAAATCTAACTAATATTTAAAAGAAAGGTTGGCACAAATTTTCTAATTTAACGTAATTTAGCGTATTTACCGACCAATAAATGAAGCGGAATCCCGCGCATTGAGGTATATAGTTTTGCGGGATTGCAATATCTAATTCCACGTTCAACATTTTGTTATCCGTCACATTATAAATAAAATTTATAAAAAAAAAAGATGTCTTAGGTCGTCTTGTCAGGTTTCATTTGTGTATTTGAAGAATCGCATTAATTAACCCACCTAAGTATAGATAATGTAGGTAATGTAGATGAATATATCTCAGGATTAATGTAAATCTTTAATCCTTACTTGATTTGACATTTGGTAAAAAGTTACATCTCAAGTTTGACATCGATCTTGAGAGATGTTAATAACTACAGGCTTTATAGTCTATCTTACTACTACCATATAGCAATATAGGGTGTTCATTTTTGACGGTACAGCAAACTTAGACGTTAATAAATACAGAAAAACTGACTGCCTCTGATTTTTAATACAATTTCATTTCTTTGCTCTATCTAAAATGGCCATTTTATCGCCAAGTGACATTTATTCCCTCGCTAACCCGAAGTCTCTCTTCAGCAGTAAAGGTCTAGAACTCTATGTTCTAAGATCTATAATGATAAAAAAAAAACTTTATCAAATCATGAGTGTAAAATCTTACCTTATAATCACAAGAGGTCGTAAAGTGAGTGACACATTTTCTTCATGTGGTTAATAGTGTTATTTCCTTTATAAAAAATGTTTACCAAAAATGACTCATTTTTCCTATCAATAGTAAGTTAGATTAACCAATATGTTGGGATACTATGACTGTACCAAAGGGTTTTAATAACTTTCATACATAGATTTTTGATTGGTTCGTGACGCTTCACTAGTTTAGTCACTAAAGGTTAGCCATCAAATGTGATAGTCAAAAACGAAGCTTAATTTAAAAATAAGGATAGGCTATTTTTTTTTTTTTTTTTTTTCAGAGTAAAAATCCAATAATTGACGTGGTCTTTACTATAGGCATAACAAACAAAAACTCAGCTAAAAAAAGTTTTTTTTAAATACCCTTCGCCCTTAACTGGTAAAATCTAGTTTGCTGCGATTCAAATCACATCATTACAGCCCCTAGAACACAGAGTCCCCGACCTCCACTGTTGTAGATGGCCCTTCCAGAAAATTTTCGTAATTTGGCCTACACTCGCTACGCAATTTTTGCAATGACAATTCATTAACATTTCCACAAGTAGGTATTAGAGAAACCAGGACCGACAGCTTAAAGTGCTGTCTGAGGCACGAGAGACAGTGGTGTTGCAAATAAATGAGAAATTCATTGGTGCCAGGATTCGAACCGACTTTTTTAGGATTTCTTTGGTTCACCGCTCTTTTTAAATATATGCTTTTATATTTAGTTTTACGCAAAATATTTATGTCACTGCCTCCGTGGTCTAGCGGTTAAGTCCGTGGATTTAGACTCGGAGGTACCGGGTTCGATTCCAGGTCGGGACACAAGAATATTTATTAATGTATATAAATTTAATTAATATTTAATTTATTTGTGATATTACTCGAGTTTGGTACCTACGCTGGAGACATCTACGAACTTGCCACTTGTCATGATTGGCCTATAGTAAAGTTGGCTAAATGTGAATCCTCTAATTTATAAGCGTGGTTTCTGACCACCCCGAAAGGGAAGCGGTCATGATGATACTATACTTTACTATTTACGTTAAATTAGAACGATCGCCCCTAAAACAAGAGTCCTAGATTTCCACAGCTAAAGACGGATATATTTCTTGGGAATTTGCCCTACTCTCGTCACGCTAGCCAGACGGGTTGGCGAGGGTATGGTTATATTTATGCTTTTAAAACTGCCACTTTAATTACTTTAATTTGCTGGATATATTTTATCATGAAGCACTCTGTAGATGCAATTAATGTTCCCCTTTTTTTTTTTTTTTAAGTGAGGTTTACGGCATTAATATCCGTACTAAATGACATCATGTAAAATGTAAACACAATATGCAGGGAAACGTACCTACAAAACTTTTTTATAGAAAGGTCACATGAGAGGGAAGACTCAAGTGGTGTACCTTCACGGTTAGCGGCCCATAATTTGAACACTACACTGCATTTAATTTGCTTTTAAATGCTAAAACATCCAAAATACTGAAAAAGGGGTGTAATATTATTACCAGCATTCGTTGCGTTTATTTTTTTATTATTTTCATTTTACTTACTTATATTGTGTTTTGCTTTTTTTTCTAGACGACCGTTATTTATTAAATTCCTTGCTGGGTGGGTAAAAACCACGGTTTGAATTCCGCAAGAAGCGGGTTCATTTGATCAACTTTACTATAAGTGGCTATTAGCGTTGCAGACTGGTAAAATATCACAAATAAATTAAATATATTTTTGTGTCCTGACCAGTAATTGAACCCGGTACCTCCACGTCTAAATCTACAGTTGTAACCGCTAGACCACGAAGAATAATAATAATAAGTAATGATGTAACCGACCACTGGTATGTCCTTAAATAAGAGGATAGTTGAGATGTAACCCCCCACCGAAAATCTGGCGTAACATATAAGATGGAACTAAATCCGCATTAGTGCCAAATTCTGAAGCTGTGCTTGACGTAATGACCACCATCGGCAACAGGCACATATTTATGTGGTATACTTATTAAAGTATATTGATTACAGTGACTTGATACTTTTACATTGTAGTTTTAATGAATATCCCCCCTCCCTTCACCCTGAATTGAAAGCTTGATTACGTGCTTAATCCTTACTAATATGAATGCCAAACTTCTTAGTGTTTCTGTCTCTCTGTCTCCTGCCTTCATGTTTGAAGATGTGGAATACTCTCCCAGCCAGTGTGTTCTCCATTCCTATAACCTGGAGTCCTTTAAACGAAGTGTGAAAAAGCATCTTGTTAGGCAGGCATAGAGACTGATGTAGGGTTTTTTGGCTGGCATCAGTTGCTTCTATTCATCACTAGTGTTGCCTAATCTTGGTCTTGGTCTTGCACAAAAAAAGACTACCGATATGTTAGCAAGAAAAACATTTACTATAGAATTTTGCAAAATAAAACATATTTTTACCATTTATTGTATTAGTAGCTGCTTCGTGTCTGTGTTTTTCAGAATTCAGAGGTAAAAATATCGAACCCTTAAGAAACTCGAAATATCTCCAAAACTACCTACTGTTTCGTGGCACTGACAATCTTTTTTTTGCTCTGACAAAGTTTTTTTTTGCATACGTAAATATATTTATTCGAAGGAATATAATTAAAACTACTTAAAGAGTAAAAATTAAATATAAACTAAACATAATAAAAAATAAACTATAAGTAAAAAATGTCCTCTAAAGACGACCCTTCAGGGATAGTCCCAAGGAGGCTAGCAACATTTCCCCTCTGTATAGCGTTGGCAGAAATAATTGTCAGACTTTTCCGTTAGCCGTTTGGACAACTCCTTGGCCAGACGTTTGGCCGAGTGTCCCCATGGGCCCATCGTCTCGACTCCAAGCGGCACAAATTCGTAACCTTTACCGAGGTTGGCGTATTTGCGCAGCTTGAGGTTCTCAGCAGAAACCGCCGCACTTCTGTGGCTAATGTGTCTACACATGTCTGACAAAGTTGTATCTATTGTTGAATAAAACATCACCTTAAGCATTATAGTAACCTATAACTATTTCGAATTCCAAGAACATCATACCAGTAGTTTTCAAAATATTAGTTTGTGGACAGACACGAAAGTCACATAAGGTTTCCTAACCATAATTAGAAATAAATATACTCGTATATGTACGAGTATGTTCAGTCAGTGCAAGGGTCTTGCAAGACTCTTGCGCAAGACCCTTGCCAAGACCAAGATTAGGAGTGCAAGAACACAACCTAGACCGAGACCAACTGTGCTTTGGACAACACTATTTATCACAAGTCGTGTTCTTTTAAAAAAAATAATTGACATAATTTAATGCCATTAGCAAGAGATGTTCCAAACCTGAAAATTTATTAGGGGCTTATGATGTCATCGTACTCGATGCTAACCTATGTTACAAACTATTCAATTCGACCATCTATGGAAGCTGTAAAGTATACAAGCGAAGCTGGCTTAAACAACTAGTTTCCGATAACTTGAAGTACGAATTTGCGTGTCCCAAACTGTCGCAGTTTGTTGTACTTACCGCTAGGTTGTTGTAATAACTACTTATGAAGTATTATTTTGAACACTATGCTGGTGGAAACCTAATTGCAACTTGCAAGGTACTGCGGCATAAATCACATTACATCCATTAGGTATTATGCCTATAAAAACAGACCTTGTGTTTAAAAAAACGTGCTTTATAGTGTTAGTAATTGAGCTAATGTGACGATACTTATATTTTTTGCAAAGAACAAACACGCAATAGGTACTTTATTATGTTGTACAGTTATTACAACGTTTTTTAAAAGTAAGTATTTCACGTGTTTTATTTAATATATTATTAAAATATTCATTCGTAGGACGCTTGCAGTAGTCTCGATCCCATCTATTTTAGAACCAACCGGTCTGAGTCGAGACGATGACAAGCGTCCAGACGGAATGACATTAGTACCTTGGATATTGGGCCAATCCCTGGTATGGGAGTTTACCTGTTGGGATTCCCTAGATGGGAACCTTTAAGGCACTGCTGTTTGAGCTGGTGCTGCAGCGGAACAAGCGCAGATCAGCAAGCATCGAAAATATGAAATGATTTACGATAGTTACTTATTTTCGACGTTTGCTGTAGAAACGATGGGCCTCTTGGGGATCAAAACTAAAAGCTTTCTATAAAGAAACTGTTCCAAGGCTCATAGACGACACTGGTGACAATAGGGCTGGCAGTTTTTTTTATTTTTTTTTATTTAGTATCTTAATTCAGAGGGGAAATACTGCTAGTGTATTGGGCATCATGCCACAGGACAATTATTTGGAGAAGCTATTTTTTTTGTTTCTATTTAATTTTAATTTTCTAAGTATTGTTTTTCTTAAGGTATAATTTAGTTTGTGTTGTATTATAGTTTATTTATTTTTTAGTTTTCTTATAAATAAAATTTTACTTCGAATATAAAAAAAAGTATGTTAATATATTATTCGATAGGTTTACAAATCGGTATCGGTAGTCAGCAAAAAAACGTTCAGTTGTCGGTAGGGTCGCATGACATCTTTAGATTTTGACGTTTTATTAATATTATATTTTCTAACTCTTAAATTTATATTCATAAAAAATACAAGTTAAATACAGTGTCTGCTAAGCATACTGGTGCTAGACAAAAGAAAAATACAGTATTTAATAGTTAACACTTATCTACGCCATTACAGCTTAGTACCAAACACCAAACGGAAAGACAGAGTTGCCAGTTTTAATAAACACAAATATAATAAAATTATTTATTTTCATTGTTGCCAACATTTACATACATACAAATAGTGCGCAAAATACCAAACACTCGAAGTTAAAATAGTCGTAATATTTTATGAAGTTTTTACTTTATCTTAACTTTTCTTTTCGTAAAATCGATTAACAATGTATTAGGAAATTTTTTTTTAAATAATGAATTGGTTAAATCGTTCCCAAGATATGGCATGACCAAGGAAAATAGGGATTAATTTTTACACATACGAGTATGAAACATATAAACCGGAATCATCACTTGAATCCTCAGTAACGTGTTAAAACGATAAAAATGTATAAATAAAGTCGACTGTTTTAAGAAATCGAATTGGCAATGCATAATAATAATACATCTCTAATTGATTAGTACTCGAACCGTCAAAAGTAAAATCGAGGATAGGAAATGGTATAAAAACGTGATATAATTAATAATAATTTAATTTGGTTAGAATCTATATAAGTATAACTTAACTCGATTACTACTTAATAAAAATATTAAAATTAATAATAATTAATATTAGATTAAAAAACTAAACTAAAAATACCTATGAAATTAAAACTATTTAACAAAATAAACTAAGAGCTTACCAACAGGGAGGGTACCTAAAACGCTCGCCGCATTTCCTCGTTGAATTATTACTACTTAATTAACTTAAAATCAATGTTATTTTATTTAATATTCTTATAATTACCTACGAGTAATAAGGTCATTATTCGTCTATATTTTCCAAATGTGAAGTTTGGGTCGCGAAATTGGGGCTTATTATTGCAGATCGCATTCAGTTAAGTCAGCGTTATTTGTCTGCGAATGTTTTAGTGGTTTCACGAGCTGAAGCTTGTCATATAGAAACAGACAGCTGTTATTTCAATCGGTATTGATATGCCGAGTCTGGGGTAGGTCGGAAATGCAAATTATACCGTTCCACGTTAACATTCATTTATACATTTAGGAACCACTCAGAATATTTTGATAGTCAACTCAAAGTAGCACTGTACGAATGTTCGTACCATGATAATTGTATGTACATACTCGTACATAAGTACCTACATGATCGGAGAAGATACAAAGTTGATGTGATGGAAAGTTCAACGACTCTTTGTTTACCTATTTCATAATTACTCGTACATCTCTGTGCGCAACTTCACTCTAGTCGATTATGGGAATAACCAAACGCATTTTAAATAATAATATACCGATCATCACTACACTTCACTCAGCCTAAAACTGAAAACAAATATGGTTTGTCCTTTTGTTCCTACTATGATAGTGACGAATAACACATTACACTGAGCTCCGAATTAATAATCGTTGCTCTAATTTTGTTGCTTGAATTTTTAGAGTAAAATCTGTCACTTTGACAATTCTGAGCAATGGCTCGTACTAAGCACTGGCGGAGCAACGATTATTAATCCGGACCTTATAGTTAGCGAAACGTATATAAATAGAGCTATATGGCATTCACCGGGCTCTGAGACGAGATGTAAACAAAGTAACTAGTGGTTACCAAACTTTAACAAACGATTCTTGTATAAAGTCAATTACAACAAAAGAGAAAATAATTGTAAAAATAGTAAAACTCAACACTTTTTTTTTGAGATAATCGCACTCGCCAAACGAGATCGAGCGTAAGTAAATGCGTCGGATATAACCCTGCTAGATACAAAACAATATAACAAGGTTAAACATCGGTATATACTCGTACCTTTGTATTTGTCAGTACAAAAAGGATTCAAAAGTTTATTAGCATTGATATTTTAGGTTTTTTTTAAATCACGGATATTCATTAAAAATTAATTCAAATAACAATGACATTATAAATAAAATTAAAAACATTAGGTATATTAATAATTCGAAACAAGCTTAGTGTTTTTTTTTTTCAATATACTGGATGCATTTTTTTGCGTTGAATATTGCTATTTATTGACCGCCTCCGTGGTCTAGTGGTAACAAACGTTGCCGTGGACTCGGGAGGTCGTGAGTTCGATTCCCACCGGGGGCAAGTTGTACATTGTATAATTTGTCTCGGTCTGGGTGTTTATATATATAATATGTATTTACAAAAAAAAAAGTATAATATGTAGTTTATCAACCATCTAGTTTCCGTAACACAAGCCTCGTAGCTTACCACGGAAATTAGATGGCGCTGTGTGACCTGTCTGGAAATATTTATTTATTATTATTTATTTACCTATTTCTATAATTATGACCCTTTAAAATACAAGTTTCGCGAGTTTTTTACCTTTTGCCTAATGACTCGATGAATGCCGATAGATACGAGTATATCATTTTACTAGTGTTACTATTAATATTATTTAATTTGCCTGGCCAAGGTATTGTCCAAGTGGCTGACGAAGAAATTTGGGGACAGGTAGGCTAGCAATTACTTCTGCCAACGTATTAGCCTCGCTATACAGAGAGGAATTGCTGCCAGCCTACTTGGGACTATCTCTGATAGGACGTCTCTCGAGGTATTTTTTTATATTTTATATATAGTTTATTTTATTGTTGGGTTTAGTTTACTTGACTTAAGAGCTTTAATATTTAGGTTTATTAATTATTATTATTTTTGCGTAGAAATTTTTTCCTATTCACATATGGTACATTCAGATATGGTTTACGGACGGTTGGTTTATCTTTTTCAGCAACTATATGAATCGGAAAAAGAAAAACTTTATTTCTTTTTGTTTAAATATTGTGTGGCAAATACAAATTGTTACATACGAACTTTTACAAATTTACACAATTAAATCTCGAGTGTGTACAGATTGCCAGAAAGTTGTTTTCTGAGCACAACATCTCTGAGATACTTATTAAAGTTCAAGCAACAATCAACAAGTTTCTTTGTTAAACAAGAAAAACTATTCTGTTTGCACCGAATGTGTGTTCGACATCAATTCGACAAAGTTTGTAATAGTTCGATATAGTGAAAATATAATGTGCATATTTTTTCAATAAAGTCATTATTGTATTATTTTTTGTAGTTTTATTTATGTTATTTATATTTAGGTATATTTGTTATTTAATGTCCGACTGACTCCGTGGTTTAGCGGTTCTGTCCGTGAATTTAGACTCAGAGGTACCGGGTTCGATTCCTGGTCGGGACACAATAAAATAAATAAACTTAATTATGATTTAATTTATTTGTGATATTTCTCAAGTTTTGTATATGGCATATTCAATTTAAGAACACCTATCTCAAACAACCCGCAACAACTGCTTTGTTCTCCCGACTCGTCGCGTTCACTAGGAACAGCATTTAAAATTGACTAAAACTTAACTTTAACAAAGAATTTGTTATGCACCAAAGATTGATTGTAAACTTAGCAGACGGTAAGTGGTGCAAAACTTTTTAGGAATATTAAGTAATACTTAAAAAGTTGGTGTTAAGTTTCTATAGCGAACTCTGTACCTACCGTAGTTAAGCACTTTTAAGCCATTTTCGCTCTCGTACTTTATTATAACTTATAACTAAAGTATCATCACGACTGTATAAATTTTGCAATATATGCTTATCATTACAAGCTCGTCAATATCTCTAGCGTACAAGACCAAGGGCCGGTAGATCGCTATCTTACGGTTGGTTCATAAAAAAAAGTTGCCACTTAAAATGTCTGATTTCGTCAATACCATTAGTTCCAAAGGACGGTAATATTTTAATAATAACTCACTTTATGCCCTAATACTTACCTATATGGAAAATATAATAGACAATAATATTTATTTCTTTGCAACATTAGAAGCTAATACCAAAATGTCAGCTGGCTGCTGTCACACATTAAAACTGTATTGGGAGTTCTTCGCGCCATTTTGCGTGGACATATCAAGTGCAAGTTTTTGTTTTGTAAATTAATTTACTCTGGATATTATTTGTCAAAAGTGGTGTTGTTTTGTTTAATAATGTGCTACAATGTGAATAATTATGGAAAACGATAAATTGGATTTTAAATATGGGGCACAAGTTGCAGTTTATTTTTTGCGGTTTTCCCACGCTGTATTTTACCCGACGTGTTTGAGCTATGGTACCGCGAGTGACTCCAAGAAAAGCATCAAATTCTGCAGCATCTAGAATTTGATGATGACCTCATTAATTTAATTTATTATAAAAAAGAAAGATATATTACGTCAGAATTGGCTGTATGGGCTAGACCCTTTGCCTTCCCTTCTAGTCCAATCATGACAAGTGGCAAGCTCGTCGATGTCTCCAGCATACCAAACTCGAGAAATATCACAAATAAATTAAATAATAATTAAATGTATTTATTTACATTAATAAATATTTTTGTGTACCGACCAGGAATCGAACCCGGTACCTCCGAGTCTAAATCCACGGACTTAATCGCTAGACCACGGAGGCAGTTAATTATGTTTATTAAAATAATGAGCTATTTTGACAATTTAACGGATGATTTTATAGAAACAGACTATGGGCAATATATTTTTTTTATTATTAAAAAAATCTCGTATGTTATGTGTATGTTTCAACATTAAATTTAAATGAAATTCCAATATTTCCAATTGTATGTTAGACCACAATGTCAAGTGCCAACTCTCATCTGTGACCGCAAAATGCTATTACAAGTCAGGTGTGCACAATTTCGTCGTCTGCCTACGCGTTATAATTCTTCTTTATTCCGAAAATATCTTCTCAATGTAACTCGAATAACGTCATACTAAAATTAAAATAAACTGATGCAGTTGTTGTGTTGTTATCTAGTAATTTCGCCTGTAAAGAGGGATTAACCTGGTACGCTGTTTTGTTTCTTTAAGGTGCTGACGGTTTCCAATGACTTCGTGCTCTCTGTCTAAATCTGTGTATCCGCTTTCTCGCCTTTCCTAAAAGGACTAAGCACTAAGAAAATGGGTAATGCGACAAACGATGCCTCAACACGTCGGAGAGCTCGCGTTCACACAGCGCCCGTCGCCCGCGCAAAGCTCATTGTCATTAAAAGCATGAAATTTTTATAAACATCTTAGTAATAGATAAATTTGTTTATTTTTATAGTTATAACTACAATATACACTTTTTTTTCTAATAAATGTTACGTATAATAAATTACATATAACTTATTGACTTTTTCTTTATTAAATAATTATTTATATTTATATTTCTTACGTACACCCAAATAAAATATTGGACACAAAAATGTTGCCAGCCTCCTTGGGACTATCTCGGATGGGACGTCTCTAGAGGACATTTTTTATTTATAGTTTATTTTATTTTTAATTTTATTATTTAGGTAGCTTTTAATTTATATTTAATGTATATTAATTTACATCGTACAATAAAGGTATTCATTTTTTAATTTGGTATTTATTTATATGAGATTTTTTTTTTACTTTTATTATTTTTAATTAGTAATATATTTATAATAAGGAATAAAATAAAATATGTAGGTATCTATTGAAAATGTAATGTAAATAAATTATATGTGAAACCTGGATTGTGTGTCTAACATATTATACTACTTATAGTTTTGCCACCAAATGGTTCTCTTCCTCCTCCTTAGTCGGTACCCCACTGATAGGGATCGTAACTCCGTCGCAGACGCAGCTCATCCACCAGCCGTCTCCAACAGTTTCGGTCCTCGGCGTAGTGGATGGCCTGGTGTACAGGGATGTTCAGGTGGTCAGTCACCTGACTGGACCATCGCTTGAGGCTTCTTCCTCTTATTCTTTTACCGTCTACCTTGCCCGTGAATAGAAGTTTTTCTAGATTATCGTCTTCTCTTCTTGCAATGTGGCCAAAGTATTGCAGAATTCGGGCAAAGCAGACGGTAGAGAGTCTTTGCTCCCTGGTCAGCTTAAGCTCTTGGAGCACAGAAATGTTAGTACGTCGTGCGGTCCAAGGGATTTCGAACAAACGACGCCAGCACCACATCTCAAACGCATCAATCCTCGCTCTATCCGCGGCTTTTATCAACATTAACAATAAATGATTTTAAATTTAGTCAGGTTTTAGTGCTTGAAATTTTTATTATAAGCTAAAGCCCAGAATACCAAGCGTTTATAAAAATAACAAATAATTATACAATAATATATTTATTTATTGCGGTTGACATAGACCGTTTGTTAAAGGACTAATAATAAGAAACAGACCTTTGCTAGTGAGGGGGTACTTCTAGAGCTATTCTACTACTGTATAATTCTACCACTTGTAATAATTTTAACAACACAAAATATATGGGATTTGTCTCGAGTCTGCTATGCCTATCACATCGACGAACTAGCCAATGCTGCTAAGAAATACAGTCATAAGAATACTGTATATTAATAAAGAAAATAAAATAATATCCAAAAATACGTATATAACCCTTGACTATCAAATCATGCAAGGCATTTATTATTCACGCACTATTGACACGGCTATATTGTAAGTGGGGGTTAAACTCCAATAATAGAAAGTAACTGCTGTCAGACATTAATAGTGACGTCAGCCCCTGTCACTATGTCGGTTTGTCAACTTGGCTAAATTACATGTATAATAAAATCGAACAATTTGCCACATGTCCGGCTATTCTCGATTCTGTTAAGGTGGGTTTATATTTGGAAAAAAAACGTCTAGTTTAGCGTAACTGCCTCCGTGGTCTAGCGGTTAAGTGCGTGGATTTAGACTCGGAGGTACCGGGTTCGATTCCTGGTCGGGACACAAAAATATGTACCTATTAATGTAAATAAATACATGGAATTAATATTTAATTTATTTGTGATATTTCTCGAGTTTGGTACGCTAGAGATATCGACGAGCTTGCCACTTGTCATGATTGGCCTATAGTAAAGTTGGCTAAATGTGAATCAGCTTATTTATAAGCGTGGTTTCTGACCACCCCGAAAGGGAAACAGTCGTGATGATGCTTTACTTTACTAAGTCCGTGTTGTTAAAACTGCTTTTCAACCCATCTTTTTGCAATTTTATTTAACTTTGTCGTCTGCAAATGATTGTACAACAGTAACAGTATGTACAAGCAGTAATCCCTTGCGGCGAGGTCAGAAACCACTTTTTTTTTGACGAGGAATTAAATTTCCTTCCGTCGTAGTCCAGGTTAAGAGGGTATATTTAGTCGCAGGGGTACCGGGTTTATTTTGTGATAGTAATCTTGAATTTACTAGTGACATCCTGAGTCTGGGGTTCTTGAGAGCGGTGGTAGCTCGGTTTTAAGAACACTTTCCTTAAAATCCTACAAAGGTCAGTTCAAATTCCCGGCTTGTACCAATGAGAAATACACTTTGTGTTCTAGTTTTACAACACCACCGGGAACCGTGCCTCCGAGAGCATCGCAGACCCTCGCCAACCCGTTTGACCAGCGTGGAGAGTAAAAAGTATTATCACAATATGAATAAGCGGATTCACATTTAGCCAACTTTACTATAGGCCAATCATGACAAGTGGCAAGCTCGTCGATGTCTCCAGTGAACCAAACTCGAGAAATATCACATATTAATTAAATGTACTTATTGACATTAATAAATATTTTTGTGTCCCGACCAGGAATCGAACCCGGTACCTCCGAGTCTAAATCCACGGACTGAACCGCTAGGCAACGGAGGCAGCAGTGGAGAGTATAGGCCAAATTCTTCAGAAAATTCTTAAAGGCCCATCTTCAACGATAGAGGTCTAGGAGTATATGTTCTAGGGCCTGTAATGATGATGAGTCTATGGTCGAGACCACGATGGGCTTATAGTATAGTTGGCAAAATAAGAACTAGTTACCAAAGGTTTAGAAAGACTCGTACATATGAATTTTCCTAACAAAAATCCAAGTACTGCGAAGAAATCGCATGTAAAATGAACATTTTTCCAGGTTATTGCACACGAGCTGTGGCTAATTTAATTCCACTTAGCTTGTAAATTGTAGAACTACATTGCAAATTTACACAATAAGCTTAACGTCTAACACCAGTAGCTAACCAGATAAGTTACTAACTTAGATAAGTTATTTGATACTAAAATGAGAGAAAAAAATTAAAGTCGCTCTTAAATAAAGTTAAAAGACAAACTTAATAGGCTTAAATATGAGATTAGGAAAACAGAGCGATAACGTCAGATAAACTAAGAAAATATTATGACCATAACCACACTCGGATAAAGAGCGCATATAATATTTATTAATTTTATTTATATATAAAATCTTTATGGAACTTAAAAACTTTGTAATAGAATTGATAAATCTAAAAGTAAAGTATCATCACGACGTTTCAATTTCGGGGTGGTCAGAAACCACGCTTATAAATAAGCCGATTCACATTTAGCCAACTTTACTATAGGCCAATCATGACAAGTGGCAAGCTAGTCGATGTCTCCAGCTTACCAAACTCAAGAAATATCACAAATAAATTAAATAATAATTAAATGTATTTATTTACATTAATAAATATTTTTGTGTCCCGACCAGGAATCGAACCCGGTACCTCCGAGTCTAAATGCACGAACTTAACCGCTAGACCACAGAGGCAGTTGATAAAGCTAATAATGTGAATCCTCTGACCTATGCTAAATGTAAAATAGTTTAATTTCATGGTTAAATAAATTAAACTATGATGAAACAGAAGAATTGTTACAAATATTAAAATAGTAGTTATATAATAAAATTTGTGATTGTTAATAGTAAAAAGTAAGTTATATTTTAAACTAAGTGGAAATAGGAATAAAAAATAATAAAATCCATGCTTGATATTTAAGCTAGAATGCAGTATGTACTATTATATTTATTTGTGTAATGGAACTGGTGCCTGAGATTCAGATTAACTTCGTTTGGGCACCAATTCCTAACAAAGAACTAGCTTTTCAAGTTAAAAACTTTTTTTATTATCATTATTACTTTCTTCTCACTCCCCCAAAGGTTAGCTGTTAGAAAATGCCTGGACATTAAGCTCGCCTATGTACATTGGAATGTTTCTTTTATTTTTTCTTGCAATAAAGAATTTATCTATCTATCTATTATTATTTAGTTGAATACAAGAGCGGACTTAATGCCACTCAGCATTTTATACTAACTGGGTAACACCAATATATAGTAAAACAAAATTTTTCAGTTTTTTAACTAACATCTCTCCATTTTTTTATAATTAATATTAAAAACTGTATAGCCATTGTAGATTATTCACTGCATTAAATAATAAAGAATATCAGTAATACTTTTCTTAGCTTTGTTGTATATTGACATATTAGACATCTCTGACAGACCATTGACTTTTTACTACAAAACATAATGCTAGATAGATTAAGTTTTAACACCCTCCCTTAATCTAACCGCATTGTATATTGCCATATTAGACATCTCTGACAGACCATTGACTTTTTACTACAAAACATAATGCTAGATAGATTAAGTTTTAACAATTAACATCCATTTCTTTAGGAGTATGAACCGGACAAACAATAAAGTATCATTACGACCGTAATTCCTAACAGGACAAAATTATTTTTTAATGAGCGAGTTTACAATTAGCTAGTTTTCCTATAGACCCATTGCAAGTGTCTTTAGCGTTCCAGACTCGGAAAACGTTAGTAAATAATATGTGGTTTTTTTAGGAATGGAAACCATCATGTCAAAATCTACGCTTATGGCCGCTAGACCACGGAATATTGTACGAGTAGCATAATTTAATTCGGTAACAAGATAAGAAACCATAAATAAATATTTTATACAGTCCGGTCGCTGTCGAAACGTATACTCTCAGCAACCAGACTATAGATCAATTTGCAATGTTAAATACTAAAAGTGCAATGTAATGAAACGACAAATTAATTTTCCTCCGATTTGCTAATTGCTTCAAACATTACGGCGGCTGTTTGCCTTGCTATTAACTTTCTGAAATTAATCAAATATCGCAAATAATAAATACATGCTCTTATCGCTCGGCATAAATTAATCCCAGAGCTAATACATTTTTTTCTTACATTTTTAATTACGGCTGTTAATTAATATATGCACATTACGCGGATTTTATGCATCTTAAAATTATTTATTAGTTTAGATGATTATCGAAATATAAATTATTCGATGTTTGCAGTTTGATCATAAGTTCAATAAGTTCATTGGTTGTACCAAAGTTTATTGACCCAATCAATTATACATACATACATATCTTCACGCCAAATCCCTTGCGGGGTAGGCAGAGACAATTGAGCGCCACTTGTCACGGTCACGACATACCTCTTTCGTTTCTTCGACATTCATCAACCTCTTCATACATGCCCTTTTGTTTCGATGGCTTTTCAACGCACCTTCAGCTATTGTTTTATTAATTTGGTCGTAATATGTGAGTCTAGGTCTGCCAGGGCCTCTTTTACCCACGACTTTCGCATTATATATCTGGTTCGTCAATCTTTCTGCATTCATCCTTTCAACATGCCCGAACCATCGTAGCATGCCTTTCCTTATTTTTGTCCCTATGCTTTCTTTCATACCTACCCTTTTTCGTATTTCGTCATTACGTATGCGGTCCGTCAAAGTGACGCCGCATATCCGACGCAACGATCTCATTTCTACTGCATTAACTCTACTCTCATGCGTATTCTGACTTGACAATCAATTAGCTAAAGTAATACTATTAAAAGTGCTTAGGCATTGACAACTGGTGAATAATATTTTTTTACAAAGTCATGTTTAATTAATAAATAAATTAGAACAGTTATTATTACTTTTTAATTCTGCTGTCAAGGCTGGCAGCGCAAACGAATTGCGCACCTAACAAATCTAGCTTGTTTAATTAATAACTAAAATTTTAGAAAATCTCCCTGATTGCTAATTAAGTTGTGATAACCTACATAATTTAACAGACAAAATGACAGCGCTTTTAAATAAAATTTTTTTCTAACATATGAATTCAATATCGTTTATTTCAGGCATTATATTCCAAGGAGTTGTCAAAGCGGGAGATGGAAAAGTCTGGAGACAGGAAGGCTGGCAATTATTTCTGCAAACGTATTAACCTTGCTATACAGAGGGGAAATAATGCCAGTTTCCTTGGGACTATCCCGGATGGGACGTCTCTAGAGGATATAAATTTATGAAATGAAATGAATAATGTATATTAATTTACTTCCAATAAATAAAATTCGTGGTATTAAATACAATTTTTTTTTTTTTTAATATACAATAATAATGTAATCTAATCTAATGTAATTAAAAAAAAAACAACACAAAATAATGAACTAAAAAGAAAGTAAGTGAAATAGTACCTATAACATTGTCTTAAAATGCTACCTAAATATTTAAATAAATTCCTAAATATTTAACAGTAATAAAAAAAATATTTTAAGTTCAATATTATATTCGTCTCTTTAATAACCTTTGTTTTGGCATTTTAAAATGTGTCAAGAGTCTCATAATATCTCGTGTGGGCGTAGGGACTTATATAAGGACTACTACATTACGAGTCTTTTAAGATCTAAGGAGATATTTATATCATTATTTTAAAATTATCTCACATTCTTTGGTTCGAATGCTATTTGTAAGCAAATAAAATTTGTTGAGTATAAAATTATCTATAAATTTTCTAATAAACAATATTAAGTCTATTTAGGGGTAAATGTAAGCGAGTAATTCTGATACGATGATTATTTTGAGATCTAAGGAGATATATAAAATCATTATTTAAAAAATAATCCTAGTTCCTTTTGTTCGAACTATATTTGTAATGCAAGTTAAAGTTCTGGAGTACAAAATTATCTATAAATTTTCTAATAAACAATATTAAGTCTATTTAGGGGTAAATGTAAGCGAGTAATTCTGATACGATTATTATTTTGAGATCTAAGGAGATATATAAAATCATTATTTAAAAAATAATCCTAGTTCCTTTTGTTCGAACTATATTTGTAATGCAAGTTAGTTGCATACAAAGTTGAGTACAAAATTATCTACAAATTTTATAGCAAACAATTTTAAAAGTGAGCAAGAAATCATGATACGATGCATATTTTGTCGTAACGGTTCGCCATATTCGAGAGAGCTTTTGAATAGGTACTTCGTTGGTCTAAGGATGTAACTTCATAGATACATCTCTGCTACTACATGAGCGAACGACCCAGTTGACAAATAAAGTGGAAAAGATTAGGTCACTACATAATTGATTATTAAAACCAATCAACTATGTTGTTAAAATTGTATATAAATTTAACTTTAAATTCTTGTCTGTTTGCGTGTTCGTTTGTATCGCTTATACAGTGAACCGGTTATGAAAAAAATATGATAAAAATGTTTTTAAAAAATCCTATGGATTGTTTATGCTTTTAACGAAATTTGCTTTATACTAATAATTAATATACATATGTTACACCTATCTTACATCTTTTATCAATAAATAATAATAATGAATAAATAACTTGTCATCATTTTCATCAGCCCGTGTCTCTCCACTGCTGGATATAGGCCTCCCCTAAGGATCGCCACTTCACACGACCTTCTGCCACCCTCATCCATCCCCGACCTTCCTCAGGTCATCTATCCATCTGGCGGGGGGTTGTATCACTCGGCGTCTTCCAGTATGTGGTCTCCACTCTACTTCATTGTTCATCCCATTGCCACTCAAGCTTGCTAATTTTGAAAGCTATGTTAGTAACTTTGGTTCTCTGAAGGATGTCAACGTTTCTGACTTTATCCTCTAAAGAAATCCCGAGCATAGCTCTCTCCATAGCTCGCCAAGCGACCATGAAGTTGTGGACCGTCAGTGTCCACGTATCTGCACCATACGACATTACTGGGACAACGCACTGGTTGGTAACTTTTGTCTTTTGTCAAACACGGTATGTTCGATAGGAAGATATGATGTATAATTTGTAATAAAGTAAAGTAAAGTATCATCACGACCGTTTCCTTTTCGGGGTGGTCAGAAACCACGCTTATAAAGAAGCGGATTCACATTTAGCCACCTTTACTATAAGCCAATCATGACAAGTGGCAAGATCGTCGATGTCTCCAGCAGCGTACCAAACTCGAGAAATATCACAAATAAATTCAATATTATGTAAATAAATACATTTACATTAATAAATATTTTTGTGTCCCGATCAGGAATCGAACCCGGTACCTCCGAGTCCTAAGTCCACGGACTTAACCGCTAGACCACGGAGGCAGTATAATTTGTAATCAGGTGTAAAAATTATATTTGTTTTTATTTTATGCTTGTATTTGTTACTTAGTATTTTTTTGGCTTTATTATTATTATTACTTTTGTATGGAATTACTTTAGGTTTATAATATTATTTCGAAAAAAATATTTGGGATATAATTCCCGTCCGCGTGGAATGGTGGCAAGAACGCTGCATTTCCCCGCTTAATTGCAATAGTGATTCTTTGGCCGAAAAAATAGCCTGGTCGAGTAATAAGTTTAATAATCTCAAAACAAGATTGTATCATTAATAAAGTCATGTTCCAGATATTATAAGATGTACCCACAAGCAAAACGTAGGACAATGTATGTGAAAGGCATGGATTTGCATTGCAAATAGCATTACTATCCGATAATTCTGTAGAGATATTATTATTGTACCGTATCAAGTAACATTTCTTGCGACAATATTTAAAATAATATGAATACGTTTTGATTATCATTAGCATGGGTGGGGACATTACATCTTATGCCACCCTCATCCACCCCCACCAGCGACCTTCATAAGGTCTATCTATTGGCTTACGCATGTAGCTCTAGTACACACGAACTTCGTTATCGCATTTAAAAAAAGTATCTTCACGACCGTATGCTTTCCGCGGTAGTCAGAAACTTCGTTTGCTTTTAATGAAGCGGATTTACATTTAGCTAACTTTACTATAGATCCATCATGACAAGTGGCAGGTCCGTCGATGTCTCTAGCGTACCAAACTCGAGAAATATAACAAATAAATTAATGATATCGAAAAAAATATTTACAACATATAAAATAAAATTAATATTAATACTAAGGATAGGGATATAAGTCCCGTCCGCGTGGAATGGTGGGGCAAGAACTCTGGGCGAAGAAAGAGCCAGCCCTCTTGTCACCGGAGGAGACGACAAGACGTGGTGTTATGTCTTTTAAAAACTTTTTTGCGCTTGGACTCCAGAGTTTCAAATGGCACAAATATGTAATCTTTTAATAAAAAATAAAATTATAATTCTATCCCAACCAAGAATCAAATCAAATCAAATCGAGTCTAATCCATTATAAATTTATATATAGAAACATATAATACTCTTGATCTGTAATTTTATAGTTAAATTATGTCGCACCTCATGACGATGTCAAAAATCTCATACTTTAGTAGTCGTCGATTGGATCCCGATTCGAATAACGAAGTTTGAACAAGTTTTCAACAATTTAATTTAATTTAAAATCGTTTCATTTTGCTTCGTTTCTTTTCGTATCGTTTCGTTTTGTTATATTTTATTTGGTTATGCTAGGGCTACTTGTATTCTGTAGGTAGGTAACTAACCTAATTAAAAATATACGTAATTATTTTAAAAATAAAGGAGGTAGTTATAAAAATTTCAGCCACTTAAAGATGTTTAATTTATAAAAGAAAACGTACTGGTAAATTTTGTGATAAGTTTTATGAATTTTTAAAAATTTCTTCAGTACTAGGGGGTCTAATTAATCGCCACTTAAGATTCTAAACACCAGTCGCCCATATCACGGCAAATAATTAGGTAGACAGGCTATAAATAATGAACTAAAGAAGTCCTCCACTGCGTATCGTATAGATATTCACACGCAGTCATTATTAAATTACCGGTCTGTATGTATATGAAGTTTTCCTCCGACAACTTAATATTGAGAACCACGCCTTGATACATTCGTTTCTCGAAATTAACTATTTATTATATTTCTATTGGTAAATTGAAAAATCTATTCGTATTAATTATTTTTAAATACTAGTAAGTAGTTATCATATTTTAGTTATTTTTTATATTTGAGGGTATGTTAAAAAAGTAACTCGGCATGCTTTGTTACTATTCCGCGTGGTAGCGCAGTAGTCGATATTTTTTACAATTTTGACGATCATTGAATTTAGAATTCAACTCGTAATAATGTCATGTCTGACTGAAAACTAAATAACAAACTTAATTAAATAATCCTAAATATAATCATTACAAAAAAAACGATTGATTATTTTGTTTTGTATTGTATTTCATTGAATAAAATAATAGTTATCTTTTAATACGTCAATTTAAAATTGGTTGCAGATAAACTTGTAGCGGAAGAATATGTACTTAAAAGTATAAAAATATTATAGATGTATTACACCATGTTTTAACGGAAAGAATCGTTTAAGCGAATCATTCACACTTTACTGCACTCAAAATTAAAATTACCCTATTACGAATATTTGCCATTATTAGGAAATGAATTTTAATTAGAAGGAAAATCGACAGTTGAACTTATAAATTTAATTAAAGTGCAGTGAAAACACATTTATTAAATTTAAAATTTCAGTATTTGCATTTATCAATAATAAAGCCTACGAATATTGGAGTAGATTAGAGGTCTTTGTTATTGCTTACCACAATACTTAATTTCCCTTAAGTGTCCGAAACAAACGTCATCAAAATTCACGGGCACACAAAGCTCATTTAGCCACAAAACAGAAAACCTCAGTGTAAAGAGCGCGTACTAATCTTGCGCTAAATAAGAAAACTCCGTTCTTCGGTGACGATAACAGTCGCAAAGGTAACGAGTTAAATTAATCTTTAAGACCTCTGTTTGTCGAATAGAAAAAAAATCGCTGACCGTAAAAGTCATTAGACCTATTCCACAAATCCAAAGTTTTGCGAAAAATTGGTTGAGTGCTAGATATAATAGTATTTTTAAATAAATTTAAAAGTTTCAAAGCATACACTTCAAATTCGGAGTATAACTTAAACTAGTGCCTAAATAATTATTTAAAATTTGGCAGTTAGACTTATTGACCTCAACGACGACGATATATATAAATAAGCCCTAATATAAAACCGTTCTTACGAAACTAATCTTAACCGCAATAGTCTATTAGTTCGTAGTCGCCCCTGATTGGTTGAATTGTACAGCGCCTCAACGTGATTGATCGATTCGTATTACACCTCCACCTAATTGGTCTATTCGTACTGCGACTCAAATGTTCGTACGTGGTAAGCGACACGTTTTTATTTTTAGTTTTGTATTGAATAGGTTTATCTACGAGTACAATCAATCAATCCTTCAAAATATTTATTTCCATATGGTTCACATGTAACACTCGGATATTGTCAATTTTTTACAATATTATTAAAATAATAAATAAAAAGATTAAATTAAATATGGATAGACCGAAATAAGGAAGTGACATTGCTGCCATAAGCAAGTACTGTAGCTTAACCTAAATTCGAGGCATTATAGCCGTGTCAACTTATAATCTAAATAATTATAACATAATGTATAATTATAATAAATTTAAATTAATTTCGTGGCTGTATAAAGGCTGTGTCAACTTATAATCTAAAATAATAATAATATAATGTCTAATTATAATGAAATTTAATTAATTTCGTGGCTGTACAGTGGCCGAGTCAAATTAAAATCGTAATAATATGAAATTAAATAAATGTCAATAATGTTAGATATTATAAAATATTAAAATTAAATTAAATTCGTGGCTGTAAAGGGGCCGTGTCAACTTATAATCTAAAAATTATAACTACGACTATAAAGTTTTCTATGCAAAGTCATCTGCTAGTGCATCCCGATAATCGTAATAACTTTTCTTAATCAAAATATCTTTAATTTTACCTTTAAATTCTATAAATTCAAAACTTTTTATCTCTTTCGGTAATTTATTATACAGTTTGATGCCGTTGCATAGAAAACTTTTGGTTGATTTCGTTAGACGAGTTTTGGGGCATACATAGATGATTAATATAGAATCTATAAAATTTTGTAACAATTTGTATGTTTTTTTATATATTAATGACCCAGCAAACCTTTTGCGAGTATTTCTTCTTCTAAAATCCGATTTAAATTGGTCAAGTGTTTAGCGAAGTGATTAGTACAGTGAGTAGCTATAGTTGTGTAATCCTATCGGACAGTAGCGAGTCGACTTTGATTGCTAGATCCAAACAGCTCCTCGTGCTCCCCCATGCTGCACTTGACTCGCCACTAGGCGTAATATTAAAAGTTAAATTGGTAACGTGTATAAGTAACCGGCTACTGTCTCCGCAGTCATACGGTTAATTTGTACATTAAGACGATAAGGTATCGGGTTAAATTTATGGTCGCGACAGATTTATTATTTTATTTTTTTGTTATATTTATTACGTTACGCTAATGACATAGACGAACTTGATTTTATGATCTATTCTTTGGCTCAAGAAAAGCCTTCAAATCAAGCGTATGTTCCATATTGCAAACACTCTAATGTTTTTCTTTTATATATATCATTGCAGTTTAACTATTTTTAACTATTTTCTTCTTGCTTTCTGTTATTTGATCCAGGCCACTTTTTAGTTTTTATATAACGTGTATGATCTATTATTATTTTTAGTTAGTTATTTAATATTATTTAAACTTTAGCTTTTTTTTTTTCACTAGTGTAAGTTTAATTAATTGTGTAAGTTTTTTTTTTTTTTTTCTTCGTTACTCGCCTTAAATATCGTATACATATTAATGTTCCTAGTGAGTACTGTTTATGGAGTCTGGCTCACATATTGTTTATTTTAAATGTTTCTATACAAATTTTAGCCATGATCTCTGTTTGTATTCCAAATTTTAAATAAATAAATAAACTTGTTGTCTGAATGTCAATCCGCATCTTTTGAAACGTGGTTTCTTATCATTCCGCAATTTTATTTATTTAGTAGAACACTTCTGTTTTTTTACATTTTTGTACATTGCACGTCCAAAGTTACTTGACTAGCTGTAGTATAAACGACCGCTGTACTTGTATTCGCTACTCGCCACTATCCTTGACCATCTTTACATTTACACTCTTGACTGTGGTTGTCACTTCAGCGTTGATGGCGTGCTTTACCAGCCATCGCCATTCCTCGCCAAATTCTGCTGCACTTATATCTAGGGGCCAATGCAACTTTGACCTAGTCAATCCACCTAATCGAAGACCTACCATACTTTCTTACAAAGTCTTTCTTGTCAGCTTTCAATTATGTTTAGTTTATATTTAATTATATTCAGATTCTTTTACAGTTTCCGCTGCTCGGGAGTGGAACAAACTTCCTTTGGTTATCAGACGGGCGCCGTCTATTAATATATTTAAAAATCTACTTATCGCTCACTTTCTTAACAAACAACATAAATCTTCCTAGTACCTATATCTATCATACTATTTTTATTGTGTAAACAGTACTATATATTTACTTAGTTTCGTATTTGTGTATATATATATATATATTTATGTATTTAAGTAGTAGTATGTAACGATTATTATGTATTGTATGTAAATTGTATATTTATAATAATGCACCCCGCAAATCCTCTACCACACTCCCAAAGGTTAGCTGTTATAAAATGCCGGGCATTAAGTTCGCCCTTGTACATTACTTTTAAGTTTTTTTGTGCAATAAAGAGTTTATAAATAAATAAATGTTTTTAGCTCACAATCTTATAACACCCGCTAAAATTTGCCACAAATATTATTGTCATAGTAAAATCCACCTCACTTGAATTTTCGTTACCTACACTCGAATGTCACTTTGTGCCGATTTAACTGATCTCCGACGTGTCCAAGGAAAGTAAAGAAGTGTTTTGTACAAATTGTACAATTGTTGGCTATTTGTGTAGGAACAGATGGCATGGCATCGAGGAAAAGATCGATTCAACAAGACAAAGTCTCGGCCCTCTGAAGGTAATTAGAAAATATTATGGGATGAGGGGAAAAGTTTTTGTAAAAGCCTTCAAGAATTTACGGTATTAAATTCTTATTTTTATACGACCATAATACTGCCTCTGTGCTCTAGCGGTTAAGTCCGTGGATTTAAATTAGGAGGTACCGGGTTCGATTAAAAGGAATTAATTATTTAATTATACACAATTATTTTTTATTAGGTTTAGTTATTATTTTTATTTAAGTATTTTGTAATTATTATTTTTTATTTTGTAAATATAGTTTATCGAATTAATATATGCTTAATAAAATAAAATAAATTATTTTACTTTATTGTGATATTTCTCGATTTAGAGATATCGACGAGTTTGGCAATTGCCACTATGGCTGGCTAAATGTGAAACCGACTCGTTGAAAAAAAAAAACTAATCTTCTGACTACCCCGGAAGGGATACGGTCGTGATGATACTTTAATTTACTTTTACTATAATACGCTGTACAATTTAAATACCTAGTATAAATTAAAAACACTCAGCTAAACGTCTGGCTAAGGAGTTGTCCAAACGGCTAACGGAAAAGTCGGGAGACAGGAAGGCTGGCAATTATTTCTGCCAACGTATTAGCCTCGCTATACAGAAGGGAAATGTTGCCAGCCTCCTTAGGACTATCCCTGAAGGGTCGCCTCTAGAGTTCATTTTTTAATAATAGTTGATTTTTTATTAAGTTTAGTTTATATTTAATTTTTACTCTTTAAGTAGTTTTCATTATATTTCTTCGAATAAATGTATTTATTTTAAAAAACTTGCTTTAAGTATAATTTAACTTATAAAGTAGAGATAGGTAATATTAAATAAATTAATTTAAAAGTAATTTGTTCTCTTGACAATTCTACAATATAAAATTTGATTTTGTTAAAAATTATCAAAAACCTACTAGGTTTTCAAATTGGGCAACCGAATCAAACTTGCCATTTTATACGCAACCAAAATATTTTAAACTTTGAATCCTTGAAATTCTACACAACCCAATAAAATAACTCTGAAAACACTACAATTGGAAATCCTCGTCACCCTCTACATTCCCCATTTTTAAAGCAAACGGATTATTACCTTCCACGTTATTCCAAACTTTGACAACATTTTATAGGGGAAAATTGAACAAGAAATAAAGTTTTGCAGTGAACAATTTAAAAATGAACTTCAAGCTTTATACCTGACTATCTTTGTAAATTAGTTTTATAGGACATGAATATTTGGTAAGAGGATAACTTTTAGTTTCGTAATGTGCCTTGGTATTAAGGATTTTTTTCTACGTAGTCACTATTTGTGTACTAAAGTAAAAAAAAATCCTGCGAAATAACTGGCTCTGCATATGTCATTACCACGGTCCACTACTCAGTTCTTTCCGGGATAGAGGTCGGCATCCACCACGCAGACCTAGAGAAAATTGTTGGATAACGCTGATGCACGACACTTATCTTCATGATTTACCGTAAAGGTGATATAAAAAAATATAGATAGATCCGAATCAGTGCACGTACTCGACGCGCGTATCCTGTAAGATTTGAGTCGGCCGCTCCAATGTTGCATAAAAATATTAATTTGTTTATCCCATTTACAACGTTCTTCACGATTAGGGGGTGAGTTTGAAGGTGTAAATTATGACTTACGTAATGCGATACGGAATGGAAACTTTTGCAGAGAGGGCAAGGGGCCGCCCGCCGCGGTGTCGGGGAACTTTTTCAAGACCGGGCCGCGGAGCGAGGGGGAACCGTCCCGAAAACTGCTTCGTGCCGCGTGACCATTCCGTGACATACACAAATCATAACAAACTTTTTTCGCATTTTTTGTCTATAATCCGGTGACTTAAAATAAATATACTACGCACAGATAATAAAATGCACTTACCCTTTCCTCCTCACGTATCATTTCTGCGATCTCGGGTCTGATCTCGATGGGTTCCTCGTGGTGCGTCGGGGGCGCGAGGTGCTGCGGCGGGTCAGGAGCCGCGAGCGAGTCGGGCGGTGTGACGGGACCGCGGCGCGGGCTGCCAACTGAACTACGTTCGTCCGTGAATCGTCGAGATTTGGTAAGGCTTTCGGGCTCGTCGCTCATGGCGCGCTTCGGCGCTCGATGTTTCGGCAGCACCGAGTTCTCGCCGCTCATATCCGTCAATCCACGCACTTTCAGGGTCTCGGCCACCTTCAGCAGAGCAGTGATCTGGTCTTGGGACACGTTCACTTCTCCTCGGTACATGTAGTCCACGATGGCTTTTAGATCGCAATACTTGATGTCTTGCAGGATGACGATGGGATGCCGGCAGGGGTTGTCCATGAGCAGCGTCTGGAAGTAAGGGCTGCAGGCCGACAGGACCACCTTGTGCGCCATGAGGCTCTGGCCATCGCAGGCCAGGGTCACGTCCACGAAGGAGTTGCTCTGCTTCAGCTGATCGAAACAGCTGGCCAGATTGCTCTGATAGTTGTTCCATCTGAGGCAAAATTGCTGCGGCGAACCGTCAGAAAGCTCTCGACTCTCCATGGCCGGCCCGGATTCTTCTTCAGCCGGCATATCTAGCGGCATCGACGGTGCATCTACAATCGACGCGAACGTATATTTCTCAAAACGACACTCACGTAAGCAGCGCGCAGCGACTCGCGACACACTGAGGATCGTGCCGAAGGAAGGCCTCGCCGGCGCGGGGTGCGGGCCGAGCGAGGGGCGGAGCTCTCAGCGCGAATGAGTCCGCCTTTACCGCCACGCCCCGCGCGCCGACGTTGACTTGGACGTGCACCGACAACACTAACACTTGCGTTTGCGCACCTTTTATCCTAATAATCTCCTACAAACTAATTATTTATTAGTTTTACTTCAAAAACAACATATAACACGTAAAATTTATGTGACAGGTGTGCTTAAATTATCTTTTAATATCATCATATTAATTTAAAATATTATACCTAATGTTTCTTTTTAGTGCTGAATACTAAATTTAGTTTTTAAATTTAATTTTAGTACTTTATAAAAATATTGCACTAGCATAATGTGACGTGGCGTGCTTTTATAAGTCATATTTATTAAGGTTGGTAGTTCATTTGTGGTCGAATTTAATAAGAAATTATTTATTTGTGTTTTCTCGAGCTAGAGCTTACGCCTGAGGGATTGGCAAGCTTGTTAGTCTAGTGTCATGATGGCCAAATGTTTATCTTTTTTCTGATTGTCAGGTGATTGGTAGTTGGCTTGTCACTTAGCCAATCGACGTGAACAAAAAAGCACGTGCCTTACAGTCAAAAAGTTAAACGTTCGTATCTAATTAATTCCTTTAGAAATTAGGGTTAGACGATTAATTTATTTAATCAAGGAAAACTATTGACAATATCTAACAACAAATAAAACTAAACTTAGCAACAGGGTGTCATTTATAAGTTTTCACAAATATAAATAGATTAATAGTGTAAAACAAACAAACACAACGTCAGCCTATACCATGATAAGAATTAAAAATATACTGAAACATACAGCTACCATCAGCTACCATATAAACACTAGGTAGGTACACAATATACTAGGTACTAATGAATATTTCCAATAACTTAGACCAAATCTACAAACAAATACATTGGACCTAATCAAAATAATTTTCAGTTAAAAGCCTATTGTCGGTAGCAAGCCCGATACAACATTCTTCTCATCCCTTACCCACACACGATGGACCCGGCACCCGCACGGTGAATCCATGGAATGCTTAGAAATTTGTCTTCTCTCTCTGTCATGCCTCACTCTCAAAGAAAATATCGGTGTTATACTTAACTACTAAGGGTTGTATCAGTTGCATGCTCTGATTAGGTATGCATTATACATATGCGCGCAGGGACTGCAAGCTTTATTTTGGCCAGTAATTCAGTACAGTCAATTTGGCCTGTTTAGTATTTTAAACAGAAACCTTATATCTGCTATAGGTATTAGCGACGATTTGTCAAAACATTTTAAGAATCGTGGTTGTTGACTCCCTCGGTTAGGATGGTCTTGATAATGCTTTATTTTAGCCAATTAGGTATGTTGATTGTGTATGTTTGATAACGTGTACATCTTGCAGGCGTGTAACCGGTAGACAGATGCCGCAACAGGTTTATCCGGATTCAGTTTTGCACTCATTTTCATAATATCCACCGAACTTGAATTAATTTCACGAATTTTAAGCAAATGAGGAGGTTTAATTCTACACCTCATGTGCACATGTAGGTAGACGTGGTAACACGCGTGTTTTAACTATATAAACCACGCGTGCTACCACCTCTTGTAGCGTTACGACTTAGGAATCGTGTTGCTAATGGGAAAATAAACTATTGTCTAAAGCGTTTGTATTAAAATAAATAAATAATACCTAAAATAAATTAGCGACTTACTAAGTTAAATAATAATAAATTAATTAAATACAATTCTAAATATAATATTACGACGCCTGCCAAAGAGAATTGTCTATGAATTGTCATGCGCCTGCGCAGGGTTTTGAACAGTAACGAAAAGGCAGGCGAGCTGTCAAATCGCTGCGGTATTAGAAATAACATCGTGAGTCGTCTAATTAATTCTAAATCTTCATAGAAGGTCCCGCTGGGGTGAGTTGCCATAATCTGGTACTAATATTGTAAGCTGCGTCAGCTGCACTGGGGGGGTCCCGGGTTACTGGACCTTCACCGGTGTAGCTGGCCTCCACGTTTTGCTGGGCTAAAGCCTGGGGTGTTCTCCATTCCAGGACCCTACTTCTACCCTACCAGACGTACGTTCTGCAGAGAAGGAAACGCTCCAGAGACCGCTCGCAACCACCCGCGACTCCACGCCAAAGAAGTTCGGTGGAGGGGTGCAAGGCGAGGCTGGAGAAGCCGAAGACTACCAGGCCAGTCGTTTCCCTAAACCCATCAGATCAATAAACATCTCCCGGGCTGTGCAATAATAGGCTAATTACAGATTTCAGTCTAAAAGCTGGTTTCATTGAACCCCTACCTAATCTGTCGCAACCCCTACGCGACAGTCTACCTACCTACATGTGCACATGAGGTGTATGTAGAATGTATATATATAGTGAACACGAAATATGAAACCGTGCCCATTCTGTTGGTAAGCGGTACACAAGATACAATAATTAGAGCATCTGACGCTAGCCACTGATGACAGACATCAGTCCCTACTATTATGCTGACCCAAGATGCTTTTTTACACTTCGCTTCAAGGACTCCAGTTAGCCCTTTCTGTTAGTTAGTCGCAAACGTTATTAGTGGATTTCGTTATTTACATCAGAGCTTGCGTCATAATTACAAAATATTATACAATTGTCAATTCTATCTTGACCTTGACAGCGGCCGTGCAAATATAAACTTTAATAGCGTGATATACCTATAGATAGTTAACGGATTCCATTATATAACGTTTGCGCCCAAGTAACAGAATAGGGCTACAGGTTATTATAGGAATGGAGAAACTGGTAACACACTGTCTGGGAGACCCTTCCATATCATCAGCGTGCGACAGATGTAAGAGTCTCCAAATGTCTGCGGTATGGGGGTGAATATTTTGCTCTGTGTTTGTGGTTGGGATGCGAAATAGAGAAGAAGGGATAAGGTAAGGGAACTCTTCAGAACACTCACCATGATATGCCTACTCGTATCTTGTGGAATACGGTCAGTTGGAACTAAAGCCAGTTGCTCCCAATCTTGGATCTCGCGCACTGCTTACTATCGGACGCAAACTCAAATTATTTATTTCTTTTCACGTCACGACATGTGACCTTGCGCCCACCTGATGGTAAGCGGCGCGCAAGGTCCATGAATGTTAGCAACTGGAATCAGATACTCATGACTGGCATCAGTCCCTACCACTATGCCGTCTTGACTAGATCTGCTCTCCGAGGCACGTGAACGGTGGTCTTATTGACAAATGTACGTAAGAAAAGTCTATTTCTTATTGATTCATGCCAGGGGGGTTGGAACCGACCTTTGTAGGATGTTAAGGCATGCCATACATAGGTACCCATATTTGTCATATATTTACAACACCACTGTTCCCAACTAAATTGTGGAATCATTGATAAATAGTCATTAAAATTGACATAGGGCTCTCGCCAACCCGTTGGCCAGCGTTGCGAATGTAAGCCTAGACAATGTTAGATATAAAATGTTTTGGAAGTCCCATCTCCAGTAGTAGAAGTCCCATATCCAGTAGTAGAAGTCTAGGATACTGCGATCATGGAACTATGATGTGATAATATTTGACAGATTATTCGAATATAACATTGAAAAACTTTTGAAGACTTCACCAAGACGCAGCATATTTAATAATGAATTTAATTTAATTTGAGTTCCGACGTGGTCTAGCGGTTACGTCTGTGGATTTAGACTCGGAGGTACCGGGTTCCAGTTCCAGTGACAACAATGTTTATTAATTTAAATATAAACTATTCGTTGGAGTTGAAACTCTCGGGCCGTGAGGGCCAAGTGCGCAGTGAATTTTCATGCGTTGTCAAAACAGGTAGTCAACACCTCGGGAGACAAGAGGGCTGGGCTATATTTGGGCGAAAGGATCAGCATTACCATTCAACGTGGCAATGCTGCCAGTATCCTTGGCGCAAATGCCCATTGGTAGCGATTTGGACCTTTTTTTTAATCTATTAATATTTTTATTAGTATTTTCTTTAATTTATTTTGTTTGTCTTTTAGTTATATTTAAAAAAAGTTGTAGTTTTTTTTTTATATTAATAGTAATTTATATGTTTTGGGAGATCAGTTTTTATTCAATATTTAATTTATTTGCGAGATTTCTCGACTTTTGCTACGCTAGAGACATTAGCTTGCCTCTTGTCCTATAGTCTGCCTCCGTGGTCTAGAGGTTACGTCCGTGGATTTAGAGTCCGCGGGTTCGATTCTTGGTAGGGACACAAACATATTAATGTAAATAAATACATTTGATTATTATCTAATTTATTTGTGATATTTCTCGAGTTTGGTACGCTGGAGACATCGACGAGCTTGCCACTTGTCATGATTGGGCTATAGTAAAGTTGGCTAAATGTGAATCCGCTTATTTATAAGCGTGTTTCTGACCACCCCGGAAGGGAAACGGTCGTGATGATACTTTTTTGTCCTATAGTAAAGTTGGCTGAATGTAGATCTAGATTTTCTTTAAAATTACGCGTGGTTTCTGACCACCCCGAAAGGAAAACGGTCGTGATGATAATACTAGTTTCATTTTAATCTTCTAATGATAAAATAATGACATATCTTTTATGTCACAGACGGAATATAAACGCGCATTTAGTAAAGTTTTGTTTACCTTAGGTTTACATTACGTACGCAACTCAATGCAACAGGCTGGGATATTTAAAGCATTCTTATAAAGATACGTACTAAGGACGACATCCGGCAATCAAGTATCCAAATGAAATTAAACATATAGCCAACAAATGCAACGGGGATGGGTTTGTAACGAAATATATTCAAGACTATAAAGGATGATTTTAATATTTTTTTATAAAATAATATGAACATCCAAAAGTGCCGAAAGGGTCTAGGGGCCAATTTTAATAAAGAGTTATTTAATGTATTTCAATAAATTATGATCCTACTCGAGAATCAGACCAAAAAAAGGATTCGATTCCTTCAGTCTGCCTTTTGACGTAACTTCTTAAAATGTAATATAGCGGCAATATCAGCTAGTGTAAAGAGTGGTATATACCTAAGTATTTTTTTTTAAAGATTATCTATAACCATACCCCGTGAGTCAACGCGTTAGGAACTTTTGTTAGAAAAAAAAATTTAGATTTTATTAAGATATATTATTATTAAATTCTTTATTACACAAAATAAGTGTATAAAGGCGAAGATTAATCATTAATTACAGGTAAATATAGTAATAATAATATTATATTATAATAAAATAATATAGGTAAAAGTTGCTCTTTGACCTAGATATCATACTATTATACCTAATTTAACTTTCTAATTCAGCTTTATAATTATTATTTTTTATATTAATTGTAGTTTAGACAGTAGACATTTGCTGGAAAAAATCATACTGTATAGCCTTATACACATTTCGTTAAGCACCCCGTCACCGTTGCTTTTGTTAGCGCATTTTATCATCTAAAAGTTGTATTCGGATACCCGATCGGTGAAGGTCGCTCGTTGACCAAACTTAAACTATTATGACCAGATTAATAGTCAGATTTAAGCATGTGCTCGTGCTTCAAAAATGTTAAAGTGACAGTAAAAGTAAAGATCATCAAGACCATATTTCTTGCAAGGTGGTCAGTCACCAAGCTTTTTTTTTTCTTTAAACAAGCCGATTTCCGGAATTTCGGCACATCCTCTCATTCTCCATACCACTGTGTTTGAAGACAAAAGTCTTTAACCAGTGCGTCCTCCCCGTAATGTCGTACGGAGCAGAGACGTGGACACTGACAGTGGGTCTGGTCTACAAATTCAAGGTCACGAGAGAGCTATGGTTGGTATTTCTCTGATGGATAGAATTCGAAAAGTTGATATTCAAAATTAGCAAGATGAAGGTTCTAGAGTGGAGACCACGTACGGGACGCCAGATGGACGGATGACCTAAGGAAGGTTGCTGGTAGGGGTTGGGTGAGGGTTGCAAAATACAGCGTTCAGTGGCGAGCCTTGGGAGGCCTAAATCCAGCAGTGGAAAGACACAGGCTGATTATGATGATAGCAGCCGATTCACATTTAGCCAACTTTACTATAATGATATAGGCATAGACTTTACACGATAAGTTTCAAGCTCGTCGATGTCTCTAGCGTACCAAACTCGAGAAATTTAACAAATAAATTAAATTAATTTATTAATAAACTTTTACTTAAGTTCTAGAAACATTACAAACAATATAAATTACTATTAATATAAATAACTTAATAATAAAAAAATAAACCAAAAACTAATACAAAAAGAAAAAGATACAACAAAATAAAAAAAATCCGGCTTCAAATCACTACCAATAGGCAGGGGCCAAGGATACTGGCAGCATTGCCACGTTGAATGGCAATGCTAATCCTTTGGCCTAGCCCTTTTGACCTCTGGCCGAAAATGAACTCTGTAATTATAAGAATTAAAGTTAAAAATGGCGTCGATAGAACCAGCTGACCTACAAAATAAAACTGAATCATTTGTTATAGACAATAGGTACAGTGTTTACTCAAATAGCGGTTAAGTCCGTGGATTTAGACTCGGAGGTATCGGGTTCGATTCCTGGGACACAATAATATTTATTAATTAAAATAAATAAAATTTAATTATTATTTAATTTATATGTGATATTTCTCGAGTTTTGTACGCTAGAGACATTGACCTATAGTAAAGTTGGTTAAATGTGAATCCGCTTCTTTATAAGCATGGTTTCTGATTAGCCCGGAAGAGAAACGGTCGTGATGATACTATTGCTGTTCTTCTTTCTTTTACCCTATTATACTTACCTAACATTCAGTACCGAACAACGGTGACTCTGAAACTGAACTCTTTAGAAGAAATGGCCGTAAAATTAAAGTTTACAAGTTGAGAGAAACACTAAAGTTGTTCCACGAAGAAAGCCAGTTGTGTGTGTTTGGGTAGGGGCACATAAAATATACAAAATGGAATAGAGTGAGGTGCCCTCAGCGGTCGGACAAACAAACAAACATGTGCCTAGACAGACGAGGGTGACCCATAGACCGCGCTGTTTACTAGACCAACTATAAAATGGATAAAAAAAACTTTAATGTCTACATACGAAAATTTTCTTGATCAAAAGTACTAAGTACCTTAAACTGCATTTTTTTTTTTTTTTTTTTTTCAAATTTCAAATTCTAAATCGTTTATTTGCTTTAAATGTAGTACATACAGACATACAGTAATATGGTTAATAAGTTGGCTCTGCACGTTTAGCCATTGTTGTTGCATGCAAAAATTGTTTAATTTAAATATAATTTATTTATTTAACATTTGGAATACAAACGGAGATCATGGCTAAAGTAAGCATTTAACAACAGATATTAACAATATGTGAGCCAGATTCCATAAAAAGTACTCACCAAGAAAAAACCACTAAAATAATAATAATTTATATATTTTTAAGACCGACTACTCCAGAATCTTCTACCATTTTTTTCCAAGTTTCCTAATAAAATGTGTTGATTCTAATTACCAAGGCCCTAATGTTTCCATTGCGAAAACAAGGAATACTCGTACATGTTCATTTGAAAGACTTGAATATTTATTGTGTTTTAATTTAGCTGCCTTTTCGGTGGCAAATCCTGGACAATTGCTCGTAGAGTCAATATGTATTGCAACTAAAGTATCGACACAACCTTATCCGGGAATAAAACCCAAAAATTTGACAATAGGGTTCGATTTCTGCAGTTTCTCTAAGTTTGACGATTGACAATACTTTCCAAAATGTGACCCTTATAAGCGACACTATCAGCTAGTGTAATAATACAGGATGTTTTTATTTGAACAAAATATTATTTACCAAATTTATAATACACTTTAAAACTCCGCTAATAATGTAGACTAAGTCCGTTTACGAGCATCGTCTATGTCTGGACACTGGAAGTGTTTGGCTCCATATTCTTCATTAAAAAGGTTAATTTTTTTTTTTACTATGGCGACTTTTCTTTAAACATGAGGGGTAGACGAGAGGTAGAAAGTTTCCATATTTATTTGGTGACAATATTTAATATAATAAAAAAATACTCATACAAAACATATTACAGGCTAATAATAAAATTGTATGATACAAAAATACCTATTTTATAGAAAGATTTGAAAATAAAATTTCTATTTGATGTGGGGAACAGGACGATTTTGGAAGAACAAAATCCTCCATTATCCTTTGAATGTAACCATCAGTGTCGCCGTCAAATGTAATTTTAACGGACACCTTCATGCAACAGGTCTTCAAACGTTTCTTTTGTTATCAAAACGGTGGCATTGCTAAATGAACATCATGACCGAAACCCTTGTATTGTCAGAGAAAGCTAACTTTTTATATCGAGCTAACTTCTTAGATCCAACATGACATGCAAGTTTGTCGATATTTCTGGCGTACCAGATTTGAGAAATGTCACAAATAATAAAAGTCTCCGACCGTAATTCCTGCCAGTCAGCTAGATACCTATTTGCCGCATCTAACTATAAATAAGTCTATGTGTCCGGCTAAGGAACAGAGTAGGAAATTCGTGGTACACTAGAGCAAATATTTTAATAGATACTCGTACATACAAATAAGCCGCTGTTCAAATTACTTGTTTTAGACCACCCTTTCTTCGCATGGAATTGTTACAAAAAATGTAAAAATTAGTAATTTATTAGTAGATTATGAATTTATATCCTACGTCTTGTACTCTAGACTATAGAGCTAAAACAAAGGTTTGGTAAAACTTACATACGTATATATCTTCAGGCCAGATCAATTGGGCAGGTGGGCAGAGACAATTAAGCGCCACTTGACACGATCACGACACAACTACCTCTTTCGCTTCGTCGATATTCATCAACAATACATGCCCTTTTGTTACGAAGGCTTTATAATGCACCTTCAGCCAGTGTTTTATTTATTTGATCGTAATTTGTGAGTCTCGGTCTGCTAGAGCCTCTTACCCACAACTTTCGCATTATACCTGGTTCGTCAATCTTTCTCGCTCATCCTTTCAACATGCCCGAACCATCGTAGCATGCTTTACCTTATTTTAATACCTATGCTTTCTTTTATACCTACCCTTTTCTGTATTTTGCCGTTACGTATGCGGTCCGCTAAAGTGACGCCGTATTTCTTTCTTTTTGATCGCTTATAAATGTTGATTGTGGATAATGTCGTTGGATATACTGTTGCTTACCTTAATTAGTTAATATTTAGTTAGTAATCTTTACTGTTGTCTTGGCCGTCTGGCCAGCGTGGCGAGTGTAGGCCAAATTCTCCAGATATATGTTCTGGAAGGCCCATCTCCAGCAGTGGGGGTCTAGGACGCTGTGTTCTAGGGGTTAAAATGATGAATCTTTACTGTATGTCTTTTTTTTATCCTAAAGAAAATAAAAATAAAATATCTCATTCTCATCTCTTTTTACTGCATTAACTCTACTCTCATACGTATTCTGCCATATCTACGTCTCACTTTTATACATCAGTGTTCGTACCAACATGGCATTATGTATGGCGAGCCGAGCTTTGTTTGACATTTCGTCCTTCAGGGCACCGTTAACACTATTTCCCGCGTTCACTCTTCTTTCAACATCCCTATCGCAGTTCCTATCCTATTTACTTCCCAGCAAGACTCATTTGGATGGCTGATTGGTGAAGGTCGCTCTTCTACATATCTTTGACTATTATACATTTAATTCTAGCTTTTACCAAAACGAAATTTTAAAAATAATATATTTATTCTCCCTACGTATTGGACATATTCAGAAACGATTTGCTGGGAGGATATGATGTACAATATCTATATAGTGTACGCGAGAAATAGTGTTAACGGTGCTGTGGCCAACGATTTGGCATCCTTTGCCACACGTTTTTGTACTATTTAAATATGATATTATTTTTAATTTTATATGACATATTTACATTTTGACATTGGTCTAATAAAACATGGGAAAAAATATAGTCGATATTATGCCTTTTAATAAGTAAATCCCTGAAAATAGACCCCAGCTGTGAATGACGGTCACAGGTGCTCCGGGGTCACTGATCGGGAGTCGAAATATCAGTGACAAAGCTCGGCTCGCCATACACAATGCCATGTTGGTACCATCACTGACGTATGGAAGCGAGACGTGGATATGTCAGAATACGCGATGATACGATACGTCAGGATACGAACGAATAGGGTTAATGTAGTGAAATGAGATCATTGTTACTTCTACGTATCTCGTACTATCATGTTATAACGGTGAAAACAGCACAATTATTTAAATAAAATTGATATACGTTTAACATAATATAATTATAAATTAATTTTAAAGTCAATGTGAATAATTTGGGTAATAATAAACAGACAGAATTTCCTGACCTAATAGCATAATTAAAAAAGTTATGCTACGAGTAATTATTTAACGAGACTTTTTATTTAATTTTAAATAGAATATGTTTGGACAGTGCTTGAAATTATGAGAATAATGCTTGCATATTTGATACCAAACTTGGACACTGGATTTATTCAAAAGTTTATTATACTATAAGCTATTGTATACGAACATTGCCTAACTTAACTTTTAACTTGAAAACGGTGTTCGTTTGAAATAATAAATTATTAATTGTTTATTTTGTAGAGTAGTTTAAAATTCATAGGTATTTTTAGTTTTTAAACTATTTTATTTTAATATTTATATATCTTACATACTTCGTATAATTATTGAACTTTGTAATTACAAATTAGGTCGGTTAGATCCCCGGAACCAATGAAAATACACTTTTCTTACGTACATTTGTCATATATTTACAACACCTCCTCCTCGGAAAGCACGCTAAGCCATCGGTCCCAGTTCCATTGATACTAACTTGTAAAATCGTTAATAAAAAATTAAAAATTAACAAAAAAAATAAAAAATTAAAAAATTGTCATTAAAAAATTACATCAAACCCTCGCCAACGTGGCGAGTGTAGGCCAAATTCGCGAGATTTTCAGGAAAGCCTATCTCTAACAGTGAAGGTCTAGGACTGTGTTCTAGAAGCCGTGATGATGTAATACTTAACATAATGTTGTTGTTGCAGCGGCAAACCTCAAGCCTTCAAGACTAATTACTAAGTCTGACTTAGTTACCTATTCTGGTAATCTGACTGTCTCACACTAAGTTACGACATAAGGGATACAGATATAGAATAAGAATAAAAACATTTATTGCCACATCAATAAATAAAACTAGAGTACAACATTATTTTATAAGTTAACTGCATCCGTGGTCTAGCGGTTAACTCTGTGGATTTAGACTCGGAGGTACCGGTTCGATTCCTGGTCGGGACACAAAAATATTTGTTTATATAATGTATTGTCCGCCTTCGTGGTCTAGTGGTAACAAACGTTGCCGTGAAATCGGGAGGTCGTGGGTACGATTCCCACCGGGGGCAAGTTGTACATTGTATAATTTGTCTCGGTCTGGGTGTTTATATGTATATATTTACAAAAAAAAAGTATAATATGTAGTTTATCAACCATCTAGTTTCCGTAACACAAGCCTCGTAGCTTACCACGGAAACTAGATGGCGCTGTGTGACCTGTCTGGAAATATTTATTTATTTATTTATAAATGTAAATAAATACGTCTAATTAATATTTAACTTATTTGTGATATTTCTTGAGTTTGATACGCTGGAGACATCGACAAGCTTGACACTTATCATGATTGGCAAATAGTAAAGTTGGCTAAATGTGAATCCGCTTATTTATAAGCGTGGTTTCTGACCACCCCGAAAGGGAAATGGTAGTGATGATACTTTACTTTACTTTTACTTTACTCTTTATATGATGTGTCAAAGGCAATGTGTACATCACAAATGTGGTGAACTAATTGATGCTGTTTTTATGCTAAATCACTAGTTCACGTACATGTTTAAATAAAAAAATATTAAATAATAAATAAATCCGAGCTACTAATTTATTGACGTTACGCCACATCTCATGGCACTGAGTTCAGCACTATCTTAAATCTCAAACTTTATGTTCTCGATTTGATAACTGACTTTGTGCTTACTGTTTGTGCAACAGATCCTTTTCAAATCGACTGGCTAGCATGATGTGGATTCCCGAGAATGTAAAAATATTCAACAGCGGTGGTTAGCCCTGTGTTTAGGGGTTGTAATAATAAATTAAAAACTACACTCTATTAAATTGATGTATGTAGAAGTAACTGAATGTCTAATACACTCATGAGTATGATGTTACACTAAATCATAACGGTCATATAAAAATATCCGTGTAATACATTTTCATTACCTATTTTACATCTGTCGTAAAAAATGTGTCGACAAACATGAAGAGAGAGGGCGGTCACGCGAGCAATATGGAGCAACAATTAAATTGTAGCACATAAAATGGACTAAATCATAACAGCTCGACTCAACACACGTTATTAATTAAGTTATAAAAAAGTCATAGCTTAATTAGCATATTTATGAATCAATAAAGCTGAACCCATGCACATACCTTGGGGGGTTTACTAAGAAATGTCATAGCCATGATATAAAACAAAAACAATATATTTAGGTATCTCTTACATTATGCAACTATGTAGCCAAACTCTGTTACTTTAAGCGAAACCGTAAATTCTCAAAATAGTCTACTCATTTTTTATTGTCAATGTTATCTTTAGAAATGTGCGAGCTTATTCCGAGTAGATATAACCGAGCTTACATAAAAATTACTAATTACATATTATATAATATCAACTTTATTAGTGGTTCGATGTTGAGAGTGTCCGATAGTTAAAAACTGACATCTCCATACAAATAGGCTATTTTAAAATTAACAGTTTGTATGTATTTGTATGCCAATTTTTTTGTCATTTCCGACATAGGAAAAGTTGTTTGTTTCTATCAATAGAATCACCGAGTATAACTAAAATATCTTCGACTAGGAATCGAAGCAAATCCACGTTTAAATCTACGACCTTAAACGCGTAGTAGTACAATTCATTACATCATTACAGCCCCTAGAACACAGCGTCCCAGACCTCCACTGCTGAAGATAGGCCTTCCAGAACATACATCTGGAGAATTTGGCCTACACTCGCCACGCTGGCCAGACGGCTTGGCGTGGATATGATGTAAATTTTTAATGACAATTTATTAACGATTCCACAAGTTGGTATTAGTGGAACTGGGACTGACTGCTTAACGTGCTTTCCGAGGCACGGGAACGATGGTGTCGTAAATCTAAGATAAATGTACGTAAGAAAAGTGTATTTCTCATTGGTACATGCCGTGGGGGTTTGAAGCGACCTTTGTAAGATTTAAGGAACGCGTTCTTACGTCCGAGCCACCACCGCCCCTAGAAGTATAATTACTTTTTCACAATACAAAAAACTTGCGCTTATTAATTTCACGTTGATAAAAATAGCACATAAGTTAAAAAAGCTTTTTCGCGCTTTGGAACAAGGTGAGTTAATACTCCCTAAAGAACTTTGATAACAATCAGCAATGTATCTACCCAATACTTATTCAATTATCATAATTCGCTACTTATAGACAATTTGTGAATAAGTTACGAGGTACCGTCAGATATAGTGGTGCCAAAGAGATCAAACATAGAGCGGGCATAAATTGCTATTTTCATACAAAACCTTATTCTATTTTTTTTAAGAAGAACGTGTTTTACACTTCCGCAAGAAACCAAACAGTATGAGAATTACAAGCTAGGACAATCGTCTCAAAAATAAATAGCCCATTCCCGGTTATGGTAGTATACGACGTGCATTTTTAAATTGATTTTGTTGTTTCACTGACAATATGCCGACATGCAGGTGTAAGATTGCGCTAGCTTTCATTCTTATACTGTTTGGCTCCTTTCCTCGATTTTGGTATATATTTATAGTATCTGGGTCGTGCTTAAATTTTAAATTGTAGCCTAAGAGTATCTATGTTACTTTAATTCTACATTTGACATATCGTCGTTGTGAATCTAAAATCTACAATGTTTAATAAATACATTTTTTTTTTTTTATTTTTTTTTTAAGGGAGAGGAATTTATTCGGAGTAAAGTACAAAGATTAAAAAATAAAATAAATTAAGAACTAAATTATAAAAACTAAAAATTAATAAATAAAATTACGACTATTCGATGGGCGCAGTGTGCCGAGGACACTCGCTGCATTCCCCTGCTGAACAGCGAGGCTGACTCTTTGAACAAGATATTCTCTACTCAAAGGCTCACCCGTCGCCAATTGGAGTTTCTTACAAAAAAAAAAAAAGTGGTGGCTCGGTTGTAAGAAGGCGTTCCTTAAATCCTACAAAGGTCGGTTCAAACCCCCCCAGCATGTACCAATGAGAAATACACTTTTCTTAGGTACATTCGTTATAAATTTGCAAAACCACCGTTCCCGTGCCTCGGAGAGCACGTTAAGCCGTCGGTCCCGGTTTCACTAATACTAACTTGTGGAATCGTTAATAAATTGTCATTAAAAATTAACATCATATCCTCGCCAATCCGTCTGGCGCCAGCGTGGCGAGTGTAGGCCGAATTCTCCAGATATACATAAGTTTTGGAAAGCCCATCTCCAGCAGTGGAGGTCTGGGATGCTGTGTTCTAGGGGCTGTAATGATAAAAAATGATTTCTCGAGTTTGGGACTATAGTAAAGTTTGGCTAAATGTGAATCCGCTTTATAAGCGTGGTTTCTGACCACCCCGAAAGGGAAACGGTCGTGATGATACTTTACTTTTACGATGTTTACATCATTGCATAATGGATAGTAAATAGCGAGATATATTGTTTAAAAAACTCACATTTATTTATTTAAAAACTTTATTTCACAAATTACTAAGAGGGACTTAATGCTCGTAGATATTTTCTGACAGCCAAACTTTAGGGAAAAAATAGAACAATAATGGAAATTTTTAGGATATAAATTATTAGGATAAATTCAACAACATAATTATATATTTCACATAATATAATTTTATTTATACTGTAATATCAATATACTAAATACAAAAACATACATACAAATACTTATTAACATTGTTGCGAGCTATTTAGAAGTTGTAGATTGACGAGTTATTAAATGAAGATCTGGTAGACTCTTGTCTTATATTAACCAGGGAGACTGTTTCACAATTTTGTGGCGAAAACTGCAAAACAATTTGAAATTAAAAAAAAAACATGAAAAAAGTAAGTTGTGGGAAGAACGAAGGGATTTGTCGTGAAACGACATAACAAAAGTCTATGATTTCAAATTAATAGTGAACTCTTTGGAAACCTACCCCCTTTATGAATTATATAATAAAAAATTATGATTTTAAATTTTTGGTGTAGTCTAGCATTTAAGACAGTAGATTTAGATAAGGAAGTTCTGGTTCGATTTTTAGTCGGGAATCAATAATTTATTTGTGATTAATCTAGTTTGGTACCTACTCTAGAGACATCGAAGCTTGCCATTTGTCATAATATAAGGCGAAATGTAAATCCGCTTCTTTCATATTTAATAGGCCGTGATAATACTTTACTTTTTATTTACCTGTTTGTTTTATACGATTTTTTCAAAAGTTTGTTTTTTTTTATATTCGAAATGATATCGTATGTTTATTTATTAGTGCAGTGGCTCTATTTGTTTTTTTTAAACTAGTCGTTAAATTAATAATATCTAAAGATAATAAAATTAATAATTTAATTATTTTATTTATATTATTAAAAAATAATTGATTAATATAAAATAAATTTTATATATAAAATAATCTACATATAATGATTAAAAAAAAAGAATAAATTGTTGTTTAAATTATTGACCGCCTCCGTGGTCCAGTGGTAACAAACGTTGCCGTGAACTCGGGAGGTCGTGGGTTCAATTCCCACCGGGGGCAAGTTGTACATTGTATAATTTGTCTCGGTCTGGGTGTTTATATGTATAATATGTATATATTTACAAAAAAAAAAGTATAATATGTAGTTTATCAACCATCTAGTTTCCGTAACACAAGCCTCGTAGCTTACCACGTAAACTAGATGGCGCTGTGTGACCTGTCTGGAAATATTTATTATTATTATTTGTATAATAATTTATAATTTTAGGGTGCTTGCACACGGTGCAAGTATCATGCACACATTGAGGCACTTGCGCAGGTTACATGCATCGTGTATTATACCACGTAACGAAGTGTGCGGATCCAGCGGTTCGATCATTTTCACAACACACACCCACAACCTCACGAGTTCACGGCAACGTTTGTTACCACTAGACCACGGAGGCGGTATCAACTTAGTATCGGTTGACATTGACAGTATCCGTATCTACGTTAAGGCGCTAAACATACTGCCTCGGTGTGCGGTATGCGGTCGTTTTCTCTATAATATACCCGGGTTGGGTTTGTAGCTTAAAAACCTACACAACCGGACCGCAGAACTCGACCGCAAAATGCGGGGCGGTGAGTCCGACAACTAAATGGTTTCTTTATAAGTATAACGTTGGCGCCTTAAGAAGCAGCTACAGAAAATTAGTAGCTAGTACGATAAAAAATCATCCTAAAGAAAATGCTTATCAGGGTAATTAATATCCAACAAAGTAAAAACGGTTAGCAATATTTTTAAATATTATCGATTGCAGATAATCGAAATCGATTTGTAGTAACCAGTTTACAAGCACATGTTTGTAATTGGTACATATAATTTTTCAGGTATGGATGCACCATAACGTAATAATTGATATTTTATGATCCTCCAGGTGAATACATAATAATGTTTAATAATTAAATCCTAATCATATGTGCAATTTGTATATTCAATAAATAGTTGAAAAGAGAGAAATTGAAATGTTTCGACGCACATATATAATAATGTACTTGCACAATTAAAATATGCAGAAAAGCGCGCCTCGAAGGTCACCTAACAGTATCCCTGAATATAGCTGCGAACAGGGTATGGGTATGCCGCATACCATGAACTGATATTTCGAATAGGCCGCCCTCACACACCATAGTCATACTCTGACCACCACCTGGCAGCCATTGGGCCAATCACATAGTTATCATACATCCGCGATGCTGTTCTTCCGATAGTAAATAGCAGAACACAAACGTATCATCATGACCGTTTCCCTTTCGGGGTGGTCAGAGAAACCACGCTTATAAATAAGCGAATTCACATTTAGGTAACTTTACTATAGGCCAATCATGACAAGTGGCAAGCTCGTCGATGTCTCCAGCGTACCATATTATAATATTAATTAAATATATTTACTTACATTAATAAATATTTTTGTGTCCCGACCAGGAATCGAACCCGGTACCCCCGAGTCTCTAAATTCACTGACTTAACCGCTAGACAACGGAGTCAGTTAAAATAGTAGAAAACAAATTAAAAAATAATTATATTTTAAACTTAAATACATATTGTATATAACGCAATACAGAAGGTATATATGTATATACATAATAAACAATATTACAATACACACAATATAGTACAAGATACTGTAACTATTTTACAGTTAAAGCCACATCGCATTAGAAATTATTACTTATTTGTTCTGTATGTATATCAATCACGGAACCATTGAGCTTTTTTTTTTTATATATATTTATTTAAAATCCCTACTTTAATGCACAAAGTACAAAGGCGGACTTGATGCCCGAAAATACTTTGGGGACAAATTTTAACAATTATAATAATAAAAAAAATAATAATTCTATAATTTAAAAAGTAATTTAATATAATTATTTTACATATATCTTCATATATATCAATTTATTATTAATAATCTGGTTGTTGCTTGCCGTATGTTGACAGGCAGATCGTTCCATAAATTAGTAGCAACTACTTTGAAAGAGTTAGAGAGAAAGGCAGTGTGTTGTGAGCGATTTTTTTTTTTTTTTTTGTATTTAAAGTTATTTTTTGTCTGGTTTACTGACTTTTTATTTATTTCTTTTCAGTTTTTAATTAAAGTTTATTATTACACGGGAGGGCTTTGTCGTAAGAATCATCCAAATTGGCTGACGCGTTCGGTGTTCAATGCGCCACGAAGGAACAAACATAGGTTGACAAACAGATAACCCTTCTTTACGCCGCCCGTGCAGTCGAGTATCGCGAAGTCCGATAAAAAAAATCATTCAGAAAAAAATACATGCCATTCTTTACACTGTTTACAAAAAAACTTTTCTCACACAGTAAAGACCGGTTGCAGAAAGGCTGATTATCTTTTGATATGATTAACTTTGGCTGTAATAACCAAAGTGACGAGCTAACTATCAATCACGTGGCGTGTATCAAAATGTTGATCATAGTTTATTTTAATCATCATTTCTCTAACCGGCCATGCGAGATATACAAAAAAGGAAAACAATATTTGTCATGCTTATTTAGTCGTCGTACTTAATTAGTTACTTTTAAATTTCTAAGAACCACTTCAAATGACGCCGACGCTCAGAATTTTATGTACTTTTGTCTGTGAATACGAAAAGTTTAGTGCCTATGACAATATTTAAGTGTACAATTAGGGGCACTCGTGTCTAAATAATATGTTTTATAGAACTGTTGGTCTTCATCTCAACTATTATTTAAATATTTACATCAGAAAATTATCGTCAAAAGTCACCGGTGTGTGTGGAGTTAGCGGTCAGTTATTACCCGCCCAAATCTCCCAGATAAGATCGGAATTTAAATTTGAAAAAATAATAATTTTAAATGAAATTAAGGCTTAAATGGTTCTGATAGGGCTTTTTTTCTAATATTGAACACCGTAAGCGGTATGGTAGATTCAAGAATAGGAGAAAAAGTCGCCTAAACACAGCTGTTGTGTGTAAGTCTCCAAATTTATGACTTAGAGTAAGGATAAGGCTATAGAATGTGGATGCTTCTTTCGGCGTGTGCGCGTGATTCGGTTGCGGAATGGAAAAGAAGGAGCTCCTCAGAACACTCATCGTAGAAGTTATAGCTTGTAGAACAAGTATCGGCGAAGACTGTGCGAGTTTTAGCCACTGGTGTCATCCACTATCCGAATCGCCCGCCTGTGACATTGAAAGCATATGTAAGATACTTAGGGGAAGTTCTCACCCAGAGATGAGAACAGTATTCCACGCATGAGACCTTATCTGTACTTTATACAGCATAAGTCTTAGTGTAGGCGGGAAAAACCACTTCAGCTTGTTCAGTGTCCCTAGTTTTTTGGACATTGTTTTTGTGATGGTCTTAATGTAGTTTCGGTGGTTTAGGTCCGAGCGTATTTCGACCCCAAGTATTTTGAAGCTGGGTTTGAAGTTCCGGCACGGTGTAGAGTCCTAGACCTAGAATACTGAAGAAGAGCCTTTCAGACCATACTTGGGTCTGATGTTTAAATCAATTTCCTTTTGGGGTTAGTTTATTTTTTAATTGAGGGTTAGTGATGCCGGGACCAACACGGCTTACGTGCTCTCGAACAAGGACGGTAGTGTTGTAATTTCACGGATTGCCAAACATCGTGTTCATTTAATTAAGTATTAAACTATTAAGTCTTTTATCAGCACGACCATCATCCCTTGCGGTGGTCAGACATCACGATTTCAAACAAGTGGATTTAGGTTCAGGTAATACTTTTCATGATATTTTTTATATTGAATTTTACGACAAAAACATTGCACAATTTACAAGCTGTATTAATCAGCCCGAACTGGCCGTGGGAAATTCTCTATGCTATTGCTATTTTTGGTTAAGCTCCCAAGTGTACCTAAGTGGTTTGTTTCAGAGTTCACCTAGCAGCTTTAAGGTTTAACGCTAGATGGTTTTATAAACAGATAAAAACGCAAAATGGATAAATACTCATAAGCTTTAATATTTAAAATATTATTAGTGTAAATATTATTTATAGTGGTTGGTCGCTGTCGATCTTTTTGTAAACAAAACGCTACCGTTTTCCGGAGAACGAAAACTAGTTTCGGAAACGATTCTCGTAGTAACTGGTTTTAAGACGGTGCGGTGGTGGCAGTACGTTTTTCGAACAAAATTATTATTAAATTATCAAATACGTTATTGTAAGTGCCTCCGTGATCTAGTGGTTAAGTTCATGGATTTAGTCTCGGAGGTACTTGGTTCGATTCGTGGTCGGGACACAAAAATATTTATTAATGTAAATAAATACATTTAATTATTATTTAATTTATTTGTAATATTTCTCAAGTTTGGTACGCTGAACACATCGACGAGCTTGCCACTTGTCATGATTGGCCTATAGTTAAGTTGGCTAAATGTTGGCTAAATCCGCTTATTTATGAGTGTGGTTTCTGACCACCACGAAAGGGAAACGGTCGTGATGATACTTTACGTTTATTTATTGTAATTTACTTATGTATGCAGAAATGCGAATTTAAAGTCATTATGAATACGAGAAAAATAGATAAAACTGTTAACCTAATAGGATGTTAAATTCATATGTAAATTAAGTAGGTATTTTATAATTTAGAATTTTTTTTTTTACTTTATAGTAAATAACAAGGACTATAATCGTATTTACAAAAGAGGTTACATAAATTATTATAGAATATAACTATTTTGCAAACGAAACGGAACTGTTGCGACAAGTACGACTGAATAGGTTATAGTTCGGTGCTTTGGTCCAATACTAAAAACGGTTCCAACGTCGCAAAACATAAAACGGTTCTTCTTTGCAACGCCCATCACTAAATATTATACAAATATTTACTTTAATAACTCTCGTCAATGACGGTGTCTGTTCGTATTCCTTTGTATAACGTTTATAATTGCAGATTTTCAGAGTCCACATTGAGTGGGTCGAATAGTACCTAAGCAATGTGCTACAATAATTACCGACAACTAATTTTACTTCCGGTAGGAACTGTAATCAAGATAGCTGAAACAAATGCCTAATCGTTGAAACTATATAAACAATAAAACAAACAACGGCGACGGACGGTACACAAAACGACAATACAAAACAACTAGCTTCAGCACGTGCTTTAACACCTATATCGAAGTAACAGCCCCTCATACAGTAACCGAAATATGCAACTCATTGGTGCTTTATGTTACAGTGACAACGTTCCAAAGTCCGTAAACGCAAAAAAAGTTGTAATTGTTGCGAGGGACAACCCCGTAATAAATTAAAGATACACAGAAAGATAAGGCTTATTGTCTACAAATGAGTCATTAAAATATGTTTATTAGAATGAAATTATCAAAAAATCTATAAAGCTTATGTTAAAACTTATAAGTTGCAGAGTAACTCTAATATTAGGCTGAGTTTTACCAAAACGGAATCCATATAATTGTAACGATAAGTTAATAAGTCTGACGTCTGAACCTCAAAATTAATCAGGTACATTTGACGCCATTTTTAACTTTAATCGTAACAATTATAGGGATTTAATTCTGGTGTAACCCAGCCTAAGATACGTTTTAGAGCGACCTTAATTGATCGCGTATAGTAATTAAATCCACTTATTATGAAATAAAATACGCTAACAAATGCATATGTTTTTAACAATTTTTTTATACTATGCACGAATTTGCGCTCACCTGAAGGCAAGGTAAGGCTGATATGGTTATAGAAAGTATTACATTTATTTATATGTATGTATATTATTATTGTTTATATGTGTAGTTTATGTATTTGCATGTAGTATTTATAAATTTATATATGTCATTATATTGCCTGTAATTGCACCTACCTCTCATTGTTTAATTGCTTTTGTTCTCCCGAAGGTTTGACTGTCATAGAACACCTAGCGGCATTAAGTCCGCCTTTGTACTTTGTGCAATAAAGATTTAAATTAATAAATAGGCTGTACTGTTGCTGTATAAAGCACAGATCAGATCATGCGTGGAATACTTTTCTCACCTTTGTGATGATTCCGCCACGTACCTCACAGATGCCTTCGATGCCCTGAATCCCTGTAGCTTCGCCGAGATGTAGCTTCTCTGAGCTTGTTTTACCGACTCAGGAGAGCTCTAGAACCGAATTCCTTTCTCTCCATTCCTCAACCGAATCACACGCACAAGTCAGCAGAATATACACCCACATACGGTAGTCACCATCCTTATACGTCTTCGCACCTAGCACGATATAAGTTATACTTTTTATTGTCCCAAAGGTTGGCTGTCAGAGAATGTCTAGCGGCATTAAGCCCGCCCCTTGTGCAATAAAGTTTAAAATAAATTCGTTTATAATTATCTCGGTCAATGAGCAACATACTATTTATACTACTGTAACACAATTAGGTTAATTAAACTGTGACATTTGATCTGCCATTGAAATATTTATTATATTAGCCACTTTGGCACTTGAGTGATCAATAAACACGTCATTTACATAACGATTGATTTATTAGTTCCTTAATTGAAAGTTATTGCATTGTCTGAGAGGAGCATTTGCACATACTAATACGTGATTTAGCCGAGTTCATAGATTGTTCAGTTGATTCCAGTAAGCAAAACAAAAGATAGTTATAATATTGGATTTGGCCGTAATTACATATATTTTATGATTCGCATATTTGTATATTATATATTTGTATATAGTATATTGGTTTGAATATATAATTCTAACTCAAAATGAGTGTTTTTTCAAGAGTGTGGCGATCCCAAATGCCATAACTACCTAAAACAGAATATTTCCATTATAATTCAACGAGGAAATGCGGCGAGCGTTTTAGGTACCCTCCCTGGTGGTAAGCCCTTAGTTTATTTTGTAGAATAGTTTTAATTTCATAGGTATTTTTAGTTTAGTTTTATTTATAATTAGTTATTTAATCTATTTTTTTAAATACTTTTGTATCTACTTTAAATAAATAATAAAAAAGTACATAAAACTTAAAACTATATTTTTTTTGATGAGAAATCAAATTGCTTACGTACATTTTACCACATCACCGTTCCCGTGCCTCGGATGGCACGTATACCGTCCGGTCTCGATTCAACACCATACCATATATGCGGAATCGTTAGTGAATTGTTATTAAAGATTTAAGATATATAAGTATCACACTTGTTTTTGTATGAAGGTGGAAATATTTCCAATATTTGCGAAATTTTAGTTTCTAAAACAATAACTACATTTCTCAAAAGTACAATCAAACATGAAAAATCTTTTTTAATATTGGATTGTGCGAGCGAGATGGATACAAAAGCGCCAAAGAATGTCTAAAGATGTTTTTTTTTTAATACGGCATTAGTAACAATTTGCCAGTGTCAAAGTTTGGAAAAGTAGGGTTAAATAAATAGGATTCGTATTACGAATAGGATCAGAGGAGTATAGGTATTAGGAACAAAAACAAAGTTAATAATAAAATACATATTACAAAATAAAAAAACTAAAACTACTAAATAACTCAATATTTACAGTTTATATTTTAATCTTACTATCTATTATATTATATTTAACTGCGGCATAAATGTCAACGGAGAATACATCTCACACCTCCGTTTTGCGGATGACATAGTCATAATAGCTAGCTCGCTGGAGGATCTTAGCGGAATGCTAAACGGCTTAAACGTAGCGTCCCAGCAGGTTGGCCTCGGTATGAACTTGGACAAGACAAAAGTCATGTATAACGACCATGTCGTACCGAGATCAATCTGCGTTGGTAATGCCACTCTAGAAGTTGTGCAAAAATACATCTACCTTGGACAGACTATACAATTAGGCATAGCCAACTTTAACAAAGAAGCCGACAGACGTATTCAGCTAGGATGGGCGACATTCGGGAAGCTGCGCCACATCTTCCTATCAAACATAACGTCTTTGAAGACGAGAGTTTTCAACCAGTGCGTTCTTCCAGTGCTGTCGTACGGAGCAGAAACGTGGACACTAACAGTGGGTCTGGTCCACAAATTTAAGGTCGCTCAGCGGGCTATGGAGAGAGCTATGCTCGGTATTTCTCTGATGGATAAAGTCCGTAACGAGGAAATCCGTCGGACAACCAAAGTTACTGATATAGCCTTCAAAATTAGTAAGCTGAAGTGGCAATGGGCTGGACATGTCTGTCGTAGAACCGATGAACGATGGAGTAGACGAGTTCTAGAGTGGAGACCACGTACGGAAGGACGCAGAGTGGGTCGACCCCCCGCTAGATGGACGGATGACCCGAGGAAGGTCGCTGGTGGGGGTTGGATGAGGGTGGCAGGAGATCGTGTGAAGTGGCGAGCCTTGGGGGAGGCCTATATCCAGCAGTGGAGAGACACAGGCTGATGATGATGATGATCTATTATAAAAGAAGGTACCCTCCCTGGTGGTAAGCCCTTAGTTTATTTTGTAGCATAGTTTTAATTTCATAGGTATTTTTAGTTTTAGTTTTATTTATAATTAGTTTTTTAATCAATTTTATTTTAATATTTTTGTATCTAAGTAGGTACCTACTTCGAATAAATCTATTTTTAGTTTAAAAAAAAAAAGAAGCTATTATATAGGTATAAATGTATTTACTTCTTTTTATAATGGACATATTTATTCGAAGTAGGTAATTCGATACAAAAATATTAAAATAAAATTGACTAAAAACTAATTATAAAGAAAACTAAAACTAAAAATACCTATGAAATTAAAGCTATTCTACAAAATAAACTAAGGGCTTACCACCAGGGAGGGTACCTAAAACGCTCTCTTCTTTTTATTATATATTAGTCAACTTGAAATATTGGTAGGGAACGGAACTTGAATGGAAATTAGGGAGGAGAGTCTAACGATGTTATTGTACATTTTTCCAATAAGGTTTTAAATAATAAAATAAAATTCATTTATTCGAAAAAAAATGTATTTACAAAATTTAATAATTAAATAAATATTAATACTACGGATGGGGATATAAGTCCCATCCGCGTGGAATGGTGGCAAGAAATGGCGGGAAAATGGCAGCTAGCGTTATTGCCACCATTCCACTCGGACGGGACTTGTATAAATTAATAATATATTACACGGGCATAACGTAAAACGGCTAACATAATTATATTTAATAATATAATTATGTTAGCATTAATTTATAATATAATTAGATTACATTCCATTTGTTACCACTAGACCGCCTCCGTGGTCTAGTGGTAACAAATGTTGCTGTGAACTCGGGAGGTCGTGGGTTCGATTCTCACCGGGGGCAAGTTGTACATTGTATAATTTGTCTCGGTCTGGGTGTTTATATGTATAATACACACATCAAAAAAGTCTAGGGATCAAGCATGTTTATGCGGATTTCTTGTGATTGAGATGTGGCTTTGTAATAAATTTATGATTTTATAAATTTATATGGATCCTTTTTGGTGCATTTCATAATTTAAAACAGGAACTGTCAATCAAATTCGAGTAAAAGATGAAAATCAGCTGTCAATATTTTCCCTATAAAAACATAAGACGCATTGAAGACATTATTAGTGCTACTGTTTCCCTACTACTGATTAAAACCAACGTTATTATGGAGCGGCGACGTCATTTAAGCAGGGAAGAAATGATCAGAGCCGTGGGAATGATAGAAGCTGGTTCCCGGCAACGTACTGTGGCTTTAGCTCTGAATACAAGTCAGAGTGTTATCAGTCGACTTTGGACACGTTACCGAACCACTGGTACCGTGGCTGAGCGCCATGGAGGACGGTATCGCTGCACCACACGGAGACAAGACCGATACATTCAAATCACAGCTCGAAGAACTCCAACAATAACCGCCATGATGTTAGCCGTGAGCCTTCATCGCTCTTCAGGGAACTTAATTAGCGACCAAACAGTCAGAAACCGCTTGCATGAAGTGAACCTTCATTCCCGAAGACCGCTACGGGTACCACCTATAGCAATGCACAATCGTAGGACTCGATATCAATGGGCTCTTGAACACAGAAATTGGACAGAAGAACAATGGCGTTTCGTGTGCTTTTCTGATGAGTCTCGTTTTGGTATGAGGCCGGATACAAGACGTATACGACACTGCAGAACCCCTGGACGCCAACAGCGATTAAAATCCTGCCAGGAAGTCCATCCTTATAGTGGTGGAACCATCATGGTATGGGCGGGTATTTCGATCGGCGGAAGAACTGAGTTGATTTGGATCAGAGGCAACCTCAACGCTCAAATTTATGCTGAGACGGTTGTATCAGACGTCATCGTTCCTCTACAAGTGCATATCGGTCCCTTATTTCAGTTAATGCATGATAATGCACGACCGCACACCGCAAGAGTTGTAAGACAGACTCTCGCCGCAGCTAACATCAATGTCCTGCCCTGGCCTGCTCAGTCGCCAGACTTGAACCCGATTGAGCATGCATGGGATATTCTTCAGAGAAGAGCTCTGCCGAATATGGAGGGTATCCAGTCGCAAGAAGACCTTTTTTTGTTGTTGCAACGAACATGGGCGGCCATTCCACAGCGTGATTTGGATGAACTCATTTTGAGTATGCCAAACCGATGTTCTTGTGTTGTTAGTGTTCGCGGTAGAAACACGGATTATTAATTGTTTAAGTTACCCAATAAAATTAAAAAAAAAACTGTTATTTCAGTCTTTTTTTCGAACTTTAATGTTAGTGGTTCAAATGTCAAAAATCCCTTTATTAGGAAAATGGCAATTTTTTTTACTAATCCAAAGGTGACTTGGTTTATGGTTACTGTAGACAAACGAAAACATTTTATTTGATCAATCCTTAAAGAAAATTTTAATGAATATCAATCAGGAGAAAAGTTATTGCAAAAATATATGTTGATCCCTAGACACTTTTGATGTGTGTATGTTTATATTTACAAAAAAAAAATAGTATAATATGTAGTTTATCAACCATCTAGTTTCCGTAACACAAGCCTCGTAGCTTACCACGGAAACTAGATGGCGCTGTGTGACCTGTCTGGAAATATTTATTTATTATTATAATTTATATCACCCGTACCTATATGTCGAAAACAGGACACGATATTTCCAATATCCTAGTTCAAACGATTCGATCCCTAAGTCCTAAGTGATGAATTAACACTTCCTTGTTAAGTGTCCGCGTTACCCATAGGTACTAATTTCTGTTTTTTGGTAATAGAACGTGATTCTGTACACGCTTCTATCCCGCACCGAAATGCTTTTAAAAGTATGCAGCTTTGTTGACTATAAACAAAAAATAAAGTTTAGGTACTTCATTCCATCCCATACCTGCCATTCGCGTCGCCGATTATTCATAATGAAATTCCGAAAGTCTGACAGGTGCTTATATGAACCTGTGTGTAGACTCCTAAATGTACATTTTTAACAGGAAAAAACCGTTTCCACTTCAGCCGTACGAATACTGCAGCAATTCCGATCACAATAAGAAAACTAAGAGGCAGCGGGCGGCGGTCATTCATCTTTCTAATTCGCTATAACGGCTCCCCCGCCCTGTCAAAAAAAACATTATTGGAAAGTTTAATCTTTGGAAGTTTATTGGTAATTACAGTAAGGACAGATACCTTAACTGTTATAGTTACAGGTTACAGTTAACGTTCTTAGACCATCTATATTTTTAAAAGATATTTACAGATTTTGGAAAAATGTACAGTCAGCATGAAAATGGTAATTTTAAACAAAAACTTTTTTTTATTCCAATCTATCCTGTTTCTTATAAGGATTTAAAGTGTCTGAGCTTTGCTTTTAAGCTTTTTGTGACTTACTGTAGTTTTTGTACTCAAACTTCAGTTAGCCTCAAATAGTATTTTAATGCCAGTATGAAATAGGATCGTTTGGCAACAAATAATACTTTCATTTGTAGTACTTTGATTACTAGAAACCTCAGTCAGTCCACTAGATCAGTGATTCACGAAAGGTGGTCCGCGGAACCCTGGGGTTCCGTGGAAGAGCCACAAGGGTTCCGCGTTCCGTCCAAAAATTAACAAAACATTCGTCGAAAAAAGCAGCTCTAGATCTTCGCATTCAACTGTCAGACATTAAGCCCAATTTTAGTGCTATTTTTTTATACGTAAAATAATTTCATCCTTCTCGTTAAATTCATAAAAACATCTATGTACTCGTTACTTGCCTAGTTACATTGTATTTCATTATTTAATAAATGTTTTTTAATACATAGGTATAATTATTTTTCATGTATATTTGCTGTTTATTTTCAAATCAAAAATGAACATATACAAACAACAAAGTTATATTTTTTTGTCATCGAATTAGCTAGGCCCTAGCTGCCAGGGTTCCTCTAGGAAAAGTATAATCAATTAGGGTTCCGTGGCAAAAAAAATTGAGAAACTCTGCAGTAGATACTATATTTTTTTAATACAACCTTGTAGAAATCTGTCTTTACTATAATGCACGTTGATCGCGTTCAGAATACTTTGTTCTTAATATTTATGTGTGATAAAGCCACAAACATAACAATATTTAACATACGACTACTTCTTCCCAATTAATGATAATGGTACTGTTGTTTACGTAATAGAGATGCATATTAATTTAAATCTAATTACTATATTTTACTCTTATTTCTGTTTTAATAATATTTATTATAATTAAATATATTTAATAATATTTCTTGACCGCCTCCGTGGTCTAGTGGTAACAAACGTTGCCGTGAACTCGGGAGGTCGTGGGTTCGATTCCCACCGGGGGCAAGTTGTACATTGTATAATTTGTCTCGGTCTGGGTGTTTATAGGTATAATACGAGTATGTATATATTTACGAAAAAAAAAAGTATAATATGTAGTTTATCAACCATCTAGTTTCCGTAACACAAGCCTCGTAGCTTACCACGGAAACTAGATGGCGCTGTGTGACCTGTCTGAAATTATTTATTTATTTATTTATTGTATTGTCTACATAATATAAAATCTCTTTAGCTTGTGTTCCACTATTGCTACTTTGTTTATATGTTTAATATAATACGCAGTGATTTTTTTTTAAATAAACAAAAAAATATTTTAAAACTTACCCTTCGCTAAAGGTTTCAATTTTTATTATTACAAGACTTTCAAACTAGAATATAAAGACTTGATTAGCCAATTGATATCACGTAAAGCACCATAATATGTTTAGCTAAGCAAGCAGCGGGGAAAACAAGTTAATAATGTCGTGTTTCGAAGTAATTTTATAACCAACGCTGTTTACCTTATTGTAAAAAGAAGAAAAACGGATTTGTGGTGGGTTCTTCAGCAATCGAGTAATTGAATTATATCATCGATTTTCCATTAAAATGTTTTATGGAATGAAATGTTAAAGTCGGACGAGGGGTGGGCCCTCTCCTCGCTCTTTCATTACGAGAACGTTTAACATTTATGTTGATTAATTGAGTCCAATGCGGTGTTCAACAAAGAATTTTTACAGCTTTTCTTTGTGTTTTTGTGTTCGTTTTGCCCTTTGATGCTAAATTTACCGATAAACACGAAGTTGCGTTACTTTTGATCTATGTACAATTTATTGTTTTAATAATCGTGTAGAGTTACTTAAAAGGGTTCGCAGTTTTGTTGCTTGCGACGTTAAATCTCGTCGCCTGTAGTGCAGTTTGTTTGTTTTAGAATTAGCAAGCCGGATTTGCAAACACTTTTACAATTCCTAACTTGTATTTTTAACAGCCTTGTTTTAGCTGAACCATCAATGAACACTTACCTAATCTTTATTGATTTTCGCTTCACTAACTCCGCTAATAAATATTTAGAATCCAATTAATTTAGCTGTTTTTGAACTCTATTGTAAATAAACTATATAAATTGATTACATTTTGCTATATTTTTAGTGTTTCATGGTCTAAAATCATAACTAATAATAGAAGAGCGACCTTCACCGATCGGTTATATAAATGAAATACACTATCAAAAGCGGCTGTGATAGAGTGCCTAACGAAATATGTTATTTGAAGGCTATATACAGGTTGATTTTTTCAATTGGGCGTGGATTACTACTGTCTAAACTACGACGAAAATCGAAATATGCTGAAATAATGAATGTCTACTAACTTTCTACTTTTCATTTAGTGGGTTTATTTGAACCTTTATACGACGACAAGAACTCCTCTCGCACCAACATCCACTGCGAAAAGCTGAGTCTTGAACCCGTTCCTGATTATTTCTTCTGTGAGATCATAATATTTATTAGACTTCATGTTGTGGTCTTTTGGAATATTTGATTCCCACGGAACGGTAAATTCAATAAGGATAACTTTTTAGTTCCGAGATAAGCTTGTTCATCTGGAATCCTATAATGATGTTCAAATGTATCTATACCGTCCGTCTGGTACATAATATATTTGTCGTCATATTTGGTGTCGTCTTCAGTGTACATAAAAGTGTAAATTAAATAATAATACTTATAATTGTTTGGTCTTGGTCAAGTCTCAGTAAAAAGTTGTCTGTCAATGTCATATTCTAACAATCTGTTAAATAAAAGAGTCCTCCAATATTGTCAGTCAAAAAGGAGGTCAGACTCTGTCAAAAGAGGTCGGACGCGCCGTAACAGTATCCATGAGAATTTTCCAGTCTGATGCCGATGATATATCTACAAAATGTCTGTAATTTTATTTCCTAGAAAGTAAATAGACTACATTTTACAAAAGTACACTCAGACTTGGATTATCTTTAAAAATCCTGTTTTGTGCGAACGGGAGTGTAGCGTTAAACGCTCTTAAATCAGTTCGTCGTCGTATAAAGGTACAAAAAAACCTACCGAATGAATCAAAAAAGAGAGAATTTAAGGTCCAGTCCCTAACATGACTTTAATCATTCATATAAGAATTCAAGTGGTGGGGAAACTTTTTTAGCAATATCCGCTGATTGTCGACTAAAAAACGGATACGTTTTTGATTACAGGAGAATGCAATTTAATCATCAATAGTAATTTAAACGTGTCGGGCGTTTGACGATTTCAATTTGACTAGGTCATTCGAGTGAAAAATTTCACTCAATCCCTTCAGTGCGATATTGATGCGTACCTGTACGAATGGGAGACGAGACTTAAAGAGCTGTCGCGTGTCTACCATTCCAATTAACTATGTGTCAAACAGCAGTCAGGTGAGAAGCTTTTATGTACACACACGCGTTGCGTTAAGATAAGAAATTAGTACGCTTACCCAGGGCTTGTTTATATATTTATGCATCTTTTTATATTGTAAAGTGGGCTGAAATATTATCCGACTTTTTTATGACGTAAATGTTAAAAATGTAAGTTACATTAGACAAAGTAACTTCTATCTATACCAATATCATTATCATTACGGCCCTTTATTTCCAGATTTTTCTGGAGAATTTAGCGTACACTTGCCACGCTGGCAAGGCGGGTTGGCGAAGATGTAATGTCAATTTTTAATGACAGTTTATGAACGACTCCACAAGTTGGTATTAGTGGAACCGGTACCGACGGCTTAACGTTCTCTCCAAGGCACAGGAACTGTGGTGTTGTAAATCTATGACAAATATGCGTAAGAAAAGTGTATTTCTTATTGGTCCATTCCGGGGGAGTTGGAACCGACCTTTGTAGGATTTTAAGGAAAGCGTTCTTACAAAGGGGCTGTAATAAAAAAATAAATATCTAAACATAATTTTTAAACTTTGAATTTTTATTTCAACCATACTTGAGTAAACATAGCTGCGAGTAAATTGCAAAGTGACAACCCTAATAGCATTGTAATTGAATTATATCACTTAAATGAATTCACTAGAATTAAATCTAAAATTATAGCAATAAATGTAGGTGCCTAACCCCAATACCACATAATATAAATCGAATAGTTGCAAACGCATTGCAATAATCAAAAAGGAATGTTTAATAAATACCGCAACCAGATTACCAGGCGGCCAAAGTGCTCTCAAAGATCTCACAAATTACCCTGCAATATAGTCGCAATATGGACGTCTGACTTACGTAGCGAGTGTAGGCTAAATTCTATAGGAATTTCTGGAAGATCCATCTCCAATAGTAGGGATCTAGGTCTATGTGTTCTAGAGGCTGTCATTATGGATGATCTGTGCAATGATGGAGATACTTTATTATGAAAATAAATCTTCAATGGTAAAGGTCAAGTTCGTCTATTATATTTTCATACTTCCCCCTCGGAGCGACCTTTCTTTTCTCTAGACAATTTTATGCCTAACTGGCTACTTACTGTTATATATAAGATAATCTATGTATAACACACATTAAGGTTATGGATCATTGGTCTATCTTACGCTTGAAAACATTTTTTATAAAGAATAAACAAAGATTTACCGCTTAACGTTTTTTTTTTTGTATAGTTACTCTTTTTAATCGCCAGTTTAAACGTGGTCTGCTAGTCTGGCCTCTTTCGCTTAATTAATATAGTAAGACGATATTTCATCCTCGTTCCGTCCCTAGAGCTTTTTTATGCAGCCCGTCTGGTGCTTAGGTTCTCCAATATATTGTAATAGGATCTCAACTTCATTATAATTAAGTCTAATAAATAAATATCATTATTATTTTAATATTTACCTCTTAAATGTTAAGTCCAATATATTTATCGTTCTGAAAAAATTGTTCGTAATAATCAATAAAATACGTAAAATATATATTATATAACGCTTAATATGTTACAACATCTATATACATTTTTAGATACAATCGATAAGATATATAATCATTTAAAATTTCAAGTAAATCAGACACTCAAAGGTTTCCTTAGTACAATTAAAAACAAATATTCAATCAGAGCAAGAATCTAGCACAAGAACAATACCAAGAACGAGACCGAGACCAGCAAATCTGATGCAAGACCAAGAATGTCTTCAAGAATATATTCTGAGATTTTTGAGAGATAAATATTTTCAAAAGAGCAAATATTTTTCTAGGTGTCATTAGTAGAACCTCTATATGGAGTGAAAATGGTCAATTAAAAAAAAAAACACTACTGCAGGGTGAATAAGGCTGCGTCTAAAAACCTATTCAGATCTATATAAATACCTAAAGGCTGGGGAGTGTTATTATTAATTGAACTCGCCCAAAGTCGAGAGACGAAATATTAACGACGAATAACGTAAGTCAACGTTCGCGCGATCGTCTACCTCTCTCTTATACCTACTTGATTAGGCTTTGTATGAGTGGCGATAGTTTTATGAAAACTTCTCTGCACCGTAACTAAAGATTTTATTACATATATATATATATATATATATTGAAATCGTTGTTCTTTATTTTATTCTAGATTATAATATAATATTATTGTTTTTTATTCACACAGTATATACATATGTTACTGTAAAAGCCCGAACTATAGTTAATACTAAGATTTCCCAGTAGGTAGGTAAGATTTACCAACTTCTAGTGGCCAAAGCCTATTACTATTTAAACTTTGAAAAATTAAAATTGACAATACTGAAGTGCTCGGCGCATCATCTCGTACTCGCAGGCAATATGTAGACCTCGCTACCAGTACCATTAGACAAAATGCAAGGGGGGTTATTTATAGTGGACTGTATGAATCTAAGGAAAAAGCTAGTTGCATTAATAACAAGGCTAAGAAGTTGGAAAATGGGATATTGCAAGGAGTACGCACCTGATGTCCTTCGGGGGGGTGACGTCTTCTCGTATGCTCACTTCACAAACACTGCTTTTAATACACCGGCCGGTGATACAAATAATTGTTAAATATTAGTCTTTTATGCGTGTGCGCGGCAACACGACCGCTTCACTCGACGTCGCGAAATTGTGCGTGTGGATTTAGGGACGGGAGAGGATCGATTCATACATCAATTGAATACAGGCGATACCATTCCCCCGGCCTTAAAGGATTGCCTTTAAAAGAAACTAAACTTATCTAACTATAGACATTACAAACTAATCTAAGTATAGAAAGTTAACTAACCTAAAGAACAAATTATATTAACTATATACATGTTTGCTAATGACCTATTGACTAGGCAACGGACATAGCTTAACTACAGGGCGAACATAAGTACCCCTTGTGGTCTTAACGGTGGCAACACGTGTGATGCCATCACTAGACACGTGAGCTTCTTCAACAACGCCTAAGGGCCATGAGAATAACGGAGCATTATCCGTCATAACAACTACAACAGTACCTGGGTTGATGGGAACGGAAGGACTGTGCCATTTGGAGCGAGTTTGTAACTGATGCAAATACTCAGTACGCCATCGCTTCCAAAATGATTGAATTAGCGAATCTAACAAAGAATGACGATCGCGTAAATTCCTAGTTGATGTCTCAGGCACAGGGAGTGAAGAAAGCGGAGCCGAGCACAAAAAATGTGAAGGCGTGAGAGCAGAAGGCTCAGCAGGGTCACTGCTCAACTGTGTGAGCGGACGAGAATTAACTAAACTCTCTATTTGGGTCAAAATCGTTAACAATTCCTCATATGACAGGACCTGCTGTCCAATGGACTTAAAGAGATGCGTCTTAACCACCTTTACCATACTTTCCCAGCAACCACCAAAATGCGGCGCCGCTGGAGGAATCAGTTTCCAATCTATGCGATACCTCGCTAGTTCCGTCGCAAACAGAGAATTGTGCTCTTCGAGAAACTTATACAAGTCCTGTAAGTACGATCGCGTGCCAACAAAATTGGTGCCCTGATCAGAGTACATGCACTGTACAGGTCCCCGTCGAGACAAAAATCTCTTAAACGCGTCCAAGAAGGTTACAGTTGATAGATCTGTAACGATCTCAATGTGGATAGCGCGGGTCGTGAGACAAGTGAAAATACAAAGCCAAGCCTTACGGCACTTAACACCCTTGCTCCTAATAGGAGTATATTGAATCGGACCAGCATAGTCACATCCAGTGTGAGTAAAGGCCTTCTCAGCTATATTTACACGCTGACTTGGAAGATCAGCAAGAAGGAAAGGTTGGACGCGGATTGTATCGAAAGCAAATATTACATTTAAATATTCGATGACGAATCGCACGCCTAGCCGCAAGAATCCAAAAGCGCTGTCTTAGTAAAGACATAAGCAACTCTGGACCTGCATGATGATGTTTCTTATGATAGTGATCAATAAGAATATCGATAACATGATCGCGTCGTGGTAAGCCTGCAGGGTTCATTTGTACATAATTTAAATTAGACTTGCTTAGACGACCCCCAACACGAACAATTCCCTCGTCAAGGAATGGACTCAATTTTATTAAAGCTGAAGAACATTTTCTGTTATTTTGAATATTTAAAATATCCTCAGAGAAGTAATAATTCTGAACAGCAGATATGACAGCTCTCTCAGCAAACTCTAAATCATCACTAGTAACAACAAGACTTGTACGACGTGGAAGCTTACCTATAAACCTGTGTAAAAACACAACAACGTTAAGGAGTTTCGACCAAGATGACATCCTTGTACTTAGTTCATATAATATGGAACTCACCTGTGTCGTGGCCATGTAAGTTTGTTGAGGCTTTTCTTCGAGAACAGTATCTTCAAAGTAAATCTCATTTGACTTACATATGGGCCATTGTGACGGAGCCAAGGAGGCCCAAGGTGGTCCATGAAACCACAAAGGATGATCAATTAGCTTAGAAGGACTTAAACCACGTGATAGACAGTCTGCTGGATTCTCAATGCCAGCTACATGAGAGAATACACTAGGAGGAAAATTATCCAAAACCTTCACAACGCGATTGGCAACAAAGGTGTGCCATCGGTGCGGAGAAGAATTGAGCCAACACAACACTACCTTGGAGTCTGTGAAGGCGTAAACATCGCCTATGGCGTAACGCGGGCTGTAAGTATCGTAAACGCGACGGAGCAGGCGCGATAACAACTCGACAGCGCAAAGCTCTAACCTTGCAACTGTAAGTGTCTTAGTAGGCGCTAGTTTGGACTTGGCACATACCATTTCCATTTTGACATTGTCGGAGTGGGTAATGTGCAAGTAGACCACTGCACCGTGCGCACGCTCACTGGCGTCAGCGAAACCCACAATATTAACAATCGCGCCATCCACGACACCAACATGACGAGGAATCCTTAGGCCGTTAAGACAAGGTAACTCTCGGCAATATCTCTGCCATAATTGAACAACATTAGGAGGGGGAGCATCGTCCCAATCACACTGTAACATCCACCGCTCTTTAATGAGGAGTTTGGCGTACAGGATTGTGGGAGCGACAAATCCCATGACATCCCATAATCGGGCCACAACAGACAGAATGATACGTTTAGTACATCTGTCATCAGGAGCTGCTAATTGAAACCTAAAACAATCATCAGACATAGACCAATGAAGACCTAATATCTTTTGTTGTGTCTGTTTATCCAACTCCACGTCAGATAAATTTCTGTGTGAAACAGGAATACTTTCCAGGACCTTATCCGAGTTACAAGCCCATTTCACCAAATCAAATTTTCCTTTCTTAAAGAGCTCAATCAATTCTTCCATACCCGCAACTGCAGATTCTTCTGTAAGGACACTAAAGACAATGTCGTCCATATAAAGTGAATCTGAAGCTATAACAGCAGCAGTGGGGAACTTACCGGCCTCATCGCTAATTAGTTGACGAACAACACGAAGCGCATGAAAAGGACTTGACTTCATACCGAAACAAACTCTAGTGAACTCGTAGACCTGGAGTGGATCACGAGGACTGAACCGGTACAAGATACGCTGGAAACGGCGATCACTTTCGTGGACATTAATTTGTAAAAACATTTGTCTCACGTCAGCACAGAGTGCAACAGGAAACAGACGAAAGTTCAGAAGAATCTCCTTGTAGATTTGGACCCGAGTGAAGTATATTATTAAGGGACAGACCGGAGCTAGTCACACAACTAGCATCAAGAACCGGCCGTAGTGGTGTGGATTTTCCCGGCCTATAAACCCCATGGTGGGGTATGACATAGGAAGGAAGTTCAGGATTATTGTCAGTAACAGGCAACAAATAACCTTTACTGATGTAATCTAATATCACATTATCATAGGCTTCACGCAGTAATTGGGAAGCTTCCTTCTTGCGCTCCAGGCAAAGATAGCGTTTTCTGGCCACGTCATACGAGTTACCCAACAAGTATGAGTCCTTACGAAAAGGCAAAGCGACTGTATATCTACCACTAATATCACGAGTAGTGGTAGTCTTAAAGTGCTCCTCACACTCGACATTAACAGGATCCTCAATGTGAGGGACAGATACCTCTTCGAGCTCCCAGAAGCGTTGAAGAAGAGAATCAATATAGTTATTATTCATAACCGAACAACATGACGTCACATTGACGCAAGTGTTGGGCGCAGGCGTCGCTGTGGGCAGTAACCCAACCACGACAACTCCTAATACAGTCTCAATGACTGGTGGAATATTATCAACATTGCTATTAACCACACTTGGTAACAACAAATGAGGAAATATTGCTGCACCTATAAGCATGTCAACGGAACTTGGCGTAGCAAACGCATCGTCCGCAAGCAACAATGACTTAAGGTGTGGCAAAGCTGCCACGTCAATAGGGACTGAAGGCAGATCACCAGTAATGCGGTCAACTATAAGAGCACTCATATCGTAACCGACATTAATATTAAATTTGGAGAAGAACTTAATGTCTACCTCACCTTGAATACTCTTCTCCACTCCACCGACACCGACAACGTTGGAATTTCTAATCTTAGAAAATCCCAACCTCGAGAAACATTCACGCGTAATGAAGTTGCTCTGGGACGCTGAATCTAGCAGACATCTTACGACCTGCCTACGATTATTAATATCATACAAAACAACTTGCGCAGTCGCCAAGGCTACAGTAGTAGTCTTTACACTAGCGCCATCTGTATTTGACGCGAGCGAGTTAGGCGACACAGAACGTAAACTGGATTGTGTCTGAGATGATTGACGTCGTCACTTGACGCGGGAGGAGTAACAGAGTTATTTTTAAAATGTAGAAGAGAATGATGTCTCTTCTTACAAGAAACACACTTAAGATTAGACTTACACTTGCCTGTATTGTGCCTAATATTTAAACAATTTATACAGGCATTTCTGGATTTAGTATAGTTAAATCTATCCTTAGGAGCTAACTACTAACTCAGGACATTTAAACAAGAAATCGTGAGTAATATTATCGCACAAACACTTTAAATTATGAGATGGTGAAGCATCGACAGCATAAATTTGCAGATTCGGTGCACTGGGACGCAAAGGTTTGACCTGTTTGGCAGGTGTGGCTCGCGACTGCATACCAACACTCTGGAAGACGCGATCCTGGTAGGTACCCGAGAGTCTCGACAGTACATCTCAAAACCTCTGACCGTGTCTGCATCTAGCTTCTTTAAGGACAAATGAAGAAGAATGAAATCGGCTAAGTCATCAAGACTCATATTTCTTAAAGCATTTACGGCTGTGGTCACCTCATCGGTAAACATCTGAAAGTTGTAGGCCGATGGTGTACCATTGAATTTAAAATTTATTATTTGTTCAATATATGTGGCAGCCATAAAACGTTTATCTTTGAATTTGTCCAGAAGAGTCTGCAGAATTAGAAAGTAATTATCACCACTCGGTGTAATACCCGATATCACACTCTATCAAACGATAGTATCTCAATAGGCGGTAACCTAGGTCGCTTAAGCGCGGCTTCACTACTCTGTGCTGAAGGCACTACGCTAGACAAAGAATCTAGCACTCGTTTAGACGCACAGTACATGTCCTCAAACGAGTTCATTGCCTCATAATTAGGCGTTGCCTTTCGGTCTGACTTAAACTTTAAAGAAATATATTCGTCAAGAACAGAACGAAACTCGCTACGCAACTCGTTCATTGTACCAACTGCATTGAGAAAAGATTCACGGGTGCGTTCAGTTGTAGTGTTCTTTGACAAGTTATAAATATGTTGCATTCGCGAAAACAGAGCGTTACGTTTAGCATAAACAATTTGACAATTTATGCTATCTTTACTAGTCGAATCCATGGTAGTTTTATCTGAATCTAACGACATTTTATAACAAAACCCAAAACAAACCTAAAAGATGCAAAGAAGTTAAATTTATAACAACCAGAAGTTTAAATTAATAAAATCAACAAAACCGTGTCCTTTGGATACGGTTTAAACACACACAACTGGCTACACAAAGATATGTCAAATTTATAACGTTTAAACCGCACAATCAGTTAAACAAATTGTAAATTTGTGATTTTACAATAATTATTGCATTTATACAAACAGAAACCACTAATAAAGCATACGTTATGTTGTATCTATGTCCTAACATACAATTTTGCCACAGATTTGCTAAAAAACACCTAATATAAAAAAAGCAAAATATGTGGGTAGTACGAAAAAAACAAAGTTTATTCTAAAACATTAATACGATCCCAAATTATGGTTTCCATAAATGTCCCTGACAAAATTTCGCATTTACACTACGACATGTGACACCGCGCCGACCTAATGGTAATCGGTACGCAAAGTCCAATGATAGGAGCAATTAACAAATAAATAATGTGCAAATAAGTAAATAGAAATTATGATTGGACTTTAACTTATTCAAGAATTTACCAAAAAAAATAATAAAGAATTTTTGTTATTACAAATTTATTGCACAATATATTTATAGAACCTATACATTTTACATGCAGATAGTTAAACTTACGTTAATTGAGAGTATTTAAGTAAACTAAACGGCAAATATAATAACGTGAAAATAAAATATTATTATTTCACGCGTAATATTGCTGTTAGTTACTTACGGTCTACGCATTATATTACGGCCTATAATATACAGTATTTTGAACAAACATACAAGCAAAATCATAAGGAATCCATACAAGCAATTGAACGCAATGTCAATGCTGCCTAACCTAGGTATCCTACACTAAACCCTAACGAAATTAACCAATTTTTGGCAACCTGTAAGGCAGGAGGATCCCGGTTCGTTTAGGACCACTTAGACAAAATGCAAGGGGGGTTATTTATAGTGGACTGTATGAATCTAAGGAAAAAGCTAGTTGCATTAATAACAAGGCTAAGAAGTTGGAAAATGGGATATTGCAAGGAGTACGCACCTGATGTCCTTCGGGGGGGTGACGTCTTCCCGTATGCTTACTTCACAAACACTGCTTTTAATACACCGGCCGGTAATGATACAAATAATTGTTAAATATTAGTCTTTTATGCGTGTGCGCGGCAACACGACCGCTTCACTCGACGTCGCGAAATTGTGCGTGTGGATTTAGGGACGGGAGAGGATCGATTCATACATCAATTGAATACAGGCGATACCAACCATCTCTCTCCGATTTATTTATTTGGTTAGACCGTATTTGTTATTCGGTTATACTAGGTAAGTTTTTGAGTGAAAATATAACTTTAAAATTAACGTTCTCCACGTAAACTTTTGGTCTTTAGCCACGTAGGTATAAGTAATTCTTAAGCTATACTAGAAAATCATAGGATTAAGTATTGTTCTGACTTTTACAGTAACACATGCACTAAGCAAACAAACATTAGATTTCTAGTCCATCGTACAATATTCTATTGGACTTTATTTGAAATTGGTCAAAGAACTAATCTATTTTCGATTTGTTTCGAAGAAAATGTATGAACATGTTTTGAAGTTATCTACAAAGGGAGGGATTTAGATTTGATTGTTGCATCAACAAAGGTCGTCTGAACTTATGAATCTATTGTGAATAATTTTATATGTTATTGGAACTGCCTCCGTGGTCTAGCAGTTAAGTCCGTGGATTTGACTCGGAGGTACCGGGTTCGTTTCCTGGTCGGCACTCAATAATATTTATTAATGTAAATAAATACATTTAATTAATATTTAATTTATTTGTGATATTTCTCGAGTTTGGTACGCTGAAGACATCGACGATCTTGCCACTTGTCATGATTGGCCTATAGTAAAGTTGGCAAAATGTAAATCCGCTTCTTTATAAGTGTGGTTTCTGATCACGCCGAAAGGGAAACGGTCGTGATGATACTTTACTATTTTACTTTATTGGAACGTCAGATAAAATAATTAATTCAATTCCGTACTAAGAACAATATGAGAGCAACAATGATAAATAAATATATAATAATATAATAGAACACTACCTTTGTGGTATAGGTAGTATAGGTTTGTGGATTTAGACACGGAAGTACCGGGTTCGATTCCTGGTCGGGACAAAATAAAATATGTGTGAAAAAAGGGTAAAAGAAAAACATAGGCAAACTGTATCTAATATATTTTATTTTATTGTAGGATTTAAGGGGCTCCGTAGAAATCAGCGCTGCAGCATATGAGTGCCTGTTTGTCGCAGCAGCTCACTCAAGTTTGGTATGCTGGAGACATCGACGAGCTTGCCACTTGTTATGATGTAGGTGGTACTTATTTTCCTGATTAATTAAACATTTTTTAAAAGTTTCTAACCATCCTTTAGGAGATTATGATATTTACGTATAGTATAAAATATGAAAAACGAAACAATAAAAAAATGTAGTCAAATAGCTTTAATTAAACAACGATATAACGTCTGATAGATATAATAAAACCACCAAAACGTTTTTAATAAAGGAATACGTAAATACCTACGCAAATACCTAACAATGATACATTCACATGCGGCGACGAGAACGGTCTTGTTAGAATTGTTATGTCACCGCAGCTTTGATGCCTAATATTTGCAAGAGCGGTCTGTTCTACACTCCACGCAATCAAGAACTGTCGACTAACGTGTAAACATGTCCCAGTCAGTGGTCACCCTGCCTATGGGATTGACAGACCCGGAAACTGTCTTCACCGAGCTGTTTCTCTATAGCCACTAACTGCCCACCATGCAGAGACAGTTATGAACATATTCGCATTAATCAAATTTCCGATAGACATAGACATATATTTGGCCAAAATCTTCCAAGCATTCCGCATTGGAGATGGCTGTACTAATGGTGACATTTTGGGCCAACGTTAAATTAATTATTCTCAGAATCATTTACTTACTTTTTTTATTTATTTATTTTTCCTTATATCATAACATTTAAATACTAATATATATATAACTGTATATATATAAATAAATAAAAGAAGTAAGCAAATGATTCTGAGATTAGTACAGCCATCTCCAATGCTGCATAAATATATATTCTTACTAGTCAAGCTTAGGGACAATTTGGGGGATTTGTTGTGTGAGGCTGGTGCTAAATATAATAGCAGGAATTAGGTCTATAAAAAAACAAAATAAATACCTATATATAGTAAATATATACAAAACTATATACTAATGGTATACACTAAGCGCGGTGGTGGCTCGGCTGTAAGAACGCGTTCCTTAAATTCTACAAAGGTCGGTTCAAACCCGGCATGTACCAATAATAAATACACGTTTCTTATGTACATTCGTCATAGATTTACAACATCACCGTTCCCGTGCCTCGGAGAGCACGTTAAGCCGTCGGTCCCGGTTCCACTAATAGCAACTTGTGAAATTGTTAATAAATTGTCATTAAAAAATTTACATCATATCCTAGCCAGCGTGGCGAGTGTAGGCCAAATTCTCCAGATAGTTCTGAAAGGCCCATCTCCAGCAGTGGAAGTCTAGGACGCTGTGTTCTGGGGGCTGTAATGAATACACTAAATAGACTACATACTATCATTATATATAAATAGAATACATGTTAAAAATGATTTCCTCTATTCACAACGACACCGAAATACCTCAAGTACAACTTTGCCTATCTATTCACATTTCATGACAGATCCCTTCGCTCTTCACGTAAGTCTCTTCTTTCAATTCACTCGAATGATTTTATCTTTGTGTCTCCTTTGCAGTTATTGTTGCGAACTCGTGGAACAACCTGCTCTTAAATAGACAAGACAAGCATCAAATTGTGCTCAATTTAAAAACATAGTAGTAGGTACCTCCTAGTGTACGTATATATATATTGTAAAAGTAAAGTAAAGTAAGTAAAGTATTATCACGACCGTTTCCCTTGCGGGGTGATCAGAAACCACGCTTTTAAATAATCGGATTTACATTTAGCCAACTTTACTATAGGCCAATCATGACAAGTGGGAAGCTCATCGTCTGTCTCTAGCGTACCAAACTCAAGTAATATCACAAATAAATTAAATATTAATTAAATGCATTTATTTACCTTAATAAATATTTTTGTGTCCCGACCAGGAATCGAACCCGGTACCTCCGAGTTCACGGCAACGTTTGTTACCACTAGACCACGGAGGCGGTCAAAGTCAAATATATATACTGTTTTGTATGTATTATTGTGTGCATGTATGTGTTTGTGTGTATATAAGCTATTTATTTATATTTATTTATTTTTTGATCTAATAAACAAAAAAATAATAATAAAAAAAATATTATTTATTTACTTTGATACTACTCGTAGATTACACTTGATAATGTCGCTTATAAGAGTCAAATTTTGGGGAGTAATATAATATAAATAATAATAATAGTTAAACTTAATGTAACTTCAGGAATCGAACCCTATTCTTCATTCTTCGAGTTTGGTTCCCGGCTGGAATTAAAGTTTTTTTAAATGATGCAGTTTTATTCACTTTTTTCAGCATTTTTTGTTATCCTCGTAGTTTTGACTGTAGCCATCAACGGACCAGTTTAGGATCAGGAGAACCAGGTCATATGAAACGTACAAATTTATGCCTAATTACACAGTTTTTTGTCGTGTCACATCTACCAAATACAGGGCTCTTGATGACCACTATAGTCACCAATTTTCCACCCAAAAAGAATATCCGTTGAAGTTGACATCAGATCTTCGGTAAACCGTCTGTCCAGCAAGGCGAGTGCAGTCCAAATTCTCTAAAAATATGTTTAAGACACGAGAAGCATCAATATCAGTGAAGTCAATATATTTATTTATTTAAAAACTTTATTGTAATTTACAATCGGCGAACATAATGCCGTAAAGACTCTCTGACCGTTGACCGTTGGGACAAATGAGATTTCTTCATTAGATCGAGGATAGTGAAATGATATTAAGAAATTATTTATATTCCAATAAATACCATAAACGAAAGTAAATCTTATATAAACACACATATACTTAAATACTATACATATATACATAACATTAATACATATTTATTTATTTATTTATTTATTTAAATCTTTATTGCACTATGTACAAGGGGCGGGCTTAATGCCGCTAGACATTCTCTGACAGCCAACCTTTAGGATAATGTAGTAAGTTCAAGGTGTGAGGTATGTGCAACATGTAATAGATATGATAAATATGGAAATAATTAGGCTCTAGATAAAAGGATATACTTACATACTAAACTACATCCAAGAATACATATACTACATACAATATACATATATATATACACACTACATATAATACATACACATACTAAATATAATAAGTACTTATATACTTTGTAGGGAGCTGTTGTAGTAATGCAAGTAGACCATTCTTTTAAAAAGTTTTCTGTTAGGCGCTTGTCGAATTTCAACGGGCAGATTGTTCCATAGATTAGCAGCAACTACAGCGAATGAATTAGAAATAAAGCCAGAATGGTGAGAAGGGATAGAGAAAACGGAATTGTGAGAAGAACGAAGAGATCTGAAATGAAGTGAGGATAGATATACGAATTTGTCCTTGAGGTATTTCGGCGTCGCAGGCTCATTGAGTATCGAAAAGAGCAGGCAGAGTATTCTGAGGTTCCTACGACAACGAATTGGTAGCCACTTTAGCTTGGCGCGATACTCAGAGATGTGATCGTATTTGCGCAAACAGAAGATGAACCGGATACATGCGTTTAGTAACCGGTCCATCTTGTTAAGCAGCATCTCAGAGAGATCGACGCTACACACGTCACCATAGTCGAGTAGAGGTAGGAGTAGGCTTTGAGCAAGGGTAATTTTAGCTTTTAATGGCAGAAAATTTTTGAATTTATTGAGAGAGTGCAGTGAAGCAAATACCTTTCTACTCGTATTAGTTACCTGTGTCATCCAGTTCAGATTGGAATCTAGGTGTACCCCCAGATTCTTCACTTCACTAGTAAACGCAATTGGGACGTTGTCAAACCGAACTGGGTCGACACTGTTAGTGTCAACTCTGCTCAACAGCCGAGAACTACCTACTATAATTGATTGACATTTGTTCGGATTGACAACGACCCCAAAGCGGGTCCACCATGATAGTACGTTACAAAGATCAGAATTAAGCCAAGCTATTGCACTGTTAAGTGTAGTAACATCTGTCTGCACATAGAGCTGCAAATCGTCTGCATACAGGTGGTAGTGACAATGAAGGGACGGGGCGAGTGCATCTATAAACAAAGAAAATAACAACGGGGAAAGAATACCACCCTGTGGGACGCCTGTAGCCAAATCACACCACTCCAATGACACCTGATCAACCCGAACCTAATGCTGGCGACCGTGGAGATAATGAGAAAGCCAGTTGAGAGCCTCGGATGAGATTTTAAGACGAGACATGATGGCTATGAGCAAATCAGGATCTACTGTGTTAAAGGCGTTTGTAAAATCTATCAGTACCATCACTGTTACTTTAGTATTTTCCATGCCACAACGGATATCCTCAGTTACTTTGAGTAAAGCTGAGGTTGTGCTATGACCGGGGCGGAAACCAGACTGAAAAGAGTTAAGGAGGTTATTTGAGTCGAGGAAAGAAGATAACTGTTTATGGACAATGGACTCGAGGACATTGGACAAAAAAGGTAATATAGAGATGGGACGGAAGTGGGTGGGAAGTGTTGGCGATGGGATTTTTGGGAGTGGGATAATCAAAGCTTTCCGCCAATGCGAAGGAAATTGACCTGAGGAGAGGGAAAATTTATAACATGTGTGATAATGGGTAGGAGAAGGTCAATAATTGTAACGATCATAACACGACTTATAGAATCACATCCTGTTGATTTAGAAGTTATTGAATTAATCGTCTTTAAGACCGCATCCTCGGACACCTCTGCAAAATCGAACGGCTCGACATTATTAGGCACAGGCAGATTTGATATCTCAGCAATGGTATTTATTTTTATGAAACTATCTAGTACTGGAGCCGAGGAGAAGTGAGCGTTCAGCTGATCAGGTGTTACAGATCCAAGGTTGACTTGACCACGACAGCGTCCCAACCCCATCGAATTAAAGAACCGCCAAACTTCCTTAGGTGATTTATTGTTAATATTGTCAAAAAAGTGGTGTCGTTTGGCAATTCTACACACCTGATTGCAGCGATTTCGCGCAACCCTATATGCAGTCCAGTCGTCATCACAACGACTGCGTCTACATTTTCGGAACGCTTGATCCCGCTTTCGCATGGCTGTACGTACATCGGCGGTGATCCACGGTGCAGGCGCACGTTTTAATTTAGTAGACCGGAGCGGAGCATGGGCATCATAAAGCTTTAGCACTACGTGATTGAAAATATCGATCATATCTTGAATGTTAGTGGCCTTGAGTAAAATATTCCAGTCGATACGCGCCGCGTCCTCCCTTAACTTGTCAACATTAATGCGACAGTAATGACGCATTAGGACGGTAGGCGCACGATACCTTGGTGGCTTAACTTTATACGCGGCGAAAACGAGATCATGATGAGAGAAAGGAGCAAGTAGCTGACCGTGGCTGGCGACCATGTCAGGGCGTGAAGTAAGGATTAGGTCAAGGAGTGTATTAGATGTAGGGAGATGGTGAGTAGGCCCAGACGGCAGGACAGATAAGTTTACTGAGGAGGCGATGTTAAGGAGTTTACACTCCCTAGACCTACCAGAACCACGATCATCTAAAAGGCACGTATTAAAATCTCCCATGATGACATGGTGGTTGTAAAATGGTACTACCTCCTCAAGGACGCCTTCGAGAACAGAAAAGTAGTTAACAGTAGGAGGACAGTACACGACACCGACCAGCACTTGGGATCCTGTAAAATTTACCTCGATGAACAAATACTCCGCCGATGCTGTGTACTGGTTGGATGAGCTGCTGATGCGTTTATATGGAAGGTTAGCACGTAAGTAGATAGCAACTCCGCCTCCATTTGAACCCGTGCGATCGTTGCGGATTAAAATGTAACCTGGAAGAGAGTAAGAGGTAGATGGCAAGGAAGGTTTGAGCCAAGATTCAGAAATTAGGATGGCGTCTACTACCTCAGGTGAAGAAAAAGTATTTAAAGATCTGCGTAATGTGCCGGAACACTCTGCGCGTTAATATGACACAAGTTGAAATTCTTTTTGCCAGACGAGAATTCGATTTTCAGCTGCTCATCGAGGCCTACCACACTGTGGTATGAATCGGTTGATGTATTGCTTGTTACGGAATAGAAGGAATCGTCATCACTACAATAGTCCATTGCTAATAAGTATTAAATATAATATAAATAAATAATATAATGATAATAATATAATTGATAATAATAATAATATGGTTTATATAAAAATATATTAAGATAAAACTGCATGTCCTGCCAGCTGTGTTGTCTACAATATGGTTAATTAATATTGCTTAAGCTAACTTAATTAGATAATAATGACATCAAACAAAAGAAAACAAATATGGAGAGTTATATAAAAATAAAACGAGACTTGGAACAAAAAGGAGTAAAAGATATATATATTATAAATCAAGCAAGCAGTGGAGGCCTAGGACTTACGGTCGGTTAGCTTGTCACTTTGTTTATGTCTAGGGGCTAATAAAGAATTCCTAACCGCTTGAATAAATAGGTGTATTTGTCAATTTAAAACTATTTTTGAAGTCGAAGACTAACTAATGTTCTTAATGAAATATATTCCGACTAGAAACACTAAAAGCATTTTCCCCAATCTGTAACTTGAACATCTCTACATAAGTAATGGAACAAACCTGTCTACTATTTTAAGATAGCTTAACTTCCATTTTAATCCATAGCTGAGCGAGGGACAAATACCACCTCAAATAAATAATTGTTTTTTGCGTAATTTAAACGTAGATAAATCAACGAGTTAACTCATGGTATTTAAGTTCCTTGGCAGTTTAGAAACTTTTTTTTAAAAAAGAAAAAAGATTATATAATAATAATAATTTTAAAAAATCGTTAATATTCGGCACTATAACCATTAATTTATCAAAAACCGTACAGCAGAAATGGATGACAATGTCTTAGAGCATCACTACACATACTAACGGGGGAACGCAGCGAGTGTCCTCGGCACACTACTTAATTTGTTTGTAGTGTGGTTTACTTATAGGTAATTAAGTGTTTAATTTTATATTAAATAAAATTTAATTTCGAACGAAAGCTGATTATTGTAAATGAAGATTTTTTTATGCATACACTATCATTAATGTCATCTACCATCACACGAATGCCCGCTTTCGGGTAGTTCTTACTCAGGTATATCACCCCACTATCACTTTACTCCGCCTACCCACAGGAATCAAATGTCCTTGGCTGGCACCGACTCTCTAGGTTAAGCTGATGATCAGTTTTTTCCTTGGGTACATTTTATAACTTATAAATGTTATGGCTCAATATTATTTTTGTTTCATTATTTAATAAATTAGTTTATCATGCCATGCATTATTATATTATATTATATTATATTATATTATATTATATTATATTATATTATATTATATTATATTATATTATATTATATTATATTATATTATATTATATTATATTATATTATATTATATTATATTATATTATATTATATTATATTATATTATATTATATTATATTATATTATATTATATTATATTATATTATATTATATAAATGTAGTCTTACAGGGAGGTGCATGCCATGTTACTGTTCTTTTATGTTGTGTTATATCCAAGGCAGATTTATGGAATCGTAGTAAGTATTTTGTTTTTTTTTTCTTTAAAATATTTTTTATTTTATAATTCCATATGCTAGGATTTAAATTGGGCCAGCCGATTTATTGCATGACGCGAAGGCTGTCGATACTGATAAAAAGTTCGTGAAGGAAACCGTGCAACCCCGGCCAAGTATAAATCATTTAGACTATTAAACTTTAAACCCATTGTACGAATGCATCAATTTCGCGATAATAGCGGGCATATGTGCATTTTCTCACAATTTAAATAATATTGTAAGTTACCCGTGGCTAAAAAAAAACTGATTCTACAATAATCGAAACACAAAAAATATGGCACATTAAGAAATTATGAAGACAATTTTTTAAGCATTCCATGGATTTACCGATCCAGCACCCGGTCCATCGTGTGTGAGTAAGAGATGAAAAGAATAGTGTCAAAGGCTTGCGACCGACAATTGGCTGGTTTCAAAACCACCCACCATTCCTCTCCTCTCCTTATGCAACTGTATGATTCCGATAATGCCGTCTAGGAAGCTCTTTTCATAAATGTATTGACGGCAGACCTGCTTAGGCCCAATTCTTTCAGTACCCAAGTGGTGCAAATATTTTGCTGGAACTCCTCTCGCACCAACCTTCATTGCGTAAAGCTGAGTCTTGATCCCGTTCCTGATCATTTCTTGTGGTCTTTTGGAATATTAGATTCCCACGGAACGGTAAATTCAATAAGGATAACTTTTTTCAAGTTCTGTTTATGCATTTTACGTTAGAAATATATAAACTCCTATTTAGGGTTTAAGGGCACGTAAATAAATCCTATAAAATATTAGGGCCAGTAATCGATCACTTATGTTGCATTATACGTAGGTACGAGTATGTCGGGATACTTAACTGAACGAAACCATAATAAATTACAGGCCCTTAGTATTTCTTTAATGCTATAATTTTATTAGTTAAACGACCAAAGTTAAAGAATAAAAGCATTGAATTATTTGATCTAAGTAGATTTATAATTTAAAAAAATGTTTGCTTTGAACCCCGCATGTACCAAATTATCCAAAAAAATATAATTATGACGTAGGTTTAACAAAAAGGAAAAACACTCGAAGTCTTTCTTTTAAAGAAATTGTGTCCTAAATTAACACGAGTTGTATAAAGGAATTTATCTATGTTGTACATCCTGAGGTCAATCGTTGATTGGCTAGGACGATAGCTATAGTACGTAGGTGTTTTGTTGGCTGACACTGAATCAGGAACAAGCTAATCAATCGGTCAGGGGGCAATTTCGAATCGCATTGACCATCAACAGAGTAGCATTTAATTGAGCAATTGCAACTTCGACATCACAAAAATATACAAAAACTATTTTTATAATTAGTCGAAAATTCTGATATTTTTTTTAAAACATACGTAATAGCCCTACTTATTGTCCAAAGCTGATAAAATACGGGATCCAAACCTTTTCAACGTTTAAAATAGGTACTTCAAAAGTTGTAGTTTTTAATAAAGTATTAATATAGAAAAATAAAAAAAAATATGCAATCGGTTTGGGAACAATTTCGAATCACATTGACTATCACCCGAGAAGCATTTAATCGAGCTATTAGATATTGGGCATTACTTAAGGCCGGTTTCTAGAACGTATTTCTGGTACTTAATTATTACTTAAGTAAAAATTTATAGGTTTTGCAATAAATGCGTTTCACAAACATGTCTTAAGAAATACTTAAGAAGTAATTAAGAAGGGAACTGTGATTTACACAAATGTATGGGAAGTTGTCAATTTTGCGTTTTATAAAGCAATAACAACTGTTATGTTGTCAAAACTTACTTAATTATTAACTTTAGTTATTTTTAACTTAAATTATTTCTCATTACCTACATAGCAGAGTTCTGTATCTTTTTCTTGCTTACTTGTTTTCATTTTTTTTTTCTGTACCAAATTTTGTAACTCAATTTACTTTTGCTTCAATAAACGATTTACTTACTTACTTTTAGCTACAAGAATATGAATTATTCAGAAGCAATTATTAATATTTAGATACTATAAAAAATAGTGATTATTATTATTAAAATAAAAAAATGAAAATAATAAATAATATAGATTTGGAACGAACCTGTTCCCTGTTTCATTCATCCCAAATACACTTATCTCCACAACATGTTTATAATTTTAAATATTATATTTGTCGTGATATATACCTACGGTTCTTACAAATGTACTATAAAATATTCCCTATTCTATTATTTTCAACAGTATATTATTCCTTAGCTAAGAAATAATTAATTAGAGCTTCGAGAAAACGGCTGTTAGGCAGTCACAAAATATATACGCAATAAATGTCATTACAATTTTCTACAAAACCTGTGAAAGTTGCGAAATATTTGGTACGCCCATAATGATTCTCCAAAGCTGACAAAATGCCGGAGTCATCGTTTTTAGCGTTTAAAATAGGTACTTCAAAATTAAGTATTAATCAATTAATTAGGGGGCAATTTCGAACGGCATTGACCCGTTTAGTATTTAATCGAGCTATCGCATCTTGAGCATTACTAGCCTAGAAGTCACAAAATACATACCAAAAAAAAATGTATAATTTATCTAAAATTCTGATAAATATGTGAAAGTTACGCAATAGCCCTATTGATTGTCCAAAGTTGATATAATGCGTAAGTCAACCATTTTCAGTGTTTAAAATAGGTACTGTGAAATTTGTAGATTTGAATTAAGTATTATATGTAAGACCATATAAATCTCTCTCTAAAAAAAATAGTAGTGAGGGAGTGCGTGTGTGAGCTTTATTTTTCAGGAACAGAATCTGATATTATAGGTACACTGGAATAAAAGATCAGTGGATCCGGTTAGAATAAACTATAAGTATACCATTTAGGTATCTAATTGCCTATTAGAATCTAAAATGAAGTTAAAAGCTCGCCTTGAGCGAGAACCTTTCGAAGTATAAATTATAAAGATAGGCCAAACTATTAGGTATAAATAAACTTCCCTTTACTGCCGGAAATTTGAATTACACTCTAATTAAGAAGGATGCAACCAAATTTCATTAAAGATACTGTCGTTAAAGGTCTGTCGCAAACAGTGTGCGGTACGGAGCTTTAGGGACACGCGGTATCGAATCTAATGTATCGATAGGTAGTAGCGGAAAAAAAATATCGAGTAAAAATATCGGTTTAAAATGAGTTAGTTTTGTTTTATCGTATTGGCAACACCGAACTGTTAAATAAACATCATAGCGCAAAAATATCTATTATGATCAGAAAGTGTTAATAAACCTTAGAAAAGCACTGGATTTTAAAATGTTTTCACTGTAAATTATTTGGTGTCAATAATTGAATATATCGCTTTAAATAAACTGTTAGAATAAATAAACATATATAATCGCTGATAACTTCAGACAGTATTAATTTTGTATAAATATTACAGTATATTGAAAATACCTACACTACTTATTTGTATCATCATCACGACCGTTTCCCTTTCAGGGTGGTCAGAAACCACGCTTATAAATAAGCGGATTCATATTTAGCCAACTTTACTATAGGCCAATCATGACAAGTGGCAAGCTCGTCGATGTCTCCAGCGTACCAAAGGAGAGAAATATCACAAATAAATTAAATATATTTTCATACATTAAAAAATATTTTGTGACCTGACCAGGAATCGAACCCGGTACCTCCGAGTCTTAATCCACGGACTTAACCGCCAGACCACGGAGGCAGTTACTACTTTTTTGATTTTGCAATTTTACCGAATGCTTAATTGAAAGTCTTAGCAATCATGTGTCTAGACTCTACTTGTTCCACAATAAGCATCGAAATTTTTTCCCTGTCACTAATGTACACTGAGAAAAAAAATTATACATATATATTATAAATTGTCGATACAATGAAAAAGTCTTTATAAATACAATACCGGTAAACTATGTGTTTACAATCACTATTATTGGTTCAACACCTAATATGTTTATTTAAGAAGTTTTTAAGAAAAAGTTTTTAAAATAAAATCTGTCTATGTTTTATCAGTGTAAGGACACCATAGGACATAATATGAGTACCTTATGAGTATATCTAAATAAAAAACGTACCAAATAATTGTGCGGTTTATGTAATTCGTAATAGTTTGGACTAGGTATTGAAACAAATGTATCGATACTTTTTCATTCATAAGTAGCTAATTGAATTAAAAATGTTAACGTCTGACGTACGAGCTTACACTTGCATCGGTTTAAAACCTATGGAGTAGTTCCAAACGCTTGTGCTGTTTAAGTAATTCATAATAGATTGGGCAAGGTATTGAAACAAATGTATCGATAATAATACTACTTTTTCATTCATAAGTAGCATCGAATAAAAATAATAGATACACATCGGTATCGAAAGGAAAGTAATTGATACAAAAAAGTATCGATACGTCTTCCTTGTCCCTAACGAGGTTTGGTACTTAGATTAAATCCGTCGGAAGTAGCGGACGCCCAGCTCCTATCGAGCCACCAATTATTCCAGGGCTAATCGAATACCCGTGTATGCAAGACGGTAGCCCGATGCGTGGACCTTCCCTCTAGTGCAGGCGAACGTGCGGACGTGGCCTTATTCCTAACCTCAGAGAGACAATTGAGATCCTACTAAATTCGGATCAAGCACTTTAGTAACTGTTCGAACAGATGACACGTTAGGTATTCAATTAAAGCTCTACTAGTGCTAATTATAAATAAAGATAACTAGCTATTTGACCCGGCGTTGCCCGTATAATATAGTTATACGAAAAAATTCCTTTCAGGAGGCCAGGGTCTTAAATATGTCACAGATGTTGACTTCATTTTTAACCCTCGGTTCCTTCTTCCTACTAAATCGCTTCAGTAATATAGGAATTAATATTTATCGTAGTTTAGTTATTCCATGTAATTAAAGACAGATCCGGCTCGAAGGATCAAATTATGTTGTGATGGTGCTGATTTAGTGCTTGTTTCATATATATAGTATATCTAAAATATTTATATGTTTTCTATACAATTTAAGCATGCTTTGACTGCCGAACTATTTGTGTGTGTTTCAGGAGTCTGAATCCATGTCCATGAATGTTTCCTTAAACGCTTTTATATATTATTTTACATATATATATATATATATATATATATATAAATGTTGTTTTTTTTTAAATATATATGAAGGTAAGTAAATATTTTTATTGTTATCACAAAATAAGACTTTACAGTGTAGGTTAGTAGTCAGCATCACAACCAGAAACACAAATTCGTAGAACTTCATTGTTGGAGATGGGCTTTCCAGAAAATTCTAGAGAATTTGGCCTACACTCGCCACGCTGGCCAGACGGGTTGTCGAGATTCTGATGTCACTTTTCTAATAGCAATGTAGTAACCATTCCAAAAGTTGGTATAAGTGGAACCGGGACCGACGTAATGGTGTTCTTGTAAATAATGAGAAATGTACGTAAGAAAAGTGCATTTCTTATTGGTACATGGGTTTGGTTTATTTAGGTATTTTTTTAGAAAAGCTTTCTCACAGCCGCGCCATCACAGCGTAGTAGTGGCAGGTTTTTAATTAATTTAGTAAACAATGAAATATAACACTATTAACAAAAAATGAAATATAATAATATTAAAATAAATAGCTATAAATATATATAATATTATAAAAGTAATATACCCTCTTCATATTCGTAAAGCACCATCACTTATATGTATACCGCGGAATTGGTGTTTTTGGGAGACTTTAATGCTCACCATGCTCAATGGCTGGGCTCTCCCAAAACTGACCATGCGGGAAAAACCGCTCACGACTTTGCCCTGACATACGGTCTGACTCAACTGGTGACTCAAAACACCAGAGTACCAGATGTAGCCGGACATGCATCTTCCTTGCTGGACCTACTGTTGACGAGCCATGCTACCGGGTATAAGATGTCAGTTTTAGCACCGCTTGGTGGTTCTGACCACTGCCTGGTGGCTACGACAGTGCCACGCGCTCTGCCTCCTCCTCGTAAGGCCGTCGAGCGTATTGTGTGGCACTACTCGTCAGCAGATTGGGATGGATTGCGCGAATACTATGCATCCATCCCATGGAAGCAACGCTGCTTTAAGGACCACGACCCATCCAGGTCTGCAGCTGCAGTTGCTGATGAGATACTACTGGGGATGGAATATTATATTTCTTTCTCTAGGGTCATCAGTAACTGCAGAAGCAGACCCTGGTACAACAGCTACTGCGCCTCGGCAGTTGCATCAAAAAATGCAGCTTACCGAGCGTGGGTAAGGGGTCGATCTCGTTCCGATCCCAACACGAACTCCTTAAAGTCAGCCTATAACAAGGCTTCCAAGGTCTGCAGGAAGGTGTTTGCCAGGGCAGAGTCTCAGCGCATCTCTCAGATTGGCCGCGACTTAGCCGCGCGACCTGCTGGAGGTCGCAGTTTCTGGCAGCTGGCCAAATCTGTAGAGTCAAACTTCTGTCGCTCTTCTTTGCCACCTCTACGATATCCCAATGGATCATTGGCCCATACCGCTAAAGAGAAAGCCGACTACTTGGGCAAACTCTTTGCGGCCAACTCTCGACTCGACGACGGGAATGCGCAGCCCCCCACACTGGTAAATTGCGGCACTTCAATGCGCGAAATACGCATTAGACAGTGTGATGTGCGGGCAGTGCTCCGATCGCTTGATGTTCGTAAGGCTAATGGTCCTGACGGTATCCCAGCTGTCGTTCTCAAGAGGTGTGCTCCTGAGTTGACTCCAGTCCTCACGCGCTTATACCGTCTGTCGTACTCCTCTGGTGTTGTGCCGGACACTTGGAGGGTGGCTAACGTGCAGCCCATTCCGAAGAAGGGAGATCGTTCGGACCCTTCTAACTACCGCCCTATTGCCGTAACCTCAGTTCTGTGCAAAGTGCTAGAACGAATTATCAACGTCCAACTTGTTCGATATCTAGAGAATCACTCCATACTTCATGACCGCCAATATGGCTTCCGTCCTAAGCGGTCAACGGGTGATCTTCTAGCATTCGTCTACCACGTCTGGGGTGAGGCAATGGATAAGTATGGCGAGTCTCTGGCGGTCAGTCTGGACATCTCCAAAGCCTTCGATAGGGTATGGCACAAGGCACTACTATCCAAGTTGCCGGCATATGGTCTGCCCCCGCAGCTGGTGGGCTGGATAACCGGCTTCTTACATGAGCGCAGCATTCGGGTCCTTGTGGATGGGAATGCGTCTGGGCTCATGTCAGTGAATGCCGGTGTGCCGCAGGGCTCTGTATTGTCCCCAACACTGTTTCTTCTGCATATCAATGACATGTTGACCCTTGGAAACATTCATTGCTATGCAGATGACAGCACGGTTCATGGGCGATACCTTAGTCCACGAGCTGTGGGAGCCGCCAAAGTAGAGGAGTTGCGCCGTTCCCTGACGACGGAACTGGACGGCACCCTTCGCAAAATTTCTGCGTGGGGTGCCCAAAACCTAGTCCAGTTTAATGCCAGTAAGACTCAGGCATGCGCGTTGACGGTCAAGAAGTCTCCCTACTCTCCTATTCCTACTCTTCAGAACACCGTGCTGGAACTTCAACCCAGCTTTAACATACTCGGAGTCGAAATACGCTCAGATCTAAACCACAGAAACTACATTGAGAGCATTACCAAAACAGCGTCGAAAAAACTTGGGATACTGAACAAGGTGAAGCGGTTTTTCCCGCCTGTTCTAAGACTTATGCTGTATAAAGCTCAGATAAGGTCATGCGTGGAATACTGTTCTCACCTCTGGGATGGCTCCGCTAAGTATCTTACAGATGCTCTCAATGTCCTGCAGAGGCGGGCAATTCGGATAGTGGACGACACCACAGTCTCTAAAACTCTCGAATCACTGCAGCTTCGCCGTGACGTTGCCTCTCTTAGCGTGTTCTACAAGCTATACCACGGCGAGTGTTCTGAGGAGCTCCATAACCTTATCCCTTCTTCTCTATTCCGCAACCGAACTACACGCACAGGCCAAAATATGCATCCACATACCTTACCCACTATCCCTACGCGTACCCATAAATTTGGAGACTCTTACATCTGTCGCACGCTGAAGATGTGGAATGCTCTCCCAGCCAGTGTGTTTCCCCACTCTTATAACCTGGAGTCCTTCAAGCGAAGTGTGAAAAAGCATCTTGTTAGGCCGGCATAGTGGTAGAGACTGATGTCGGTCGTGGTGACCGGCGTCAGTTGCTCCCATTCTTGGACCTCGCGTACTGCTTACCATCAGGTGGGCGCGATGTCACATGTCGTGTCCAGTATAAAAAAAAAAAAAAAAAAAAAAAAATATATTTTTAAAAAATCTCACTAGACACTTTCACAAAAAGAAAGACGACTCTACATAACTTGACTAAATCGGTATATTAAAATAATGTATAAATCAAAGTAATGATATATTTAAAATTAGTTGTATTCGCAATATTTTGCTTTACATTAATCGTGGAAAAAAATTATAATGAGCAGCCAGTTACAAACAATGAACCATTGGTTCTTTATTCAAATTTATAACTGCTTAATAGTCTGTTGAAGTTTTGCTCTTAGCGCCCTTTATACACTGGCCTACTTCGAACCCTATGCATGGGACTAACCCTCTTTTCTAACTATGGGGGCACCACAAGAGCTCTGTACATCGGGTCGTTTGACTTCTATTTGCACGGTAAATAGGTTTCTGGACGCATCTTTAATCGAATCATTGCGCAATTTCAGGTTATAAACTCTGTACTGGAGCGGACGCGCTTAATTCCCAACAAATTGACATGGTGTCCGAATATTGGTCAGATAGGTAGAGCTAAGTAGCATGAAAGGGGTTACTTTGAAAATATAAGTAATTATTTTTTTTGACCGCCTCCGTGGTCTAGTGGTAACAAACGTTGCCGTGAACTCGGGAGGTCGTGGGTTCGATTCCCACCGGGGGCAAGTTGTACATTGTATAATTTGTCTCGGTCTGGGTATATGTATAATATATATATTTACGTATAATTATGTAGTTTATCAACCATCTAGTTTCCGTAACACAAGCCTCGTAGCTTACCACGGAAATTAGATAGCGCTGTATGGCCTGTCTGGAAATAGTTATTATTATTATTATTGCAGCTCTTAGAACAGAGTTTCAGACCTCTACTGCTGTAGATTCAGAACATATTTCTGGAGAATTCGGCCAACACTCACCACGCTTTCCAGACGGATTGGCGAGGGTCTATAGTCAATTTAATTTTTATAACGATAATTTATTAACTATTCTACAAGTTGGTTTTATTGGAACCGGGACCGACAGCTTAACGTGCTCTCCGAGGCACGGAAACGGTGCGGTGGTGTTGTCAAATATATGACAAATGTACGTAAGAAAAGTGTATTTTTCATTGGCTCGGGCTCGACCGTGATCTTTATTGGATTTTAAGGAATTTTACAACTTCCAACGTTACAACCAAGCCACCACTGCTTGGACAATTTAATAACCATCACAGCCCCTAGAAAACAGAGTCCTAGACCTCCACTTCTGGAGATGGGCCTTCCAGAAATTTCTGCAGTATTTGGCCTACACTCGCTACGCTAGCCAGAAGGGTTGGCAAGGGTTTGATGTCAATTTATAATTCTTTAAGTTGGTATTAGTGGAACCGGGACCGACGGCTTAACGTTCTTTCCGAGGTACGAAAATGGTGTGGTGGTGTTGTAAATCTATGACAAATGAATACATAGAAAAGTGTATTTCTCACCACCACCGCTCGCGATAATGTAGTATGGTTGTTGAATTTCAGCAATTTTAAATTTTCATAGGAAATTGCACATTTATATTTCTACAACTGCAACTGGTACTTTCATATTATTGTAAGTAACCAGAAGTCATTGCTTCCGAGTGTATAATACTGCATAAACAAGGCAAATTCTCTATGATTAGACCGTTCAAATGGGTGACGATAGCGCAGTAAGTGGTTTTTACACAAACTTATTATGCGACATGAAACCGACGCGACAAAGCCTTCAAACACAAACCTAATTCTAGTGGTAATACTCGTATATTAAAACTTAACATACATAATATCTTCACGCCAGTTTCCTTGCGCTGTAGGCCATTTGTCATTGTCAATACATACTTACCGCATTTATTATCAACATTTCATTTACCAAACAGAAGTTTTAATTTTTAAATTAAACTAAACAAGTCACCTAAAATAATGCAGGTAAACATACATTTTAAAACATCGCACTCTGTTTCACCTAGAACATGGTAACTGGACATAAGTCATTAAAAAAAAATGTAAGAAATATAAGCATGACACATGTGTAAATGAGGCAAACAACCCGCCGTAATAATTCCAGGAATTATTTTGCAAGTTATCTAATTAGGAGTAATTGAGATAAAAAGAACAATAAATAAATATTTAAATTTATTTACTGTTTGCAGGTTTATTGTTCTGAAAGCATCATCACGATGGGTGAACAGAAACCATGCTTTTTTCTAAATAAACGGATTCACATTTAGCCAACTTTACTAATTATGAGAACTGGCATGATCGTCGATGTCTCCAGCATACCAAACTTGAGAAATATCACAAATAAAATTAAAGAAATCGAATCCGATACGTCCGCTTCTAAATCAACTGATTTAACCGCTAGACCACGGTGGCAGTTATTTTTTACTTTTAGTTATTTAAAGAGATTTATCTTTTAAAATTATCTAATTTAAAAAAAAATCGCAATGTACGAAGAATAATATCGTCCAGCTGCGATGTACTAGTGAAACACTGTGCGTCGATTTAATAATTTAAAACGCTTATTGTTGTTTGAGACAATGCCGGTTATAGGGCAAATAAATATTATATAAACGATGACCTTCTGCTGAGCATACCTAGTAGCAGCGCGGCGGTTGTTGTGTGTTTTACTTTTGCTGTAGTTATAAATAATAACGAGCTTTTTTGTACTTTAAAGATACAATTTTTAAACTGTAAATAGCTTTTTAACTTGTTTTACATTGTTAAATAAAACTGTCGAGATAAGTTGAAATTAAATCCAATCTCTAAAGTTTAAGAATGCAGATGAAGTTTTTAAAAATTAATGAGTTTTAAGCATAGATTTATCTCGGTGCTCTCGATGTTTAAAGCAAGTTCCTGTAGAGTCTTACATAATTAAATAGGAATATAACATTCTTTAGACATTGTTGTTCAACAATGTAAACAAATAGTAGAAGTGCCGGTTCCATCGTGTGAGGGAGAGGATTAGTGTCTCCAGCCTGTGTTCGAATAGGTAAGCTGGGCCCCTATTTTAACTAAAATATTCCCCAACACTATTGGCTCTTCTTTCTACCCAGCCAAATAAACTGTCTCAGAAGTTCCTTCGATAAATATACTGCCAGCACACTTGGTCACTTTTCAGTATATAAAAAAAACTGTAAACTTTAGGTCATAAAATAAAATCAAATAAAAATCTCGAAAACGGTTAGCACGATGATTTGACCTTTAGACTGGCACAAGTTGTTTAGTAACCAAGCCGTTATGGCTCAGTAAAACTTGCCTTACTAATCGTCACGCACATCGTATCTTAGGCGTTATTATTTTAATAGTGCATAGATTTTGTTGGTATTCAGTATTGAGACGTTTACGTATAAACAGAAAATGATTATTGGTTGTGTTTATAAGACAGTTTCTATGCCTTTGGACATACCGGGTTCCTGGTCGGAATACCAAACAAAATAAATATGCAATATATCTTCTCAGTACGCTAGACATCGGCTAGCTTGCCAATTGTCATGTTTTTTTTATATACCTACTGAACATGACATGTGACATAACGGCGAGCTAGTGGTAAACGGTACGCGAGAACCAAGAATGGGAGCAACTGATACCAGTCACTAACGACCGACATCAGTCTCTACCGCTATGCCGGCCTAACAAGATATTTCTTACTTTCGCTCTAAGGAATCTAGGTTATAGGAATGGGTAAACACACTGACCGGGAAAGCATTCCACTTTTTCAGCGTGCGACAGATGTAAGAGTCTCCAAATTTATGAGTACGCGTAGGCTAGTCTAATGTTTAATAAACGTGAAACAGTTTCTTAAGAAAAAAAAAAATTAAAATAAGGCAAAAGTGGCAATGGGCCGCACACATCTGCCACATAACCGACGACCGATGTGGCAAACGCGGAAATGCTCCAAAAAGTTTGGATTTATATACACAATAAGAAGATAGGTGAGAAGACGCTCGTCCTAAATTAAGAACCTTAGGGAGTGGTTCCGAGTGGTATCTTTCTTCCGGACAGCCAGCCAGAGGGAGGCCTACATACAGCAGTGATGAGATACAGGCTGATGATGATGATGACGAATATTACGTATGTAATAATATTTAATTTACAGAAGAATAACTAACTAAAAACATAGACAATAAACATTATTTGTTTCTTAGGTCCGTCGGATTAGTTAAGGTGTCGTCAGTAGTATCATACTAGTATGCCGACGTCCGGAATACGGAGCACTTTATTGAATGATTGCTTTAAATTATCCCGGCGTCCTCTCATCATCATTGAATTTGTTAAATATTAATGAAACGTGGCCCATGACCACGACGTAATACCTTAGTGTTGTTTATCATTACGATCCAAGCAACCAATGCGAGTCGGTCTAAAACACGCTTATTAAATATTCTAATGCATTTTTGCCAATTAGAATTTATATAATTTTGGAGCCGCTGAAAATTGACGTCTTGAATAAATGTACTACCACCGCACAGAAGAAAGTAGTACGAATGCTGACTAGTAGTGGGTCGTTGTAGAACTTAATGAAAACGAAACGAAACCGTTTTCCAGAGAACGAAAGCTAGTTGCCAAACGATGTTCGTTTCAACTGGTTTTTAGACGATTCGGAAGTGGAAATAATATGTTAACAAACTAAACACATACTAACGAAACGGTTAGAAAAAATATCGGTTTAAGGAATAAGCTAACTTTATTTATTTACTTTATAATAAATAATGTAATAATGACTATATTTTATTTACAAAAAAAGATACATATTTTATTATAAAACAGACCTTTGCAAAATAAGGGGGAAGGGTTGGGACAAGGACGACTAAATAAGTAGTTCCCGCGACGAAGATTGCTTCAATCGAAAACTAATAATTGTTCTATCGTCGCAGAGCAAAAAACGGTTCTTATCGACGGTTGCTTTTTGCAACGCCACTACAAGTGCTGGTCTGATAGCAACGGACCTCTGCATCTACAGCCGACGGCCGCTCAAGCGACTGCGCCAAAGAACCTTGGAGCTTTGAGATGAGATGAGAACCCCGGCAAAATAGGCAATCGGAAAATGGACGCCAACGAATACAATGTTTTACAAAATATAATGTGTTCAGTTTTCCTAATAGTATTTTATCCGCGAATCTCAATTATTTAATAGCCTTTAGGGCATCATATTAGGATAGGAATCAATATGTACTTATAATAAATCTGTAAAGGCGGTTAGCTTCCCAAGTCGATCATCGAACGATCGGATGCTAACTGCGCCCGGTCACGAGGGTCGTGTAATTCATGCAAATCGTAGAGATGTAAAGTATCTAATTCTACTCGAGTGAAACAAAAACAAGTCGTAATGTTTAGGTTTGAGTTGGCTTCCGAGCTCCGCGCGCCCCGTCATTACTGCGCAGAGTACAATCAAATCATAAGTAATTCCAATAAATAACGTGTAAAGACGGGATGCTACAGGGCCTGCTATACTTAGCCGCTATGGTCAGCCCTTTTTCTTTATAATAAACAGTTGAGAAGCACGAGCAGCGAAAGCATTCACAAAATTGATATGTTTAACGATGATTCTGTGCAAGGCTTTCTCACGATCTTGCCATCTCTCCATTTTGCTACATTTAAAATATTATGAAAATTTACAAAACTTCATAGCTCTCGTCTCTGCCTAAAACAATTTTATTTCTTTATTACCCAACCAATCTATACATATTCTACTTAATTCCCACTGTTGAATTACAGATAGAGTCTAGTGCTGGTTAATGTAATGACGTGGGAATTTCATCAGAGGATTTTTATTAACCGTGCGTGTTACCACTAGGATTTTGGTAGGCACCTTCTTCATCCTGGGACCTTTAGGTTTTAGATCTACGTACAGTATTAGTAATTGATTAGTATCTTTAAACCGACGAGTATAATAGGCAACTTGACATTTTTTTTTATAGTTCGCACGTAATCGATACAGTTACAAATGACTGCCGGATGACGTCAAGTAATAGTAAATAAACAACTAATTTACAACACTAACATTGTTATGACACAAAAATAAAATATACATAGGTTACTAAAATGAATCCAAATACTTACAAATGTTGTTTAGTTCCTCGGTGTACAAATACTACTTTAAAAATATCTCAAAAGTTATTTATAATTGTGCCTAAATAACTATATACAGTACAATTTAACGTTTTCTATAATTATTCACATTGAATACAATAACAATATCCACAGTAAAAAGTAATTTACAAAATAAAAACTTGCACATATCCGCGCAAAATGGCGCGAAGGACTCCACATTTTGCTTTAGAGAAGTGGCCTAGTCACTAGGCCATCGAGGTCTGACACTTATTTTATTTAAAGAGATCCAAAAACAGAATTAAGTTAATTTAAAAAATAATATTCTTACGATATTTAATAGTTTTTAAAATCAAAATACTCTTACAACCAAAATCCCTTGCGGATCGGACAGAGCAATTTGCTTCTAGCCTCACTACAGTAATTATTTTGGAGTGCACGTCCAATTCAGACTAAACTATGTTAACCCCAACAATGCAGCCAACGCACTCGTCCGCCAGTAGAACACGACTTTATATAATACCATTTTCTCCCTTACTATAAGCCTCGATAAGACCAACAAATGCCATATATATATTTTTTTATTAAATAAACATATAATATATATATTTATTAAATATATATCTATCTATCGATGCCTCTTTTAAAAATAATAAAAAAACGGGTAGCTACGTTCGCGCATCCTAATTTTACAAAATGCATGTGGGCACCCGCTCTAAAAGCGAGAATACAAGTACATCTCCGTTTGCTCTATGCCTATTACATAATAATAAATGAATTTAATTATGACATCGATAAGCTTGTTAAAAAGAATGACTTTGCAACTATTGTCTCCGAAACTAATTTGTCTCTGCCGATGAATGTGCGAATTTAGCGATGTACCTTTTTTGTCTTTTTACTATTTTCCGAAGAGACAGCGACAGAGACAAAAAAGTTGCTGGGCTACTTAGTTGCGCCAATTCCAAATGTAGCATCAAAAACGCAGGGTCAAATCCCAAAGCTTTCTAGTAACGTGTAGTAACTTTAGGGTTAATCTATACAAGCTAGGAAAGCTGGTATCCGTGTATGTATATACCTAGGTACATATTGCCCACCAATGCATTAGTGCTTAATCAATATTAGATGCGTAATATTCTCTAGCAGGTTATATTAAAAGCGCATCAAATATTTACCATGTATTTTAGTATTAAAGCTTCCCGGCTCTCATAACTACGGGTAGTACGCCATAATTAATCAAAAAGATAAACTTGGTCAATGAAGGAAGGAAGCAAGCAACATTTATATTTGTGACAAAATAGCTAGCGGTTTGATCCGAACATAAAAACTCGAAACAAGTAGGGATTTAATAAAACACAAACATCGATTAACACCAAAACTAATGATAATAATCATAGAATAAATGCCATATGGGATGCAAAATACAGTAGGTATTTCTTTTATAGATTTTCTAAGGTCTTCACTAAATGGTGTGTGCTAGCGACCAATAGAATTTTGCCTTGACAAAGACACTGCTTGACGAGTTTTCTTCTCTGCATTTCTTAATGAGGTAGATTTAAAAAAAAACATGTCTAAAATAGTAGCAGGAAGCGGTCTATGAGTAAGTTTGCAAAAGTTATCAGCACGGAAATCTCAGCTATCGCAGCCATTTTTTTTGAAGTTTCTTTTAGCGTGTTCCCGCTTTGGACAGCACGTTAAGCGGTCGGTTCCGGTTCTTCTAATACCACAATGTAAAATCATTAATGAATTGCTATTAAGATAGACATAGCCAGATGCACCACCATATTTAAAATGTAATGTCCTTGGTGATACGTCAGAACTTTACGCTCTTCTTCCAACTCTACGTTCACACATCCCGCATTCGTTTCCAAGTCGTTTGCGGTTAAAGCTGTGTATCTTTGAAATCAGTTACCGGTATACATTCGTTAAACTGCAAATAGAACATTAACTGGTAAAAAAACTGGTATATTCGCATTATTTAAAGTCTCCATAAACTTAATACACTCTCTGCTGTTTTCATTACTTTGATTTTTCTAATTATAGTAATCATGTGGTTTAGCTCCTGTAAAATTGGTTCCATTGTCTGAATATAAAACACTAACACACCCGCGTCTAGCAATGAATCTTCGTAAATACATTAAAAAAGCACAGGTCGATAACGATTTTAACAATTCTAAATGAACTGCTCTGTAAACTACGCAAGTGTTCAATACAATCCAAACCGTCTCACCGTTTAAAAAATATAATGATCGCGCTAAATAAACAGAATCTGATTTTATCGCTATTAAACTTTCCGCAACATATTTTGTCTCAGATCTTTTATAATTGTCTTTAGGTAACATCTCTTCTCCATTCATTGTTTGTAAATAAGATACTATGACACATAAACAATGATGAAATATTTTTTTAGGCTTTATAAACTGTTTAATTATTCCTTTCATATTCGTAAATGTTTCTAAATACCTTCTGTCACCATTTAATATTGTGACACGTAAACACATGACACCTCTTGTTTTGCAGGTTCTATATTCTTTTTATTCATCTCTCCTATACATTCCAGACCTAAACGCTTCTTGTCAAAAAATAAATGATAATTTGGCCCTTATTTAATGAAATAGAATAGAGCCACGTATATGCATATTAGTACTTAACCTAGTCATAAGTAGGCTGTACAAGTGGTTATTTAAATATTCTAGTAGGTTATTTCATAAAATCGCCATCTTCAATCGAGAACTGCAACTGAACTTCCTTCGCTCCAATGAGCGTGCGCTGTGAACAATCGACTGACAACGAACAAAGGTCAAGCAGGACATCACTAGTGTACCGTTTTGCACATTCGAGCCGTTCTCGCTTTCGCTTATCGGTAGCGTTTTACATTTTTATTGCGAACGGATACGGGCCTTACCGTAGCACGGACATTATTATTTCTCCCCCGCAATAATTGTTTAGAGAACAGCTACGTGATCGGCAGACTGGTCGGGCGACTTCTTAAAACATAGTCAAGGTCATGTTTACTTTATACATACTAATATTATAAATGTGAAATGAACTTTGTCTCATATATTTGTCACGCCTATATTAATGAACCGATTTTGATAAAACTTGACATGAATTTTCATTACAACCCAGGGACAGACGATAGACCTAAGGACAATATGATCACGATTTGTGACCCCGCCGCGAATTTTTAACAAAATTTGGAAGAGGTGATTCTTGGAACCCTGCGTCGTTGGACATGACATCAACATCTAAACATGACATGTGACCCTACAACTACCTGAAGAGATATTTTCGCCTACGCTAACATTACACGGGTAACGCTGAGTCATACCAATGAATGAACTCGTAAATAGGCAGGTACGTTCATGCAATTATACAGAATAATTAATTAATGGCGGCAAATAAAACACTGTAATATAAAACATAGGCAATTTCCATTTAAAAATCTCGCTTCAATCGAGCTGATAATTATATTGTTGAAGAAAATTTCCACCTTTAGCAATTAATAGGTAAGATTTTCTTTGTCCGCGTCCGCTTGCGGAAACCGCTCCCCACCACGGTAATATCCGTGCGGAAGCCGTGGAGACTTGCGCGCCAGCACGCCTACCAAGTATTTCAACTCCTCATCTTTCTATAAGTATGTAAAACTCACTGCGGGTTGGCTGCCATCAATTTGTGACCTATAATATAATAAAAACGCCATCATGTACAGAAATCGTATGAGATTCAATATTTAATTATCAACCCGTCACGCTCGGGGGAAATTAGATCAAAACTGGAAATTCCCCGAAAATAAATTGCAATAAGATGCAAATCTCCGCCCGCGACAATCTTTAAATTAGATCAAGGGATGAGACACCAATAGCAGCGCTCAGACGCACAGCACCCCAGCTGACGGCGCGCGACACACCACTCCATTCGTAAACTTTAAATTGTTTTAGTATCGATAATTTAGACAAATTACATATCAAGCCGGTAGAACACGTTTCTTATATAAAGATAAATTGAACGATGCATACTTTTTTATATGTTTTATGACTCAATCACAAATATTCAACACGCATTTTGAACAGCAATGGTATAGAGATTGAAAATTTATTTAAGCATCGACGTATAATAAAATATTCTCTATTCAATAAATACAGCCTATTCAATAAAAAACGCACTCTAAAAACGTGCTGCTTGCTACCTACTAACTTTGGGAGCCATCACATATTTATCGAAAATTATGTCACAATGCATACAAAAAGACTAGTTTCTGCATCTACATGACTTCGATTGGTTTTGCAGGAACGTTTTTATATTATTGAAGGCCCATCTATATGTATTTAAGGCATATAAAAACAAACCCGGCAATGTCCGAACGCAACCAAATTATCACTATAAATTTTAATTACATCCCCCAGAACACAGAAAAGAAAATTCTTACCCACAAATTTATCATATCACCACATCTGCTATAAGAGAATAAAAATCGCAATAATTCATTTTCAGAGTCTTACCTTGCGTGCTGAAGATGTGAAATGGGTTTCTGCTCGTGGAACCTTCTTCCGGATTTACAAGATATCCGTTCCCGTCTCAACCATGATGTCTGCACCACTTTGTGTCTGCAACAGGGACAAGATCCAGCGTCAGCAGAACATATCGCTCAGAGTGGTCTCCTGAGCTACGTAGTTCGTGCGTAATTCCGTCATAGCTCGAGATCTGGAAATGTCTATAATTGATAAGTTTGTCTTCGGCCTGATTAGACCATATGTCTATCGCTATACGATATACAAATATCCATCCGCTTTTCACACGGCCCCCTATCGGAAGACCACTTTCTACAAAATTGCTCCTTAAGAAGAGCTGAAACAGTTGAACCCCTGGGTTGGTTATACTAGTATCAGCTCCATGACTTACCGGCTGACATCCTGACGGGAAAAAATGGGGAAATGTCCTTATCCCCAAACCAGGCCCATTAGCCGTCCGGGCCTGGAATACCCTACTGTCTGTCTGTAACCTCCTTCCTATAACTAAGCTAAGTTTGAAAAGCATATTATTAAGTCGAAGTTATAGATAAGTTTGTAGGCAGGGATTAATAGTCGTCAGTGTTTGGCTAAATCCGACAATTCATGTTAAGATTCATTTGATCATGTTTTATACTTTAACATTGCTTTTTGCAAATACGTAAAGCATTGGGGTATTACCGAGCATTCACAACATTACTGTACGCTGGTTTTTCTAGCATATGCAGAGCCTATGCTTAAGTGAATTTGAATTGTTTAGGTACAGAAAACATAAGTTTTTGTAAAGTGATTAATTTCTTTATTACAGACACAATGTTAGTGTCGGATATGTTCGTAGGAATTAAATACTAGTTGATTTTGCATTTTTATTGATATGGTTCGCGTCACTTGAGCATTGGTGGCACGTTTTATAGCTGTTGTCCTTCTTTGCCGACTTCTGCTTTCCTGGTACTTTCATGTAGTTCAATGTAGGTTTGGCCTGGTGCACCTCATTTAAAAATCAACACGCATCTTCTTATAGGTACCTAGAGAGAAAACAAATTCATTAAATATCCGGGGACTCACCGTGCAAGTGCCAGGTCTAATGTGTGTGGGGGACAGAAGAAGAATAGTGTCTCGGAGTAGTCACCGAACAATATATGATTAGTTTTTTTTAATGTAAACGTATTTTTAAAGTCGAATATTATGATAAAAATACCAACTTCATAGCAAAAAAAAACCTTATTTGCATTTACTTTTTTTTAAATGTTGTATTGATAAAGCTGTTTGTGTAACATTAAGGCTGAACTATTAGTACTGGATGCCCAGCTGAATACTAGAAACATTGTTCCAATTATTGTATGTTTTCGTCTTAAGTATTATGGATTCATAATTTAGTTTCTATTAAACAGTTTTCGAACATTATGGCTTAGAATTCGTTCATCAATTTATCAGTCAGTAGGTAAGAGTGGGGTAATTAAGAACAGCGGGTAATTGGGAACAGGGAGGTACCTAATACTTCCTCTTGTTGTGTAGAATACTTTTAACAGACGCGTCAATTGTCACTCAGTACAATCGCATAAGTGGGGCTCGCGTTCTTTCACAGTGAATCTGACAAATTATGTTGTATTTTAATTATAATTTTCGTCATATATAGTAATCGATATTGTTGGTATTAATTGACATCATATATTATACCATCTTAGATGTACTATCTGCTAATGCACTGCATATAGTTTAAAGCTTACCAAAAATGTTATTGCGAGTCACGGCTATTTTTATTTAAATTGCTTACTTCGGGTAATTGGAAACGGCGACAAGAGGGTGAATGGGAACTTTCTTTATTACCCCTATTAGTTGATTGATTGTATAAAAATGTTCTAACTTCAATAAATACGATATTAAAGTACTTCGACGTGTAGTTACAGGTCTAAGGAGCCAAAGGCTTATTTCGGGCAAAGCTGTCACTAATTATTCAGTAATAAATCAACACTTTTAAATCTTTTTATTTCTCCTTGTTCTTAATTGCATGTGAGGTAACCCAACTCACACGACGCCTCCTGGGCCTTGACAGAGCCAGGCTTCGAATAATGGTGGGGGTCTTGCCGGGATACTGTGCCTTTAACAAACATCCCTATATTCTGAACATTACAGATAGCCCACTGTGTAGAGGATGCATGGCGGAGGAGGAGACGGCCGCGCATGTGCCCTTGGAGTGCGACAGTGTGGCTGCGCCTAGACTGAGGTTCCTCCAGACTGCGAGGACTCTTCTGGAGGTCTGCAGGAACGTAACGGGTCTCCTGGCCTTCCTGGAGGAGATTGGATGGCTCCGTTGAAGAAGTAAAGGTCACGCACAATGGTCCAATTGAGACTAATGACAACTATAAGTATATAATATGCGAAATACGGCATATTTAAAAAGTTATCTATGGATGGACCTGATGGACCCGGCACCCGCACGGTGAATCCATGGAATGCTTAGAAATTTGTCTTCTTCATCGTGGGATTCCATCTTCATATATAAAACAAACAAACGGTGGTGGCTCGGTTAAAAGAACGCGTTCCTTAAATCCTACAAAGGTCGGTTCAAACCCCCCCGCAATGTACCAATAAGAAATACACTTTTCTTACCTACATTTGTCATAGATTTACAAAACCACCATTTCCACCACGGAGAGCACGTTAAGCCGTCGGTCCCGGTTCCACTATTCCAACTTGTGGAATCGTAATAAATTGTCATTAAAAATTGACATCATATCCTCGCCAAGCCGTCTGGCTAGCGTGGCGAGTGTAGGCCAAATTCTCCAGATATATATTCTGGAAGGCCCATCTCCAACAGCGGAGGTCTAGGACGCTGTGTTCTAGGGGCTGTAATGAATGAATGAATGAAAAATAAAATAATACATTACGAATTGTATAACCTCACTTGAAGTCAGAAAATAGATAATTAATATGCTTTCGTAGATATAACATGCGTTTATTATTGTTTTATTATGTAGTTAACAGCCTCCGTGGTCTAGCGGTTAAGTCCTTGGATTAGTCGCGAAGGTACCGGGTTGAATTCCTGATCGGGGAACAATAAATTATTTCAGAGCTTGCCACTTGTCATGCTATAGTAAAGTTTGCTAAATGTGGCTAAATCCCGAAATGGATACGGTCGTGATAATACTTTAGTAAACATGTAGAATAATTTATTAAAATGGAATTGTACTGTAGGTATTTGATATTAATAGTTTCCTCGCGAGCCCCTAGTGAAGCCGTTACAATAGGGGCAGAGGGCTACCGTACCTTTTTCACAAGTAAATACTCATAAAACTGTGTACGTTCGACTTGGAACCAATATTTAACATAGCTAATGATCATAGTGGGTGGCAGTAATAAAGTAATACTTTATTGGATGTATGTACGTTGTGCGTCATAGGCATAGGTGCGCCACCAGTGAATGGGCAAATTTTTCTTTAATGGCTGTTTGGTTAATTTACTTTTAGACATCAGAATATTTCACTATCAAATATGTAACTGAACTCGGTAATGGAACGATACATTAATTTATCATAACGAGTTGTTGCTTGGAAAGTTTGAATATTGAAATAAAAAAAACATTAAAGAAAACTAACGATGCAGATGCACCTAAAACATCCTAGCTGGACGAAAGTATATGACGAATTTCTAAAAAAATGCTCACGAAAAATGACAAACAACTCCCCCTTCATGATATTTCCAGAAATTGTTTTGCAAGGTAGTTAAAATCAAATCAAAATAATTTATTTACGTATGGTTAGTACGTTACACTTGGATATTGTCAATACATACAAGCTAAGAAATAAAAAAAAAACAAATAATAAAATATTACCAATGGCCATGGCTGGACCGAACCCAACATCAATACAATAATTATAACTAAAACATGGTTGCCATGAACGAGGAATTTGTTTTTACTTACAGCTAGATACTTAATACTTAATAAAAAAGTAAAGTAAAGTATCATCGCGACCGTTTCCCTTTCGGGGTGGTAAGAAAAAGGTCTTAGAAATAAGCGAATTCACATTTAGCCAACTTTACTATAGGCCAATCAAGACAAATAGCAAGCTCGTCGATGTCTCCAGCGTACCAAACTCGAGAAATATCACAAATAAATTAAATATTAATTACATGTATTTATTTACATTAATAAATATGTTTGTGTCCCGACCGGAATCGAACCCGGTACCTCCGAGTCTAAATCCACGGACTTAACCGCTAGATCACGGAGGCAGTTATCCAATAAAAAGTACTTAATATATACGAGTATAGAAGAAGGGAAAAAAATTGAAATGAATTTCAATATTGCTGATTTATAATAATATTGCAAAATTTTATTTTCATGAGTATTTTTAAATGTTCTTTTGATGGATATTAAGTTATTTAAAAATATCCAGTAAGTAATTTAAGAAAAATATTGTACAGTTCTTTTCAAAATTTATTAATTTGTTTAGTCCAGAAACTACATGCCCTCACTTGACCCTGGCCTATAATATATACATACATATGTGTAATAGCTGCAACCTCTTAGTAACTTGCCAGAAATTACATTAATCATTTGACTTTGCCTTAAAAGACGAACACATTATGTGAACACTTATTTTTCTTATTGTTTATTTTATTATTATTACTTATATTATAAATTAATATTTTAGAGTTTAAGGTTGTTATTTTATAATGACAACGCCCATCTGCAGCTGCTTTCTTTTAGTTATTCTTTATTATCATAGTTATTATTTTTGAAATTTAATTTGATTTTTTTATTTTGACATACACAATTTTGTAGTTTTTTTTTTCTTTATTAAAATAATAATTATTATTTTATTATATAATTTTAATATAGTTTATTTTATAGATTTTAAGTGGCAACGCCCTTGTACAGTAGCATCTATGTAGGTATTGATTGTTTGTAGTGTTAAGTGGTAAATGACGATGACTGTTCTTTGCTATTAATTTATTATTTATTTAATTTATTATATTAATTGGTAAACAATAATATGTATAAGTGACAAAACCGAGTGTACTTAATGTATCTTATGGTTAATCAATAAATTGAAATTGACTATATTTTTTGAAGTGTGCATTTATTCTATTGCGAAAAAAGATGTTTTCGAATGAAAATCGTAATAATAAGCTCTACGACAATACATGACTTAAATGTTAAAAATATAATAATATTTAATAAAAGCTTTACTCTGCGATGGTATGGATGGGCACTACTATTGACAAAGGATGCAACAAAAATTGACGCCAGTGGACTATGTCCTAAACATGTTTTTCAGAAAATACTCAGCTCAGAATTCGATCCATGATTCACCACCGTATGTAACACTATTTCCAACCATATAACCGTGGCAACATGATATTTTAATAAATTGCCACATTATTATTTGCCCAGTTTGTATATGTGTTAAACACACACCCGTGGCATCATGCGGGGTAAGTCGCCAACTGGACACGTGGTTCTGGACACACATCTGCTCAGTTTAAATACCAAAAAAATTTTTTTTTTTGTGGTCTACGGATTCATAAATAAGAATGATATATAGCAAAGGACATCTTGTATAGCAGTTCATAGTTATATATGTATTTTTAGTTGAATTATTCTAAAAAGATTTAAATTTAAGTAGAAAATACCCTTTATTTTATATAGTTATGATGTGCAAAATATTTAAAATATCATATATTATGACAGCTCTAGTACTAAATGTATATAGTATAACTATTTATCTTTAACATATATTAGACGTCTAATGACGCTTCATTACGTTGAATCGATCATCGGCAGCAATCCCTAATTAGTGATTTATTTTTCATTATCAACTTACTCAGGGTTCTCTTGCTCTTTATTACTTAACTTTAAATTTATATGTGAAAACCTTTAATAGTTCTTAGTGAATTTACTATATAATATTTACTATAATATTGTCAACTGTTAGTTTTCCAAAATGAATAAAAGAATAATAAAAATAAAATAAAATAAAACTATATAGTCTAATATAGTCAAATGGTACATAAATTAACTTTTATCAATCAAGTTGTCATTTTTATATTGACGTGACAACGTCTTATAAATTGGTTTGCCGGGTGACACTTCAAGAAACTGCGTTACGCTCCGCTCACGTTATGCGCACACAATGAGAGCGAATGAGAGGCACGCGTCCCTTCCACTCGGGCATGGTTAGCCCGCCTAAGAGCGAGAGAGACAGACATAAAAAGTGAAAGACATTGACTTGACATTTTCTAGGCACATTACAGCAGAAACACTTCCTTTCATTTCATATTTCTCCTATCATCGCCCTATCCTCAACACAATCACTCAGATAGGAACAAGTTAAGTTGTAGTAAACGCTGTTTCATTGTACGCAAATGTATTGCAAGTTATTGTATGTATATTTGTATATAAATACGTATGTATGTGTAAAGGTAAAAATAAAATTTTGTTAATATGAAATTCAGTGCGAGATTCTTTGTATAAATTAATGTTTTAAATATAATTCTTTGTATAAATAAATGTTTTAAATTGTTACTATTATTTCATCCTTCTTCCTACTATATGAATGAATATTCACATTAAAATTATTTTACCACTCAAAGTCGTTGTCACGTAAAACTTTCGCCCGTATACCGACTTTACAGGCAACCAATTTTTTTTAGCAAGTTTTGATTGATACGAATACTACATATTTTATTTTTATTATACAAATAACTTATTTGCACAGTAATACACTAATAGTACACTGTAATAAGAACACAACGCAAACATATCCCAAAATGTATGATGTCCCTTAGTAGTCCACGTGTATTGATATTTATGTATTATAACTTTATTAGTTAATTAATCTCTAAGTATTGCTTATGTATCTTTATTCATGTTGTATCTATATTATTATTATTTTCAATCTCAATTCTATTACCAATTTTTTTTTCCATCGCAAAGATTAACTGGTAAAGAATGGCCGGCATTAAGTTTGCCTATGTACACTACGTTTGTAGATTATGTACAATAAATAATTATGTTATTTTTATATTTTTATATCCACTCTATTTAATGGCTTCCTCTGTGGTCTAGCTTTTCTTCCTGGTCTGTAGACAATAATTTATTTGCGGTATTTCTCGAGTTTGGTACGCTAGAGACATCGACGAGCTTGCCTCTTGTCATGATGGGCCTAAAGTAAAATAGACTAAAATTGAATCCGCTCCTTAAAAATTGTGGTTTCTGACCACCTCGAAAGAGATAAGGTCGTGATGATACCTACTATGTCCAATGGACAACAAAAATATTTCGGAATTCCCAACACGTGTGTCCAGATATAAGTGTTCCTATCCGCGTGTCCAGATAGGTTTGTTTAGTTGATGGATTGCCGAATATGCGGAGGGAGCTCTAGTCTTGGTGGTCGCAAACCAAGCCACACATTTTAATTATTAAGATGCAGTCTCTGCAGGGGCGAGCTCAGTAAAACATAATATAATATTAACACGCTCGCCGTCTGGAGTCTAAACTTAATCTTTAATGACATTGTGCAAGCTCCTTTCTCATGCCTCATAGTCATGTGGAGGTATACTATTTTGTACGTTACCTCACCCTTACTCAAGTAACGGCACCTATTATCAATAACCTCAGAATATAAGGACTTATTGCTAAGGTATCTAAAATGCGATATTTTATTGGTTAAGGAAGTTGTAGCTAACATAATCAACAGAACACAAATACCTATTTGGTACACTGTTGGAGATGGGCCTTCCAGAAGAATTTCGCTTACACTCACCGCGCTGGCCAGACGCGTTAGCGAGGGTCATATGTAAATTTTAACGATAATTTATTAAAGATTTCATAAGTTAATATTAGTAAAATATATATTAGCACGATTGTGTTGTAAATCTATTTTTTTATTTTATTAATTTTAAATACTTTATTGCACTAAAATTGTAAATAGGCGGGCTTAATGGCCAGGCATTTTCTAACAACCAACCTTTGGGAGTGTGGAGAAACTATGTATGGGTGCAAATTTATTATTATAAACTACATACTAATAATACATATGAGAATAAATAAATATGTTCGTAAGAAAAATATTGATTTATTTATATTGAAGTAATATACAAACAGTATAAAAGAATTACAATATAAATTAAAACTACTTAAAAGTAAAAATTAAAATAAATATAAACTATAGCTATTAAAAAATAAACTATAAATAAATAATAACATATATAAAAAATAAACGCAAATTCAAAAGTAATTAATTGGTCATAATATTTTCATATCGTTTGGCTTCTTGCCCTATCTTAATTATTATTCTAAACCGCAATAAAAAATATATTTAATTAGCAATGCCTCGGTAATAGGTTTCCATTTTTAAGGAGTCAATAATAGGTACCGCTACAACACTACTTAATAATGAATTTATCAATTCCTTTGCTACGAACAAATATGTAAGTAATGAACTCTATATTTTAATCTATAGAAATAATGTAACCAACAAGGTCAAATTAAATGATTATATATTTATAATCAATTATTCTGTAACGATTATTGTTTAATATAATTATCATCACGACCGTATCCCTTTCGGGGTGGAGAAACCACGCTTTTAAAGAAGCAAATTCACATTTAGCCAACATTACAATAAGCCCATGATGACCAGTACCAAGCTCGCCGATTTGTCTAACGTACGAAACGTGGAAAAATATCACATATCGCTGGGATAGAGCGAAAACAAACTATTAAAAAGTAATTAAATGTGCATAACAACCGCCTCCGTGGTCTAGTGGTAACAAACGTTGCCGTGAACTCGGGAGGTCGTGGGTTCGATTCCCACCGGGGGCAAGTTGTACATTGTATAATTTGTCTCGGTCTGGGTGTTTATATGTATAATATGTATATATTTACAAAAAAAAAAAGTATAATATGTAGTTTATCAACCATCTAGTTTACGTAACACAAGCCTAGTAGCTTACCACGGAAATTAGATGGCGCTGTGTGACCTGTCCGGAAATATGTATGTATGTATAATATATTTGTGCAAAAATGGCTTAGGAGGTTTTTATTCTAACACGGCGATATTTATTATCATGTCCCGACCAAGAATCGAACCCGGTACCTCCACGTCTAAATACACAGATTTAACCGCTAGACAACGAAAGCTTAGGAATGATTTTATATGTTAGTAATAATTCAAAAATTAAATATATATTGCCATGCTCAATTGCTCATTATAACACGGAAGCATGCTATTATTTAACATTTGTTACTTATATTACGTGTGTTAAAGCGTTACTAGTAATGAGCTAGTAATGTAACTAGTAATGTGTATTTCAAGAATTCTCAAAAACCAACACTCATTTGATTTTCAAGTATAGAACTACATGTTTACAAACTATACAAAATATATATTATGTATATAAAAAAAATATACAATATATAATCTAGTAGGTATCTTATTAGTTTAGTAAACATGCTTACTTACAGACCAGGGGCCTAATTCTGGCGCTTTCGACTTGCGTGTCGGTTCAAAATATTCGAATGAAAAGCGACAGATCTCCATAGAAAACAGTCAGTTTCGAGCACGTCAAATCACACATGCATGTCGAAGGCACGAGAATCGGAGCCCTGTGATATTTCGAACCGACACGCAAGTGTCAGCATTATATTCAATATGTAGGTAACATTGTTTGTAAAACACAAAAACTATGTACAATTAAAAAAATATATGCATGAGAAACACAATAAACTACAAAAAACAACAAAAATGAATATCGCAAGTACTTACAGATGCAAACAGTATAATTAATCCTAATCTCTAACAGGTATGCTTAATGCCGCAAATGTAAACAGCTGTGGAGCATGCGTATGCTTATTTTAGTAGCATTACTATCTGTATCTTCACAGACCAGTATGCTAGACGAGCTTGTCACTTGTTACAATCGGCCTATACTAAAGTTAACTAAATGTAAAACATGCTAGTGATAACGGTCGTGATGATACTGTTCATCATAATACTAACGGCCAGTTTCAGAAAAGCTGATTATCTTTTGATATCTTTAACGTATGCTGTCTTTAAATATATTAAAAAAACTGTTATTTTCACACTTCCTTAAAAAACAAAATTAACCCTAATCGAAATCTTGACATATTGGTATTTTTTTATATTTATTTATATAAGTATTATATGGATTGTATTTAGGTATATAAGTATTTGTGTAGGTCGAATTTATGTAATATGTATTAAATAAAGTATTTTAATTTTTATGTACTTAATTATTTAATTCCAATATATTTACATTTACTTAAAAAATCTCAGACTCTGCACCCATCATATAAATCTATCACTCTCTCAAAAGTTAACTGGTAGAAAATACCATCATGGTATTATGCTCGCCTATGTACATCTTTTTATTTTGTATATTTTGTGTGCAATGAAGATTTTTTTTATTATTATTAGCTTATAAGACACGTCATTGGTTGAAATAACGAAACGGACAAGCTAACTATCAACATGTGGCATATGTCAAAATATTGAACAGAGATTATTTTAATCATCCTTTCTGCAACTGGCCGTAAATGTTAGTTGTGCACGCTTTGATGGATAAAGCTTATAAACTTAGACTAAAAACGCATAGAACGATTGTTTCAGATACAATAAACTACTAACTATGAGGCAAAAGAATATGTATTATATTAGAGCATCAATTTTGTTTTTCAGATGCATTGTGACATTATGTGCTGGGCTCGGAATGGCGAGACACAAATTTTAAGGCCTATCGCATTCTTGTTCGGTCGGATAACGTAAAAAAAAATCTTGAAGAAAGATTTCTGGCCGCAGAGCGTTGTGTTTCGTCGATACACAGGTTCATTTGGGCCTACGAAAGGGCACCGAACCCTCGTGAACCACCTAAGAGGACCCCGGCGCCGACCCCCACTGCAGCAGTCAGCCTTCATCAGAAGGTGGTCGCCGTACCCAATGGGTACTACTTTGACCACAATAAGATGAAGATGCGGAAGCACTACACTAATGCACTACAGTGCAGTCTATATTTATATTATATATATTTTAGTTTTTAAGATATATATCTATGGGCCTTTTGTATATTCATTTTGTTGCCTGAAAATAAAGATTATTATTATTATTATAAACCGACATAAACAAATGAAAATCTTGAGCACGAAAACTTGACTCAAGACCATTTATATATTACGTAAGACGATTTTTAACCTCCTCCTCCCCCTATGTAATAAATAAATAGAATAAGCCGATCCCCTTCATCTTCTGCTTTATAATTTTATAATATTACGTAACAATCTAAATGAAAACATGAATACATATAATCAACTTTGGTTTTATTTTAAAGCTTTTATTTATGATTAAAATTATTTTTACTTACCTAGTTAATAGTAATTAGTTTATCTTAGTAATCTTAAAGATTTTGATAAGTCCAGGGACTAAAAGTAAGTAAGTGGATCTAATAAAGTAAAGTATCATCACGACCGTTTCCCTTCCGAGGTGGTCCGAAACCATGCTTATAAAGAAGCGGATTCACATTTAGCCAACTTGACTATATAGGCAAATCATGATAAGTGTCAAGCTCGACGATGTCTCTAGCGTACCAATCTCGGGAAATATCACAAAAAAAAAAAAATATGTGTCCCGACCAGGAATCGAACCCGGTACCTCCGAATCTAAATCCACGAACTTAACCGCTAGACCAAGCAGGCAGTCAGTAAGTAAATCTGCCACTGGAATAACATAATACATTGCGCAATTTTGTAATCCCACGTAAGAACTATCGAGACCCCCTCTCACCCTGTTATGTCTAACCCAACCTAACCAAGCCGTTATAGCTCAGTTAAAGTTGCCTTACTTATCGTATATCTTACTTACTGTTTCTAGGCATTATTATTCTAAGGCTCTAAGTATATCATCACCAATTCTCGGTTGAAAACTCAAATTATACGCGCACTATAATAATTTTGTATTATAATGTCAATGTGGGTATAATGAATTATCCATTTCACTAAGTAATGATAGCAAAATACCTATTTAGGTAAACATTTTGATTGTAACCTGGTATTATTGGTTTAATCAATAGTTGTACGGGAAATAGGTTATAATTGTATAATACTATAATATTACGCAAATTACGACCCATTATTTAAATAAGTAATAATAAAGTTTATAAAAGTTTGCTAACCTCGACCTAAAACGGTTTTATTTATTTATTGAAAAACTTTATTACACTAAGTACAACGGACTTAATGCCGCTAGGCATTCTCTGACAGCCAAACCTTTAGGACATTTAGGCAGTATAGATGGTAGGTGCAATATTAAGGAAGTCCATATATATCAATATATCATCATCATTACAGCCCCTAGAACACAGCGTCCTAATCCTCCACTAGTGGAGATGGGCCTTCCAGAACATATATCTGAAGAATGTGGCCTACACTCGCCACGCAGGCCAGACGGCTTGGCTCGGATTATTAACGATTCCACAAGTTGGTATTAGTGGAACCGGGACCGACGCCTTAACGTGCTCTCCGAGGCACGGGAACGGTGGTGTTGTAAATCTATGACAAATGTACGTAAGAAAAGTGTATTTCACATTGGTACATGCCGGGTGGGTTTGAACCGACCTTTGTAGGATTTAAGGAACGCGTTCTTACAACCGTGCCACCACTGCGCCCTATCAATATATATATAGCAATATTTACACGTACATAAATAAATAATATATATATACTATATACATATAATAAATATACAAATAAACCACTTAAACGATGAGGGAAGTAATATAGAAATAATGGTGATGTTGCTGCAAATGAAACAGTAAAAAATATATTTAAAAAATAGAGAAGTTGAAACAGTTAGGTTGATAAGAAGTACCTATATACAAAATTTTTGAAGATAACTCGATTTGAAGCTTGTCTTATATTTAATGGTATGTCGTTCCAAAGATTTGCAGCAACAACAGCATACGAATGGGAGACAAAAGAGGTGTGATGAGATGGAATGTGATTTTATTATATTTAAGTAATTTAAGCAGTTGTGTTGTTTTTTATTTTAAGTTTTTATTTATTTCTTTTTAGTTTTTAATTCAAAATTTTTGAGCAAACGGGTTTTTTATTTTATTTATAGACAAAACACTAATTTTAAGAGTACTAATAATCATTTTTTGTCCGGTTATTTGTAGACTGATTTACCTGTGGTACTTCTCTGGGCCAGCTTGTCGCCTTTTACCGAAAGAGACCACTTAATGTGTAATCTATAATTAACTGACTTCGTGGTCCGGCGGTAACTCTACCGACGAGCTTGCCACTTTTGATGTGCCTCTAGTAACGTTGTCTAAATGTAAATCTGCTTCTTTAAAAAGCGTGGTTCCGACCACCCTGAAGGTCGTGATGATACTTTGAAGTTTGCAATCCTGCGCATCGTTTCCTTTCCTCGCTCCCTATCTCACCTTAATGGCTACCGAACCGCGTAACTACCATAATGATATTGATGAACGTATTATTGCTACCTGAATTTAAGAGTGGTCAAGATATTTGGTTTTATTTTGATTATAACTTATAATTCATAATGAAGGAGCAAAGTTAGCTGGAAGCATGCACGATTCGCGCATTACAACACGCCGGCAAACTTACGAGTATTATTAGTTTGATTTAATTTCTACACAATTGTACGCTTTTAAATTGAAAAATCTCGATACTTTTATTATATAATAATACATTCATGCATGTTAACTGATCACGGTATGCATATACCTTAATTAGCATTACAATTGCCTTTTTTATATATGTGGCGTCACTTTGGCGGACCGCATACGTAACGTCGAACTACGGAAAAGGGTTGGTATGAAGGAAAGCATAGGGACAAAAATAAGGAAAGGCATGCTACGATGGTTCGGGCATGTTGAAAGGATGAGCGATGAAAGATTGACGAACCAGATATATAATGCGAAAGTTGCGGGTGAAAGAGGCCCTGGCAGACCGAGACTCACATATCACGATCAAATAAATAAAACACTGACTGAAGGTGCATTAAAAAGTCTTCGTAACCAAAGGGCATGTATGAAGAGGTTAATGAATGTCGACGAAGCGAAAGAAGTATGTCGTGATCGTGTCAAATGGCGCTCAATTGTCTCTGCCTACCCCGCAACGGATCTGGCGTGAAGATATGTATGTATGTATGTAATTACCTTTAAGCTGTATAGGTCCCGGTTTCACTAAATATAAAATTGGCCATAGTTAAGAGATGTCAAGAAAAAATTGCATAATTGCCAACCCGCCAAAGTGGTGAGAGGAATCCCGATTCTCCTGAAACATGGCCTTTAATGATACAATTTTATAAGGATACAAATTAAAGTCAATAAATATTTGATTATTTTTACTTAATATTATCTACAATAATTATTCCTCGCCAAGCCGTCTGGCCAGCGTGGCGAGTGTAGGCCAAATTCTCTAGTTCTGGAAGGCTCATATCCAGCAGAGGATGTCTAGGACGCTGCTAGGGGCTGTAATGAATGTCCCACACCTTCGCTAGTCAAGGACTATAATACTTTGTTTACAACTAGTCCACCTTTGCCTCAGCTGGCCTTTTTGAGACCCTAGCCAAACCGGCGCTCATGTATCAATTGATATTAGAGCAACTGATGCCGGTCACTGACGGCCTGCATACATCTGTGGCATGTGTGTGTGTGTGGCTTATACAGTCACTATTGCGAGTCTCGGACTGTATACTAAGGTCCGGATAGTCCGAATAGTCATGGCTTAGCACTTGTTCAAGCACGGGCTAACGTTGTTAAGACTGAGGTCCGGATTAATAGTCATGGCTTAGCACTGGATCAAGCCGTGCTCACGAGAGTAGTCCTTCAACAATGCTTAGCCGATCAATTATTTCGCACTGTAATAGACATATCTTTATTCCTTTACTAAGGCAAGCAAGTGCTTAAGCAACGCCCGAAAATTATATTGGCTCCAAACACTTCGTGGAGTCTATAGTCATAATCATTGCGTATTTAAATTATTTTATACATAAACGTAAAAATATACACTAGAAGATATATAGGTGATTAATCAAAATATATTTACTAGGGTTTTTCTAAATAAAACATTGGATTTTAAGATTAGTTTTCCTCTAATTTAAATGATAGTCTAATTTATTTATTATTTAATTTCCGATACTTATTAATTATTTATTGGTAAAAATTGTTATGTTTGTAGTTCTTTCTCTGCCATTAGAAGTATTTATAATATACATATAAAATGTTATATAAAAAACGAGTATTCTATTTAGTTGAATATTTATTATTTAAGTATAAGAGCAAGGCCAAAGAATAAACGGACTATTAATGCGTATTTAACTATAAGCAGGATTTTTTAAATTTAAACGCAATGTAAGACTAATGCTAAACTAAGCAACTGGCTTATGGCTATCCTATTAGTATTTCATGATTTACATATTTATGCCGTTTGCTGTAGAAACTCTAGGCCCATGGAGTCAAAGTGCAAAAAAGTTTTTAAAAGACATAACACCGCGTCTTGTCCTCTCCTCCGGTGACAAGAGGGCTGGCTCTTTCTTCGCCCAAAGAATCAGTATTGCAATTCAGCGGGGAAGTGCAGCCAGCGTTCTTGCCACCATTCCACGCGGACGGGACTTATATCCCTATCCTTAGTATTAATATTAATTTTATTTTATATTTTGTAAATATTTTTTTCGAATAAATGCTTTTATGATTCACAACTATAAAAAAAAAAAGCTACCAAATTTAAATCAGAGGTTAAATATAAAATTGTGACACTGCTTTATAATATTTAAATTTGTTTTTTTCTCGCTCCTACAACATACACTTTGTTAAATTTTTCATCAGCACCCCGCCGAGGCACCCGCAAAAGTTATTTTATAAATAAAATTGTTCAAAATTAATTTATTAGGGGCCCGCAGAGCACGCCCTGCGGTATCAGGGAGGCACCTCTGTTAACTACCTCTCAAAATTATCCACTTCGCCGCAGGGTTCCGCATGTAACAGTTTTCATTATCAGCTAGACTCGTGGTTTAGGGTGAAGAGGCTTGGAGTACACTTCATTTAATTTGCAATTTAACACATTCGATTTTGTATCTCTACAAAATACTACTGTATTATTCTGTTAGTATACATTAAAATATTTTTTTTTTGTACGGACGACATGTAGGTGATATCGCGCCTACATAGTGTTAAGCGGTATGCGAGGTCCAAGAATCCAAAGAAGTCCAAGCATCTGACGACCGACAAAAATCATTACCATAGATATAATATATTTTTGTATATACGATATGATATAATATAATATAACCGCCGGGAGAATACGCAAATCCGCCAACCTTGGTACCGGTTACGTATTTGCGCCGTTTGGGGTCGAGACGATGGGTCCATGGAGACCGTCAGCGAGGCGCTTGGCCAAGGAGTTGTCACAGCGGCTGACAGAAAGGTCTGGAGACAGGAAGGCTGGCAATTATTTCTGCCAACGTATTAGCCTCGCTATACAGAGGGGAAATGTTGCCAGTCTCCTTGGAACTATATCGGATGGAACGTCTCTAGAAGACATTTTTTATTTATAGTTTAGTTTATTTTTAATTTTATTATTTAGGTAGCTTTTAATTTATATTTCATCATTACAGCCCCTAGAACACAGCGTCCTAGACCTCCACTGTTGGAGATGGGCCTTCCAGAACATATATCTGGAGAATTTGGCCTACACTCGCCACGCTGGCCAGACGGCAGAATTTATATTTAATGTATTTTAATTGACTTCGAATAAATGTAAAGATTAATATAATATATATTTTATATATATATATATATATATTATATCAAATAATAATTTAAAAAACACGCAAGCCACTGCTGGAGAATGCTCTTTTAGAACATATATCTGGAGAATTTGGCCTACATTCACCACGCTGGCCAGACGGGTTGGCGAGGATCCGATGACAATTTATTAACGATTCCACAAGCTGGAATTAGCGAAACCGGACCGACGGCTAATCCTAATCTATGACAAATGTACGTGAGATAAGTGTATTTCCCATTGGTACATGCCGGGGTTAGAACGGCGTCCTATTGGATTAAAGGAAAGGGTTCTTACAAACCACCACCGCCTTCAGGATCTTCGGTTTACTCTAAAATAATAGAAGAACAATTATACAAACGATAAAATAAAAATTAAACTTTGATTGTATTAAGACTCAGAAAATTGGATCCTTGGCGCTATTAAAATAGCCAATAACCTCGTTGCATCATATAAAATAAGCGAACTGGAAGAAAGAAGAAATTTTAATTGATATTGAAAAAGTAACATTTACAGATTTTCAGATTTCTGTTGCAGAATGAAGCCAATTCAGATTTTAATAACCCAGCCGTGTTCATTAACTAACATTGAGTTGGGTTTGTAACACCGAGTAGCAATACTGGCGTTCGAAAATATGTTTTGGGTCGCAACACCGACACAGAAAATGATAAGTGTTAACCCAGGATTACTGTCAATATAAACTCTAATAATACATTAGGTGCTTACAAAACCTAATTTAACCGTCCTTGAACCATCAGGCCTATCACGTAGTGATGGTAAAAGACCGGATGGTATGGAGTAAAAGAAGATGTCTTGTCTTGGATGCCACCTGTACCTGGATACCTTTACCGCTTGTCAAATTCCTCTACCTCAAAAAAGGCCGTTTCGGCTCCTTATACAGCCGAGTCTAAAAAGCACATAAAATGTAATAGCATTAAACAAAGTTATAACTTTGTGGCATTTGGGGTTGAAACAATGGGAGTATATTCTCTTGATACCCACAAATACGTAAAAGAGCTGGGTAAACGAATTTATCAAGAGTGTGGCGACCCCAAATGCCATAACTACCTAAAACAAAATATTTCCATTTTTATTTAACGATCAAATGCGGTGGTTTACTTTTTAATTTCATAGGTATTTTTAGTTTAGTTAATTTGTTATTAGTTTTCAAATCTATTTTATTTTTATGTTTTTTAAATTAATATTTTCATTTTTTTTATTAGATGCACATAATAAATAAATATAAATAAATAAAATAATGGCATCCCACATCATCAGGTCTCCGGACTATTCCAGAGGGTTCCACAATAGGTGGATCTAATAGAAAAAAAAACATATAGAAGAATACATCATCAATACCGTAACCCTTTCAGAGTGGTTAGAAACCACGCTTTTAAACAAGATGATTCACCTTTACTATAGGTTTATCATTGCCAATTATTTGGCAAGCTTGTTGATGAATAAAATATAAGATAACAAACAATATACTACATACTAAGACATGCATACACAAAATACTAGACTAGATAAACATAAAATTAAAATTATTGTGTCACGACCAGAAATAGTACCCGGTACCTCCGCGTCTAAATGTAAGGTCTAAACCGCTAGGCCACGCGGGCATCAAGCTAGCAGTAGCTAATAATTGGTATAATACACAATAATAACAAAATTTTAGAGATTTTTTATTAACTGCCTCCGTGGTCTGGCGGTTAAGTCTATGGATTAAGACGCCGATTCCTGGTCGGGACACAAAAATTTATTTGTAATATATTTTTTTTTTTTTTATACTGGACACGACATGTGACATCGCGCCCACCTGATGGTAAGCAGTACGCGAGGTCCAAGAATGGGAGCAACTGACGCCGGTCACCACGACCGACATCAGTCTCTACCACTATGCCGGCCTAACAAGATGCTTTTTCACACTTCGCTTGAAGGACTCCAGGTTATAAGAGTGGGGAAACACACTGGCTGGGAGAGCATTCCACATCTTCAGCGTGCGACAGATGTAAGAGTCTCCAAATTTATGAGTACGCGTAGGGATAGTGGGTAAGGTATGTGGATGCATATTTTGGCCTGTGCGTGTAGTTCGGTTGCGGAATAGAGAAGAAGGGATAAGGTTATGGAGCTCCTCAGAACACTCGCCGTGGTATAGCTTGTAGAACACGCTCAGAGAGGCAACGTCACGGCGAAGCTGCAGTGATTCGAGAGTTTTAGAGACTGTGGTGTCGTCCACTATCCGAATTGCCCGCCTCTGCAGGACATTGAGAGCATCTGTAAGATACTTAGCGGAGCCATCCCAGAGGTGAGAACAGTATTCCACGCATGACCTTATCTGAGCTTTATACAGCATAAGTCTTAGAGCAGGCGGGAAAAACCGCTTCACCTTGTTCAGTATCCCAAGTTTTTTCGACGCTGTTTTGGACGACGTTTTGCTATTTCTCGAATTTGGTACGCTAGAGATATCGATAGGCTTGCCAATTGCCATGATGGGCTTGTAAAGTTTGCCGAATGTTTCCAACCACCCCTGAAGGGATACAGTCGTGATAATACTTTAAATTAACTCTTTAAACAAAATTATTTATATTTTCTGAATTCACGTAGGTTTATCTTTATTGGATATAAGACACTTTTTGACAGAGACTGTGCTCGTAAATCTTTAGTAAATGTCGGCAATGAGTAACAACTGAGTTGAGACCGGGATACAAAAACGAAGCTCAGTCCGGTTGGTACGATTGCAAATTAGCGTGAAGCAATATAACTTTAATAAAAATTGTATTTTTAACCTTTATTACAATTAAAAGTTGTTCGTGTTGCTACTCGTTCAAATGATATTGCAACGGAAATATATCCAATATTTCAAATTAAAACTTGGGAAAACATTTCTAATAAATACTTTGAGTTTGGAGAATCATTTTTATGCGATACTTACGTATAAACCAGGCGATTGATCATGATCAGAGCATGCAAGTCATACTCGCTTACCTTATACTCATAATTAAGTACGACACCGAGTATTTATCCGAGTATCTTTTCAAGTATAAAGATAATGAGGCTTGGGCTAAACAATCGTTTTTTTTATTAAAAACTAGCTGACTTGGCGAACTTCGTACCGCCTAACAGTCATTGAATGTCGTGTTAATTATTAGCTGAACTAAATTTATTATATTAATAATAATACATAACATATACATAATCATCACGACCGTTTCCCTTTCGGGGTGGTCAGAAACCACGCTTATAAATAAGCGGATTCACATTTAGCCAACTTTACTATAGGCCAATCATGACAAGTGGCAAGCTCGTCGATGTCTCCAGCGTACCAAACTCGAGAAATATCACAAATAAATTAAATATTAATTAAATGTATTTATTTACATTAATAAATATTGTTGTGTCCCGACCAGGAATCGAACCCGGTACCTCCGAGTCTAAATCCACGGACTTAACCGCTAGACCACGGAGCCAGTTAAATATTAATTTTATTTATTTACATTAATAAATATTGTTGTGTCCCGACCAGGAATCGAACCCGGTACCTCCGAGTCTAAATCCACAGACTTAACCGCTAGACCACGGAGCCAGTTAAATATTAATTGTGTTAATTTACATTAATTTTTTTTTTTTGTGTCCCGACCAGGAATCGAACCCGGTACTTCGTAGATAGTATCAATATTATTTTTATTTTTTTTAATACTAGTACGACACGTGTAATCTTGCGCCCACCTAATGATAAGTGGCGCTCAAGGTCTATGAATGTTATCAACTGGAATCAGACAGTCATGATTGACATCAGTCCCTAACACTATGCCGGCTAGACTAGCCATGACGGCAATTCAATCATGTGGATACACTTTACTGGGTTTACCAACGAACGTTGGAAATTACCACCACCAGTCCGTCTACCACCGTCCGTAATTTTATTTCCCAGAAATTTGATAGATTACATTAAAAATATTGGATTGTGCGAGCGAGACGGGTGCAAAGATGTTAAACCATTTTATTTAGTATTTATTAAATAGCAAATTCGGGGTGGTCAGAAACCACGCTTATAAATAAGCGGATTCACATTTAGCCAACTTTACTGCCGGCCAATCATGACAAGTGTCTCCATCGTACCAAACTTAAGAACAATCACAAATAAATTAAATGTATTTATTTGAACCCGGTACCTCCGAGTCTAAATCCGCGGACTTAACCGCATATTAAATAGTATTTCACAAACATTTATGAATATGTATTTGTCATTTTCTCACAAAACCAAGATGGCGCCCAACAACCTTCAAATGACATTGCAACCTAATTCTTCGTTGTAGGAGTGTTAGTTATGGCTCCCATATTATTTAACAGCCCCGAATAGCCCCTAAATTGGCCAGCCATTAATTCGCGGTACATAGCAAGTTGTCGTTGATCAAATTGGCCAGCCAGGCTACTGTAAAACGCGTTCATATATAACGGATCTATGAAAGGAGACAATGCAGGATTTTTTTCAACTAAGTTTTGCACTTGGCTCTTGATTTGGGCATTATTTGTGCTTTCTCTAGAGCTAGAAGAGCTGGTAGGAGAAGGATCGTCTCGTAAGGGATAGCTTGGAATGATCAAAGCTCGCTTGTCTTTGCTTGTGTTCGAAGAAGACTTGCTAGCCAAAAATTTGCCATTCGAAGACCTTTTCTGAGCTTGTTTTGACTTAGAAGATTTTGGACTAACTAATGTAATCTCCAAATTTGAACCGACAACTGCTTTTCCGTCCAATAAAGTATAGTTGCGAGTCAAATTTTGCGGAGAATGCTTCGGTGCTGGAACATTTGGTATGCGAACAATTTCAACGGCTGGTTTTTGCACTTCCTTACACGTTAAATCTAATATATCCTGCATAGGGGTTAGAGTTAGGTTCCTAGCTGGTTTGATAGGGGCCCCTTGTAGAATATGTGGGGGTGGCATGAATGGGTCTTTAGGGTTACCGTAGACAGTTTTTTCTGGTCCGGAAGAACCGAAAATAGATTTGGCTTGGATTATTTTTGGTGGGATGGAGCCATTTGTGAAGTTTTGTGGCATTAAATTGTATAGTTGAAGCAATTGAGCTTGAGACATGATTTGATGCTGCATGGCTGAATGTAAAAGCATTGGGTTTTGATTTAGTAGAGGTAAATTCCAATTAGTATTTAAATTAGTAGGGTTAATGTTAGTATTGGGTACAGCCGTGACTTCCAATCCTCTTTCTTTAAGTATATCTAGTTTTTTCTTCTTTATAGTCTGTGGGCTTTCTGGATATTCGTCTAGGTCGATTATTTCAGGGGTTTTTGGCTTGTAGGGGACTTCTATGATTTCGTCGTCTGATTGGTCGTTGGTTGGGGCTGGTTGGGGATAGTTTATGCCGAAATTTGTTATTGTTGGGGGGGAACGAGAAGCTGAGTCCGGTCGCAATGGTGGAATGGAAGATGGTGTCTTGAGTGCTCTATTGTCCCTATTGGCTGCAGGTTTGACTCGAACCGAGCGCAAAGAACTTCTAGCCATGCCGGTCACAACTCCAGTTGGACGATTGACAGGTTTCTGTTCATTTCCAATAGGTGTTATAGTACCATTGCTGAGATTAGACATATATTTGTGTGTCAGAGATGACAGGTTAGTAAGCGCACTCTCTTTTGACATATTGAGGAAAGAATCCGGCGGTTCACTGATAGCATTTTTATTCAGTTCTCTATCAATTTTCAATTCTTGTTTCTCTCTTAAATAGTCGAAATTAGTTTCAGCACGGAATAGTTTCTCGACCGGTTTGACGTTAATTTTGGATTTTTCTTCAGTTTTGGGTAAAGAATCATTTTGGCTTCAGATTGAAGGACATTTAACAACTCGACCACCACTGCTTTCGTTCAATTAATTATATTATTCAATATCGTTTATTTTTGCAAGTAGGCATATGACAAAAAGGGATGTAGGTATTTTGCACTTTTACACGTCAAGTTTTTACATTATTAATATAAAACAATATCATTTTATAGTTCATATTAATGTATGGCAAGCAGTACATGATAATCTTCATTTGGGAAGAGAAACAATAATATGAAAAAACTAAATACAAAATAACGCTTAAACTACAGCTGTTGTAAATATAATTATTGCAAGTTGTATGATCGGGCTTCACCTGTGTAGTTACTCTGCCAAATTTTATTAAATTCATAATCATGCATAATGATGTCATACTCGTATATATTCTTAGTTCAGGACTTACAAAACGTTTATTTTGTTCACAAATCTTTATGAAAAGAAAAATAAGGAGTTCTTCGCGCCATTTTGCTTGGACATGTCAAGTGCAAGTTTTTGTTTTGTTAATTAATTTGCTGTGGATATTATTGGTCAAAAGTGGTGTTGTTTTGTTTAATAATGTGCTACAATGTAAATAATTTTGGAAAACGATAAATTGGACTTTAAATATGGGGCACAAGTTGCAGTTTATTTTTTGCGGTTTTCCCGCGCTGTCAACTCCCATATTTTACCCGACGTATTTGAGCAGTGGATGGTTCCGCGAGTGACTCCAAGAAAAGCATCAAATTCTGCAGCATCTGGAATTTGATGATGACCTCATTAACTCATGAAAAAGAAAGATATATTACGTCAGACTTGGCTGTATGGGCTAGACCCTTTGCCTTCCCTATCATCTCATTCATCATCCATCGGGAGAAGAGAACCAAAAAAAAAGAAAAATAATCACAATAGTTCCGGGTCTGTCAATTATAATCAATTTTTAAAATGCATAGGTACATGCATACATTTATACATTATTTCAGATATTAGTATACATAAAATTCTGCGAATGAAATTTGGTTTAATTATTACAAACAGATTATAATGCCAATGCTATAATAATTAAGTTGTTTTTTATATAAAATGTTGCACACAAACGTCTAGACAGGCAGGTCAACGAACTTCGGTACAATAGTGACACAAGAACAATTGAATCGGCATTTTTGAAATATGAGCCAAGACGTTCGAACGTTCAATTTTCATAGAATACAAGGAATTAAAGTAGATTAGCAACCTGTAATTAACAATCTGTAATTAACAAAATAAAAAATGATAAAATTTAGATTCAGGTTTATGATATACCTACTTATATGTTATTTGTGTTATAACTGTATCTACCTGGTCTGCCTCCCATTCCTGGCTTGACGTCGACTTATGGGACAACCTGTAGGTCAGTGTAGGTAGTGTAACCTGCCCTTTGCAGTTACATGATTATCCAACGCCTGCGGTTGGATGTAGTTGCTTTTAATTGTTAAGGAGAGGATTCTACGGAACTCCTTTTTTTATTGAAATTGCCTAAAACTTTTTTTATACTTTATATTTTAGAAATAATTAATGTAGAAAAACTAAACACTTATCTACGAGGGACACTATTACGCGGTAGACTTTAACTAATTATTATTTTAATCCTAATCTTTATAAAAAACACTCGCTCTGTCGACCTCTCGGTCCGAGCTCCTCGATCTTCCTTTTTTTTCTTCTTTTTAAAACAAAAACCCATCAACCCTGTCATTGTCGTATATTGACAATACTATTATTTCCTAAAATGCAAATAAAACTTTGTAACCTACATGTACCCGTTACATTAGGTATACAAAAAGTAAAGTATCATCACGACCGTAATCTATTACATGTTAGTAAATAACCACGAATTCTTTTTCTCCACAAAATTATTCCTTATTATATTTATTATTTACTACGCTCAAGGAATAAAACTGTCAAACTTAATATTTTCTCAAAAATAGATAGTGAAAGAAACATTTTTAAACAAAACAATTTGTGAAACTCGTTCAAATCAAATTTCGTTTCAAAATTATAAATAAAACACATGGATATTCATAATACGAAAGAGACAGACTTATGGATGGCAAAAGTGCTAGAGCGTGTAATAATGTGCCAAAATTAATATTTAGAATATGGGAACGCAATCTTCAATATTGCAAGAAAACTACCTACCTACCTTGAATGTATCTATGTAATATGTATGTTAGACTAATATGTTATTCTATTGATAGACACAAACAACTTTTCCTGCGAAACAATTTTTTGTCGGAAATGACAAAAAAATCTGGCTCAATTATACAAACGTTTAATTTTAAAATACCCAATTTTTATGGAGAAACCAAAAAAAAGACATTTCCGACATATGGTTTCTTAGAAAAAGTTTTAGTCAATAGAATTACATATTAGTGTAACGTACATATTACATACATACACTTATTCAAAGCCAGTTTTTCGAACGTATTTTTGGTACATAATTATTATTTTGACCTCCTCCGTGGTCTAGTGGTAACAAACGTTGCCGTGAACTCGGGAGGTAGTGGGTTCGATTTCTACCGGGGGCAAGTTGTACATTGTTTAATTTGTCTCGGTCTGGGTGTTTATATGTATAATATGTATATATTTACAAAAAAAAAGTATAATATGTAGTTTATCAACCATCTAGTTTCCGTAACACAAGCCTCGTAGCTTACCACGGAAACTAGATGGCGCTGTGTGACCTGTCTGGAAATATTTATTTATATTTATTTATTTATGTCTTATGAATTAGAAGTACCTATGTCTTTTTTAAACTAAATTTGAAAACAAACCGTTGAGCGCATATCACGAATTGGCGGGTGGTAAATTGTTCCAAATTTCTGAAGCTATATACAGAAAATACTTACTTAAATAAATGTATCGAATACCTAAGTTATTGCAGTTAAATCGTAAAGTGTATAGTACAGTCAGACGCATAATAATTCAATCTCATAAATTTCCCAACGAATAATATAAGCAAATTATAGTGAATTTAAGTCGATTCCTTCACCGATTTCAAAACACATTATGCATTGTCAGATAGTCACAGCGACTTGTTATTATTGTCTAATACTCTATGATAAAGTGTCTTTATGATTATACTTTGCTCAAAGTTCCTCATTCAACTGTGAAATTGAAAGTAATAGAAATCAATGTATGTTTATACTAAAATAATTATTAACCACAATTATTATGATTATATAGTAAACGTAAAATAATCAAGGTCCAATTTATTGCTTAGGTACTATAAATTTATATTACACCTATAATCTATACTATACCTACTAGCTGTCCCGGCGAACTTCGTACCGCCTGATAGTCAATGAATGTCATAACTAATAATAATAATACTCACACAAAATAATTATCAAAACAAATCACAATTTCGCGACGTAAAAGTGAGACCAATCGATTTTACAATTGTAGTTTTTTTTTTTAATTGATTCACTTGGTTATTTGTCATTTATTCTATATTATATAAATAAGCTAAATATAAATTTCTGAACGCACAGTAAATCTCAGTTATCAAATTTTAAGTTACGGCGCTTAAGTTTTCCTAAAAATCACCACTTATAGTTTATACCGACCCTAGTAGGCAGCGAGATGTCGACGATCGCGCGAACCTGACTTATTTATGACGTAATTTTTTCTCTCTATTTTATCTTTCGGCTGTGATCGAGATCAATTATTATTAATAATGTTTAGTTTTACGGACAATAATTTTTACTTTAAGTTATATTTTTTTTCTAAAAGGGGTTCTACTAATGACACCTGAAGCCTAAAAAAATTATTTGCTCTTTTGACAACTACACGCGGTATATCCATAATATATGTTATTTTATTTCCCAGTCGATTTTCGTTCGTTCGATCTTTTAAAATATTGATTTGTGCGAGTGAGATGGAAGTAAAGGTGGTAACTCTTCTTAAACTGACAAGTATGTATAAAGAAATCACCCCTAGCGGTAGTGCTCTAACCTGCACAAAGTCAATTTTGATATTGAAATTAATTGGGAAGGATTTTTTTCGTAGCTTAAACTTAACAAACTGTATATTTTATTAAAATAAACTACCTACTGCGGAAATATGAACATTATTCAATTCAGATTGGAAGGATTCGTTCGTAATTGTATGTCTATTTGGGTACGGTCATAGACATACATATATAACGACTGATTTAAACTATAAATTCAATTTAATGACACCAAAAAAGTTACAATCCATACTAATATGATAAACTAGCTGTTTGACTACGCCCGTATAATATGGTATAATATAGCACTTATTGCACGCGGTGGTGATTCGGTTGTACGAACACTTTTCTTAAAATCCTACAAAGGTCGGTTCAAATCCCCGGCATGTACCAATTAGATATACACTTTTCTTACGTACATTTGTCATACATTTACAACACCACGGTTCCCGTGCCTCGGAGTGCACGTTAAGCCGTCGGTCCTGGTTTCACTAATACCAACTTGTGGAATCGTTGATAAAATTCCATTATAACCCTTTCAGCACGACAAAAAATATTTTGGATATTGAAAGGTTTATTGATAACTTTGAGATCTTTGAGGTCTAAAATATGTCATATAAATAGTAAAAAATGTCCTCCCCTAGCGAATTCCATAAACCCCCTCGCACATTCGTGCGTCTTCCAATGTGCTAGCGCACCATCGTGCGTTTGGTAATATAGTCAAAATAAAAACAAGTATCTTTTTTTCTTTACTACTTTTAATTTAATAGAGATAAGAATAATAATTTTTGACTAAGTAGGTAGATGGATGTACGAACTAGTCGTATTGAGGCCGTTTTAGAGCGGCACAACAGAATTTGGTGACAGCTTGATTTTTTTTGTAATAACGCACGCTTGGTATTGTCCGTACTGAAAGGGATAAAATTGACATCGGAGCCTCGTCAATCCGTCTGACCAGGGCGAGGGTAGACCAAATTCTCAAGAAATTTCTGGAAGGCCCATCTCAAATGCCTGATGAATAGAACTTAAGGTGGTCACATGTCGCTGACAGACGATGACTTAATATAGCCTAAGTAGGGTCATGGATACCTAGGAATAATTGTTATGTTAATGCTTGTTGTGTCTCGAAGGTCGTTGTTAGTGTTCAGGTTGCACGGCAACATTAGGGTACATAGGAAGTTACTGTTATGTTGATGCCTGTGTGTGTCTCGAAGGTCGTTGTTAATGTTCAGGTTCTCATGGTGTGGCGTGTCTGGTACTCGTCCCTCCCTTAGAAGTTCATTGCAGTGGTGGCACGTGTGGTCCTTCCCCATAAGGGTCTGGTTGAGCGGACGATGGCTGGCACATGCGTTACGTCTGTGATTAAGTGTTGCTGTGGGGCTTAAGAACTCTGCCGAACACGTTAAATTTATTGTTATTAAATTAGCAGAGATTTTTGCGTTTTGTCGGCTTTTTATACTCGTACATACATACAGACAAGGATTGTTTCGCATTTATAATATTAGTAAAGATGTGAAATAAGCTTTGCCTTACGTTCAATCGTAAAGTTATGTTTCTTGGAACCCAGGGACGGACATAGTCTAAATGACGTCATGATCGAAGCACGATATGTGACCCTACGAGAGGTTATTGGATTATTAGCGGATGCCTACTTTATTTACTACACGTGCAAGACGGGGTCAGAGAACTGGTAGTAAAATAGTCGTAAGCGCATTATTTTTTTACTAACGACTTGATTTGATAATTGGAGTCACAGCTAACTAATAAGATCTTGCCATCAGCACAAAAAAAAATGAATTGATCATTGTAAAATAAAGTACCTACTATAATGACATAGAAAAACCACCACGTGTATGGTAAAACTTTATTACAGGGCATTAATGTACAAAATGTAATGTAACGCAAAGAATCCAGCTGTTGAAAACCCAATTTACTCAACTTTTGCCTGAGGCTTTTCCTGCATGATTATAACCTGATGTTTAGAACTGGCATGTATGTATTACATACACTATACTATTTATATTTATGGACAATTCGCGCGTCTACTATAATTCCGAACTCAGCTAAACACGGCTTCTACCTGCGCCAGAGCGAGAGGATATTTGTAAATTGATTATAGAACGAGCATGACGTGGTAGGCGCCCGCGTCGTAAGTCGGCCAGTTGTACGCACCTGATGTTCAGGGCTCATTTTTTCTGGCTGTAGAGATGAATGTCGCAATCGATATTTGTCTAAATATCTAAATAAATAAAAATATCTATAAAGCCTGAGAGGTCTTATTTTGTAAACACCTTTTGTAGTTCATATGTAAATAAACAACCCGTGTTTCATTAAACAAACGCCATAGATATAAGTTAAGTATTTCTTTACTTTTTTAAGCAAAGTATGCTTATATTTATTACCTTTTGCTTTTCTGGAGAACGCATTAATGTCTGTTAGCTTTTTTTTGGCGAAAGTCGCTAAATTTTTTTTATAAGAGTAAGGCAATATAACCCTGTCAAATACAATACAATATATGTATGTCTACGTAAAATAGTTACACAGTGGTACAGTCAACCAAAAAATGGTCTTACACCTTACGGTTAATATTTATTTGCACGTCATCTAACAATAAGGTTGATTTTCCTACAGTACAGTCATTCGACCTTAGCAATATGCTTAATGTTAATTACTTACTGGATCTGTATGGAGAACATACAAATATACATAGAAGTATTATTATTGGTATTGATGGTACTGCGGATGCAGATTCCGGTTGCTGGTGCTGTCCGCAATGCTGCTGTCAATTCTATAGACTACATGACATCTCTCGCACTGCTAGGGTACACTTTTCTGTAGGTAGGGCTGCCAAGAATTATTGAATTTAGAATTCTTTGATATTTAATTTAATATTGGATATCTCCAATTTTTTTTTTTTTGTAAAATTAATTTTATGTATCTTTTGGGTGTATTTCTTGTTTTTTCTCCTTTTCTTTGACACCTAAGTATCAGTAATGAAGAATCTTTCCTAATTTGGCTAATGTATAATTATATACTAACCTTTATGTTTTGTAATGTGCTGTGGAAATAAATGAATAAATAAATATTTTTATTACAAAGGTTAATTACAAATTACTACCCCCTCTCACCATATCCAGTCGAGAATTGACGGCGGAAACCTCGCGGACCAGCTGCATGACCGAGTATTGGACATAGTCGCGATCGCCGGCCGTCAGTCCCTCCGTTGACTCTTGAAACGTGAAACGAAATAATAACTTGATTCACTTTTCCAAACCTTTTCCCTTTGTTATTATTTATCGTCTATCTATATTTGACTCATGTCACGCCTACCTATTCTTGACATTGCACTTTTGTAACAATATAATAAACGGACGGGTCGTAAAATATATTTCTACGGCTATGGCTGGTAACGTCATCTCACCACAGAACACTATTCACGGCACTCGCTCGAAACAAACCTGTCATTATATTTTGTATTTATAAACTTTAATAAAATATAATTTCAACGTCAAACTCGAAAGGGAAATTTATTTATTGTAATATCTACGTGCGCGATGGCCTGCAACGTATAATTTTAAACATATTAGCAAGGTTTCTGCTTTATATTAAATAACATATGATTACTGACAGATAAAATGTAAGAGACGAGAAAATTCGCTGCATCTCGACCTCTCAATCTTACTCGAAAACCCACTTACAGTTGGACACACTTACGCTAAAACGATCTAATCCACAATTTATTCACAATTTAATTATGAATTTTGATCAGGGCCCCGATGCTCGCGCCTTCGAATATTCGAATGGAAAGCGACAGATCTCCAAAAAAAACTGTCATTTTCATTCATTCGAGCAATCGAGTGGTCATGCATATCGAAGCCGCGAGAATCGAGACCCTGGTCCTTACGATCATAAATATTATATCAAAAGCAATCCATATAAAAATACCTTTTTTGACATATTCTAAATGTATTAAACGTTGGACAAATCATAGATCGATGGACTATACTAAATTTCAACTTTAATGGCCTATAACTTAAAATTAACCTCATGTGGATTGGATCATTTTTACGTTACTACGTCCAGTTGTAAAAGATCTAATATATTTAATGGTATGACTGCCTCAACTAAGAAACCCAACAGTACCGACATAGTAAGGTGAAGTGGTAATGAGCCAGACACATATCTTGCTGAACCGATGACCGATGGAGTTTTCTGGAGTGGTGACTTCGTACGGGAAAACGCAAGTTGTGGGGTAACCGCCCGCCAGATTCACAGATGACCTAATAAAAAAGGTCGTTGATGGTGGCTGGATAAGGGTGGCAGGAGACCGTGTGAAATGCAAGTCTTGCGATCCCCCGCATCCAGCAATGGAAGACAAAACGACTAATACTGCTAAGCTGCTAGTCTTCTGCTATCACCTTACTCTTTGAACCACATTGCTACTTAGTCTTCTACTAACATGGGTAGAATCATTCAAAATAATTTAAATATGACGTGTCAAAAACCGACCGCCTTTTTTGGATTTTTTGACCGCCTCCGTGGTCTAGTGGTAACAAACGTTGCCGTAAACTCGGGAGGTCGTGGGTTCGATTCCCACCGGGGGCAAGTTGTACATTGTATAATTTGTCTCGGTCTGGGTGTTTATATGTATTCATTACAGACCCTAGAACACAGCGTCCTAGACCTCCACTGCTGGAGATGGGCCTTCCAGAACATATATCTGGAGCATTTGGCCTACACTCGCCACGCTGGCCAGACGGGTTGGCGAGGATATACAGATAGGTTTATATGTATAATATGTATATATTTACAAAAAAAAAAAGTATAATTATGTAGTTTATCAACCATCTAGTTTCCGTAACACAAGCCTCGTAGCTTACCACGGAAATTAGATGGCGCTGTGTGACCTGTCTGGAAATATTATTATTATTAAAAATACCTTTAATAGGTTTACGTGAATACAGATATTTTGACTTTGACTATTGAGAAATGTACCTAGTCAATCAACTTTCTAGGTTTAAATTACGGTATTTTGGACATATTTTCACTTACATGTCTTCACTAATTGTTTGTTTAACACAGAGAAAAAATATAAAAATATTTAAAAAGATTTTCCATTATTTGACTAAAACAAATATGCGAGTATAACAAACACAAGTATGCCTAAGTATATCTTTAACGAGATTTCTCAAAAGTACACTCAGACTTAAAAAGTGTTTTAAAATATTAGATTGTGCGAGCGAGAGGGGTGCAAAAGCGTAAAACTCTCGTAGTCCGGTCCGTAGACTACGTATATACCTACTCGTAAAGTCTAAGCAGACCATATTTTAAGCACGCTTAACGGTCATCTACGTGTCTTATTTCCAGAAGAGACTACACTTCTCCTGTCTGTTTGTCATTACAAAACACAAAGATGGTTCGTCCAGAACGCCTTTACTTATTTATTTGGCATGCAGAGCGTTAATGTATACAACTTACAATAATGGGGTAATCAACACCAGTTAATGAATGGGCCTGGGTTGGGTATGCGTATGACTACTTCCTACAGGAGGACTTCTTCAGAAAGTTAAGTGCCGAGATAATCGACATGGGTTGGGGAAGATGACATTTACCTGTTTTTTACCCGGGAGTGAGAACCCGCGCAGGTTAGGTAAGCAGGTAATTCAGTGCACTGATGATTAATGGGCCTGGGTTGGGGATGGGGACATTCCCCCGTTTTCCCGGCAGGATCTCAGACAGACAGATAGTGGGGTCGTCCAAGCCCGGATGGCCAATGGGCCTGGGATGGGGATGGGGACGTTCCCCCGTATTCCCCGCTGGTAATTCACGCACTTTTGGTGGCGTTAAACCGCTCGTGTGGCTCACGAACCCAAAAGGTCTAGGTTCGACAACTTGCCCCGTTTCCCATTGGGGGGTCGAGCACAGGACGGAGCGATATTCTGGAGATGCTTGAAGTGTCCGTTGTCGGTCCGATATAACATACGTCTAGTCAGACTTCTCAACAGTAGGCATCTCCAGATCTTGAGCTATGACGGAATTACACACGAATCACGGCGCTCGGGAGTCCACTCTGAGCGATATGTTTTGCTGACTTTGGATCCTGTTGGACTTGGCTAGAAGGTGGCGCCAGGCTGTCGCAGCATAATTGGGACGGGGGCGGATGAATGTCTTGTAGATACACCATATATACACCTTCCACCCTAGCGGCAAGATGGATTTGGCAGGATCTGGGATAGTGTAAATATTTAAATACTAAGGCCATCTAGTGCCGGTTAAGTGAACTACGTCATCTAATGTTAATTCTATCGAAGCAGTTAGTTTTTCCGTTCACCACATGTAATATTTTTTTTTTCTTTTCAAACATTATTCCACATAATACTTTGGGTTAATATGTTGATATCTATAATATTATTATATTAGATATGATTTGATTCAGAAATTATCTTCCAGGACTGGTTAGTTTGTTTTAATAAAAAATAATATTCTAACGCCATCTAGTAGCGGTTGATTAAACTACGATGTATCGCGTCATGCTATAATTTTAGACATAGCTGCTTTGAAATTATAGATGGCGCTAATATATTTTTACCGCTAATCGTGCTAACTAATACCATATTCATATTTTGGCCATTTTTTTTTACTGAATATCGCTTTGACAGCCAATCGAGTAGCGTGTTCATTTTTCGTATTCAAAATTTAAGTAAAAAAAAAGCAAGCTTTGATTTCTCATCGCGAACACGGTCCAAATCGAAGCTACTCGTACCCGAACTAAAACGACGCGCTGCGTACCTACGAGTATCTATACAAAGATAGGTGTGACCTTAGACCTACAATCTCCGGGTTTATCTGGCGCTGCTCTTCCAGATAGGCTTGGATCGTGCGGAACTCCTGCGTTGACTTCGGCATACCTTTGCCCGCTGGCCTCGCATTGGGGGAATACCCAAGAAGCTGATGCAACATTGAAATGGACTGTCCACTGGGCAGAGAGTCCATGTGCATGGGTGGAATCCCTTTCCTGTTTGCGGTCATTTGCTCCGTGACAGATTGAGAGGCAGCCAGGGAACCCGATCAAACGTTATAGGAGGAGGGGGTCTGCGCCATGCATTGCCTGTAATCCATGGATCCATAGATTTTGCATAAAATGTAGTTCACAAGAAAATGGTAAAAATGGTTTCGTAAACGCAACTTTTTTTACTGAATTTTCGATGTTCATTGCCTGTTATTATAGCTAAACTTGCAATAACACGCAATGTAAAATAAAAAACGTAACTACAGCAGTTACGTTTTCCGAAACTTGCTTTTTATACTAAGCACACTGTTTCTTAAAAGGATTAAAAGTCTACTGGACCGACTGAGGTTGGTGTGTACTAGAAATGTCAGAAAACGCAAAAAAAAAGTTTATCCCATACATTTTGTACGGAAAAATGATTAATCAACTCGAAATATTATTTGTTTTCCTGTAACTATAACGGTTAAAGTAACCTGCCCTTACTGACCTGTCTTGAAAATCCATCCTGTATAGATATACCTAGATATATCTTTTTAGGGTATTTTCAGTAGCCCTATTCTGCTACTTAATCGCAAACGTTATATAATGTTAACTCAGTTAACTATTAAAAATCACCCTATTAAAGTTGATATTTGCACGGCCACTGTCAAGGTCGAGCGCTTATAGAGTTGAGCTAACCTAAATAATGAAATCCACTAATAACGTTTGCGACTAAGTAACAGAATAGGGCTGCAGGTATAATTATTTAAGGGAAATAAAATTGATATACTTAGTAGCTACGTTCGGGGATAGGTGTAATGATATGAAAAGTATAAAGGAGTTTAAATAAAACACACAAATATAGTTTAAGATTATTATTTAAAAAATCCGGTTTTAACCGATAAATGCTATGCTAATTACAAAGATCAGCCATATTGGACCTGTGTCTGCTTTACAATTAGAGTAGGATAGGGATGTATGACCCGGATCTGATGGAAATTATCTAAAAGAATACCTGGATCGGACATCCCTAGAGAGTTACATTCCAGGACCAGCAGCGGTGTTAACATCATTTAATTCGCTTGAGCAATGCTAAGGTAAAAATCGCAAGAGCTGCAAATGCTACATTTAGCTCGGGTTGCACCAAAATGTAGTATCTCTAATGGGGTGTATCAGGCAAAGCTTTTTTATAGATGTCGATAGCAGCACTGGTACCTTGTTTACACCTATGTCGGATCATTTTTTAAATGTTTTTTAAGTTTTTATTTTTATAACAGCAATACGAATTTTAACTTAACGTTACCCACCTTAAAAGATGAATTAGGAAAGCGAACACCATCTTTAAAAAGAAAAAAGGTTAAATTAATAGAACAGCAATTTTGAGATCATCATATCTTTGATTTCGCTTGGAAATTTATATTTGTACACTTAAAAGCTGCTGACTTCGGTAATATATCCAGAAAATAATAAATTCGTAATAAAAATACAAGTTTTCTGAACTGACAGTTCTATTAGGTACCATCTATCATGCGCCATCTATCGTGATAAAAAGTTAGTGATACACCCCATTGTAACGATTTAAGTTGACACCATTTTGAACTTTAATCGTTACAGACACTTTTTTGGTTAGACAGCCAGATACAATTTTTAATGGTAAAAAACGCTTAGTGTTCCTAACCTTTTCTCAGGTTTTAACAGCAAAATTAAAAGGTTATGATTTTCACCTTAAGAATAAAAGTAATAAAAAAAAAATATTTCCAGCTTTTTAGCCGTCTTTCTTTATACGTCAATGGATGGACTTAGCTTTTTTGTTATTCTACCTCTGTGAGTGATCAAATAAGTATAAAAAGAATAAATATTTTTTTTTGTCAAAAATAATAAATGGTTGACAAAAAAGTGGCTGGTCCAGGAATGCATTTAATATTAGTCATTTTAGTTCATAGTTTTATTATATTGCACATTACGTATTATTTTAAAACAAACTTGCGTCGAGTTTAACGATAATAGGCAATTATTATTTATTTTAAATCCGCGCGAATAAAGGTGATAAGTTCGGAACTTTATCTTTATAAATTTTATCGCGTATTCCTTTATTTCTATAAGTTTAATAGTTGAAATAACATCATCAATTTGGGGCAATTTTTGTACTACTTATGCTGAGTCCAATGATAAAAAATAGTAAATTTTTTTTTTGATATAAAAAAATGGAATGAAGAGAATTTATTATTGAGCAAATATTTTATGCCAGGCCTACGTATTTTTTTTTTATTATTCTGTAATAAAAAAAAAATGAATAATATCGCCACTCATACCAAGCCTAATCAAGTAGAGTAGGTAGGGAGAGGTCGACGATCCCGCGAAATTAAGACTCGGTTTTTATCACGATGGATTCGTGATGTTTGTAGGCTGGCTTGAAATACTGCAATTTTTTACGCCATTATAATATTAACCCTGTGTTTGACTTGACACTTTTTTTAACTTTATTTTGCTTTTCATACATTTTAAGCAAAATTCGGTAATAAAAGCGTTGAATGCTTTGCTTTGCTTTCAAGTCGAACATAGCAAAGAAAAAAGGGTTTAAATTAAAGGTAACATATTTGTTTAAGTTTAATTCTTTGTACTACTTTTAGGGTAAAATTTAACCAGGTCTTTTGTCTTTGTTATCTGACCTATCTGAGTATTTAGAAGAAGAAAATTAAAATGATAACGAGGTTGCTATGCTAAGAATTTAATTAAAACCTCCAAATTTAAAAATAAATATGTGAATATGTTGCATTTTCCTATAAAAGTAAATTTTGTTGCCAGATTATGCAAATCAATAACAAGGATGATTGTTGTTATTAACAAATTATTATTTTATAAGTACCTATTAAAAGTTTATTGTTTATTATTCGTCCATAGGAACCTATAGGAACACTTGAACTTGTTTCGGTTACAATTTTTACTTAAATATATGATGTAACTCTAAAAATTTTGTGACCTTGCGCCCACCTGATGTTAAGTGGCGCGCGAGGTCCATGAATGTTATCAACTGGAATCAGACACTCATGACTGACATCAGTTCCTAACACTATGCCGGCTTGACTGGGCATTACGGCAATTCGAACCTGATCCCGAAACGTGTGGATACACTTTACTGGGTTTATCGGCACGAACGGTGGATACTTCCCCGACTGAGAACGAGACTGGGCAAATTACCACTATCAGTCCGCTTACCACCTCTTAATATATATGTAGGTTAAAAAAAGTATACCCAGAATACGGTAAGTAGGTATGTATTTTAATTTTTTTCCGATTTAACTCTATATTCGCGCGGAGCTAATAATATAGCTAAAGAACAAAAATATTAAGCTATACTCATTTTGTAAATAAATAATATCAGGTCCAATACTGTACAGAAGACGGCCTTTAAAGGAGATTGATCTTTAAATATATTACCAATATACGACTAATAATTAGTTGACATACATACATATATAATTATGTCGCGTTTAAATTACAATACAAAGTCCTAAATTCTACAAACAGTACAGATCCATCATTATTAAGCGGCACCAGTTGCGATTAGTCGTGTAAAGTTACATTTATTGACACGGCGCGGCAGAGGCCGCTAAGTACCTATTGACTCAGGCGTAGATAGAGGATATCGTTCCGCGGGAGCCTAAAAACGGTTTTAGGCGAAGTTCCTCACTATGAGAAATTGTATTAGAAAACCATGAAATATATTATTTAATAACACTTCATTTTAATTAAAAATAAAAATGAGATTTGAGTAATGAATTGGCACCATTTAAAAACGATAGATGTACACCCACACAATGTTTTACAACATCAATATCTAATGACAAAATTCGCCGTTATAATAAAGTTCACACAGATTTATTCTGGTACATAAACCAGACTTAGACACCAACCATCTACATTTGCATCCATAAATTCGACGAAACATGGGAACTGCTTACGTGCAGGTTCTCCTGGTAGCATTTTAATACATACAGTTTAACCAAACAAATAAATGGCATTTCTTCATACCAAAACTTATTTATACTTAAACATTAGAAAGGATATTGGCCACTTTGGACCTGAGCATATTTTAAAGTAACAAAATAAATACCTTGATGTAGGTAGTTCCTTTTAGGTAGTTATTTTTAAGAGGTATTTTTAACCCTCTGGAATCCGGTAATATCAGTCATTTTATTCCTGACAATTTAAATATGTTTTATCACAAAGATAAACTAACAGTCTCTCTAAATGTGATCAATGCGTGCCCTTAATCGCACACAATGAAACACGCAAACTAATATAAAAATGGATGACCAGAAGAGATGTAAAGTTTAATATTTTGTTCAATCCATTATGTTATTCAAACTGTACTTGTAACTGTATTAATTCTTAACGCTTTGCCAAGTGATTTTTATTTTATATTTCTATAAAATTTACAAGTCGGTGCCTCATCTTCTAGTTAAAATAGATGGCAGTGATATGTTTAAAAAAATACGTTCCTTATTAGATAAAATTGCATCAGAAATGTATGTAGGTTTTAGTCCGTAAATTATGCATTTGATAGACTTAAATATTATTTACTCAAACAAGATTAAACATTGACAGATATCAATATATATATCACGCTATCTGGTGGTTATATTCAAAGCCTTATAAATTATGGTAATAAGTTTTATCATCTAAAAAAAAATTAGTTGGTATCTATAAGATAGATAGGTATGCATTACAACACAAATCTTACAATACTAATATTAAATTCTACAGTACAGATCTATCGTTCTTTAGTTGTTTAAACCGCTAGTATTAATAAAATGGTCCAAACCGGACGTTTTTACTGAGAAAGGAACCCAGTATTTTTTTACATAACCTTTTTAATATACGTCATTGATATTTTAAAAAGATTTAAATTAAAGATAACATATTTGTTTTAATTTTTTTTTTCACCTACTTTTGGTGTCAAATTACTCCAGGTCTTTTGTTTTTGGTGCCTGACCTATCTGAGTATTTAGCATATAATGCTAGAAAAGCTGAGCAATAGTAGATGTTCACAACATTAGGGTACGGATACATAAAGGCACCATTTTAGAATGATAAATATGTACCCATACAACACTAAATCTTAAAAAATATAAGCAGTACATATCTATCGTGCTTTAGTTGTTTAAACCCGCTAGTAATAATAATATGGTCCAAGTAAGCTGCTATTCGAAGTTGATGAATAGCAGCTTAGTCGACTCCAGGGACCGCATGTTTTAACTGAGAAAGGAGTCGACTAGGAAAACTCAGTGGCAGGGTTGTTTACAACATTCTGGCACGTAAACTAAAAAGGCGCCTTTTTAGAATTTGTACACATGTGTTTATATATTTTATAACACTATTGCAAAGTATGAAACTACACGGTACATTAAACCAGGTTCAATTAAACATTTAATACACATCAATGACAATCATCAGTGTTTCATTTTGGTTCAATTCGATCAAACCATAAAATTACTTACTTGTATCCTAGAATACATTATAAATTAAATTAGTTGTAGCCATTTAATTCTTGGATTTTTTGCTCCAGAATATAGGTACGAGTACCATAGTTTGGTCGACCCTTAATAGTCATGATTATATCGCACCGCTAGATCAAAAGTGTTTCAACTCACAAATCGCGCTTTTTGAGGCAACCTCATTATTGGACTAATTTGAACACCTATACACCTGTAGTAACTATGTTTTTACGAACTATATATAGATGTCGCATTAGTTTACTAGAATTACCTTTTAACTGATAGGTTTCCAAATAACATCTATATTTCTTGATTTGTAAAAAAAGTATATTTTTTTCTTTTAGATTGTACAGTTTTGATCTAGGTGTGTGAGATATGTAAACTCTTATCCGGCAATAACTGATATAAGTTAGCCTAAAACTAACCAATAAAAGCTGCGTTAAATATTATAACTTCCTGTAGGTAAATCAAATTGCACCAAAATTCGGTACAATGTTGGTAGATAAGTCTTACTTTATTCCTAATATATACACAACACGCGGCCGGATTCTAAAAACAAAATGACATAATCTATGTTTAACTTTTTGTTATCGCCACGTATTGTTGTTTCGGCCAATCAACGTGCTTTAGATAACCGGCAGTTAAAAGAGTAAAATTCAGTTCAATAGATTATTAGAAAAGAAAAATGACTTCCTTCATGAAACTAAATAAAAATATCATTCTAATTATACGAAAAATAAAAAAAAAAACATTACAGTCCGAAAAGAGTACGGCCTTTTAGTAACAGGTTAGTATTGTGATATGAATACGAATAAAAGTATTTATATTTATGTAGTTCACGGTTTAGCGATAATATTATTTCTAGTATTATTAATAGTCCTCTAATTATGTTTTATTGATGCCATTTATTAATGCATATATATAAAATAAAAATAATTATATTTTTAGTGTACAATTATGATTATACTGAAATATGATATTAGTTAAATTACAATTGTATGGTTTTTATTATAGCATATATTTTAAATGATAATGTTGTTTAAATCTACATATTGCCAGTAGTAACATTACCAGCTGTAGTTTTGGTAGTGGCAAAAGTAACATCGGTAGCCGTAGATCTAGGAGTATATTTTATTGTGGTGAACGCACCACCAGTAACAGCAGACGTAGAACTTGTTGTGGTAGATGTAACATAGCTTGCAGCGCCTTATTAAGCTGTAAAATACAACCTATGACCCTCGGATGCTGCATTAGGTATAGGTCGGTCTTGGTGGTCCCATCATTGCTGAAGGGGGTATCTTGCCTACGTGGTAGTATTCGATACTTTTTCTTATTGATTCAGGAAAAAAACTATAATGAGGAATATTAAGAACATTTCGACATAAATTTGGATATTTCCCCAGGCGTTCAGAAATGCAGTGTAAGACCGTTAATCCATAGTAGGAAAAAATAGAGCCTAATTCTTGGTTTAGACCGTCCAACAAAAGTCGTAAAGCCCGTCTATGAGTGAAGGTACTTGTTAATAAACCGCGTTCTAGTATTCCTCCTAACAGTAGAGCGGATAGGCGAATTTCACAATTTGTTTTCTTGTTCAGGTATTTGTATTCTTTGAGTAGTATCTCAAACACATATATGAAAACTTCGCGTTCTCGATTATCCGTTGAATCCTGATATTTTTGTAGTATGGTTAATAGTTCTTCAACAGACATTGGGACTAAGTCTGGAGAACGATTGTATAATCGTGTGAAATAGGTTTTAGCCTCAACGTCCACATCTGAGGCATCATTATTTGGTCTAAATCTGTATGATTTATATAACCTTTCGTATACACCTGCCTTATCCAACACATGTTTAGACAACTGATTTGCCTTACATTGCCTAAAGCAATTTAATATGGTTTTAATTGATATTGGAGAAAGTTGATTAATATCATAGCTGTCAGTAGTAAGAGATGCTTTTGCTTTTAAAATTTCAAACAATGCTTTAACAAATGCATCACCATATTCATCAACTTTTTCTGCTAAAAATTGAGCAAAATTTATATATCCTTTTGATGAAGCAACAATAGCTAGCTCTATAGCAAATGGATACTCTTTTAGGCTCAATAACTTTTCCAATAATTTAAGTTCGTCGGCTAATTTTATAAGCTTTATTAATCTCTCTTGATTTCTCATACCGTGCTTGTACCAAATGAACATAGCGGCCACAATAGGAACTTGCAAAAATTTATCGTGTACATGCGCTGCATGCAACAATACTATGGAGGCGTTAGGATGATCTTCTATCAATATACCAACCAAATGTACAAATAACTCATGGTAACTGTTTCCTTCCGTGTAATATAATGGCATTGCTGTACTCACTAACGTTACAAACAATACATCAGGATATGTTTCAATAGGATGTTTTAAAAGATCACTTACTTGCCTGGGATAACCCTTCTCCCAAATATTTAACAAGACTTGCAAAAGATCTATGTTTCTCCAGGCCTCGACAAAATAGCACCTTTTACGATCTATTTTCAACTTGTTAATTGATACTGTATTTAAGAGATGTTGTGAAAAATCAAAAATATCAGAATTATCTATCATGTTTGTTAGCAAACTTAATTGCCCTCTACAATTTATCCATCGTAGACAAACAGACTTAAGAGGAAAATAACCAGGTTCAAACCCTTCACTCAGAAACCCCTTTGCAAATATTTTCATTATGATTTCAAAGGCACGTCGATGAGGTATCCGGAATTTCGGTCGATCTAGTTTATCTACAACGTCTTTCCATTTTAATTGAGGAACGAGTTCTTTTATTGCTAACACAAAAACTTCAGCGTTCCAATAATGAATATTCATTTTCTGCTGTTCATCGCTAGGGGGTAAACTATATAAAATCATCATTGTCATAATATCTGCTATATCATCATCAGACGGAGTACAAACACCTAACCGAATTAACGTAGCCTTACAATAGCTTACTGATGAAGTAAAATAATATCCAATATTATTAATTTCCATTTGCATCGCCTGCATGGTTTCCAATTGGTTCAATGTAGATTTATTCTGGTGATAACGTCCTAAAACAAGAAATACAATCAGCATATTTTGAAGTAGTTATTTTGTAAATAACATCATTTTGATATTAGGTATTTGTTTACTTCATCATCATCACAGTACGACTTCTAGACTTCCACTATGGGAAATGAATTTCTGGAGAATTAAGCCTACACTAGCTACGCCAGTCTTGGTCTTGATCTTAAGACTTCTGCAAGACTTACTCTTATATTTTATTTTCCAATTGTACTAAGGAAAGTTATAGTTCTGTTCAGTTTTTAATGAAAGTTATCGTTTTACGCAGTCAGGTTTATTCAATTTAATTAACTAAACTCCCAAATACTTTTTGCACTGTTATTTTCTCGAATATACGTACTTGCGACTTGATAGATAGAGGAACAAAGGAAAATATGCGTTTTTACATAACGTTAACTACACGATCTCTTCGGACTGGTAGTTTCATACAATTACTACTAAACTCTGTTACACTGTGGCGTTTATCGTCTCCATAGTGGTTATCGTACCTATATCGGTGGACACTCAGTGCGTAGTAATTGTAATGACATGGACAGACGCCGTCTCAAGGCTCAAATATAATTATCGGGAATTAAAGAAAAAATTGGGGTTTAAAATAAGGATTGTCAAAAAATACTGCCTCCGTGGTCTAGCGATTAAGACGGTGGATTTATACTCGGAGGTACCGGGTTCGATTGCTGGTCGGGACACAATAATATTCATTATTTAAAAAAAAATGTTATATTTCTCGAGTTTGGAACGCTAGAGACATCGACGAGCTTGCCATGATTGGGCTATAGAAAAGTTGGCTAAATGTGAATCCGCTTCTTTATAAGCGTGGTTTCTGAGTGATACGGTCGTGATGATGATGATGATACAATTTGACTGGCTTACAATATATTTTCATAGATATTGGAGACTATTAGAGAAGAGTTTTATACAAAATCATGCGTTACTGTTGTCGACCATGTATCGTATCGTTGTCGTCGCAGTGTAAAAACGGCCAATGCGGTGTGATTAAGGCCCTTCACACAATAGACAACGCAACTTGACGACTTTAGTCTAGGCCTACCGCAATAAAAATTAACAGTGATTCGTACACAGGCACGCGTCTCGCCTACATTGCGTTTATCTGTCGCCGATTCAGTCGCAGGTGGTAACTGGCCGGCCAGAGCGATATCGTCGTTGCTTTTCGCGGACATTTTCAAGAAGGTGAAGCAATTATTGAATATTGAGATTATTTCTAGTGTAAAAATATTTCCTAGTTTGTATAATTACAAACTGAAAGAATACCTATTCTAAATGCAACATGTTTGTTAAATGCATGTCAAATTTCAGTAAGGCGACAACTAGACGCCATATTGTAAAAAGAAATAAATTAAAGTTGACGAACTATATTGAGTGGGGTGGGGTATCGTCGAATAGGTATTTCAAAATAATAATATACTTTATAACAAAGTGGTTTTATCAGTCGGGACCCATTAAAATCAGAGACCAGGTAAAATATTCCCAACAATAATTGGCGACTGTTAAAAATATGTAATAAAATATACGATCTAGTTAAGCGGTTATTAAACTTTTTGGCGACGGAAACATTGAGCTTGTCTTTTTCTTTTAAACTTTCATTTATAAATTAACAGTTTTTAATTAATCCTCTGCAGCTGACGTGGCATAAGTGTAACAATTTAACTGACATGTAGACTGATGGACACCTTTATAAGTAGTAGTGATTATACATAGAAATCTTTAACTAACATGCACTACCATAATTTGATATACATAAATAAATATCGTACAACGTATTTAAATAATATAATATAAGTTAATAAATAATAATATAGCTATTTTGTGTTTCGTACATGTTAAATGACAATTAACTTATTTATAATTTTAACGGGTCTTTACGCGATTTACCTTAGAGACATATTTCTCCCGACGTTTCAGCCAAGTTGCATTGGACTTCGGGAGAAATATGTCTCTCAGGTAATTCGCGTAAAGACCCGTTAAAATTATATATATCTATTATGAATGTGCGCGAAAGTTTAAAAAGTTTGACAATTAACTTAACAAGTAAAAAGTACAAAAACAACTATTTTATTGTGTAAGAACTATGTTACTTTACTGTCGCAAATATATTTAATTATAAGGTTTGTTATGATACATAAAGTAAAATAGTTGTAACTATGAGATTGTATTTTTATAAACATTAATAATAATAATAATAAAATGTGATTTTGCATGTTATTCAGGTATAAAAGGTTGTAAATAATAAAATACCAAAATATTTGTGATTTAATGAATCTTTCTTTATTAAAATGAAAAATACATCGTATTGGTAATTCGAATTCGAATTCAAATTCAAATTAATTTATTCATCTCTGGTCTGCACACTAGGACAACCTGTCATGTAAGGACAAGCTGTAGTAGGGGTGATTTTTAGTAAGAATTATTAAACAACAAAAACATGTTGGAAGTAAGAATACACACCGGATTAAAAAAAAAAAAAAACAAAAAAAAAAGACATTCATAGTGGTAACATTGCTACGGTTTTGTCTAGGATATACCACATAAGCTGCGGAGGGTTAAAGTTTATTTTTACACTGTCAGGTTATTAATTTTTAAATTAATTTTATTTTTCATTTTCTGTTACCAGTTCCCAATTTTCTGTTTTAATAATTTCCTATCTTTCGGTAAACATGCAAGCACAAAATATAGTACGCCTACAATGGCCTAATACGACTAAATGAATATTTAATTATTCACGAAGTAAGTATACAACATAAGTAACAAACATTTAAATATCCCTGTATGCAAAGGGCCATTTTTACAAATGTGAACCTAATCCTACAAGAAAACGCTACTACCTACTTATGTACCCGTCGACCGAGTATGGCGACGCGACACCAAGGAAAATGGCGGCTTCACGAAAATGCACACACAAAGTGTACTACCATGATAGCCGCTACGGTATTAGAGCTACTGACTATTCGGAAATTTATGCGAGTATGTCGCGATTTGAGAATCGAGAAACTATGGTCGCACAAAATGGCGACGTTGTTTACATAAAAGGGGAGGGTATCTTAATAATTCCTTTGTTACTATTTATAGCTGTTATCATTATGTTCCAAGATGTGTATGTTGTATCAATAAAGAAAAGAAATTAACACTAGAACCTTGACTAGCGTTACAAATAAACTAAATTCAACGGTTTCTCAGGAACAATATCGTATTTTTTATACAGTCTGGCTATTACGTATACACTTTTGAATGTAAAAAAATACATTTATTTAATATTTAAATTATTTCTTTCTCGAGTTTGGTACGTTAGAGACATCGACGAGCTTGCCACTTGTCATGATTGGTCTATAGTAAAGTTGGCTAAATGTGAATCCGCTTATTTATAAGCGTGGTTTTTGACCACTCCGAAAGGGAAACGGTCGTGGTGATACTTTACTTATAAGTATTTACAAAGGCAATGAGAAATATTGTTCCTTCATGCAAACAATTACCGGTTAGGTTATATACTTGCATATAGATAATAATAGCTATTTGAATCGTAACTTACTTCTATTAAATGCTTCCTGGTTGTTTCTGGAATTTCACAGGACCTTTAGATTCCAAAACGCAGCACCTCGCAGCTCGCTCCTGAAGCGACGCCACCAAGGAACGCGACGACAATATTGATCTGCGCGCTGTGCGGGGCAGAGCAATGTCACCCTTCTTCCCCCGCGCTTCGCCCGGGATCGCTAATTTATATTATTTAGACATTTTAGACTTTAACCTTTTATTATTTAGGTGCATTTACTGTGTACGATAAACAAAATCTATGTATATAAACCGGCACAAGCTATAGCCTTAAGTAAAAGGGGCTCATTATGCGCAGGGAATAATTCAATAAGACTCATTGCGCATGACAATTGACGAGTAAGCTGCGTTCGTTTTAAGAAATGTTAGCATGAAAATAATGTTTGTTTTATTGCAAGTCGTTTAGTGGCCAGCGAAAAAATCTGCAGATCGCATGTCATTTTTAATTTTGACTTCTATTTTCTACCTAGAAATTATTTTTATCAAAAAAAACACCTGCCTGCTAAATAATATTTATAAAATGCGCTGTCAAACCCGCGAAGTTAAAATTATTGTTAAGTTAGTAGTTAAGTTATACGGGAAACAGGGGTTCATTTTATATATATTGTTTCTAAATAAACCAGGTAATAAAACCATGAAAGATCGTCATATAGCCATAGGTATAAAGGATCTGTTAGTATTAGTCAGGATTATTATTAGATCTTACGCCAAAAAGATGTTATATTATTTATATAGTTCATTTCTGCAAAACAATGGGTTAAATAAATATTAAACATTAGTAAAGAAAAATTACAATATTTACAAATAACTATATACAACTTATAATATTGGTGATTATTAAATAGTTAGGATTTAATAGAAAACAAAGGAAAGATATGCATAGCTTTGGGTCAATGAGATAATTAGGTAGGTATACTATTAAGTTAAAATTATGAAAGCAAAGTATCATCACGACCGTTTCCCTTTCGAGGTGGTCAGAAACTTGGATTCACTAGCCATATTATAGCTCAAACACGTCAGGTAAAATATGGGAAAACCGCAAAAAATAAACTGCAACTTGTGCCCCATACTGAAAGTACAATTTATCGTACGTTTAACTAATAACATTGTAGCACATTATTAAACAAGGCCATTTTTGAACAAAAAAAAATTAAGTGAGTTATTATTTTTTTAAATGACTTATGAGGAATTGAGCATCAAAAATTTCAAGTGTTACAACATTTAATGCATTTCTTGGAGTCCTTAGCGGCAATATCGCCCAAACGTCAGAAATGTTAAAGTTCACAGCTCGGGAAAACTGCAAATTATAAAATCCAACTTCTGTACCTTTTCTATAATTATTCAGATTGTAGCACAATATTAAACTAAATAACACCACTTTTGACAACGTAACCAGCGTCTTATTCAACAACAATATTCATAGTAAAGTATTTACGAAACAATAAACTTTCACTTGACATGTCTGTACAAAAGCGCGGGAACTACTTCCTTATCTCAAAATTTGGAAATCTCAATAGAACCAAAAAAGTTTTTTTTTCTCTTCTCCCGATGAATGATGAATAAGATGATAGGAAGGCAAAGGGTCTAGCCCATACAGCCAAGTCTGACATAGTATATCTTTCTTTTCAATGAGGTCATCATCAAATTCCAGATGCTGCACAATTTGATGCTTTTCTTGGAGTCACTTGCGGCACCATAGCTCAAACACGTCGGGTAAAATATGGGAGTTGACAGCGCGGGAAAACCACAAAAAATAAACTGCAACTTAGCCCCAACTTTAAAGTTTAATTTATCGTTTTCCATAATTATTCACATTATTAAACAAAACAACGCCACTTTGACCAACAATATTCACAGTAAATTAATTTACAAAACAAAAACTTGCAATGTCCGCGCAAAATGGCGCGAAGGACCTCCAAGTTTTTTTGTTTGTTTGTTCTCTTCTCCCGATGGATGATGAATGAGGTGATAAGGAAGGCAAAGGGTCTAGCCCATACAGCCAAGTCTGACGTAATATATCTTTCTTTTTTATGAGTTAATGAGGTCATCATCAAATTCTAGATGCTGCATAATTTGATGCTCTTCTTGGAGTCACTCGCGTCATTATAGCCCAAACACGTCGGGAAAAATATGGCAGTCCACAGCGTGGGAAAACCGCAAAATTTCAACTGCAACTTGTGCACCATATTCATAGTACAATTTATCGTTTTCCATAACTATTCACATTGTAGAACATTATTAAACAAAACAACACCACTTTTGACCAACAATATTCACAGTAAATTAATTTACAAAACAAAAACTTGCACTTGACATGTCCGCGCAAAATGGCGCGAAGAACTCCACTTTTTTTTTTGTTTGTTTTTTCTCTTCTCCCGATAGATGATGAATGAGGTGATAGGGAAGGCAAAGGGTCTAGCTCATACAGCCAAGTCTGACGTAATATATCTTTTTTCTTATGAGTTAATGAGGTCATCATCAAATTCCAGATGCTGTATCTTATATATCTTCTGCTATATCTTTTGTTGGAACTCTGTTCCACAACAAATGTTTCAGCACTATATGTGATTTGAGTTTAGTTTGGTTTGGCATTTCAACATGAATAAATAGACTGACGCCTGAACAACGCTTCCAAATTGCGCAAATTTATTTTAAAAATAATAGTTCTGTTAAAACGTATCGCGCACTACGTCCATTTTACGGTCAACATAATCGTCCATCAGAGCAATTAATTCGACTAACTATGGACCGTTTTTCCACCACGTTTACTTTAAATGATAATGCGCATCCACAGATACGTCGTACAGTGCATACAGAAGAAGCCATTGCTGCGGTAGACCGTAGCGTAGAGGAAGACCCGATTCAGTCTAATCGCCATCATCGTGCACAGGAATTGAATACATTTATTTATTGAATACATCAAATTACAGATGCTGTAGAATTTGATGCTTTTCTTGGAGTCATTCGTGGCATTATAGCCTAAACACGTCGGATAGTAAAATATGGAGGTCCACAGCGCGGGAAAACCGCAATAATAAACTGCGTCTTGTGCCCTATATTTTAAGGCCAATTTATCGTTTTCTATAATTATTCACATTGTAGCACATTATTAAACAAAACAACACCAGTTTTATCAATAACAATATCCACAGTAAATTAATTTACAAAACAAAAATTTGCATTTGAGATATCTGCACAAAATGGCGCGAAGGATTCTCCGAAAAGTTTTTTTTTATAGCGATATCTCCGTAGACAGGATCCTATTTATATTGATATCCCTTTCTCGCATATTTCGCAGGCTGCAGCGCAAGTCAGATGCAATCAATTTACCTATCGATCGAATAGAAGTTACACTAAAATCATGGATACCGACCGGTATTATGTTCCATGCTAATACCCATAGTACAAGGAACATAATACCCCCATAGATTAGCTATATAGTCTGTGCCCCATAGTATCTACTGTGTTATGTGGTATCTGTCTACTCACTAAGTTAATCTGTGAACTTGACTCAAGTTTTTATTTTGTCTACCTACTGTCTGCTAACTTCAGCTCCATATATTATTGTGATATTTTTTGAATTATCTCTATTTATAAAAAACGCTTTGAGATGGAGGAGCTGGCGAACCTGAAGGTGGATCTGCGGGCGCTGGTGGTGTCTTGCCCAACGGTCATTAACGCGCAGCGCCTGCTTCAGGACTACCGCAAGATGATAGGCAAACATCTGCCGTTCGCCAAGTTCGGTTTCAGCGACCCCGTGGCATTCTTCCGGGAGAAGTGCTCTGACTGCTTCCTGGTGAGTCTACCGCATAGGGTTACCAGGCCCTAATATACTAAAGCTGGACTATGTGTGGTATTAGATAGATATATAGGGCTGGGCATTCTCCGCAATTAGTCTCCCTTGAGACAGTTTGGTGTGACCTAGGCCCCATTAATGGAGCCAACCTATCTCCTACAGGAAGGCCAGGAGACCCGTAACGTTCCTGCAGACCTCAGGAAGAGTTGATGCAGTTCCTTTTGAGGGTCAGAAGGACGGCCACACTGTCAGAAAGAATACAATTGTTGAATATTAATGATATTATGCCTGGAATATGCTATTGTGGGGGTCAAGAACTGTTACTCAAGTGTATATTTAAGTCCTTGGAGAATGTACCCGATCCTATGCCCTTAATTGTTTTGATGTATATTCTTTGTTCGTCAGGTCCCGAGTAATTAGTAGGTATATTACAAGTAGTACTTGTGGAGTTGAATGTTGTATCCCTTGTTAAAGACAAATCTGTTTGGGATACTGTAAAATATTGATGTTGCTCCTTTATGACGTCATCTAGTATAATAATACTAATAATAATTCTTTATTGCACAAAAACTAAATTAACTTAAAATTAATGTGCATATGTAAGCTTTATGCCGTAAGGCATTTTCCACCAGCTAACCTTTGGGAGTTTTAACGGATTACAGGCAGAGTGCCAAGTATTCACTAACAAAAATAATAATTTATATTAATACTACATAAACTACATATTATAATATATCTATAATACAATACATATAATTACATATAGGTATACAGAAATAAATAAATACACACTATAATATAGGATTAAGGTTAAAAATAGAGAAAAGAATGAAAGATCATTTTAACACAGATAAATATATCTTTAGTTATTCTGAATGGATAGAAAATAGGAGTAAAGATATTTTTTGAAAGAAAGCGCAGTTGTTAGAGTTCGAAGAGAGAGATGGAGAGTGTTCCAGAGAGTCTCTGCGGTAACAGTAAAGGAATTTGAATATCTTGTTGAGGAGTGGAGAGGACTAGCAAGGAGGTTATTTTGGGTAGATCGCAAGTCACGAACATGAGTCAAAGTAGTAGTGTGCTCTTTGCATGAGGATTGAATTTTCACAGTTTCAGCGTGCTCAGCCTTGTCGACATGAGCGCAGTTACTTGCTGAATATCTAGGTGGAGGGGGGGGAGGGAAGATCCCCAATATCATATCCAGCGCTTTCGTCGACGTGGTGACCATGACCGGCGGTCAACAGGCAGGCCATCCTCTGGAACTGCTGTAACTTTGAGTGTATTGTCTTGAGTGGTTCTGGGCCACCACATAGTGTATTGTCTTGAGTGGTTCTGGGCCACCACATAGTGTATTGTCTTGAGTGGTTCTGGGCCACCACATAGATGCTCCCAATTGGTCTAATAACTAATAAGAGGGCCAGAGCAATGAACTTGGGGTTGTTTGCCCAACATTCTCCAGCACTGCCAAATGTCAGGCTTCCTGACTCTAGTTTATTTGTCAAATGTTTGTTCCATGTAAGTCTTAAACCAAGGGTGATATAGATACTTGACCTACGGAGATAGATTAATTTCGGTGTTGAAGAGTGATGGGAGTTTAAAGGCTACATTTATGTGTGAATAATATTAGTTCCATTTTATTAGGATTGACTGATTGGCCGTTCTTAATGCACCAGTGCTGCACAATTTTGAGGGCCGACTGCATGCCATCAAATACCACACTGGTTGCCCTCCCACTGATGGGAATTGCAAGATCATCAGCATATCCCATAGTGTAGTAGTTGTGTGTGTGGTATTATTCAACCTCCAAAACTTAGTGCCATAACTGTTGTCGAGTAGGAGTGATATCAACGTTTACTTACCACAATATAGGCACAATTTATTTAAGAAAGGGGGAATAAAAATCTAAGCATTCTAAGGAATCACTGCTGGGGTCATTGTGTGTGGGAAAGAGAGATGAGAAGAATGGTGGCTCAGGCTTGTGAACAACTGGAAAAGTATGGTGTCTTAGGCTTGTGTATGACTGGATATGAATGGTGTCTTGTCTTTAATATTGACTTTTATTTTAACCCAAAAGCCATACCTGCTAATTTTAAAAGCCAGACACTAGAAACATTTTATGGATTCTCTGTGCGGGTGCAGAAAGAAAGAAGAGAAGAATGGTGTCCCACAAAGGAGACCTCATTTTTTTGTTGTGCACCACTCTGCTTCTCTCCCTACACAAAAAATACTGTATGATTCCGTTAATGCCGTCTTGGAAGCTCCTTCCACAAATGTTTTGGCAGCATACCTGCTTAGGCCCAATTTTTTCATTGAGTAATTGTATTTCCATTAGGTCTCAGGCTTGAAACCAACTATGGGGCTGGTTTAAAAAGGAGGCTTCTCTAATTTTATTGTGCAATAAGAAGCTCACCTTCCACCATCTCTCCGTACCCAACCAAATACAGTACACGTAAGATTCTACTAATGGCATCTTATGTTGTAGTCAGATGGTGATGTCTCAGAGTTCTGAGTTCTACCAAATTTCAGGTTAAGTAATAAAGCTGCAAAAGCGAGACAAACATACGTACATAAAGATATATGAAGTGTTTATCTCACTTATAATATCAGTATGAATGCTTACATTATCTTTTTCTAATCTATCTGTTCTTCTCTTTATAATCCAAATACAGAATATTTTCATAAACTCATTGTTTTTTTTAATTGATAGTTATAATTGCACCACTTATTTGTTTAATTTATATAAATGTAATTCAATCCGAAGCATGGGAAAAAGTAAAATGAATGTTTTTTATGGGACATTACATTTTGTTTTATTATTTACACATGGTATAGAACTCCTTTTGTCGTCTAGCATTTAAGTCTGTGGATTTAGATGCGGAGGTACAGGATCTATTCCTGGTCAGAACACAATTTGTGATATTGCTTGAGTTTAGAACTCAGACAGTAGACATCAACGGGCTCACCACTTGTTATGATGGCCCTCTACTAAAATTGACTAAATATGAATCTGATTCTTTAAAAACATTCTTCTGACTACCTCAGAAAGGATATTGTCGTGATGATATGGTTCAGAAATTATAACTGACAGTTTTATCTATAGAAATATAGATTGCAAGAAAATAATACTTACATAACTGTATTGTTAGTTCAATTTTTGTTAAAAAACCACCTGTATTAGTAGTCTACAGATCAAAAACCAGACATGTAAATATTTACCCAGATACCTACAAACTTAACAAACATGTACGGCTGCAGGCACTACAACCTTCTGTGTGTTTCAGTTTGAGGGTGATCCTTTGAATCCCGTGCTAACTCCCATCGTGCCCACTTCCCTCAAGCATATTGACCAGATGATATCCAGACAAAAGCTATGCAAAAGAGATAAAGGGTAAGTACTTCCATGCTCTATTTAATAAAGTAGTAGTTTTTTTAGATAGGTTTTGACTGAAATAGTATAGTCGTATAGTCTCAACTGTGTATAGGACACAATCTCCTCAATAAGGACAACTTGGCTATTGTTGTTATCCAGAAAACAGAGCATCTAAGCCAACAGTTGCATTTACACAATTGGCTGGCTCTCCCCAATACACATACAACTTGAAACAGGCTGTTTCATGATAGTTGTATCTGCCGCCCACTGTTATTATTTAAAATTGGGTTGAACAACAAGCTAACAAGTCAGGTCTGGTAATAATATAATAGTATCAAAACATGTATTAAACTAAACCACTTGGTACTTTATACTCCTTGAGTTACCATTAGAGATATTAGCCATTTATTCCTTAATTAATTCATGATAATATACAGTTTTTACATAGTCAAAAACAATTTCCATTAATAAATTCAAATATAAGCTTTAAATAATAATAATACGAATTTAAAATACTATGTAACTAAATCTATGTACAAATTATAAATGTTTATTTATTTTAAAATTATTAATTAAAATATAAAAATTAATTGAAATTTTAATGTCAAATAATATCTATTATGGTTTATTTCTCTAATAAAGGACCCCTCGTCGGGTAATGCTCTCCTCCTTTTCCATCCATTTCTTCCTATCCTGTGCCTCGTACATCCAGTTTTGTCCAGCTTTTACTATCTCGTCCTCCCATCTTTCCTTAGGTCTTCCTTTATCTCTTGCCCTTCGGTCCCTTCCATGTAGTACCTACTTTCAGTACTACATCAGACGTGCCACATGACCAGCCCATTTCCATTTTAATCCTTGTAAGTGTTGTAAGGCGTCTATGACTTTTGTTGTTTCTTTGTTTATGAGTTAATGTTTAAAATACTTCTTTCCATGGCACGCTGGCAAGTGTTAATTTTATTCTTTGAAGAATTGTTATATTTCCATGTTTGGCAGCCATAAGTCAAACAGAGAAGTAGACAGGAGTCCATGACCTTCTTTTTTAACATTAGTGAAAGATTTCCTTTCGTTACTTCTTTATTGGCCCAAAATGTATTCCAGGTTATTTTTATCATCTTATTCTTCTTTGTATTTCATCCTCGTTTCGAGACTTTTAAAAGAATATTTGTTTTCCGAGTTACATGTAGCTCTCAACGAATTCTATTACTTTTCCATCTACAACAATTTAATTTTGATTGTCGTTTGTTATAATGTTAGCTTTTGTCGTATTTAATAATAATCCATTATTTTTAGCATTTAATTCGTTCAGTATAATTTCAAGGTCTGTTGAGGATTCAAATTCAATCAGAGAACAATATCATCTGCAAATCTTAGATTACTTATGAGTTATTTATGTTATACTTAATTATAATAAGATATACTTTCTTGCTACAATCTAGGTATTTTATTATGTATTGTAAAACAGCAATGAACATTTTAGGCCATAACGGATCTCCTTGTTTTACTCCTCTGGAAATATTGAATGATGGTCCTATACGATCAAGTTTAACTCTGCTCGTACTGTTATTATACATTTTTTTATAATTCTATGTACTTTTTTTTAGGAATATTTTGGTATTTGAGTGCTTTCCAAATACTTTCGTGAGATATCAAATCAAAAGCCTTGGCGTAGTCAATAAAACCTAAATATAGAGATTGGTTAAATTCAATTATGATTTGGTTTATGACATGTATGTGGTCTGTAGTGCTGAATCCGCTTCTAAAGCCAGCTTGTTCTATTGGCTGGTGTTCTTCTACTATAGTCTCCCGTTTCTCCATGCATGAAGAAATATTTTGTAGAGTGTTGGTAAAAGACTTATAGGACGGTAAATGCCGATATCTGACGGATCACCTTTCTTGTATAGTAGTGTTATTCTTGATTCAGTCCATTTCATAGGAACCTTTTCTTTATTTAGTATTTTATTAAACAGTATAGTTAATGCTGTGGCTGGTTTATATCTTATTACTTTAATTGCCTCATTTGAAATACCGTCAGGTCCAGTACTTTTGTCACTTTTGAGCTTCTTCTTAACGTTTACGATTTCAGTTTCATCAAAGGGTTTTATTTGAGTTGTATTAGCACTTAATTTTTGTTGATTTTTCATAGTGTTAGCATCTGTGCTTGTTTCCTGTTTTTCATTAAAAAAAATATAAAATGAAGTTGCTAGGTTAACTATATGTAGTCTTGTTTGAGCTTTCCCAGTACTTAACGTTGAGTTATTCGTTAAATGAGATATCCAATTTTTTTCAGTGTTCAGCGTCTCAGTGTTTAAGGCTGTCGGTATTTCTTAAATTTTCTATTATTTGTACTCTGTAAGTAGCGTAGTCTTTTTTTAATCGTTTATTTATAGTCTTATACGAGTATAGGTATGTCAATTCATTTTTATCTAATGTGCAAAGGTTTTCTTTTTTGTAAAATAGATCTTTTTCTAATCATGTCTCTAGTTTCCTCTGATCACAATTCACTTTCCAAGGGGTGTTTTGGATTTCGAACTATTAAGACTGTTGATAATTATAGTTTCGATTTGTTGATACAGAGTTTCATCATTGTCGTTGTCATGGTAATGCAACTTTTTATATCCTGTTGTAATATTTCTAGGATTTTATATTTATTTTTTAATTCTTGCGGTTCCTTAAATCATGGTATTTGCAAAAAGTGCTTTACTTTTCTTTTGGTCAGCTAGATTAAATGTGCCTCGTACAATCTGTGATCATTTGAAAAAATGTTGTTATTTATAAAGTCGACGTTGTTGCAAAATTTTGGCGCATTGGTCAGGATAAGGTCTAATTGATTTTTTATTTTTTTATTTTGGCTTATCCAAGTACATTGAGATTTTGGGTTCTTCCTAAATATTCTATTTAATATGGTCATGTTATATTCTTGTGAAAATTATATCAATGTTATGTTTTGACTATACTTAACTAATTATTTCATAATTTATATTAATAATCAAAATAAAAAAAATATTGTGTTTACAGTCGTAGCAAGAGAAGAAGTATCCCGGAGGAACACAGGCCGGCCCACCGAGCTCTTGCCAACGAACTGCAATATAAGATAATAACCAAAGCCACTCCTAGCAACACTGACAATAAACCAAGTAACAATTCGAGGGATAATAATAATGCGACTAACACGAGAGAAAGAGCATTAAATGACGTTAATAATGTGACAAATAGAATGCAAAAGTTATTAAATGAGAGTGATAAGAGTGGGCCTAGTGTCAGTCAGTGCTTTGAGATGGAGGAGCTGGCGAACCTGAAGGTGGATCTGCGGGCGCTGGTGGTGTCTTGCCCAACGGTCATTAACGCGCAGCGCCTGCTTCAGGACTACCGCAAGATGATAGGCAAACATCTGCCGTTCGCCAAGTTCGGTTTCAGCGACCCCGTGGCATTCTTCCGGGAGAAGTGCTCTGACTGCTTCCTGGTGAGTCTACCGCATAGGGTTACCAGGCCCTAATATACTAAAGCTGGACTATGTGTGGTATTAGATAGATATATAGGGCTGGGCATTCTCCGCAATTAGTCTCCCTTGAGACAGTTTGGTGTGACCTAGGCCCCATTAATGGAGCCAACCTATCTCCTACAGGAAGGCCAGGAGACCCGTAACGTTCCTGCAGACCTCAGGAAGAGTTGATGCAGTTCCTTTTGAGGGTCAGAAGGACGGCCACACTGTCAGAAAGAATACAATTGTTGAATATTAATGATATTATGCCTGGAATATGCTATTGTGGGGGTCAAGAACTGTTACTCAAGTGTATATTTAAGTCCTTGGAGAATGTACCCGATCCTATGCCCTTAATTGTTTTGATGTATATTCTTTGTTCGTCAGGTCCCGAGTAATTAGTAGGTATATTACAAGTAGTACTTGTGGAGTTGAATGTTGTATCCCTTGTTAAAGACAAATCTGTTTGGGATACTGTAAAATATTGATGTTGCTCCTTTATGACGTCATCTAGTATAATAATACTAATAATAATTCTTTATTGCACAAAAACTAAATTAACTTAAAATTAATGTGCATATGTAAGCTTTATGCCGTAAGGCATTTTCCACCAGCTAACCTTTGGGAGTTTTAACGGATTACAGGCAGAGTGCCAAGTATTCACTAACAAAAATAATAATTTATATTAATACTACATAAACTACATATTATAATATATCTATAATACAATACATATAATTACATATAGGTATACAGAAATAAATAAATACACACTATAATATAGGATTAAGGTTAAAAATAGAGAAAAGAATGAAAGATCATTTTAACACAGATAAATATATCTTTAGTTATTCTGAATGGATAGAAAATAGGAGTAAAGATATTTTTTGAAAGAAAGCGCAGTTGTTAGAGTTCGAAGAGAGAGATGGAGAGTGTTCCAGAGAGTCTCTGCGGTAACAGTAAAGGAATTTGAATATCTTGTTGAGGAGTGGAGAGGACTAGCAAGGAGGTTATTTTGGGTAGATCGCAAGTCACGAACATGAGTCAAAGTAGTAGTGTGCTCTTTGCATGAGGATTGAATTTTCACAGTTTCAGCGTGCTCAGCCTTGTCGACATGAGCGCAGTTACTTGCTGAATATCTAGGTGGAGGGGGGGGAGGGAAGATCCCCAATATCATATCCAGCGCTTTCGTCGACGTGGTGACCATGACCGGCGGTCAACAGGCAGGCCATCCTCTGGAACTGCTGTAACTTTGAGTGTATTGTCTTGAGTGGTTCTGGGCCACCACATAGTGTATTGTCTTGAGTGGTTCTGGGCCACCACATAGTGTATTGTCTTGAGTGGTTCTGGGCCACCACATAGATGCTCCCAATTGGTCTAATAACTAATAAGAGGGCCAGAGCAATGAACTTGGGGTTGTTTGCCCAACATTCTCCAGCACTGCCAAATGTCAGGCTTCCTGACTCTAGTTTATTTGTCAAATGTTTGTTCCATGTAAGTCTTAAACCAAGGGTGATATAGATACTTGACCTACGGAGATAGATTAATTTCGGTGTTGAAGAGTGATGGGAGTTTAAAGGCTACATTTATGTGTGAATAATATTAGTTCCATTTTATTAGGATTGACTGATTGGCCGTTCTTAATGCACCAGTGCTGCACAATTTTGAGGGCCGACTGCATGCCATCAAATACCACACTGGTTGCCCTCCCACTGATGGGAATTGCAAGATCATCAGCATATCCCATAGTGTAGTAGTTGTGTGTGTGGTATTATTCAACCTCCAAAACTTAGTGCCATAACTGTTGTCGAGTAGGAGTGATATCAACGTTTACTTACCACAATATAGGCACAATTTATTTAAGAAAGGGGGAATAAAAATCTAAGCATTCTAAGGAATCACTGCTGGGGTCATTGTGTGTGGGAAAGAGAGATGAGAAGAATGGTGGCTCAGGCTTGTGAACAACTGGAAAAGTATGGTGTCTTAGGCTTGTGTATGACTGGATATGAATGGTGTCTTGTCTTTAATATTGACTTTTATTTTAACCCAAAAGCCATACCTGCTAATTTTAAAAGCCAGACACTAGAAACATTTTATGGATTCTCTGTGCGGGTGCAGAAAGAAAGAAGAGAAGAATGGTGTCCCACAAAGGAGACCTCATTTTTTTGTTGTGCACCACTCTGCTTCTCTCCCTACACAAAAAATACTGTATGATTCCGTTAATGCCGTCTTGGAAGCTCCTTCCACAAATGTTTTGGCAGCATACCTGCTTAGGCCCAATTTTTTCATTGAGTAATTGTATTTCCATTAGGTCTCAGGCTTGAAACCAACTATGGGGCTGGTTTAAAAAGGAGGCTTCTCTAATTTTATTGTGCAATAAGAAGCTCACCTTCCACCATCTCTCCGTACCCAACCAAATACAGTACACGTAAGATTCTACTAATGGCATCTTATGTTGTAGTCAGATGGTGATGTCTCAGAGTTCTGAGTTCTACCAAATTTCAGGTTAAGTAATAAAGCTGCAAAAGCGAGACAAACATACGTACATAAAGATATATGAAGTGTTTATCTCACTTATAATATCAGTATGAATGCTTACATTATCTTTTTCTAATCTATCTGTTCTTCTCTTTATAATCCAAATACAGAATATTTTCATAAACTCATTGTTTTTTTTAATTGATAGTTATAATTGCACCACTTATTTGTTTAATTTATATAAATGTAATTCAATCCGAAGCATGGGAAAAAGTAAAATGAATGTTTTTTATGGGACATTACATTTTGTTTTATTATTTACACATGGTATAGAACTCCTTTTGTCGTCTAGCATTTAAGTCTGTGGATTTAGATGCGGAGGTACAGGATCTATTCCTGGTCAGAACACAATTTGTGATATTGCTTGAGTTTAGAACTCAGACAGTAGACATCAACGGGCTCACCACTTGTTATGATGGCCCTCTACTAAAATTGACTAAATATGAATCTGATTCTTTAAAAACATTCTTCTGACTACCTCAGAAAGGATATTGTCGTGATGATATGGTTCAGAAATTATAACTGACAGTTTTATCTATAGAAATATAGATTGCAAGAAAATAATACTTACATAACTGTATTGTTAGTTCAATTTTTGTTAAAAAACCACCTGTATTAGTAGTCTACAGATCAAAAACCAGACATGTAAATATTTACCCAGATACCTACAAACTTAACAAACATGTACGGCTGCAGGCACTACAACCTTCTGTGTGTTTCAGTTTGAGGGTGATCCTTTGAATCCCGTGCTAACTCCCATCGTGCCCACTTCCCTCAAGCATATTGACCAGATGATATCCAGACAAAAGCTATGCAAAAGAGATAAAGGGTAAGTACTTCCATGCTCTATTTAATAAAGTAGTAGTTTTTTTAGATAGGTTTTGACTGAAATAGTATAGTCGTATAGTCTCAACTGTGTATAGGACACAATCTCCTCAATAAGGACAACTTGGCTATTGTTGTTATCCAGAAAACAGAGCATCTAAGCCAACAGTTGCATTTACACAATTGGCTGGCTCTCCCCAATACACATACAACTTGAAACAGGCTGTTTCATGATAGTTGTATCTGCCGCCCACTGTTATTATTTAAAATTGGGTTGAACAACAAGCTAACAAGTCAGGTCTGGTAATAATATAATAGTATCAAAACATGTATTAAACTAAACCACTTGGTACTTTATACTCCTTGAGTTACCATTAGAGATATTAGCCATTTATTCCTTAATTAATTCATGATAATATACAGTTTTTACATAGTCAAAAACAATTTCCATTAATAAATTCAAATATAAGCTTTAAATAATAATAATACGAATTTAAAATACTATGTAACTAAATCTATGTACAAATTATAAATGTTTATTTATTTTAAAATTATTAATTAAAATATAAAAATTAATTGAAATTTTAATGTCAAATAATATCTATTATGGTTTATTTCTCTAATAAAGGACCCCTCGTCGGGTAATGCTCTCCTCCTTTTCCATCCATTTCTTCCTATCCTGTGCCTCGTACATCCAGTTTTGTCCAGCTTTTACTATCTCGTCCTCCCATCTTTCCTTAGGTCTTCCTTTATCTCTTGCCCTTCGGTCCCTTCCATGTAGTACCTACTTTCAGTACTACATCAGACGTGCCACATGACCAGCCCATTTCCATTTTAATCCTTGTAAGTGTTGTAAGGCGTCTATGACTTTTGTTGTTTCTTTGTTTATGAGTTAATGTTTAAAATACTTCTTTCCATGGCACGCTGGCAAGTGTTAATTTTATTCTTTGAAGAATTGTTATATTTCCATGTTTGGCAGCCATAAGTCAAACAGAGAAGTAGACAGGAGTCCATGACCTTCTTTTTTAACATTAGTGAAAGATTTCCTTTCGTTACTTCTTTATTGGCCCAAAATGTATTCCAGGTTATTTTTATCATCTTATTCTTCTTTGTATTTCATCCTCGTTTCGAGACTTTTAAAAGAATATTTGTTTTCCGAGTTACATGTAGCTCTCAACGAATTCTATTACTTTTCCATCTACAACAATTTAATTTTGATTGTCGTTTGTTATAATGTTAGCTTTTGTCGTATTTAATAATAATCCATTATTTTTAGCATTTAATTCGTTCAGTATAATTTCAAGGTCTGTTGAGGATTCAAATTCAATCAGAGAACAATATCATCTGCAAATCTTAGATTACTTATGAGTTATTTATGTTATACTTAATTATAATAAGATATACTTTCTTGCTACAATCTAGGTATTTTATTATGTATTGTAAAACAGCAATGAACATTTTAGGCCATAACGGATCTCCTTGTTTTACTCCTCTGGAAATATTGAATGATGGTCCTATACGATCAAGTTTAACTCTGCTCGTACTGTTATTATACATTTTTTTATAATTCTATGTACTTTTTTTTAGGAATATTTTGGTATTTGAGTGCTTTCCAAATACTTTCGTGAGATATCAAATCAAAAGCCTTGGCGTAGTCAATAAAACCTAAATATAGAGATTGGTTAAATTCAATTATGATTTGGTTTATGACATGTATGTGGTCTGTAGTGCTGAATCCGCTTCTAAAGCCAGCTTGTTCTATTGGCTGGTGTTCTTCTACTATAGTCTCCCGTTTCTCCATGCATGAAGAAATATTTTGTAGAGTGTTGGTAAAAGACTTATAGGACGGTAAATGCCGATATCTGACGGATCACCTTTCTTGTATAGTAGTGTTATTCTTGATTCAGTCCATTTCATAGGAACCTTTTCTTTATTTAGTATTTTATTAAACAGTATAGTTAATGCTGTGGCTGGTTTATATCTTATTACTTTAATTGCCTCATTTGAAATACCGTCAGGTCCAGTACTTTTGTCACTTTTGAGCTTCTTCTTAACGTTTACGATTTCAGTTTCATCAAAGGGTTTTATTTGAGTTGTATTAGCACTTAATTTTTGTTGATTTTTCATAGTGTTAGCATCTGTGCTTGTTTCCTGTTTTTCATTAAAAAAAATATAAAATGAAGTTGCTAGGTTAACTATATGTAGTCTTGTTTGAGCTTTCCCAGTACTTAACGTTGAGTTATTCGTTAAATGAGATATCCAATTTTTTTCAGTGTTCAGCGTCTCAGTGTTTAAGGCTGTCGGTATTTCTTAAATTTTCTATTATTTGTACTCTGTAAGTAGCGTAGTCTTTTTTTAATCGTTTATTTATAGTCTTATACGAGTATAGGTATGTCAATTCATTTTTATCTAATGTGCAAAGGTTTTCTTTTTTGTAAAATAGATCTTTTTCTAATCATGTCTCTAGTTTCCTCTGATCACAATTCACTTTCCAAGGGGTGTTTTGGATTTCGAACTATTAAGACTGTTGATAATTATAGTTTCGATTTGTTGATACAGAGTTTCATCATTGTCGTTGTCATGGTAATGCAACTTTTTATATCCTGTTGTAATATTTCTAGGATTTTATATTTATTTTTTAATTCTTGCGGTTCCTTAAATCATGGTATTTGCAAAAAGTGCTTTACTTTTCTTTTGGTCAGCTAGATTAAATGTGCCTCGTACAATCTGTGATCATTTGAAAAAATGTTGTTATTTATAAAGTCGACGTTGTTGCAAAATTTTGGCGCATTGGTCAGGATAAGGTCTAATTGATTTTTTATTTTTTTATTTTGGCTTATCCAAGTACATTGAGATTTTGGGTTCTTCCTAAATATTCTATTTAATATGGTCATGTTATATTCTTGTGAAAATTGTATCAATGTTATGTTTTGACTATACTTAACTAATTATTTCATAATTTATATTAATAATCAAAATAAAAAAAATATTGTGTTTACAGTCGTAGCAAGAGAAGAAGTATCCCGGAGGAACACAGGCCGGCCCACCGAGCTCTTGCCAACGAACTGCAATATAAGATAATAACCAAAGCCACTCCTAGCAACACTGACAATAAACCAAGTAACAATTCGAGGGATAATAATAATGCGACTAACACGAGAGAAAGAGCATTAAATGACGTTAATAATGTGACAAATAGAATGCAAAAGTTATTAAATGAGAGTGATAAGAGTGGGCCTAGTGTCAGTCAGAAGGATGTGAGCACAGGGAAAAGTGAAGACAAAGGGCAAGAGGTCTCAGAGGAGGGTCGGAACTCCTCCAATGAGGTCAGCAAAAAGGCCTCCAGCTCTGATGTCTCAGATCAAGCCAACATAGGTAAGAACATACAATCTAATTACTACTAGGTGTAATTATATTAAAGTCGATTCTTTAACAATGACTGTATGTATATAATAATAATGATATTGTTTTGATATTGAAATGAATAAGGAGTTTAAAAAAAAATATTTATATTTTATGTATCTACAATGGCATTATTGTTTAAAATTTAATAATTTTGATTACTAGTTTTTTAGAAATTATCGAAAACACTTCAGTTCACAAAACATTCCTAGCAAGAACATTAATAGCTGAGTTTTGTTATGTAAATTTCGCAGGCAAGCTCTTGGACAATATGCGGGAGAGGCTGGACGTGCTGCTTGCTGAGCATCCCGAAGGGATCTGGTGCGTCGATATCATGACCTTGTACAAGTAAGTCAATACTTCTACCATTTTTATAAATAAAGGGATAGTCTGTTTCGTAACTGATAAACATTGATGTATCTGACAACAGGGAACGGTTCGGCAGGCCTCTCGCATACCGCCGCGTCGGTTGCTCTTCCGTCATCAGCCTAATGCGCCGTTTCCCAGACCTCATGCACATCTCCCGCCCGCAACCCGCCGGCGATTGGATGCTGAGCTTGGCCCGCATCAACCGCCCCAATGAGCTGCGCTTCGCTGCGCTTCGCCAAGCCATGGCAAAACTCGCCGCCAGATCGGCCGAGAAAGCCGCCAAAAGAGGAGCCCCGCACGAATCCGCGCTGCCCGGAGTGCCCTACGAGGAAGGCGTGTTTCCCATGGACTGCATACAACCGGGTCGCGCCTTGCCCGATCTCGAGGTCGGTCTTTCTATTGGAGACGAGCTGGACGTGACAGTGGGTGAGGTGTACTCCCCCTCGCATCTGTGGCTGCTGCGGCTCGGGAAAGAGCACTATGAGGAGCTCGACCGGCTCATGGTGAATATGACGCGCTACTACACTGGGCTGGGCGCGAGCCGGGTGTTGTCCACCGGCGCCGCTCAGGTCGGGCACTACTGCGCGGGCCGCTACGAGGGGGAGTGGCACCGGTCCTTGATCGTGCGCGCATTGGACTCGGACCACGTGATGGTGCGGCACGTGGACTTCGGCACCGTGGAGGCCGTGGAAGTGCGGACACTGCGGCCTCTCCGCTTGGAGTATACCGACCTCCCGGCGCAGGCCATGCGCGCGCGGCTGACTGGCGTGCGATCGGCGGCGGCTGGCGCAAGATGGCCGGTGCACGCGGGCGCGGCGGTGCTGAAGGCCGTGGGAGGGCGCATTTTCCGGGCCCGCGTGTGCAGTACCGGCCGTGACGGGGCGTTGCACGTGCTGCTGCGGGACGGGTTGTTGTGTCTTAACACGCAGCTGGTGGCGCAGGGACACGCCGAAAAACATCCGCTGGTGAGTCCTACCGCAAATCTGTCGTCTGCTATCGCTGCGAATTTGAATGCCTAACTGATATGTCGAACACTTATTTATATTATTTTTTTATTTTATTTATACACTTATCTATATCTTATACACAGTTTATATTGTACCTTATACCTATATATTTTCCTCAATAAATATCATAATAAATAACTTTATTTTTTGGAGATATGTAGGTACAAATAATATTGCAATCCCTAAAAAAAACTAAATACATATAGTTTAGAACAAAAAAAAAGGTAATATTTTTATTAAAGGAAATATGCTCTACTTCAATTCATTAGTAGCTGGTTATTAAAATTAGTTGGAAAGGAGATATATCCAAAAAATCGAATTAAGACATTTAACCCTCCTATTTCTAGTTGATTAATTCGTGATTTCTGTTATTTCTAGTACTTATACCTCAGTATAGTATTAGTAGTAAGTAGACTTTTCATTCTATAAGAAGGATACATCAGTTGGCATCAAAAAAAGTTTTTATCTAAATTTACCATTTTGTCACTGGCTGTACATTTGAACAAAATCTGTGTATACAGTACAAAGTGTCCATAAAGTTACGCATGGTCTCCTAGAAACGTTGTCCTGTAACTATAACGGCTATGGTATCACCCTGCATATGGAAAACACATCATTCGGAATACCCCTAAAGAAGGGCGTTGTAACTAATAATGAACATTATGAAAAGTTTATTTCTCCAAATCTAGTGAGCAATGTTTATTAAAAGCCAGATATTGAGTTTTATTTATTGTATCATCTGCCAATGGAACAAGCCCACCCACCATCAGACAAGCTTCTTCCATTCACATTAAAAAAAATCTCTTAATACTTTATTTTTAAACAAACAGAACAATATATTTTAACTTCACAAATTTTTACTTCCTAATGATATATTATCTTCATATATGTATATCTACTATAATAAAGTTTATGTATGTATTGTATATGTATTATTATTATGTAGTTAAAGTAATAAAATTATGTATTTATTTATAAGTACGTTATTATTGAAATATTATTTATTTGTTGTTATTGAAATATTCGTTGTTTGTTTTATAAACCTACCGTAATTGATACAATGTCCCGAAGGTTGATGGTAAGAGAATGCCAATTATTACATACGCCTTTTGTTATCGAAACAATAATGTTATTAAATAATTTAAAAAATAAAAAATAGGTATATGAGTATGTAGTCTTTGTGTACATACTACTTATGTAGTTCATTGGTTAGAATTGCTCCCAACATATACTGTCTCACTCTCCCAAAGGCTAGCTGGTAGAAAAAGCTGAAATGCCTTTAAGTTCGTCTTTGTGCATACTTTTAAGTAAAAGTGCAATGATTTAATAATAATAATAAAATAGTCAGATGTTCTCCAGATGAAAGCATTCTGCATATAATTATTAGATACAAACGTTACAGCTACTAGTATAGTCCTGAGACTCCGCCGTTTGTGTGTTTCAGACTTCGGAGTATTTGCCGACATTCTCCGCTTTGGAGGTGGGCGCCACCCCGACCTGGTCCGAGCTGTGGCGTCTGGAGTGCACCAAGGTGGGCCACGACAGTGTGGAGGTGCCGCCCCCCGATCAGCACACCCTGCCACTCACCCGATATGACGCCAGGTTGTTCCGAAGTCTCGTCGATATAGATGAAAGTGTCGCATTCCGACACATACTGAAGGTGATCACCCATCTCCTGGATCAAGATGTTCCGGAAGTGGGCCCGGCTCAGAGTAATTAATATATTCTGCATTTGGATATATTTTGCAGTTCTTTTGTACAAAATTAAACATAAGACAAGGAGTGATTCCCTTCTACCATCAACCAACCTAGCTATCCAACCCAGGTTGGATATTGGGAACTAGCTTTGCCCAAAGCAAGACCAAGACTTAGCCAGACTTGGTCTTGCATCAGAATAGGTGGTCTTGGTCTTGCACTTCTAATCTTGGTCTTGGTCTCGGTCTTGGATTTGCACTCCTAATCTTGGTCTTGGTCTCGGTCTTGGTCTTGCACTCCTAATCTTGGTCTTGGTCTCGGTCTTGGATTTGCACTCCTAATCTTGGTCTTGGTCTCGGTCTTGGTCTTGCACTTCTAATCTTGGTCTTGGTCTTGTGCAAGAGTCTCGCAAGACTTCTGCAAGAGTCTTACTCTGTATCAATATATATTTTATTTTACAATTGTACTAAGGAAATCTCTCTCCGCAAGACTACTACGGTATCTCGACATCTACTGGTCTGATTTACTTGAAATTTAAAATAGATATTTATTTAGTTACTAATAAAAAAACTACAATTATTTGCAAACGAGCTCTCCCAAGTTCCAAATACCTAAACGTTAATTTATTTCCTCAGAAAAAAAAAAGACGAACACGACGCAATTAAATTTTATTGAAAACAAAATCAACCATTTTTAGCAAAATTAGAATTTTATTTTCTGTGCAAGAGTCTTGCGAGACTCTCGCGCAAGACCAAGACTAGGGAAGTATTAATAGCGGGAATAAATTAATTATTCATTTTTCTTCCCATCTTCCAACTTGAACTAAACTGTGGTTACACTTAAAAAAAAGTATTTACATATAATATTCCTTTAAAAATGTCCAATATATTGCCTTGTTATTGTAAACTTTTTGATGATGGTATTGAAAGCCCTCATATAACAGCACTTCGCCTTTACCTCTTTTCAAATAAATAATTCTATTACAAGCCATTATGCCACTCGGTCCGGGTTCATTAGTAGGAGAAAACATTTCCAATGTAAATGAATGGTAATTAAAATAATATTTTTAAGGCAAAAACTGAGAAATTAATCATTCCAATGACTTTGACTACTATTGTCCTTTAAATGTATTAAATATGGCCAGCTGTTTATTTTAATGCAGGTAAATGTGAAGAGGTTTGATATCACTCTTGAAACAAAAGCCAATTTGCGTGACGATTGGGTACTTAGGTGTTTGATTGAGCTATGAGATAAAACATATTATATACAAAAAATCAAGCCAAAAATACACGATATTGCTAGATACAGACAAATACACAAACCTACATAAATATAAACTTACAAACATATCAACGACTAGACTATATGTGACCTGTGACCGTACTCTATTTAGCACAGATTGGAAGATGGGAAGAAAAAAAAAATCCAGACAGGTCACACAGCGCTATCTAGTTTCCGTGGTAAGCTACGAGGCTTGTGTTACGGAAACTAGATGGTTGATAAACTATTTTTTTTGAAAATATATACATATTGTACATATAAACACCAAGACCGAGACATATTATACAATGTACAACTTTCCCCCGGTGAGAATCGAACCCACGACCTCCCGAGTTCACGGCAATGTGTGTTACCACTAGACCACGGAGGCGGTCAAATATAATATTTAAAATTTTCATGACGGCCATTCATAGTTAAATAACTTTTTTTGTCACTTCTTTTTTAAGTTAATACTAGTCTCATAATAAGTGCAAACCTTCTAGATTTCATTTTGGAGCCCTTTCTAACATTTGCACTATAAATTACAGACCACAAACAATATAAAACTATACTTATATAAAATCAGATTTTTTTAACTCCAACACTGTTCTACGATCATAACGGTATGTAAGTGTATAATATAAAATTAAATTGCACCCATCAGAAATGTGAATTCGTCATGAAAATATCAAATGTATTTACTTCCGAAATCAGTTCCGGTTTGTAACGTGTAAAACTTTTTTAAAAACACCCAAATGCTACTAGATCATCCGCCAAAGCAAAATGCGGTAATACAAAAAAGCTTTGAGCAGCTAGTCGAACACAAGGTAATGAATCCTTACCGATGATTTCGGTTCATATTTCGCCGTCCTCGGAGAATAAAAATGATAAATACAAAAACTAGATTTTCAGGAAAAAATAAAATCACTTTTTGACGATATCTTTCTGTTTAATAGACGCAAATAAAAGAGCGTAGGCTTATATGAAAGCTTTTTTTTAAATATATTTTTCCATGTTCTAAGCAAAATACTAACCAGTACCAAAATATAGTTATTCTTATCACTCTATTCTTGTTAGGTGAAAGCAAAAATGAATATTGCATTATTGTCTTACAATTTTGTTCTAGGTATAATTAAACCCCAAAGGAACGAAAATAATAGTAAGTTATAATTTTATTCCGATAAGTAGCGGATATGTTATACCGCATCAAAAGAGCAAATATTTTTCTTAGGAGTCAGTAGCCCTATTCTGTTACGTAAGCGCAAACGTTAGTGAAATATATCACGCTATTAAAGTTGATATTTGCACGGCCGCTGTCAAGTTCGAGCGCTTATAGAGTTGAGAATTTAATAGTATTGTAATTATGAAGCAATCTCTGACGTAAATAATGAAATTCACTAATAACGTTTGCGACTAAGTAACAGAATTGAGCAACTAAGAAACTTAAAAAAAAAAAAACATTATCCGAATAAACTCCTTGGTGGCATAATGAATTGATCTCGCTCACAGACGAGAGATGAAATAGAGAGAGAAAAAGATACGTAAGTTTGCGTCATCGTCGACCTTTCGCTACCTACTTGATTAGTCTCTGTATGAGTGACAATATTTTAAAAAAAACTTATCTGCACCATAACAGAAGATTCTATTACTGAATAGTTCAATTAAAAAATACGTAGAACTATCTTTATTCTCGATTATATAATACAAATATTTGCTCTGCAATAAATTTCACACAGTAAAATGGTATTAGATTTGTTTCTTCTTGTTTTTATAATTGCAATAAGTTTTGTCACGTGATTAATAAAATAATAATTTTGACATATTTTGTTCGCCTAATCATATACATTAAAGTAAATTGTGAATACTATTGCATTATAGTTACCTTTAAAATTACAGTAAAAATATTATGAAAAAGTATATCACTAAAACTATGGTGGTTATCATTTTATTCTCTGGATACGGCGATTTGTACTTAAGAGTAGAATTTGATTTTCATTAAAAGTTTCATTATAATTAAAAAGTATTCGTGTGTTTTAGTTGTTTTATTTTAAACCATTACCAAGCAAATTAAAGAGAGGTAAGGGTTTGCCCCCCTCTCCCCACCCAAACGTAATGTTTTAGTACCAACAAAAATCTATTATTTTTTTTTTTAAATAATTTTTAATACATGTATAAAGTATAATCAAAAAAATTAAGGACGTTGATAAAAATGTCTATACAGAAAGGTTGCAGGTTGGTTTTGATTGGCATAAAAATAATATTGAAAGTATGGTATAATCATGCGAATTAATGCGAAAAATATGAAATATAAGTACATAAACATATTTAATGTACATCGTCTTTTCGGTTTAGAAATGGCGAGTCGTCATACAAAATAAATGTGGGAATTTACTACACCCCCCTCCACCCATGTGATATTTCATGATTTTTGCCAAGCATCCCTCCCTTTCGAGCCTCACGTGATTAATGCACAGCCCCTTAGTATACTTTTCGCTAACTATACATAAAAAAACTCCAGGCGACTTAGTTTTTTAGATTAGGTATATAAAAGATATATGATGAAAACAGATTTTTTTTGTACATTGTATATTTCCAAATTAAAATTAGTTTTTTAATTTTACCATTGCGATAAGAGATCAAAATCTGTGTGTCTACTAAGAAGCCATGGCTTAGGTTTGTTTAACGGTCCTGGACCCCTCTTAGGTTCGGTAGAAAGTTCCTTTTTTCTACTGTTTTTATATGAATGACAATAAAACCTAAAACATAAAAATGCATTAATGACACTAGGTTTCTTTACCATGACTCATAATGAAACTAAGATTTTTATAAAAAATAAATAATACAATCATTTGTAAAAATTTAAAAGAATATCTACTTAATAAATATAAATGTTGCTACAGATTAGCTTAAGAAAGCGTGTTTATTTTCCTTTGCTTAAACACGGGGGCAAAAACATAATCTATAAATCATGACATGGCGGTGTAAGCGCATTTATTTGCTTTATTTATATTTGAAATGCGTTCAAGTAGCGTTTTCATTAGCTTTAAAGCAAAATACTACACAGGAACACAGAGAGTGATTCTTAGCCTGGGTTACACGAAGACTCTGTTTATAAAAAAATACAGAAACTTCATTTTGTTGCAACCCAGCCTAGTTCTTCCACACGGTGCGAGTGATGCGAAAGTTAAGGCATTTGTGTAGATTATATGCATCGTGTAAACGCTACTTTAATCGAGCACCGTGTACAAGCACCCTTAGGTTAGTTCAAAGTTGACTGCATAGATGGCGCTAGCAGTCATTCGAAATTTAAATTGCGGCGCTGTCATACCTACATAAATTAATGTATAAATATCTGTCTAGATGGAATGGAACGAACTACGGAGCGGGAGATCTGGCAAAGTTGAAATTAGTTCCGGTAGTTCTTTTATGGGAGCGCTTTATGGAACTAATTCGTTCGCTAACTACACAAGCCGTGGATGATCTAAAGGTAGATGAAGATGTTGACTGCTCAACTCTTTATAATTATGCGTACTAGATAAAAATAGTCTTACCTTGGTGTTTTAATTACTTGATGGTGAACAGGGCACTCTGATTCCAAATCGGGTAGTTGTAAAATGTAGACGACGTCGTCCTCTTCATCTTCATTTACAGTTTCATCAGTCTTCTTTGAATAAGGCTGTAAATATTTTACTATTGTTAATTCTCAAATTAAACTAACTCGACATCACCGTCCCATAACCTTTACGAGTCACGTTAGGCCATGTCCCGGTACCACTGTGATACTCGAGGAATCAGGTATTTAACAAATAAAAGTCTCCGGCGTCTAAGTCCGTGGATTTAGATTAGGGGGTACCGGGTCCGATTCCTGGTCGGGACACAAAAATATTGATTAATGTAAATAAATACATTTAATTAATATTTAATTTATTTGTGATATTTCTCAAGTATAGTACATGTAAAAAACTGCCTCCGTGGTCTAGCGGTTAAGTCCGTGGATTTAGACTCGGAGGTACCGGGTTCGATTCCTGGTCGGGACACAAAAATATTTATTAATGTACATAAATACATTTAAATAATATTGAATTTATTTGTGATATTTCTCGAGTTTGGTACGCCGGAGACATCGACGAGCTTGCCACTTGTCATGATTGGCCTATAGTAAAGTTGGCTAAATGTGAATCCGCTTATTTATAAGCGTGGTTTCTGACCACCCCGAAAGGGAAACAGTCGTGATGATACTCTTCTTTACTTTTATAGTACATGTATATCGACGTGCTTGCCACTTGTCATGATTGGCCTATTTGCCACTTGTCATGATTGGCCATAGTAAAGTTGGCTAAATGTGAATCCGCTTATATATAAGCATGGTTTCTGACCACCCCGAAAGGGAAACGGTCGTGATGATACTTTACTTTTTTAAAAGTCATATTAGACCCTCGTCACCCGCTGTGCAGCGCGTGACAGTCTGGACAGCATGGCAAGATTAAGCTAAATTCTAGAAACATCTGGAAGGCTATCTTCAGCAGTCGAGATCTATAGCTTCTGTTTTTTTATATTAAACCAAAGGATGACTTACGAAAACACTAAGTGCAGATATAGCTGCGCTTGGATCCAAATATCCATCCAGAATTTGTTGATTGATTTTAGTCATACGAGCAAGATTGAAGTTGTTAGAAATTTCTTGGGTCATTGGAAATGTGATCAAAGGTCTCCGGTCCGAATCCAAGTAAAGTGCCCGCTGTGGGAGTTTAATGTCTCTGATGTTGTTCAATACTCTTGGTTTTTTGGTAGCAGATGTAGAAGCTAGTTTAGCTTTTGCACTAGATATACTTGTAGACCCATTTTGCGGTACTACACATATTAATGGTGCGATATCTTTATTTGGCTTTAAACAAATGCAGGGACTAAAACATTAATAGGTATATAAAAAGTTAGGTAAGTGTTAATGACCGAGGGCCGTTAACTGAATCTGTGAATGACGATTGTCGAGGACCATATTTATATTTGGTAATAATAATTGACGGAATACGATTGGGCCAATATTGTAGGTACCTAAATAATAATATATTAATAATTTGTTCTTAGAACGTCTGTCTAGTCATGCTGTGCATATTATGTTAAAACTTCCGAACATGTAGGTAATTATTAGAGATGAAACGGATAGTGGTTTGGCCGGATTCCGGTTACCGAATATTCGGCAAGCTACGAGGCCGGAGCGCCAGATATCCGGCAACCGAATATTCGGCCCTTTATCGCGTTACATGACGCGACCAGTTTGATTTGAGTAGTATCATCACGACCGTTTCCCTTTCGGGGTAGTCAGAAACCACGCTTATAAATAAGCGGATTCACATTTAGCCAACTTTACTATAGGCCAATCATGACAAGTGGCAAGCTCGTAGATGTCTCCAGCGTACCAAACTCGTGAAATATCACAAATAAATTAAATTAATGCATTTATTTACATTAATAAATATTTTTGTGTCCCGACCAGGAATCGAACCCGGTACCTCCGAGTCTAAATCCACGGACTTAACCGCTAGACCACGGAGGCAGTTTGATTTGAAATTATTATTACCAACAAATGCAGAAAATTTTGTATTCATTTACCATAATTTGCCAATTGTTAATTTTGAGTATTAAGCTAATTAATAAAACAAACATTTTTGTCGAGTGATTATTAAAATAAACTGTGTCCATAACGTAGTGTGGTATCATTTTCCTCGTATAAAATAATGAGAATGTTTTGAATATAACTATCCGGCATCCGACCGGATACTGAGTTACTATCCGGTATCCGACCGGATAGTAAAAATAAGGCCAAATATCGGATAGTTACCGGATATCCGTTTCATCTCTAGTAATTATAATATACCGGCGACTTTACATGCTCTTACTTTAATGTAATTCTATTGATAGAAACACATTTCTCAAGAAACCATATGATCGGAAGAACATTTTTTTGGCACAGAATCCAACACCTGTATTCTAAGACGTTTCTTTAATAGTTACAATTAAAGTTAAAAATTGAGCCGATTCGACAGTTTTATTTTGAAGGTCAGTCGTAAGATTTAGACGCCATTTTTTATTTTAATCGTCTCAATTACATATTTTTTTATTGCCTCCGTGGTCTAGCGGTTAAGTCCGTGGATTTATACTCGGAGGTACCGGGTTCGATTCCTGGTCGGGACACAAAATTATTTGTTAATGTAAATAAATACATTTAATTGTGAAATTTCTTGAGTTTGGTACGCCGCGCTGGAGACATCGAAGAGCTTGCCACTTGTTACGATTGGCCTATAGTAAAGTTGGCTAAATGTTAATCCGCTTATTTATAAGCGTGGTTTCTGACCAACCCGAAAGGGAAACGGTCGTGATGATACTTTACTTTTTACTTCTAATTACATATACTTAATTTTCGTTTGACAGCTGGAAGTAAATGTTGAGTGAAGTAGTCTTTGAAGACCTCCACATAAATAAATAATAAATAGATATTTTCAGACAGGTCCCACAGCGCCATCTAGTTTCCGTGGTAAGCTACGAGGCTTGTGTTACGAAAACTAGATTGTTGATAAACTACATATTATACTTTTTTTTTTGTAAATATATACATATAAACACCCAGACCGAGACAATTTATACAATGTACAACTTGCCCCCGGTGGGAATCGAACCCTCGACCTCCCGAGTTCACGGCAACGTTTGCTACCACTAAACCACGGAGGCGGTCATTCTATCATGAATATATCAAGCCTTTTTTTTTGTAAAATAGTCAATTTGTATAGAGAACTAAGAAATGTTGTCACTTCCGTATTTGGTTTCTTGTTGTTTCTATCAATAGAATAATATATTAGTCCAAAGTAAGAGCATACTTACAAAGTCACCTATATACACATATATACCATAGTTACCGCGATAACCAATTATAAATCTGTGATAAACGAGTAGGTATATAATAAATTCTTGCCTTGCCATTTTGCTACGACTTTGAAGTATTTATAAATTATTTATTTTACGTTGTTTTTTTCATGGCATGGTTATTTATTATTATGTTATTCACAGGAATTCATTTTCGTAATATTTAGATTTAATTTATTTTCTTTATTTATATTACAATAACATTTTAGTATGACATGACAACAATGACAATTTGACGATCGTCACAGATTAACAAGAATAAAGACATAAATTATAAAAATATCATATTTGCGACTGTGTGGCCAATTATAGGTTACACTCTAGGATCAAGAACCATAATGGACGTAGCATGCGCTTTGAAAGCGTGTCTGATTTTTGTTGGCGTGCCGTTATAGAATCTGTATTAGTGTGCGTACTAGTGATGTTATCGCTAAGAATAAGGACATGGGACAAACTCGAAAAATATCACAAATAAATTAAATATTAATTAATAGTATTTATATACATTAATAAATATTTTTTGTGTCCCGACCAGGAATCGAACCCGGAACCTCCGAGTCTAAATCCACGGATTTAACCGCTAGACCACGAAGGCAGTTCCAAATACTTATTATTATTTTATTAAGTCAAATGTACACAAGGCACTGTATTTTTTTAATAATATGACAAGATATACCACCAAATAGCAATGTTTTGACCGACTAAGTCGGTCATAACATAACACGAATTACACAGACGGTGAGAGGTTGCCAAACTTAAGATAGCAACCTCGTTTACTCGTGGTAAGGAATAGTGAGATGGAGAGAGATTAACTATCTTTTGTATGATACACCGACACAAGAGCGTCAACGCCTTATCGCTCTGTCCATTGTGATACTTGGTCCTAGGTACCACTTCCAATTTATAAGAATAGATAGCCTAATAAAAAAAAATATCCCCATTAATCTCGTACTATATCTTAGCCACCCTGTCTGAGATTGCGATGTAAATATGTTAGGCCTTTACAGCTCTGTTTAAATATATTAGGTACCTACTTATGTCATTACAGCTATTTTTAAATATATTATATTTAAACAAATCTCAAAAGGCATATCTAATACCTATATGTAACCAAAACTGTCAAAAGGGATACTGAATATATTTAAAAAGAGCTTTATAAAATCATTCCTAATATATTTAAACAAAGCTGTAAAGGCATACCTAATACAAGTAAACAGAGCTGTAAAAGCATACCAGAAAGAAAATAAAACATGAAAGAAAAACGTTTATTCATCGCATAAAACAGAAAATACAAACTGACACAATTGAGATATGCAGCACAACCCGTCCCGAAATACACCCAAGAGTACTCCAGTATATACCGGGCATAGGATATAGGGTGGCACGGAGCATGAACTGATATTGGAATATGGAATCAGCTGCCAGGCGCTGCACTACAATTCACACCGTAATTCCTGCAGTGATGCATGTGTCGCGAATCATATAGTTGGATCCGCGACCCTGTTCTTCCGCTAGTACCCAAATGAACTTATTTAAAAAAATACTATTAAAATAGCAGATAGTGTTGTCAAAGAGTTTGGGAAGTATTGTCAAAGAGTTTGGGAAGTATTGTCAAAGAGTTTGGGAAGTATTGTCAAACGTCAAACCTAAGAACACTTCTGAGCCGCGTTCGTTTTTGTAACCCCGGGTAGGGTTCTGATGTCATCAGTGTAGTTACTGGACACCGACATTCAAAAACGATTTACGAGCAAAATGTCTCTTGGAATATTATCTCCACTAAAGACATATTTCGTATATTATTAGTATCTCAGAAGAATGACAATGTTAGTATAGTTTATATTATTATTATATTATTATATTTTGAGTTTTGTTACGTATTTCACAGATTATTAGCTACCTATGTTTATTACTTGTGGTACTTGTCACTTTGTCATTGACATGAGCCCTGAGTTTAACACCAGTGTTGGCCTGCTTTATCTTAATTTAAGGCAAAATTTTTCAGAACCGTAGTTTATAAGACAAATTTAATTAAATTTGTCTTCGTCTGAACATTTGGTTTCATTTCACTAACCTAGACCCAGGTAGAGACTTGTTCACAGATAATGTTATGGTTTGTGGTTCCCTTAAGCAAAAGTTTTTCATGAGGACTTTCAATCTCTGTTTTTTCGACTGTTATTACAGAAACATTAGCGAAAAACAAAGAAGATCGTATGTATTTGTAATAAGGAGCCGTCACAATAATTATTATACTAGTACAAGTACATTAATAATATTTATTTATTCAAAACTTTATTACACGTTATACAAGGGGCGGATTTAATGCCATTAGACATTATCTGACGGCCAGCCTTAGGACAATGTGGACTTATTTCAAATGTAAGGAAGGTACAAATATTTAATACCATACCTATTCTTAAAAGAGAATAAAAATAACTACCTACTATATAAAGAATAATAAACATAAAAAATACACTGAAAATGTAGTTTTTACTAAAATCGGGCCGATACTTCTTTCAGCATTTTCGATAATCCTTGTAGTTTAGAAGGTACCCAACCACGCCTACTTGAAAAGTTCACCCTGTATAGCCTCTAACATTTCGTTTGGCAACCCGAGCTTTTGTTAGAGTGTTTGCTTTCAAACTCGAATAAAGTGGATTTCATTTGGATACTCGTTTTGCGAAGGCCGCTCTTAGACGTATCATGTATTGTCTGTGCATAGATGTGTAACTTACATAGTTAAAATTATGTTTATTATTAATTGGTCATCACGGCTTGTCTTGTCAGAAAAATGCCGGTCGTCTTTACCGTCACGGATCTGTCAATAATGTGATCCATCGGGCTTTGGTTACTGCCGGGGTCTCTCGCAGTGATTGTAAAAGACCCGATGGATTAACGTTGTTGCCGTGGTCCATGGGTCGAGCATTGGTGTGGGACGCTACTTGTGTCGAAGACTTGCTCGGTCTCGTCTGTCAGGGCTGGGGCAGCTGCGGACTCGACTGAAAAGGCCAAATGTCGCAAATACACAGACTCGTTGCTAATGACTACGTGTTTGTGCTTTTTTCGTAAGTTCTTTAAAGAACTGCCTTACCGGTTGGCTAATGCTGTATGTGACAAGAGGGCTGGCAGTTTTTTCGCGCAGCAAATCAGCAACGTTATGCAGCGGGGAAATGCTGCAAGTGCTCTTGGCACACTGCCAAGTTATCAAGTCATGGGTTATTATTTTTATATATAGTTTAGTTTTTCAAAATGTAGTTTATATATTCTTATTAGCCTAATTAATATTTTTATTTAAATCCTTGTACATTACCACAAATAATAATTGAATTAGAGATATAGCTTCTTCAACATGTATAAATAAATGAATAATGCCTAAATCTTTTACTTAGCATAGCTTATTTAAATACAAACAAATTGTATGTGAAATAAAAATAAAATACCGAAACTCAAAAGGTAATAACTGCCACATATATTTTACACATTATATTATTAAATGAACCTACTTTTTAATAAGTAATATTAGTTTTGTCGGCAATCTCTTTATCAAACAATCAGAACGGAAATGACAATATTTCGGTACAAATTCTGCCCATATTATTGTCACGAATAGCTCCTATTTATTCAACCTATCGAAATTTAAGGGAGGAATAAGCAATATGTGAGGCCTGAGGGGCCGCGCTCGTGTCGTGAGCGTGGCGATCACATGCTGATGACCGATTTACCGTGTTTACAGTTTGGGACCCCATCGACAAATGAAATGCCGTTTATCGCCCGTGGCGACGACTTTATTGCCTCGTGCGGCATCCGTCTTCAGACCAACTAATACTTTTATAAGTTGCCGATCTATTTTTATTATTCTTTATTTATTTAGTTATTTACAGATTTAACAGCGCTTAAAACTACCTCCGTGGTCTAGCGTTTAAGTCGACAGACTTAGACCGGGTTCGATTCCGGGACACAATAAATTATTTAAGTTATTTGTGATATTTCTTGAGTTTGGTACGGAGACATCGACGAGCTTGCCACTTGTCATGCAAAAAGTTGGCTAAATGAGAATCCGCTTCATTAAAAAAGACGTGGTTTCTGACTACCCAGAAGGGATACAGACGTGATAATACTTTTAATAATATATTAAAAGAAAAATACTTAAACTTTGATATATAAGGATTTATAATTTAACATACTTATAAGAAATAGAATTTATCCACGGACTTAAACCGCTAGACCACGGAGGCAATTTTATGTAATCCTCTGAATTAAACTTTTAGGTATATCGGTATTAAAACATTTTAAACGTAGGTAAATATCAAATATGTCAATCTGAAATAAATTTTCATTGTAAGTCCTTGCCAATCTCGCAATTAAGGAATTTCGGGCATAACTAGTGCCCTTTGCCCCAACTAGTTCTTACCCCTATTATATTGTCAAAATAACTGACGATTATTTATGTGTTAAAATTGATCCTTGTTTTTACTCTCGTTGCAACTTTCACTCTAATATCTTTAGCATGTGTTTTATTTTATTTATTTATTTCATGAATCCTCTATATATTTAATTATATGTATTGTATTATAGATATGTATTATTATATGCGTATAACATGTATTGTATATGTAGTATTAATATGTATTGTTTATTTAATTTTTACTTGGCACTCTGCCTGTCACATGTTTTCAAAACTCCCAAAGGTTAGCTGGTGGATAATGCCTCACGGCATAATGCTCGCCTGTGCACATTAATTTTAAGTTATTTTAGTTTTTGTGCCATAAAGCATTTTTATTATTATTATAGTCTGTCTCAGCCCTGTGATGTTAATATTAGGTATACTAAGTAAGCTTAAAGATCTCAGGCTAACTACGCTATTCCATAGATATTATAATGTCAAAAGGTATTCCGACACCTATTTATTGGGTGCTAGCGTTTCAACTTTCAGAATTGATCAAACTCGTGTTATCGTTTATGTAAGCGGATTCTCCCTCTTTGCTTTGAAATATTGGCGACGATACTCTTCAATCTTGAGAAGTTTATTTGTGCTTTTGTTTTTATCCACTATATATTTACATTTCTACGGTAACTACCAAATTAAGAATGAACGAAGATTAATTCTATTAATTTCTTATTAGATTATAATTGTTATTTAAAAGAAACATGATAACACAATTTCAAAATTTGCAAGCATAAGTGGCCAAAAATATCTGCTGCAAAACCGAGGATTATTTTTACGATACCCACCTACGTAATAAGGAATGAAAGAAGTTTAATTGTATTAATAGATTTCTTATTAGATTGTAATTGTTATTCGAAAAAACATTGTAACACAATTTCATGATTAGCAAGCTTAAGCGACCAGTAACCCCTGACTTAAAACCGACGAACAATGGAGTAACGAGGTTTTACCTTTTACAAAATAGGTGCAATTCGATTTCTACGATACTTACCTAATTAAGAATGAAAGAAGTTTCATCATCATCATCATCAGCCTGTATCTCTCCACTGCTGGATGTAGGCCTCCCCTAAGGCTCGCCACTTAACGCGATCTTTCGCTACCCTCATCCAACCCCCACCAGCGACCTTCTTTAGGTCATCTGTCCATCTGGCGGGGGGTCGTCCCACTCTGCGTCTTCCCGTACGTGGTCTCCACTCTAGAACCCGTTTGCCCCATCGATCGTCGGTTCTGCGGCAGATATGTCCGGCCCATTGCCACTTCAGCTTGCTAATTTTGAAAGCTTTGTCAGTAACTTTCGTTCTTTGACGAATATCAACTTTTCGAATTCTATCCATCAGAGATACACCAAGCATAGCTGAGCGACCTTGAATTTATGGACCAGACCCACTGTTAGTGTCCACGTCTCTGCTCCGTACGACATTACCGGAAGGACGCACTGGTTAAAGACCTTAGTCTTTAAACATTGTGGTATAGACGATGAGAGGATGTGCCGGAGTTTCCCGAATGCCGCCCATCCTAGCTGAATGCGTCTGTCGGCTTCTTTGCTGAAGTTGGCTGCTCCTAATTGGATAGTCTGCCCGAGGTATACGTAACTTTGCACAACTTCGAGAGTAGCGTTTCCTATGCAGATTGGCCTCGGCTTGACATGATCATTGATCATTAGTAATGAGATTAACAGAAAGAAGTTTAATTGTATTAATAACTTTCTTATTAGATTGTAATTGTTATTCAAAAAAGGGATAACACAATCTCAAAATTAGCAAGATTAAGCGACCAGAAACCTCTGTCGCAGAATCAACGAACGTTGGAGTAACGAGGTACATAAAGAGACGACGCAAATTGCGACGATCCTCCGGCAGATGGACATATGACGTTAGCTGGTAGGGCTCGGATAAGGGTGGAAAAATATCGCCTGCAATGATGAGCTTTAGGAGTGAAGAAAGACCAGCGTTTTTTTTCATTCTCCACAGCCCCTAGAACTTTCGAAAGATATTTCTGAAGAATTTGGCCTAATACACTCACTGGCCTGACGGTCATTGATCAACATGATAAAAAAATGATTATTTAGTTTTATTAATATCAATAAATCGTTTAATATTGTATTTAGCAAGTAGTATACCTCTGACCGCTGCGACACATTAATTTAATGCGTTGGCTGGGACGCTAATTATATTCCGATCCTTAGTAATGAGATTAACAGAAGCAGATCGCCATAAATAAGACCATAACTAGTAAGCTGAGTCTTACTGCTAAATGATGAATGGTGCAAGTCATCTAATTCCTAAGACCAACTTGTTTAGTACCATTTTACGTGTATGTGAATTTTAAATGGTATCAGTACTCCTAAATACACCTTGCCGTTGACATTTAGATGATTAATGACTACCCAATACTGTGATGAGCACCTTGAGTAGTTTATATATTTATATTATTATTTATTATATATATTTTTCACTTTATTTTGTTTTAAAAGTCGTTCGACTTGTCGTTGCTCTATGATTTTCATACACAATTCGGTAAATAAAGCAAGCTTTGATTTTAAGTCGAACATAGCATATATTCCTCTTGTTATTGTTAAGGCTCTAAATTTTCCTAAAAATAAATAAAACTTTTTTATTATTATTAAAAACAATCATAATTAGGTACCTATATCTATATGGTATATGCGCATAATCGTAATCTTCACGGAATTTACCTTAGAGACATATTTCTCCCGACGTTATGTCTAAGGTAAATCGCGTAAATAACTGTAAAATTATAAAACCTATAATTATTGTTGTAAAGGTTTCCCTGAGGAGTATTAATTATAATCGATCAGCATTCCCTTCACTCTCTACTCCTAAATGCAAGAGTTATTAGTTTCCTTCGACATTTTTATTGAGTGTTAACATTATATTGGAACAGGTATTTAAAAATAAATTAGCCTATTTTGAACTTTAATATGGTAATAAATATCATGGTGACAGGGGGCAATTTAATATCTCACTGATGAGTTTAATTATATATGTTACCGTATAATACCGTAAAATGTATAATCCGGCATTCTATGCATTGCCTAGGCAATGTAAAGAATGTCCAAAACGTTCAGGCAATGTATACAATATAATTTATTTTTTACTTTGCTTAGACCTATGGTGGCATGGTTGTTCGCTTTAGGTGGCTCGCTTTACTTAAAATCCTACAAAGGTCGGTTCAAAATCTCCGGCAGGTACCAATGAGAAAACACTTTTCTTACGTACGTTTGACATACGAGTACATTAACACCACCGTTCCTGTTCCGGTTCCATTAATGCCAACTTGTGAAATCGTTTATAAATTGTCATTAAAAAATTGACATCCGACCCTCACCAACTCCTCTGGCCAGTGCTGCGTGGCGAGTGTAGGCCAAATTCTCCAGAAGTTTCTGGAAGGTCCATCTCCAATAGTGGAGGTCTAGGACTCTGTTCTAGGAACTGTAATGAATGATGTAGCGCATTGTATACAAAGCTGTAGAGTTGTGAGTATTACCTATTGAAGAAGACAAATTTCTAAGCATTCCACGGATTTACCGTGCGAGTGCCGGGTCCATCGTGGGTAAGAGATGAGAAGAATGGTGTCTCAAGCTTGTTTTAAGACTATTTTTTATTAATGAATATTATTCAAGATTGATTGATAAAAAACTCTGGGCCCATAAAGTCCAAGCGCCAAAAAGGTTTTATTGGACCTCGTCTTGTCATCCACTCCGGTGACAAGAGCGCTGGGTATTTCTTCGTTAATTGAGCAATGCAGCCACTATTCCATGCGGAAGGGACTTATATTCGTATCCGTAGTATTAATTGTTGCTAAAGTTCTACCTAAACGCTTTTCAAATGTCCCTCCCGGACCAGAGTAATCTGGTAAGGTGGGGAAAAGCTACGGAAAAGAACTGTATATTGTGTGGTGCTGCCATAGGAACTGCTAGACACACACTTGTAGGGTGCGTTACTCTCCTAGAAAAGGGCTATTACTCACGCCGACATGACAAAGTCCTAGGTGTTATCCGTGAAGCAGTAAGTCTTTCTATTGCAAGAGCCAGAAAGGGACTGACTACAAATAAAACTTTGACCACATTTGTAAAGGAAGGGCAAAGCACGAAAACTAAATGCAAGCCCACCTCGATCCTTGGCGCCGCATCAGACTGGAAAATTCTCATGGATACATTTGAACACCATTATAGGATCCCAGATGAACTAGCTGTATCAGCCTATAGGCCAGACATCTTAGTGTTTTCTCGGAACTTGAAAAAAGTAATCCTTATTGAACTTACCGTTCCGTGGGAATCAAATATTCCAAAAGACCACAACATGAAGTTGAATAAATATTATGATCTCACAGAAGAAATGATCAGGAACAGGTTCAAGACTCAGCTTTACGCAGTGGAAGTTGGTGCAAGAGGAGTTCCAGCAAAATCTTTGCATCACTTACTGAAAGAATTGGGCCTAAGCAGGTCTGCCGTCAATACATTTATGGAACGAGCTTCCAAGACGGCATTAACGGAATCATACAGTATTTGGTTGGGTAGGGAGAGAAGTAGAATGGTGGATGGTGAGCGTATTATCGCGCAATAGAAAAAAAGGAGGCCTCCTTTTCTTAAACCAGCCAATTGTCGGTCGCAAGCCCGAGACACCATTCTTCTCATCTCTTACCCACACACGATGGACCCGGCACCCGCACGGTGAATCCATGGAATGCTTAGAAATTTGTCTTCTTCTTAGCAATAAAAACAAAAATGTATAACGAATGACATGTCCTATAAGTTTTAAGAATATATAAGTACTTACATTATAAATATTTGCGTTTTCATTCACTTTAAGCAAAATACAGTAAACAAGCGCACTTTACTTTGCTTTTAAGTCGAACCCGATCTTCGTATTATTAAGTGTAGAGTGTTAAATCTAGCCAGGTTTTGTTTTATTATGATCTTTATTTGATCAAAGTGGGTACCTAAAATCACACACATTTTCGCTATAATTAACGAAATCATTATTTTTTAAATATACCCGTATGCAAAACAAAATGCTTACAGCGAAAAGTCGTATGTGAAGTACGCGACGTCATCCGGCAGCCAATTGCAACTGCAGCTTTTCCGAGCTAAAATTCAGACTATTATTAATATTTAGAAAAATATTCAATAAAAATAATACCTAATTATTTTTTAATATTTAACATGAAATTATTATTATTATTAATTACTAACTAATCTTTAAGATTGAAGTAATATACAAACAGTATAAAATAATTAAAACTAAAAAATAAATTAAAACTACTTAAAAGTAAAAATTAAAATAAATATAAACTAAACCTAATAAAAAAATAATTAATTAAATTATTGTATATTAATCCAATGATTTTTTTTTTCACAAATCTACTTGTTTCGCAACAGGTTGCATTCGGTTAAAGAAACATATTTTCACCAGACATAGAAATTAGAATAGATTAAGCTTATCCCCAATAAAACATAACGTGTTGTTAGAATAAACAATTTATCGGAAAAATCAATTGTAGATATTTTATCACGATCGGCATTCGAGTAGTTAGCGATAAAGAGGTACTCAAAGTCGATATCTATTCTGATAACTAGCCAAATCTATACAGGCTCATCGTTATATGTTTATTATGGAAATGTTTAGAATAATTCAAGTCTGGTATTTTTTCTTGAGTATTTTTTACACAGTATTTACTAGTTAATATAAGATCGTTGACTAGTGATACAATAATTTAGAAATAAGTAAAGTATCATCATGACCGTTTCCCTTTCGGGGTGGTCAGAAACCACGCTTATAGAGAAGTGGATTCACATTTAGCTAACTATACTATCATCGCTATGTTTTGCGCTCTATTAAGACCCATAATCTATATGTGTCTTTATTATTATGTTTTAAATTATTGCCTCCGTGGTCTGGCGGCTAAGTCCGTGGATTTAGACTTGGAGGTACCGGGTTCGATTTCTGGTCGAGACATATATTTTTATTTAAATAAATAAATAATAATATTTAATTTATTTGTGATATTTTTCGAGTTTGGTACGCTGGCTGGAGACATCGACGAGCTTGCCACTTGTCATGATTGGCCTATAGTAAAGTTAGCTAAATGTGAATCCGCTTCTTTATAAGCATGGTTTCTGACCACTCCGCAAGGGATACAGTCGTGATGATACTTTGCTTTTTTTTTAATATAACATGATTTAGATACAGGCAAAGTTTTTCCAGGAAAGTTACAATGTTGGATGTGTGTATATTCAAATTTGCACACTCCCCGAGTACTTACGGAGTGTCTTGTAACTGAAGGAGATAACGTTTATTCCAAAGTATTGACAGTTTGACATGTAGGTACCCGAATACAATATAACCTATATCTAGATACAAAGCTTTCAGTATCTCTATATATTTCTCTTCTAGTACAGCTTCGATTAAGGCGTGTGTTGGACCTAGTTATAGATGTCTATTGTCTTTATGATTTCCCCCAAGGCTCGCTATTTCACACGATCTATTGCCACGCTCATCCAGCCCCACCAGCGAACTTTTCAGGTTATCCGTTCATCTGGCGGGGGGTCTTCCTACTCTGCGATTTCCTGTACGTGGTCTCTACTCCAGAACTCGTCTACTCCATTGGTCTTCGGTTCTGCGAGAGACGTGTCTGGCTTATTGCCACTTCAACTTACTAATTTTGAAGGCTATGGCGGTAACTTTGGTTTTCTGATATCTACGTTTTAGTACTCTATCCAACAGAAAAATACCGAGCATAGCTCTCTCCATAGCTCGCGTCTTGTGGACCAGAGCCACTGTCAGTGTCCACGTTTCTGTTCCATACGACAATATGGATAATTCTGTCATTATGTAACTAATTTGCTTCGTAAAATTTTAACATACTTAATTTGTATTCCACCGTATAATACTTTGTGTTTTTAAACTTAATTTTTTGACAGCTTGTAATTTTGCTTTTATTTGGGCTTACAAGACGGTATATTAGTATCTTAAAGTATTTGTTTAGGTAGAGATATATAATATGTATTTAAATATGTATATATAACAAACAGCTAACGAAAAAGTCTGGAGACTGGAAACCTGGCAATTATTTCTGCCAACGTATTAGCCTCGCTATATACAGGATAATGTTGGCAGTCGCCTTGGGACTATCCTTGCAAGGGTCGTCTCTAAAGAACATTTTTATTTATAGTTTATTTTTTATAACGTTTAGATATATATATATATATATTTATAATTATATGAACGAAACAGTCCCAATACATATTTATCTAAAAACTGTATGGCACTATGTACAAGAACCATTTTTCTCCTCTCTGTTAGTTATCACTTTGTTAACCAAAAAGTTTAATTTCAATATTTTATTGATCTTTTGAAAAACTGAGGAACATATAGCCAAATTCATTTTCAAAATTATTTTATTTCTTGTTGACAAAAATTCCGGATTTTTCTTAACAAAAATTGCCGTCTCATATATAAAGGAATTCCAGGAAGGAATTGTAAGTATTTTTAACGTAGAAAAGTCCGGTTTTCAAATTCAGCCACTACAGTAAAAATATATTTTTACACCTAATATTTATTCACTTAACTAAACTTACCAAAACGTGATCTCCCTTCGCTAGACGAATTGTTTGTTTTTCCAAAATCAAATCAAAACAGGCTACAATGGAAGGAATGTTTAATACTTGCTCCGATATTGGGTAGGTACTGACGGGGGCGAAGGAACAAGTGACGTCAGCGATACAATACGCGTAGTAATTTATTCGCCTCATTGCGGGGTTAGGGTGTGCACGTGCGATCTGCTAGGGTAACAATACTATCTGATATTAAAATTAATAATTTATTTATCATGTAACAAACTAAAAAATAAATTTAAACAAAATTACTTACAAAACCTAATTTAAATATAAATCGTGTCCGCGCGGTATGGTGGCAATAACGCTGGCCGCATTTTCTCGCTGAATCGCTATGCTGATTCTTTGAGCGAAGGAAAAACCAGCCCTCTTAACACCGGAGTAGAGAATCAGATAAGGATGATGTTTTTTTAAAAAGTTTTAGCGCTTAAATTTCACGGGCTTAGAGTGTCTTTAGGTTCAAACACAAAGTCTTTCATTGTAGATACGTATTTGCGCCGCTTGTCTGTCTCTGAGCTTTCGGCTGCCGCTTCCGCTTTAAATAATTTATTGCGCTTTCCTTAAAAGTATCTACAAAGGTAATTTAAAGCCATTTCCAAGTCGTTTGCGGTTGTGGCTGTACATCTTTTAAACCAGTTAACGTTGGACATCCGTCAAGCTCCAAATAGAACACTATTTAAGAAAGTGGTCTATGCGCACTATTTAAATTCACCATAAGCTTAATACACTCTCTGCTATATTTATTTCTCTCATTATCTAGTGTCATGTCATCATATATATTATATTTATGTATCTTCATAGAACGTATGTATGAAGTCTTATTTGTATGTAATCTTATTTATTCGCTAGTATATATTGAAGTCTAATATTTTCTATTAGTTTTGATAGCACCTGCCTTATCTTGTCGTAACTGCTTTAGTTGTCCCAAAGGTATGACCAGTATAGGATGTCTAGCGGCATTAGTCCGTCTTTGTACTTTGTGCAATAAAGTTTATAATAAATAAATAAATAAATATCGGCTCTTTCTATCATCTAACCTTTACAATGTTACCACCTCCTTTAGCCGCAGCTCGTCAGCATTCGATGTGTACTTTCATCAAGTTTAATTAGGGCAAGGAAAGGCATCAAACCCAGGAAGCTGGAGCTGAAAACTTTTTATCACTCATATATACCACAAAGTCACCAGATGTATATAGCTGTAGAAAAGGCTGCGGAAAAAGACGTGGATGTGTCAACGCTGGATACAATGTCAGGGCCCTAGTTGCTTCAACAAAACTCTAGAAGAAAATAATGATGATAGTGATTAATTTTAAATAATAATTATGATAAATTTTTATATATAAAATAATAAAAATCGTTTCCTGAGTATAAATGTTTTTTTTTAACCGCTGATTTTTAGTAAACTTTAACGCACCGTAGCTTCGTAGTAACTCCTTTACATTTATTTATTCCAAAAATAATAATTACAAACATTATTTCTTCATATAAAATAAATAATAATAAAAAAAAATGCTTAGACTCGTATCAAAATGAATATAAGTACTCATTTGTAGATAATTCAATAATAAATAATTTACTCTTTGACCATTCTGTCCTAGCATGTATCGTTTATCTGAAAATTGAGGAAATCTGTAAAAGGGAACACTTTTCAAGCTTGGGGCTCGGAAGGGTTGTATATTGTATTTAACAATAGTACTTACATATAGGTACACGCAGCAGCTGTTTAAAAAAACATAAATTTGCCGCCAAATAAAATAGAATTAATATAGGTACCTACTAGTTTGCTAACATCTATAGGTTTTACACTATAAAAATCACTATAAAAATCACTATAAAAATCTATAGGTTTTAACATACATAATAAAGATTGAATATTATTCTACTTTGATATTAGTCGAGTTGGATGAAAAACTAAATTACGATTTAATATTAATTTTCAAATATTAAAGTACTGCCTACTTAACGGCATAAAATATAGGTATAAAGATTCAGATTTATTAATATTAGAAAATATAGCTTGTAAATATTAGAATGAAATTTCATATTTATTACCCACAGTCAAAGGAGAAATATAATATAACGTTCCGCTAAAATCCGAATGTTTGAATAGTTTTTCCAATATCGTTTGATATCTTTCCGAGAGCTTTTAAAATGCTCTGCAATATTCAATAAATTTGCCTCATATTATCTTATATGGTAAATTTTGTGTGCCGATATAGCAATTTAAAATATGTAATACTTATATTTTTATTTCTCTATGGGCTATTTATTATAGTGAAAAATTAATTATAATAAATAATTATTTTTTCCATATTCTTGTCTTTTAAATCTTAAACCTTAGATTAATAATAATTATGTTTAAAAATCTGTATGCTGTGTAGAATAAATTAAAGAATAAGACAAATTTCTTAGCATTCCATTGTGTGTCCCGCAGCAGTGTCTCGCAAAAGTACTTCGTAATTAAGAATAATGTAAGTATTTTTTCACGGCTAGCACAGGCTTTCTTAAATTTTTCTTTAATTTAGTTTTTAACACAAAAACATTTCAAAACTACTACCCCGACGAAGCCGACAAGCAAGGAACGTAATACAAGAAGAAACTTAACTCCATACAAGAAAAGTGTTCCAGTTTTAGTAGCGCTACTACGGGTTCCCACCGAACTAGAAATGGCGGCAAATATTAAAATTCTTTATTTGATTTTTTTTTTTGTACTTTTTGTTAATTAAAGCATCCTTACTAATTGATCAATTCATTAATTTTGATAGTTTCTATAAAAAAAAACAATAAAAGTATAAATTTGTTGAACAAAATTAATAGTAGACCAATTATTAAAAATGGCGGAATAGATACGTAACTAAAGTCTTGTAACTAAAATAAACACAAATAATATTTTTAATTGATTTATTTCTTGGAGGTCTTTCTTACGATTTTCACATACCTATTATTCTGAAAATCCTTGATTTATTAAAATTGAAATACTTTTAACATATTAACTCCATCATAAACAAACAACATTTAAATAGACTATGTATATTATATATAATGAATTATTAAAGTGCGGAGTATCAAACTACATAACAATCTTAATAATTTAAATAGAGATACTAAATATTAAATAATATCGACAAAATAATAAATATCAACAACAACAAAAAACTGAATAAATATGCAGAAATATTATCCGTAACCTTTAAAAAATAAAAAATAAATCACTCGATATTTCCCAATGCGGGAACCAGTGCAATGTATGAAAGTCGATAGCCCTTGCTGACAAGATTAATATCTCGCCGCGACAAACGATTTTCGACCATATATGGTCGACTATATATATAATTACTTGTATACAAGTAATTAGTTTTATTTTATTTGTTGTTTTATATGTTGTCTGCCAATTAAGAGTAAATAAATAAGTCATCGACAATACTTGTATAAAATATACATGTATACGCAAAAAAACGAAAATGGTATTTAAGCACTATTTTTTAAATAGTTAGATTGCTATCTAACTATTTAGAAGTCCAATATATTATTATAAGGTTCGCAAAACAAATAATTTGTGACTAATCTTGTATATAATATATGCTCGCTATTTTGTCGCTTAAACCAAATTACACTTTAGTACATTTCAACCTTGATACCTACAATGGCTTTTTTAGACATATATCACAGGCCATGCTAGGGCTGTATCAATATTTTTTTATTATTATGTTATATTTAATTTTGTTCATTTGTACTAGACATATCATAAAGTTTGCTATCACGATGGTTCTAACTATACTAACTTATTTAAACTTATGTCAATAGTAACTTTTACTTTTATAAACAGTCCTATAAACTATTAATGTATTGTTGCCATAGTTGAGTCCACCTGTCGCCATAGCCCCGCCCCGTAGCTGATGCATTCGTTGCGCGTTGAGCAGTGACAAATTCGGACACTCATTGTTATTTTTATTTTGGGATTTTGCAAATAAATTTTAGAACCATATAATTAATCATACGTAACTGTACTAAATATCTTAAGTTAAGTGTCACTTAGAGTAAAAATCAAAATCAAAACATTTATTTTCTAGAATACGGTACATATTGTGGCTAGTAGTAGTAGTTTTCCGGCGTATCCTGCCGTCATGCAGCGTGAAAATATTTACTGTTATATAGTAGTTTACAGTCAATAGTTTTAACACACCTTACATAAAAATAATTAAAAAATAAATAAATTGAACAATAAATTACATGTCAATTACCTACTTATATTATGTCAAAGATTTATTATGATATTATTTATGATAATAATTTAATTATCCTACTCAAGTACATATATATATATAAGGTAAAAGAGTTGAAAATAGAATAGTAAATAATGAAAACAATCTTTTTTAAAAATATATATAAAAAAATAATAAATAAATATTTCCAGACAGGTCACACAGCGCCATCTAATTTCCGTGGTAAGCTACGAGGCTTGTGTTACGGAAACTAGATGGTTGATAAACTACATATTATACTTTTTTTTTTTTTGTCAATATATAAGTACATATTATACATCCAGACCGAGACAAATTATACAATGTACAACTTGCCCCCGGTGGGAATCGAACCCACGACCTCCCGAGTTCACGGCAACGTTTGTTACCACTAGACCACAGACGCGGTCAGTTATATATATGTATAAACAAGTAATTTTCATAATTTTGTTTGTCGTGCCCATCACCTTTTTTTAATAATAGGTCGACTTGTGACTTTGCGCCCACCTGATGGTAATTGGCGTGCAAAGTACATGAATGTTAGCAACTGGAATCAGACACTGACATCAGTCCGTAACACTATGCCGGCTCGACTGGGCATGACGGCAATTCGAGCCTGATACCGAAACGTGTGGATCCATACAGGTTATCGGCATGAACGGTGGATACTGCCGCGCCCTGGACAACACTGGACTGGACCTTCCTTGATCCCTAAGGTTAGCTGATGAAGAACGCCTTATGGCGTTATATAGCTCACCTATGTGCTAGGTTTTTAATTTCATAAAGTATTTAAATAAATAAATTGAAGAGTCATTATGGCATACCTTTAACATGTCAAATAATGTGCCTTTCTGTAAGGTATTATTACAAATTGATTATTGTCTATAGTTGATTTAATTTTAGAAGTTTAAAATGGATTAGTCCCAGCAGTAAACAAGATGGTATTGCGTCGCAAATCAGCAGTAAAACCGTGACAGTCGCTGTAATGTCATCTAGTTAGAACCCCTCCATTACACGCCTATCACCCCCTGCTATAGAAAAGCGTGAAGTTTAGCTTTATAATCGAACAAGTGTGCGTTGAAAGAATTATGCATGTACGAGTATAATGCAAATCATTTAATACTTTTCTATGTTACGATTTCTGGACATTCTTAAGGTTGTTGAAAGTGTCAAAGTCAATAAACTCAAACTTATATCTTTTTATTATACCTTGTAATTAATATATTTATTCGAAGTAGATACAAAAATATTAAAATAAAATAGATTTAAAAAAAATAAACTAAACTAAAAATAGCTATGAAATTAAAACTATTCTACAAAATAAACTAAGGGCTTACCACCAGGGAGGGTACCTAAAACGCTCGTCGCATTTCCTCGTTGAATTATAATTGAAATATTCTGTTTTAGGTAGTTATGGCATTTGGGATCGCCATACTCTTGAAAAATTCGTTTACTCTTTTATGAATTTGTGGGTATCAAGAGAATATACCCCCATTGCTTCAACCCCAAATGCCACAAAGTTATAATTTTGTTTAATGCTATTATATTTGATGTGCTTTCTAAATTCGGCTGTATGAGCAGCCGAACCGGCCTTTTTGATGTAGAGGAATGTGGCAAGCGGCAAAGGTGGCATCCCAAACAAGACATCTTCCCTCACTCCATGGTACAAGAGACTTTTAATTAACTCTTTAATGTAGTATTTAATAACCTCAAGCTGCGCGAATACGCCAACATCGGTACAGGTTACGAGTTTATCTCTCTTGTTATGAGTTCTATATAAGGTATCTGACCTTAGTATTTACGTACGTCTAAATCCACGAACTTAACCGCTAGACCACGAAGGCACATGTAATAAATTAATAAATAACAATTTTAAAATTCAAGTAAAGCAGACCAGTAGTTGTCGAGACAGTAGTCAGACACAGTAGTAGGACAGACACTCACAATTGTATCAGTGTGCTTAGTGTAAAATGCAAGTTTCGGAAAACGTAACTGCTGTAGTTACGTTTTTTTATTTTACATTGCGTGTTATTGCAAGTGTGGCTATAATAACAGGCAATGATAATCGAAAATTCAGTAAAAAAAATTAACTACTATAGTTGCGTTTACGAAACTTCACTGTCACACTAGGCATACAGTACAATTGGAAAATATATATATAATGAATCAGAGTCATGAGAGACTCTTGCGCAAACCACGACCAAGATTAGGAGTGCTAGACCAAGACTGGCTAAGTCTTGCATTCGGCAACACTACTCGTAAGAATCTTGCTCAGATATTTTTTTCCTAAGTTTGCTGAAAATGTTTACTTTTTTGGGATTTAAGTTTTTGTTTTAATAAATTGTCCCTCTATTTTACCGTCCGTCATCACGACCGTATCCCGCATGGCGTGGTCAGAAACCACACTTTTAAAGAAGTGGATTCACATTTAGCCAACTTTAATATAGCCCATCATGACAAGTGGCAATCAATATCTCTAGTCGTACCAAACTCGAGAAATGTCACAAATATAAATCAGACCAGTAGTTGTCGAGATCCATGCGGATAGATACTCATAAGATTTCCTTGGTACAATTGCATAAATATACTCGTTATATATATATATATATATATATATATACTAAGTCAGAGCAAGAGAGACTCTTGCGCAATACCAAGACTGAGACCAAGACCACCTATTCTGATACAACACTAACTATAATATCAATATATTAATAAAATATATTATATATATTAATTAACTGCCTTCGTGGTCTAGCGGTTAAGTCCGTGGATTTAGACTCGGATGTACCGGGTTTGACTCCTGGTCGGGACACAAAAATATTTAATAATGTACATAAATACATTTAATTAATATTTAATTTATTTGTGATATTTCTCGAGTTAGGTTCGCTGGAGACCTCGACGAGCTTGCCACTTGTCATGATTGGCCTATAGTAAAGTTTGGCTAAATGTGAATCCGCTTCTTTATAAGCGTGGTTTCTGACTACCCCGAAAGGGAAACGGTCTGATGATACTTTTTATATTAATAAAAGAAATATCAGCAATACTTAGGTATACGAGTATATGCAAAAAAATGCAAAATTATAGCGTCGTAGATTTACTAACGCTTAATCATCAGACAGTAAACAAGTTTAATAATCCAGGAAAAGTTGTGCTAAACTTAAGAAGATCCATTTTTCCAATATTGGCTTCCTCTAATCCACTATTAATAAGTTATAAAGCCTTTGTTATAAAAGAGCAAAGTGAAGCACTTAATTAATTACTTTATAAGTAGTTTCTATTGCGCTGGAAAATCACAGAGCTATACAGTAATGCTATTATATTATTATATTATATGTTTATTATATGCACGGACGCTGTCAAGGTCGAGCGCTTATAGAGTTGAGAATCGAATAATATTTTGTTATGATGTCGCAAACTCTGACGTAAATAACAAAATTCACTAAAACGTTTGCGCTTAAGTACAGAATAGGGCTGCAGGCCTATTAATTTACCAAGATATACAGTAAAGCTTTACTAAACCAGGCATAATTAATTTACAGAGCTATACTAAACCAGGTTAGTTAATTTACAGATCTATACAGTAACGCTTTACTAAACCAGACCTATAGGTACTGTATCGCTTTAGTAAACCAGGCCTAGTTAATTTATAGAACTAAACAATAACGCTTTACTAAACCATTTACAGAGTTTTACAATAACACTTTGCCAGAAAAAAATATCTTTTACCGGAAATATTTCAAATGGTAACATTTACCTACACCTTTCGAGGTATGGTGAGTTTACAACTTTTTATTTATTTGACCGCCTCCGTGGTCTAGTGGTAACAAACGTTGCCGTGAACTCGGGAGGTCGTGGGTTCGATTCCCACCGGGGGCAAGTTGTACATTGTATAATTTGTCTCGGTCTGGGTGTTTATATGTATAATATGTATATATTTACAAAAAAAAAAAGTATAATATGTAGTTTATCAACCATCTAGTTTCCGTAACACAAGCCTCGTTGCTTACCACGGAAACTAGATGGCGCTGTGTGACCTGTCTGGAAATATTTATTTATTTATTTATTATTATTTTTTATTGATAACATCATTTATTTATTTATATTGAAGTAATATACAAACAGTATAAAAGAATTACAATATAAATTAAAACTACTCAAAAGTAAAAATTAAAATAAATATAAATTAAACCTAATAAAAAATAAATTATAAGTAAAAAATGTCCACTAGAGTCGACCCTTCAGTGATAGTCCCAAGAAGACTGGCAACATTTCCCCTCTGTATAGCTAAGCTAATACGTTCGCAGAAATAATTGCCAGCTTTCCTGTCTCCAGACTTTTCCGTTAGCTGTTTGGACAATTCCTTAGTCTCGACCCCAAACGGCGCAAATTCGTAACCTGTACTGAGGTTGGCGTATTTGCGCAGCTTGAGGTTCTCAGCAGAAACCGCCGCACTTTCCGCGCTTGACGAGGTCGCCTGTATGTGTGATGGGGCTAATGTGTCCACACATGTCGCATCCCACACCAGGGACCTGCCAAGTTTCCACGGCCCAACGGTCATGCCGTCGAGTCTTTTGCCATCGCTCCACGCAATCCCAGAGGGTTCTAGGATCGCGGGTACTCCTACAACTTAGTTTACAACTAAGAATACTAATTTCGAAAAACTTCAAGTTTGGAAGGGTTGAGTGGAGGAGCCGTTGAGAAACGGCTTAGGATACGGGTGTATAGGTATTTCCTTGACCCTTTATACTACGGATGTATGTAGATGATAGAAAACTTTATTAAACTGAAGAACACGCAAACTTGAGTTTTGGGTTTGATATGGCTTTTTAATAAATGTGCCAGTTCGCTTTTAATTGTGGCTTTTTTGTTTGGTCAGTCTCTCAGGCGCAGTGGGAGGTAGACCCTCGCTCAATACGCCAAATGCCTCGCCTAATATTGCGTGCTATCCCAGTATTTGCTTCCCTCTCGGACATTGTAGTGGTACCGATTGGAGAGGTTCAATATCATCCATCTGTCGCCTTTCATTTTCTAAAGCAATCAGTAATACATAATATGTATTTAAAGTAATGTACAAAGATTTAAAATATTAAGCTAACATAAATATATAAACTTAATTTAAAATATAACTAAACTATATATAAAAATATTTTATTTAAATAGTAAGTTGACACTGCCTCCTTACAGCCACGATCTAAATTTATACCAATACATAAATAATTTAACATATTATATTTATATTATTATATTTATATACTTATAAGATGACACGGCCTCTTTACAGCAGCCACAAATTTAAAGGGTTGGTCTGAGAGAGACAAATTGAACCGTAAAATAGTCAACGCCGAATATCAGGCGGCGGTTAAGTAACCCGACAATTTCGCATCCATCTAGCACATGCGAAGTGGCACCAGTAGCCGTGAGGATAAGGCCTAAATAACCTCTAAAAATCTGAATGTGGAAGGACGTGGGAGCCCACCCCTAAACAATTTCCCAAAAAAACTTATTTATACATTCTTAGGTCAAATTATTTAGTAAATGTTTGTAGCAACAATGTATCATAATTTCACCGTTCACCCATAATTTATTCTATTAATCTAGTTTATTTGTAAATTTAAAAAAATATGTGACAATATCCAAGAGTTACAATATGAACCATATAGAATAAATAATTTAAATTGAATTCACCCATGACTTGATCACATGGCAGTGTGCACAGCTATGCTGCTTTGCTGCGCGAAAAATCTTCCAGCCGTCTTGTTACATACATCATTAACCAGTCGCTTACAACATCATTAACCAGTTGCTTTAAAGAACTTCTGTGGTTATTTAATAACCAACAAACTCGTATTTGCGACATTTAGCCTTTGCAGTCGAGTCCGCAGCAGCGCCCTGACAGATGTAGTCAGGACAATACTGAACATGAGACCGAGCAAGGGTGTACCAATGTTCTACCCATGGCAAAACATAGCTATCATTATTTTTTAAAATTATTTTTTAATACCTAAAGGTGGTGCCTGTGCCTTGGAGAGCACGTTCGGAGAGCGTCGGTCCCGGTCCCTCTACCAACTCTATAAAACTTTGTAACTTCGCTAATTGCAGGCCAGCGTGGCGGGAGTAGGCCTAGGTAAGACATGTGATATCACGCTCACCTGATGGTAAGCAGTACGCAAGGTCCAAGAATGGGAGCAACTGACGGCCGACTTCAGTCCCTATCATTATGCCGGCCTAACAAAGATGCTTTTTTACACTTTGCTTGAAAGACTTTAGGTTATAGGAATGGGGAAACACACTGTCTGGGAGAGTATTCCACATCTTGAGTTTGCGTAAGTTGTAAGAGTTTCCAAATTTATATGTATGGGTAGGGTTACGGTATGCGGGTGCACATTATGGCCTGTGTGGTTCGGTTACGGAATAGAGATCTCGGTCAATATTTCAAGATAACTGTACTACTGTATATATATAAATATATATATATATATATATATATATATATATATATTTATACTCGGGGGTGAGTCTAAATCTACGAAATTAACCGCTAAACCACGTAGGCAGTTCGAATCGAGCCAGTAAAGATAGGTATCTATATATGTATATATATATATTTATAGGTAGGTACTTAATCGAGATATACTGTTCTCCAGTAGGTACCTACTTTTTGCTCGCTATGAATATATATAAGTACATTTACAGATCACTTTGGCGAATTGCTGAGCTCGCAATTAAAGCCATTTAAAAATAATAAAAAATCCTTGTTTCCAATACAGTGAACAGGCAAAAATAATATTGAATAGATAAATTAATAGTACTCGGGGAAAATGGATAAGGAATTTCGTTAGGGTAGAATTTTATACACCCTCGCATTTCATCGCACACGTGCTGAATATATAGTTTTGTATGAATACATTTGCTCCATCGTGGATCTCGCTATGCACAAAATTTCTTAATTCCTATATTAAATTTATTATTATGATTTAAAATACTTTAGTAAACGGCTAATTTAATAAAATTGTGTTATTTATATTCATCAACATCATATTACGTAATTGTAATTACACTGACAAAAAAAAGAAAGAGGCCTCTTTGAAAACCAGCCTATCGATCGATCTCAGGCCCGAGACACCATTCTTCTCATCTCTCTTTCCTACACACGCTGGATCCAGCACCCGCACGGTGAATCCTTGGTATGCTTAGAAATATATCTTCTCTCTATTAGATCTATCAATTCCCCCAAACACCAGAAAGATATTGGTTTTGTTACATTTGCAGCCGAGCTGTTTAGATCAAACTGTCATATCCATCTATTTTTGTAGTAATAGAACACTTTCATATAATTTATATATATATTTTATTTTTTTAGTTATTAGTATGATTATTAATAGTTGACACGACCCTTTTACAGACACGAATTTAAATTTAAGAAAATTCATTTTAAATTTTAATTTTACTTAGCTTGTAAGGTGACACGGCCATTTTACGGCCATGACTATAAATTAATGTTAATGTTATTTAAAATATAAGATGACACGGCCCTTTTACAGCCACAAATATACATTTGTTTGACATATTATTCTTATTATTATTTATATCACAAGTATATAGTGTCACGGCCACGAACTAGTATTAAGATTTCACATTTATTATTATTGTTAGATTGTAAGATGACACGGCCCTTTTACAGCTACGAACTTTTATATTTAGTTGACACGGCCTAGTTACAGCCACAATCTTCTATACTTGCTTATAGCAATAATGTTATTATAACACATAAATCAAGATCACCTGTTACGTTCCAACCATAATTACCGAACTGTTTTGTGTTTGTTAATTTTTTTGTATAAGAAATTATTTTAGTGCTGATAATATTCAAGTTGTTACAAGTTAACCAAAGGATGATGATTTGATTTGATTTCTGCCAAAAAAACATTTCGTACTAACATTTCTATAAACATACGTGTTAAATAGTTTAGCAAAAACAAATAAATGATTTCGTTTTATATTATTTCATCTAAAAAATACAACTATGTAATAATTACAAACTACTTAAATAAAATTAAATACATACTCGCATACACTAAACCTAATAATAATAATAATATAATAATAAGCCAACAACACGAGCAACAACAACAAATACTCCAACTGCTAACACAACGAGTAACTGCAAGTAAAGGGAATAAATAACGTTCCAAACATATACAACGCCACGCAAGAAGAATTTAAAAAATTCAACATAATATCAAACTTCGAATGCATCGACTTTAACCCAGATGTGACACAAGCCGAAACGTTCATAGATTATTTTGAGGCAAAATATAATCTATGGGGAAAGCCGGCACAGGCGATACAAAAAGAATTATTATACGTCTTGGAACCACAAACATGTATTTCAATATATAACTTAATTGGAAAAAAAAACAACAAAAAAATATGTCCTCTTTTAAAATTTTCCTTCTGTATAGAGCGAGGCTGATATGTTGGCAGAAATAATTGCCAGACTCGAGATTTTTCCAGTAGGAAATAAGGAGAGCAAATTATTATATTAAATTCTTTTGAGCTTCGAGTCTCTAAAGCGCTATGGAAATGCGCAATTGCTAAGAGATACAATAAACATGAAAAAGCAAAGGCGAAAACTTAATCAAGATAGTCTGAATTTAATATCCGTTTATGTCGTTCTAGACGACGACGGCGCGGCGGACTTTCGTTCATATTTTTATGAAGATTAAAACTAGTTAAAGTATTCTAAACGCCCACCTGACTAAGGGAGCGAGAATTTTTCAGGAAGATATTGGGGGTGACGCAATGGGAGGGGTTCGTATTTCACAATTAAATTTTTCTGGCGCGATTTTGCCGAGTGTATACGCCAAGCGTCGTCGCCGCACCGCACGCTCTGTGGGGTGCGGACCAATGCTTCTCAAACAATGAACCATTTTGTTACCCAAGTAGACGCTACAAGGTTTTATCATTACCTTTTTTTATTTATTTTATTTATTCTACAAAAATCCACAGCATCACAGTACTTACAGGTAATCAGGGTAGGGTAACCATAAATTGGGCCAATATTGGATTTTGACTTATTATATTAACAATTCGTTTACATTATGTAAATAAATATGTCAATTTAATTAAGTTAAAACTAATAAGTTTAAAATTAAACATAGGTAAACTAGAATATAACTAAACTGAAACAGAATAAAATAGAAGCAAGCACATGATTAAACCAAAAATAAAATTTAAAACTTTATCAAAACCTAATTCTAAATTAAACTCTGGATTGTGTGGTGAATGTGAACAGATGAGATAAAATGGTTAAGTGAGTAGGTTATTTCTCGGAGTTGGGTCGGTTTACATGCGTGAAAAACAGACAATGAAACGATTCAATATAGGTTATAGTTATTAGAATATAGTCAATATGTATTATTAGTATTTAGTTTATTATAGTATTTATTATTGTAGTTTAGATAATATTGCATATTTATTACGTAATCATATTTCTCTAATTGCACCTACCTTAAGTCTTTAAAGTTCTACAGAGTCCCTAAGGTTGACTATCAGAGAATGTCTAGTGACATTAAGTCCGCCCCGTGTATATATTGTGCAATAAAGTTTTAATAAATAAATAAATAATATAAACCAATTTGCGTTGACTACCTATTTAGTAGAAGTAGTTTTAAACAGCTTGGCCCGGAATATACTCTTAGATTCATGGTATAACTCGACATCAGGAAATAAACAATTGTAAGTAAATAGTATTCGGGAGTACACACTGTTCGCTTTATAATTATTACGAGAAAAGGATGTAGAAGACTAAGTCACTTTACAGCCCTATGAACTAGGAAAGTCGGAAAAAAATTGGGCGTCGAGGTGCGAAAATCATCCTGGACCTCTTCTTTTACCAAAAAGAATTAAAAAACCTTTAAAAGCTAGATAAATATTAGAAAAACTTCAGGCGAGTGATATGTCAAATATTTGTTGTCCAATACAATAAAATAAAATAATAAAATACGATAAACATTAAAATAAAAATAAAACAATATTAACAAAAATGAAATCATTCCTAAAATAACGTTTTACTAATATTTCAAAATATGGATATTCCTCGAAAAATAAGGTATTCTGTAATAAATAGTTTTTTCGTGTATTTATCATTGGTACATGCCGGGGTTCGAATCGCGACCTTTTGGATTAAATGAAAGCGTACTTACAACCGACCGGACCCACAGAGCGGTGTTGACGTATAAAAACTTAATTCGTATTGTGAGATTGGACCTTCGGTTAAAATAAAAGTCACGGTACGCGCTATATCGGTCACTACAAAATGCGAAAACGATAGACAACTACGCACACGGAAAGTCACACCCACAGTTGCATCACTAAGAATGAGATAGAAACAATTGTCACAAAGGGAAGCGAGCGAGACAGATTGCATAGATGTGTATATGCATAAGGGCTCGATAGCTACGTTACCTATTACTGATTCAAGTGCGTCAGTTAGACGTAGTTTGCTAGTTCCACGCGTAATGTCTACGTACCGGGTTTTATTTTAAGGTTCGGATAATAATTGTATTACTTGCGCAAAATCATCATTATCATCACTGTTGGAGATGGACTTTCTAAAAAAATATGGAGAGTTTGGCCTACACTAGCTGCGGTGGCCAGACAGGTTGGCATATGAAGTAAATTTTTATTTATATAATAATTCATTAACAATTTATTAACGGTTCCACAAGTTGATATTAGTGGAAGTGGCTGTGTTCTCCGAGGCAGGGGAACGAACGGTGGTGTTGTAAATCATCGACGAATGTACGTAAGAAAAGTGTATTTCTCACATGCCGGGTACCGAACTTTGTAGGATTTAAGGAAAGCGTTTTAATAACCGAGCCACACAGCACAGCCAAATACATTGCATAAAATGCATATTTAAACTAAAATACAAAATAAAGGAGTTAAAATAATTCTATGCAAATAGAGCTTGAGCTTGGCTCTATTTGGGTAAAATTATTTGAGCAAGTTTGAGAAACAGTTCAATTTCGCGTTTAATATCAGAGCAGCGAGCGACGACACGACAGGGCGTCACGTGCACTCGCAAAGATACACTCACACAAAGACATCAGCTCACACACAAATGGATTTAACTCGGTAAATCTATTTAGAGACGATTCGCTAAAAATTACTTTGACCGTTTAGGCTTAATAGTTATTTTATCCTAATCGATACTATAGAAGTACAGTTCTTCAAACATACCTTAAGAGGGCTTAACGCTTTTGCACACGTCTCGCTTGCATAATCTAATATTTTCTAAGATGTTTCCAGTCTTGTTTATTTATTTATATTTATTAAAACTTTATTGCACAATATAAACAAGGAGCGGACTTAATGTGGCTAGACATTCTTTGACAGCCAACCTTAGGTAAAGACGTAAGGTAGGTGCAATTAGAGAAATATGATTACGTAATAAATATGCAATATTATCTAAACTACAATAATAAATACTATAATAAACTAAATACTAATAATACATACACATAACGTATTATTAATACAATAGGTACATACACTACATAACATTAATACATACACTACATATAATAATTTACTAGCACGACATGTGACCTTGCGCCCACCTGTGGGGTGAATCCTCTAAGATCGATTATGTCTTTCAGAAATGTCAAAATCTTTGGCATTCCGCCTAGCTTTGTGCCCTTCGTCTCATCCCGCTAATGGAAAGTGGCGTGCCAGGTCCACAAATATTAGCAACTGGAATCAGACACTCATGACTGATATCAGTCCCTAACATTATGCCGGCTTGACTGGGCATGACGGCATTTCGAGCCTGATCCCGAAACATGTGGATACACTTTACTAGGTTTATCGGCACGAAGGGGTCCCCGCCCCGGCAGACTGAGCAAATTACCACCATCAGTCCACCGGTACCATCTGTTATCTATTATATCTCAGTGTACTTTGAGAAATGTAGTTTATATAGACTAAAAAAAGTATTATCAGGACCGTTTCCCTTTATTATATTATTAATAAGCGAATTCACATTTAGCCAACTTTACTATAGGCCAATCATGACAAGTGGCAAGCTTATCGATGTCTCCAGCGTACCAAACTCAAGAAATATCACAAATAAATTAAATATTTTCAAATGTATTTATTTACATTAATAAATATTTTTGTGTTCCGACCAGGAATCGAACCCGGTACCTCAGAGTTTAAATCCACGGACTGCTAGACCACGGGGGCAGTTGGTGACTATTCGTTTAATATTATTATATTAATAAGAAAAGGACATTAAAAAAATTAATCTACAACTTCGAGAATTCATAAGTTTTAGTTAACAAAACAGAATAGGGACTGGTTTAGCAAAACAATTCCAAATAGAGCTTTAAAAGCTGAATCACAATATAATTTTATGGTTGCTGTGATAAAATAATAACAGCTTGAAGCATAACAATATTTTTAAATGTAGTTCACATAAAAGTTCACTTTTCCACCTTATTGTGTATCCACCGTACTGAAGTTAATTTTACAACCGAGTAACTATGGGTATAAACAGAGCAGGAAATGTTTTAATTGCAATCAGCGACGGAGATTTCATTTAGTGAAATGATATTTGTATTAAAACTGAAAATTAATTTTCATAATGGTTTTTTCCCTCGAAAACCCGTTTGACCATCGTGAGCTAATTCTCCAGAAATTCTAAATCATCTCCAAGAGTTGAGGTCTAATATCCATATTTTTAGAAGTTTCCTCAACCTCTACTCAACTCAACCGTTCCTTCAAGCTGTCAAACGGGTTCCCTTAATGGATTCTTAAAATCGATGAAATTCTCACACCCGTATTTTAAGACATTTCCTCAAAAGCTGGTGGAGGCACTCAATATTTCCTTCCAGCTGTCAAACGAAAATTAAGTCTCTGTAATTGAGACGATTGATCGATGTAAATGGTGACTCGGTTTTAAGAACGCGTTCCTTAAATCCTAAAAAGGTGGGATCACACCCACCCGGCATGTACCAATGAGAAATACACTTTTCTTACGTACATTTGTCATAGATTTACAACACCGCCGTTCCCGTGCCTCGGAGAGCACGTTAAGCCGTCGGTCCCGGTTCCACTAATACCAACTTGTGAAATCGTTAATAAATTGTCATAAAAAATTGACATCATATCCTCGCTAAGCCGTCTGGCCAGATTGGCGAGTGTAGGCCAAATTCTCCAGATATATATATGTTCTGGAAGGCCAATCTCCAGCAGTGGAGGTCTAGGATGCTATCTTCTAGGGGCTGTAATGAATTGAGACGATCAAAATTAAAAATGGCATCGATGCCCATGCCCATGCTAACGGAAAAGTCTGGAGACAGAGAAGCTGGCAATTATTTCTGCCAACGTATTAACCTCGCTATACAGAGGGGAAAAGTTGCCAGTCTTCTTGGCACTATCACTAAAGAGTCGTCTCTAGAGGACATTTTTTACTTATAGTTTATTTTTTATTAGGTTTAGTTTATATTTATTGTATTTTTTACATTTAAGTAGTTTTAATCATTTCAATAAATAAATAAATTTATTAAAGTACAAAAATGGCGTCTAATGTAATAGCTCACGGCTGACCTTCTAAATCAGGGTTGCACAGACTTATTAATACTAGGGGCCACTCGGCCAAATCATGAACTGATAGCGGGCCGGCCGCCAGAAGTAGGTATAGGTAGTTAAAGACAATAAAGAATTGATAAAAATTTATTAAAATTAAAAAAGAAATTATTAATTTGAAGCGTGGCACTGCATAGTGCTTACAATCTTTTTTATATTTGGCTCAAATTTACTTGTAGCAACACGTAAAACTGCTTCCAAACTTTCATTTGCAAGGCGGTTTCGATTTTTTGTTTTATTATTATTTAGTATTGAAAAAGTTTGTTCACATATATAGGTAGAACCAAATAAGCTGGCACATTTCAGAGCGTTTATGCGCAACTCTTCGTACATATTTTTATCAATGCAGCGGTAAAAGTTCAGCAAGTCTCCTTCGTTGAATTTGTTGCGTAAATCTTGGTCATTTTGAATGTCGATAATTTCTAACTGCATTGACTCTGGCGCATTTTCAACTGAAATAGTGAAAGGATTGCTGAATATGTCCAACAGAGGTTTCACTTTTTTAAACTCCGAAAATCTGTCTTCAAAAGATTGAATCAAAATATCTAGCTTTTCTACATAACTGAAATTAATCGCAGTTTTGTTGAATTTTTCAGCCATTTTCTTATAATTCGGAAAATGATTATAATTTCCAGAATTCAATTGTGATCTGAAAAGTGTCAGCTTGCATTGAAAGGATGTTACATGAGCATAGAGCTGGGATATCAGTTGATTTTTGCCTTGAAGCCGTGTGTTCAAGACATTCAAATGATTTGTAATGTCAACTAAATAAGCTAAATCACACAACCAATCAGGATTTTTAAGTTCCGGGACATCCCTTTGCTTTTCCGCCAGAAATATTCCAATTTCTTCTATTAAATTTAGAAATCGTTCCAGTGTCAATCCACGACTTAGCCACCTTACTTCTGTATAATACAGTAAATCTCCGTATTCGCTTTCGATGTCATCAAGGAATTGTTTGAATTGTCTGTGATTGAGTCCTCGTGATTTTATGAAATTTACAGTCGAAACTACTACTTTCATTACATTTTGAAATTCATTTTTTTTAGAACAGAGGGCTTCCTGGTGTATAATGCAGTGAAACTGCATGAGATCTTCAGTGTTTATGTTTTTTTCTTGCAGGTGCTTTTTCAGCAAAGTAACTAGCCCGGAATTGATACCAATCATGGAAGGAGCACCGTCAGTCGCAACTCCCGATAACTTAGATAAGTCCAAATCAGTTTTTGAACACTCGTCCAAAAGTCCATTGAGTATATCAACTCCTTTGGTTTGACCTTTCAATGAACACATTCCTAATAACTCTTCGAAGACTTCAAAATCTTGAGTAACACCTCGTATGAATATGAGAAGTTGAGCTGTGGAACTAATATCAGTCGATTCGTCGAGTGCTAATGAAAAAAATTCCATGATCTTAGTTTTTTCAATTAATTGTTCCGCAATATTACCTGACAAGGACATAATTCGTCTTTGGATAGTCATACGATTCAGTTGAATTTTCTCAAACTTTTTTGCTGCTTCTGGACACATTTTCTTAGCGGCAATTTCCATGCATTCTTTTACAAAATCGCCATCATTGAAGGGGCGACTTCGCTTTGCTATCATTCGAGAAATTTCATAACTAACTTCTGTAGCCGTTTCTGAATCTTGAATGTGTTTTGTAAACATAGCTTGCTGACCAATAAGCTCCCGTTTTAAAGACAACATTTTTTGCTTTCTTAATTCGCCTGTAAACTTGGTAAAAGAAGGATGCTGCGTTTCATAGTGCCTTTTTACATTATAATCCTTTGCAATCGCAACAGAATTCTTGCAAATTAAACAAACGACTTTGTTATGCGACCATACAAAAAAGTATTTCTCAGTCCAAATTTCTTGAAACTGCCGATTTTCATCTTTAACCTTACGTTTTTTACTAGGTCCTGGCTTCTCCATGTTGCGTTCTAATCCTGGCTAGGATTAACACAGCACCTAAAAACAATTACAGTACCCACTTAAATTACCTATCCTTTTTTAAATTATCAAAAATAATTGATTAAATATTATTTTTCAGAAATTTTAAGATTTTTATACAGATTTTATCTGAAATAATGACGTAATTATTACAGTTAGAGAAATTCTTATAAAAATAGTAATTTCTTTGTTTATTTTAATATTTAGCCAACATTAAAGCTAAATTTGATTAAAATTGATTAAATAGGTAGGGAAACACTTATTAATAACAGAGTTTTACTTACGTTTTCACAACACAATTATACACGGCACTTGACGGGTTAACACTGCAACAGGAAATCTACGTTGAATGTGGATCAAAATATATGACACCGGCTAGTCGAGTTAAAATCTACACTAGAACTATTGCCTCCCAAAAACACTAATAAACTGCACTTATTCTCAATCACTTATTACTTCGCTTTGTATTTTCGCGCTTATTTCTTTCTGTTGTTGACACTTCACTCAAATGAAAAGCGAACTGTTCGGCCGCTGCGGTTAACGTGATTTTTATACCGCGCAAACGACTCTGGAAGCTTCGTGTAGATACGCGAGCAATCGGGAATACGGGACTATATCTATCTCGCTTGCTCACCGCGCTAGAAAATTCTTGATTTCTATAGCGAGCGATGTTACTTGACTTAGCAATTTTGGGCGCTAGATTCAAATTGCGCGCGCGCGAGGTTCACATTACTTTTCGAACATATTTTTTTTTTGTTTTATTCTGGAATAGAATTCAATATTTTTCGAATGCACGAGAGTATTATTTTTGCTGTCGGCGGGCCACCAGTATTCGACCCACGGGCCGCATGCGGCCCGCGGGCCGCGGTCTGTGCATCCATGTTCTAAATAAAGCTGTCGGATCGGCTCTATTTTTTAACTTTAGATATTTTTTTTATTTAGCGGATTCAAATTTATCCAGTTTTTCTACAGGCCCATCATGACAAGTAGTAAGCTCGTCGATGTCTCTAGCGTACCAAACTCGAGAAATATCACAAATAAATTCAATAACTTATTGTGTTCCGACCAGCAATCGAACCCGGTACCACCGAGTCTAAATCCACGGACATAAATATTAAACCACAGAGGATTCCACTTTCCTATAATTTGGAGTCCTTCAAGCGAAGTGGGAAAAAGCATCTAGTCAAGCCGGCATAGTGTTAGGGACTGATGGCAGTTATGAGTGTCTGACTTCAGTTACTAACATTCATGAACCTTGCGCGCCACTCAGGTGGGCCCAAGGTCACATGTCGTGCTAGTATAAAAAAAAGGTATTCAATTTAATTTTGAACAATTAATAATATAATTAATAGTCGTTTCATAACAAAGTCAATAAAATTTAATATTGATGCCGCGGCAGTATTTAATTTGCAATATGTTATCTATTTCATTACGGTTATACATAAGAGCGGTTTGATTTGTTTATCAATATTATTTACCCGAATCGACAGCTCATCTGCTACCTCAAAATAACGGATATTAAAAACATAAATGCTTACTAATATTGGTTTTATGGGATTCGAATAATTGAAAATATAAATACAAAGACAAAGACAAAAAAAATATTGTTCATGTGGTAAAAAAAATATAACATTTTCAGCACCCGACCCAGTTCGGGCATTACAATATTGTTTCTTAAAATCTAGGTGTCTTACATATAATGTTTCTTACTAGGAGATCAATTTACTAAAATTAGTTCTTATTTTAATAATGAAATTAAAACAATTAAAATCTTTCAAACTAAATAAGATAAAAATTCAATTTTTTTTTATTCAAGTATGTCATGATGACATATCTTGACTTCACTTTACGGCATTCTTTACAATCCCCGGAGTCTGGGGATACCTTAAGACTCGTTTCCAGTTCATAATCTTCCCCTTCGCTCTGTTAATAACAACCAGCTCAAAATCTCTACCCATTCGTCCAGCAGATATTCAGATTGAGTGGAACAAACAACCTCTGGTTATCAGACGGGCGCCCGTCTATTAATATATTTTAAAATCTCCTACAAACAACTTAGCTCTTATTAGTACCTACATTTATTACACTATTTTTTATGTGTGTAAATAGTTCTATAGTTACCATTTTTTGTATGTATATGTATATTATTTAAGTAATATTATGTAAAAATTATTATGTAGTGTATATAGTTGTATATTTATATTAATAAACCCCGCAATCCTCTACCACACTCCCAAAGGTTAGCTGTTATAAAATGCCGAAAGGCATTAAGTTCGCCCTTGTACATTACTTTTAAGTTTTTTTGTGCAATAAAGAGTTTATAAATAAATAAAATGTCTTTCGGGTTAGTCAGGTCAGAAACCAGGCTTTAAAAGAAGCGGATTCACATTTTGCCAACATTACTATAGGCCTATCATGACAAGTGGAAAGCTCGTCGATTACTCTAGCGTACCAAACTTAAGAAATATCACAAATATATTTTTTTGTAAATCCACGTACTTAACCGCACGGAGGCATATATAGATATAATTTAATGTACGATTATATGTTACCAGCAATCTCTATTATCCCACATTAACCCATCTGACCAGATCATAGCGAGTGTAGAATAATTTATCCAGAATTTTTCTTTTTATAAATTTTATAATTCATTCTAGATCATCATCATGATCAGCCTGTGTCTCTCCACTGCTGGATGTAGGCCTCCCCCAAAACTCACCACTGCACGCGGTCTATTGCATCCCTCACCCAACTTCCACCAGCGACCTTTCTTACGTTATCTGTCTATCTGGCGGGGGGTCGTCTCACTCTGCGTCGTCCCGTACGTGGACATCGGTCGTCAGTTCTGCGGCAGATGAGTCCGGCCCACTGCTACTTCAGCTCGTTAATTTGGAATGCTATGTTGGTAACTTTTGTTCTCTGACGAATATCAACGTTTCGAATTCTATCCACCAGAGAAATAATACCAAGCATAGCTCGCTGAGCAACTTTGAATTTTTGCACCAGAGCCACTGTCAATGTCCACGTCTCAGCTTCGTACGACATTACGCGGAGGACGCATTGGTTGAAGACTTTTGTCTTCAAATACTGTGGTATAGATGACGGGAGGATGTGTCGAAGTTTCCCGAATACCGCCCATTCTAGTTGAGAATTCAACTGTCTGTCGGCTTATTTGCTGAAGTTTGCAGCGCCTAGCTGAACAGTCTAGTAATTCTAGATACGTTTGACACATTGGTGACGTAATTACATTCCGCATTCAGAGATGCGACAGTTGCAATTGATCAACTATTCGAATCCTTTGACATTGTAGTAGGCTCCTCTTGTGCAGTGGAGGACTAGGACACTACCGTGATCAGAAATTACTCACTAAAGTTACGTAAGTGTCCCCTAGAATCGGTGATACGCGCGACGTTGAAACTCTGACAAATTTGTGACGTAATTGCATTCCGCATTCAGGGGTGCAACTACGATTAATTACCTATTGGAATCCTTTGACATTGTGTGTTGGTGCACCGAACAAGTGTGCCGAACGTGCCATACACTGCATTCGGAACAACCATCAATTATCAGCGCCGTGTATTAACGTCAACTTTGTATTGTCTCCTAACCCTTTAATTCTGATCCCGTTACACAAAACTAGAATGTGACGAACGAATTTTGCTCTATAGATCGTAATATATTAAATTCAAAACTAATAATCTTTATTTGCTTTAAAATATGGTACAATGTAGTAGATGATATATAACTTTAAGATCAGCACATTTTTAGTCTCTCCAGCATGCAATTTTTTACAAATCTATACAAATTTAAACATTGTTAAAGAACTGTGTCTACCTGCTTACATTTGATAAACTAAAATTGTATGTTAAATTAATATTATTCGTATGTCAAAATTAGATTTATGATAAACATAATTATGTCTGGATTTAAAAAAAATATTCATTAGTATTATAAAAACAACACTCAGCAAGCCATCTATGCAGCTTTATTTTAAATAAGTTTGTAGGCAGACTTAATATTTCGTTAGGCAAAGTATTATAAAGTTTAATGCACATAATATATGCGTTACAGCTTACTACTTTACTTCTAGGCATTATGCTATAAATGAGTTTGTTTGGATAACGTGTTTTTGGATTAACCTCATTAGACGCCATTTCGCTTCTTTTCGCTTTCGCAGTATTCCACGCATGATCTGTGCTTTGTACAGCAACAGTTTGATTGAAGACGGGAAAAACCGCTTCACCTTTTTTAAGTTTGCGAACTGGTGTGGAAAAATTAGATTTAAAATATAAATTTGAAAAAAATATTTAATTCTTAAAAAATTATATCATCATAATCATTATATGTTTTTTAGTCGCTGATTAAAAACTCGACATAAGTATACATAGAAGTGGGCAAATCTTTTTTTTATTTTATTTTCTCCCTGTTTGATTCAAATGGGGTTAAGCTAGGTTTATAGACATACAGTTGTAGCTTTTTACGACAGCTTGCCTTGCAATGATGTTGGTGTTATTTTTTAACGGAAAACCTAACCATTTTTTTTTTTAATTACGAATCTCTCCCATCGAAATATATATACGATTTTTTTTTAAATAATTATTCTTGGTATTGTGTTTAACCGCAAGATCAGCCTAACTTTCATAGACATTTAGTCAATCTCCTTTGCAGACAAGAAATATTAAATTTTAAAGTTTGTGATACCATTCTTAAACTGATAAAGTGGAAGTTAGGGGAAATGTCAAGTGGACCCATTGGTCTAGTTAGTGTCCCCTATTATTTGCTCGATAAGTCGCTTTATAAATTTAATAATAATTATGTTGGGTTCTTTTTATTCTAACTTATATGATTAATGATTGCGATTACGGAACTAAGCTACATATAGTAAGTTTTAGGTCAACAAACTAACGAACGAACACAAGCCACGAAATGTATTTGTATTTCCATTGCTTGTACACAATGACAAATATAAAAATAAAGTAAATAATTTTTATTCGAAGTAATATATAAACAATATAAAAGAATTACAAAATTAAATAAGCTATATTAAAACAAAATATAAATTTAACCTAAAAAATAATAATAATAATAATACATAGAAAATAAAAATTTACTTACAAAAAAAATAGCTCCTCCAAATCGCTGTCTTGTGGCATGGTGCCCAATAGCAGCATTTCCATAACTAGCAGCATTTCCCCTTTGAATTAGGATACTTAATTTTTGGGAGAAAAAACTGCCAGCCCTATTGTCACCAGAGACGTCAATGAGCCTTGGAACAATTTCTTTATAAAAGGCTTTCAGTTCCGATCCCCACGGGCCCAACGTTTCTACAGCAAACGTCGAAAAAAAGTAACTATTGCAAATAGTTTCATATTTTCGACGCTTGCTGATCTGCGCTTGTTCCGCTGCAACACCAGCTCTAACAAAAGTTCCTTGAAGGTGGGAATGGGCTAGGGAATTCCAACAGTTAAAATCCTATACCAGGGATTGACCCAATCTCCAAGGAACTAATGTCATTCCGTCTGGACGATTGCCATCGTCTCAACTCAGACCGGTTGATTCTAAAATAGATGGGATCGAGACAACTGCAAGCGTCCTACGAATGAGGTCGTTAATGGCGCTGTGACGGAAAAAGCGACCCGCACTTTTGGAACACGGCAGCCCGTGGTGAATGAATAAGAGAAGTTATATAAAATCGAAAATGTATAATTTTGTCGACAGTCTGCGGAGCAATAGTTTCACTACTCGTACCTTTGTTAAGAACCGCATAGTCTAACGTGAACTATCTCAGATTCCTCTAGCAAGTATGCGCTCTAACTATTCAAGTGCATAATTTCAATCAAATTTCTAGTGTAATTTCGTGCGAGCTAATAATTTTCAGCTTTAGTAAAGTAAGATATTTCAAAAGCACTGAATATGTCTTAAGTAACATAACGCGGTATCAGGCTGTATTAAACACTATTACATCCAAGTTTAGAGTTATTTTCGTATAACCTGTGTGCCTGTTGATTATATCACCTTAATTATGCTATTTCCATTTCATTTTATACAATAATAACATATTATGGAGCCACAGGAGCTAACTGAGAGAAGCGAGGTTGGCAAGTTTGCGACATTTATAGAGCAATGAGTATATGGACAAAAAAAGTCATTAATATAATTTAAGTAGTCATTTTGATGTAACGCTGACGGGTTTCCATATAAGGGATGCTTAAAATAATGTAGTAGACGAGTGAAGGTAAACTTTTTTTTCATACTTTTTCTTTTCATATAAAAATATATGCTATGGTGCCACAAAAGCAATGACCTGCATAGAAAGTTTTTTTTTTAGTGACTTGACTTCGCTGGTATTATTTTATTGAGTGTATATTAGCTGACGATTATGATATTGAATTCAATTAAGATTTCTACAGTAATTTGTTATCAAGATTTTGAATCAAACATAAACGAGTCTATTTATAAACACATTTTTTTAATGATTTCTTTGTACTTTTGCTTGGAATGTTTTATCGAGTTTTAGCTAACGATTTTAGTGACTATTTTAATAAAGATTTCATTATCGTTATTTTATCGATTAGGGAAGTAACGATGTCGATGTTTTTTATCGATTACAACAACACACAAAGCAGTTTGACAACAAAGATGTTGGACTACCTGACGTCGCGCGTGTGGTTTCTGATTCATGTAGAGTATTGAGTGTACCCTGAATACTAAATCATATTGTATTATAGGCCTTTACAAAACGCTGGCCGATTTCTGTTGCCAGGGCTTTAAAGAAATAGACTAATGTGTAGATCGCTTATAGTATGGTCCAAAGCAAGACCAAAAGGAAGACTGGCCAAGTCTTGCTCTTGGTCTTGCATCATAACAGCTGGTCTCGGCCTCGGTGTTGTTCTTGCGCAAGAGTCTCGCAAGACTCTTACTCTGACTGAAAATATATATTTGTTTCTAATTGTAGTAAGAAAACCTTGTGAGACTTTCTGTTCGCATACCAATATCTTAGAAACTACTGGACTGATTTACTAGAAAATTGAAATTGTTAAAGTATACATAGAGTAATTTGTATGTGTGTTTATGTGTGTCTGTGTGTGTTTATGTGTGTCTGTGTGTGTTTATGTGTGTATGTGAGTTTTTATGTGTGTGTGTGCAGAAAAAGCTGAGAGGACTGGGGAAGGGTGGAGAAGGAAGAGGTAGTGTAAGATTGTTAATTATACTCGTATATATATATTTTTTCCTTTTATTCGCTAGTTTACATTTTGTCATTTCTTCATCACTTCGGTACTGTCATAATCGAGGTTAGATAGGTAAGTTTAGAGTGATATTTTTAATTCTTTTAGATTTAGGTGAGTAATTTTATTTATTGAGTTAAAACGGTTGTACAGCTTAGGGGATAGGTACTCGTACTATTTCTGCGTATATGATTATGCTTCGATATATGTATATGATAAGGATTCGATAGTTTTACCTCTGAACCCTAAAAAAAGACAGACACGAAACAGTTACCAAATGAAACAAAAAATAGTCTTGCGAGACTCTTGCGCAAGACCAAGACCAAGATTGCGCGACACTAATCGCTTAGTGTTGTCAAAAAAGATTAATATTGAATTGAGGATGAAATTCATAATTGCTCCCCTGTTTATGCTCTTATGACGTCCCGTAGCTCATCACTATCATACAAGCAACATGAATGTGTCCAATCAAAGGATTATTCGTCCCACTTTTAATCTGATTATAACGCCATCTGTCAAACACTCCCGACTGAATGTATTTAATACTCAGGTTTAATATGATTTGTATATCTAAATAAATAGTAAATATTAATTGATAAATGTTAATTTAAAAAATATATTTATACGTACATATATGTATAGTTAAAAAAATGTACCCATTGATAAAAGTTGTAAATTTTAATTATGACTTGATATATTAAATAAATTTTAATTATGATATTGATAGGGAGGTACTTATTTAGTATTTCTTAAGAGATTTTATTAATTATATAATTTTATACATTTTTATATACATACAAATTTGACCGCCTGCGTGGTCTAGTGGTAACAAACGTTGCCGTGAACTCGGGAGGTCGTGGGTTCGATTCCCACCGGGGGCAAGTTGTACATTGTATAATTTGTCTCGGTCTGGGTGTTTATATGTATAATATGTATATATTTACAAAAAAAAAAGAAAAGTATAGTATGTAGTTTATCAACCATCTAGTTTCAGTAACACAAGCCTCGTAGCTTACCACGGAAATTAGATGGCGCTGTGTAACCTGTCTAGAAATATTTATTATTTATTATTACATTTTCTCTACCAGCTAACCTTTGAGAAATTAATAATATGGGGAAGAGTGTAAAAATAGGAATAATAAAAGAGAAGGTTAATTTCTAAACATTCCATGGATTCACCGTACGGGAGCTGGGTCCATCGTGTGTGGCTAATAGATGAGATGAATGGTGTCTAGGGCTTGCGACCGACAATAGTCTGGTTTACAAAGGAGGCCTGTTTGATGTCACAGCTAAACTGCTTTTGTTACTATGTACGAATTATTTTATGCCCTAACCTATGTATAATAACTTAAAATATAAATTTGTTTTGCTTTGTCTTATAAACAATGTAACCTGTTCCATTGACGAGCTCCAGATAGAATCTGAATATCTGCTAGAAGAGTGAGAAGAACAGAAAGTTGTTAAGTAAGGAGAGAGACAGATAGTGGGGTCGTCCAGGCCCGGATGTCTAATGAGCCTGGGTTGGGGATGAGGACATTCCCACGTTCTCCCCGGCAGGATCTTAGCAAGTAATCACCCGCTGGTAATTAATGCACCTTTAGTGCTGGGCACCGTTACTGGTATAACAGCCCCCGTATGGCTCACAAACCCAGGGGGCTGGGTTCGGCTAATTCAGTTCTCCTCCAGGAGCACTTCTCTATGAAGTGATCTCCCGTTGGGGGGTCGAGCGCAAGACGGAGCGATATTCTGGAGATGCTTGAAGTGTCCGTTGTCGGTCCGATAGAAGATACGTCTAGTCAGGCCGACGACAAACTCTTCAATACTAGGCATCTCCAGATCTCGAGCTATGACGGAATTGCGCACGAACCATGGTGCTCGGGAGACCACTCTGAGCGATATATTCTGCTGACTTTGGATCTTGTCCCTATTAGTCTTGGCCAGAAGGGGGTGCCAGGCTGGCGTAGGTGAGACGGAAACGGATGAACATCTTGTAGATTCGGACTTTCAACCTAAGCGGCAATCTGGAATTCATAACAGGACGTAACATGGCTCGGGCTGCCTTTGCCTGGATGACGGCGTGGCAGGACATTTAAGGAGAGAGACGCGTGTGTTTGTCGCATAGATTCGAAACAATTACTAAAGTAACATTAATAAGTCTCTTGAACGTTATTAAGATGAATTTTATTAATAGTTAAAAATATATAAAATTAATTTTTATATATACGTACATATATAATCGCGTTAGTGTTTAAGCTGGGCATTAAATTTGTCATTACTATGACACCAACCGTGACTCAACATAAATTATCCAAGACCGATTAAAACTTATATTAGGGGTTGAATTTGGATAACAGTATGTTCATATAATTCACAAAATATAAATCTTGTGTTTTTCTCACTAAATTAAGATTTATTTACCGACTAGAGAGTTTATGTCTGGATCGATAGCACAGAGCAGAAATAAAAATAAGTACAAATATGACACTATTAGTATTAAACCGCTTCACTTGCTCCGTGCTCACAAAATTATATAGAAATACGAGCAAGTAAAAAAACGATAATCAATATAACTAAAACAATGAAAAGTTTTATTTTATTAGTACTTTATATGGAGTGTAGTCGTTGCGGATAAAAATGGCCAATTGGTCAACTATACCATTAAGGTAAGAGACGGCAAACTGCGAAAAGAAAGCGTGGAATTATTTAGGTACTATTGTCGTTTGCGGTACAATTTCGCATTTTGAAAATCACAACGACTAAAATACTCGCTCTACGCGAGCTTCGCTTACTAACAATATATATATTGTTTTAAATATTTTTATTTAAATTATCTTACAAACATACTCCAACATTTAGACATTATTATCCATATATACTCGTATTCCTATGTTATAATACATTATTAAATTAAAAATATTTTTTTAATTATTGCACTATATTTGTATGCCCAGAAGTTCAGGTTAATCCTGTTTGTGTCCATTATCAAACAGATTCCGTAGAAACTTAGGTATTTTTAAACCTATATAATTAGGTATAAATCCAGGTAATGTCTAATTCCAGTTGCTAATATTCATGGACCTCGCGCGCCACTTACCATCAGGTGAGGAGCAAGGTCACATTGTCGTGCTTGTATTTAAAAAATACCTACATCGTATAAATGTTTAGATTTGTTTTTATCTGTTCTGTGCTTGATACCGAGCAAACGGATATTGAGACTTGGCTATTGAGGCGCTGTGTACCACAGTGTCGATATATCTTTGTTGTCGTTTAAATGAACTACACTATTTGTTGTTTTCTTCAGCTATATACATTGCACGTATCTAAGAGTACCTTATAAGAGATTTGCAGCAATTTATCAGGAAAACCGTTAGTAATGAAAGACGGTGTTATTAATAAAATATATATATATAAAATATTTTCATATACTTTTCTCTCACTAATCATAAATTTCATTTGTCTAAACCAGTTCTCGTAGCGAAACGTTAAATATTGATATTTATTTTATTTCCTTTAAATTCTTAATTTACATGCCATTAGAATTTAGGCATTTTCTCTGCTACCATCGATTTTATTGCGAATGAAATAAATGTCAAAAAGTGTGAGATCAATTAAGGTAGATTCTTATGATGAAATCCGCATTATTAGTAACAAATTTTAAATATAAAAAAAAAAAAAAAATCGATAAAAAACTAAAAGTAAATACCATATAGCTAGCTGTAGATGCGTCTTACCATTTGTGTACCAAAAATAATAAGTCTGAATTATAAAGCATTTTAAATTTGGTATTATAGAGGGATTTAGTATGATAGGAGTTCAAAAATTTCATTTGAATTATTTCGCCGGCCGACCATAAATAAGTTCTTTGTTCTCGGACACCACGGGCTTTCTTGTGCTAGAAGTGCTGGCCGCATTCCTCGTCACGCGGCTCTCAACGACATCATCCGAAGGGCTCTTGTCACTGCTGGAGTACCCGCAATATTAGAACCATCTGGGATTGTGCGGAGCGATGGCAAGAGACCCGACGGAATGACTGTTGGGCCGTGGAAACTTGGCAGATCTCTGGTGTGGGATGCGACGTGTGTAGATACATTAGCTCCATCTCACATACAGGCGACCTCGTCAGGCGCGGGAAGTGCGGCTTTTTCTGCGGAGAACCTCAAATTGCGCAAATACGCTAACCTTGGTATCGGTTACGAATTTGCGCCGTTTGGGGTCGAGACGATGGGCCCATGGGGACCGTCAGCGAGGCGCTTGGCCAAGGAGTTGTCAAAGCGGCTGACAGAAAGGTCTGGAGACAGGAAGGCTGGCAATTATTTCTGCCAACGTATTAGCCTCGCTATACAGAGGGGAAATGTTGCCAGTCTCCTTGGGACTATCTCGGATGAGATATCTCTAGAGAATATTTTTATTTATAGTTTAGTTTATTTTTAATTTTATTATTTAGGTAGCTTTTAATTTATATTAAATGTACTATAATTAACTTCGAATAAATTATATAGGAATTAAAGTTCTTTGTCAAAAACAAGTGTGGTAGATGTCAAACGGATATATAAAAGTATTTAACAAAAATATTTGATAAGAAATTTCCTAGTATCATCACGACCCGTTTCCCTTTCGGGGTGGTCAGAAACCACGCTTATAAATAGGCGGATTTACATTTAGCCAACTTTACTATAGGCCAATCATGACAAGTGGCAAGCTCGTCGATGTCTCCAGCGTACCAAACTCGATAAATATTAATTAAATGTATTTATTTACATTAATAAATATTATTGTGTCCCGAGTCTAAATCCACAGACTTAACCGCTAGACCACATAGGCAGTCTCTCAGCAAGAATTTTCCTCAACCCTATTATCTTTTTTAGTGATTAGAAACTCGGCAGTTAAATTAATAGAAAAGATTGCAAATCCTTATTTTTCTTTCATTTACTCTCTAGTCAATCCAACAAGGGGTTTATAGATATTAAGTTGAAGCCTTAGTTGCCTTTTTTTATCGATAGTCATTATCCACAATTTTCTCTATAGTTTCCTTTGGTACTTTTATTATCTTCCCGGACAATCCAAATGAGGTTAAGGAAAGTAGACATTAAGCCTGAGTTGAATCAAAATGAAATCTCTTTAATTTTAACGATTACAGTAAAAAATGGCGTCGCTTGTATCAATTTTCAGTCAGCTGGTACAATTGATGCCATTTATAATTTTATTATATATTTATAGAATAGCACAAACCACACTTCTAACTTTTTAGAGTAAAAATCATATATTTATTTCGAAGTAGTATACAAACAGTTTAAAAAAATTACAATAATAAATAATTAAATAGAAATACACTACATATAAATCTAAGATAAGATAAGATAAAAATTCTTTATTTGCATAAATGTTAGTCTAATTTACAGGTCTTATAGTAAACTAACTTAACGTAACAACATTTGCCAAGTAAATTGGTGAGCAAATATATCAAACATTAATATATATATTTTTAAACTTTTAAATAAAATATGTCCAAAAACTTACATCTAGGTATTCATACAATATTGTCAGCTTAAACTTTAGGTATTACAATTGTCAAAATATTATTATTTTAAAACATATTTTGTTTTAACCAAATTATTAATTGATTTTTAAATACATTTTTTCCCAACAATTTTAATTTGTTGGGTAATTTATTATAAGTTCGTATACACATAATTAGGCAATTTTTATTACATTTTGTTTTTTTAAAAAAATTAAATTTTCTAAAAATTAGAAACTAAAATTATAACCGTCCGATGGGCGTAGTGTGCCTGACCCTTTGAGCAAAATATTCTCTACTGAAAGGGTCACTCATCGCCAAGCGGAGTTTTTCCCCAAGCTCACGAGAGAACGCCAGAGCCTCCTCAGACCACGGACCCATCGTTTCGATTGCAAATGGGATGAAGTAGTGATTATTGATGATCTCCGAGTATTTCTAACTTTTTTAAATTACGTTATCTCAAATTTCTTATCAAATAAATTATTGTTTTTTTTTTATCCTTATTACGTTTTCATTCTTTTGTCGACAATTTTAGACGAGTGTAGGCCAAATTCTCTAGATATATTCTGGAAGGCCCATTTCCAACAGTGGAGGTCTAGGACGTTGCGTTCTAGGGGCTGTAATGATTAATGATTTAGTTTCAACTCCTATAGACTATTTGTCATTCTCCTTTGATAACTTACTGCCTCCGTGAGGTGGCGGTTTAGTCCGTGGATTTAGCGGAGGTACCGGATTCGATTCCTGGTCTACTATAAATTATTTAATTTATATGTAATATTTCTCGAATTTGGTACGCTAGAGACATGGACGAGCTTGCCACTTATTGCCAAATGATGAGCCTATACTAAAGTTGGATAAATGTAATAAAAAAGATTGGTTTTTGACTACCCTCGAATGGATATGATCGTAATGATACTTAACTCTTTTGATAACTTCACAAGAAAAACAATAATTTGATCAGAAGATTTGGCCTAGTCTGGATGCGGCAAAACGTTTCTGAATGACTACGAGCATAGTGTTGCGAAATCCGAGTAAAAAATACAGTGAAATAGTCAATTAGATTCATTAATGCAGTCAGTATAAATTATTTCAATAAAATGGACGCAGGAAATTAATAAAATGCAAATTTGTACCCAACAACCGTCTTAAGATATTAATATATTCTTAGACAATTGTCGACCAAAAAATTATACTTGGACGTGCATTTTTTATTTAAATTCTAAATAATAAACGTTTAATTTATCTATACTGAGCAGTGAGCAGATATTTGTTGATTCAAAGACAGTTTTCTCTTGTCATATTTATTTATTTATTAAGGTACAAAAAACAGTTAACAGACAAAACATTTGACAAAATACAGTGATATAAATAAGTAGTAAGTTTGCCAACCTAATATTTGTACACAGCATTCAGTAAACAATATTAAGTATAAATACAGAAAGACATTAATATCTAAATTTAAACATATATAAATAACAATTTGGCATACATGTCTTATATATAACAAAAATTATATATATTTATATAGACCCAAAAACAATAATAATATAGTAGTAATAATAAGTATTCTTAATAACGTTAAATCAAACAATAAAATCAGCATATTTATTCGTTTAGTTTATGTCGCGGTGTTTAAACATTGAATAGGTACAGTTAAAGATATCTATTTCACTCTGGGTTAAACATAAATCATTGTAACGACGACACATACGTAGCAGTGGGCTGTTAAACGAGACATTGTTGGTAGCCCGTGGTAAGAGAAATTTTATATCTATCTTTAAATGGGTGGTAGGCGGACTGATGGTGTTAATTTGCCCAGTCTGCCGGGGCGGGGAATTATCCACCTTTCGTGCCGTTAAACCCAGTAAAGTATCCACACGTTTCGGGATCAGGCTCGAATTGCCGTCATGCCCAGGCATAGTGTTAGGGACTGATGTCAGACATAAATTGCCTCCTAACATCAGGCAAGTAACCACCAGATCGCTATTTAAAAAAATTGACAATTCGCATTTTATTTCCCAACAAAATTTCTAAGTATATCATAGATATATTTATATGTGTGTATGTATGTATATGTAGTTATATGTATATGGCTAGTTATTAAATAATACTTTTGATATTTATATTTAAAATTTCAGCACCAACTTTACAGTAAATTGTTTAAAATTTTCCCAATGGTTGGCTATGACAAAATGTCGTACGGCATTAAAGCCCGCCTTTGTCTTTGTGCAATAAAGTAATAAATAAATAAAATAAATATCTGATTCCAGTTGCTAACATTCATGGACCGTTTTCGCGACTTACTATCAGGTGGGCGCAACATGTGCTAGTAAAAAATAAATAAAAAACAAAATGGTCGTGGCCATTTTTCCAAGCACTCTTAAAAAGCTGTCGTGTCGCCCGAGAACTTGTGACCTAGTTATTAAAGTACTTTAAACGAAAATGTGTTCACGTAGACCGTAAGAGGGGTAGTAGCTCGGTTGAAGGAACGCTTTTCTTAATATCATAAAAAAAGGTGGATTTGAACCCCGGCATGTACTTTTTTTAGGTACATTTGTTATAGATTAACAACACCATTGTTCCCGGGCCTCTAAGAGCACGTTAAGCCAACTGATACCAACTAGTGGAATCGTTAATAAATTGGCATAAATAAAATCACATCAAACCCTCGCCAACCCGTCTGGCTAGCGCAGCGTGGGAGTGTAGGCCTAATTTTCCAGAATTTTCTTGTAGGCCCAGGTCTAGGTGATGATGATGATAATATCATTAGCCAGATCTACCAGTCCGAGAGCTTAAGATTGACAGGAAGAAGTCGGTTCAAACAACTAGTAAGTTAAACCCCCAAAAGCACAAATATACTAAATAGGGTAGAATTGGATCTGTCAATAGTAATATTTCCCACACGTTGACAACAAAGACACATTGTAGTTTATAGCGATATAAACAATATGGTACATCCCACGGTGCAATAAGCTAGATCGCTCTATAAAGTTGAACGCCGTCGGTAAATACGGGGCGTGTGCATCGAAAGTTTCGCGCGACTGACTTATCAATCGCCTGGTTTGGCATTTAGTGGTGTTTGACGGCGGTGCAGGCTTAAGGTCGCGTGCACACTAGTCACGAACGAAGGGCGCTACAAGTTTATTCAGGGTGACCATTATTGCACATAGCACGGACAATCCCAAAATTGATTTTAAAGTAATGTCCTACTGTATTATTTTCATACAAAGATTAAATTGTATCATTCACCTACTTAGATGATTTATTTTTTATTAGGACATTTTGACTAATTTCATGACATACAAAATATTTTTTTGTTTTAGGATTAAGGGCCGGTAACTGAATCCTTCCTTAGTGGCATTTGCTCAATTAAATGGATTAATCATACAAATTTCTGTATTCAAATGACCAAATGCCACTAAGGAAAAATTCACTTACCGACCATCAGTTTTTAAGTGACAACGCCTCTTAACTGCTGCTTCATTTACATCTTGTAATTAAATCATTATTATTCGACATATTTTATAGTTTATATTTTATAGTGTGTTTTTAAGTGACAACACCCTTATACAGTTGCTTTATATTAAATAAGTAAAAAAAATATTGACATAATTTGAGACATTTAATTTAAATTAGTTAAATAGCTTGGTTATAAGTAATATAGTACTGACAATGCCCTTTTACAGCAGTATCTGATTAAGGTATCATCATCAGGATATGACGATGGCTGTTTTTTGCTACTAATGGTCATTCTTTTGTTATCCTACCATGATTGGTAAAACTGATGATTGTAAAACTGTACTATTTTCACGGGAAAATAAACATTATTGTTAGATTTAATCTCAATCGTAAGGTGGTACACCACTTTTTTGGTCGACTAGTATTTCCGCTAGTCATTTATTTTTATTATTATTATTAATATGTATATTATAGTAGATATCCTCCTACAGCTATCATTAGTTATTAATTAGAAGTTATATTTAAAAGATTACATCCAGGTGACCACGTCAAGCGCGGGAAGTGCGGCGTATTCTGCTGAGAACCTAAACCTGCGCAAATACGCAAATTTCGGTACAGGTTACGAGTTTGCGCCGTTTGTGGTCGAGACGATAGGATAGACGATACTCAGCCAAGCGTCTGGCCAAACGGCAAAAAAATATTGCTGAAAATTATTTCTGCCAACGTATAAACAAATGTTAAAAATGTTATGTTTAATTTACTTTATACTATTTCATCATCAGCATGTGTCTCTCCACTGCTGGATATAGGCCTCCTTCAAGGCCCGCCATTTTACACGATATTCTGCTAATCTCATCCATCCCTCACCAGGGATCTTCCTCAGGTCATCCGTCCATCTGGCGGGCGGTCGTCCTACTCTGCGTCTTCCAGTACGTGGTCTCCACTGCAGAACCCGTTAACTCCATCGTTTATCGCTTCTGCGACAGACGTGTCCAGCCCATTGCCACTTCAACTTGCAAATTTTGAAAGCTATGTCTGTATGTTTGGTTTAATGACGGATGTCAACGTTTCTGACTTTTTATCCTTAAGAGAAATCCCGATCATAGTTCTCTCCATAGCTTGCTGAGCGACTTTGAACTAATGTACCAGACCCACCGTCAGTGTCCACGTCTCTGCTCCATACAAAAATACTGGAAGAACACACTTGTTGAAAACTTTTGTCCTCAAAGACTGTGGTATGTTCGATAGGAAGATGTGTCGCAACTTCCCGAATGCTTCCCATCCTAGCTGAATGCGTCTGTCGGCTTCTTTACTGAAGTTAGCTATTCCTAATTGGATGGTCTGTCCAAGGTAGACGTACTATTTAAGTAGTTTTAATAATATTATAATTTAATAAATGCACTATAGATTATGAACTGTAAAAAGAATTATCAATTATGTTATCCTGCCTTCATGATTAACACTTAGGTCACCCTACTTCACAGAAGTGAGGGAGTTTTAAATGAGTTACATTTTGTTATATTCCTTCGTGTAAAGTTCAAAATGAGCAACAAACATTTATTCCAGGATTTAACTTTCAGCTTTAACTTCTAGTTAACAGAGACGAAGTTCGACATTAATTGAATTGTATTTATTTTGCGGCCAAACGTTTACTACTAACTTGGCAAATAAGACATTGAATATTAACTATTTCATAGTAATATTTATTAGGATCATGGTGTTACATTTTAAGCTATTGGAATCCCAAACGTGCGGCTACAGCGACGGTCGACATTTTCCTCCATTTCAAATGAATTTATTAATAGGGTAAATGCATTATACGAGTATAATAATAATTGTAAACGTAATAATACCAATTATTACAATCTATTTACTTTTTAAAGTAATATTATTATATATGAATTCTTAAAGATGAAAAAAAAACCTACAAACTTAAGCTAAAGTGCTGCGAATATGATGTTGGACCTCAATGGTGAAAACATTCGTAATTGAATTTTTTTTTCCAAAAGAGTGCATGTCAACAAAGCGAAGTAAATAAGTTATTTTTTAGCGACTTTAACATCTGTCGCACGCTGAAGATGTGGAATGGCCTACCAGCCAGTTTGTATTCCCATTCCTACAACCAGGAGGCCTTTAAGCAAAGTGTGAAAAACAATCTTGTTAGCCCGGAATACTCGTAATGGTAGAGACTGATGTCGGTCGTTAGTGGATGGCGTCAGTTGCTGCCATTCTTGGACCTCGCCACTTACCATTGGGTGGGCGCGATGCCATATGTCGTCTTCAATATAGCATTTAAAACTAATATATTTATTTTTATTGGCGGTTTTTTTTTTTCAAAAATTAGTTATTTTAATTTAGAGGGGAATGATGCCAGTGTATTGGGCACCATGCCACAGGTCAACGATTTGGAGGAGCTATTTTTTGTGAATGTATAAAATTAAATTATTTTTAGGTTCATATTAGTTTTTGATGTTATAAGTATAAAATACATAATTGATCTTGAATGAATTTGATATTTTCTACTGGTAAGTAATTATATTTTATTTATTTATTATTATTATTAATTATTATTTTAAAGTAGCTGTTTAATATCAAATATATCTTTAAATACAAATTAAAAAATCGTACACTTTCTAATCGTTTCATAATTATCATTGTCTTCTAAATCGGCTGGAAAATGTACAAACTTAATTGCACCTGTTTAAATAGAACGTTAGTCGTGGTGATAACTGTGACCTATATCATTCTCCCCATAGCTCATCAACTGCCCCCATCCGTAAACACGCGTTCACGTGTGTAATGTCGTACAAAATCAACATTGTTATGCAGCTATAAGATAACTGGACACGTTTGTGATACGCACCTCACCAAATGTCGAATTCCCACTGACGATATGAGAAGGTACGATAATGATGTGCTTTGTTTTTTACATCATAGTAAAAAATCAAAGTCTTACGGCCAGTTGCAGAAAGGATGATAAAAATAATCTCTGATATTTTTTTTAATATACGCCACGTAATTGGTAGTTAGCCTGTCACTTTGGTTATTTCGACCAAAGACATGCCTTATATGACCGTAAATATATTTAGTCACGTAATACTTACTTACCGTCTGTTTTTCTTTACCTAAAGTATTTGGTAATCAAACAATTGCAACGACAAAATCACGAATATAATTGCCAATCACATAATAATACTTGCCCAAAAACCTGCATAATAACATACCACATCCGAACATAATAACACATCACATAAATTTCCTATAAATATCACCAGCTTGTTTGGTACTGACTGCCTTCGTGGTATAGCGGTTAAATCCGTCGAAAAGACTCGGAGGTACCGGGTTCAATTTCTGGTCTGCTCACAATAATATTTATTAATTTAAATAAATTGTTATTAAATTTCCTTGTGACTTTTCCCGAGTTTGGTACGAGAGACAGCGACGAGCTTGCCACTTGTCATGATTGGCTTAATGTGAATCCGCTTCTTTATAAGCGTGGTTTCTGACCACCCAGGAAGGGAAACGGTCGTGATGATACTTTTTTGGTACTAGAATTTAGATGTTATCAAATACCTATCCATTTTTCTCATTGGGAACGTTAGATTGATACATTTTTTTTTAAAGTCGGTAAATCGCAAAATCGCCCCCAGTCTGAAGGGCCACCGCGGTAGGTCGCATGCCCGTGAGGCCCTATGGAGACCCCAAGGCGCCTACGGACTAAAACCCTTAAAACCGTCTCTCTTTCACTGTTGGCCCTGCGTGCCTTTACAGCTAAGTCTGAGTCGTGGCTACGGTCGCTCTTAACTTACCGATTTGTTATCCGAATGAAATCCACATTTTATATAATAAAATACGCTAACAAAAGCAATGATGATGGGTTGCCTTACGAAGTATTATTATTACTAGTATATATAATCCTACAAAGGTCGGTTCGAACTCACCCGGTTGTACCAATGAGAAATACACTTTTTTTACGTACATTTGTCATAAATTTACAACACCACTGTTTCCACTCGGAGAGCACGTTAAGCCGTCGGTCCTGGTTCCACTAATGCCAACCTGTGGAATCGTTAATAAATTGTCATTAAAAAAATGACATCATATCCTCGCCAAGCCCTCTGGTCGGCGTGGCGAGTGTAGGCCAAATTCTCCAGCTCTGGAAGGCCCATCTCTCCTGTGTTTTAGGGGCTGTAATAATGATGATGAATGATGATCTATAAGACGGTAGCGGTTGTGGGTCGGTTGTAAGAACATTTATATTATTTCTTAACATCCTAAAAACATGGGTTTGAACCCCGGCATATACCTACCAATTAAAAATACACTTTCTTTAAGTAGATTTGTTATAGATTAACAACTTCACTTGCTTCGGACAGCTCGTTAAGTCGTTGGTCCCGGTTCCACTAATACCAACTTGTGGAATCGTTAATTGTCATAAAAAAATGACATCAGGCCAACCCGTCTGGCCAGCGTGGCAAGTGTAGGCCAATTTATCCAGAATTTTCTAGAAGTCCCATCTCCGACAGTGGAGGTCTAGAACTCTGTGTTCTAGGGGCTGTGATGTTCATGATAATGATCTATATAAGACACAAACATAGAAATATTAAGTCATTTAAAAGTTTTTTAGTTAAATAAGACAAATTATAAACAATGCCAATTACAATTTAAAGGTAAGTCTTGTTTCAAGCGGTGTTGTTTTTATATAAATATCACCATCGCAAGCTTAAAATATTAGTTCTCCTTGAAAGTAAACATTGGCATTTGACATCATTGCTAATGGCACATACTTTCAACGAGAACAACAAATAAGTGGTAGGCGGACTGATGGTGGTAATTTGCCAAGTCTGCCGGGACGTGGAAGTATCCACCGTTCGTGCCGATAAACCCAGTAAAGTGTATCCACAAGTTTCGAGATCAGGCTCAAATTTCCGTCATGCCCAACCAAGCCGGCATAGTGTTAGGGCCCGATGTCAGTCATGAGTATCTGATTCCAGTTGCTAACATTCAAGGACCTTGCGCGCCACGTACCATCAGGTGGGGGCAAGGTCACATGTCGTGTTAGTTAAATTAAATTAATTAAGGTATATATAAAAAAAATAGTATTAAGTTTTATGCGAATGCTAGGAAAAATGTTTAGGCCTTAAAGCCTGCCTTTGTCTTTATCCAATAAAGTGCAAAAAAAAAACTACTTTAATCATAAAAGTCAATCATTTGAAATTAGCTTTACAAGTCAGCAATTAGTCAACAAAATGGGGATAAAACAGAGATGAAATCGCCGGGATGATTTGTTTCACATGCTCTCAAAGTATTGGAGCGTTTAATCATTACATACAAGTGTTATTTGATCAACCCTGCACAAGTAGATAGTATCTGGCATCAAAATGCGAGAGGCGATTCCCACGAGCGTGCGGCGCGTGCCGTTTCGCGCTTTGAACGTATGCAACTCTCCCTATTGCAATATGTACCTATCTGCTTACACTCACCTGACTGTAAAGGTGTAATCAACCATCAAATATTGTATTATGTATAGCTTAACATCTATAGGTACTGAAGGGAACAAGAGAGCTTATAATTTCTACAATGCTATACTATACTATAGGTAGGTATATAATGCTAGTGGCAGTCAAACCATCAGTACAACACAAATCATTTAGCATGTACCAATATATTTTTCTTTTGTGTGAGTATTATTATTATTAATAATTCCGCGACCAAGGAGATCTAATCTTTCCCAACGGAGCCGTAATGCAATTTGGCAACGGAACATTGCAAATCAATTAACTGATGTCTTTCTCAATGAATGATCAGTTGTACTTGGCATGTTCACGTGTTGGCAAACCATCCGCTCTATTTGTTCTATTCTTGCGCCTAAAAAAATTACAAAATATGTCGTATATCACAAGGCTTTAGTGAATAAAATTAAACCGATTGATTAAGTTGTTTTTTGTACTTTTATATAATATTTTTGTGTTCCTATCTTAACATAATATTTATTTTATATTCATTGTATTACTTCCATAAAATCATTAATTTAGTTGAGCTAATAAGTAACACGAAATTATTTGACTGTCATGCGGCACGACGTTCGCCGGGTCAGCTAGTATGATATCATTTGAAAAATTAGAGTCTTTCGCGCCATTTTGCGCGGAGATGTCAAGTGAAAATTGTTATTTTGTAAATTAATTTACTGTAGATATTGTTGATCAAAAGTGGTGATGTTTTCTTTAATAATGTTCTACAATGTGATTAGTTATGGAATACAATAAATTGTACTTTGAATATGTGGCACAAGTTGCAGTTTATTTTTTGCGGTTTTCCCGCGTTGTGAACTCCCATATTTTGCCCGACGAGTTTGAGCTATAATGCCGCGAGTGACTCCAAGAAAAGTATCAAATTCTGCAGCATCTGAAATTTGATGATGACCTCATTAACTCATAAAAAAGAAAGATATATTACGTCAGACTTGGCTGTATGGGCTAGACCCTTTGCCTTCCCTATCATCTCATTAATTATCCATCGGGAGAAGAGAACAAAAAAAAAGAAATATTAATACATACTTATAATATTAATTACGGGTACAACAAACTACTAACCAAAAATATAATAGTGTTAATTGTATCAAAATAAACACTTTCTCTTTTTTCTTATCTCAAAAAAGTAAAGCTATATATTTGCATAAATGCGACATAACAGTTTAAAAGATCCAGCCAATGGGTGAAGCGAGTATACTTACTATACTAGTATAGGATATCCTTACAAAAAAAGTGTTGTTTAGAAAGCAAATATCACACGGAAACTGTGTAAAATAATATTTTTCAGAGCGTGTTTCGATGAAATGTTGGTTGTTTTATTTTCGGATGGATTTTTGAACAATATTTACCAACTTTTCATTTTAAGCTGGTTCCACATAATAGTAAAAAAAATAGTAAAGTATCATCACGAGCGTTTCTCTTTATTTGTTTATTTTATTTATTTAAATTAAAAACTTTATTGTAAATCTATACAAAAGGCGAACGTAATGCCGCAAGACATTCTCTTCCCGTTAACCTTTGGGACATTGGGACATTTAAATATGAGTACGGTGCAAATAGAGAAATAAAATATTAAACTGAAACATAAATATTATTAAAAATTAACATACATAGACAACTATAATATATACACATACATACTAATACTACATAAATATGATACATTAAAATTATATAATAATACAAAAATATCTTAATGTTAATAATAACCACCTACAATAGATTAAAGTCAGTCAAAAGTTAAGCTAGTGACTTATAAAAATGACTGTGCACTCTTTTCTTGAATATTGGTCTTCTCCTATCGGGGTGGTCAGAAACCACGATTATAAATACCTAATCCGATTCACGTTTAGACAATTTTACTATAGGCCAATCATGACAAGTGGCAAGCTCGTCGATGTCTACAGCGTCCAAACTCGAGAAATATCACCAATAAAGTCTAAATCCACGGACTTAACCGCTAGACTACGGAGGCAGTTCGACATATGTATTGTTTTTCCGACGCCATCACCGTTTGTATTTGCGATGTGTAACATGAATGATATGATTTTCGATAGGACTCGTTCTATCTTGTGTTGGTTTTTGTCTATGAGCATTATTAAGTTCCAGACGAGGAAAAGCGAGAGATGGTCAGTAATTTATTTTACCCTAGCATAATGACAATTGTCAAAAAGTATGATTATTGAATGCGGTGGTAGCTCGGTTTGAAGCTTTCCTTAAATCCTACAAAGGTCGGTTTAAACCCCCGGCATTACCGCTTACCGCTTACCACGGAAATTAGATGGCGCTGTGTGACCTGTCTGAAATATTTATTAAAAAAAAAAAGAAAAGAAAGAATATACCAATGAGAAATACACTTTTCTCACGTACATTTGTCATACATTTACAACACCACGATTCCTGTGCCTCGGAGTGAACGTTTAGCGGCCGGTCCCGGTTCCGCTATACCAACTTGTTGAATCGTTAATAAATTGCCCGTCTGGCAAGCGTGGCGAGTGTAGGCTAAATTCTCCAGATATATGTTCTGGAAGGCCCATCTTCAGCAGTGGAGGTCTGGGACGCTGTGTTCTAGGGGCTGAATGAATGAAAAATTATGTTAAGGCACGCTGCAACAAACCTAGGGCCTGGTTTTGTGTAATCTCTTTTTTAAGACGTTGTCAAAACAGCTCGTTATAACTTTAGGAGTAAAATAATAAAGTATCATCACGATCGTTTCCCTTTCAGGGTGGTCAGAAACCACGCTTATAAATAAGTAAATTCACATTTAGCCAACTTTACTATAGGCCAATCATGACAAGTGGCAAGCTCGTCGATGTCTCCAGTACCAAACTCTAGAAATATCACAAATAAATTGAATATTAATTAAATGTATTTGTTTACGTTAATAAATATTTTTGTGTCCCGACCAGGAATCGAACCCGGTACCTCTGAGTCTAAATCCACGGACTTAACCGCTAGACCACGGAGGCAGCATTATGTGGAAGCAGCAGCAGGAGTAAAATAATAAATAAATAAATAAAAAATCTTTATTGACACAATTTTCTTTTACCTATATATAAATGTGCTCTGTCTCCTGGACTAGTCTGATTAAACAGAGTGTGTTCCAGAAGGCAAGTGCTCTTCGTTAAAGTTACACAATGTATGACAATAAAGGAGACAAGAGGGCTGGGCAATATTTGGGCCAAAGGCCTATGCTGACAGCATAGCCATTCAACGCGGCAATGGTATTTAGAGATGGTATTTTGATTTAGAGTAAATATTTTATTCTATATGTTTATTTATTTATTTTGATTTTATTTTTCTTTTGTTTTAGATTTTAGTTTCCGGTTTAATATTTTTTTATTATTATTAAGTAGTTTGTAATTTTATTTGATTCCTTTGAATAAATATATGAATAATTAAGCTGTAGGGCTTAAGGTTATTATCGTAGACTTTAGTACTTACTAAATTAATTCGAGGGATGTATTTTAGGAATGAAAGCATAGACAGAAAACAAACCGAATCAAAGTTAGACTAAAAGCTTTTCTTTGTACATTCCTTTAGATGGGATTTTTGAAGGCGTTTGCAGTAATAGACAAGACTGTCTCATTCTTCTTTACTCGACTCTTGCCAAGTATCTTGACATATTTTTAAATATTTATGAACCAATTTGAGAAGTTTTAAAAGAAAGGTATACTATTATTATTAAAACAAATACTATTTGCCAAGTGGTGAATTAGGTTGTGCTAGTATAGAGTTTTAGATAGTTTGTCTCTGGTTAAATCGAAGTAGATATAAACAAAAAATCTATATAAATCTATATAACTGCGTGTAATTGTCAAAAGAGCAAAACTTCTTTTATTTAGGCTTCAGGTGTCATTGGTATATAATATCTGTACATCATAATTTGTATTTAGAATGTAAACTCACACGGCCTCTTTACAGCCACGATCTTATTTAAGTAGTTTCTAATTTAGTTAGTTTTACTTGCTTGTAGCAGTAATTAATGTTGTGCCTAAAGTAAATATGGATTATTGCCTGTTTACGGTCCAACCAATATTACCACTTTGATTAGTACATATGTTTTAATAATTGTATTGATTTTATTAGTTCTGTCCAAGTTGTTTTAAGCGAACCAATGGAAATAAACTATTTTTGATTTCTTAAAAGTTTCATTTTTTGAAAAACAAAACACTACTGTATAATGATTATCGTTTGACATGTTTAACGTATGTTTCAAAAGCACGGCATTGCCTCAAATACCCAAAGTGACAAATATATCAAGATGATCATAGATTATTTGATTTATGCTTTCTGAAACCGGCCGAGAGAGAGAAACAATTAACAACGTTCACGCGATCGTCGACCTTACGCTACCTACTTGATTATGAATATGAATGGCGATATTTTTAGAAAAACTTCTCTGCACCGTAACTTAATATTTTATTACTCGATAATTAAAATAAAAAATACGTAGGTAATTCTTTAGTCTAGATTATAATATGAAACTATTTGCTCTTTAACAAATTACACGCAGTATATAAAACTCAACTAAAAATACCTAGGAAATTAAAATATTCCACAAAATTAACTAAGGTACTTACACCTGTGAGGGTACCTAAACCGCTCGCCGCAGAAAATATTTTGTTTTATGTAGTTATTGCATTTGGAGTCGCCACACTCATAATAACTCATAAAACTCTCTTATTGTCCTTAAGGTTAACAGGCAGAGAAACGACATTATGTTAGCCCTTTGTACTTAAGTGCAAAAAAGTTTTTAAATAAAAAAATTTTTTTTTATTACTTTTGGTATAACAATGTAATAACAAATAATAATATTTATTTACCCTTATAATAATCTCTAAGGCGGCTGACGCTATCGTTGTACGACAACAATATCTTAGCTGGAGAGCAGTGATGGCCCGGTTGCCCGCTTTCCTTAAAATTCAAATAATAATATAATAGGTCGAGTTTATAACCCCAGCATGAAATAAAATTTACACTATTTTTATCGACATGTGTCATATATTTACAACACTAGTACATGAAATATGAATTAAAAGCTACCTAAATAATAAAATTAAAAATAAACTAAACTATAAATAAAAAATGTCCTCTAGAGACGTCCCATTCGAGATAGTCCCAAGGAGACTGGCAACATTTCCCCTCTGTATAGCGAGGCTAATACGTTGGCAGAAATAATTGCCAGCCTTCCTATCTCCAGACCTTTCTGTCAGCCGCTTTGACAACTCCTTGGCCAAGCGCCTCGCTGACGGTCCCCATGGGCAACACTACAGTTCCTGTACCTCGTAGAGCACTTTAAACTATCGGCCTCAGTTTCACTATTACCAAGTCGTGGAATTATTAATAAATTGTCATTAAAAGACATCAGATCTTTGCATGGCCGTAAGTGCAGGACAAAATCTCCAGATATCTTCCGAAAGGCGCCTCTTCAGCAGTCGAGGTCTAGATATCTTTATCTTAGGGGCTCTGATGATTATGATCTTGGTAATTAATTACCCGTGGTTACACTTTAGTCTTATATAGTTCCTGAATAAAACTAATTAATATTGCTGCATATTGCTCCCCGCCGTCCGCCATCAACACAAGGCGTCTCGAGGAACACCATCAGGTTTTAGTCGGTGCGAGCCCGACATAACCTTCCCCCTGTCCCCCGACTCGGGGGGGGTATCCGGTAGGGATTTCCTGATGAAAAAAAAAAAAAAAAAAAAAAAAAGCCGCCCTAAGAAAACAAAGCTGAAAGCTAAAAGACTAGCTGTGACTAAACATTTTAAGCGTACATATTTTTTCAAAGTCAAGTCAAAGTAAAAATATCTTTATTCGCGAAAACCTATTACAGGCATGAAACGTCAATAATCTAATTCTTTTGAATGATTCTACTCCTGCTAGTGAAAAACTAAGCAGCAAAGTGGTCCAATAAGTAAGCTGTTAGCAGAAGACCAGCAGCTTATTTATTATTATAACTCATGCAACCTAGTTACGTCATGTAGGCTTAGTATGCACCCGGGCTTTGTTATAACCTTCTTGTGAGTTTTATTTTAAATGGAAACCATTTTAACTTAAAGCAATTTCGTTTCTCAGTAGCTAAGTCTTTGTTATGTGTTGATTGCTTCCGCCTAGCCTATACAAAAGGCAGTGGAATTCGAATGAGCGAGCATCGGAACGTTGAGGCCGACCGCTCAAAAGCTCTTCCTCGCAACCCAACATCCTTTGATCATGAAATCATACGGGAATCAATGATCACGTAAGGATTTACTCGTACCATTAAGGCCGAGTTCTATTTAAGGTGTTCTTCATAACATTATCATTACACAAGAGTCCTAGACCTCCACTGCTGGAGTCCCCTCTCTAGAACATATATCTGGAGATTTTTACACTCCTTTCCTTTCCTAAAAATTCGCCACACATGTCTGAGTCTGATGTCAATTTTTATGACAGAATTATTACCAATTCTACAAGTTGGTTATAGTGGAACCGGGACCGACGGATTAACATGCTATACAAGCCACGGGAATGGTGGTGTTGAGAATCCGGCTGCTGAATGGGTTTAAAGTTATACTTCTATTTTCTTGGCAGCGCTATATTAACTTTTTTTTTTTTTTTTAAGATAGTAATATATCTTTTATTCGAAATTAATTATAGTACATTTAATATAAATTAAAAGCTACCTAAATAATAAAATTAAAAATAAACTAAACTATAAATAAAAAATGTCCTCTAGAGACGTCCCATCCGAGATAGTCCCAAGGAGACTGGCAACATTTCCCCTCTGTATAGCGAGGCTAATACGTTGGCAGAAATAATTGCCAGCCTTCCTGTCTCCAGACCTTTCTGTCAGCCGCTTTGACAACTCCTTGGCCAAGCGCCTCGCTGACGGTCCCCATGGGCCCATCGTCTCGACCCCAAACGGCGCAAATTCGTAACTGATACCAAGGTTGGCGTATTTGCGCAATTTGAGGTTCTCCGCAGAAAAAGCCGCACTTCCCGCGCCTGACGAGGTCGCCTGTATGTGAGATGGAGCTAATGTATCTACACATATATACACTATGTACACACGTCGCATCCCACACCAGAGATCTGCCAAGTTTCCACGGCCCAACAGTCATTCCGTCGGGTCTCTTGCCATCGCTCCGCACAATCCCAGCTGGTTCTAATATTGCGGGTACTCCAGCAGTGACAAGAGCCCTTCGGATGATGTCGTTGAGAGCCGCGTGACGAGGAATGCGGCCAGCACTTCTAGCACAAGAAAGCCCGTGGTGTCCGAGATGATCGACTGGTTCTCCGCATCGACACTGGTGCGGGTGGACAGTCCGGGCTCCGAGACGAAGGCACACCGCCATGGTCAGTGTATTTCGATCAAGGAGTGTGCCAACCGATGCTGAGGGAAAAGCCTGTAACCAAAGACCTGACTCTCTAGTGGAAACGGCCATGAGGCGAGCCCGCTCTTTCATATTACTGGCAGATAAAATATCTTTCTGTAAAAGTTTGCAGAGCGGCTCGTCCCATAGTCGTTGGATTTTTGGTGAATTTGGAACCGAAACATTTGGACATGCTACTGACCAGGCATCTCTGGCATCTGACAAGTACGACGGCTCAACGGAACCCAAAGATGGGTTAGTGATTCACCCGTAGAGCTCGACAGTACTATGTACAGACGACAGAAAAGCTGGCAGTGCTACACTAGAAATTTTGCGGATATTTTCTTAAGTCTTTGTATACTATACTCTTGAATCGACGATCCAATTTACAACCTAAATACTTTTTATTCTTATGAACATATTTATCTTTTCCAAAAGCTTGATTACTACACACATCAAAAAAGTCTAGGGATCAAGCATGTTTATGCTGATTTCTTGTGATTGAGATGTGGCTTTGTAATAAATTTATGATTTTATAAATTTATATGGATCCTTTTTGGTGCATTTCATAATTTAAAACAGGAACTGTCAATCAAATTCGAGTAAAAGATGAAAATCAGCTGTCAATATTTTCCCTATAAAAACATAAGACGCATTGAAGACATTATTAGTGCTACTGTTTCCCTACTACTGATTAAAACCAACGTTATTATGGAGCGGCGACGTCATTTAAGCAGGGAAGAAATGATCAGAGCCGTGGGAATGATAGAAGCTGGTTCCCGGCAACGTACTGTGGCTTTAGCTCTGAATACAAGTCAGAGTGTTATCAGTCGACTTTGGACACGTTACCGAACCACTGGTATCGTGGCTGAGCGCCATGGAGGACGGTATCGCTGCACCACACGGAGACAAGACCGATACATTCAAATCACAGCTCGAAGAACTCCAACAATAACCGCCATGATGTTAGCCGTGAGCCTTCATCGCTCTTCAGGGAACTTAATTAGCGACCAAACAGTCAGAAACCGCTTGCATGAAGTGAACCTTGATTCCCGAAGACCGCTACGGGTACCACCTATAGCAATGCACAATCGTAGGACTCGATATCAATGGGCTCTTGAACACAGAAATTGGACAGAAGAACAATGGCGTTTCGTGTGCTTTTCTGATGAGTCTCGTTTTGGTATGAGGCCGGATACAAGACGTATACGACACTGGAGAACCCCTGGACGCCAACAGCGATTAAAATCCTGCCAGGAAGTCCATCCTTATAGTGGTGGAACCATCATGGTATGGGCGGGTATTTCGATCGGCGGAAGAACTGAGTTGATTTGGATCTGAGGCAACCTCAACGCCCAAATTTATGCTGAGACGGTTGTATCAGACGTCATCGTTCCTCTACAAGTGCATATCGGTCCCTTATTTCAGTTAATGCATGATAATGCACGACCGCACACCGCAAGAGTTGTAAGACAGACTCTCGCCGCAGCTAACATCAATGTCCTGCCCTGGCCTGCTCAGTCGCCAGACTTGAACCCGATTGAGCATGCATGGGATATTCTTCAGAGAAGAGCTCTGCCGAATATGGAGGGTATCCAGTCGCAAGAAGACCTTTTTTTGTTGTTGCAACGAACATGGGCGGCCATTCCACAGCGTGATTTGGATGAACTCATTTTGAGTATGCCAAACCGATGTTCTTGTGTTGTTAGTGTTCGCGGTAGAAACACGGATTATTAATTGTTTAAGTTACCCAATAAAATTAAAAAAAAAACTGTTATTTCAGTCTTTTTTTCGAACTTTAATGTTAGTGGTTCAAATGTCAAAAATCCCTTTATTAGGAAAATGGCAATTTTTTTTACTAATGCAAAGGTGACTTGGTTTATCGTTACTGTAGACAAACGAAAACATTTTATTTGATCAATCCTTAAAGAAAATTTTAATGAATATCAATCAGGAGAAAAGTTATTGCAAAAATATATGTTGATCCCTAGACACTTTTGATGTGTGTATTATGATGATATTTTCTATTTTTTCTCTTATTTAACAATTGATTAAGGATTTTATTTATTATTAAAAAAAACAGTAAAATTTTAATCATAAACAAAAATGTAATAATATAACCAGTGTCATTGTTCACGTAGAATAATATTAGAGAAATAATACTAAATATTGTATATGTGCACGTTTATGTATTTGTTTATTTATGTACTTATTCTAATAGTATTAGATATATAAGTATTTGTCTGCACTATTATTTTAAGTAATTTACACATTTTTGTTGTATTTATATTAATAATATTTCCTATATTAAAATATATTTTTACCATCACAAAGGTTACCTGATAGTTTTTAGCATTAAGTTATGTGCAACATTTTGAAAACAATTAAAAAATATATATTTTATAAATTAATATTTTATATAACAGCTAATAGAGCAAAAAAAATGGTGTGTAAGTTAACTGCAATAAAATATTTTTACAATTGAAAAACCTTTGATCATGTCAAACGCACATGATTTAAATAAACCTGCTGTTAATGCGATAACTTCTAGTTCTATGATAATGGATACAGAATTTAACTGAAATTCATAACTCGAATGTGAAGACGCTCTTGTATGGAGCTCTATTTTCCACCCTCGAGTTGCCACGGTAACCCGGTTATTGCCTACTTCAACGTCAAGATCAATTCCATCATCTAACGTTAACATGACCCATGCTGATCTGATAACCACTCACGATTTACAGGTATTTCAATACTCGGCATAACTTGAAGCTCGTAACGATAGTAGCTACAATTATAATGGTGTATTCGAAGTACCCAATATACAAATAATTAATTAGCTAATAAAACATGAAACTTAAAACTAAACTAGTATTTTATTGTAATTTTTATGTTAACTGGGATTTATTTGAAGCTAAAGCGAAATTATTACTACAAATAAAATAAACTAAAACAAAAAACCTAATTTAAATAAAAATCGTGTCTTCGCAAGCGCGTTGTGGCAAGAACGCTGGCCGCATTTCCTCGTTGAATCGCTATACAGATTCTCTGAGCGAGGAAAGAACCAGCCCTCTTGTCACCAGAGCAGACAACTAGATGAGGGGTGATGTTTTTATGCTGATTTTCTGTGCCAAAAAATTGCCAGGCCTCTTGTCACAGACACCATTAACCAGCAGCTTAGATAGTTTTTTAAATAACTTTTTAGCACTTGGCCAACACGGTACCATTGTCTCAAGACCAAAAGGCACAACACGTAGTCATTACCAACAGACTCGTATTTGCGACATTTGGCCTTTACAGCTGAGTCCGCAGCAGCCCCAGCCCAATGTATATACTTACAATAATTAAATATAGGTTTAATAATTTAACGACGTATATAAGTATGTTATAATAAGTTTTTTGTAACGAGTAATCAAACCCAGTAGGCACCTCCACAATATAATCAACGTCCGTAATCTCCGGACTACGGAGAGACCACTCTCGAATCGCTGCAGCGTTGCCGAGATGTGGCCTCCCCGAGCGTATTCTACAAGCTATACAATCTTATCCCTTCTTCCGCAACTGAACCACACGCACAGGCCAAAATATTCACCCCTATACCGTAGCCACTATCGCTATGCGTAGGTATAAATTTGGAGTCTCTTACATCTGTCGCACGCTGAAGATGTGGAATGATCACCCAGCCAATGTGTTTCCCCATTCATATAACCTGGAGTTTTCCAAGCGAAGTGTGAAAAAGCAACTTGACAGACTAGCACAATGTCCGTACCGCTTACCATCAGGTGAAAGCGATGTTACATGTCAGTATAGACAAATAATGTTTAAAAAAAGTCCGAATAAAAGACTGTATGATGTAAGTATAGATATAATCCAAAGCTAACTACTATAGAGCAAAATAAAAAATAACGTGCAAGCAGTGACACGGATGGGGTGAAATGGGGCAATCTGCGCCGCAGGGGTTATCCCTATAATACACTAATAATAAAATCTCCCGGGTCGAGCTGGTACCTGTGTGTGTGTACGGTACGATGTTCCCGAACCGTGCGAATTCCCTCCGGCCTGTTTACTTTACTCCAGGCATTTCCCTAGTGTTTGTCATACAAAACAATCCCTATATTATTTTTACAAGCGGTTAATAAAATACAAACCATTAATGGTTCAATCACTTTTCGAAGAGCTTGTAGAATCAAAGCAAAGCGTAATTTCAGCTACAGTAAATAGTCTAATCCGTTTAATATTGGTTTGGTTTAATTTCAAATAATTGAGACAAAAAATAAATGGAAATATCGGGATATTTTCACCATGATTTTTCAATATTAAACTCGAAAAGTAAAAAATAATCACTATCGTTTCGCTTTATCGTTCCAACACGATTCCATTATGAAGAACCAAACAATAATAAGACAACAAGTTTGTGCTAATATCGGTTAAAAAGAAACATTTTCTCGTCGTTTTTTCGATAAACGTTCGATGTTACGCCCCAGAAATCGCAGTTTAACCCAAAGCGTACAAATCGAAGCGAGCCGTAAAATAAAACAATAAAATAATAGGAGTGAGCGGATGCAGCAAATATGCTGCCCGTCCCTTACAAACGGTCGTTTATTAGGGGAGGTTGGACGGATCAAATCACCCCATTCGGTCGAGCGCCGTCTCCTCGCCGAGTATCAAACGTTCTTAGAAAATTTATTTGTTCTACCCAGCTTACTAATTTTTGAATTTTGTTCAACCTTATATTTTGCTACGCTAATACAAATGAACAAATATCTTGATGTAGCATATTACTTTTAATTTATCAAAAAATTATAGCTTAAAAGGCAAACATCGTGAGCCAATCGGCGTTGTTCGAGTTGAAGAGTAGTCGAACACACGATTCTCGGTTTAATGATGGATGTAATCAAGAATCAACTAGATTGTAGGTGACGGCACTGAACACCCCGGTAAAAATATCAGCACAAAATAATGGTTTGCTGATATATCCGACATTACGTTTCAACTACGGCCAACGCAACGTGAGGACGTGTCAAAATGCAGAGCTCCGTCAAGGCAATTTATAACTTATGTATTAATAAATAAGGTTGATTTTGTGATAAAAAACGTACTAGCATTCAGTTATTTTATTTCTGACCGATCGCTTTGTTTGTTGTATACTTTTAAGAGAAAGAGATAGCATATACCTAGAGGTCCGCTTGCCACTTTCTTGCAGTAATTTTGTATGTGACTATTAATTTAGTTGAATCATAGCTTAATTAGAACTCGACATAGTGGTAGGTATGTCTGATGCTCCCATTCTTGGCACTTGCGTCCCGCTTACACAGGCTAGTAGGCACATACGAAAAACAGATGAAATTTCCTATTGGAATTCGAATTTTTCTATTTATTTCATTTCATTGGTATGTTTGAATGTTTTCGACCTGTGCAGTAGCCAAATTCTGTTATTTTAAGCTCAAACGCTATAAACTGACACTGCCAATGTCAACCGCTATTAAAGTTGACACCTAGGCCCACCCTATGCGGTCTACTTGTCAATTTTTGAAATTGTTATATTTACTTACGGATTCTTAAAATACGTCAGATTATTTCGCCTAAAATCTACTTTAAACATCGTGTTAGAATTTTATCTCGGAAACACTACAGTTGCAAATGGCTGCCGGATGACGTCACGTAATAGTAAATAAATTAACAAGAAATTTACGACACTAACATTAACTGTTACTTTGTGCTAAAATACTCGAAAAAAACAATTTAATTATTCAGATTTACTTAACTTAAGTGGCAATTTACAATATATACTATTAAGTGACGTTACTAACGCTGACTACTGTTTTGAGGTAATGTTCAAATATCTTTGAAACAATATATTTACCTATATCATTAAAATATAAATGATTTTGTTAAACGAAAATCAGTTTGATTAGGTACTCTAATAAAATAAAGATTAAATATTTAATTCACTAATCTATAATGGGCCTTATTTATATATATTATAAATAATTATATAAAAATATAGCAAGCTAGCGTATTTGTAACGATAAACCTGATAGTCAATAAAGAAATCCTTTTTTTAAGAAGAATATCTATATTTACGGCTGCGTTCAAAGAAACAGAATAGGGGTTCAGGTAAATAAAAATTGTGAAGTTTGTCCTCCAAACGGTCTGCAAACTGTCGGCAAACGTAATAATGTTGCTCTCTGTTGTGCCGCTAGGGTGAAGTCGGGCCTTGACGTGTGCACGACACGTGTCGCTTTTCAACTAAAACTTTTTGATTTTCTAGAACCCCTACCATGGGTATACTTACAAATTTTGAAATATGTAATCTGATCAAAGGAGAATGGCCATTGCCCATATATTTTTTGACCCAGACTTGGAAGCCGCGTACCAAAATAAAATCCAGTTCGATAGAGAATTTACAAGAAGAATGGAATTACATCTAAGTTAGAGAATTCGGGAGAAAAAAGTTATTCCCTTTTGAATTTTAATTTGAGGTAATGTGCATTGGCTGCTTCGTGCGGCTGCTGGTCTGGCAGGAGTGAGGTGCATCCTGTCAGATTGGTGGGGGGCGGAGTGGTTACAACTTGGTCATATTGTTTTAATATTGCCATATTTTATTTTATTTTTACTTTTATTTTCATTTTTATATTAACATTAGTTGTAAGGATTTTGTAACTAACAAGTGAGCCTAGTTGCTTTGAATAAACGTATATTATTATATTATTATTACTCTTCGAAATTATTGGTCGCGTTTTTAATAGCAGTAGAGCAGACAGCAAGCAAAAGCAATGTAAGAAATCACTGTCTCACAAAAGACACCTTCTCGTCACAATAGTATGTTAACAGCTACAATGTCACGAGTAATTTTAAGCAGATAAAGAGTGGAACGACCCCTCGTCAGATGCGAGAGTTAGGGAGTTATATCCAGCGGTAAAGAGACACAGGCTGATGATGATGAAGCGTAGCACCCAAAGCTTCAGAAATCGAACATAAATATTTGAAATATTTACATTCCTCGGCGCCCGATACGCTATCGATCGCTATTCGTATTCTGTTCATGCGATGAATGGACAAAGGCATACTATACCATACAGCCTTTATTTTCAAAATAATGTCGAATAGCATCTTTATTTTGTTACCTTAATTTAGATAAGCACAAATAATATATTTTAATATATAAACTTTTTTTTTCTGTATAGAGTAAACGAAAATACAGAATAGGCACGAATAATCAACACGTTACAAAAGTTATCAGTTGTTTTTTATAAAAACTTTTCTATTTTTTTTAATAGGTACTGTAAAATAATGCTTAGGTTATCTATTACAAGTAAGCCTATCGATGATTGTGAACTTAAAGCTTTTGGGGTGGGTACACGGTGACCATCTTCTTTGACCCGGTTTCGACGTCACATTCGTAAACCCACGTCTCGTCACTAGCATTGATGCGTTTGGTGAATGTAGGGTCCTCAGCTACGTTGTCGAGCATCTCTTTTGCTACCTCTACTCGACGTCGTTTTTGCAATTCAGGTCTTTTGGTACGAGTCTAGCATTGACACGCTTCATACCTAAAACATTAACCCAAATGTGTTGAGTCGATCTATGGATCATGATCTGATTGAGAGATGTTGAGAGCTTCTGCTATCTGTCTGATGCTAACACCGGATGCAGGTCCCGGTTGTTGATGCTTCCCGCAATGCTGCTGTCAATCCTACAGGGCTACATCACATCTCACTCACTGTTAGGGTACACTTTTATGTAGGTGGGGCAGCCAAGAATTATTTAATTTTGAATTCTTAAATTTTTAATTTAATATTGGATATCTCTAATATAATTTGTTTTATTTTTTTTAGAAAATTAATTTTCTGTATCTTTAGGTTGTATTTCTTCTGTTTTTTCTCCTTTCTTTGACACATAAGTATCAGTAATAAAGTATGTTTCTTAATTTGGCCAATTTATAAACTCAATTATATACTACCCTTTAATGTGTAAATAAATAAATAAATGAATAAATAAATAAACACGACTATTTTCGAGCACCATTTCCTCATCTTTTTCGATGTTATCGGGCTCCTTTCATCCAGACGACATCTTCCATCAGACCCGTCTGGCCAGAACTGTGTTCTGTTATGATGACTATTATTAAATTGTTAATTGTTTGAAAAAAATATACAAAGGCAAAGATTTCAAGGAATGATATTCAGCGAAATAATTAAATAAAATGTCGGATAAAAATGACCCATGGTACCATATTTAAACCTTTAGCGAGTTCACGAATGAATAGTTTATAAAGCATAGTTTTCGCTATTCGCTCGAGTTTTACGCTCGGAGCACCTGCTTTCAAATTTTCAATACGATGTTACTATTTTAACGTATTCTTTGTTCTGCAGTATAATTCAGTAGAGAGATTGACTTAATATGGTTGAAGAGTAGCCGCGGTCAAACGGGATTGGACTTGGGATCCCACAATTTAAATTCAATTCAAAATTCAATACAGGCTGATGATGATGATGATGATGATGCATATTAATTTACATCGAATAAAATAAAAAATATGACATACCTAATATATGAATGTGTGCACGACGGAATTATAACAGTAGGCATCTTTTTAGTATAGCTTTATCATAGTCAATAGTAATAGGGTAGTTAGGCAATAGTGTAGGCAGGATAGATTATAGTGATAGTTATAGTATAGATATAGGATAGATTATAGTTGGTTTATAGTATAGATATAGTATAGTTTGTAATATAGTTATAGGATAGTTTATAGTTATAGATAGTGTACATAGCTAATCTTTATTTTATGCTAAGTTAATTTAATAGTTATAAGTAACTTAGTAGTAAGAAATCATTGTAAATAAATAGTATAGGATTTCGATAAATAAAGATTATGTTTCGGCGGCTATTATTATTACCATCGGTAGAGCTTGGTTAGCCGATACTCGTCGCTGATTGGTCGAGCTCGTGCGGGCTACGCCAACCTAGCAGCGACGAGTATCGGGGCGTACAAAAATAGGACATTTTCTGTCAAATAGTGACTGCAAACTCATACGCTATAGAAGAAACAACCAAGCCTGCCCTGGAAAATAAGAAGCCTGCGCCGAAGCTCTGCCTCAAGCTGAACATGCCGTTTTATTGAAGATCGTCGCTTCCTGCCGCCCGGATGATAGGTGCATCGGATCGCCGGCTCGGCATGTTGTGATCTCCTCGTTCTCGAGAATTCGCACCTAACTTCGGTTAGTTGCGGTTCCGGTACGACAACTTGGTCCCGCCTTTCGGCGGCTTGTTGGTACCGGTCCGTGTGTCGACTTCGGTCAGCACCGGTTCTCGATTACTGAGGAGGGCACGACTAAGTCGAGCTCGGTCCCGCACAGAATGTGTTTGTATGTATTTATAAACCAAGTATTATCTAATAGAAATAAGTATTAAAAGAAATTAGTAGAATAAGGTTGCTTTTATGGAGAAATAAAACATTGTTAGTAAATAATCACGGCAATATTCATCTATCAGTGTTTAGAAAAACTTCATGGATGCAGTGAGAATGTAGCAATGCAGACAACCATTGTATGTAATAATTTGTAGGTTTTTTAGGCATCCGATCCCGGTTTTATCAATAGTAACTTATAAAATCGTTAACATCAGACCCTCGCAATTCGGTCTGACCAGGTGTAGTCTTGGACTAGAATAATAATAATTTACTACACTTAGAATAAAAACAAATGAATTAATAGATATTAAAATGATAAATAGCAGCGGCAATATCTCGGTTGTAAGAACGCTTTCTTTAAAATCATAAAAAGACCGGTTCAAACCCTGGCATGTACCAATTAGAATTTACTTTTCTTACATTCATTTGTCATAGGTTTACCGTACCGTTTCCGTACCTCGGAGAGCAAGTTAACCACTAATACTAGCTTGTGAAATCGCCAAAGAATAGTCATTAAAAATTGATACAAGACACTCGCCAATCTGCTTGCCAGCCTGGCGAGTATGGTCCATATTTTTCAGTTTCAGGAAAGGTCTAGTCTGCGTTCTTGAGGTTGTGGTGGTAATGATGATGAAATAATAAATAATATCCCGCTCCTATGATTATGTCAATGTAAAGGAACTTGTTTTATTACCTTTCTGAATATTCATCGTTGAAAGTTTAAATTAACTGAGCTGAGCCAGATATATTTTTAATTGTTATTAATAACTTTCATGAACTTTACCTGCGGAGAATGGAAGTAGCTGAGATCAGACACTAATTATGCATACAGATTTTTATATACATCTCTTGTCGCTGCGGGAGTACCCGCGACCTTAGAACCTTCTGTATGACCGTTGGGTCTTGGAAACTTGGAAGGTCTCTGGTCTGGAATGCGACATGTGTAAACACACCTTAGCGAACCTCAAGCTGCGCAAATACGCCAATCTCAGTACAGGTTACGAGTTCGCGCCGTTTGGGGCAGTGACGACGGGTCCATTGGGACCCTCAGTCAGCGCCTGGCCAAGGTGTTATCCAAACTGTTGACGGATCTAGAGACAGGAAGGCTGACAATTATTTATTCCAACGTATTAGCCTTGCTATACACAAGGGAAATGTTGCCAGCCTACTTGGAACTATTTCTTATGGGACGTCTCTAGAGAACATGTTTTATATATTTGTAGTTTATTTTTTTGTATTATGTTAGATTTTATTTTATATATATTGAATAGTTTTTAATTATTTGTTCATTCGAATAAATATTTAAACATATTAAAGTATCATTACGGCCGTTTCCCTTTAGGGGTGGTCATAAACCACGCTTATAAATAAGCGGATTCACATTTAGCCAACTTTACTATATCGATGTCTTCAGCGTAACAAACTCGAGAAATATGACAAATATATTAAATAATAATTAAATGTATTTATTTACATTAAATATATTTTTGTGTCCCGACCAGGAATCGAATCCGGTACCACCGAGTCTAAATCCACGGACTTAACTGCTAGACCACGGAGGCAGTTAACATATTTTTATTTTATTTTTATTATTTATTTCGGAAAACCAACAGTTGACTATTGTATATAGATATCAAACAGTTAATTCCCTAAGAACTATTAAAGGTTTTTCACATATAAGTATATTATTATATAATATTACTATTATTGTTCTACATATTTCTTAATCTGAGAGGTAGAGAATATCTAAAGAGGTTAAATAGAAGATCACCTTTAAGGATACGTCACGGGCAAAGCCGCGTAAAACATGTGGTTTATTATGGCTTTAAGTGTCATATAAAGGTCCGGAATAGTAGTTTCATCGTAAACTTGATTGCTTTCTGTATTTTTATTTTATGTGGAGGTAAAAAAAAATGGGTACAGTTCTAGAAAATAGCTCTTTACGCATATCAGTCTGCCTACGACTAGGCATAAAAGTATGTGAACCACATCGTTGCCCATGTGGAAAAGATGTCGATGAGCTTGGTCACTAAAGGCCGGCGTGTTCCAAAAGTGCGGGTCCCTATTTCTGTCATAGCGCCATCAATGATCTCATTCGTAGTACGCTTGCAGTAGTCTCGATCCGATAGGTCTGAGTCGAGACGATGGCAAGCGTCCAAACGGAATTATTTTAGTACCTTGGAGATTAGGCCAATCCCTGGTGTGGGAATTTACCTGTTGGGATTACTTAGCCCTTCCCATCTTGAAGGCACATCTGTTAGAATTGGTGCTGCAGCAGCACAAGCGCAGATCAGCAAGCGTCGAAAATATGATATACAATAGGTAGGGCTCGTAGGGATCAGAACTGAAAGCGTTTTATAAAGAAATTGTTTTAAGGCTCATTGACGTATCTGATGGCAATAGGGCTGGCAGTTTTTTCTCAAAAAAAAATTGGTATTCTTATTCAGAGGGAAAATGCTGCCAGTGTATTGACACCATGCCACAGAACAGCGATTTGAGGTTCTTTTTTTGTCAGTATTTAATTTTCATTTTCCAAGTGAAAGTTTCAGTGAAAATTTTATTTTAATGTAATATAGTTTATTTAATTTTTATAGGTATAAATTTTATGATATAAACAAAATTATTATTTTTATTCTAACCGCAAGTGCTTTCGTACTAATACGCTAAGATACATAACCTCGAAACGAAGTTCAAAATTGGTGCATGTTGAATATACCAGGATGTCGCTAAGCGTCAGCTGTGACCGCTGGAATGAAACCGTTGAATATACATGTGAATAATCTCGTCAGTCGGGGTGGTGGCTGCGGAACTTTATAGGATTTATGAACCCAAAGAACAAAGCGGTCAAAGCTAAGAAGGCTGAGATTGTTTATTCTTACTTTGCATTTTTATGTATAATTTATCCATTTTATAGAGACTTTTTCGGTCTCATACCCGAGAACCTGAGTTAGTTCTGTTCCACACACAATGGATTCGGATCCCACAAGGACATCTATTAATTGCTAATAACGTCATCGTCTCTAAAAGTCTCGAAGTTTTAAAGTAGTAGATTTTCAAAATCACAGTTATTTATTTATTTAAGGACAACCAGTGGTCGGTTACATTATTGCTTATTTAAAAACTAGGACATAGATTCAACGATAAATGTACCACCTTTAGGTGCCACAACATGCACAAAATACAAAATCAAATCAAATTAAATTAAATTCTAAGTTTATATATATATATTTAGAGCCTTATCTTAAAAAACTACGCTACAACACAACCTTAACAGGCAATGCTCTGTTATAGACGAATTAATTTTGTGACTATTGTCCTACCTAGCTTTGATTCTCATACCGTTTGGATTCTTGTCTCGTCTTGTTAAGTGTATAATTAATGTCTTAGAGCCAGTAACTGAATTCTTCCTTTGTAGCAGTTAAATATGTATGAAAACGTCGCCATTTCAGTGAGCGAATGCCACTAAGGAAGGATTCGGTTACTGGCCCTTAAAGTAAAAAATAAAAGCTTTTAGAGAAAAAGTCTGGCCATATTCGAAAAATGCACAACAAACTAAATTGGAACAAAATAAAACAAGGGGAAAATAAAATTGATTTTTTTTTTGGTTCTCTTCTCCCGATGGATGATGAATGAGATGACAGGGAAGGCAAAGGGTCTAGCCCATACAGCCAAGTCTGACGTAATATATCTTTGTTTTTCATGAATTAATGAGGTCATCATCAAATTCCAGATGCTGCAGAATTTGATGCTTTTCTTGGAGTCACTCGCGGAACCATCCACTGCTCAAACACGTCGGGTAAAATATGGGAGTAGACAGCGCGGGAAAACCGCAAAAAATAAACTGCAACTTGTGCCCCATGTTTAAAGTCCAATTTATCGTTTTCCATAATTATCCACATTGTAGCACATTATTAAACAAAACAACACCCCTTTTGACCAATAATATCCACAGTAAATTAATTTACAAAACAAAAACTTGCACTTGACATGTCCACGCAAAATGGCGCGAAGAACTCTTCAAAATAAAATTGATTTGTTGACCATTGTGTAATAATCTATTTGTCAATTATATATATTTTTTAAAAGTTGTGCTCGTACAATTAACTCAAGCCACCGAGTCCACAGCGAAATGGCGCTAAGAATGGGCGCTCCCGTACCCGCACAGGCGCTCCCGTACCCGCACAAGCGCCCTCGAATCCGGTCGGTTTATGCAAATACAATTTATATTCGTATATAATTTTGATGTAAGCTCGAATGTACTTAGCTAAACTAGCGTTAATTCTGACAATAAATAAAGAAATCCACGTTTGCGCTAAAGGAAATAATGCTGCTGCGCTGTCTGTTGAACTTAATCCTTGTACCGCATCTTAAAATACAGCCCGCTGTTTTCGCTAGGGGAAAAGTCTTCCATGATATTACTTGGAATTTAGAGCAAACTCCACCTTCTTAAGTTCGTCGGAGGGTCGGAATTATAAAATATATCCTGAGTAGGGACAAGAAAAAAGTATCGACACTTTTTGATATCGAGTACCTACCTTTTTTACGAATCTCTTTAGCGAGTTGCCACTATAAACGCTGCCATTTTTGCCATATGTCAATTTAAGACATATATTAAGACGTGACGACTGATGTGAATGTGAACTCATACGACAGTCGTCACAAATAACTAAATTACCGACTATCTCACTCAACACAGAAAAAGGACAAAGCAAGTTAAGAATTTAGAAAAAACCTTCCCTTTTATACAAGAAAAACGGGTGCGTCGCGGGACGTACCGAAAAAGTGAGAACTAAACTTGCAGGTTATCGAGTTCGTAGTTGGTAGGAATATGGAGAAGAGAAAGAAGAAGCGGGAGAGAGCGAAAAAGGCAACGGCTATAAGCGCGGCGCGCGCCTAATCGCCCCTCTTGCCCTTCCCCACTGCGAAACAGGAAGAAAGAAAGAGAAAGAAGGAGCGGGAGAGAGCGAGAGAGGCAGCGGCTAAACGCGCGCGTCTTTCCGCCTCTCTTCCCCTTCCCCGCCGTATTGTTTCCCCTTAAGCGCTGTTCTGACGTACGACGTACGTTCAACGAAATAGGTCCCCAACCAAGAGCCCGCAATAAAGTTCTTTAAAATTGCCCTCTCTGGAACAAGAGCCTTTAATAGCTTTAAGTTCGCCTTTGTACATACTTTTATGTTAAAGTGCAATAAAGTATTTTATTATAATAAAAAGAGCCAAGACTCAGACTTAGCTGTAAAGGCCCGGGCCAACAGTGAAGCGAGACGTTAAAGGATTTAAAGTCCGTGTAGTAAAAACGTTACAAGCGTTTAGTTGGCCCGATTGGAAGAAAGCTTTCCATAAAATCCAAGAAAGGTAGCGGTTCCAATGATAATTACACTTGTTCTTACGTACATTTGTCATAGATTTAAAGAGGAGCAGAATGCTGGATGGTGAGCGTCTTGTTGCCTAATAAAAAAGGAGGACTCCTTTGTCATCCAGCCTATTGTCGGTCGCAAGTCCGAGGCACTATTCTTCTCATCTCTCTTTCGAACACACGATGGACCCGGCACCCGCGCCGTGAATCCATAGAATGCTTAGATATTTGTTTTCTTCTACCACCGTTTCTGGTTCCACTAATACGAACTTGTGGTGTGTATTGGCAAAATTCTCCAGAAACATATTCTTGCAGGTCAATGTCCAGCAGTCGAGGCCTAAGACTCAGTATTCTAAGAGCTGTAAGGATAACAACTAGCGTTTGTATAAACTGTTTTTTTTTTAAATTACCTAAAATTGAGCTTTGTGCTTAGTCATCGATATAATTTACGAGTGGGACCGCTGAAGTCAAAGAAAGAGAATGGAGTACTTTTATTTTAGATTCCGATATACTTAAGAGTACCGTATCGATATATTTAATTTGATATCGTGTCCCTACTTCTGAGATGACGGAATTTTCCGTATCAGTAGCACGTGTGGTGCAGGCTTTTATTGATGGGGTAGTAGCCCCTCCCACTATGGGGGGTAAATAAAATTCCACCTGCTCTAAATATGAGCTCGTCTTTATTCCTATGCAAAATACTCTTTGTGACTTGTATTAAAAATGCTAAGACTTTAGACCGGGGGTTATTTTCCGTAGAAGCTAACGTATTTAATGACTTTTTCTATATTATACCTACTCGTAGACTAATTTTTGTAAAATTATTTAGTAATATCATAGTTATAAAAAAATAGCTATAAGACTAAGGCTGAGTTGCAGTAAAACGAAGTCAATATTATTGTAAAAATTAAAGTTTAAAATGGCGTTTGTACCAACTGACAGCTGATTAAATCTTGTACATATGCCATTTTTAAAATTAACCTTTACAATGTCCACAGTGGGAAATATTTTGGTGGCGGGTATAATTCTTATAGCTCCTACTGTATTGTTTCTTAATTGTTCTTATACTGCCTGTCTCTGTTCTTTCTCTTCGAATAAATAACAGAGACTTTATTTTGGTGCAAATCAGGCTAAATAATTACTAAAATAAAGTAATACCTAGCTGCTTGAAGGTCTTTTTACTGGTGGATTCGAAATACCGTGGTTATTCTTGGTAGTTCTTGGTAGTTAGTAGTAGTTGGTAGGTTGGTAATAGTTAGTAGTAGTAAGGTACCTGTATCTATGACTATATAATCGTTACTAGTATTTTGCTTATCTAGCTTCTTCTGGCTTTAAATTATTTATTTTTTACTTATTTTAAACTTTATTCTACTATGTACAAAGGCGAAATTAATACAGCCAAACCTTGAGATCATTTAAGACAAGATTTGAAGTTGAAATTAGCTATTAGGTGAAATTTAAATAAAATATCAATATATAACCTCCGTGGTCTAGTGGTAACAAACGTTGCCGTGGTTATTGGTTCGATTCCCACCGGGGGCAAGTTGTACATTGTATAATTTGTCTCGGTCTGGGTGTTTATATGTATATTATGTATATATTTACAAAAAAAAAAAGTATAATTTGTAGTTTATCAACCATCTAGTTTCCGTAACACAAGCCTTGTAGCTTACCACGGAAATTAGATGGCGCTGTGTGACCTGTCTGGAAAATATTTATTTATTTATAATATTTTTATAAATATATACATATAATTTACACATTAATACATACAAAAATACTATAAATATATTAATATAACATACACGGATATAAAACTACTTACATAATGAGAAGAGTACGATAAAATTAACAATGTGATGCTGCTGCAAATTAAGAAAGTTGATAAAACGGAAAAAAAAATAGGTTTATTTAAAATAATTTCTTATTAATATTGTAGACACTTATTATGTTTTAAATTGTTGCTAATGAAATTGTAAATTATAATGTAATAGTCGAAATAAATTAAATATTAGTTAAGTTATTTCTGTCAAATTAATAAACCTTAAACATGTCACAGGATATAAAATAACCGTGTCTGGTAGACCAAATACACATGGCAAATGTATAGCGAACAATATACAGCTAAAGTCTGCTGCAAATCCATTGACATAATGTAAGAACTGGGCATTCAAAAATAAGTCCCTTACGCGCAGCAACCATTCCAGTATTTTCATTACTTGCAACACAGACGTTATTAGTGGATTCTTTTTTTTTTTTTATTGCATAAAGTACAAAGGCCATAATAATTCATGCCCGTAGGTATTCTCTGACAGCCAAACCTTAGGGACAAATTTCAACAAAATATAGGTGCAACGTAAGTAATAGTATTAATAATATACAATTATAGGATAATTCAACAAATATTATATACCTACTTATATACCTTTATATTATGTATGACAATATAGTCAATATACTAAATACATACACAACATTGTACATAAACATACACACATATAACTTATTATATTATAACTCATAAAGTGTCATTGGACCTGTTTTTAAGTTCACTAGAAGATCATTCCATAATTTAGTTGCAGCTACTACGAAGGAGTTACGGACAAATCCAGAATAATGTAAGAGAACAGAAAGAAGAGAGTTGTGAGAAGAACGTATCATTTATCATACGTTGGATATCGCGTCAAAATTACAAATTATTAAACAATTCTCAACTCTAATAGCGCTCGAGCTTGACAGCGTCCGTGTAAATATTATTCTAATGGCGTCATATCTATATAGTTTGCTGGATTCTGTCACACCAGCCAAAAACCTACCTCAGGAGCTATTGATTAGTAATATACATTTTTATGTCAATAAATGTATTATTATTATTTAGTTAACAATATATAACGCTATTATTAACTATTGCCTGTTGGCTATAAAATGAACACGAAGCATCATTGTTTAGTTTCATAAACATGTTAGTCAACTCAACTGAAGATGAGTCGTACGTATTCAACGGTAATTATATTCTGCAGTTATTCTTATTAATTGCTGCTAAGCTGTTGGTCTTTTGCTAACAGCTTACTCTTTACACCACTTTGCTGCTTTGGTCCAGGAGTAGAATAATTTAAAATAATTTAAATAAAGACGTTTCACAAATACCAGTAATAGGTTTAGGTAAATAAATATGTTTTGACTTTGGCTTAGTGTACTTTATAAATATAGTAAATACAGCAGCATAGTCCGCAAGTTTAATAGGTGGTCGTCGGACTGATGGTGTAAATTGCTCAGCCTGCCGGGGCGGGGAAGTATCCACCGTTCGTAATAATAAACTAGCTGACATTGTCTTAGGGACTGATTTCAGTTGCTAACACTCATGTACACATGTCGAGCTAGTATAAAAAGGAATTATCACAGCTTGAAAAACAAAACAAATATTATTGAGTCAGCGACCGTTTTGCATCTTAACACGAAAGTATGACCAATCGAATTTCTGCTGATTTTAATGATGTTTTGCTTTTTAAGCGTCGTGGGTATGAACCAGCTAATAAGAAAACTTAAAGAGTTTCATAGATAATTAATAGAGCTTAATAAACTTAGGTATGGTTGTATAAAAAATATATGAAATTCTTGGTCATTACATTTAAGTCAAAATCCATACCTATCTCCTTCCTATTGAAATAAAAAAAACATTATTCACCAAACCATTCTTTAATGGCTTTTTTAAAATCACCATAGCGTTCTGTTTCAAGTGTACCACTATAGCAAAAGGACCAAGTTAAAAAGCTGCGCTATTCATTCCTTTCAGAGCAATCAAAACACAATAATAAAATCCCGGAGCTACGAATGTGATTGTGCACAGTTTACGAATAAACATGACAATTTATATAGATCTAAATTCCTCCTATTTTCTTACTTATTAAGTAATAATAAATATTTCCAGACAGGTCACACAGCGCCATCTTGTTTCCGTGGTAAGATACGAGGCTTGTGTTACGGAAACTAGATGGTTGATAAACTACATATTATACTTTTTTTTTTGTAAATATATACATATTATACATATAAACACCCAGACCGAGACAAATTATACAATGTCCAACTTGCCCCCGGTGGGAATCGGGGAATTACTTTAGACGATATATGAGTTTGTATAACAGGCGTTTACTTTTAGCGTTTAACTTTGTTAGTTAAGCCAATCACGTGTCTTAACCTAAAGTTAAACAAAGGTTTATGCCTTTGAAAAACTAGGGGTAACTGATACTTTAATTAAGGTACGCAAAATAGTTGAAGAGCTGATTTTGACAAATAATTTATTACTTGGGTAAGCTAAAAGGTGACCAAAGCCAGGGGGATCACATTATTGACAGAACTGTGGCGGAAACGACGAACGGCACATCTCTGACAAGATAGGCCGTGGTGAACAAGCTGGTCAACGGTGCATGTGATTACATTATTTTGCAAGTAAAAAAGGAACAAATTTTAAAGTACGTCGTTACGTGTGGCTATAGTTACTGCGGGCGGTCTGCGGCTATATTCTAAAAGCTAAAATGGACAGTCATTTACTTTTTTTTTTTTTTTTTTTTTTTTTTTTTTATTATACTATCATGACATGTGACCCTGCGCCCACCTGATGGTAAGTGGCGCGCAGGGTCCATGAATGTTAGCAACTGGAATCAGACCCTTATATCCGACATCAGTCCCTAACACTATGCCGGCTTGACTAGATGCCTTTTCACACTTCGCTTGAAGGACTCCAGGTTATAGGAAAGTGGAAACACAGAGGCTGGAAGAGCATTCCACATCTTTATTGTGCGACAGATGTATGAGTCACCAAATTTATAGGTACGCGAAGGGATAGTGACTACGGTATGTGGGTGCATATTCTGACCTGTGCGTGTGGTTCGGTTGCGGAATGGGGAGGAAGGAATTAGGTTATAGAGCTCTTCAGAGCACTCACCATAGTATAGCCGGTAGAACACGCTCAGAGAAGCTACATCTCGGCGAAGCTGCAGGGATTCGAGAGTTCCAGATATAGTGGCATCGTCCACAATTCGAACAGCTCGTCTTTGTAGGACATTGAGAGCATCTGTGAGGTACTTGGCTGAACCATCCCAAAGGTGTGAACAGTATTCCACGCATGATCAATTACTTTGCACGCTAGACGCTTTAGTCGTCTAACGTAGAACTATAAGTCAATTAAATAACACAACATTCAATAAATAGCAAGATGCCAAACGGTATGAGACTTAAAGTTACCAATTTGTACAGTGTTAATTACTGTATGACTTTGTTGTCGGTTATGGTCGTTTTCGACCTGCATGAAACATAAAACACATTCTTCTTCGACAAGAAAATAAGAACTTAGAAGATAGCGTAAAACATATGTAACAAACATTTTATATAAAAATAACAACAAATTTTATTCCTTTTGTTCCATGCCAACGTGATGGTGACAAAGTACAGAGCTAATACCCATTCTTTTTCTCCTTAAGGGTCGAATAAAACTAGAAAACAGATTGAAATAATAATACCTATTTATTTATAGAAAGACAGAAAAACGTTATTAAAATTAAACAAAACCACATTGAACAATTGTATTTGCACCTCAAAGGATGCGCCGACATTAATAATAGCATCCATTCAAATCCATTAAACGTTGTTATGTGTCGGTTGCTGACGTCAATTCGAAACACAAGACTTTGAAACCGGGGACGGTACAAACAGTTTTTTCTTTAGATTGTTCATCTAAAGTTATCTGCCAAAACGCAGAGTTAATATCTATAGAAGATTTATTTATTTATTTGAAACTTTATTGCACATTAATATCGCTTGACATTCTCTGCCTGTCAGACCTTCGGGACGACGAAAACATTTATGTGAGGTAGGTGCAATATATCAAATAAAACTAATTATATTAAAAATATAAGTCCATAGAATATTCCTTTAATAATATAAAGATTCCTTTAGATGAACAATCTAAAGAAAAAACTGCTTAAAATAGAAATCTAAACCCATGGTTAAATAATAATGCTTAGCTGTGAATAAAGGGTACCTATTTAAATATAAATAATAGCCGCATCCGAATGATTCGTAAATTCATGTTGTTTACACGGCGGATGGGCGCAAGTGCGCCCTGAATGAGCGAATTGGCCCACTTGAACCCAACAACCGGCACAATAAGGCACCCCGTCATTACCACAAGAGTTGTCAGTTGAAGTCCAAAGAAGATGCTATACAACGGGTTTCAATACCAGTCCTTATAACAATTGATTCATTCAAAAATAATTCCGAATGCATTTGCACTGAAATTTAAAATGTCTTTCTGATTTAACGGTATAGCATTGAGATTTTGATACAAGTTCAACGTTCAAACCAAAAACAATTCATTTCTATATATATTATGTATATTCGAAAACATACCGCTAAACCAGGCCTATAAATATATCGTTCATCACTATCATGGATACATAAAGTATGATAGGTCTGTTAACAATACACTTTACACCACACTGGTTAACGCTAAGAAATTTTAGCAAAACATTTAAAAATAAATAACTCTCGCAGATTTAGTTGCTCACATGACGTGAAGGTAACCTTGTTTAGATTGTACTGTACTTCTTTCCATACGAGCAACGGCAATAAATATGCCTTATCAAATATGTTTGCGAGATTATATTTGTTCTATGCCAGAATGCGCTAGAAGTGCGAGTCTCTGCTTGGTCGGGTACGGAACAGCGCCAACAGTATCCTTAGCATGGACGCTGAGAGATTTATCTCTCAGTACATATTACGTTGCTGTGGTGTGCATGTGCGAGGAGCGGGCCTCAGATAATTATTATTAATTTAAAACATAAAATAAAGTAAAACTTATATAAAATAATTAGGTTAGTACTAACATAGTTTTATAAATTTGTCTATAAATAATATATATATAAAAGTTAGTCATAGACGTTTTGCTAAACTTATGAATGCCTTAACCAAAATTTAAGTGTATGTTAAATCTTTATTAATCTCACTACTGTAAAGAAATAAATACTAAACTAAAACTTGTAAGCTACTTACAAAAAAAAAAAAGATTGTTATAATATACTAAAATACTTTTTTTGTTGAAATCTAAATTTAATTCTAAATCTCACAAAATCAGAAGTTTGAATTGAACACAGGCGTATAAATTGTAATTAAATAAAAAAAGATAATTATGAAATAAAAACCGAAATGTTATGTTTAGGCCGCCGCCGGACTGGCAACGTCGTAGCTTTGGCCAAATGAGGTTATGGGTAGGTAGGGCGAGGGGTCGTCATGTTCAGCGATTGGGCGGGGCATCCACACGGGGCAAGTCTCATTGGTCGGGTTCACATCGCTCTAGGTTACTGAGGGTTGAAGATTTTCCGAAACGGCATTGTCAGGTCGCCTGTCGAGTCGAACACATCTCTCGCACCCTGATGTGAACCGTGTTAGTCGTGGCCGCGATAAGTTATATGAATAAGATGTTGGAATTCTACACAAACATTAACTCTGGATTGATGCAGGAGCCAGGGTTGCAGCCGCCGCTCACCTGCGCCGGAAGAACAGGTATTTAAATATTTTATTTATTTAGATATTTTCCCCAAATCAGTTACCAACTTAGGTATATATTGATCGCCGATCGTAGCACCCATGTCTACACGACGCCCGCAGCCTAGCCTATTAAATAATATACCTACTTACGTATATTTTTAACTACCTATTATTTTCTAGCTATTTTTATTTTATTTTCACAATTATTCACGTTGTTTATTAAACTAACGTTAAAAAAGACAGATTTTTAAAATACTAACGAAATATAGAGCTATTGAGAAACGTATCTCTAAACCTGGGTTAAAATGTGTTCTGTCATTTTAGTTCCATGTCTATGGTAGGGACAGAAGAGAGATTGAACTATCCCACTTTTATCGAGACGATTCTCAATAGCTATTGGAAATACTTCAAAAAATATTCTCTTTGTTGTACCATTTTCAACTTTATAAACAGCAGTGTTCAATTGTTTTTGTTAGTTGCATAGTCCTTTTTTATGTGAATGTTTCAATATTTGCTGGGCGGCTTAAATTCTGGCTTTTTACTATTTCATTTTATTTTGCAAACATGAATTTTATTTTGTTTGAATTTTAGCGATTCAATTTCTGTAACAACTATTTAGAATACGAACTCTATTGAAACACATTTATAAACCTGATTTAACTAGTAGTATCTCACTTATAACATTGGTATAGACCAAAAGTGACAAAACGCATGTTCTTTTCTGAATAGCCTGTATAAAATAACTACTTATATGTATTTAGTTAGCTATTATTTAATTATTTTTGTACCTTAACTAGTTATATTTTAGTTACATTTTTGTTTAGTTTTTTTTTATTTACGTTTTTATTTTAAAAAGTCCTTATAATATTCTAAATACGAAAACAGTTACAATGCATGCACCTTAGTTAATAACTTTACCTTCTTCTGCGAGTAAAAATAATAAATAAATTATTTTATTATCTACTAAATTAATAAATGAGTTCATCGTTTAAATACATATTATATAATACAAAAATATTTCAACGCTTACGATGAAATATGTATAATATTTTACTCGAGTACATTGAATGATATGCAGAGACTGGGCATTTGGAACAATTTATTTTATCCGACGGGATTGTATAGAGCCAAGGTTGACTCGACTCAATTATTTAAAAATAAGAGTTGCTATGTGAAATTTCTAAAAGGGTTGAATAAGGCTCATCGTCAGTCTGTATAATAATAATAATTATTATTATTTTTATTATTATTATTAATTTTTTATTATATATTATTGAAACAATTACATTTTTTTTCTTCCTTATAAATATGGACTTAACTTAGGGAACAGTTTTACAAAACAAATAGTTAAAACCCTGACTCCAAGACTAGTTGGACTGTGTCCTAGAAGTCAGTGCTCTTCCTAGGAACTACAAAAATAAATTCACAACATTGGTAAGTACAATATACAAAATTAAAAAAAGAGAAAAATAGAATCAGTTAATGGTGAAAAAATATGTATGTCTTTAGTAATGGGTATATCCTGGACAATGTTAACTATTTTTATTATGCAAGCGATTTTTCAACTCTGATTCGGTCATACCTCAGGCGGGTATTCGCCCCACTCTGGGTCTTTCCGTAAGTGGTCTCTACTCTCGAACTCGAATACTAGCTTAGCTTGCTAATTTTGAAAGCTGTCTGTAACTTTAGTTAGATATAGCAAACAGAGCTCAATATAAATACAAATAAATAGAAAAAGAAAACTAGATATAGAAAAAATAAAAATACTCCAAATCGCATAGTGCTCATTATCCTTTACTACAAATATTGTCCAGCCCTCTTGTCTCCATAGGTATTAACGAGCTGTTTAAATAATGCTGTTTCGGCAATATTTCCCGTGAAATTGGTATACACGGCCCAAAATCAAAACGCCAAATGGCGCAAAAGCACGTACTCGAGTAAGCAAAATGTATTTTCGTCGTTTAAGTATCTCTACATGTAGCGTTAAAATGTGACTTTGCCCAGCTCCTTGCATATTAGTCAATGATTTTGCAGGTTTATTAATTAGGTAGTTATTCTAGACTTGCCAGAAATGGAGAACCAACGAAGCTGAGTATTGTAAGGTATTTTAAATGCAATTTAGCAGGAAATATTACGGACAATGAAATATTCGCTCGCTGTTAAATTATTTAACGAACTTACACCAAAATATTATAACATACTACAGGCTACTTGCGTCATCACTCTAGTTTATAGTTTATTTGTTTAAACTTCCTCCGTGGCCTAGCGGTTAAGCTTGTGGATTTGAACTCGGAGGTACCGGGTTCGATTGCTGGTCAGGAAACAATAATATTTATAAATTTAAATAAATTACATTTATATTTAATTAAATAGTTTGTGATATTTCCCGAATTTAGTACGCTAGAGACATCGACGAGCTTGCCACTTGTCATGATTGGCCTATAGTAAAGTTGGCAAAATGTGAATCCGCTTCTTTATAAGCGTGGTTTCTGACCACCGCGGAAAGGAAACGGCCATGATGATACTTTACTTTTTTTATTTAAACTAAATGCACTGGGTAAAAAGAGTACAAGTCAGTGGAATTAGACTTGGAGGCACCAGGTCCGATTCCCGGTCGGGACACAATTGTGATATTTATCGAGTTTCGTACGCTAGAGACATCGACGAGATTGCCGCTTGTCATGATGGGCCTATAGTAAAGTGGGTTAAATGTGAATCCGCTTCAATAATAAAAAAAGAGGCCTGGTATCTGACTACCCCGAAAGGGATACGGTCGTGATGATACTTAACTTTTACAAAGGGTACGAAGGTACGTGTATGCGAGGGTCTCGCGCCAATTTGTATTTTTTTTTTTGAACGATTCCACAAGTTAGTGCACCCGGGAGTAGTGTATTATTGGGCATTCTGCCCCACCTTTCGTTCACATCGCTGTCGCGATGCTCACTTCAGGTGTGTTGAATGCCCAATAATACGGATGCGATAATATTAACATTAATGTTATTGTGTGAACCCATGTGTAACGAAATAAATGTAAAATAATGCTTAAGACATTATTTAGCTCGCCTATGTACTTTTTACGTTCGTTACAATGAAAAGTGATAAAAAAATGGATTGGTGTTGATGACATAAATAGCGAAGACTTTATAATATTCTATTCATTTTAAATGAGGCTTTTGACAATAACGCTAATATGAAATTTATACAACAACCACAAACATTAAATGTTGAAAAACTATGTGTTGATACACAGAACATAGGATCACGACATGGTGTCCTTTTACCTAATACGATTCGTTGTATAGTTTGTGGTCCCTCAAACACTGGAAAAACCAATTTGGTTATTGGTCTTTTATTACACGAACATGGTTTACAATTTCAGAACGTATATGTATATTCTAAAACCCTTTATCAACCCAAGTATATTTTCCTTGAGAAGGTTTTGAAATTAGTACCAAGTGTTTCCTTTGATAAATTTCATGGAAACGAAGAAGTCATAAGTCCACAAGATGCTAAACACAATTCAATAATAATATTTGATGACGTAGCATGTGAAAGTCAGAATAATATGCGGGATTATTTTGCGATGGGGAGACATAGGACTATAGATTGTTTCTATTTGAACCAGACATATAGCAAAATCCCTAAACAACTTGTAAGGGATAATGCTAACCTTATAATTCTTTTTAAACAAGATGACATTAATTTGAGACATGTATATGATGAACATGTTAACACGGATATGACTTGGATTGAATTTAGAGAAATGTGTTCAAAAATATGGAAAGAACCTTATGAGTATTTAGTAATAAACAAAGATTGTAGTAAAAACAATGGTTGCTATAGAAAGAAATTTGATACTTTTGTGGTTTTTGAATAATAATATAAATATCGATATGATAATTTTTATTTTTTATTATATTAAACTTATCAAAGAATCACGCACGTATATAGTATATTGTTTAAAAATAATGGAAAAAGCACTTAAACAACAAATTGTTGACACCGCCGAGGCTGTAAGAAACAAAATAAAGAAAATGCGAGACAATGAAGCTGATAATAAAATTGTTTTAAACACTCTTTTCAAACCTATAACAGATCCTTTGAATACGGTAATTGGTGGAAAAAAAAATAAAAATAATAACATTAGAAATAATCCTAGTCCATCTAACCACGAAGATGATTTTGATTCTTCATGTGAATCTTATTCTAATAAAACCATTGTGCAGAATAAACCTAACATAATATCTCGAGTGAAGAATGTCTCGAGTGAACTTGATGTTAGTGACAATAGTTCTGAAGAGTTTAAAGATAGTGTTGAATCATTTAACACAATTAATACGAAGCCGACTTTAAGTACAGATGCTTCCTCTTGGTCTTTATCTTCCGAAATTTATGAAGATGTTCCATTCGGTGTAAGAATTGAGCAAGGAAAACTTATGATGGGTACAGCTCATGTAAACATTAACAATAACATAATTTCCATAGGGGATCAACGCTATAAAAACACACCAGGGTTAAAAGAGCTTTTGTTCAATAAGTCGCCAGATTACACTTTAATCACCACGGATGATACTCTAAATTATAAACAAATGTTAATTCTCACAAATGCTCATCGACGAGATAATGATCCAAACAAGCCTATAAAAAGTAATAAGGGACAAAAATATATGAAAATTATAAAACCTCTTTTCCTATCCGACTCGGATCATACATCTACGAGTATGACAAATGTTCAACGTGGAGAAGGTTTACCATTGATGAAGAAATTGAAAAAAAATACAGATTATGTGTATTGGGACGATCCTAATGAATTAGTTGCAAGATTACAGTTGTTATATGCTTCTAAGGATGCTGGAAACACTGGAGTAGATAATGAAATTATTTCTATCATAGAAGAGTTGCGAGAAAGTGGGAATTTAAATCAATAAATATGAGTTTGTTTATACATTTTGTTTCATTTTATGTTTATCATTTAATTCGAACAGTTCTTCAAATGAATATTGACAAATTCGGACATCATATTCATAAGCGTATGCGTTTCGCAGAAATATTTGAGATCACGGATAAGGCTCTAACAAAATCTGAAAGTGGTGACTTTGACTTACAATCTACAAGATTAAGAGGTATTAAACATCCAATAACAAAAGACGATGCAGTTAATAAAGAATATGTTGATAGTTCAATTACTAATTTCTGTAGCAAAAAAGAACTCCAAGCAGAGCTTAAAAAAATAAAAACTGAAATTCATAATGAAGTGGAAAAAAAACTGAGAGAAATTTTAGGCAAAGTTTGAAATACATTTAATAATTTAACTATCAAAAAATGAGCAAACAACAAGTTGTAGATGAAATACATAGAGGTGCACGAAAAAATTTTAGCCGTCGTCTTGTTATCTTGAAGGGTATAGACGATTTATGGCAAGCTGATCTTATTGATTTGAAGAATTACAAAAATGTTAACAGAGGTTTTAAATTTATTTTAGTCGTTATTGATTGCTTTTCAAAGTATGTGTGGACTATTCCTGTAAAGACTAAAACTAAATTTGAAATAGTTAACGCTTTCCGAAAGGTATTGCTCATGAGCAATCGTCACCCTGTTAATTTACAAACAGATATGGGTACAGAGTTTTATAATACAGCATTTAAAAAACTTATGAATAACTATAACATTAATCATTATTCTACATTCTCGATCAAGAAGGCTTCCATAGTGGAAAGAGTAATCAGAACCATAAAAAACAAATTGTTTAAGTTGTTTAGTTTAAATGGAGAGTACAAATGGGTCGGAGAGTCACTAACAAGTGTTATTATGTCATATAATAATACTAAACATCATACTACTAAATATAAACCGATTGATATAAACGAAATGAACGAAATCATAGTGAAAAATAATATTTACAAAAATAGAAATAAAAATTCAATTAAACATAAATTCAAACTTAACGACTATGTGCGTATAAGTAAATATAAAAGTGATTTCGATAAAGGCTACACACCTAATTGGTCTACAGAAATTTTTAGAATCAAAGAAGTTAATAATACAAATCCCAAAACCTATCACCTTGAAGATCAACGTAATAATATTATACTAGGGTGTTTTTATGAAGAAGAACTTCAAAAAACAAAGTATCCTAATCTATATTTAATAGAAAGAGTGTTGCAAAGAAAGGGAAGTAAACTTTTTGTAAAATGGTTGGGTCTTAATAGCAGTGAAAATAGTTGGATTGATAAAAATGATTTGGTTTAATAATATAAAGTCAAATGTTGGTATTTGATGTCTTCATAATATTATAAGTAATGCAAGGAGGAGGACTAGTTAACAATCTGATAAATAATCTACCGTTCGAACTACATTTCCCTGGTTATAATTATTGTGGTCCGGGAACAAAGTTAGAAAAACGATTATTACGAGGTGACAAAGGAGTTAATAAACTTGACAACGCTTGCATGAATCATGATATTGCATATTCAAAATATTTTGATTTGATAAATCGTCACAAAGCTGATTTACAACTATTAAACATGGCTAAGCAAAGACTTCAGTCAAGAGATGCTGGAAAAGGTGAAAAAATTGCTTCTTGGATAGTTAAGAAAGTAATGAAAACTAAACTGAAGACAGGTGCTGGAATTACAAAATTTAAAACTATAGCATCAAAAATTCACTCGCAACTCAAAAAATGTAAACCTAAGAGTGATAAGATTGCAATTAAAATAGCATACTTAGCTGCTAAGAAACTATTGTCTAAAAATAACAAAGTTCGTTTACCACGAGTTATACCATTACCTAAAGTAGGTGGAATTTTGCCTTTATTACCTATTTTTGCTGGATTATCTGCATTGGGTACTCTAGCGGGTGGGGCAGCTGGTATTGCAAAAACTGTTAACGACTATAGATCTGCTCAACAAAATCTGCAAGAATCTGAACGCCATAACAAAAAGATGGAGCAAATTGCATTGGGTAAGGGTTTACATATTAAACCTTACAAAAAAGGTAACGGATTATTCATAAACCGTTCAAAAAACTGATTAGTAGGCTACCCAAACATGCTCTCACAAATTTAGATATTATAAAGTATGCAAATGGTATTCCATTTTTTAGAGGTGTTTACATGAAAGACAGATTACCAAAAAAATCTCGAGATATTGAATGTGGTATTGTTAATCTTGATAACTCTAAAAATCAGGGTACTCATTGGGTAGCCTATGTTAGATTATATGATTATTGTGAATATTTTGATAGTTTTGGTGATCTGAAACCTCCATCAGAATTAATATTATACTTGAATAGTAAAAATATGTTTTACAACTATACGAAATATCAAAATTTTAACACAGTCAATTGTGGACAATTATGTTTAAAATATTTAAGAATTTTTTGGAAAAAATATATAAAATAAGAAGTACATTTGAGTTAGTATCATTGGAAAGATGTCTTTCACACTGTCTATCACTGGTAATACATCGGTTCTAACAACTTACTATAATCCTAATTTACAACTTGAGGGTGAATATGAGTGTGCTCTATTATGCTTATCAACATTTAATTCTATACCGAACATTGATAGTAATAATAATAAATTTTATTATGGTAATAATGAATGTGTAGAAATACCTGAAGGAACATATGAACTTCAAGATATATGTGACTTTTTAAAAAATAAAATAAAAGATGCAACATTTAACCTGTGTTGTAACAACAATACATTAAAAACTACAATTTTTTGCACGAAAGATATGCATTTCAATAAAGATAACACCTTGGGAAATGTTTTAGGGTTTGGTAGACAGACTCTGCAAGCTAATATAATACACGAGTCACACATACCAATTAATATTTTATCATCAACTGTGGTGCGAGTCGAATGTGATATAGTTGGTGGTTCGTATATAAATGGGCGAGCGAGTCATATAATTCATGAGTTTGCTCCCAATGTACCACCGGGTTACAGAATAATTGAAATCCCAAAAAATATTATATATTTTCCAATAAACCAAAAAAATATAAACTGTATTAATATAAAATTAGTGGATATAAATAATAATTTAATAAATTTGCGAGGAGAAGAAATCCAGCTGTACATACATCTAAAGAAAAAATGATTGATCATAATAAAAACATAGCCACATGCATTAAAAATATCAGTACAGTTCGTACCATTCATAAAGAAGCATCTAAAAGAAAAATTAAATTAACAAAAGAAAATAGGAAATTCCTCAAAGTGATAGGCTTATTAAAATGAATATCTTAAATATATCAAATCCACCTATATACGATAATGGTATTGAAAGTGTTGAATTTCATTCATACAAACCTTATGTTACTAGCTTCAACAAGAATGATGAAATTCGTATCCCTATCAATCAACAAGATTTATATATATTACCATCAGCTAGTACATTGTACTTAGAAGGTGTGGTTCATATTTTTAAAAAAGATTCGAAAGAAAAAGTAACAAGTGTTCATTTCACAAACAATCCAATGCTCTATCTTTTTCAAGACGTTCGTTATGAATTAAATGGTGTAGAAATAGATAAAGTAAAAAATGCTGGAATCACCACAACTATGAAGTCACTTCTATCAATGAATGATAATGAATCAAAAACATCAAAGACTTGGGGTTGGGATATAGATGGTACAACCAGTGGTGGACTTTTTTGTGCTTCAATACCTCTTAATAATATCCTTGGTTTTGCAGAAGATTACAAAAAAATTATAATGAACTGTAGACATGAATTAGTTCTGTTACGTAGCAACACTAACTTAAACGCTTTGAAACTCAACACTGGAGAAACGGTTAAAGATATTGAAATTCACAAAATTATATGGAGGGTTCCTCATATAAAAGTATCTGACTTAGAAAGGATTAATTTGCTCAAGCTGTTAGAGAAAGATAAACCTATTCTACTAGCCTTTAGAAACTGGGATTTATATGAATATCCTTTGTTACCCCAAACTACTAAACATACTTGGGCGATTAAAACATCATCTCAAATTGAAAAACCAAGATATGTGATTGTTGGACTTCAAACTAACAGAAAAAACAATTCAAGTCAAGACATGTCTCAATTCGATCATTGTCACTTACGAGATGTTAAAGTGTTTCTTAATTCAACATACTTTCCATATGAATCTCTTAATATTAATTTCACAGATGAGAAGTATGCTTTATTATATGAACAATATGCTAGATTTCAACAGTCTTATTACGGACGCAGACCAGAACCATTGTTAAATGTTAAACAGTTCCTGGAAAAAGCTCCACTGTTTGTTCTAGACTGTTCTAGACAGAGAGAGTGTGTTAAAACTGGACCTGTTGTAAACATTAGATTAGAGTTGGAAAGCGATATTGAAATACCTAACCAAACATCGGCTTACTGTCTTATTCTAAACGACTGTATTATAGAATATAAACCACTAAGCGGTATTGTTCGAAAGATATCATGAATTTTTATATAGCAGATATTCAAGGTTTTAAAGATTACAAAAATAATTTTATTTTAAAAGAATTTGCATTAGCTACTCCCGAACACACTCAAGTTTTTTTAGTTAAACCACCTTATCCTTATAATAAACTAACAATGCAAGAAAAAAAGAACGTGTCTTGGATTGAAAAGAACCGAGGTATTTATTGGAGTGAGGGTTATATCGACTATCGTGAATTTAAAAGAATTATAAAACCAATAATAGAAAATAGACAATTATTAGTAAAGGGAGATGAAAAAATAAAATGGGTAAAAGAACTAAGTGAAAAGTGTTGTGTGATAGATTTAGGCAGTAAAGGGTGTCCTAGTTTTCTAAAAATGTATAATGAATACTGTAATGATAATGTAAATTTAAATTGTATTACTCATGTGAAAGAATGTGCGTTAAAAAATGTTATATGTTTGAAAAGATGGTATAAAACTATATTTATCCCGTCAAAGTACGATATCTAAATAAATACTAATTTAGTAATGATTTTTTATGTTTTATTTATTTTAAAAGATACCTATTAAATAAATACCTATACAAACAACTATGGTTATGAGGATACTTCACCTTTATCAGGTAAAATCTGGTTGTATAAAATAAATTTGCTTATTTAACTATATTCAAAAAAATTAATAACTTGTTTAGTGAAATATTTTATTGAATAATATTGTTAAGCTCTAAAATTAGGAGACCTATGTGAACAGAAAATAAAACATGATAAAATATATACAAACTGGACTTTATTTTTTTAAATTAAATAATTAAAAAATATACATATATTATTATAAATTACAACCACATAGTTTTTTTGAAATCTTGCGAATTAAATATTCGGTCTGCTCCATTATTTCATCCACTGGTTCTGTCACCACGTACTGTGCACTTAAAACCAGGTTATCTTCACCATCTTCACTATCTTGAGATTCTACTAAGTCCATTACTTTTATTTCTATTAATCGTGTTCCTCTCCCTTGTTCTTTGCAAATAATATATGATTTTAGTGAGCGAGATTTTTTTTTCAGATTTTCCTTCTTACGTTTTTGTTTCTTATGATTTTGAGTACTCAACTCAGGGTAATTTTCATCAAAGTCCTGTAACGGGTCTTGCGCATATTGAGAGAACAATATTTCATCAGTAGCAATATTCATTTTCTAAAAAAGTATTAAAAAAAGTTAATTAAACCTAAAAAAATATTATTACATTTATTTTTATAAAAAGATAAATTTATTAAATTTTATTACTTACAACAAATAATCGATTTAGAATATGTGAATTCAATCAACAAGTTACTCGGTTTAATAATAAATTACAAGTGCCTACTGTGTAGGTGATTTGACACACATTAAGGTAATTAACCTCTTTCCAGCTAACATCATCATAATATGAATCTACTCGTAGTTTTTGCAGTTCTGTTTAATGTTGCATCAATATTTTTTTATTCATCACGACTATAACCTTTTGCAGGATGGTTAGAAGATAATTAATGAACTCGATAAAAGTGTAAATAAACAAAATTTATTGTGTTATGAAAATAGTAATTTTAATGAATTGTGATTTTTACCTCACAACACTAATATGTTACAGGGTGGTTAGAAACCATAATTTAAATATTATATATATATCTATATATTTAAATCTTACCGTTACTGCTAGGCTATAAAGTTAGGACTAAAGATATGATTATAAAGCGAATTATATTTTAAATTAAAACAACATAGTACATTTTATTAACTTTATTAAAAATAAACATACACACAAATAAAACACAACTAACAGGAGCTTAAAACTAATTATATTAAACACGATATGCTTTATTAAATATTTTTAAAAATAGAACTATTCCCCCATGCTTTTGTTTCTATCTTATTGCTAGATAATGAACGGTTATCATCATTACCAGAAAGTGCAATCTTCGTAACGCTTTGTGTGAATATTTGATGTTTAATTGTCTTAAACAAAATATTCTTCTTTCGAATCACTTCATTTTGGAAGAGCACTTTTTGGTAATCGGATATATCTAAATCCCGAACTACGCATGACTTTACACCTTTCGCTTTTTTTATTAATTTTTCATCGGTTTTGATACAGTATAATTTTGATCTTAAACCCACAAAATCTGTGATAATTTTACCACCCATTTCGTCTTTAAAAAGCCCAGGGATTTTCTTATTTCTTTGCATTATATTAAAAGAATTTTGGGTATCATAATTGCTAGTATCAAAATAGTTAAGAAAATTATTTTTTAGATCTTGATAAAAGTCATCTGTAGTTAATGTGTAAACGAATGAATCCGTGTCAGTGTAGCATAATTGTACACGATTTTGATAAAATGGTTTAATAATATTATAATGAAAATTGTACATGTGAGATTTAGATAATTCTAATACCGTAAATCCTATATATATTGGTTTATCCAAAATAATTTGAGACGGTTTCATTTGTATAGCTACTAAGTTCTCGGTGAACACAGAAACGCTGTGAAAGTAAGGGTTAGCAATTAGTCTCTCAGCATATAATGACTTTTTTGTTTTATTATTTTTATCAAACCATTGATTGACTAATTGAACATTTACTCTATTTTCAGTATTCTCTAAAGTTTTACCGAACACACTATTATTTAACAACTTAAAAAAATCTTGTTCGAATGTGCTTTTTGCTTTTTGTCGTAATATAGTATTTAGTTCAATATATTTTTTTAAGTATGGACTTTGCCTAAATGTTATAACTCTATGAACTTTACGTAAGATCAATCCATGTTCCAGACATTTCTTGAGGTGTATATAATGATTCACATAGTTGTATTTGTTATACAAGTTAGGTACAAGTTTTTCTGATTTCCCTCCTGGTGGAATACATTTTTCAGGGCAAAACGGAAGATCGTTGTGCTTATAGTGCAAGTATTCAGGGTACAATAGGTCTACTTCCAGAATATAACCCCAATCCGAATTATCTTTTATATTTTGAACAATTAACTGATCCATTTCGGGTTGACTTAAAAAGCGGAAATCAGAATATGGTAAATGTTGACACATACTAAACCCATAAAGATTATTGCAATCTAAATAGACGATATAGGATTCTGGTTGTGACTCGTCATATTCACTCATATACCTGTGATTAGCCTTTGCATATCGATGAGAACACATGCATAACCCTCCTCTGATACCTGATTGAATCATTCGAACTATAGCTAAGTCTGATACGAGTTCGAGTTGAACTTGTGTTTTTAATAACATAGCAACAAAAGAGAGACTTGGTGCAGTTATATAAAAAGCAGGGTCAAGTTTGTAATGCTGTTTACAAGTCTTTCGAAAACTCTCAAATATATCAGTTAATAAAAGAACATCGGTTTTCAGGTATAACTCAGTGTAATTTCCGAAATTGTTTATATTAAATTCTCTCCATACCTTCTTCGCGTGTTTGTAGTCATAGTCAGAAATATGTTCGTTAGTTAATGAATTATAAAAGCAGTTTTTTGGAGGTAACATTTTTTCTTTATAAACATCCCAATTTGTAACGTAACTGTATGGATATACACCTTTTCGAGTTAACAAATTAAATTGAGTTTTATTTGGAAAATGAGCTCTTAGACAATTAAAATCTTCAACATTCATTGTTTTAGCAAGTTTGTCTAAACTAGTTCCTAAGAAATTAAATGAATCTAAAAATCGTAACTGTATAAACTCCTCATTATTAACAGATACAAATTTGGAAAATGATGTGTATTTTTCTTTCGTTTTCGGTATAATATTGATCTTTCCTGGTGTCTCCCCTAATTCTTTAATGAATAAGTGACAATCGTAACCAGACAAGTTATGAAAAAAAACAGGAATAAATTTAGGTACTTTATATAGAAGATTACAGTACCGATGTGCAGCACCTCGGTAACGTCCGGTTAAATGACAATGATCTCTAACTTTGTTTCCCCATATGTAATTATCACATATGTGACATCGAGAGGCGTTTTTAAAATCAATATCATCTTTTTCTGTGAATATCATCGGTTTATTTAAACTTAATAAATCTGAAATGTCCTTCACATCCTTATATAGCATATCAATAAATTTAAAGACACAATCTTCACCGCGGTAAATTTTAAACCGATTAAAACTACTATCTATTGAGGAAACAATGTTGTATGCAAACGCAGCAGGTATATGACGTTGTAAATTAGTTGTGTTAGCAGATTCAAATTGATCGTGCTCAATAGGTTGTAATATTGTCTCGAAATCTGCATAAATAACAAACGGAATATTTTGTTTTCTGTTATAGTTTTTAAACTGTATTACCGATCCTTTTTCTGGTAAAACGGTAACAACACCCTCACACAAATGGTCATTAAATTGATTTTCAGTTTGAAAGAATAGTAAACAGCTTTCACAGAAATATAACTTGGCGTGATGTTTAGTCATTTGAGTTCTTACTAGTCGAGGCAAATCTCTAATAAGACAGTAATAATATGATGTATTATTTTCTATAAGCAATAGATGAATACGTTTTGCTTTGAGATTTAAAGATTCAGATTTATACAGAGGACCTGTTATAGTCCGACCGTTTAATAACCCATACACGTTTATACTTAAATTGGGATTATTTTTTTCAAAAATTGCTATATCTGAGAAAGTAATTGGAAAAGACAAGTCATTAATATTTACAACATTTAAGAAGTTTGGATAAGACGATACTCTTTCAGGGTGACGAGTTGTAGGATATAAAGCAGCTGTCACAGACCACAAAAAACAATAATTATCATTATTACGAATATTTAAACATGCTTTTTTATTTTTTATGAATTTAGGTAGTTCTATAAAACTCGATCCACTAAGAGGTTGATATTTATTTATGTTAACTTCAACATGTAAATTATTTAAAAAAGTCCAACCACTATCCCTATCCTGAAATTCTTCAAGTTTCTTTAATAAATCGTAAACTACTTTATCATACATTACATCGAAATTATAATTTGAATGAATACTGAAATTTTTTGTTGAAAATGATTTTATTTCATGTAAATCATTTTTAAACATAAAAAAGGTAGAAAAAAGTTCAAAATTAACCTTTACAGAAATATGCTTTGATAATGAGCGATTAATTAAAGATTTTACTTGCTCCCTAATTTTATTTAAAAAACATTCTCCTAAGTTTTGACCTTCCTCATTGCATGCAAGTATTCTATAAGTAGCAATACGACCTTTGAATGCGGACTTAATAATCTCTATATTATCATACAATGGGGTGGTAGCATTATTTTTATGTTTATTACTCCTAATATGCCCAACCCACCGCTTCCTATCTACTGCAATATTACAAACAGAGCAAAAAGGCATGTTTTCTAAATTTCAATGATATTAATTAAACAACACCACCGTTCCCATGCTTCGGAGAGCACGTTAATCTGTTAGTCTTGGTTCCACTAATACCAACTTATGGAATAGAAGAAATTGTCTTCAGCAGTGAAGATCTAGGACTCTGTGTTCTAGGAAGACATCTTAAAGATAAGTAAAAATAAAATAAAAACTTAAGTACCTAATTATAAAGAAAATTATTAAATCTTGTGAAGAATTTCACATCTCCAAATTTGTTGTCCCCAATCATTGTTCTCGATCCGTAATAATATGATTCTGCAATAAAAAGTTAGTTTTATGATCATCGTTTTACATCATCGTTCCGTATCTATATTAAATGTAGAACCCGAACTAAAATATTTAATTATATTTGTTAAAGAAATATTGTTATCAAAGTGAGGTAAATTAAAAAAATATAATAAAATATAATAAAAAATAAAATACCTATATATAAAGTTCAAATTATCACCACTCATCCCAATTAGCTAATGCTATTGATTTATATGTCATCATGAAAGTTGATAGTAATTTATTTGTATACTGTCATATGATTTTTTCATTCCTGGTACCAACGTAAAGATGAGTTAGATCTGTAATAATAAATCATAATATAACTTTACATAGTGTATTAAATAATTAAGCGTTTTACATACATACATAAAAAATTATAGCTAGGTAATATAGAAAATATATTTGTGAATGTTGTGCACTAACCTGTGATAATTGTTAGAAGAAAATCACCAACTCTTATGAGATATACGGTCATAATAATGTAAGTACTATTTCACAATCTTTTATTTTATAAAATGCTGATGAAATAAAAAAAAAAAATTGCATAGGGTAAATAAACCATTACTTGCCTCCTTTCAAAAAAAATCACATTTGATACCATCACAAGTGAAGATTGTCTAATAAAGCTTGTGTTTTATTTATACATAGTTCTTAGATAATATTTACTTATTATCCTAATACACCTACCTATCATTATAACCCTATTTACTACTATTGTAAAGTTTGTGGTTAGGTAATAGCTACTTTACCCTAACATAAATGTGATGAATGTGTTTTAAATAATAATTGTTTTATTAATTCTAATTAGAAGTCACCTTCAAATTGTTTATAATGCATTTTTTATATGTCAATAATTTAATATGAAACTCTAAATAATTTTAATCATTATTCGATTTTTGCTTTAATACTCAATTATTTGTAATAACCATAAGAGCTATTTTACCATAATATAAGATTATCATAAAAGTGTTTTTTAAAATAATTCAACTTTGTGATGACATTTGTAATTTTTATCTATAAAATCTCTTACAGTTTAAACCTTTCATCAAAGCAGTTTCAAGACTTACAACACTTGCACCTAACTTATCGTAAATCACGAGTTCTTAATAAACCAACAGCGTGGCTCTGTTCCTCGTTTATTGTAAGAAGAAGTTTTTAACCAATATAAAATGTAAGTTAAAATGGAAGAATTATACTACTATTTTATGTAACATATAATTACTAGATACCTTTATGTTTCAAATTGATTAATGAGTGGATTATAAATACATGTTTTGTTTTTTTATTATTTCAGGTCTGACTCTGATTATGATGTACAGAAACCAACAAGGAAAACCATCACTGCATGCAAGCGTAAAGGAAAATCCGAGGCTGAGAACGCAAAGCGTGGGCGTTCAACATTGACTCAACCTGAAGTTGTAAAGTGAGATCATTAACATTGGAATAAAAAAATATATAAGAAATGTTATTTTTATTGATGAAATCAATAAAAAATAATACATTTTAATTTTTTTTTTTTTTTTTTTTTTTTTTTTACATCAATATAATTTTGAGCTTACGTTCTCATGCGACGATCCATGATGTGAATATAAATTAGCTATCAATATTGGTAGCTCTCGGAGAATGCACATCTCAGAGCGACTGTTCATCACACTACCACTACGAACCATCGCATCAGTAGATCCGATATACTTGTTAGATGCATAAGATCTATCTAATAGTCCACATATTGTTTAGTAAAATACCAAGTTAGATACTTTATTCTGTTTTACTCATAATAATAGTAAAAACCGTTTATTCTAGCGAATAATAAACAATAATGTATGTTTTTGTTTTTTTCTTCGTTACAGAAAAACACTTAAGATATTCGACATCTTCGATTTGAGTCATGGTAGAAATGAGGATGGTAGGATGGAGGACGGAAAATCAGTAAAATCGTTTTTCGTAAATAAAGTTGCCAACGGTAACGAGCGACGTACCGCTAACCTTCGTGGTGAGTACGTGGTAGATCTCAAGATCTACCAAACAAATGATGTCTGCATTGGTGCGGATATGGAGAACGCATGGAAAAAAGCGCTCCTCCGCATTAAACTACAAATATCGCATGACACCGAGCAATGGAAAATTCTACAAAAATTCGTACATCAAACAGATGCTATGTTTGAAGAAGAGCCACATTTTTATTCATCATAATATAATAATCTATATATGTATTTTCAAACATTGTAAATAGCCTTTTCAGGAGTGTATTAAATAATCAAGTATATAGTTCCTGCATTTATTATTTCTTTCACCCTTTTTGTACATTAACTAGATAAATTGAAACACTTAGTTAATTAATTTGATTTCCTTAAAAAGTATTGCACAGATAAGTAATAAACCTTTTATATTAGGTGTATTTGAGTAGCTGTCTCTAATTCACAGAGAATCAGCGTAGCGATTCAGCGAGGAAATGTGGTCAGCGTTCTTGCCACCATGCCGCGCGGATACGATTTAGTATATTTAAATTAGGTTTTGTGAATGTGGTCAGCGTTCTTGCCACCCTGCCGCACAGATACGATTTATATTTAAATTAGGTTTTGTGAATAATTAATATTTAATGTTATTTTAGTTTCACTATAGCTTTATAGAAATTTATGAGGAAACACACATTGACGATTATTCTCAATTTGTAATTGTGGACGTAGGTAAGTTTACCTTTATTTTCTATTTAATGAATAATAATGATTGTGTGATGATTATAATATTATCATAACCAAGTATGAATATATATTTTTTTACTTGTTACGTGTTTCACAGAACAATCAGTTTGGATTCATACAATGACATTAATGTTAATATTGTCGCATCCGTATTATTGGGCATTCAACACACCTGAAGTGAGCATCGCGACAGCGATGTGAACGAAAGGTGGGGCAGAATGCCCAATAATACACTACTCCCGGGACCGACGGCTCAACATGTTATCCGAGATACGGGAACGGTGCTGGTGTTTATTCAATAAAATTTATTTCCAACTAAAGTAAAAGCTTCGACAGTTTGCCATACCAGAAATGCCTTGCATAGTTCTGGCCGCAAAATATTTAAAGTTAAAACCAGAGCTTTGTTTAGAAATATGTCACGATGAAATTTTTATCATTTTTAACATATACTTTTTAAATGGCCGTTATTTTATAAGCGAGTTGTTCACAAATACCGGACCGTGTGTATTATAAAAGATACAAAAAAAGCTATTATATTATTATCATACGTAAGTATTATTTGAAATAACTTGATTTAAATATATAAAAAATAGATAATATTGATGCTGCAGCCAAATTCTGTTTCATTTAGGCTGAAAGGAATTCTTTAAAGAACGGACACCGCTTCTTTAAATAAAAAAAACATTATCGATGTCACACACAAAGTTATAGTTTACATTTCATTAGATAAATAGGTATAAAATAAATATTTAACGCAGATCATAGAATGACGTCGACCGCCTCCGTGGTCTAGTGGTAACACACGTTGCCGTGAACTCGAGAGGTCGTGGGTTCGATTACCACCGGGCGCAAATTGTACATTGTATAATTTTTCTCGGTGAGTTTATATGTATAATATGTATATATTTACAAAAAAAAAGTATAATATGTAGTTTATCAACCATCTAGTTTCCGTAACACAAGCCTCGTAGCTTACCACGGAAACTAGATGGCGCTGTGTGAGCTGTCTGGAAATATTTATTATTATTATATTTATTATCCTCCAGTATTAGTAAAGTGTTCCAGGAAGCAGTAATTCATTGTGTGTGGAATGAGATTCGATATATTTATACACCTAAAAAACTATAATGGAATATATAAATATATATTGAATGAACTTTAAGGAATAGTAATATTATTTTTATATTAAACTTGCTGACCTACCGGGTCTTCGTACTTCGTACCGCCTAACAGTCATGGAATGTCGTGTTACTTATTAGCTGAACTAAATTTATAATTCTATGGAAGTAGAATACAATAAATATAAAATATTATATTCAGTCTTTTATTAAGATAGTAGCACAAAAAAAGTACAAAAATCAACTATTTGAGCAACGACTGAGTAACTATATAATACATATATAACAAGAGCGCTAGGGAGTTTTAGGCTCCCGCTCGGTACCCTCGGTTCGCATGCCCCACAAATCAGCGCTGATGCGCGCCACCTACCGGACAACAGTAGTACTACGTCGAAACCTTCGCCGATGTTCACACAACAAATTCCTAAAGTTGCATCCCAATCGGTCAAGTAGTTTTGAAATGAATAGGGAACACACAGACATTCATTTTTATATATATAGATAGATAAAATGTAGTACTTATATAAAATATATATAAAATAAGATACATATAAGATAGTAAGATAAATATATATTTAAAATATATTAGTCTTCTTGGGACTATCACTGAAGTAGTCTTTAGAGGACATTTCTTACTTATTATAGTTTATTTTTTATTAGGTTTAGTTTATATTTATTTTAATTTTGTTAGTTTTTATTATTTATACTGATTGAAAATTATTAAATATTATATTAAAAAATAATGTTTAAAATACTAAAATATATTAGATACCTATTAGTAATTCAACAGAGAACTATTTAATGTTTTTTTTTATTAAAATTAATAAATAAACTAGATTAAATAAAATAAATGATTTTATAAATAAAATACAATGTACAATTCCTTCTTTACAATTTCCAAGTTCCTCTATACCTTAAGACTCGTTTCCAATTCCTTGGAGACAGTCACAACCTACATCTTCTTTCTGCTTCTAACAATCAGCTCAAAATCCCCCCTCACACTTCTAGCAGATATGCAGATTCTTTTACTGTTTCCGATGCTCGTTAGTGGAACAAGCTTCCACTTGTCATTATATAATATAATAATAATAATATCTTTATTCAGTAAAAAAGGTACAAGATATGAAAACAATAACATATTTCATTATGCATGCACAGAAAAACAGACATTTGCAGCCGAACTAAGCCTATATGTATAGGTCTGTCCGTCGGCAGTCAACGCCCAGACACCCTTTTAAATATATTATTACTTTTAATTACAACATATTAAAAGAAACAAAATGTACACAAAAAGAAAAACAAATTAAAAATTAAAAATTGTGTGGTTGAGATCCTCTTTTTGTTTATAATGTAAGTGTGACGGGCGTCTGCAATAAATATGTTTAAAAATCTACTTATTGCTCACTTTTTAAATAAACAAAATAATTTATCATGATTACTACAAGTACCTATGCATTATACTATTTATTTATTTATCTTGACATTTTATCGTAAATGACCTATGTGATATAATACGAGTACCTATCTATTAGTTGTGTTTATATATTCATACATAATATATATATTTATGTATATTATATATATTATTTAAATTATATATCATGTAAAGTATTTATGTAATAGTATTTAATTATTCTTGAGTAATTGTATTTATCTTAATGCACCCGCAATCCTCTGCCACACTCCCAAAGGTTAGCTGTTATAAAATGCCGGAAGGCAGGAAAGCAAGTAATTATTAACGTAGTTTTTTTTTTGTCATTTGTCGTTATGCTAGGGTAAAATAAATAACATTAATTACAGATTATGAAAACACAATACTCGTATATTAACTATCAAATAAAAAAGAAATGATTATGGCACGAGAACATTTTATTAGGGCCATTTCTCTGAAAAAATGAGCATTCTCATTTGACCCTTATAAGCGACACTATACAAGATGTTTCATTTGAACACCAAAATAAGATTTTTTGTCAGGCATCACTGTTGCTTTTGTTAGCGTATTTTATTATATAAAAATGGCCGCCGTGGTCTAGCAGTTAAGTTCGTGGATTTAGATGCAGAGGCGCCAGGTTCGATTACTGTTCGGGACACGGGCAAAATAATTGCCAGACTTTCTGTCTCCAGACCTTTCTGGTACCAAGGTTGGCGTATTTGCGCAACTTGAGGTTCTCAGCAGAAAACGCCGCACTAACCGCGCCTGACGAGGTCGCCTGAATGTGAGATGGACCTAAGGTATCAATACATGTCGCATCTCACACCAAAGACGTGCCAAGTTTCCACGGCCCAACAGTATTATATAGTATTATAGACACAATAAATTATTTAATTTATTTGTGGTATTTCTTGAATTTTGGTAGAGACATCAACGAGCTTGCTACTCAAGGGCGTACCCAGGTAGGGGCAGTGGGGGGCAGCTGCGCCCCCCCTAGAAGATAAAATAAACGTCAATTTTCCCGGCAAGTGGGAATTAAAAACGTGTCACCTACTCTGCGCAAAATGAAGTGTTGGAAGCAAAACATCTTTTCAGTCACATATTTTGATTTTAAAAATAAATATTCTACATTATATAACATTCGATATACTGTTAGCGACGCAATATAATTTAAATCTCCCGCGAAACCGTCGCATCTCGTAGTTTCCGTTCCCGAGTTCCCGACGAGATAATCAGAGCCATCTAGGTTTAAAGCCGAATATAATTTAGAGAAAACAACATTTAGCGCTAGCGCTATCTAGTTACGGACGACACTCGACAGTACTTTTTCCAGTAAAGAAAAAATTATCAAACTAATTAATAAAAGTCAATTTTCATGATTTTTTGTTTCAATATACCCGACCGACCATCTTCTCGAAACAGGTATGAGCTGCCCCCTCCTAGCTGAAATCCTGGGTACGCCCTTGTTGCTACTTGTCATGATGGATGTTTGTCTTCAAACACTGTGGTATGGACGATAAGAGGATATGTCGAAGTTTCCCGAATGCCACCCATCCTAGCTGAGGATATGATGCCGTAACCACATTGAAGGTAAATGACCTTCCTAGATGACTAGAGTTCATCGCCCGGCTTAGCCCGTAGTGGACTTTGTATCATGCTTTCTCCGTTCAGAAGGTTTAACGTGTAAGCATTCAATCCATCGCTCAATCCAATATTTTCAAAGATTTTTCAGGTCTGCTATATAATGCGAAAGTTGTGGGTAAAAGATGCCCTGGCAGACCAAGACTTACCTATCACGATCAAATAAATAAAACAATAGCTGAAGGTGCATTAAAAAGCTATCAAAATAAAAGGGCATGTATGAAGAGGTTGATGAATGTCGAAGAAGCGAAAGAGGTATGTCGTGAGCGTGTCAAGTGGCGCTCAATTGTCTCTGCCTACCCCGCAAGGGATTTGGCGTGAAGCATATGTATGTATGTTTCAGTTCTGAGTCTGTGTGTCTATCAACTTTATAGAAATTTTGCATATTTTGGACGTATTTTCATTTTCATATACCTAATTTTAGACAGAGAAATATTGCAAAAACGTTTATAACGATTTTCCTCTATTTTACAAAAACAATTATTGATTTACCGCCGGGTCTATTGTGTGTGAGTAAGAGATTAGAATAATGATGTCTCGGGCTTGCGAGCGACAAGAGGCTGGTTTACAAAAGAGCCCTCCTTTTTTATTTTTTTTATTGCGCAACATGACGCTTACCATCCACCATTCTACTCCTCTCCCTACCCAATCAAATACTGTGTGATTCCGTTAATGCCGTATTTGAAATATATTGTAAATAAATGTATTGACAGGAGACCTGTTAAGGCCGATTATTTTCAGCTAGTGGTAAAAAGATTTTGCTGGAACTCCTCTCGCACCAACTTTTTATTTGTTATTTTTTATTATTATTTTAATAATGATAATTGTTATTATTATTTTATTAATAATAATTGTTATTATTATTATTTGTCCATGTCCGAAATAATAATAAATAATTTGGTGGACCATTGTACTCGTATTTAGAGCATATTTATTTTTACAGCTTTAACAATATTATGTATACAAAAATATATGTCATCTTAAAGCCTTACAAATTTTCATCATTAGCTATAATAAAAAAAATAAACCCAACAAAATCAGTCCAATAACAATGGGATATGAAATTACAATTGTATTTGTATACTGATCCCTTTTTACAACTTAAGAATTATACAATATAATAAAAGTAATTAAGTGTAACCAATCACAAGTATTAGTAACAATAAGTAGGTACTCAAACAACACATTACAAATTATGATAAGAAATATAAATGAAACAATAAGTAATAGGAAAATATATAAAATAATAAACTAAAACAAGGATAAAATAAATAATAATAATAATAAAATTCTTTATTGCACACAAAATATACAATATAAAGTGTTGTACATAGGCGAGCATAATACCATGAAGGTATTCTCTACCAGCTAACCTTTGGGAGAGTGAGAGATTAATATTATGGGTGCAGGGTGTGAAAAATGGAAATAATATAGTAAAAAATAATAATACATAATACTATAATACCTAACAGAAAAATAATAATACATAATTAAGATAAATACATAAATAATTATATATACATTTATAGGTACCTACTAATAATATGTGAGGTGATTAGGATTCGTTTTGCTTTTTAAGGAAATAAGAGAGAAGTTTTTTGTATATATTTAAAGACGGTGCCTGTCTAAATAATTTAAATAAATAATAATAATAATGCAATTTTTCAACATTTTAATGGACATCTACTTAATATGCTCATCACAGTACTCTGTAGTCAATAAACGTCTGAGGGTGGAAGGAGATGTCTCGAACAAGTCGACATCCAAACGTTCTAACAAGTCATAGAACTTAATATGTGAGCAAATAAATCTATAAATTATTATGTTTCTACCAGGAATCGAAACTAGGTAAGTCATTATCACGAGACCTCGGAGAAAGTATATAAAGTCGTTATTTTATTTTATTTTTTAGAAAATTTTTTATGTTCCTTGGTCGTTGATAGCTTAAGAGGTTTTAAAGTCGATTTGGGTACTGAAGACGTACTGAGTAGCAAAAGCTGGGTCGTAAAGTTTCATCTTTGGTTCCTTCAAACTAAGCACTACCTCAGTGCAAAGTCCATTAAATACTACATTGTTTCTGATAATGGGAGCGATCGTGGAGAGGAAATGTTCATCTTGCTTGAAGGACCAAAGGTATTCTGTTTCTTTAACCTCCAACGGTAAATTGTTACTGTCATTTTTATCGATAGCAAAGCGTAATCTAAAAGTCTAATATAACCTTTAACGATTTGTTATACGAATGAAATCCACTTTTTATATTATGAAATACGTTCAAGGCTTTTTTATGTTAAATTTGATTTAATGTAAGTATTATTATTACATCATGTACTAATATAGATATCTGTATCTGTAGCTCGCCAGTGGAACAGACTTCCCCTCGTTATACTAAAAGTACCTTGACTCAACAATTTAAAAAAAAAACTCACCAAGCACTTACTTGAAAAGCAAAATAAGAACGCATAACATGACAATATGTATGATGTATCTTATATATTATATAAATATGTATTTTATTGTTGTACGATATATATTTATATTTATTTAGTTGATAAGTATTTTACTTAGTAATTTTAAATAATTGTTTCTAAATATACTTATACACATGCACCCACACTCTCTTCTCACTCTCCCAAAGGTTAGCTGTTAGAAAATGCCTAGACATTAAGCTCGCCTATGTACATTGGAATGTTTTTTTATTTTTTGTGCAATAAAGAATTTATCTATCTATCTATCTACTAATATAGATACACTTAAAATCCATTCTCACTCCTCTAGGAGATATTCAGATTTTTTCACTGTGTCTGCAGCCCGTCAGTGGAACAAGCTACCACTAGCTATTAGACGTGCAACGTCTGTCAACGTTTTTAAACAATTAGTCACCAACTCGTTACTTGATAAACAGGAGCACACTGCATCTAGTACACATTAAATATTTGTGACACAATACATTTATGAATATTTATTTATATATATATAAATACAATTTGTTATTAATAATTTGCTATTTGTAAATAGAAATTCCTAGGCACCTATACTTCGCACGTGATCGAATTCCTGAGATCATAGACATAGGTAAAAAGATCAGTCTCTTGCATTTTATTTAACAACTATAAATATCAGTGAACTTTGTACTATGTAAAGCAAACAAACATATAACGGTAGCAGATTCACATGTCATGCTCAAATTATGACGTTATATAGTCTGTAATCTAAGTAACTAATCTTTTTTTTTTTCTGTGTTCATCCGTGGTCTAGCAGGTCCGTTGATTTATACGCGGAGTATAGTTAATTCCTGTTTGGGACAAAAAAAAATATCATTTTATTTCATTTGTTATTGTTCTTGAGTTTGGTACGCTAGAGACAACGACGAGTTTTCCACTTGTCATGATTGGCCTTTTGTAAAGTTGACTAAACCGTATCGGCAAACCATCCGCTCTATTTGTTCTGTTCTTACGCCTAAAAAAAAAAACAAAATACTACTACTACTTTTATCTTAACATATTATTCATTTTATATTCATCAGAAATATTTCTAACAGTTTATTGAAGTAATATACAAACAGTATAAATTAAAATAAACTAAACCTAATAAAAATAAACTATAAGTAAAAAATGTCATCTAGAGACGACTCTTTAGTGATAGTCCAAAGAAGACTGGCAACATTTCCCCTCTGTATATATAAGCTAATACGTTGGCAGAAATAATTGCCAGCCTTCCTGTCTCCAGACTTCTCCGTTAGCCGTTTGGACAACTCCTTGACCAGACGCTTGGCTGAGTGTCCCCATGGGCCCATCGTCTCGACCCCAAACGGCGTAATTTCGTAACCTGTACTGAGGTTGGCGTATTTGCGCAACTTGAGGTTCTCAGCAGAAACCGCCGCACTTCCCGCGCTTGACGAGGTCGCCTGGATGTGTGATTTTATATTCATTGTATTACTTCTATAAAATCATTAATTTAGTTCAGCTAATAAATAACACGATATTCATGGACTGTCATGCGGTACGAAGTTCGCCGGGTCAGCTAGTGTATTATATAAGATAGATAATTGTAGCGGACAGTCTCTATAATACAAGGTTGTCATTTAGATTTGCCAAAAAATTTTCTAATCAGGTTGTGTATTTTTAATATAATTTATTACCACGGTTATAATTAGGGTGTGTAATTGGTAGATAATTATATATAATTTGTATTTTTTATTTTACGAAATTCACTTGTTTGTTTTCATATTTCCCACTAAGGTTCAATCTGAGCTTGTTAGTATTTCAATCGTTAATAATGTTGCAATAATTTTACTCGGAATTCGCTAGCATTTTACTCTAGGATGTTTCGGAACAAGTATTCTGACAGTCTCTATGATGCATGGTTGTCATAGATGTCAATTAGAGATTGTCAAATTAGGCTTTCAGGAATGTTGTAATCAAGTTGGATATTTCGTTATAATTACCGTAGTTATTTTAGCCTTTATTTGTTCACAAGAATCAGTCTGTAGAGTTTTCTTCGTGTGTATCGCTTTTTAGGGCCAGATACAATGATTGCATTATTAGGATTGCGTTACAAAGTTAAATATTCTTCAGATTTATAACTATCAAAAAGTGCTATAGCAAGTGGTAGGTAATTCTGATAGCATTAATATTTTCGTACATTTTAAATGTTGGGTCGCCATCTAGGATAGTCCTTTTGTATATAGGAGTATGTATCCCATGCACGAGTTATTTACCAATATAATGCATGGAATCCATACCATGTGTTTGAACTATTCCGCAGGGAATGTTGTTACAAATACCTGCCTGTTATATATTATTACAATTCTACCTACATATTGTATTTCACTCCAGTTTCCAATAACCTGCAGCTTAACACAATACTGACGCGAAAAAATAAATCTTAACCCATAAATGCATATATTTTTTTATCATTATCATTATTAACCTATGTTTCTCCACTGTTGGATGTCTCTCTCTCCCTTAAGGTTCGCCGTTTCACAAGATCGTCTGTCATCATCATACAGTATCACCAGCGACCTTTTCAATCCGTCCATCTGGCGGGGGGCGTGGATTTTAAAGCGTTGTCCGAAGCAAGACCAAGACCTAGATTTGGGCAGTGTTCATCTTACGCCCAGTTGCAGAAAGGCTGATTATCTTTTGACATGTTTAATAAGACACGTCATGGCTGAAATAACCAAAGTGACAAGCTAACTACCAATCACGTGGTGTTTATCAAAATATTGATTATAGATTATTTTAATCATCCTTTCTGCAACTGGCTGTTAGTCTTTGCCTCGAAGAGCACGTAAAGCCCAACGTTTACTAATACCAACTTGTGGAATCGTACATAAATTGACATTAAAATGATATGCCTTGCCTACCTGTATTACAGTGGGAGCAAATTCTCCAGAAACATGTATATTCTGGAAGGTCAATCTCCAGCAGTGAAGGTAGTAGTAGTAGTAGAGACAGGGTATTATTTTAGGCTTTTAATAGAGCCAACCTATCCCCTCCAGGAAGGCTAGGAGACCCGTCACGTTCCTGCTGACCTCCGGAAGAGGTCCAGAAGGAACCTCAGTCTGGTTGTAGCCACACTGGAGCTCTCCTTAAGTACATGCGCATCCGTCTCCTCCTCTGCCATGCATCCTCTACACAGTGGGACATCTGCAATATTCAGAGTGTATAAGTGTTTGTTTAAGGCATAGTGCCACGTCATCACCCCTACCATTGTACGGAGCTTGGCTCTGTTTAGCCTTTACCCTGTATAAACGCTTGAGCGTATATGCCCGTAACTATTTAGTTTATGGATTTCCGAAATGATCAGATAAATTAACCTTAATATACACAAAAAAGGCCCTGTTATTAAAAAAAAGACAAGTAGTGTTTTTTAAAGGGTCGTAAACAACCCGCTGGGTAAATCCTTTACCAAAATTTATAGTAAATCAGAATTAAAACTTGCTGCAAATATAAGAAGAATTTCGAAAATACTAAATTATTCTAGAAAATGTATCGTGTAATCCTACTTACAGGCCTTTGTGGTTTTATTGTTCACACTGCACATCGACGTCTTAGGTCGACAATTATGAGAGTCTGCCGAATCATATACCATACTTCATTAGAAGAGTTTTACAACAAATTTGTTTTTATTTAAAAAAAAAAAGTTGTTGGGTCGTTGGCGACCCATTGGGCATATATATATGTTGAGGGGTGGAAAGGACTTCCCTAGACTGTCTGCAGCGAAGGTCTATGACTCTATGTTCTAAAGGCTGTGATAATGATTAAACTACAAAATATCGAATAAATATTAAACAATTTATCGCGCAAAACAGAATATTTTGTAAAGTTAATGAGCTATGCAAAATTAAACGTTACCGCATGGTTGTGTGCACTTTGTCAAAGGGAACATTAAATTTGTGAAATTCTTGCATGCCTAAAGCACAACGGTTGCACCGCAGCCTGTCCTTTGTGAATTAATTTCTAAATAACTTAGGATTTAATTATTGTATAATAATTGTCAATTTATACAATAATAATAATATATATATAAAAGGATCATCACGACCGTTTCCCTTTTGGGGGTGGTCAGGAACCACGCTTATAAATAAGCGGATTCACATATAGCCAACTTTACTACAGACCAATCATGGCAAGTGGCAAGGTCGTCGATGTCTTTAGCATACCAAACTAGAAAAATATCACAAATAAATTAAATATTCTTTCAATGTTTAATAAATATTTTTGTGTCCCGACCACGAATCGAACCCGGTACCTCCGAGTCTAAATCCACGGACTTACCCGCTAGACACCGGAGGCAGATATAAAAATTTTAAATTCAATGATAAATATAATTTATTAATAAACTATAATTTATTAATAAACTATAATTTATTAATAAACTATAATTTATTAATAAATTATAATTAAATAGTAAATAAACTTAAAATTAAATATATTAATACCACTAAAAATAACAATACTTTACAAACCTCATGTCGTAAAATCGTGTAGTATAGTAAAGTTGGCTAAATGTGAATTCGCTTATTTATAAGCGTGGTTTCTGACCACCCCGAAAGGGAAACGGTCGCGATGATACTTTACTTTAGTTTACAATTAACAAGTAAAGTTACAAAACAAAATTTTCTTATTGGTGTAAATATAAAAAAAATCATTTACTGTCGATTATTAAATACATCTTAACCGTAAATCAACTACTCGCAAGTATGATAACAGAAATGAAATACCGTGAAATTTTATATAAAAAGTGCAACCTAAACAACATAAACTATCCATTTTATTTCTTAATTTGGTATTATTTTCATAGCATAGTCAGGTAACAAATGTTTTGTACATAAGACATACATTTATGTAAGACATTTCAAAACGAAAAACATTTCCAAATATATTTGTAACTTAAAATGTTTAACAGAGCTTTTAAAGCTCACAGGAGTTGTAAAACTTATTTTTTTATGGGAAAAAGTTATTCTTTACAAGCAGTCTGTGCTGTGGCTTAGTCTGTTTCTTCAAACGCAAACGTTAAGTAGTAAAGGTATTGTATTTCTTTATTAATCAGGTTTATCGTTAGTAATCCGCGTGCTTAGCCGAGATTTACCGAGCAACAAATAATAAACGAATAGAAAACTGCCTCCGTGGGCTAGCGGTTAAGTCCGTGGATTTAGACTCGGACGATTTCTAGTCGGGACACAATAATATTAATTAATTTAAATAAAATAATCCTAGAGACATCGATGAGCTTGCCACTTGTCATGATTAGCGTATAGTAAAGTTGGCTAAATGTGAACCGCTTCTTTATAAGAGTGGTCTCCGACCAACCCGAAAGGGAAGCGGTCGTTATGATAAGTATACGAATAACAACTTTAGTTGTTAAGGATTACCTTATATAACGTTTACGCTTAAATAAACAGAATTTGGCTACTGGACGTGAAAATAAACATTGATTCTGAAAAAAGTTTTGGCAGCGACCACAACATACATACATCTACCTATAGGTATAAATGAGTATACGAGTCCTCGTAGACTTGTAAGACGCAAAGAAGGGGGAAGATGGGGTGGTGACGCCCACTGGAGAGGGAGGAGCGAGCCGTAATAGTCGGGTCACAGGGGTTCACACACAGCAGAGAATTTTAGCTAATGCCCGGAATACACGAGGCTAGTTTCACGAAGCTAGTATAGCAAACAATAACTGTAGTATACAGTATAGTTACAATAATATATCTACAGGTCATTCATATGTTTTAACATATAGAAAACTATGAATGTAAGTTACCAATTAATTATTAAATGTCGGTATCCATCAGAGGAATACCTATAGCTCTCTCTATCGCTGATTTACAAGTAATTCATAGAACTATAAAGTCAACTTTTGCACAAAGTAATAATAAGAAATAGTCTTATCTTGTGTCATGAATACATTTTAAGCTAGGTCCCTGTTTCACTAATAATATAATTAGGAAATAATATAATAATACATTAGAACCTCGCCAACCCGTTTGAGTAACTACACACATCAAAAGTGTCTAGGGATCAACATATATTTTTGGAATAACTTTTCTCCTGATTGATATTCATTAAAATTTTCTTTAAGGATTGATCAAATAAAATGTTTTCGTTTGTCTACAGTAACGATAAACCAAGTCACCTTTGCATTAGTAAAAAAAATTGCCATTTTCCTAATAAAGGGATTTTTGACATTTGAACCACTAACATTAAAGTTCGAAAAAAAGACTGAAATAACAGTTTTTTTTAAATTTTATTGGGTAACTTAAACAATTAATAATCCGTGTTTCTACCGCGAACACTAACAACACAAGAACATCGGTTTGGCATACTCAAAATGAGTTCATCCAAATCACGCTGTGGAATGGCCGCCCATGTTCGTTGCAACAACAAAAAAAGGTCTTCTTGCGACTGGATACCCTCCATATTCGGCAGAGCTCTTCTCTGAAGAATATCCCATGCATGCTCAATCGGGTTCAAGTCTGGCGACTGAGCAGGCCAGGGCAGGACATTGATGTTAGCTGCGGCGAGAGTCTGTCTTACAACTCTTGCGGTGTGCGGTCGTGCATTATCATGCATTAACTGAAATAAGGGACCGATATGCACTTGTAGAGGAACGATGACGTCTGATACAACCGTCTCAGCATAAATTTGAGCGTTGAGGTTGCCTCTGATCCAAATCAACTCAGTTCTTCCGCCGATCGAAATACCCGCCCATACCATGATGGTTCCACCACTATAAGGATGGACTTCCTGGCAGGATTTTAATCGCTGTTGGCGTCCAGGGGTTCTCCAGTGTCGTATACGTCTTGTATCCGGCCTCATACCAAAACGAGACTCATCAGAAAAGCACACGAAACGCCATTGTTCTTCTGTCCAATTTCTGTGTTCAAGAGCCCATTGATATCGAGTCCTACGATTGTGCATTGCTATAGGTGGTACCCGTAGCGGTCTTCGGGAATGAAGGTTCACTTCATGCAAGCGGTTTCTGACTGTTTGGTCGCTAATTAAGTTCCCTGAAGAGCGATGAAGGCTCACGGCTAACATCATGGCGGTTATTGTTGGAGTTCTTCGAGCTGTGATTTGAATGTATCGGTCTTGTCTCCGTGTGGTGCAGCGATACCGTCCTCCATGGCGCTCAGCCACGGTACCAGTGGTTCGGTAACGTGTCCAAAGTCGACTGATAACACTCTGACTTGTATTCAGAGCTAAAGCCACAGTACGTTGCCGGGAACCAGCTTCTATCATTCCCACGGCTCTGATCATTTCTTCCCTGCTTAAATGACCGCTCCATAATAACGTTGGTTTTAATCAGTAGTAGGGAAACAGTAGCACTAATAATGTCTTCAATGCGTCTTATGTTTTTATAGGGAAAATATTGACAGCTGATTTTCATCTTTTACTCGAATTTGATTGACAGTTCCTGTTTTAAATTATGAAATGCACCAAAAAGGATCCATATAAATTTATAAAATCATAAATTTATTACAAAGCCACATCTCAATCACAAGAAATCCGCATAAACATGCTTGATCCCTAGACTTTTTTGATGTGTGTAGCTTGCTATCTTACTAACACAACTTGGTATGCTGGTTTCGTGTATCGCGAGCATAAGGGCTCAAACTCAAAACTCGGGGTAACAAAATTCCGAAATAAATCGACCGTTTTCAGCAGTAAACTGTCGTTAAATTAATAGGCCCTCTAAAATAATTGCAAAGTAATATTATATTATATTATATTATATTATATTATATTATATTATATTATATTATATTATATTATATTATATTATATTATATTATATTATATTATATTATATTATATTATATTATATTATATTATATTATATTATATTATATTATATTATAAAGAGACACAATGTATTTAAAAAAAATCCTGTAAGAATTAGGTAGGTAAGCATGAATTATTAAAAAAATGTATTTCATTATTTTCACTATTGTTAAGTACTAACAATGTACAGTCATTAAAAAGTACGCTTAACACGAAATTTTCGAAGGAATTTTTTTCCTGTAGCTCTAGTACTTATAAACTCGGTTACGTAAAGTTTTAGTTCCGATACATCCGAGCTGCCAATTTTCAGTTCCGTAAAGTACAAGAGCGACCTTAGCCGATCGAGTATCCGAATAAAATCCACTTCATATGAAAGAAAATGCCCTCAAAAGCGGCGGTAATGGGATGCCTAACGAATGAGGTGGATTTTGATTTAAAGAAAAAAACTAAAACAGAATCTAAAAATTTAATATAAAAAAAATCCTGACCAGGAATCGGAGAAAGTCATTCCGTATATAAGTACATTAAAAAATAAACGTAGAATTTTTTTTCGGGCTACCTTTGATCGTTGCTTTTATTAGTGTATTTTATTTCATAAAAAGTGGATTTCATTCACCTATGCAGGCGATCGGTAAAAGTCGCTCTCATTGTCTAAAACCCCATACTTCATGTTCTCGATTCGATAACGTAGTTTGTGCGTCTTACTTGTGTTGGCCGCCTTTCCGTAGCAATAGCTAACTTTAATAATCTTATCTATAATAATTTCTAATAAATATAAAAATAACTTAGTAGATGATAACAAATCAGACACCAAGTGTATTTAGTTATTAAATAATAACTTTTTATTTCACAGAAAACCCATCATTCCCTGAGCTCAACGCCAGCATCAAACGTGAGAAGATTGTAGAAATATGCGAAGGATGTGGGCAGAAAATACAGGATCGTTACCTTATGAGGGTCGGGGAACTTTCTTGGCACGAACACTGTCTCAGCTGCTGCGTGTGTGGGTGCCCTCTCGCACACACCTGCTACACAAGGAACTCTAAACTCTACTGCAAGCCAGATTATGACAGGTATACAATAAAATGGTAATAAAGCCTATAGATATTTAATTGGACTTATTGAAATTGCAGGAGCGATTTGTGCTGGTGGCACTGCGAAATTACAACACGCGAAGTTATGCATCTCTTAAGTACCAGCACATTGACGTTATAAAGCAATGCATTTTAATTTTGTTACAGATTATTTGGAGTAAAATGTACTCGCTGTGGCGATCGCCTTCTGCCACAGGAAATGGTAATGCGTGCGCAACAATACGTCTTTCATATTCAGTGCTTTGTCTGCGTGATGTGTTGTCAACCCTTACAGAAAGGGGAACAATATGTAATTAGAGCGGGACAAATCTTCTGTCGCCAAGACTTTGAAAAGGAAATGTATCTGATGCAACATGCCGAGGATGAAATGATCATTGATGATTCCGAACGTCCTCGAGACGGTCGCCGCGGACCAAAGAGACCACGCACTATCTTGACATCGGCGCAGCGACGACAGTTTAAAGCATCATTTGAAGTCAGTCCCAAACCTTGCCGTAAAGTTCGCGAAGCTCTCGCAAAAGACACTGGTTTAAGTGTAAGGGTAGTTCAAGTATGGTTTCAAAACCAAAGAGCCAAAATGAAGAAAATCCAAAGAAAGGCGAAACAAGAGGGTGACAAAAATGGTGATAAAGACAAGGATAAGGATGAAAAAATCATCAAACAAGAATCTCCCTCAAGTGAGCATGGAAATTACTTGGGACTAGATGGGTCATACTCTGCATCTAGCCAGCCGCTTAATCCGAATTTGCCATATTCACCAGATGGTATGTTATTACTCAATCAATCAGTACTTTGTCTTTTCTTAAATACACTTCGAATAAAACAATAAAAAAACCAATTTGTTTTCAGATTATCCAGCGCACTCAGGTGACAGCTTCTGTAGTTCAGATATATCGCTTGATGGGAGCAATTTCGACCAGCTCGATGAGGGTACTTCAGACACTATGAGCCTGCAGAATCTTGAAGTGCAGCATCATTCTCACCAGCACGGACCACATTCAGCTCACGAACCGCTGAACCTTGGTACTGGGGCTGTCGTGAACCCTATCGACAAACTTTATCTCATGCAGAATTCTTACTTTAGTACTGATCATTGATTATCTGCTCGCCGTGGCGCTGCTGCTAGCACCTCGGACCTCTGCAATGCAGTTCGGCCTCCGAGTTACCTTCCATCGAATTCAGCACTGATGGGAGTGACAATGCCATGGCAAGACTCTTCAACATTCAAGTCACCGTTTACAAGTGCATTCTTTAGTAACGGAAATGCTAACAAGAACTAATGATATGTATCTTTTGATGTCCGTACTTTTTGAAATACTGTTAATATGGCATCATTAAATTGTATTAAAACTTATAGCTTACAGTTAATTCCTCGAATAGTAGAAATGTTATACCAAAATATAGACGTTTAATATGTTAAGTTTATGCTTTTAGCAATATTAGAAACCCAGCTGTATCCTCAGTTCTTTGATCTGTGTTTAAACCAGTAGGTTTGATAAAAGTTAATTCTCTATTCAATGGCAAGTTAGAATTTGTAGGAATATTTAAACTAGATTTTATTAAATGTGATGTTATTATTAATCATTTATCTAGGATTAGTTTCACTAATATTATTATTAAATATTATTTAACCATAAATATAATATTCATTGTAAATAAAACTGTAAATCAGGTATTTTAAATGCCTTAAGTACCAACAATGGTAGACTTTAAATTGTAGAGGTAAGAAAAACGTAAAGTCCACTGGTCCTATACAGATCTAATTTTATATTTTTTAGGCTCGACTTAGACGCAAAATTTGATGATGTCCCCTTATTTAAATTGTACAAATTGTAACTTATAAAACCTTTATTTGATGTGGACTTAGGAATGGGGTACGATGTCTAATGAGTATTAAAAAATGCTAGTCAGTCAGTATGTATTTAGTTAGTAGTTTAGTTAGTAGATTTTGGTCACTCCGTCTCTCAAAGGATAAATAAAATATTATTATTTTATCTTTTTGATCATACTTTATTCAACTTTTTAGACACTCCCTTATTTATTTATTTATTTATTTATTAAAAACTTTATTGCACAAAGTACAAAGGCGGACTTAATGCCCGTAGACATTTTCTGACAGCCAAACCTTAGGGACAAATTAGAACATTTATAGGTGCAATGAAATAAATATTAATAGTAGGATAAATTCAATATAATTATATATACTTACATAATATACTTTAACATATACTGTAATATCAATATACTAAATACTAATACATACACAAAAATATACATATATACACTTATTAACATTGTTGGGAGCTATTTAGAAAGTGTAGATAGACGAGTTTTTTGAACGAAGATCTGGTAGACGCTTGCCTTATGGTTACAGGGAGATTGTTCCATAAATTTGTGGCAACAACTGTAAAAGAATTTGAAACAAATCCAGAATGATGTAAGGGAACAGAAAGAAGTGAGTTGTGAGAAGAACGAAGGGATTTGTCGTGAAACGAAGAAAGATAGGCAAATTTATCCTTGAGGTATTTCGGTGTCGCGGGCTCGTTTAGAACAGAAAAAAGAAGACAGAGAACTCTTAGATTTCTGCGACAACGAATTGGCAGCCACTCCAACTTAGCACGATATTCAGAAATGTGATCGTATTTACGTAAACAGAAGATGAACCGGATACACGCGTTAAGTAACCGGTCCATTTTGTTGAGCAACATCTCTGACAGATCAATGCTGCAAACATCACCATAGTCGAGGAGAGGAAGGAGAAGGCTTTGAACTAGGGTTATTTTAGCTTTTAACGGCAGAAAATTTTTAAGCTTATTAAGAGAGTGCAGGGAAGCAAAAACTTTACTACTAGTTTTGGTAACATGCGTAGTCCAACTCAGATTAGAATCTAGATATACACCCAGATTCTTCACCTCGCCGGAATACGCTATAGGGACGTTGTCAAACCGAACAGGGTCAATACTGTTAATGTCTATTTTACTTAAAAGCCGTGAGCTCCCAAATACGATTGCCTGACACTTATTCGGATTGACAACGACCCCAAACAGTTTCGACCATGTGTGTATACTACTAAGATCTGAATTAAGCCAAGCTATTGCACTATTTACTGTGTTGATATCTGACTGCACATAGAGCTGCAAATCGTCTGCATAAAGATGATAATTACAATGAAGTAGAGAGGAGATGGCGTCAATGAAAAGTGAGAATAACAAAGGGGAGAGAATACCTCCTTGCGGGACGCCCGTATACAACTCACACCAATCCGATGACACCCGATCAACACGTACCTGCTGCTGACGGCCATGGAGATATTTTGAGAACCATGTTAGGGTCTCTGGTGTGATATTCAGACGAGACAATGTAGCGATTAGTAAATCAGGATCTACTGTGTTGAAGGCATTCGTAAAGTCAATTAGTACAAGTATTGTGACTTTAGTATCCTCCATACCATTTCTGATGTCTTCAGTTACTTTGAGTAAAGCTGAAGTTGTGCTATGACCAGGGCGGAAACCGGACTGGTAAGGGTTTAGGAGATTATTTTCACCCAGGAAAAGGGACAACTGTCTGTGTACAATGGATTCGAGGACCTTGGATAGGAAAGGTAATATTGAGATAGGACGAAAGTGAGTAGGAAGTGTGGGTGAAGCAATTTTTGGGAGTGGAATGATAAAAGCCTTACGCCATAGGGCAGGAAATTGACCGGAGGAGATGGAAAAATTTATGATTTGAGCAATAACAGGTAAGAGAAGGTCAATAATTGGGATAATCATAGCACGACTAATAGAATCACATCCTGTTGATTTTGAAGTAATAGAGTTAATCGTCTTGAGGATCACATCGTTAGAAACCACTGCAAGAGAAAATGGTTCAACATCTTTTACGGGTAGAGACATTATTTCCGCAATAGTACTAGTTTTTGTATTAGAGTCAAGAACTGGAGCTGAGGAAAAGTGAGTGTTAAGTTGATCAGGTGTCACGGAGCCAAGGTAGACCTGGTCGCGGGAGCGACCCAGCCCCAATGAATTGAAAAACTGCCAAATTTTTGCAGACGACTTATTAGTAATGTTATCAATGAAGTGGTGTCGTTTGGCAATTCTGCATATCTGATTACAGCGATTTCTCGCAACTCTATATGCAGCCAGGTTATCATCACATCGGTTTCGCCTATATTTACGGTACGCACGGTCTCGTTTTCTCATAGCCATACGAACATCTTCTGTGATCCACGGCGCAGGTGCCCGCTTTAATCTCGTGGGTCGAAGTGGAGCATGTGCGTCATACAGCTTGAGCAGCTCATGGTTAAATTTGTCGACCATACTGTCGATGTCGTTTGTCGTGAGCAACATTCTCCAATCTATGCAAGCCGTGTCATTCCGCAGTTTATCGACGTTTAGTCGCGAAAAGTGACGCATTTCTACTACAGGAGGGCGGTACCTAGGTGGCTTAACTTTATAAGATATGAAAACGAGATCGTGGTGGGAGAATGGAGTAAGGAGCAGACCGTGACTGGCAACAACATCAGGGCGTGAAGTAAAAATAAGGTCAAGGAGAGTGTCAGTTGTAGCTAGATGGTGAGTTGGCCCCGACGGCAGAATAGACAAATTGACAGAGGAGATGATGTTACGGAGCTTAGACGCCCTGGATTTGCCAGCCTGACGATCATCTAGGAGACAGGTGTTGAAATCTCCCATGATGATGTGGTGAGTATAAAGTGGCACCACATCCTCAAGAATGCCTTCGAAGTCAGAAAAGTAGTTGATAGTGGGAGGGCAGTACACAACACCGACCATCACTGGCATACCCCTCACCTTCACCTCTATGAATAGGTACTCCGCCGATGCTGAATACTGACTGGGTGAAGAAGAAATTATTTTGTAGGACAGATCAGCACGCAAATAAATGGCTACACCACCTCCGGCCGAGCCAGTCCGATCGTTACGGATCATGATGTAGCCTGGAAGAGAGTAAGAGGTAGAAGGTAAGGACGGTTTAAGCCAGGACTCTGAAACTAAAATAGCATCTATTAGATCTGGGGTCGAAAAAGAAGAGAGAAGGTCAGTATAATGAGCCGGTATACTTTGTACATTAATATGACAAATATTAAAGTTATTTTTAAAAAGATTTAACTCGTTATCTAATGAGGATTCCAGTCCAGCATCTGCATCATGATATGTGTCAGAGGATGTAGTGCTGATGATGGAATGGAAAGATTCATCTTCACTTGAAGAATCCATATTTTAATGTGTATAAATAAGATAATATAAATACTATATAATAAATAAATATTTAAATATAAGGCTAAACTAAGTTATATTAAGTATATAAAACAAATATATATGGTACATTAGGAATTTACTGCATGTCCTGCCAGCTGGAAGTTAACAAACAAAAATCTAAAATTAGTAGGTATAGTACAGATACGAGTCCTCCGCATCGGAAATAATTGGATAATAAATGCATTAATAATAATAAGTAAAGCACAAGAATCCCCGGTGCAAGAGGTGCAAGACCTACACTTTTCATAAATAGATGCACTGACACTTTGGCTAAAACTATAACTAAAATCAAATAAAGAATATGACTAAACTATTACAGTATTCTAGTTTACGGCTGGGCTCAAAGTCCCATTTCCAAAGCAGAATTATTAATTAAAAGAAAAAAAAAAAAAAAAAACTCAACTTAAAAGTCCACGGGACGTTAGAATAATTTTATTAAGACGGCAGACTGATTGATATGGCAGTTGGACAAATTCCTTTGCCTAAAAACAAAACATTAAAAAGATATTTTACTGATATTTTATCAGCCAGCTATCCGTCTGTCAATTAACTATTTTGGTTAATAAAAATATACAATTTATTATTTAAGATAAGTAATTACCATTGTTTCGCCAATTGCCAATAATATAACCATTTATTTTAGTAAACAGCTTAATAATACAATGTGAGAAGATCATTGAGTGAAAAAAAACATTGAAATTATTATTATTATGTCGTCACTATAATAATAAAAAGGTATCTTGACGACCGTATCTCTTTCGGGGTGGTGATAAACTACGCTTATGAGAAGCGGATTGATATTTAGCCAACTTTACTATAGGCCCATCATGACAAGTGGCGAGCTCGTCGATTTGTCTAGCATACCAAACTCAAGAAGGCCAGGAACCGAACCCGGCACCTCCGCATCTAAATCCACGCACTTAACCTCTAGGCCACGATGGTAGTATTATATTATACTATAATAATATTGTTTAAGAGCCCATAAGTAATTATGAAATTAAATTATGCACTTAAAAAATAATCTAATTAGGTACCTAACAATACTGTTCCCATTATAAAATGTTTTTTTATTGAAATAACAAGCAGTTAACGCCTATAGTACTCGTAAATCGTATTTTATACTTTATCAGAACAAAACAAGATATGGCACGTGCAATATTGTTCCCAACAAAATGCGAAACCTATAGACAACTATGCGGAAAATCACACCCACAGTTTAATCACCGATGCTGTAATGAATGAGATAGAAAAATGTGTCACAGTGAGACACGAGCGAGACATATATAATAGAAGGCTTTGGGGCACATACGGCTCGATAGCTAACTACTGACTCAAGGCAAAGAAAAACTAATATTTTGTATAGAGATTACTTTAAGGTAAAAATAAAACTTACAAATTCCGTTTGTTGACTTATTTTTTATTGAGTAAGTCATCGTAAACATCATCACAGCCCATAGATCACGAGTTCAATACTTCCACTGTTGGAGGATGGGCTTTTCCGAAATTTCTGAAGAATTTTGCCAGACGGGTTGGCGAGGATCTGATGACATCTTTTTAAATGATAATTTATTAACAATTCCAAAAAATTGTATTAGGAGAACTGGGAACGACGCGGACGGCTTAGTGTGCTCTTCGAGGAACAGGAACGGTGGTGTTGTAAATGCTAGACAAATGTATATAAGTATATTTCTCATTGGTACGAGCCGGGCTATGAACCCACCTTTTTAGGATTTTAAGGAAAGCGTTCCTACAACCACCACCGCTCTCTGAGTACGTATACCATTTTAACAATTTAAAAAAAAGGCTCTTGATACGACTATTTGCTAGTTCACACAAAGGAGTGCCTAAAAAGTTGAATTCACCCAGATATTTGTTAAACACTAATAATAATACAGCTTATTTAAATAGATTAAGATTTATCTAGTCATATACTAAAAGTTAGTTGTACTCAGATTAAGATTTATCTAGTCATCTAAAAGTTAGATGTACTCATAGACATTTTGTAGTTTTGAAGTACTAGGTAGGGTCTACCCATTAATTAGATGAACAATGTTTATGCCTATAGTGTAATCATAATTTGACTCATGAAATAACCGAGTCCAAATAAGTGTGATCATCCCAACAAGCTACGTAGAAGAGTGGCCTTGGAAACTCCGAATCCTTGGAAACTCCGAAAGCACGGTGATGGCTGTTAAGCTGATTTTTTTAAGTAATGGATAGAAATTTGTTGGCTACTGTCTAAACTACTCGAAAAGTGTTGAAAGGAGGATTCGAGATGATTTTGTTAAAAAAATTATATGTATATGTATATTTTTTTTTATTAGTTCGACAACTATTTCTATAATTTGACCCTTATACTGTCAGCTAGTGTAATAATACAGGATATTTTTATTTTATCAAAATTAAACATTGCCTTGACCATATTTCGTAAGGCAACCCATCACCAACACTCTTCTACGTATCTTAGACTACAAGTTTTAGGGCGTGTGCACATGTTTTAATATACTATTAAATTGAGAAGTCATGCGAGTAAAATAATCTTCGGAGGAAATGAGTGTTCATCCTAAGAAAGAGATAGGCTTAAATTAATGGTACCTATAGGCGGACGTGTTGTTCGCGCGGGGGGAGAGTGGTTTGCGCCCGCGCATCTTTTTTATGTACCTACTATAAATATTTATTATTTAATATTAGCTTCGAGAGTAGCCATCAAACTGTGGTTACAGTTTGGCGGGCTATTTAATAAGTTATATGTATTGGAAAGTAAATAAATGATTGATTTTTTTTTTATTAATAGTTCTTCTCCCCACAGTGACCCATGAAGTGATGTGCGTCTTCATGATACTGCGCCATCCGAAGATATGTATCTTCGGCGCATTTTTGACGCTAGTATTAACAGAGGAGAAGTTTTGGTTGAATCACCGCATTGGGTTTCGGCCTCTCGGTCTCTTTTCTTTGCCAGTAACAAATAGATTTTCAAGGTCATCTCCTCCCATTCTGGCAATTTGTCCGAAGTACTGGAGTCACCTACGAAGATATATGCTGGATAACCTAGTCATTATTTTAAGTTGTTTTAAAATCGACACGTTCGCGTTGTATCGATATTCTATCCATGAAGTTCTTCTAGCATTTTCCGCCAACATCTCAAAGGCGTCGGTGCTCTTTTGCTCTTCGTGGTCCATGTTCAGCACCATATATGGAGAAACCCAGTGATCGAACGAGTCTTGATTATTAAGTAATTACGTAACAATAGAGTTAAATAATGCGTGATGCTGAAGTAAAATTTTCCAAAAAATAGTTAGGTTACCTTTTTTAGATAAATCAGCTGGATTATAAAAACTAATTGGTTTACTTCTTTCCTCATTTATCTAAATTATAATAAAAAGAAATGATACTTTACTACGCGATTTTCCAAGTTTATCTCTAGTGTGCACGCGCCGCTATATTCGTAAGTAAACCCAGGCTTGGAAATTTGTGTGAGAACTACAGTGTAGTTTTGTTAATATTCATTATTTATTATGTACAGGTAATCTCAATATAATTGTATAATATCTGTTGATTTCTAGTCGTTATATGTGTAATTAAATTTTAGTCTTGTATACAGGTGATTTTTTAAAATGTGATGGAGCATTAAAGACGTGTTCTTACAATCCCATTTTAAAAATACATCTTTGTAATTCGATAAAAATACATATTCTTAATTATTCACTTAAATGTATGTACGAGTACTTAAGTAGAATAATGATATATTGAAATTAATTTTGTTTTATTATTACCCTTATCATACCTACCCTGATTCTAATAGCTAACTAAATGCGAGTATAAGCTTGTATAATTTACAGTCAATCAACAAATATTCAAATAAATTCGATAATCGAACAATCGAGACCTGGGCTGTTCTAGACTTTATGCAGCGACGTCTGATTGACTAGCGATACGTTGAGGTGTTGAGCATCTTCCAGATGCAAGGACTAAAGATGGACTAAAGATAAACTAAGGATAAATTAAATTAACGAAGTGTTCCAGACGGTCCCTACAGTGATAAATAAATGAAATGAAAAAGGTCAGCATAAAAGAGCGATCCAACTGCGAAGGTAGAGGTGTACGACGTAAAATTGCCGAAACTTTTTCTTTTTACCAATGCGTTGGAAGGGGTCTTTAAAATGCTGTACTGGAGAACCTGCGGCATCATAAAAGTCAATAAAGAATACATCACGCACCTCGGATTCATGGACGACAGTCATAATGGCTGGCTCGCTGAAGGATCTTAGCAGAATGCTGAACAGCTTAAACGACGCCGGTTGGTCTCGGTTGAACTTGGACAAGACAAAAGTTATGTTCAACGAGCATGTCATACAGAGATGTTGTATGGTACAGAAACGTGGACACTGAGAGTGGGTCTGGTCCACAAGTTCGAGGTCGCTCAGCGGAGAGAGGTATACTCGGGATTTTTCGGAGACAGAAATGTTTACATCCGTCAGAGATCCTAAGTTTCCGACATACTCGTAGCTTTGAAACGAACGAGATGAACGCAGAGTTGAACGACCTCTCGCTAGATGGACGGATAACCTGAGGAATGTCGCTGATGGGGGATGGATGAAGGTGGCTGGAGATCATATAATGTGGCGAGCATTGAAGGAGGCCTATATCCAGCAGTGGAGAGGCATGCACAGGCTGATGATGATAATTAAACTAAAGGTATCAATATTAAGAAACTCTTTACCAATACTTACAACTCTTAACATATTTAGTTAAATAATTTTCCAGTGGGAAAACCATAGATTGTAGACTGAGCAGAAGTAATTAAAATCTTGTCTAATAAATAAAATTTACATGCATTTTTTTAGTGAAACATCAATATCAATTTTAAATTGCACTTCGAACACGTCCATAACCGGCAATGCAAGAGATTAATAAATTTTGAGACGATTGTCCTAGATTTAATTCTCATACCGTTAAGCTTCTTGCCCCGTTTTGTTATATTTTTAAAGTCTCTGAATCTGTCAATAAATATGAATGACTAAAATTTTATATTCATATCATCATAGTAGTTTGTTGAACTTTGAAATGAAAAATAAATAAGGACTTACTTGAATAATTTTCAAGTGGCAAAAACATAGATTGCAGACAGAAGTAATTAAAATCGTCTTCCGTAATATTCTCTAATAAATAAAATTTACATGCAAATAGCAAACCTTTTGTCCTGGCGACAATGGTTATCTTAACCCAGTTAACATCTAGCTTAGTTTTATTATCATTAATTTTATTTGTGTGTTTTAGCTGCCTCCGTAGTCCAGCAGTTAAGTTAGTGGATTTAGACTCGGAGGTATCGGGTTCGATTCCTGGTCGGGACACAAAAATATTTATTAATGTAAATAAATACATTTAATTAATATTAAATTTATTTGTGATATTTCTCGAGTTTGGTACGCTGGAGACATCGACGCGCTTGCCATTTGTCATGATTGGCCTATAGTAAAGTTCGCTAAATGTGAATCTGCTAATTTATAAGTATCCCGAAAGGGATACGGTCGTGATGATACTTTACTTTTATACAAGTTTTAATGACATCAGATTTTTTACTGATATTGTTCAACATTTTTATGTTTTTTTGTAATTTTACGATTTATCACCATTGGTGTTGCCAGGCAGGGGTTATAGTCTTCCGTCGTCGTTACCGCGACGAAACCGTATGTAAAGTGAAAAAGCACGGGCGAAACACGGTAACGGCACGGTCACCGTATGTATGTGTAAAGGCCATTAATGCACTCATCGATAACAGGTTGCTATAATTGGCTGAAAAAAAAAGCTAGAACTTGGCCTTATTTTGACGTCTAGTCATAATTCACTGTCTAAAATCCAAATCTAAACAAACTTCGCGTTAAAATATCAAATTGTAAAATTACAAAAAAACCATAAAAATGTAGAACTATTTCAGTAAAAAATCTGATGTACTTAATACAAATATAATTAATGATAATAAAACTAAACTAGATATTAACTGGGTTAAGATAACCATTGTCGCCAGGACAAAAGGTTTGCTATTTGCATGTAAATTTTATTTATTAGAGAATCTTACGGAAGACGATTTTAATTACTTCTGTTCAGTCTGCATTCTATGGTTTTCCCACTGGAAAATTATTCAAGTAAGTACTCATTTATTTTTCATTTCAAAGTTCAACAAACTACTATGATATGATGTGAATATAAAAATTTTGTCATTCATATTTATTGACAGATTCAGAGACATTAAAAATATAACAAAACAGGGCAAGAAGCTTTACGGTATGAGAATTAAATCTAGGACAATCGTCTCGAAACTTATTAGTCTATGACAGTGCATTGCCGGTTATGGTCGTGTTCGAAGTGCGATTTAAAATTGATATTGTTGTTTCACTAACTGCCCGCGTCTATTTAAATAACCCATTACAGCCATGATTTGTGTGAAACTAGCCTATACGAGTATACCTAAGTAGACCTCGTGTTATTGAAATAGGCGTAAAAAATACAAACGTATTCTATTAACTTATGACTTGCAGAAAGGGTAAGCGAGTAATTATTAAATTATTTTTAAATAAAAAAAACCGCAAATATCAAATATAAAATAGAGCGGGCGTTGGTTGTCATTTTCATACAAAATACTTGTTACAATGCACTGTCATAGACTAATTAATTTTTAACAACGATTCCACTTATCGTGCTCAGTATATAAAATAAAATAAAATATACTTAAGCCCAATGCTAGATAGATAAATAAATAAATAAATAAATATTTCCAGACAGGTCACACAGCGCCATCTAGTTTCCGTGGTAAGCAACGAGGCTTGTGTTACGGAAACTAGATGGTTGATAAACTACATATTATACATTATTTTTTTTTGTAAATATATACATATTATACTGCAGATGCAGCTAAACTAACTAAAAGACTGTAACCGAGTCGTTTATTTCATATAAAAATATATACCTAATAAAATAGTATCACCCACCTTAATTATGTGTCAACAGAAGTGTTAAAAAAACCAGTAAGTCGATGTTGAGAAGATCGAACGCGAAAGTAAAGACCTTGACACTCGGCAGCGACGGGTCAAATCGTAAAACACGTTCCGTTTTGTAACATCAACCACCACCCGTAAGTATATCAAAATAGCACGCATTCCACACATGTTTCAATACAATGAATAAAAAAAATATCTTTGTTTTTCTATTAAGTAAAAGTAAAGTACGTATACACCCTTGGGTGGTGAGAAACCACGCTTTTATAAGTAAAAAAGTGGATTCACATTTAGGAAACTTTACTATAGACCCATTATGACAAGTATCAAGCTCATTGATATCTCTACTGTGGAGAAATAAACTATTAAAAATAATAAAATAGACAACAGAAATTAGGACATTTTCCGAAAGCTTGATATTGACAGTTGTATCTATGACAACCTTGTGTCATAGAGACTTCTATGATTTTTAATATGGTAATTCATCCACTTGTCTACATTTTCCCCACCTTGCAAATAATGGACAGTATTTGCAACAATCTACAAATTAAAAACTATAGTTGAAACCGGACAGAAAACGGATAAAATAAAGAAGTGTATGAATAAAAAACTAAACTAATATAAAAAAATAACAAAATAAATATGGTAAATCATCCACTTTTTCCACAACATATACCGTACCAAACTCTATAAAGATCCAGGAATCGAATTTGAATATAGTAACTGAAAAAAAATTTTAATTTATGTGAAATATTTTAAATCATCTGTTAATATATTTTTTTTAGTTTTCGCGGATAAAATCAGTCAGAATGCGATGCCTTTAAATTAGCTCATGTCATTGCTATCACTATACTGCGAGTTGCAGTGAAAAAATATCACAGCTTTTTATTAACAAGAAAGGGTACTGAATGATTGGTTCGCCTAGTCGTTTTTTTAAGAGCGGGATTTAAACCTCGCCAACCCGTCTGACTAGAGTGAGGCGTGTGTACGTAGGCCAAATCCAGAAATATATTCTTAAGGCCTAGTACGTTTTGTTCTATAGAGGCTGTCATAAAAATAAAATATTGAAGACAAGCTTGTGACTTTGTATACTATTTAGTTAGACTAATATGTGATTCTATTGATAGAAAAAAACGATGATTTCTAAAAGGAACAGAATAAGTCTGAAGTCACAAAAAAATTCCCCATACACTTTTTAAATTAACAGTTTGTATAGCAGCCAAAAGTTTTGTAATATACAAACAAACAAAAAACTACGATTTTGGATTTGGTCTCTCCATTGTACTCGGTTCCATGTAATCAACCCAATACAGATTTTAAATATTTTACAGGACATAAACATATACATAAAGATGGGTAAATCTAAAGGAGGCAGTCCATCAGTCTGTGTCGATTACGATATAGTAGAAGTAATATTTGTATTCGTCGGTTTTATAGTACTTCTAGTGCTTATAATGCAAGCTTGCCGCATTCTGCGTATCCGCTAACTGGTAATATTTTAAAAATAATAATAAATTAATAAGAAAAAAAAATGATATACGAGTGCGAGTTAACTATACTATATACGAGTATAGAGGCCCATCATGACAAATGGCAAGCTCGTCGATGTCTTTAGACTTCAGAGATATCACAAATGAAAACAAATATATATATTTTTGTATTGTCGACCAGGAACCGAATCCAGCTCTCTCTTCAGACCAGGGAGTATAACTATACATATATACTCGTATAGCTAATATATATAATTGTGAAAATTAATATATTTTTATTGGATAAAAACAATGTATTCGTGATATTTGTATTACACTCGACCTTTATTTATAAAACTAAAATTAATGACTCAATAAATTTCATTTCATCTTAATTCTTCTCATTTCAATACATTTCATCACATTTCATCTTAATTCATGTAATGATATGAATTCTCTAAAGGTCTCTACACGAAAACCGCATTCAGGCGCGCCGGGCTCTCCTGATCGTGTTCCTAACTCAGTTACCCGACGGTAAAGTCACTATGAACAATGTAACACGAACGCCGTGCAGTGCATTAAATTTGTCCGACATGCAACGTTCTTAGAGGCTGCCGGCCTTTCCACCGACCGCCGGGTTTGGCCGTCGAGAGCCGTCAGCTTTGGTGTGTAGACCCCTTTAGGATTAGTTTAAGAAAATTTTATAATTCAATTTTACTCTGTGTAATACTGTGTACTTATTATCTTGGCTACGTAAATATTTGAAATTAAACTCGTTACTCTGCAAAATGAAACTATAGATCTTATATACTTTAATATTTTGAAACTTTGTGGACATAGTACAAAAGGCTTAGGGCAGGTAACTAAATCGTGTCTTAGTGACATTTATTTACTTAAATATAAATTTTATTATAAATTAATAAATAGTAGTTTATGAAAATAAGGGGTACACGAGTGTTTTAATACCTAGTTATGTGCAGTTTCATACACTAATTTATCTACTCTCATACATTGGGATTGAACCTACTAAATAAAAAAATCACATGAAATGCTATACAACAAAAAGTATTGAATGGATCCAATTTTTATTTTTTATTGTTTATATGACCATGGACAGAATATATAAGTCCTAAACAATCAAATGGCGCCAAACCCTAGCTTATGAACGCGCAAGCGCTATGGCGGGCGCTGCCATAGACAAGTAAAAATTGGAATTTTGTAATGGAACCTTTGCCTAAAAAAAAAGTGTTATATAATATGTATGATTCTATTTTTAAAATGAAATATAACATTATTTTGTTAGAGAAAAAGTGTTATAATGTGATTCTATTTTTAAATTTCAGCAGTATGTTTATTAAGTATGTCAATATAAATTCGTTTATAAGTTTGTAATTCGCATTTTACGATATGAGAGTAGATAAATGTTATTAAGAAATGCCACTAAAGATTCAGTTACCGGCCCTTAATGCCCTAAGACATTTACAAACAACCAAATGTTTGTGACTAATTTGAACAACTGTAGGTGCAATGAAAGTATTTTTAGTTAAGAATTAGTAACATAATAATTATTATAAAAAATTGCCGGGAAATGATGAATTGTGGTTCTTAAGAGTAGAACGCAATACTGGATGTGGGTCAGCGTGCAGACCTCTCGAGCGTCTTGTGTCATAATGTGATGTAACTAGGCCCAGGGACATATTTTACTATTGCCCTCACTTCTCAACCCGTGCTGTACCCTACTAGCTATCTCTCTCATACCAACTGCATGATGCAGGCACATTTTAAATGCAATTTATAAAAAAATAGTCTTAATATTTTTTTTTTTTAACTTTAAAGTTCACGCAAATATAAATACGTAATTACATGGTGGGTATTGGATGATCTAATGTATCTTATTATTGTTAAAGGTTATTAATTGATCGTTGTCGTGCAGTTCTGTATAGGTATGTTTTATTTTGTAAATCTGATATAGCTGAGTTTTCCTTGCAGATACCTTTCTCAGTCAGATTAAACATTAACAGGTCACTGGTAAGCTGCTGGTCTTCTGCTAACAGCTTACTTATTGGACCACTTTGCTGCTTAGTATTCTACTAGCAGGAGTGGAATCATTCAAAATACGTTTCATAAATGCCTGTAATAGGTTTACGTGTATAAAGATATTTTGACATTGAGTTTTGACTTTTTGACTTTGTTAGTTAGTAAAAATTTGTACAATGCTGTTTGACCCTAATAAAGAAAATAAAAAATAGTTTATCGAGACGTTTTTCTAGACTGCATTAGCTTAAACGAGGACCTAAATATGATTGTCACTTTTGTACCAGGTCAATAAGATTTACAAAATCTACAACTATACAGCGTGGAAATATATAATGTAAACGATGTGTTTTTTTTTTTTTTTTTGAGTTCTCTTCTCCCGATGGATGAAATGAGGTGATAGGAAGGCAAAGGGTCTAGCCCATACAGCCAAGTCTGACGTAATATATTTTTCCTTTTTATGAGTTAATGTTAATGAGGTCATCATCAAATTCCAGATGTTGCAGAATTTGTTGCTTTTCTTGGAGTCACTTGTGGCAACGTCGGGCGAAATATGGGAGTTGACAGCGCGGGAAAACCGCAAAAAATAAACTGGAACTTGTGCCCCATATTTAAAGTCCAATTTATCGTTTTCCATAATTATTCACATTGTAGCACATTATTAAACAAAACAACACCACTTTATATATCAGCAGTAAATTAATTTACAAAACAAAAACTTGCACTTGATATGTCCGCGCAAATAGGCGCGAAGAACTTCGTTTTTTTTTTTTTAAATAGTATCGAGATCAATTCATTAATACAGGCCTAGGACCCTGTGTTTTAGGGCCTAGAATTATACATCAAATTGAAATTGCGTAATTAGAATTTCATTAGTACGAATGGTTACTTTCTGTTAATGCATATTTCATTTTGAAAGTTAAATAATCAAAAAGGTAAAGTATGTCATGGTCACCTTAAAGCGTCATCATTGTAGCTTGAATGTTACGGACACGAGGATCGGTATTTCAATCACAGATACTTCAAGTTAAGTTTTGTCGATAATTGAGCCAATATGAAAGCTTTTATTATTGAACTATCTATTTAAACTTATATCTAGACACATAGCTATTCATAAAATTACCTTAAGTTATGTCGGGACTCATTGTTGGGAAGATTTGAACCTGTATCGGTTTTAAATGGGTCCTGACTATTAAAGTTGTTATGTAATAAAATATATAAAATTATTTCAATGGTAACGGTTTAAATTTTTTTTGGCGACGTAACCTGTGGGCTTGTTCATTTATTTTAAAAGTTAAATAATTATTCCGGCGAGTTTTTTTTTTATTATCGAATGTGATTCTATTAATGTTATATTTAAAATATATTAAAATTAATATTTCTTACTGTATCATAATGACAGCTAAGCTAAAATATATATGTCAAGTACTACTAAGAAACTAGTAACTACTAATCTAACCTACTATAGAAGGAAGCGTCAAAAATAAATTCAAATTTCAACAAAACCAAAAAGTGAGAAATATATAATACTAAATCTAGAAATCTTTTATAAGAGCATCGTAATATGAATTAATAAATAAAAAATTGTCCAAACGGCTAACGGAAAAGTCTGGAGACAGGAAGGCTGGTAATTATTTCTGCCAACGTATTAGCTTAGCTATACAGAGGGGAAATGTTGCCAGTCTTCTTGGGACTATATATATAAATATATTGGGTTTTTATTTATTTATTAGGTTTAGTTTATATTTATTTTAATTTTTACTTTTAAGTAGTTTTAATTTATATTGTAATTATTTTATACTGTTTGTATATTACTTCAATTAAATTTTATCCTAATCTAATATTATACAAGAATTAATGTTGAAGAGCTTCGCTTCCACGAATAGTTTAGTATATATTCGATAGAAATCGGTAAATGCCATTTTTCTCACTATTGCATCAAATATAATATCGCATAATGAGCCTCGTTTACGTTACGTTTTAGATTAACCAATACACCGTGAAGAAAAATCGCCATCTCTGCATAGACTTCTTATATTATGAACGCGAAAGTTTGTGAGAATGTATGGCTGGTTGATGCTCGTTAACGCAAAAACTACGAAACCGATTTTGATTAAAAACATTAAAGTAATTAGGCATTGGCTATAATATATGACATCTACCTCAGACCATAACGTAATTTCATAATGTACCTTGTCGAGACGTCCGAAAGTGTCTTGTTGTTTTGTACACTTTCTTAACGTTCCAACTTTAAAATATACCCGGGACGCCATGATATTTAGTACTTTTCTTTTTATTAAACATGATGATATCGGTTGGGTATAATTTGAATGTGATGGCATTACTTTCAAACTTTCAACTCTACTCTTTCTACGAGATCTAAGTGAGGGTCTGTGGAGATCTTTTTAGGTTATTGGTAGAAATCGATGGGGCTGGGGGAAAATGTAAAAATCTTTGACAGTTAGTTGAATAGTTATCCGAGAATTCTTTGGGTGATTTGAATTCGAAACCGACATAAAAAAAGTTATTTAGACAATCCTTTGATTCGTATTCGGGCATATTTAGGAGTGGTCCACTTCAACATAGTGCCTCCCAAATGTACCCGAGATTGACCGGGACGCTAGTACTAGTAGATGTACATTTAGGAGTGCTCACTTGTTTTATCTCCTAACTATACCCGCAACCGATTAGGCTCGTGATGTCACCGGCGTCTATACAAGGCTGACCATCACATGTGACCCTACGGCCATATATTATATATATATATATATATATATCCGTTAAAAAATAATAGGCACCGATTATTATTAAACTTTAAAAATAAAATTATAAACGTAAAACGAAAGACATAACCTCTATGATATCGTGTGATCCCACGGCCATGTCAATTGATTGATTGTCAATTATCAGCTACACGGGCGAAGCCGGGTGAAACAGTTAGTACTTCATATTGCATTGTCCAATTGTCTGCACACCTCAATCTGAGTCAAATTATCTCTTGCAAAATAAATATTACTACGACGGGCAAAAGGCTTTACCACTACATTTTTATTACACGGAATAATAAGCCTTATGACTCTCGAGTAAAATAACAAATTCCCTTCAAACTCTTTGTGAAGTTTCATGTGTGGTTTGCGTACGTTCACTGATTGTGCATAGTACGGGCTTAACGGTACCAGCTATGCACTGGTCCTTTGGTTATAGTCTTGGAAGGTTTACTAACGGCTGGACGTTTTCGTTGTCGCTTAGTTTTGGAAAATAAAAAACAGATATTGTGTTCATAGTATTTGGGGTATGTTTTATAAAATATATGTTTAATATATTTAATTTTATATGTTTAATATTATGCCATGCGAATATTTTAATTTAAAATGTTGTTCAATATTTGTGCGTTCACAGGACCGAATTCAAATTACAGTTTCAATATTTGCTTTGCTCTTTTCAGCAATAAAATGGAGAAATAGACTTGTGTAAACATGCAAAATATATGGGAATATGTATTTTATTGGTATTTTACTTTTTGACAGATGCCTTATAATAATTATTACTTTATATTTAATAGTTCTGAATGACAAACAAATAGTAAATATATCTAATTTAATAATAGAGCTTTGTGTAATACCTAAGGTTAATATTAATTAGGTAATATAATAATAGTAGGCGAGATAATTAAAAGCGTAATTAATTAGGTTAATAAACCAGTTTAAGACTATTTCCGTGCAAAATGTAGTGCTGTAGTGAAAAATTGTATAGAAAAATAGGCATGAGCGATGAAAGATTGACGAACCAGATATATAATGCGAAAGTTGTGGGTAAAAGAGGCCCTGGCAGACCGAGACTCACATATCACGATCAAATAAATAAAACACTGACTGAAGGTGCATTAAAAAGTCTTCGTAACCAAAGGGCATGTATGAAGAGGTTAATGAATGTCGACGAAGCGAAAGAGGTATGTCGTGATCGTGTCAAATGGCGCTCAATTGTCTCTGCCTACCCCGCAAGGGATCTGGCGTGAAGATATGTATGTATGTATGTAAAAATAGGCATCCTGAATTTTCTCTTGAGTTTTTTGTATCTTTTTACTTCCCGCTGCCTGTGTAACTTTAAACTTTCTTCAGAAGTGATCTCATTTAACAATTGATCTATATTGTATCTCAACCACTTGTATATCTCACTGACATCGGCTGAGTGATATACAATCCAATGTGTACGAATCGGGCTTGTCCATGATCCATGATCGTGTATCGTAGAGAGCCGATTTAACTTTAAATCATCTGTTGTAGTTTTAAAAATATTAAATGACAGATTGTCGATTATAGTTCAACGACGAGTTACCTAATTACCTTGGCTTGTCCGGTTTTTTTTTTATAGGCCTAGGTTTATATACCTTAATTTCCTTGATTTCGAAGGCTGAGTTTTATAAACCTTTCTTATGCTTTGCTTGTAACCGAAACTAAACATTCTATACAACGTGCAACGGTACAAAGTTTTGGGCATCCCGCCTAGCTTTTGACGTAATCGATCTTAGACGATTCGTTTTCGGACTATTGTTTTGTCGACTTTTGGGTTGCACATAGGCATGTAGTCTACCTTAATTCTGACTTGCCTGGTGGGTTACTGCTATACCAGGTATTGTATTCTCATAGGTACTGATAAAGGTTATTAATTGATCGTTGTGGTGCAGTTTTGTATGTGTTTTATTTTGTAAATCTGATATAGCTGAGTTTTCCTTGCAGATTCCTTTCTCAGCCAGATTAAACATTAACAGGTCACTGGAATTTGCTAAGCTGCTGGTCTTCTGCTAACAGCTTACTTATTGGACCACTTTCCTGCTTAGTCTTCTACTAGCAGGAGTAGAATCATTCAAAATAATTAAATTAATGACGTTTCATAAATGCCTGTAATAGGTTTACGTAAATAAATATATTTTGACTTTGACTTTGACTCCGCCTCACCCCGCTGGCATTAAGTTCGCCTTTGTACTTTGTGCAATATTTTAGCCATAAACAATGTAAATAAATCATTATCCTATATTCAGATTTATCGTCATTCACATTCACCGTATCGGCTACCAGTTCTACTGACCATCATACAAGCTCCTTCAATTCACATCTTTAATTTAACTTTACAAAATTCTACATTATCTTCTTGTATAACTATATGTATACTATAATAAGTATTTTAGTAGTTACTTGGTTAAATATGCACGCCATCCCCCAAAGGTTAGTTGATAGTAAAAGCCGAAATTGCTTTAAGTGCGGCTTTATTAGGTACAAAGTACTTGTAAAATGCAATAAAGTTTTCGAATAATAAACCCTGTGTCTTTCCACTGCTGGATCTAGCTGGAGCCGCCAATGCACGCGGTCTTGCAACCCTTAAGTCATCCATCTGGCGGAGGAGCGTTCCACTCTTTGTCGTCCCGTACGTGGTCTCTACTTTAGAACCCGTTTGCTCCAATAGTTGTATGTTCTATGAAGATTTTTTTTTATTATACTAGCACGACATGTGACCCTGCGCTCACCTGATGGTAAGTGGCAGTGGCATGAATGTTAGCAACTGGAATCAGACCCTTATGTCCGACATCAGTCCCTAGCACTATGCCGGCTTGACTAGATACCTTTTCACACTTCGCTTGAAGGACTCCAGGTTATAGGAAAGTGGAAACACAAAGCCTGGATGTGTCTGCCCCACTGTCTCTTCAGCTTGCTAATTTTAAAAGCTTTAATTTTAAACGTTTCTAATTCTATCCACGTCTCTACTCCGTACGAAATTTCGGGGAAGACGCAATGGTTGAATTTCGTTTTAAAATATGTTGGAAATAAATATAGTCCGGAAAAAATTACAACTTTGCTGGTCTAAAATAATCAATTTAACTTACCTAAGCATTATGTTAGGCAATTAGAAGTTTGCTTCATCGATCCCAGCCTTAGAGTGTATGTCTTCATAAACATGATTAAATTTTTAATGACATTTGCGGTGCCTATCCACTTTACTGCTCTGATTATATAATTATAATCTTGAAGTTAGTTCATAAATTACATCTATAACTACTCTAGTTACGTTTCTGGTAACAAGAAAAGCTTCAATATAATCTAAATGTACCCACCTAGTATTCCCGAGGAATAACTCCACGCCTAGTCAAGTCGGCATAGTGTTAGGGACTGATGCCAGTCATGATTGTCTGATTCCAGTTTCTAACATTCATGGACCTTGCGCGCTTACCATCAGGAGGGCGCAAGGTCGTGTCAAACATTACATATAAAATAATATAAAAAAACATGTATTTACCCACCATAATTCAAATTATTTTATCTTAATATTTCATAATGCATTGAGTTTTTTTTTAACTACGAACGTTTTGATAGGTACTACTTATACCCATCCTTTGTACTCGTATATACTACTAGTACTAATTGCAACCCAAAAATAACTATTTCTATAGTTATCAAAAAATTGCAAAATTATACAATAGATTTGCGTCATCTCACATTACCAGATCACAAAACGGTACCAGCTATAAGCATTATTAGGAGCCAATAGTTTGAATGTCAGTTATGTAAGACAACAAATATATATATCAATTATTACTCAAGCTCCGCTGACCTAGTGGCGAGTTGAGTAAGATGAAGTGGGGACGGCTGCAGCCAACGCAAGACTGGTATTTCATTGATTGCTTATTACTATCGAGACTTATCTCAAAGTGGTGTGTACGAGTATTGCAAACTTCCAGCAAAGAAACATTTTTTAGCAATCTAAAGATCATTTGCCAAGTACATCGCGTGTTTAATAAGCCACTTATACATTGCGGGGTATGCAGAGACAATTGAGCGCCATTTGACACAACCATGACATACCTTTTTTTTATTTTGATATTATTATTTTTTTATGCAGCACGACATGTGATCTTGGGCCCACCTGATGATAAGTGGCGTGCAAGGTCCATGAATGTTAGCAACTGAAGTCAGACTCATGACTGACATCAGTCCCTAACACTCCTAGTTATAGGAAAGTGGAAGAGCATTCCACATCTTTATCGTGCGACAGATGTATGAGTCCCCAAATTTATGGTGACTACGGTATGTGGGTGCATTTTCTGCCCTGTGCGTGTGGTTCGGTTGCGGTATGGAGAGGGAGGGATTAGGTTATAGAGTTCTTCGGAGCACTTGCCATAGTATAGCCGGTTGAACACGCTCAGAGAAGCCACATCTCGGCCAAGCTGCAGGGATTCGAGAGTTCCAGATATGACGATGCCACTCGTCCACAATTACTAGCTTTAATGACATAAAGATGGAAATTATTAACATTCTTAACAGTGATATTGCACTGTTTACATATTCCTAATATTTTTTTAATAAGAACAAAATTAAATTGAAAAATAACATAAATCTCTTTCAATTCAATTCCAACAGTTGTAATAGCTGATTTCAAAAATACTATTTAAATATTATTTATTTAGCAATTGTTTGCGAAAGAACATAATTAAAAATAGGTAGTTGCTAATTATTATTGTTGGTCCAAACCAAGTGCGGTGGTGTCTCGGTTGTAAGAACATTACATTTGTCATAGATTATAGGTGTTCACCTTCGTTCCCGTGCCTTTGAGAGCACGCTAAGCCGTCGGTCCCAGTTCTAACATCAACTTCAAATGAAAATCAAATGAAATTGTTTATTTAATCGAAGTTTTTCTTACAATAACTTCTTACAAGCCTTGTCGATATTCATCAACCTCTTCATACATGCACTTTTGTTACGAAGGCTTTTTAATGCACCTTCAGCCAGTGTTTTATTTATTTAATCGTGATATCTGAGGGCCTCTTTTACCCACAACTTTCGCATTATATATCTGGTTCGTCAATAATTTTACGCTCATCCTTTTAACATGCCCGAACAATCGTAGCATGCCTTTCCTTATTTTTGTCCCTATGTTTTCTTTTATACCTACCCTTTTTCGTATTTCGACTTTACGTATGCGGTCCGCCAACGTGACGCTACATATCCGACGCAACGATGTCATTTCTACTGCATTAACTCTAGTCTCATGCGTATTCTGACATATCGAAGTCTCGCTTCCATACATTAGTGTTGGTACCGACATGGCTCTAGTATTTCATCATTAATCTTTATCGTCACGGTTGTCATCCTTCATCTTTCAAACACCTTATACCACCTTACAGTACCTTATTTTTTCTCGAATTCAACAAGGCACTTATGACGGTCAAATAATTAAATTAGTTTTTTCGTTATATAACCAATATTTACATTGGGGGCATATCAAGTGAACCAGACAAATAGCTAGGTTCTGAAATTCATTAATATTGGGCATACTCGTATTTGTACTTTTAGTGGATATGAACATAGTATTTTTAAAATGGGTTTGAAAATTTAAAAAGGCAATATTTGGGCGAAAGGATCGGCATTGCCATTTAACGTGGTAATGCTGCCAGATCCTTAGCACTTTGCCCATTGGTAGCGATTTGAAGCATGTTTTTTATTTATAATATTTTTATTTTATTTTATTTATATTTTATAGTTACATTTTTAAAAAGTTGCTAATAAACCAATGCTTAAATACCTCTTTTGACAAAACACTAGGTTTAGGTCAGGTTGGTTCTTTAGAACGTCTCTGAATTTGTAAAAGTCGAATCACAGACATCTTACTACTAGCAAAACAAATGCTCCTAATCCTCGTTGTTATTGAAAAATAATAGACAGAATTAGGAATTGAATAGCTCAATCATCAGGTTCTTTCGCAGGTGACAATGTCGCGACGACTCATAAAACGGTACCTCACAGACGCGGACGATTATGTCTGCCCTTTATCTCAAGATACACAACAAGTCGCAGAAGAACAATTACGTGAAACAGAAAATTGTAGAACTCAGGCAATAGAATCGTTACGAAAATGGCTGGAGCAGAACCCGAGGATTATGTCGATCCGTCAAGGTAATAAATAAATATAAATAGCTTTAATTAATGTTCGCAACACATTGTTACCTACTGCTAACCGTTTTTTTATGAGTGTAAGTAATACCTCTTTAATTATATAAAAAAAAAAATATTAACATCTAACTGCTTAGACCGTGACCTATGTTGAAAAACAAAAGAGTTCCAAATCTTTAATAAATATACGGAAATGGACGTTTTTAAAACACAGAATTGCACGGAGCAGTCAAAGCTAATGTTAAATCTTTACTAGGATTAAAAAAAAGAAATTTTATTTACGTCAGAGGTTGCGTTATAATTACAAAATATTATCCAATTCACAACTCTATAAGCGCTCGACCTCGACAGCTGTCGTGCAAATATCAACTTTAATAGCGTGATATATATATAGTTAACGGATTCCATTATATAACGTTTGCGCTTAAGTAACAGAGGACCGACGGCTTAACGTACTCTCCTAGGCAAGGGAACGGTGTTTTAAATGACAAATATACATTAAAAAAGTGTATTTCTTATTGGTACATGCCATCGTATCGACCTTTTTAGAATTTCAAGGAAAGCGTTCTTACGATCAAGCCATATTACTTCAGTTACTCTATTAAAGCCTTTATTTTAAAAAATAACTACTATATACAAATGTGTATTATTTATTTGCATTACTTTTTATTCACTGGGTATAAAAGGTATAGCAACCCTTGCATTTAGATTAATATTTATTCTCTCCTTCTAACTCTGCACCCCACAATTTCTTATGTCGTTCTCCCAAAGGTTAGCTGTTAGAGAATACCTACAAGGTATTAAGCTCTCCTATTTACTTCATTTTATTTTGTATATTTTAATGTGCAATAAATAATAATTATTATTATTGTACTTCTTTTTGTTTTACAGATTCAAGCTTTATATTGCGATTTTTGCGTGCTAAAAAGTTTAGCGTTCCAATGGCAGAAGAGGCTATAGAAAGATATCTACTTCTTCGTCAATCTTGGGGAATTGCTTTCAACCAGTTGGATTATAGGCTGCCAGTTATGACAGAACTTATTGATTTAGGGTATGTTTATAAATCTTCTTTATAATAACAATCTCTTGCATTTTATTCGCCGGGCTAAAAAGTCTTGTTAGTTTTTTTTTCTGTTGGTGTAGTATTTTCTTTTTACGTTTTGTTCGCTCTGAGTTTGTTACGAGTACAACTTTTGTATACATGATGGTCAACAAGATCTATAACTATTCCAAATTTAAGTAAATCAGACCAGTAGTTCTGGAGATAGTAGTTTGCGGAAATACACTACAAGACTTACAATTTAAATAGGTATATATTTTGAATCAGCTCAAGTGTCTTGCGAGGATTTTTGCCATTTTACCGTAAGTAATTTTCTAATCCAGCCTAAGCCTCTTTCGACATGCGTGTTTGCAAACCAATCACGTGAGTTATAATGAAAAAGTTAAATGTTTAAAAAACAATAACTTTTTTATTATAATATAAGTCACGTGATTGGTTCAACCAGTTTAGCAAACACGCATTTCGGAAAAGACGTAGGTCAGATTAGAATATTACCTACTTACGTAAAAAAATATAAAAAAAGTCTCGCAAGACTAAGAATATACCACGTGTAATTAGCAAACATTTTTTTAGGCTTCAGTTATTATTGATAGAACCCTTTTTAAAATAAAAAAGGTATTTTTTTTAAAGATATATTCATTATCCGAAAAACAATACCCTGTATGGTGAATAAGGACGCGTCTGAAAATCACAATATCTATCGTGATAAATACCTAAAGGCTGGAGAGTGTGACAAGGTCACACACCGGCCGGGCGGCGCGGGGCGGCAACCTCGCTCGAATCTCAAGGCTATTTTTCTACGTAAGTCAAAGTCCGCGCGATCGTCGACCTTTCACTACCTACTTGATTAGTCTCGGTATGAGTGGCGATATTTTTAGGAAATCTTCTCTGCACTGTAACTTAAGATTTGATTACTAAATATAATCAAAAAAATACGTACGTTCTTTATTTTCATTCTAGAATATATTATTTTTTTAAAATGATTCTTAATACTGTTATATTGTATACCTATTTGGATTGTAACTTGTGTTAAAATTATAATAACTATATCTTATTTATCATTTGAGAATACGGGGAGAAGAGAGGGACTAATGCAACCTTTATATTATTTGATTAAATTACAGGTACATTTTTGTGAGCCCTTTCAAAGACAAGGAGCAACGCCGCGTTGTCGTTTACAGGCCTGGTAGATATAAATTAATAAATCATCATATTTCATAATATTTGCATCTAAAGCTGTTGCAAAAAAAATGCAATCACTTATTTTATAATTATTTTCTTAGGTATATGTATCGTTTATAAATATGTATGTATTCAATTTCAATTACGCTTTCTCTATTCATCAATACTCCACGGGATAAGTTACTATTTTACTCGTACCTTGTTCAATATAGTATTCATTTGACGTTTCGTTTTTTTTAAAATAAAGATTAAGTAATCTACTCTAATGACCGTACTCCTCATGGTGATCAGAAACCACTCGTTTTTTACAGAATTCACATTTAGCCAACTTTACTATAGGCCAATCATGACAAGTGGCAAGCTCGTCTCTATTATATAATTATTATTATTATTTCAGAAGTGTAGACTCATCATGACAAGTGACAAGTTCGTCGATGTCTCTAGCGAACCAAACTCGAGAAATGTAACAAATAAATTATTGTGCTCCGACCAAGTATCTCCTCATCTAAATCCACGGACTTAACCGCTAGACCACGGAACTAAACAAATATTGTTTTTTTTTTACTTTAAGAGGGGATAACGCTTTTGCATCCTATCAACTTTTAGGAAATAAAAATACGGATATATTGGGGATTATTCATCATGTTTTCGTAAAATAGAGGAAATTCGTTATAAATATTTATACATTTTTATATGTCCAATAGTATATTAATTTATTTAAAAAATAATAATTATATAATAGAGACGAGCTTGCCACTTGTCATGATTGGCCTATAGTAAAGTTGGCTTATGACCTATATGCCTCACACGCAACTCGCCCTATAGCCCGCAGGGACGACGACCAACGAGCTGTTTTAACTCGCCACTATACCGAGGATATCCCGGATGTCAATCTAGGCGAGATCGATATAGCCCTTGGACAACTTAAAAATAACAAGGCGCCTGGTGATGACGGAGTCACGGCTGAGCTTCTGAGAGTAGGCGGGAAACCAGTACTCAAAGAACTCGCAAGACTATTTAACTACGTCATTCACCACGGAACCACGCCAGAGGCATGGACCAGGAGTGTTGTGGTCCTGTTCTTTAAAAAGGGTAACATCTCCCTTTTAAAGAATTACAGGCCCATATCACTCCTGAGCCATGTCTATAAGTTGTTTTCAAGGGTGGTCACAAATCGACTCGCTCAGAGAATGGATGATTTCCAGCCCCCGGAGCAGGCTGGGTTTCGAAAAGGCTTTAGTACGGTCGATCACATTCATACATTGCGACAGATAATACAGAAAACCGAGGAGTATAATCTGCCGCTATGTCTAGCGTTTGTGGACTATGAGAAAGCCTTCGACTCAATCGAAACCTGGGCTGTTCTGGAATCCTTGCAGCGATGCCTAATAGACTATCGATACGTTGAGGTGCTGAGATGTCTTTACAGTTCTGCGACTATGACCGTCCAGTTACAGGGTCAGCATACAAAGCCTATCCAACTGCGCAGAGGCGTGCGACAGGGGGATGTCATATCCCCGAAACTGTTCACGAACGCATTGGAAGATATTTTTAAAATGCTAGACTGGAATTACTGCGGCATAAACATCAATGGAGAATTCATCTCACACCTCCGATTTGCGGATGACATAGTCATTATGGCCAGTTCACTCAAGGATCTTAGCGGAATGCTGAACGGCTTAAACGTAGCATCCCAGCGGGTTGGTCTCGAAATGAACTTAGACAAGACGAAAGTCATGTTCAATGATCATGTCAAGCCGAGGCCAATCTGCATAGGAAACGACACTCTCGAAGTTGTGCAAAATTACGTATACCTCGGGCAGACTATCCAATTAGGAGCAGCCAACTTCAGCAAAGAAGCCGACAGACGCATTCAGCTAGGATGGGCGGCATTCGGGAAACTCCGGCACATCCTCTCATCGTCTATACCACAATGTTTAAAGACTAAGGTCTTTAACCAGTGCGTCCTCCCGGTAATGTCGTACGGAGCAGAGACGTGGACACTAACAGTGGGTCTGGTCCATAAATTCAAGGTCGCTCAGCGAGCCATGGAGAGAGCTATGCTTGGTGTATCTCTGGTGGATAGAATTCGAAACGTTGATATTCGTCAGAGAACGAAAGTTACAGACATAGCTTTTAAAATTAGCAAGCTGAAGTGGCAATGGGCCGGACACATCTGCCGCAGAACCGACGATCGATGGGGCAAACGGGTTCTAGAGTGGAGACCACGTACGGGAAGACGCAGAGTGGGACGACCCCCCGCCAGATGGACAGATGACCTAAAGAAGGTCGCTGGTGGGGGTTGGATGAGGGTAGCGAAAGATCGCGTTAAGTGGCGAGCCTTAGGGGAGGCCTACATCCAGCAGTGGAGAGATACAGGCTGATGATGATGATGATGATGAAAGTTGGCTAAATGTGAATCCGCTTATTTATAAGCGTGGTTTCTGACCACCCCGAATGGGAAAAGGTCGAGATGATACTTTACTGTTGTAATGCAAAATCATCAAAATGCGCGCTTAGACTACCAAGTTGAACTATGTTTTATAGGTGTGTTGTGTACCTATACTGCTCTTTAGAGTCAGTTTGACAAATAATTCTTTCTCCCTTAGACGTTTTCTTAAAAACTCCTCCACTCAATTATTCTTTCCAGCTCTAAAACAGATTTCCTCAAGGAATCCTCGAAATCGGTATTCTTATAAGTTGTACACTCTTCAAACTTCAAATGGCTTAATATTATTATTTTAAATATTTCGGGTGAGATAAGTTTTTCTTCTGGCAACATTACAATTTAAATAATCATTTTGTCAGAATTACTACACATTTCCAGCATTTTTGAAACAGCCTGTCTCTTTCATATTATAAACATTAATGTGCCATGAAAATTAATTACCTATAATTAAGTCACGAAAATTTGTTTTGTTTAAAAAGATTTTTAACTAAAATGGGAAAATAAGAAATAAAAGTTTTAAATCCTAGCAGAAAATAACATAATAAAGGTACCTTAAGTTTGACAATTCTATTCCTTGACCACGACCGTAGTGACGTGCGAAGGCGTCAGTCCGATTGACGCCTGGAAGAAACAATTGAGTAGAGGAGCCGTTGAGAAAATGTCTAAGAATACGGGTGTTGATATATTGAAACACATTTTAGGTATAGCTAAAGAACTTAATCATGCACATTATATAATAACGCTTGTAAAGCCGCCTAACATCATCGCATGACCACTTATCTTTAGATTTTGCTTATGTTCATTATTAACCAACAATAGTAGATAATACCAAAGTTTTGTGGGTGTAGGTATGTATGTACTAACCATTACTTCAAAGAAATCACATATTTTAAACCGGGAGTTTAAACTAATCTGGTTGAGTCTGGGATTACATGAATGGCGCAAATTCAGACTCAAATTGAAAAGTAACAAGTTTTTTAGTTAATATCCTTTAAAAACGTATTTAACTCGTGCATAGTGTGATAGTGAAGTTTCGGAACTACAGTAGTTGAGAATAATTTTTCGATGTTGGTAACATTGCACCTTCCTCCGAGAGAGCTTGATGCTCTAAATGATTTTTTTCTGAATTTTGCTTTAAAGCGAATGAAATCGCTACTCGAACGCCTTTCAAAGCGAAAAAAAAAAGCTACTTTAACTCCTGTCAAAGCAAAAATTCAGTACAAAAAAGCGCACCGGCCCTCGTATACATAACACACAATAGGGTGTATCACGTAAAGTTTTTTGTAGATGTCGCTAGCGGCAATGTTACCTATGAAGAATATTTTTTTAATGTTTTTTTTTTTTTTTTATAACAAAATAATGTATTTTAAGTTAACGTTACCTCACTTAAATGACTAATAAGGAAAGCGAACACCGTCTTTAAAAATAATAAAGGTTGAATTATTCAAACGGCAAGTTTGAGATCACCATATTATAATAAAAATACATATTTTTTATGCAACTGACAGTTATATAAGATACCATCTATCATGCGCCATCTATCGTGATGAAAAGACAGCGATTTAAAATTAAAAAAGTAACTACAGCGTTTTACTTGAACGCCACACTATGGTAGGGTTGCCAACTGTTAAATTTACGCAGGACAAGACCTGGTATTTGGAATGATAGTTTTTAAATAGCGGCCTGGGTTTTTTATGTCATAATTTTGATGTCCAACCAATTACTTAAATAAAAAATAATGTATATTTTCTAACTAATTTACCATACGATATGGTACTGAGAACTTACACAATACATTTTTTTTAGGTTCGCCTGTTGATAACAAGAATGGCCGACCTGTTAAATGAAAAGAATCCAATTGATTGAATGTATACGTATAAGAATTAATGAATTGAATGAATGACAACTTTATTATGTTCAAACTACAAACAAGAAGTTAGTTCCCCCTACCAGCTACTAGGCGGCGCCACTTTCCATATAAATAAAATTTTGACAATTGTTCTAAGTTTCTACCCACTGACTAAAATCACTTAGGACTATGGCAACCCAGGTTCAGTGGAGATGTCAGATGAAGATGAACTTACTGTTTTAGCTTAACTACTTACATAAGTGTAATAAAACTGTCCTAGGAACTGTAACATAAATTATCGTCTTAATTTGCGCCATCTGTAGAAACAAATGGTAAACAAACAAAGGTATTGAAAATAATAGCTAAAACTGTGTATATTTTATGTGTATTCTTAGGTGTGTTTGATCCATACAAATATACAAACCAAGACATGTGCCGTGTTATGGGGATTTGCTACGAGACCTTGATGGAGGATGAAGACAGCCAAGTTCGAGGAGTTATTCATTTCGCTGACGGTGGAGGAGTCGGGTTTCCCCACCTCACGCTATTCACACCAAGGGAAGCTGTCAGAATCGTTAAAAACGGGGAGGTTTGTATTTTATCATATCTTGTATTCGTGTGCGTCTTGATAGTAGCACGCAACCCGACCCTATATTGCTTATTGGGCGACAGGCACATCATCATAGACGCTAGTGTTGCTGGTGGATGGATTCGGCCTCTTACGTCTCTTTCATTCTGCATTGCCAGTAACAAAGAGTTTTTGTGGCTATCTCCTCTTCCGTGATATCTAGTAAGCGGTAACGCCGATTTACGACATTTTTATTATTATATTATATATATAGTTATCGCATTTTAGTTATTTTTATGCAGATTGTGAAAGCATTTGTGGTTTTATTTACAGCTTCATTTCATCCAGGAAAATTATCTATAGAATATTTTTAGCTGTTCTAATAGTTTGTTACCTTTTAGAGAACTATTCCTATGAGACACAAGGAGATATACGGAACAAATGTACATCCAACTGTTAAATTCGCGCTTGACTTCGGAATGGCCCTAATATCGGAGAAGATCCGCAAAAGAATAACCCTAAGTACAAATCCAAAAGACTTGGAAATAGAAAAGAATTTATTGCCTAAGGAATACGGAGGAACTATGCCGATGGAAAAGATGATCGGTAAGTCAACTACCTACCTAATAATTAGTTTTAACTTTCTGAATAAACATTTTGTTTTGAAATTCATGGATTCACTGTGAGAGTGACGGGTCCATCGTGTGTATGTAAGAAGAGAGAGCAGAAGAATCATGTCTCAGACTTGTGATAGACATAGGCCGGGCTTTAAGTCGTTGCCATTCCATTCAATAGCCCCTTTTGATCATTGCAAACGCTCTCCATCCAGTATTCTGCTCTTTTCTCTATATACTCGTACCTAACCAAATACTTAACATTGTGATTCTGCTAATACCGTCTTATAAGGAACATTTGTTTAGACAATTTTATGGTTAAAAAAATCGATATCTCAAGAGATTATCTTTATATGATCACTAAATTACGGAATCGTAGATTCTGCGAGGTACCTGATCGAATTATATTATCTTTATAGAACTTCTATACAAGTCACAAATGGAATAATTTAGAGGAAAAAATCACAAATTAAAATTACTAATTATCAGAAGAGTTTAAGGTATCTATTATTAACAACATGATGTTGTATTTTAGAACTATGGAAAGAAGAACTGGCTAAGAAGCGTGACATACTTCTATTGAACGATAAAATGGCGGTTCGTTTGGAAATGTACAGCGAGGCAGCGAGAGAAGGTGCTGTGTCGGCACTACGGTCAGGCGCGAGCACGTGCGCAGGTGCTGACGCTGTAGGAGATGCTATGCGGGGTCTCACGGGGAACTTTAGAAAACTCGAAGTAGATTAAACATTAAAACAAGTGTACCTTAACTCAAACCAAATCTTCCTCGACTGCACGCGGCAATACATGTTTTGGTTTGAACGGATCGCTACAAACTGATCGCCACCGCGGACGCAAACTGGACGCGTTAGCTTGACCTACGCTTTACTTTCACCCTGTTTAGCAGAGGATGAATAAAATATCTGACGTTTATCCATTTTGTCATACGCTAGGTGATTGTAGTGCTTGTCACTTTGTTATAGAAGTTGAGTACATTATAATTAATTATATTATTATATGACGCGGCTTCTAATCTAAAAGTTACTCGATATTTTATTCATGCCTTGGGAAACTAGGGTTAGAGCTTTAGATTTTGTGATATTTAGTATACGTTTGAAGGGTACTTTAATATCTATTTACTGTTAAACATTTACCTAAATTGTAACATAATATACCCTACCAATACTTTTATAAATATTTTATACCTATATTTTTAGTTTTATTTTCTCTTTGAAGATTGCGTTCTAATTTCATAAATAATAATAATCCTGGCACGTAAATATTATTCTTAACAGAATTATGGCTTAAAAGTGGATGGAATATTTTGAATACTAAATAATTATATAAAAAAATAGTCCTGTAAAACACGAAGCCATAGTCACCCTACTTCACGACTATGGGTGCGTTCCAGCGGGGTGAGGCGGAGTGCACAATCGTTCGAAAACGAATCATCTAAGATCGATTACGTCTGTCAGTAATGTCAAAAGCTAGTCGGAATGCCCAAGATTTTAACATTTCTTACACATGCGTTTTAGTAACAAATGCTTACATTGTTACTAAAGCCATAAAAAGAAAAATCCGATTATTTTGGTAAATTTTATAAACAAGAAAAAAAAACGTTGACACTGCAAAATTCCGTTTTTTTTTTTTGTAAATATTCGCCGTAATCGCTACGATCATTATTAACCATCTCGAACGTATCCTACGTCAAACACAGTGTAAAAATGGTCGGCACGCGAAAACGAGCCAATCCAATGGAAATAGCAGCGATACCAACTTTAAAATAGTTTAGGTCAGTTATGAGCCTTAAATATTATGTTAATGAGCCAGGCTATTATTACCTATCCTATCATCTAATTACTTCGTTTGGTAGAAATATTCCCTGGAAGCCAGCAGCCCTATTTTGTTTTTTTAGTCGCAAATGTTATTAGTGGATTTCGTTATTTACGTCAGAGATTGCGTCATAATTGCAAAATATGCAGTTCTCAACTCTATAAGCGCTCGACCTTGACAGCAGACGTGCAAATATCAACTTAAAAAGCGTTATATATATATATAGTTAAAGGATTCCATTATATAACGTTTGCGCTTAAGTATCAGAATAGGGCTGCAGGGAGGGATAATCTATATGACTTTATCACTGACACTAGCTTATTTTAGTATTAAAACACATTTCAAAAGATGTCACGAAAACGTGATCCAAAGTATGAAGATGTATACTCCTGGGAGTACATAAGGTTTAGGTAGAAATGGAAATAAAAGAAAAACAATATTATTTTAAGATTATTTATTAAAATCCAGTTATCTAATCTCTCCTTACAAACATTTTACCTTCAACGCAAAACACAAAATTCCACAAATTCCATTAGTTCTTATATAGATATTCTATTAATTATTAAAGCAAATTATTTGGAGATTTGAGCATTATGCTACACTAAAAATATTACCTTTAACAAATGTATAATTACGAGTATCATAGACAAAACAAATGGAACAGCTTTATTGTGAAACATTAACGTTACGTACACGCAACCTATTGAAAAATCTTTATATATTTGAAAATGTGTATGTAATAAACATACTTACGGCAGATTGCAGAAATGATCGATATTTTGATTTGGTTATTTCAGACAAGTTATAATAGGCAAAAGATAATCAGCCTTTCTGCAACCGGCCGCTATTGCATTACAAAAATAAAATATAGAATTAATGGAATGAATAGTATCCGCTTTCATGTTAATATGCTCCGTCTGTTTTAGTCGAACTCGCTGTAAATCTATTATTATAAATATTAATACATTTTAATTAACATTATACATAGTCTTTTCACACTGCATTATAGTTTTAAATTTTGAATAACGATACAATAGAACTTTAAAGCGCTATATTTTATAAATCTGCTCAACAACAGCATTAGAGCTACATTCCTTCCTGGGGCAGCGGTCTCCACATTTTATAGCAATCGCTAACTTAACGTCCATTCAGTTTAATAATCGATCAACAGTCTGCTAAATAATTGGACGCACGTCTTTTTAAATAGTTTGATTAAAACAGCGGCGTATGTTTGGATGTATGGTGAGTGTCTTATAGTCATAAAAATGTCGGAATCGTATAAAATTATTTATCGACAAAATTTGACAGCCCGCAAAGTCATCGAATATTATCGATACAGTTTTACCGTGTGACAGGAGCCAGCTGGTTTCTTTTTTCATTCGCTTCTAGTGTTGCAAAGTAATAATTATTATTGTCTATTGATATAATGCACATATTAGGACATAAAATATAGCTAAGTATGAAACTGCCTAAGTTTTTAATGACATAAGTTCTCATATTAAAATATTACCATCCTTAGAAACTAGTGATAATAATCAAATCAGCTTTTTAAAATTTGTAAGTGGTAACTTTTTCTTTATGACTTACTGAGCGAAATCGCTAAGATAGCAATCGTTCTCAAATGTCGAGACTGCCGACCCTGCAGCCCTATTCTGTTACTTAAGCGCAAACGTTATATAATGGAATCCGTTAACTATATATATATCACGCTATTAAAGTTGATATTTGCACGGGCGCTGTCAAGGTCGAGCGCTTATAGGGTTGAGAATTGAATAATATTTTGCAATTATAACGCAATCTCTGACGTAAATAACGAAATCCACTAAAAACGTTTGCGACTAAGTAACAGAATAGGGCTTCTGCTCTCTAACAGCATTACGATTCACACATCTGCCTGCCTAGCATGGGCTATCCATGTTGAAATGTCAAAAGTGTCTAATTTCGTTTGGGAGACAAAATACCGAGCATGGAATAGAATTTTTTCACAAATTATTTGTCTTGCAAATATGGCAACTTAATATCTTAATTTTTTTTTGACAAACTCGTCAAAGAATCTTATAACGACATAAAAAATGTTGTTGTGTGGTACACGTAGATGATGTTGGACTCTTCTTGAAATTGTTGCGACCTAGCACATCCCTAGTCACTGAATCGACTAATACCAAATCCCCTCCATTATATTTATCCAAACATCAAATCGTGTGCTTGGAACGTAAAATGTCATTGTGACGCGTAGTGTGTGTATTGTGATTTGATTCATAATCACGTGGATCTCTATTTAACTATTAAAAATCAGTTTGGAAGGACCCGGTTTGAGGTTAATGTAGGCCATACACGGTTTGCTTGTGCAGGTCAACTAGACGTCGATAGCGCGGATAGGGACGTTCCGGTGTACCGGAGCGGTCTTTAGTACGCCGTACGGTGTCACTCGAAATAATTGATTTAGGATCTTGCGCCGGTTGTTCACGCAGGTCTATTCCTACACACGCTCCGGACTACCTGCACAGGCAGACTTCTCCGGTGGACCGTTAAGTATGCCCGCCGTTGGGCGTATGTTTTTATATTTAAGTTTCGTATTTATTATATTGCCAATTATTTTTTTAATTGACATGCAAGGGAACAAAAAAACTTTTCTATATTTGCCGGTCTCACAATTTCGACACAAACTAGATTCAAGAAAGCCCATGCTAGCAGAGCTGTAGGCCACAACGGATGCATAGTATGACATTAAGTACTATATTCCTAAACCTATGTATAAGATTCAAATCCATATAAAACATTCAATTAAACGAATAACAATATATAAAAATATTTAATTCTAAAAGTTAAGTACTTATTTGGCAATTTTATTACTATTTAAATAACTAAATTAGTAATTAGAAGATTAAATTTTAACACTAATAAATTCTATAAAAACTAGCATACAACACAACTATGAAAACGGACTATAAGAAACATTTCTTATATTTTACATAAACTAGGCACTTGGAGTTACAAGAGCTACTATTCAAACTACTCATAACATATCTTAATACTTGTATAAAATTATATAGAAGCACACAAGTTAACAATACATTGCAGGATACAAATATAAAATTCTTATTGCAACTTTGGCACAGTGTTTTGGCGAGTCTTTGGCAGAATTATCATACGTAACAGATTTAATAACCTAAGTTACAAACAATATTGAAATAATAATAATTTATAAACAAAACGTTAAATGTCCTTAGGAATAAAGCTCTATTATTGAAAAAAAAAAAACGGTAATTATAGCCAATATATTAAAATTCCACCGTTACCATGTTTCGTTTCCATTGCTAACTTATTCTTATACATATTAAAAGATAACTCAAATCATAAGAACATCTTGCACCGTTTTTCGTACTGTCTATCGTAACGCTAAAAGGTATTCATTACGTTTTAGCTGTTGTAACAAAATCAACATTGTGCGTTTGGCATTGATACAACATAGATATCATGGGCGACGATAAATACCTCGTATAACGTATTTTTTACCAATACATGATTATTGTTATAAACTCCATGTAACGTCACTCGATTTAACGACAAACTCCCTAAAGCGTCGAAATCAATTGGCTTTGGTTGGTTTAGCTTGTCTTTCATACAATGATACACTCTTTGATTGGTTTAGCTTGTCTTTCATACAATGATACACTCTACATAGCAATTGGTTTAGCTTGTCTTTCATACAATGATACACTCTACATAGCAATTGGTTTAGCTTGTCTTTCATACAATGATACACTCTACATAGCAATTGGTTTAGCTTGTCTTTCATACAATGATACACTCTATATAGGATTACACCCACTCTCAATAACGACAACAATTGAGTATTAAAATGTACTTTTTAAGTTGCTGCTAAAATTAGGAAAAACTGCGCAGCTGTGTACGTTCTTTCGTCGCTTTATTATCCTAGCCCGCAATAGACTCGACTGTCGGCATCATGCATACCGAACTTTCTAATAAATTCGTTCTTTAGTTTACAAATTGGGATTGCTTGCACGTGTAGACTGTTGTTGACCATGACTAATAAGCAGGAGACATGGAATATCTATAGGTTATCATATTCTTAGTTGCTCACAAACTTTTAAACTGTAAACATGGCTAGTAAAAGAAAATCAACTACTAACACTGGTCTGAAAAATTTTTTCATTTTCAAATTCAGATTTTTCTTTTCTCCATTTAACGGCAACTCTCTATATCTCTCCAATAAATTGAGCAGTCCTTTCAGTGTCGTTATATAGAGTTTAAACTTTAGGAAATGTCGTATCGAAAAAATTTAACGCACGCAAATACAATAAAATTGTTCACATTGACGTTAATTGAAATAAAAACAAGAGAAATCAAATCACAAACAAAAAAAGTTTTTTTTTATTTGTATAGTTTTATTTTATACACTTAATAGGTTTTTACGACGCCGACGATATTGATGTTGGTTTCAAAATGTCTACTTAAAATAATAACACCACACTTATATTATTTTCACATACATTTCACCTATATAACAAAGGATCATTAGTTGTTGTTTTCTCACACTGTTTAGAAATCTTTTGTATTGTGTCGTGGCCGGCTGAATTGCCATCAAATGAGTAAAAATAATAATAATAAATTAAATATTTTCTATTTTATTTTTATATATTATTTTTTATTATATCGCGTGAAATTGACAAAAAAGCAAACATTTTTTAGGCTTCTGGTCATTGGTAGAACCTCATTCCACCTTCAAAATCATTATTTATTTATTTATAAACTTTATTGCACACAGTACAAAGGCGGACTTAATGCCCGAAGACATTCTCTGACAGCCAAACCTTGGGGACAAATTTGATCAAATGTAGGTGCAATCATAAAGATAATACGAGAAATAACTCTTTAAATTAACAGCTAATAGCAGCATAATATTCTTACTTTCAATATATATGGAATAAATATTATAATATTATCTGAAAAACAAAATGGTGAATAAGGCTGCGTCTGAAAATCGCGATATCCATCGTGATAAATACCTAGCTGGGGAGTGTTATTATAAATTGATCTCGCCCACAGCCGAGAGACAAAATAGACGGAGAAAGAATTAGAGAGAGAGTAAGTCAACTTAATTCGCGCGATCGTTGATTTGATGTTGATTTGTTAATCTTAATTAGGCTCAGTATGAGTGGCTATATTTTTAGGAATACTTCTCTTTAAATTTTATTATTGAATAATTAAAAAAAAAACCTAGTCTATATTTCTATTCTACATAAAAATATTTGCTTTTTAATAAATTACACGCAGTAAAGTTAGGGATTTCTATTTAATCTATTATTTTGTTATTTCTATCTGTGAATAAATAAATAAATATGTATATATATTTATTATCTATATTTCCTCTGTAGAAAAACGCAATTCAACAAAATTTAATGCATTCAATTGATCCAATTCAATTATTAACTCTTCAACTATTGGGCACCACTACTAATATTCTACGGTCATCGTGAACTTATGTTGGTTTACACAATATTTAAAGTAAAAAATACAGTATATTTATACTACTACAAATCATTTTATAATTGTTTAATATTAGTCTTTTATGCGTATGCAACATGACTGCTTCACTCGACGGACGTCACGAACTTGTGCTTGTGTGTATGGATTATTAATGCTGGCGACACCATTAATATTTACTGTTTATAATTTATGCAGATTATCATATAAAAATGCATTTTTTTTAAATTGTATGCAGAATCGTAATGTGAATAAAAACTTTTTTTTTTAAATTATATAACTAATCTTATCTACTCTCATATCGTAAAATGCGAATTACAAACTTCAAAACGAATTTATATTGACATACTTAATAATCATACTGCTGAAATTTAAAAATAGAATCACATTATAACACTTTTTCTCTAACAAAATAATGTTATATTTCATTTCAGAAATATAATCATACATATTATATAACACTTATTTTTTTGAAGGCAAAGGTTCCATTACAAAAAAGTTTTGATTCCAATTTTTACTTGTCTATGGCAGCGCCCGCCATAGCGCGTGCGCAGTCATAAGCTAGGCTTTGATGCCATTGTTTAGGACTTATGTATTGTCCCATGTCATTTAAAAAAAATAAAAATTGGCGCCATTCAATACGTTTTGTTGTATAGCATTTCGTGTGTTTTTTTTATTCTTGCTTAAAATTCTTACACTTTTAACTTTTATCTTTTAGTTAGTAGGTTTAATCCCAATATAATGAGAGTAGATAAATTAGTGTATGAAACTGCACATAAATAGGTATTAAAACACTCGTGTGATACTATTAAAAACACACTTTTAAACACACACTCGTGTATACCCCTTATTGTGCAACAGTTTCATAAACTACTATTTGGGATAGTATTTTTTTTAATATTTTAATATTATTGCCAAATAGCTCTTATAAAGTGTTCAAGGCTTCTCCATTATTATCAGGACACGCTGTATATACAAGTCTTCTCAATATCATATTCTACGTTTTTATTTTGATCGGCCGACCTATCTCATGATATTTATTACTCGCGCAGATTCATTTACATCTATAACATGTATGTGAATGTAACTAAAATGTATGTTTTACTTTTAATATACAAAACACAAGCGTATATCATGAAATCGTTGCCTAAAGCAGTTAGTAAACTACAAATTACGTATAATATTAATAATAGTAAATATTTTTTTAAGTAAAAAATTCCTACCCCTAACGCTACATAGTCAAAATCGATTTGATCCTTCAAAAGCCTGTTTTCCCTTAATGTTTAACATCGAAGTACACAAATTACAATGTTACCTCGCAATTATAATGTTTCTGTTTAATCTGGTAATTGCTAAGTAGAAAAGGTGTAGGAACTAAATCAATGCCCCTGCGCATGTATAACTTGCGGTTTACAGTCTTCGGACTACGATCTACGCATTGACCACGCGGTGACTCTGAAATATATATATTTTCATTATAGTAAATGAAGAGTACAGACACAAACATTGAATATTCTACCTCCGTGGTCTAGTGGTAACAAACGTTGCCGTGAACTCGGGAGGTCGTGGGTTCGATTCCCATTGGGGGCAAGTTGTACATTGTATAATTTGTCTCGGTCTGTGTGTGTATATGTATAATATGTATATATTTACAAAAAAAAATGTATAATATGTAGTTTATCAACCATCTAGTTTCCGTAACACAAGCCTCGTAGCTTACCACGGAAATTAGATGGCGCTGTGTGACCTGTCTGGAAATATTTATTATTATTATTATATATATTTATTGTTTTTAAAAGGTCTCTGAATTGTCTCTTGATATTTAAATTTTCACTCACACAAAGTAAAAAAACGAGGAAATCCTTAAAAATAAATGAATACTAATATTTCCTGTTATTAGATACTTAATATATCTACGAGTACTTATGAAATGAGAATTAAATTCTTTAAAAATAGTAAAGTATCATCACACGGGGAGGTTAGGAATCACACTTCTATAGAATCAGATTTACATTTAACCCACTTTACTATAGGCCCATCATGTGGCAAGCTCGTCAATGTCTCTAGCGTACTAAACTCGAGAAATATCACAAATTATTGTGTCCTAACCACGAATCGGACCCGGTGTGTCTCCGCGCCTAATCCACGGACTTAACCGCTAGACTACGGAGGCATTAATTTTATTGCGAAACAAAAGAATAGTGAAACAATGGAACAATAATAACAAATAGAAAAAAAAATAGTTACCTTTTTTAAGAGCACGAGGGAGAGTGCGTGTTTCCATGGGTCAGACCCAGTATTGGTTTCGTCGTAGCATAGGGTTGGTGGCAGTAGCTCCAGCAGATCGCACCGGGTAAGCAGTTTCACTTGCCTCGTAACTACTCCAATCTTCAGCCTACAAAGAAGCATATTCTTATGAACCGCCCTCATTTGTTATAAAACATCCAAATCTTTAGTTTTCATTTCATAATTACATCCGGAGATCTTAAATATTTAACCAGATAGGGCAAGAAACCAAGCGGTATGGAAATCAAAGCTCTACAGATAGTCATTGCGGATTATGTCGACGTCGTGCGTCGACATTCACTTTCAAATTTATTAATTTGTTGTTTCATTAAAAATATGCCGACCTGCGTTTCAGAACCTCGTGTCAGTTTATTTTCGTAAGTAAATGTTGATTAAACTATAATTTTTAGTTAGTTTAGTTTTAACACTAAGATTCTAGAAGTTGTTATTAAGAAATATTTTCGCTAATCGATCATAGATGGCGCTATTATACATACACACAATTATAGACCTTAAAAACACCATACATAAGGTTAACATATTAGTTCAGTTGACCATCAGTCAAAAAAGTTTGTCTTGTCGATCATAGATGGCGCTATTACTGTTGAACACAATAATGTTAAAAACACTAGCCATAAGGTTGTCATTAGCTCTATGAATGATCAGTAGATATGTTTTTCTTAAACTGTTATCTATAGAAGTTCAAAGTTTAGCTCATTTAAGTTGTTTTGTATTATTTACTTACATCAGTATGATCATCAACTCCATAAGGATATCGAGCATTTAGATCCGTAATGGCAGAGTCTGCGGCCAATGGTGTGACTTTGCACGCCACACTGCCAGCAGAAGGAAGTGGCGTACTTGCCCCTGTATGCATAGATTGTTCCGAAGATACATACCTAAAAATAAGAATTTAGATTATACTATAATATAATCATATTAAAATGCTATAAGTTTTGACAAATGAAATATAGAAGATAGTTAAAAGTCATATAACAAAACATATACATAATAAAAATGTGCTCAATAATCTAACAAAAAAAAGGCTAACGTTTCAAACGCAAAACGGTAGATATAACATAATAAATGAATAATGCGAGAAAAACCAAGGTACTAGTGTTTGAAAGAAGAAGGATGACAACCGTGACGATAAAGATTGATGATGAAACTCTAGAACAAGTAAATGAAATTATATATCTGGGCAGTGTTTTCACTGCGGATGGGAAGTACGATAGGGACGTTGAAAGAAGAGTGAACGCGGGAAATAGTGTTAACGGTGCCCTGGGGTCACTGATCGGCAGTCGAAATGTCAGTGACAAAGCTCGGCTCGTCATACACAATGCCATGTTGGTACCAACACTGATGTATGGAAGCGAAACGTGGATATGTCAGAATACGCATGAGAGTAGGGTTAATGCAGTAGAATTGCGGTCGTTGCGGCGGATATGTGGCGTCACTTTGGCGGACCGCATACGTAACGTCGAAATACGGAAAAGGGTTGGTATGAAGAAAAGCATAGGGACAAAAATAAGGAAAAGCATGCTACGATGGTTCGGGCATGTTGAAAGGATGAGCGAAGAAAGATTGACGAACCAGGTATATAATGCGAAAGTTGTGGGTAAAAGAGGCCCTGGCAGACCAAGACACACGTATCACGATCAAATAAATAAAACACTAGCTGAAGGAGAATTAAAAAGCCTTCGTAACAAAAGGGCATGTATGAAGAGGTTGATGAATGTCGATGAAGCGAAAGAGGTATGTCGTGATCGTGTCAAGTGGCGCTCAATTGTCTCTGCCTACCCCGTAAGGGATCTGGCGTGAAGATATGTATGTAATAATTTAAATAATAAAATATAGTTAGTCAATACTCGTACCCTTCCCTTCCCTTCTGCTTGCATATATGCTGCATGAAGAAAATTCTCAGAGCGGTACAGCCCTTCTCTTAAATATATATTTAAAGAAAAACATTAAACCACAAAAAAAAACAACCCCATAGACATTATATGATGACAATATTCCCTAGCCCTACTCAACAAGCTTCTTGAAGGGAAGATCCACGACCTCCAATTTAATGTTTACGGAGGTTGTCTTTTCTGGAATTGAGCGTGGTGGCCAGGTGGATGTTGTGTATACTGATTAGAGCAAGGCATTCGACATAATAGATCATGTTCGTTGGAAAGTTAGTGGTTGTGGAAATGGGAAGCTTGCTTGTGAGATTTGGTTGCATTTATACATTGACAATAGAAGTCAGGCTGTTGTTTTGATTGGCTATATGTGAATGCATATGCATATTTGTTCAGGGGTATCCCAGGGGTCTTTATTGGGCTCATTACTCTTTATTTTATTTGTTAATTACATAAATGACTACTTTCATAACTCTCAAATTTATCTGTATGCTGACGACAACAAAATTGTTCAGAAAATCAACTTAACATTATTGTCTAGCCAATCAATTAAATCTAAATGATTTAAAATGGTCTATTATATCTATTACTATCTTAATCAGAGCCCTATTAACAGTGTAAATCATATCCAAGACGTTGGTGTATCTGCGTGGATTTAAGTAATATTAAAAACTCTTCAAATTCTTTACTGCAGTCCTGTCAGAAGTCACGCCTTGAGCTTAACTACAAATTATATACTGATAGATTCAAATCTATTCAGATGACGTTTGTTAGATGAGACTGGTGAGAGGCGTGTAGATTACATCGACCGTCTACCCCATATTTTTTATGTGTCTCGAAACCTTATACTCGTTACAAATACACTTTACATATTCCTAGCCCTCATTCTATTTTGTATTACATTATATTAGATACATACATTGTATTAGATTGTGTAAGTGATTTAACTTGTTATTTTGATCACTTGTTATGAAGCAAATAGTAAGGTAATATTGTGGATATGTTTCATATCTACGATTTAATAGTAATTTAATTTAGAATACAAATATATATAATATAAGGCAAGTAATTTTGGTTTATCTCCCAACACTATGTTTTTTCTTCTAGCTGTTAAGATATATTTTTTACTACATACTTATATAACAACTCAATGCACGTTACTAATGTGAACCTGTTACAGGCAAATTGTTATCATTTTGTCGTCAATAGGTTACCTAATAAAATAAACTACCTTTTATTTGGAGGTGTGCCTTGAGTAGGCGATGGCATAAGATGATCTGGTGGTCGAGGTAAAGGAATTGGTGCCACTGAGCCCTGGTTCTGTCCATGAATCTTCACAAGAGCATTGTGCTCATTAAACAAAAATCTTCGGCACTTCAATATACCAAATATCACTACAATAGCCAAAATAGTTCCCGACAAACCCATTAGTATCATCATGTAGTATGATGTCGATTCTCCATTTGCCACCTAAAAGCAAACAACATGTTTTAGAACTAAGAAATTGAGTTATACAAATTATAAAATTTAATATATTTACCAGAACTCCCTCATGGCTCTCAGGATCGCTGGGTCCAGGCAAGTTTTTCTTTAACCTACTTCCAATAAATATTTTAACCTCCCCAACAGCTGGTTGGAAGATTGTAGCTGCCAAAATAAACTTGAAACTATCCTCAATTCCATTTAATTCACTCGTTGATTTTTTTGTAACAAAATATATCACACCAGCTTTTACGTCTTCGTGAGTAAAAGCCGCTACTTCTCTTTCCCTAGCGCTGGTTTTTTCTCCAGAACTACGAATGATTTTCTTTATATTTCCATATCTCGTTTTGCGAATGATAGTATACACCGGATCACTGGCAGTTAATTTCGCAAGCCCCGAAGCATCCATAGTTTGTAATGTGAGCTTTGTTTTCTCAGTACCTTCAACCCTCAAATCTCCTAAAGCCATTAGAGGTTGAACTATTACATCTATAGCAAACGGTCGCGTTGAATTACTAGAGTTTATGTACGCAATAAGTACAAAACTATCATTTGCTGTAGTCATATCATTTTGCATATAAATAACTGTCTTGTCTTCCAAATTCTTATGTGAAAAATAAGATACTGGATTTATTCCTACATATACCATGCCATGAGCTGGCTGTCTAGTAATATTATACCAGACTTTACTCTTTTTCGCGTTGGTATCTATGTATATTTGTTCATTCGTCACTGTAGCAACATTAGAACCTTGTTGTAAATAAATAGGCAACATTGAAGTAGCATTTAAATTCACAGACAAGACGTCAATAGTGAACACAGTATACGTGGGTTTAAATTTTCCATCCCAAACGCGAAAATAAAAGGTAGCTGTTTGTAATACCCCTGAATGTTCGTAAATTATTTTTCCAGTATTTATATCCTCCTGCGTAAATTTGTTTATAGATTGAGCTCTATCTATAACCTGATTTTCATCTACTCTTATTATTCTACCTTGTGTAGGACCACTTATAATGTCGTATAAAATTTCAGAAGGCCCAGTATCAGCATCTTCTGTAAGAAGGTCGTTACTAGTAATTGTGTAATTTTCTCCTTGTACCACTTGAATCTGCGGTGTGTCTGTTAGAAGAGTGAATGGCTGGTCATTGATTGGGACAATGTGAATAATAATAGAAACATTACACAGTAAAACGTAGTCAGGCAAGAGAAACAATGCCATTTCAATTTTATCTTCAAGGGTATCAGAATGGTCGTGTTGGTAATGAATGACTCCACTTTCCAATTGGAGTTGTGTCAATGATGAGACATAAGGCTCCAAAACACCATGCACAGGTCGCGACCACTGCGCTTCAACTTTTGGCTGTCTCAGTCCTGCTTGAGTTTCCAAATACGCAACTACATTGCTTACATTCACATGTATAGGGATTTTACCGCCTTCTTCAACTTTTATGAGAGGGACATAAACATATTTGGCTAAGCCTCCAGAAGACACTGATATATCGATATTAAATATTTGATCTTTAATCGGCTTGGCAAACGTGGCTTCAATGGTGAATATGAATGAGTCATTGGTGAAGAGGTCAGAAAATGGGTGCGTATGTTCATAATATACCAAAGAATCATTTAAATCTTTTTGTGTAAACTGTTGTATTGATCGGTGATGATTTTCATCATTCAGGATAATCAGTCGCCCTAAAGTCGGCGCTCTGACTATTTTGTAGGTTATCAATCGTGACGTATCCGAACATTTGCTCATTAAAAGAAAGTTATTCAAAGACTCTCTCATTAATGGGAATACTCGAAGACTTTGTTTGCGAACTAATTTCAACGCAATAGGTTTTGTTGTAATTAGAAAAGTTACTTTTGAAAGCTCATGTAGTCCATCTGTCACATTGAATATCATTTTACCTTTAGATCCAGCTGAAAATAAATAACTTCTATTATAATTGGTACAGCATTAACATTTTTTTTAAAAAAAAGGTCACCATATTCTATTATGAGGCCAATTCAATGGTGATAATCATATAAATAATATTTATTTATTTTATATTATTACTAATTACTTACTTTTGTGTACAAAAACTGCTAAACCATTATCTATATCAGCTTGTGTAAATCGTTGCACAGGCGTTTCCACGTTATCTTTAAGTGCAATATATCCAGATATTATATCAACAACTATAATAGTTATATTTTCTAGAGGTGTATCAATGTCATTTACATCTGTAATTGTTATTATTATTAACAATGTTATTAGAGTTGACAACTATTTAACAATAGACATAGAAGCAGACAATTTAAGGAAAAATATAGCAGGATTTGCCAGATATTGTATCTGTTTTCAACTTACATAGTTCGTTCCTTGTAAATGTAAACATACCACCCTCCCATACACAAAGGCCAGTATTTGCAGCAACGATTGGAGGTTCATCATTAACAGCAGCAATATTAATGTGCATGACAAATGGCTCACTTTCCTTATTACCTTCGGTTATAGCCACTAATCTTATTGAATCCACAGACTTTTCAGAACCATCGTTGACATACTGAAAATTAAATAAAGTTGAGAAATAATGATATAACGAATATTTTAAGTGGACCAGTCAACCGACTCTAATTATCAACACCCATATGTAGTCTAACATAATATTTAATATTAAAAGTGCGATTACTATTAGGTATTTCATTGTAAATATGTTCTAAAATGAAAGTAGATGCAAAAAATCTATTACCTGTATATTTCCAGAATTCAATGTTAAAACAGGTAAAGAAAATAGCTCTTGATCAGCCATTAGAATTTTACCAAACTTTGGTTTCTCTAGAACTTTATAACTCACAACTCTGCCTTTGTAATAATCTGTGACAGTTTTGAATAAATCCGGCTTTAAACTCACACTTTCGCCTTCAACAACCGTAACATTGTGAGCTGTGATATAAAAATGTTCTGGTATTATAACTATACTTAGTTCAATGCCTTTCAACCAAACAATTCCATTTGTAACATCCATGGATATTTTATCCTTCGTTCTGTTAACTCCTGATTGTACATAAACAAGCCTGTGTACATTTATAATCGATTGATCAAATACTTTGACATGCACGGGTTCTTCATAGTTTTCCATTTCAATAGTGCCTGGAGTAGACATTATTTCTAACCAACCGTGGTATGGCCCTTCAGTCACTTTATATACAATGTTACTTGGCTCAATTTGTGGATGTAATACCTAAAAAGAATATCAACAACTATTTATTTAAATTTAAGACATTTTTTTTAAATCAATAAACCGCGTGTGTTGTTTACGTTATTAACTGATAGTTCAGTAATACATACCTCCAATATATCTTTGGTGATATTAACACTAGTAGATTCTTCAACAATCAATGGCTTATTAGTTTTAACTTTGAGAGGTTCCCAATAACTGGATGGATATATTTTAATGGGATACTGTCCTTCTCCCCATGTATCTAAACATATTACTTTGAACCTAAAATGAAATTTTCTAGTAAGATTGTTTAAAATTAACATTGTATTACATTGATGAAACCTGATACAAAGCTTTTACCAGCTATGCTTTATTCATAAGACTAGCAGCTTAGCCGATTTTATTAAATCGTTATTTTATCGAACTAAGAAATATCTGCAACCTAAACCTAAATATATTTGTTTATTACAGTGTTAAGTTATTATTTCAGCATTAATACATACTTAAAGTTGTCACTAGGAGTTTTAGGTTCTCGATGTCTATATGATACTCGCCCAGCTGCTATATCTAGTTGTGTAAAGGTCGTTGCTCCCTGCCCATCTCCAACTTCAATAGTACCATGTTTAGGTTCTTCGTGGATCTCATACCGAATGTCCTCTTCTAAGCAATTCATGTTGGTATCAACCTGAGGATTTATTCATTATTAATTTTATGCATCTATATTATACAAATATATTTGGAAAAATGTTTACGATATTTAAATGTTAGTTAAAATTTACCTGCGTATCTCTTGAAGTAATAACAACTGCTTTGCCGTTCTCGACTATTGATCCATTTGTTGGAAACATTCTAATAAATGGTGGGGAAGCTTGAATCTCCAAATTACCATTAACATCAAACAATCCATCAGAAATCCAAAAAGATAGCTTTCCATATTCTTTACCTTGATGTTTAAATAGTACAAGATTTTTATTAATATCATCTTGAGTAAACTGTGCAATCTGCTCAGTCGGATTATCAGCTCTATAAATCATGCCATTGGGAGGATCTTTAGTAGTTCTTTGAATTACATACACAATGTCTATAGGTTTGGCATCTAAGTCAGCGTCTGTGTAACTCAAATCCCGAGAAGTTATTAATCTAGCGCCTCCATGGACTATATGAAATATGTTATCATTAGCTCTTACTGGACTATTATCATTCTTTAGTATTATATCAATGTGAAATACTCCAACATACTGAAAGTCCTCCGGTTCGGGACTAAGTGCCATAAAATGAAACGAGTCATGTTTGCTTTCCGAATCATCATGAGCGTAATACACTCTGTCTAAATTAAGCTCTTGCAAAGTAAAATACGTCGTATTTTCTCGAATAATCTTCAGATTCTCATTAACAACTTCAATTTTACCGTGTTTTGGTAAACGTGTTATATTGAACACAAGGTTAGTTACGGCATCTGTTCGAAAGTTTAGATGTGTGGCCGGTATCGCCATTCTAGAACCTTCCATTACTTGTAATCTTTCTAAAGTTGTGTGAACTTTGCCTGACGAATGATCATTATTAGAAGAATTCGGAACGTGTCGTATTGTCATTGCGCCTGTTATATTCTCGCATTCAGTTGCACTAACAACAAAAAAGAATTCATCACGTATATGTGAATATGCTCTTCTATGTAATCTGTACCACAGCTGATCATTATTAATATGATACTGGGTAAATGTGCTGTGAACCTGTAGATGATGCTTTCCAGAGGATAAGTGTAGGATTCCATATTTTGGCGCTCGTAGAATTGTGTATGTAATTCTATCATTGGCCAAGTTTAGAGGTTTTGTCTCGAACTTTAAATGTTGTGCGGAAACAAACGCTTCTCTGGTATTATTTAGAAGCAACTCTTCGTTAATAGTTTGATAAAGTTCCAATTTGATGAATGTTAATCGGAAATCGTATAAAGTGTTTGTTCTAACATTACCCACTGAAGCTTTGAACTGAAATAATGAAATTATTTTAAATTAACTATACATATATCGGTACTCTATTAAACGCTTTTTAAACTTACAACTGTGTGAACACTATTAAATTAAGCAAGTACCTTAAATTCATCATGAGAAGGACTTCCAAGTAAGTGCATGTATCGAATTTTCCCGAATCTGATCATTTCACTGCTAAATGTATCAACAGACTGCCAAGTACCATCAAGTACCCTCAATCTTTCTACAACTCCAAACTGAGGTGGTTTTACTATATCATATCTAAAAACAATTTTATTACATAAAACATATTTTTTAATAACAGTTATTAAGGTAAGATTACGCTAAGGACTAATATACTATTATAGATTATAATGTAAATTGAATGGAGTATTTTTGTTTTGATGATTATAAAGTAACGCAAATTCATGAAGAATTTGACTATACATGTTGGCAAGAGTATGATGTCAGTTTTAATGACAATTTATTAACGAATCCACTAGTTGTGGTGTAAGTAGAACCGTAACCGACGGCTTAACATGCTCTCCGGGGTATAGTAACGGTGGTGTTGTGAATCTATGATAAATGTACGTAAGTATACATCTCTTTGGTACATGCCGGGGTTCGAACCACCCTTTTTTGGATTATAAGGAAGCCGTTTTTGCAAGCGAGCCACCACCGGCTCAGATGTATTAAAATAAATAAAAGTATCATCACGACCGTTTCCCTTTCGGGGTGGTCAGAAACCACGCTTATAAGCGGATTCACATTTTAGCCAAACTTTACTATAGACCAATCATGACAAGTGGCAAGCTCGTCAATGTCTCCAGCGTACAAACTCGAGAGATATCACAAATAAATTAAATATGTATGTGTCCCGACCAGGAATCGAACCCGGTAACTCCGAGTCTTAATCCACGGACTTAACCGCTAGACTACAGAGGCAGTATTAAAATAAATATTTGTCCCTAATAAACAATTAAGATTGCATTTCTACATTCGAAAACATTTTACTTGCTCGATGTAAGAGATGAATGGCTGTAAAAAGTGCCAGGAAGATTTATTAATTCACATATTTATTTGACAGGATTAACATCGGAACTGTCGTAGATTAAACAACGGACTCTGATAAAAAAATCGTTACTTACTTGACTTCTACATTATTGTCATCGGCATTTGTAGCGAAAGTGAGATTATCAGCAGAAATTATACCATAAGTGTTATGTACCAGTTGTAACCCAGTGTTATTTAATAGACGAACTTGAAGCGGAACTATGGCTATTCGCAAAGTAACTGGGCCACTTGTTTCTATACCATCAGATACCTTAAAAATAATAATAATTATACATAAATAAAGTTTAAAATGATGAAGGCTAATATATACTATTTAGAGCTGAATATATTTAGCGTAATGTTATAATTTTGTAACATACTTTATCATCATTACAGCCTCTAAAACACAGCGTCCTAGACCTCCATTTTTGGAAATGGGCCTTCCAAAACATATATCTGGAGGTCTTGGCCAACTTTTAAGACATTTGAAGTTGACATATTTGTATATACTTGAATTTTAGCTTTTGCTTGTCACATATTACTGTTCTATTATATTTCTCTTTGTTTATTATTATACTCTTAAAGTTTACCCTAGTATTCCTTCCATTCCTCTACCTCACCATCAAGATTGCGCCGTCAACAACTTTGTCATATCGTTACAATATTTGGTAATAATAGTACATTACTGCCGCGGTCTATAATGACTACTTTGCTGGTCGCGCTGATGATGGCCGACAGCGCAGCTCCAGGCCGACACAGCGCGGTCAGCTTCTTCTTCTTCGTCAACTTGATGGACGAGCTGAGATAGCCTTTACAGCGAGGACAGCAAGGGCTGCAATGATGGCCAGACTGGAAGGCCTAGAGCGTAGCTAGGCTAGCTCGAGGCAATCATAGCGTGACCAGCGAAGCAGTCATAGTGGGCCAAGGCTTGTATAGTGCTTTACTCAAAAATGCAAGTACCTAATCTTAGTTTTTATTACTTCTTTGTTTTTTTTTTTTAGCAATGGTAGTTGGAACTATACAGCCAAATATGGAATAAAATCTTTTTGTACCTATCTCTATAAATACAAACAGCTGTGTTTTAAATAAAATCTTTTTACATTTGATTTTTTAAAACGTTGAAACAGAACGGCAAGGTCGACTTTGATCAAACAAGGTTGTCAAAATAATAACCAAATTACATGCATTTTTAAGTAAATACTTTTTAATAAAAAAAATTACAACCTTCTTTGAGCAATGTTGACTTTACTGCGCTACTCAAAAAGGCTCAAAATTGTATGGAATTTCATTACTGTTGTTTTAGCCACCAGTAATTTCCTTTCAAAATCCATTATTGTCGAGTTTTGTTTCAAAGATAGTTAGGTGCAAAAATGAGTTATTACTAAGCTAATTATTTACACGAATAGATATTGAATTTGATTTCGTTTCATTTTAATTATTTAAATACTCGCATTTTTTGAGTAAAGCATACCTTGGTCCGCAATTACTACACTGCTAATGTCCTCGAGCTTAGCTTAGGTACGCTCTCGGCCTTCGACTTTGGTCATTATTGCAGTCTTTGCTATATTTTTTTTTATTGTTATTTATTTATTTAAAAAAATAGCCAAATTATATAGCCATACTTTTATGTATATTATATTATTTATTTGAAGGACAAGTTTTTATTAATATTGCTTCTTTTTTAATTTTGATACAATAATCATTATTATATACCTACCTTGTAGAATATTTTTGGTATATAATTTATATTTAGGTATATCATTGTGAGGATCAGCTGAAAATCAGCGCTGTGACCGAGTGTTGCAACTTATTGCTGAGCTGATTCCCAATTTGTCACCACACTATCTTGTTTGTTGTATTATTATTGTTTTTTTCACTGCTTGGGTTTTTTTTTTTGACAAATATACTTTTTTCTTTCTTTAGATTATCCATCAAAAATTATTAACAAAACTCAACAATTATTTAAACAAAAGTTTAATATCCGTTATTTTATTAATTATTTCAGCAACCGGCTGTATGTTGCTTTACAAAATGACCAGATTAGAACTAATTAAATAAAATCCAACATTATTTCATCATAAGCCTTTGTGTCCACTTCTAGATATAGGCAGTAAAGGTTCGTCACTGCACTTTTATCTTTTACAACCCTCATATATACATTTACAACCCTCCACTCTGGAACCCGTTTGCCCCATTGTTCGTGCAGCCGGCCCACTGCCACTTTAGCTTGCTTATTTTGAAACCTATGTCAGTAACTTTGGTTCTCTGACGAAAATAAACGTTTCGAATTTCATCCATCAGAGAAATACCAATAGCAGTTGTGCAATATTATTTATTTTGCATTAATTGTTGATAAAACAGTATTATTATGTTTTTTTCTTACATACAATATTTTGACAAAATTATTTGGCTGTACTAAAGTTAAGTATAAGTGTAATATAAGAATAAATCAAATACTTTTTAAAAGTCTGTAATGTTTACTATGAATAAATTATGAAAAAAAATACCTGCAAGGGTAATTTCAAAGATGTTTTGTTTATCTGCTTATCATTTGCAGGTCCATGCACATAAGAAATGAGCCCAGCATTTATATCTTGTTGTGTGAAAGAACCTACGGGCTGTCCTGATAACTCAACGTGACCACTGAAACAATAAAAGCATATATAAAATCATCATTCATATAAATAAGCGCGGTGGTGGCTCAGTTGTAAGAACGCTTACCTTAAACCCTACAAGGTCGGTTCAAACCCCCCCGGAATGTACCAATAAGAATTACACTTTTCTTACGTACATTTGTTATAGATTTACAACACCACCGTTCCCGTGCCTCGGAGAGCACGTTAAGCTGTCGGTCCGGTTCCACCAAATACCAACTTGTGGAATAGACCTTGACAACAAACCGAGTGTAGGCCAAATAAAAAAAAAAATATTTTCTCCCACAAAGCTTAAAATTAGTAAAAATATTTTAAACACATTTATGTAGGAGACTGGAGGCAAAACTAAACTAAGCAAAGCTTAGTCTGTGTTAAAGCACTCCAGGTTCCTCTGACTCAAACTTAATATTAATGAATATTTATTGGGTGTAGTGTAGTGTATTGTAGTGTAATGTAATGTAGTGTATATATTCTTGTTTTTATTTTTTTCTTATATTTAGCTATGTGCTCAAATTGTTATTTATTTTATAAGTATTTATAATTAGGTATATATATATATATATATATATATATATATATATATATATATATATATATATATATATATATAAGGATACTCGTACATAATTTCAGTTTGTATTAGGATTAAATTCTAAAGATCTCTGGAAGGCCCATCTCCAACAGTGGAGGTTTAGGACGCTGTGTTCTAGGGGCTGTAATGAAAATAATGAATAAAATTATCATGACCGTAATTCCTAGCGGGGTGGTTATAATAAATAAATAATAAATATTTTCAGACAGGTCACACAGCGCCATCTAGTTTCCGTGGTAAGCTACGAGGCTTGTGTTACGGAAACTAGATGGTTGATAAACTACATATTAAACTTTTTTTTTTGTAAGTATATACATATTATACATATAAACACCCAGACCGAGACAAATTATACAATGTACAACTTGCCCCCGGTGGGAATCGAACCCACGACCTCCCGAGTTCACGGCAACGTTTGTTACCACTAGACCACGGAGTAACTTCATTGTACATTGTGTGTTATCATTAAACTAAACACCTTAACGGCCTAGTAGTACCCGGGTTAGTCCACTAAAGGCGACTTGCGCCAACATTATTCACGTTAGACACATGCCTCAATATTTACATCTAGTTACTCTTAATTCAGGAACAAAATAGGACTAACCAAGGATTAATGGCGAGATACTGTTGTCAAATAACATTGGCGCAAGTCGCCTATTGGTACATGCCGGGGTTCGAATCGTGACCTTTTGGATTAAAAGAAAGCGTTCTTACAACTAAGCCACCACCGCCTATTATTACAATTTTAATGATCTTAACTGTCTCGTAATGTAATACATACCCAATGACTTCATTTTTTCCGTGGGCTACAGTGTACAAAAGCGCCTCCGGTGGAGTATCAGGATCTTCAGCTTTCAATATATCAGATGTAATTACTTTTTTTGTGCCCTATAATATACCAGATCGTATCAGTTAACAACTTCAATAAAGGCAACAATACAAAAAAAAATCAACATAAAGAAACATCCTGTGATCGTTTAAAAAATAATAGAAGTTAAGTATCATCACGACCGTTTCCCTTTCGGGGTGGTCAGAAACCACGCTTATAAATAAGCAGATTCACATTTGGCCAACTTTACTATAGGCCAATCATGACAAGTGGCAAGCTCGTCGATGTCTCCAGCGTACCAAACTCGAGAAATATCACAAATAAATTAAATATTAATTAAATGTATTTTTATTTACAATAATAAATATTTTTGTGTCCCGACCCGATTCCTGGTCCGGTACCTCCGAGTCTTAATCCACGGACTTAACCACTAGACCACGGAGGCAGTTAAAAATAATATATGGTAATTTTAAGATGGTGCATTTTTTTATGAAACTACAGAATATTATTTTGCATTATTATACACAGTGTTAAGGCTTATTACAGATATAGTGCATAATGTATTTCCATCGGGACAACTCGGTTCTCAATCGGAATACGACGGCAACCGAAGTGTCAATCAATTATTGTATTACTCATGAATTACATTTTTATATCCATCATTATGTGTCAAATGACGCAAACGACATGCCATTATGTGGCAGACTGATGGTGGTAAATTGACCAATCTGCCGGGGTGGGGAAGTATCCACCGTTCGTGCCGATAAACCTAGTAGTGTATCACACGTTTTGGGATCAGGCTCAGATTGCCGTCTTGCTCAGTCTCGCAGGCATAGTGTTAGGGAGTGTCTGATTCCAGTTGCTAACATTCATGGATCTCGCGCGCCACTTACCATCAGGTGGGCGCAAGGTCACATGTCGTTCTAGTATTATTTAAAAAAATGGTACAGAAGCTAATTTATCGATAAATACGAACTTTTCCTATAAAATACGATGGAAATTCATTATGCACTACATCCGCATAAGTACTATTTATTATGTATCTATGAGATCAACTTAGAGATCTAGTAATATCGCCGGGTTAGAGCGAAAACCAACAAAGTTAGCCATTATTGCACAAATAATATTTTGAGCAAATACCTTTTGGAAAGTTTGTGGTCTTTGTCACATTTAGAGATGTAAGGGTAGGTTAGTTGTGTAGCAAATTTTATGAACTTTAAGTGTATTTATATAAATTAAAGAGCTTTTTAAACGACGGGTGTAAAAAAGAGAATATATTTAAAAAAAATAGTTATATGGTTTTTGCCTAATTGGTCACCCAGCGATATAATATATTTAAAAAAAAACCACTAAAAACAATTAACCTTTTTAAACTTTCGCGCACATTCATGATAGATTTTTATAATTTTAACGGGTCTTTACTATTTCTAAAAACTATTAAGTGATAAGTGGGTAGGTTTACATCTACTGCCCAGTATGTACGATACTACACCGCATAGCTTCAGTCGACCCGTGACCACGGCCAATGCAACTTGGCTGAAAAGTCGGGAGAAATATGTCTCTAAGGTAAATCGCGTAAAGACCTGTTAAAATTATAAAAAACTACCACTAAAAATATTTAAGAAGTTTAAAAACCAAAAAGTTATAATTATTCATAGTAAAAGTATTTAGGCTCTAATCTACAAATGCTTTAAAAAAATGGTAAATAAATTAGTACTCACACAACATTTGTGTTTTGTTATTTAAGCTCCAACTTAAAAACATGCAACTAAATAAAGCTATATACTGAGAGGTAACAAAACACTCGAACAATTCTGTAAACAAAACAAAAACAAGACTAATGTTAAATTTGTGCTACCAGTTGAGATCAAATCAATTAACAATAGACATGATGACCGAATAAAAAAAACTAAAGCTCGGCATTGACGGTCAGTTTTTCGCGTCAGACCAGACGTAAAACTGAGGCTTACATCCACAGTTTTATGCCAACTATATTTCCCCACTCACTAGCGTCAAACCGGCTCTTCAGGTTTCGACCGGCCGACTGTTTGAAGGACGTGTACTACCTATTTGTGTCGAGAAAAAAACGCGGGAAGTTTTAACTTCTTATTGGCGGGATATTTTATATATTTTTTACTTTTAACTAATTAGACGATTTTTAATAATTGATCAATTTCGTAGTAAGTATGAAAACAATCCATTATAGCGGGCGCTGCGAGCGAACTGATGCGATTGGATTGCAGATCACACACTCACGGTCAGTTTGGATGTAGGTTTGGTTGGATTTGGGTGGGGATTACGGTAGTCACGGAAAAATTCGTGGCGCGTCGTCAGTTAAAACTCTGGAGTTGGGTTTCGACACTCACGATCAAATTTTGGATGTAATCCACACTTTTACGTCTGGTTTGACGCCTAAACTGACCGTCAATGTCCTACTTTACATAACGGAACTGTCAGTGTAAAACGCTATTAAAATTAGTATTCTCGTATAAAGGTTTCCACTACAGATGGCAGCAAAATAACGTTACGATGCGTTCATTAAAAAAAAAAAAACAATTATATATTTATTTTAGTATTTGCCATATTTTTGATTTATTACCTAATGTGTGTTATATAACTATGTTTAACGTAAATATATAATCTTATTTTAATTATTATAAATGTTGTTAACTTTAAGTATTTAATTCACGTTTTCCCAATGATTTTGAATTTGCAACCCCATGGGGTGACCTTAGAAATAGTTGAAAACGCTATTTTGACGTAGGATCAGCTATGATTGGAGAAACTCGAGCAAAAAATGGTTGTAAATAACAGAATTCACTATTTTGACAATCTAACGTTTGCGACTAAACAGAGTAGGGTTGCAGGAGTAACTATTAATAACGAAAGATGTTTTTTTTTTGCAAAAAAAAATAAGTTTGGGAAGTATAATTGGCAATATCATGATTTAATAATTTTATTACAAAACGTTTATTGTTCTCGCGGCGTAACATGTGACGTCACTTAATTGAACAACTGGTTGCGTCAATAAAAAAATATTTATGCTGTCAGATTAATATTCTCCTTAAGAGCAAGTCTTATGAGTGTCAAAAGTGCTGGAGCAAGTAATAATTTAACACAAAATTCAACTCGCTCTTACATCTTAGACAGCCATAAGTGTGTCTCTTTCTCGCGCAGTTTATTAATCTAACAAGAAGAAAATGTTCAAAATATTTATTTTTATAAATGCAATCTTATTTGACATGTAAATCATTTAGACCACGGAAAAATAATGACTGACGTCTCGCTCTGATTTAGCAAAAATACTAACTATCACGCTCACAATTAAAAAAAAAAACAAGTCATAATGAATATTGGTTACTATCATCATGCCTATGTTGTTGGCTATGAAATTAAATATAGCATTTTAATAACTAATTAAGTACAAAAAAGGCTAAAAATTAACTAAAAATACACATGCTGTATGTTATTCTATAGCTGAGATTCACCAAAATTGAGTCTCTGTGATTATAACGATTTAAGTAACAATTTGGTTCGAATATATCAGTTTTATTTTGAAGGTCAGTAGTCACCAGTTACAATGTACATTATTTTAAACTTAAATCGTTACAATAACAGAGCCTTCGTTTTGGCACAACCCAGCCTAAGTAATTAATGGTTTTAAGGGTCCATTATTCGCCGCAATTGTTTTAATCTTCTTAACAAGAAACTAATTATTATTTTAATATGTGTAACGTTCATAACCATACATGTATATTTTAACTACATATAACATTACAAAATTTCTAAGCCACCAACGGAGTGAGGCGGAGTGCACATACGTCCAATAACGAGTGTCTGTCAGAAATGTCAAAAGCTAGGCGGAATGCCCAAGATTTTGACATTTCTGACAGACGTAATTGATCTTAGACGATATCGTTTTCGGACGATTGTGCAATCCGCCTCACCCCAACATGTTTTTTTTCGCCATATGATCCTATCGGAACACTCGATAAAGTCAAAATTTAATAATGATGTGTAAACAAAATAACGGAACAAATTATCGGATGGTATTTAAATATAATCAAATATTGATATATATTGATTGTTGCTTGGTGTTTTATATTTTTATTCTGGCAACACTTATAACGTGACATTGCATTTGCGATGGGTAGGGTTAATGGCCTTCTCATGTTTACGAATTATTCCTGCGATTACTATCACAAATTATGATGGTGTGTACACAGCAGTATTTAGCAGTTATCAAATATATATTGGTAACTGCTAAATGCAGTGTACTGCTTTGTATACACCATCATAACTTGCCAGTTATCGAAGGAATGAATCGTAAACATGAGGAGGTCATTAACACTACCCATCACCAACGTCACATTGCATGCATAAGTGTTGCCAGTATAAAAATAAAAAAAACCAGTCAACCATCAATATATTTGATAATATGATGGAAAATGTTAAAGTCGTCGTTTGATTTCTGTTACAAATGCTTGATTATTTTGCCGCATTATCTAAATATTTATTGTATACTTCAATTGATTGGTAGTATGTTGTACCAATCATAAATATTATAACCAAAAAGTTAAACATTATTTTAGCCAACATAATTAATATTAATGTAATCAAGTTGAAGTCATTCAATGATTATGCAACACTTTCAGATAGGTATATCCTTCATTTTTCAAGCGAGTTTTTTCTTTACTTTCGAGACTTTATTCTGTTTGTTAAAAGCAATTTCTCATATTAGAAAACAATAAATTAGCGGGGAATGGAGGACTTTTAGTACATCATTATCATACTATCTCTATAGTCATGCATTTTGATTAAAAGCATCTAAATGTCAAAGAAGTGTAACTTCATAGTTACCTGTGTTAATCTTATTACTTTTCCAGGAAGTAAATGTAGTACTGGAGGATCGTTAATTGGTGTAACATTGACATGTAGAACAAAAGTATTTCGCACTTGAAGGTAGCTAGGTAAAGTAAACGTTGTTTCTGGTATTAACTCCATATCGAGGACAATAGCATCTTGATGGTTTTCGGAACCATCGTGGACGTAGCGGACCTAAAACACAAGCCTAATTACTACAATGATCTTTTAAAACAATATTTTTAGAAATAGTAGTAAATTCTTTACTCTCGGTTTTAGGATTTTTAATTAATGAATTATTTTTTTATTAAGGCATGTGATTGGTCGAAGTCAAATTATTTTTATTATAAAATATATATAGAATTATTTAATTATTTTGAATGATTGTCCTTAGTGGAAGACTAAGCAGCAAACGTCGTAACTGGGACCACCATTTTTATGGTTATATATGTATAATATGTATATATTTACAAAAAAAAATAATGTATAATATGTAGTTTATCAACCATCTAGTTTCCGTAACACAAGCCTCGTTGCTTACCACGGAAACTAGATGGCGCTGTGTGACCTGTCTGGAAATATTTATTTATTTATTTATTCTTTCCGTTGGTTACGCTTATATTCCGTTCCTTTTCTAACCATTCTCATGCAGCATTTTTATATTTTAATTTATTTTTTTATTTAAATTCATTAATGCACTTAAAAATAGTACAGAGGCGAGCTATAATGCGAGTGAACTTTTTTTACCAGCTAACCTTTATATTTAGGCACTGGGCTCCGATTCTCGCGCCTTCGACATGCTTGTCCACTCGAATTGCTCGAATCAAACTGACAGTTTTCTATGGAGATCTGTTGCTTTTCATTCGAATATTTCGAACCGACACGCAAGTCGAATTAGGCGCCGGATCAAATAGTGCTAATGCGATTTTGAATTGTAATATTTTTTCTTTATAAAAATACAACAATGTTCTTATGTCTTTATAGCTGAAAAGATTGCTTGCACTAAACTAAACTAAATATCAACTCACCTTATCTCTAGACAAGTCTGATAAAGTGAAGTACTGTTTAGCTTTTCCATCACTATCAAGTAGGTTATTATACTGTGACGATGATCTTTGTAATGACAAATCGATAGCTATTCTCCCATGCTGTGGCGATTGCGCAATATTAAACAAAACACCAGAAGGTCGAATGCCATATTTCAAATGATCTAAGATGACATCTATATTTTGTGTTGTTATAACAACTACACCGCCTTCTTGTACAGTCAAAGGATAAAGGGCCACAAGTTCTAATTCGCTAATAGATTTCGAAAACACCTGAAAAAGGAATCTTATTTACAATTTTGACATGTTTCACGCAAGCAAGCCAGCGGCCAGCAGTTTATTCTAATAAGTGCCAGTTTTTACAAATTAAATTAGTACCATTTTCATTCCTATATTTTACTTTTGGCCTACAAGTATGCTTCTAAAGTTAAAAAATATATATAATTTAATCAATTTATGAATATTAACAATTGTAAGCTATAATTATAAAAAAGCTCCAGTTATCTATATATATACATATATATATTATTTACATTTAGTCGACTTTACTATAGGCCAATCATGACAAGTGGCAAGCTTGTCGATGTCTCTAGCATACCAAACTCGAGAAATATCACATTTAAATTCAATATTATTTAAATTATTAAATATTATTGTGTCCCAACCAGAAATCGAACCCGGTACCTCTGAGCCTAAATCCACGGACTTAACCGCTAGACCACGAAGGCAGTAAAATAAAACATATTATTTTATTATAAAGAAACATCGGATTCTTCTTTACAAGAACTAGAATCATCACTTCAAATCTTAGTAACGTGTTGAATCGATTAAGGCTTCTTCATAAATATAGTGGATTGTTATGAGAAATCGAATAGATAAACGCATTAGAACATCACTAATTGATTATTACGCAAAAGGAAATAAACGAATGGAAATGGTATAACTGACAACTAATGATTATTGTTCAATATTAGTAAAATTCGATCTCATGGTGTAAAATTCGGACATAGATCATTTATCACAAATATACTGCTGTGCGAACTATGCATTGCTTGTACTGTACATAGTATAGTAATTTTAAAGTATAGTCATTACTAAATAAATATAATAATTAAAAAAAATGATAATAATAAAAATATATAAATTATACCTATTACAGGAAAACTGAAATCGCTTCAAGTAAAATTAACATATAGCAACAGCAAGAAAATACGTAATTAATATAAATAAAACATAAGAAAGAGTTAAATTAATATAATAAATAAATCATGAAAAAACTCAAAAACAAGTTCTTTCCATCTTTGAGTATTCATAAGTCAATAATAGAGCACATGGTTAACGCCAAGAATATGCACTTCGTATTTTTTGTTAAAAAATAACATCATTGAACTTGTGTTAATTAAAATAAAAAAAAAGAACCAAAATACAGAGTTCAATAGAATTAGAATACCTTATATTTTTCCGCATAATCTGGATTTATGCATAGGTCCGAATCGCATTTGCATGTAAAATGGTCGACTCCATGTTGTTGGCAAACTGCTTGGGGTAAGCACGGAGGATTGCTTGGAGTTGAATGACACGGGTAAAACCACACGCATTTAGGACTTATACCATAAGTCACCACTGCATTTGGCAGACCTAACGTCTTATCATCTACTTCTATTGCTTTTATACATCCCTAAAAATACTTGAAATTTTAATTGAGGTCTTACAGTTAAAAATAACGTCGATTGTACAAGATGACCTTTAATATAAAACTGATACATGCGACGCCATTTTTATCCTATATTGTTACATTTGCAGAGACTATATATAGAAAAATATATAAATTGGAGTAGCTTGACTAAAGCTGAAGTCTTTACTTAATAGAAGAATGACAAGTGCATCTAAACACTAACGATGTCGGTCTTATATATTTAAAGGTTTTTTATTTGCATTATACGCACCATAATACTGGAATCTGCTGCCTTGATTCCTTTTGCAAAAGCTCGTTGTCTCCTTTCAGTCTCAATTCCGCCAAGGTAAAACGAATCTGACAAATCTAAATATCTAGTACCACCACTTTCTATACGCGTACTCATCGCAATGTTGTCCACAGATAACTGAAAATTATATAAACATATACAATTAAACTAATATAATTAAAAAAAAACTCCCTTAAGCGCTTACGCCTATGATCATCAAAGAAACTGTTCAGATGGCCATAGTCACATGTCATTCTCAAATGATATAGCCCATGACAATTTCTGTGATATAAGTATCTACTATTTTTCATTATATTATATATAATATAAATCGGTTCAGTACCAACGAATGTCAATTTCATAATGGAAATACCCATATAAAAAGAAATAAAGAAGCAGATTCACATTTAGCCAACTTTATTACATGACAAGTGGCAAGCTTTGTTGATTTAAAATTCTAATTTTTAATTATCATAATATTTTATGTTCCTTGAAGACGTAATAAGAAATATAGATATCATCAAAAGTAGGTATTTTGAGTGTAATATAAGTGCACCACTGGTGTTCCATAAAATCCAAAAAGGTAGCGGTCGGAACCCCAGCATGTAAAATACACTTTCATTTCATACATTTGTCATAGATTTACAACCCCACCATTCTCATACATTGGACAGTCTGTTAAGCCGTTCGTCCTGGTTCCATTAATGCCAACTTGTGGAATTGTCATTAAAATTGACATCAGACCCTCACCAATGTGCCAGCGTGGCGAGTATAAGTTTAAATTCTCCAGAAATATATCCAGCAATGGAGGTCTACTGTAGACTGTTGATGATGAAAGCATTTAGTGTGTTAATAAATGGATTCATGACTGTGATTCTTTGTTTATTATTTTCAATTCAATAGTTTACCTCAATTAAGGATGGGTTGAACAATAAATGTATCTTGTGCCATTCTCCGTTATTGACATGTACTGTGTGCAGAATTTGCCCACGTGACATTTTTACCCGAATTACTCCATCCAATATCTCTACAGCCAAGAAATCAGATCCACGACCACCGCCAGGGTTGTAAAGTATAATTGCATTGGGTGTTATAGTTTTAAACTCTATCTGCCATCTAAAATCATCAAATTAATATTAAATAAAAAGAATAAAATATAACTATTAAAATTGTTAAAAAAATATCAAAATAACTGTTTACTAATAAGACACAATTCATAAATATGTCCTTAATTTAATAAAAATCAATAAAGGATGTTTGCAGAAAGGCTAATTATCTTTTATATATATCTATGAGACATGTCATTGGCTGAATAACCCAATCACAAAGCATAATAACAAAATAGATCATATATTATTTTAATCCTTTCTGCAACCACCTGTTAATGTGGAAAGCTCGTCAATGTCTGTAATGTACTAGATTCAAGATAGACTAGGAAACAATTCCAATTTTTTTTTTTCAAAATAATAAAAAAAGCTTAACCGCTAGACTATGGACGCAGACTAAATAGCAGTTAGAAGATGGCTAATATTTAAAATTTAATATCTTTAATAAAATGTCACAGTGCCAATCAAAAATCTATGAATAATTTCAATTTCATAAAAAAAACTATTTTGAATTACTGACCTGCCACCAGCCCTCGAGTTGATTTTTGGTAATATCAAATAAGCACCTTCATCAATAAAGCTAATATCGGAATTAATATCAGCATCAAACTCCGGTGCACAATTCCATGTGACACCTTCAACGCGGACGGAACCACTTCTGCTACGAGCTTTCTCAATAATTTTGACTCCATTGTAAAATACCTAAAAAAAATTACAACAAGTAGGTTTTATTATTTATTTTAAACTGGAAACACTAAATGAATTCCTTAACTTCACAGCACTCTTAGTTTCAAATATATGAATGACATTATGTTTAGTCAGTCAGTCACACCATATACGCAGATCAGGGAGTGTTATAGGAATATAAACTTACATCTTCCATGCATCCACGAAAGTTCTCCATATGACCCAAAAACAACTCCGAAAAGTCTCCTAAGCCGCCAAGAAATACTCCAGAATGAATGTTTAGTTCAAAAAATCTTCCTGGAAGCTTTTTCTTGACAACATTATCATTGACCTGAATTAAAGGAAAAAAAATCCAATTTAATTATTACTGTGTTAGAATTGCAATTACTTTTAATTCTATTTTTATGTTGGATTAAATGCAAAGAAGTTCATAGAAAAATAGTTAGAACAAAAATAATTCTCCAGCTAGTAGTTGCATATTCCAATAATTACACATTACTAATTATCAAATATTGTCTAAAGATAAATAAAAATAAAATTAACCTATTTACTGTGGTCAAATATGTCTATGGTCAAATTAAACATTGAAATTTACAATTTGCATATATGCAAAAAGTTGATCCCCACTTTTGGGTAAATCTAACATAATTTTTCTTTGACAGGACTAATTAGAGAGAATATGTAAATATGTTTAGGTGCATTATGATATTAAATTCCTGTCAGATTAATTAAATAATTAATTTTGTTTAATATTAAAATGCAACCTTAATAGGGTTGTTTTCTAACCTTCATAGTAAGGTTGGCTTCTCTTCTGACAATAGTGACATGGTGCCATTGAGTGTTGTTCAAATAATAGCCTTTCGGTGAAGACAGCTCACTCTCACCAGCACCTAAATTGATGTGAAGCTTTACACGACCACCTTCCAATCTGATCTGTTAAACAAACATAAACAACTATATTTTAAAATTTTTATATTGTTTTAATTGAACTGACTCTAACATGGTCTAGTTGTTAGGTCTTCAGATTTAGACACAGAGGCACCGGGCTCAATTCTCATTTTATGTTGACTTATGGTACAATCTGAATAATGAAAGTTTATATTAGAAGATTAGAAAGAATAATGATTAATAATTTTGTTACAATTGACAGGAAGTACCACCTACCCATAATATAGATTTTAATATATTAGGTAATAATTAGCTTACCATACAATAATCAGTTTTTCCAGCAGCAAGAAGTAGCAATGCATCAGACAGGTGTGTTCTAAACCGAAAACTAATATCCGTTGCACCTTTTGCTTCTTGCAAAGGATAAGATATGTGGCTTGCACCATAGAAGGAGGCTGCAATAATAAATATAAAATACCAAATAAATATAATTCATATTTGAAATACTGCCTCCGTAGTGAGGCGGTTAAGTCTTTGGGTTGGTTAAGGGTTTGATTCCTGGTGAATAATTTATTTGTGATATTTCTCGATTTTGGTACACTAGACATCAACAATCTTCCTACTTGTCAAGATGGGCTTATAGCAAAGTTAGCTAAATGTGAATCACCTGCTTTAAAAAAAAAAAAGATAGTATAATAGGCCAATCCCGAAGGGATACAGTTGTAATGACACTTTACTTAATATTTAAAAGTTATCTCTTTTTTAACTCTCATTTGTAAATTGGAATCTATTTAATAATATGTATTTGAAATTGATAAAGTTAAAAGTTAATCATGGTGTTAAGATACAAATACACAAAATCTAAAATAACTTAAAATTACACTTTGTGCCATGTTTGGATATTTGTTGGAGATGAGGCTGAAGGTTTGAAGAAGCAGACGTTTTGACAGAATTTTGAAACAAAAGTATATTTGTACTCGTTTTCATGAAGTGATTTATTTTCATCTTTGTAAGATTCCCTAAATATGACTTACCTTAAATATGAAATATTAGGCTCTAACAAATTTATTATATAGAACAAATCTTTTAATATTTAATTACAAATTCTTTTATTTATCATAGTTATTTTTATAAAAATGCTATGGACAACTTTCTTTTTGTCAAGAATATATTCTAAAGTTTATAGAATCTTAAAAAAATAGAATATATTGCTGTATTGTATGAATACTGTAACTGTAATAAGTTTACATCCTATGCAGTACAATATGCAGGGCAAGCTACCCATTTCTGTACTTATGGTACATTTCTCAGTAAAGCAAGTAATAAGTGGAATATAATAATACGACCTATAGTAAAGTTGGCTAAATGTGAACCCGCTTATTTATAAGCGTGGTTTCTGACCACCCCGAAAGGGAAATGGTCGTGATGATAATATAATATATCAAAACATAGCTATTACTCCTTCCCATTCACTCACTGAAATTGTTCCGCATAACCTTTTATTTGTAAGTAGCAATATATATTGTTAATATAAATTCTAAATTTTCACTTTAAGCAAATAATAAATGAGTCCAGGATGAGCACAAAAATACTTTTGCCTCAAAAAGTATGAAAATTTAAAATGACGGAAATTCATATTTAGATTTTAACAATATGCTAATTATATTTTTTTTGTAACCTTAACACAACCTTATAAATCAGTCTCAATAGACAAATTGTCTGCTAACTTTAGCCTCATAATAATAAGACTAAAACTTACCTTTATCGTAAGCCATACCAAGGGAAACAAGCGATAAAATTAGAATAAGATGCATTTTCATGCTATTGTTTCTTACAACATTCATGACTTTTGCGTTACGGTTTCATAATATTATGTTTCGTTATCACATTCTATTTATACCACATTAACTTAAACCAACACTGTATCATAGAAATATTGAAAATTCACGCATCACAATAACGTATTCTCATGAAATCAACAACGAGCAGGCGTGGCGTCCAACAAAAGAAGCAACCCCAACCCAGTTCACATTAATTACCCTAATTACATCGTCACAGTTATGTATTATCTATGCAATAATAAAAACTTAAACCGATAGTATGAGTAACTATCGTCAATAATGATTAATAACAAATATTTTAAATATTTTCGTATCAAAATTAAAATGGTTGTGTCACATTCTCTTCACACGACAGCTTTTTCTCTTTCTCACACAGGCAAAATAGTATTAACTTTTTTTTCTAGCAACTCTAAACACGACTGTCATTATTAACCCAATGTTCGACTCGGCGCTTTGGTATTTTGCTGCTTAAACTGGCGTTCATCTTGCATAAGGCAAATTAAAGCAAAGCTACGCAAACCGTATTTGATCTGACTCCTCAATGATGAAGTAATTGTTTGTGGTATTATTAACGAATACCCTAACATGAAAAAAAATGATATAAGATGTCCGAACAATTAGAAAACAAAACAACAATCCGAAAATGTAACTAATATTTTAATTAAAATTATCGATATAAGATACCATATAAATTTATTTCAACAAAATAACAATAATAACTAAAAAATACAGAAAACTAAATATATAAAATCGTCTAACATTCATTCACATTTAATCATTCATTCGTTCCTTCAAACATACCTGCTCTATCCTCACATCCTATCCATCTCACTCGCTTTCTTGTTCCTCTGATCCTTAAGCTTATAGCCCTTATTACAGAAAATTGTATTTTAATTTTTAGCCAGCCTGCAACTTGTGAGAATGGCTTCTGCCATTTTTCAGAAAGCCGTGAAGCGGTCTTTTTGACAAAAGCCGCGTTCACAGCCATCGCACGAGATGACCAACGGCGTAAATGAAGCTCTGAGATCGTCTGCTGCCCTGTCGTATTTACGGTGTTTCTCGTGTGCAAGGGTTTGGGAGATATAAGCTTATTTTACAGACACGACGATGATAATTGAAAATAGGTAACAACTGCAAAATTAGTCAACATTCAATTTGACGTCATTTGCTGTGAGACCCGCGTCCTTATCATTGGTTACTCGACGTCATCAAATAAAGAGTAGTAGTTATCTTCGTCCTGGGGCAGAGCTCTCCAGGGTGATCCCCATTTAGTGTGCATTAATCTCGCAGGTAGCTTGTTTAAACTCGGCGATTTGAGCTGTCGAGGAAGGGACCACAAACTGGTGGTCTCTATCTTCAGGTCCTTGTTAAAATCACATAAACCACGGAGCTCCGACAGTCGCGCGTAAAGAGATGCTGTGCTTGGCTTCCAGCATAGCTGCTGGCGTCACCAGGTGGAGCCACGCCGGGGCGGCATTCAAGACGCGAATGAAAAAGCTACAAGATCATTTGTTTGAACAATATTCAGTAAAAAAACAGCACGCTTTGAGCAGTTAAACGAAAGCGGGATCGGGAAAAATAAGCATCCATAGTAAAATTGTAGTTAAAATTTTCTGTGATTATTCAGAGCAAAAATTCGAAGTTATTGAAAAAGCTACTAGAGTCGGGTCCGATAGCCGTGGCTTTTGTTATTGCATTTTAAAATTATACCAATGCAATATATTTTTATTAATGCAAATTATTTTTGAAACTAATTCTCATTATTTTAATATTAACTTAAATTGTACAAGGGTCTTTGGATAAAATGAATTTATTTACTAGGCCGAGTTCCAATAAAATGAAAGATCTGTAAATGTAATGATCAAAGTTAAAAAATCGTCATGATCGTAGAACAGTGACGGATCTGCTATATTTAAAGTTTTCATGGCGGCCATTCAACTGTCATTTCGACTGTTTTTTTGTCACTTTTTAAGTCTCATAATAAGTGCAAACCTTCTAGATTTCATTTTGGAACCCTTTCTAATATTTGCACTATAAATTACAGACCACAAACAATATAAAACTATATATAAATATATATGCAAAATTATGGGTATTATTTTAAATCCGACACTGTTCTACGATCATGACGAAATGTTAAAATAAATATTGATAGTACCAGCTAAAGGCTGACCTTCAAAATGAAACCTACATACGACGCCATTTTAAACTTTAATCGTTACATTTACAGACCTTTCATTTTCGTGGAACTCAGCCTATTCAGTATCCAAAGTAAATAAATTCATTTTGGTGCCTTGTTGTTTGTGGTAATTACGATTCTCAACTTTGTCAAATATTACCTCTACTAAAACCCATGCCAGTAATACATAATTATAAAATACAATAAAATAAAAAATAAAATAACTCGATATGATTTTTATCATGATCATTGTAATTTAACTCTCTTATCCCAAACCACTATAATTTAATTCTTCAAATTCACTGTCATGTTCAGATTCATCACTCTCTGGTTATATTATATTTGTCTATCCTATTTGAAGTATTTATCTTCACACAGTCTGGCCATAAATATTGTTTATGTAGGTAGATTCAATGAAGTATGAATTACAAATAAAAACAGTGTATTATTGTAACAATATTTATTATTTCTAACCACTAAGAATGGAACTACATATTGAGTACAAAGAATATATGAGAAGTCTTATCCATTAATTTAGGCAAAAATCCTTCCTTGTAACTTTTTTCACTTCTGTAAAACTGCAAAACAGCGTACAGTGCACAGATTCAGCAGTGCTGTCACTTTTAGTTCTAGTTTTAGCCGTAGGAATTGACTTTCAAAGTATAATTTAGTAAATGATTTATAATTTATTTATAATTTACCTAACTGCAACACAATTTCGAGATGGCTTAGCTATCCGATATGGCCGAGAGCCGACTAGAATGCCCGAAAAATGTGATGGATGTGGTGAACATAATTTTGATCTAAACCATGCATTAAACTGCAAAAAAGGCGGACTGGTGAAGCAGGGCCACGACCATCATCGTGACGATTGCAAGGGTTGGGCGGATATTGCTTGGGGAACTGGAACAATTGAGCCAATTATGCGAGATGCAACTTTTAGTCAGCCCGCACTTGTGGGAGACTTAATGCTTCACGGAGTATGGGAACCAGCGAGGAAAGCGTTTTTTGATGTTCGCATTGTTAATGCCGACGCAACCTCGTACGGAACCCGTACCTGGGGAAGCATCTCCCAAACCCATTCACACGAGAAACACCGTAAATACGACAGGGCAGCAGAAGTTCTCAGAGCTTCATTTACGCCGTTGGTTATCTCGTGTGATGGCTCATTAGGTGCTGAGTACGCGGCTTTTGTCAAAAAGACCGCTTCACGGCTTTCTGAAAAATGGCAGAAGCCATTCTCACAAGTTGCAGGCTGGCTAAAAACAAAAATACAAATTTCTGTTATAAGGGCTATAAGCTTAAGGATCAGAGGAACCAGAAAGCGAGTGAGATGGATAGGATGTGAGGATGGAGCAGGTATGTTTGAAGGAACGAATGAATGATTGAATGTGAATGAATGTTAGATGATTTTATATATTTAGTTTTATATTTTTTTTAGTTATTATTGTTATTTTGTTGAAATAAATTAATATTATATTTTATTAATAACAAATAATTTAGTAAAAAATCTTGATTTGAGCAGTTAGTTGAACACACTTTTACACAAATCCGTCAAGCCGGCCGCGCCATCTGTCAGTTTGTCAAAACATTTGTTCGGGTTAGGTTGTGTCGTGTGCGCGGTAATTTACGATTTCAAAAGTTTTAAATGTGCACGTTAAATTGACGAACAATATAAATGGCGTTACAATCGACGAAAGATAAATGCGGTGAAGACGAATTTGGGCGTCCCGTAGAGTCAATTATGAGATGTGAAGATTTTAAAAGTAGTTTCGCTAGAAGGCTTTCGAACCGCTATTCAAAACCGCCTGTGTGTCCGCCAAAACAAGAAGATCTTCAAAAAAAACTAACACCTGATTTGCTGCTCGCTCCAGATAAGGTATATTTTGTTACTACTCATGTTGTATAGTAAACAGTATTTTGTAGCTTCTTATGTACTCGCTAGTTAAGTACTTTAACTTTAAAAACAAATACTTGATCTTGGTATATTTTCAATCGCAACTGATCTATAATAAAAAAATGTGCGACTAGATTAATATTTTATACCATTTTGTTAATCATTATCATCATCACAGCTGTTAGAACACAAGAATCATAGACCTCCAAAGCGAGATGAGTCTTCCAGAACATATTTCAGGAGTATTTGGTGTACGAGTATGGGTTCGTCGAAGTCTGATGTATTTTTTTTTACAATTTATTAACAATTATTTTTGGTATTAGTGGAACCAGGCTTATTACACTCTGAGGCATGGTAACTGTTGTAAATCTATGACAAACATACAGTGTTCGAAGTGCAACCCTTTTTGATTTTATAGAAAGCTTTCTTAACAAGTTGCAGTTTATTTTTTGTGGTTTTCCCACGCTGTCAACTCCCATATTTTACCCGACGTGTTTGAGCAGTGGATGGTTCCGCGAGTTACTCCAAGAAAAGCATCAAGTTCTGCACCATCCGAAATTGGATGATGACCTCATTAATTCATGAAAAAGAAAGATATATTACGTCAGACCGGGCTGTATGGGCTAGACCCTTTGCCTTCCCTATCATCTCATTCATCATCCATCGGGAGAAGAGAACCAAAAAAAAAAAGAAAGCTTTCTTATAACAGAACCACCACTGCTGATTTTTAAATAGTTTTTATAGTTAAGTGGAGACAGCTATAAACATATTTTTGCAGATGTGACATTTCACTATAGTTACACAGGCGGCTAATTTACACCCAACTATAATATGCAAATAAAAGTATTTTTAAGGGTATTATAAAGAATATATCGTCATGATCGTAGAACAGTGACGGATCTGCTATATTTAAAATTTTCATGACGGCCATTCAACTGTCATTTCGACTGTTTTTTTGTCACTTTTAAAGTCTCATAATAAGTGCAAACCTTCTAGATTTCATTTTGGAACCCTTTCTAATATTTGCACTATAAATTACAGACCACAAACAATATAAAACTATATATAAATATATATGCAAAATTGTGGGTATTTTTTTAAATCCGACACTGTTCTACGATCATGACGATATGGGCTTTAAAGTACAGATGTAAGACATTGGCGCAAATGATTTGTGAAATTATATGATTTGCCCTGGGCAGGTTTCACTATTTGTAGATGGCAAAGCTATAACTTTTATTCACTTGTTTGCAAGAAAGTATTGAAACTGTCAGTAAAACACTAGCCAACCCATCATGCCAGTGTGGTGTTTGCCAAAATTTCCAGACATATATCTGGAAGGCTTAAGACAAAATGCAAACTTGTGTCAATGATTTCTATGATTACAAAAGATTAAAAATAGCCCTATTGAAATCTAAATTTAATTCATAGTTTAATTTTCATTCTTTTGAGGCAAAACTATTTTGTGCTCTTACTCTTGAAGTTAATTATTATTTGAATTAAGCAAAATATTGAATTTATCTCTATCATACATACTTGTATGTTCATATAAAAATTATAGCCTAAGACACAATGTTCTCCTGTCTCTCCCACTTATAATTAACTAGGCAGTAAATACATAGAATGCAAAAAAAAATATCTTCTGTCTTCTCTATAATATATATATATAAATATATGTATATACTGATATAAATACAAATACATTACGTTTTTTTTCATTCTCTCAAACTTTTCAATGACAAAAATCCTAATTCGTATTAAAATCAAAGCATGATTGTTAGGAATTAAAAAAAACCTTTATTATATAACAAAATTAGCTTGTTACCTTTTCATTTTAAGAATACTTAGGTATAATGATAAGTTTAGGATATAAATTTTTTTTTGTTTAATCTTTATTACAGTCTAAAAATAAAAAAAAAATACAGGCAAGTTTTGTGAAATCTATTCTAAGTCCCCCGAAATCTTCCTTTACTCCAATTAATGATTAGTTTTAGTAAAAGTAGGACCCAAGAAGTTGTAGTGGTATTTCTTTCCTTAGCTGACCTATAACGATTCTATAGCTCATAGTCAATTGGCCGAGCGAAATTTACCCTTAGATTAATATACTCGACACATTTCTAGAATTTGTTTTAAGGCGCAAAATGTCGCGTAGAGCTTCTTAACGTGAGGTTATCGGGCCAGGAATTAGTGCTAAGCAATAAAGTTTCAAATCGTAAAATAAAAAATTAAATTTAAATAAAAATATATATATTTTAAAGTATTTAAAAAATATAAAAACTCAACTTTAGTAAAATATGTATGTTTTATTCGGTACCTATATTATGATTTTGATTTCGTGATCTAAGTTATACCTATATAAATTCTAAAAACAAATTAAAAGTACTGCATTTTTCCATTGAGCGAAGTAATAATTATTATGTTTAGAACTTATTAAAACCACACATATTGCAATACTCGTAAAATGGCTTATTTTTTAATCACTATTGAATCATTTTCACAGTTTAAAAGTTCAAAATCGTTATATTATTAGAATCGCAATTATCGAGGCATTCATCTCTTTTTTTCTTCTAAATATTATTATTAATTTTTCCCAAATACGAGTACAATGAAATACCACAATAATATTAAATAGCAATCCATTTTTTTTTTCATAAAAAATATAAAATTTTATCTAAATTTAAATAACCTCAATTAGCTATTTGATAACTTGACTTTACGCTGCATTCCTAATATCAGGTTTTCTGCTAACAGCATACTCTTTGGACCGCTTTGCTGATTAGTCTTCCACTAGCTGGAATAGAATCATTCAAAATAATTTATATGATGACGCGTCACAAATGCCTGTGTGGGTATGGCCATATTTTGACTTTGATTTAGCATGTGATTCCTAAAAGCACCTTTAAGGTCCACTAAGCGAGTTTTACCCCATTTGCGTCTTTACAATAGTTAGGACATGTTTTATTTATTTTGCAAAGCGCATTGGATGGCTTAGATCTGACAAAATTTAACGTATGCCTATGAGGCACTTCATTGGCTGAAATAACCAAAGTGACAATCTAACTACCAGTCGCGTGTCGTATATCAAAAATTCAAAATGTTGATCATTGATTTGATCATCCTTTCTGCAACCGACCCAGCGCGTCTCGGATTCATAAAGTCTTGCTGTAGACGTAGCTACTGGTTGCTGATGGTAAATTCGTGGTGTTGATTATCCTTGCCATATTATACGGTTAACTAACGTTAATACAAATTTAAAAACCGTATTTATAAATTACGAGTATAAAAAAAAGTTTCAATTTTTTTTCGAAACCCCCACAATCTCCAGGCAAGCACGGCAATTGTCCCAGGAAAACTGACTTACCTATATAAAAAAAAAACTATTGGAAATTCTACTTTAGAAAAATGTACCATGTAGTCCTTATGTAATCGAAAACAATTTAAATTACAAACATGGCGTCGTACGTACACATGTGGAAACGTTCTACTTTTGGAGCGCGACTCAACGTTTAGTTTCTTATGATATGAAAGGAAGATAGCAAGGGAGGCATTGTTCTCATGGGTTACCTTCCCTTGCTACCTTCATTATTAAAGCTGGAAATGTGTGAGAAAATTGTAAAGCTTATTCCCAATTATGTACAAGTACTCAGACGTTCATGAAAGCTATCTGTAATGAATCAGTTCGGAATAAGATCTCCCGAGAATAATGTGTACATTGTAATATACGACATGCAATTAAAGTAAAAGATTTAATGCTTCTGTTATTTAATACTGTAAAGGAATGAGAAAGTAAGAATGCGGTACTAATGTTAGTCACCAGCACAGTTTAGGCACCTACAAGTATGTTATTTTGTTTATTATAATTTGCATTGTTATAAGAAATAAAGAAATTTGTTTGATGAATAAAAACTTAATATAAAAAAGGTTAAAATAACATTTGGTGTGTTACAGCTGTTACACACCAAATGTACTATTGTCAAACTACTGCTAAAAAAGCTATAAAATCGTTTTATGTTACAAACACCTCAGAGTTTATCTGGATCATTACCTTAAAAGGATTGCAGCCTATGTACTTTTCTTTGATTGTGTGGGTGAGATTCAATCAGATTCTTGCTACGTAAATTCTAATTTTACAAAGTTCTCGTTCAATTAGAATTCTAAGAAACAAAGGGTGTACCTGACCTATAATGTAGCAACTTCCTTCGGTTGCAGTACGCGAACGTGATGATATGTGGTTTATATGATTGAAAACTGCAACAAATTTCGAGTTGTTGGAATTGGATTAGCTAAATCACGCTGTTATGGAAAACAATAGTTACTCGTAAATGTTTACTTTACAAATAGCATATACTCGTATAGTTTGTTTTGTGTTCGTTTTAAATTTATGATACGAGTAAGTACCTAATAGTAGTCTAAAATGTTTAACTATATCATCCGAAGATGTTTTATTATCAAATTGTTAATATATATTGATCTTAATCAATTGATTTATCAGTAGATACCTGACTATTTATTTACTCAACAAACTGGAAGCTGATGATTGATATGCTTTTATATTGTGTAATTTTAAGATAATCTTCAATGACATACACATTTTTTTTTTGCAGCCACATACAGTTTTAACAACCTAGTTAACGCAAATCATTACTTTGTAACGTCATGAATAAATGCTTTGCAAAAGCATTAATAAATGAGATAGACACGCGTAAGCGTACGACACTATTTAAGTAGGCTAATAAAGCGACTGATTAGCTAGGTATTAGTTATTAAGTACCTACATTCAAGCTTGTGTATATATTTTTATACTAGCATTCGACATGTGACCTTGCGGCCACCCGATAGGAAGTGGCGCGCAATGTCCATGAATGTTAGCAACTGGAATCACACACTTATGACTGACATCAGTCCCTAACACTGTGCCGGCATGACTGGGCCAATCGTTATTATAAGGCTTATAATACTTAATTATTTTTATATTTATTTATTTAATAAACAAGTATGACAAGCTAACTATACTCACGTACGCATTGCAAAAAGATAAACGTTTGTTATTATATTTATCCTTACAGAAACCAGCCGTAATACATGCCAATAATTAGCGCCAGTTACATTGTCTAAATTAACACATACAAGTATAATTTCTCACAATAAATCTGATATCAATAACTCCCACATATGTACGGTACAACCAGTACAGTTATCATTGTTTAGTTTATCTTGGCTTGATCTGCAATGCAATTTTATCAATATACTGAATACCGTTAAGTGTCATGTCCGTGTGAATAAACTGACCTAGTAGTGAGTAATTGAAAACTCATCTGATGATAGCAAATTTTCCAAGGTTTTTTTAAATATTGAATTGAATAATATTCACGATAATAAAAATCATCTTATTATATGTACCTACGTACTAATACATAGTTCGTTGACATTTTTTTAGGTCGGTTTTTATAGAAAGGTACTACTTAGTTAAGTTAGTGTTTCTAAATAAATAGGTTTTATAAAAAAGAGTTTAATGTACTTAAGTTCCTTATTTTTTACATTTTAAGACTATCTAATTCGACTAACTTTTACTCGTACATCATTTATTCATCTGATAGTAATTTATTTTATATAATTTTACATTATAAATGCATGCCGACATAATTGTAGATTGTATTATTATTATATGTAGGGTAGGTATTATTATAATGACCCTAACCTCGAGCTCAAGCAGAAGAACCCTTCGCTAATATAAAGGTTGCTAAGGGCAAGCTTATCCGTTTATTCCGTCAACGGATTCTTTAAAAAGATCAAAAGGGTCGTGGCGACTACAAGAATCGTATTGACACAATTCTATATATTACTTATATATAGATATTTTAGAAAACTAATTTTATTTTGATTTAATATCAGCGTTGCTCCACTGAATGTAGAGCCCCATAGTCAAGTCATTACAATTACACGCAAACTTTTGGCAACTATTATCCAAACGAACCAGCACGCAGCCCTAACTAATCCGTCCATCCAGCGGGGGTTCTTCCCACAATATGTATCTCATCATCATTATAGTAGGATATGTATATATACTTGTATTATATTTAATTAGTATGTGTTTATATTTAATTATTATCATTATTCTAGATCACAATATTAATTCTGCACGTGCTTATAATAGCTTATATTCACAACGGTTGGTTGGTATACTCGTAAAACGCAATTATAAAATTAAGCTCGTCAACACTTTGTTGGTTATTATTATAGCACCTAAAGCACAGCGGTAGGGACCTCTATTAAATATATTAAGTAAATTTCTCTAGCTTTTCTCGCCACGCTGCAGCTGGCCAGGTTGGAGAGGGTACGTTGTTTTTATTTTGTCAATTTACTGATTCTATGCACAAGTTAGTGGAAACGAGGTGCTATTAAAAGTAATCGAAAATATTAGATGTTAATATATACTTATTAATGATTACATATTTACATACAAATAAAACTACATACATATGTTTATAAATATAATAGACCCACTATAATAATAATAATAGTAATAAATATTTCCAGACAGGTCACCCAGCGCTACCTAATTTCCGTGGTAAGCTACGAGGCTTGTGTTACGGAAACTAGATGGTTGATAAACTACATATTATACTTTTTTTTTTGTAAATATATACATATTATACATATAAACACTATATTAATATTATAAATACTATATGATGACTATAATTAGAGAAATAAATATAGCAGAGAGTGTATTTAACTTATGGTGAATTTAAATAGTGCGTATAGACCAGTTTATTATTAGTGTTTTTCTCATTGTAGGAGTTTAAACCGCGAACTTACCTTTTTTGGATTAAAGGACCAATGGACCACCGCTGCATAACCATTAAAAAAACTTTAACTATCTGGTATTTTAGTGTGATTATTGCTTAGAATTAGCTAATAGCTAATCCTATAATTAACTTCACCTTACTTACACTGACTCATCCAGACCATTTTATTGTAAAATGTAAATTTGCCTCCATTAAGGTGTGTTCGTTCAGCCGACCATAACACTCCTAATAGATTCCACTTGCTTTATTCAAATTACTCAATTTGTAAAAAGACTTTGTAGGCAAATATATAGAGTAAAATGTTGTATTTGCTGGTATGTTTAGTTTCAAACTAGAACAATATTATTGGTAGAAAGTCAGAAATTTATGTGTGCAAATCACACTGTTTGTAAACAAATGTAATAATTACGGTTAAACGTTCGAGTAAATCATGGGAAATGCATTTAAAGCTTTGGTAAAATATAATAAGCTCTACGTATGTTTTGGCGCCAACTAACAGTTTACGATTCTCTATTCTACGCTGCAGCAGAAATGTTGCAGCCTATGCTGACCTGAATGCCTGTTTGTCGCAGCAGCTCACTCATTTATTTTTTATGTATTTATCTTGTCTTTTTTTGTTGGTAATTTTATATATATATATTTTTACGTTTTTATTATTGTATTAGCTGTTGTGTGCAAATATATATTTTTCTTTCTTTCTTTCTTTCTATGCTATCTCGTATTGTTCTTTTTATTAATTAACTTAAATCTATCGGGTTAAATTAATGCCTTAATGTATTTATTTTAGCCCTGTGGCGTCTTTCTTCTAGCGCAAAAGTAAAGGATATCATATATAGTAGTTTCAATACTTTTATTAATAATGTCATCTTTACTATACAGGGTGTTTGGAAGGGAGCTGTACATACGCCTAGGGTAGAAACTAGGGATAGTCTGCTACCTACCCCTGCCCAATATATTGACCTTGGCCTCAAGGTTTTGTTTTAATTTATTTTTATTTTTTATTTGACTTTTTTGTGATTTTTTTACTAAAACTACCTGTAGCTCAAAATCTATCCATGGGACCGGTCTGCTAATGGTCTTGTTTTATTCGTTAAGAGTCTTAGGGTCCTGCAAAAACATATTTTACACCAGAAAATTGTGGAGAAGAAAAGTTATGGGGCCTGAAGTCGTGGTGGTAAAAGTGCCCTAGTTGCGGAAATTAATTAATAACTTTAAAACTAAAAGTGATAATTACACTTTTAGCATATCGTTAGAAAGGGCATGGACTGAGGATGTTTTAAAAAAATCAGAAGAACTCCAACCCTGTTAGTTTTTTTTTAAACCCTATAGAAAGTTGCCCTTAAAATTATTTCTTTACCTTACTACGGTACTTCAGGCCCCATAACTTTTCTTCTCCACAATTTTCTGGTGTAAAATATTTTTTTGCAGGACCCTAAGACTCTAACGATTAAAACAAGACCATTAGCAGACCGGTCCCATGGATAGATTTTGAGCTACAGGTAGTTTTAGTAAAAAAATCACAAAAAAGTCAAATAAAAAATAAAAATAAATTTAAAAAAAACCTTGAGGCCAAGGTCAATATATTGGGCGGGGGTAGGTAGCAGACTATCCCTAGTTTCTACCCTAGGCGTATGTACAGCTCCCTTCCAAACACCCTGTATATTGCTTTGCAATTAAGTTATTTGTAAAATAAAGTATATAGTTCATCATCATGATCAATCAAGGCCTAGTAAAAAAAATAAAGAATGTCAGCAGGCGCTTGACTGATGAAAATATTGGACAATGGAAGGAGTCCTTGGCGTCATTTTGAGTGGCAAGTTTTTTTTTGTAAATTAATATACTGTGGATATTATTGGTCAAAAGTGGTGTTGTTTTGTTTAATAATGTGCTACAATGTGAATAATTATGGAAAACGATAAATTGGACTTTAAATATGGGGCACAAGTTGCAGTTTATTTTTTGCGGTGTTCCCGCGCTGTCAACTCCCATATTTTACCCGACGTTTTTGAGCTATGGTGCCGCGAGTGACTCCAAGAAAAACATCAAATTCTGCAGCATCTGGAATTTGATAATGACCTCATTAACTCATGAAAAAGAAAGATATATTACGTCAGACTTGGCTGTATGGGCTAGACCCTTTGCCTTCTCTATCACCTCACTCATTATCCATCGGGAGAAGAGAACAAAAAAAAAGTATTGGACAATGACGAATATTTTTTGCACGATTTGTTTAAAATTCTTTATACCTTGTCTATACTATATACATTTGGTACTATAGAGCTGTCATTGGTGATATTTTAAACATTTTGCACACCTAATATATATATATAAAATAAAGGTTTTCTTCTACTTAAATTGTAATCTTGTAAAGATGCTTATACGTATAACTATGAATACAATTCAGCCCAAATCCCCTTACAAGATGAATGTTGAAAGAAGAAGGATGACAACCGTGACGATAAAGATTGATGATGAAACTCTAGAACAAGTAAATGAAACACAGATATAGATCTAACAATGAAATTATATATCTGGGCAGTGTTTTCACTGCGGATGGGAAGTACGATAGGGACGTTGAAAGAAGAGTGAACGCGGGAAATAGTGTTAACGGTGCCCTGGGGTCACTGATCGGCAGTCGAAATGTCAGTGACAAAGCTCGGCTCGCCATACACAATGCCATGTTGGTACCAACACTGATGTATGGAAGCGAGACGTGGATACGTCAGAATACGCATGAGAGTAGGGTTAATGCAGTAGAAATGCGGTCGTTGCGGCGGATATGTGGCGTCACTTTGGCGGACCGCATACGTAACGTCGAAATACGGAAAAGGGTTGGTTTGAAGGAAAGCATAGGGACAAAAATAAGGAAAGGCATGCTACGATGGTTCGGGCATGTTGAAAGGTTGAGCGATGAAAGATTGACGAACCAGATATATAATGCGAAAGTTGTGGGTAAAAGAGGCCCTGGCAGACCGAGACTCACATATCACGATCAAATAAATAAAACACTGACTGAAGGTGCATTAAAAAGTCTCCGTAACCAAAGGGCATGTATGAAGAGGTTAATGAATGTCGACGAAGCGAAAGAAGTATGTCGTGATCGTGTCAAATGGCGCTCAATTGTCTCTGCCTACCCCGCAAGGGATCTGGCGTGAAGATATGTATGTATGTGTAAGATGAATGTTAAAATTTATTTATTTACTGTCATATATGTATATCATTAGAAATGCACGAGCTTAGCCATCATAATCTCAAAAGCTTACAGCAAATAACACTGTATTGTACGAATATCATTCAATAGTGTAAACATTGACAGTATCCGTTCTTTAAAACTTTCCGTTTTGCGCTTAAATAAACATAATTCGCCTGAACACTTGACCAATTCGATTATTTTTTTTACCTATGGCGAGTTTTGTCTATTATTAATATTACAACTATGTATAGTTTTTTTTTGGAATTGGAAGAACTTTTACGTTTTGACCTCGTGAGACTTTTGACTCATCGCCTTTGTTATAAATTTGGAAGTTAACTAAATTAGGAGTTATAAAAAAAAAAAACAAAACATAATAATTGATGGAAGAAGTTCTTAAAACAGCAATAATTAAGATTATAATCTTCTATTAATAACTAAGTGATAGTAAAAAAAATCCTATACAAAGAATTACGCAGTCCGTATATTAAATATAAAGTGTGAAAATCGAAAAGTACAATGATAAATACACTTTTTGTATATACATTTTTCTTAGATTTACGCCTGAAAGCACGCTAAGCCGTTGTCGGTGTGAATAAATCGTCAATTAATTTTAAATAAACACGTAAAAAAATAATAATAATAATAAAACTGCGTAAAAAATAACTTAAAATAAAAACTGAGAGATAAATACAAGCCCAAGGGCTCGTTACATTTTTTCACTATATGTCGTGATTAAAGTTAACAGGGGCGTCGATTAATAAAAAATAAAACTAATACATTCGACGCCATTTTTATATTTAATTGGTACAATTATGTAGAGGCAACTCAGCCTAAGACGAATCGATTGACGTGAGAATCATCAAAATCGGCCCAAACGTTTGTTCTCCAGAGTGCCTCAAAGGAACAAACATACATACGTACATACACACATACACTTAGGCTGATAAACATAACCATTCTTTGCGTCGCGCAGTCGGGTAAAAAGGTTACATCTGTCCCTCGCTAACCCGTCTGTTTAAGCCAGAGTTGCAAGGGCAAATTTGGCAGACATCATGTTACAATGCCCATATTTAGCAGTGATATCTAGCACCCTGTGTGTGTGAAGTGTGAGTACCTAAGTACTCTCTCAGTTCTTGATACGCTTATTTTTGTTTATATCATCACTCTAACATCGATTAGATTCGCTAGTCAACATGCTTCGTTGATTCCTTATTGTATAAAAATATACCTAAGTTATTTGTAACATCGTGACAGAAAATAATACCTATTTTTAATAATGTTTTCCGCACGTTTCGTATTACAAGTATTCGTATATACCTAGATTTAAAAATAGTTATTGCTTCTATTGTAAATTTTGTCTATACCTAAATTTCACTTTAGCCAGATACATTAAATATATTATCAAAAATACACAATCTAAATAAATACGTACATTCACTAATATAGGTATATACGAGTAGGTACATAACCAACCCAAACAGTCACAATTAACATATAAGTTCTAGTTTTAATTGTAATATTTCTTAAATTTAATATTGTTAGTTATTATTATTACATGTAAAATTTTATTTTGATTTTATTAGTTTACCTGTAATAAAATAGCATCATATATTGATCTCCGCGATCCAGGCACAGCCTCGTTCGGGAATTTCATTTCACTCCCAATTAAGAATTCTATTGGTAAATTGCAACTAGTCGAAATATTGTTGTTTTTTGATTTTGTATGGTAAAAATTGAAATAAATGTTTATTATTATACTGCGTGAAATTTGTAAAAAGAAAAAATATTTACATTATAATCTAAAATAAAATTAAATTACTACGTATTTTTATTTTTATTACTTTACCTAATAATTAATTAGTTAGGTATAAAATCTTAAGTTACGGCGCAGAAAAGATTTCCTAAAAATATCTTAGCCTAATCAAGTAGGTAGCGAGCGGCCAACGATCGCGCGAACGTTGACTTGCGTAATTGTTTCTCTCTTTATTTCGTGTTTCGGTTGTGAGCAAGATCGATTAATAATGTTTTGTTTTACGGAAAAGGATTTTTACTTTTAAAAAATATATATTTTTTATTTTAAAAAGGGGTTCTAACAATGACACCTGAAGCCTACAAAAAATATTTGCGCTTTTGATAATTACATGCCGTATAACAAGACCGGTACAGAATGAATTAGTGTATGACAGAGAATTGCCGGTTATGGCGATGTTCGACATGCATTTTGAAATTTGTTTTGCTGTTTCACTGACAATATGCCGAGCTGCATGCCACGGAAGTGTAAAACTGTGTTTAATCAAATTTGGTAGATACGTTTCTTAGGTCTCTTGTAAATCTATGACAAATGTACGTAAGAAAAGTATATTTCTCATTGGTATATGGCGGGACCGGGGGTTTAAACCGAGATCTTTGTAGGATATTAGAGAAGGCATTCTTATAACCGAGCCACCACCGCGTAAAACTGGTATTATTAATCAATCCTTTTAATTTGATCAGTGATAAATATTATTCAATCAACTATGAATTACAAATATAAATGTTATCAATAATTATATTATCTCTTTCACTTGGGCTCAAACGTCGACGCAATGTTACCGGATCCAATTCTAATGTAATAACAAACACAGTCACAATTACTACGTGACCTGCACCTTTATCACTTTTATATGCACCTGCCGAACACGGAATTGTTAATACAAATGTCAAGACATACGCTATATCATTTACCTATACTTTCTTCGTTAACCTTTGTAGGGAGTAATACTTTATGTAATTGATTGTTATTTAAAATACAGTATTATTTAAGAATAAATAATATTCTAGAATAAAGATAGAACTAAAAGTTAAACAACTAGATCGCGATACTCATCGCATAACTTTACCCTTGCTATTCCCTCTCATCACACTAGTTTTATGTCCGATTCCTTTGCAGTTGTTGCCGCAAATCTGTGGAACAACCTACCCTTAGATATCCAACAGGCTCCAAATAGAACATTGTTTAAAAATATGGTTTTCACACACTTCTTAAATAGATCCCAACAACTTTATTTACTCGTATATTTGTATATATTAAGTATTAGAAGTATATTAGTGTTTAGTGTATTAATATTATTTACTAGTAAGTACTTTAGTATAAATAAGTGGATTCACATACAGCTAACATTACTATAGGCCAATCATGACAAGTGGCAAGCTCGTCGATGTCTCTAGCGTACCAAACTCGGGAAATATCACAAATACATTAATATTAATTTAATTGATTTATTTAAATTATTGATTTAAATAATTTATTTAAATTTTTAAATATTATTGTGTCCCTACCAGGAATTGAACCCGGTACCTCCAGGTCTAAGTCCACGGACTTAACCGTTTGACCACGGAAGCAGTTACTTCTCAGGCGTTAGGCGATTAATTTTATCGGTTTGTACATTACAACCGGTTGAAAATAATCTGTCCGAGGCGACAACAGACGGCTTTAATGAAAAGTACTTATGGGCCACTTTTTCAGCTTAGGGAAATATATGCCATAAAACCAATGAATCGGTAAATTTGTATTCCTATTCGTTGCATTACCAATTAAAATACTCTAAAAAATACATCAATCTGTAAATATATTGGACAGTAGGGTCAGCGCTTCTCCTCATACGTTCTTAATCGTTATTTCTTTGTGCCGAATTATCTTGTCAAGATGCGTATTAAAATTTAGTTATGTTTTGTATACGTTAGTGGTATTAGTACTGGTAAGTATCAGAGATGACTGACGTTTATTTTTTTTCATATTATTGTTAAAACACTTTTCTTAAGTACATTTGTCATTAATTTACAACACCACTGTGTCTCGCGCCCCGTTCCACTAATACAATCTTGTGGAAGCGTAAATTATCATTAAAAAAATACATCAGAACCTCGCCAACCCGTCTAGCCAGCGTGGCGAGAGTAGGCCAATTTCTCCAGAATTTTCTGGAAGGTCCATCTCCAACTGTGAAGTTTTATAACTCTGTGTTCTAGGGGCCGTGATGTGTGATTATTAAAAATGACTTTGTTTTTATTATACGAATAAATAGCTAGTCGTATTGATGTTGTGCGTTTAACTAGTTTTTTTTAGATAACGTCGAACAGTATTCTAGTTCTCTAGACGAAAACAGAATGAACGTTAGCTAAACGGTCAAAAAAATGGCGAATTGAAACCCGAATGGCGCTACACAATACCCAGACGTAATTAGGACATTGCAAGTAGAAAGTCGGTAACGAGTCTGGCTAATCACAAAGGAGAAAAAATGCCGTGATGTTGTTATAATGAGTTTGAATATTAGTTCGTTAAAAATTGCAAAATTTAACGGATGTAAATTTTTGTTAGTTCCGTCCTGTGACCGTGATTAGTTCTTTCACAATCGTACACTTCGTACGGTGTATGAGTTTCGTTTTAAGAAGACCTTGCGAATTCATAAATATGTAAATTTTGTTGTGGCTGAGGTATATTGTACTTGTCGGTGTTTTGAGTCCAGGGGTAGGGCAGCCATCGCCACTTCCGTAGGGCCCGCAGCACGCCGGATGCCGTCGTCACGCATCGTTACCTGTGCGTGACGAGTTTGCTTCACAACACTATTTATCCGATCAACTCCGAACATCACAGACCCAACTAAGTAAAAGCACCTGCAATGACCATTTAAATTTAACAGTCTTACGTTTTCGGACAGTTGTGACTCAGACCTTACGTAACCCTGGTGAAAATGATACCGTATGAATTTGCAGAAGTAGGTAACGGCACTTTATTATTGTGTCCTCAAAATCGCAAATTATGTCATTATATTATTGCTTCACGAAAATTTCGAATGTCAAGTTCATAATAATAATCGAAATAGGAAATACTCGAACATACAAATTATTCTATTACATTGGTTATCTAATGAGGAGCTTTTGTAATAACGTCTTTATTTAGGACATAATGATGTAAAACTAATCACTAATTGTAGGTACCCTTAATTACTTCTAAGTTATTTTTAGTGTCTCAATAGGTACCTACAGTAAAGTCGTAGACAGATTAGGTATGCAATTAGCAATCAAACATTTGCATCCTTATTTATAGTTGATAGTACTTTGAATTTTAAATACTCGTATATTTATAAGAAAACGTGCGAAAAACAGCAAGAAACTACCAGACGTAAATAGCATTCGACTTTGCATTTTTATGAAGAATTAATATTATACAGGGCTGTGAGACAGGTGTGAGATAAGTGACATTGATGACATCCAAATGCCTTCTGCCTCCTCCACTGCAGCTTCGGGGACAGGAGATCGATTGGTCTCCGACCGTCAAAATGCATCATTAACAGGACGTTCACAATGGATGAAATGGCCTGCCACGTCGTCAATATGGCAATGGCGGCCAGAGTCATGTTAGGTCCTGTTATGTATTCCAGCTTGGGGCTCCGGTTATAAGTCAGATCTACAATATGTTCACCAGTTCCCGTTACCTATGCTGCGACACCCTGGCACCACATTTTCACAAGATCCAAAGTCAGCAGAACATATCGCTCAGAGTGGTCTCCCGAGCGCCGTGGTTCGTGCGTAATTCCGTCATAGCTCGAGATCTGGAGATGCCTAATATTTAAGAGTTTGTGATCGGCCTGACTAGACGAATTTTCTTACGAGCCAAGCATCTTTAGAATATCGTTCCGTCTTCCGCGTAGTCGAACCTAGATCCCTGCGTTCGTGAGCCACACGGACGCTGTTATGTCAAGCGGGTGGTTGCCCGCTGAGATCCTGCCGCGGAAAACGGGTGAATGTCTCTATTCCCAACCCTGGCTGATTATTTATTCGGGACTGGGCAACCCCGCTGTCAGTCTGTCTTACCACGACAATGATAATATCGCAATATGCCGATGTGGCAAGATAGTGTTATAAAACCAAAATTATACAGTTTGACGAGAAAGCTCGGGCTAGGGGCAGAGTTGTCCCATTATACGATTTAAAGGTATTATTGCGACGCGGTTTATGTTTAAAATAGTTATTATAGTTAAGGAGTATATCACCGAGGTCAGTAATTATTATTGTCACCAGAAATACCTATGCTATTGTTTGTATGTATCGTTTACTAGACAATAGAAAATATGTGCTGGGTAGACTACAAATTTTATGTGCAGGATTCAAAGATATTTTAACCATGAATACATACCGTATTAAGTCATCATCTTTACAGCCTCAGCACAGAGTCCTAGACCTCCACTGCAGGAGATACACCTTCTAGAACATATTTTTGGAGATTTTTAGTGGAACACGGACTGACAGATATCCACCAAATCACGTCATCGTAAACTGATACTATTGATGGATAGCATCTCTGGTGAATGTACATGTTTAGGACTTAACAATAAAAATATATTGACTATACTTTACTCGTCCACAGTTACGTGAATGCATGGATTTTTTAATATTTTATTAAAAACAATTTTCCAACTGCCTCCGTGGTCTAGCGGTTAAGTCCGTGGATTTGACTTGGGTTCGATTCCTGGTCGGGACACAAAAATATTTATTAATGTAAATAAATACATTTAATTTATTTGTGACATTTCTCGAGTTTGGTACGCTGGAGACATCGACGAGCTTGCCACTTGTCATGATTGGCCTATAGTAAAGTTGGCTAAATGTGAATCTGCTTATTTATAATCGTGGTTTCTGACCACCCCGAAAGGGTAACGGTCGTGATGATACTTTACTTTATATTTTACAATTTTCCAAACAAAAGTCTTTCTTTTGCTTTAACAGAATAAGTAGTTTATTGGCCTTGATTACTCAGGTTCTGTTCCTATTCGATGCTTCTAACACGTGAGAAACTAATACAGAGCTCTATGTAACTCTACACCTACTTCGTATCATTTGTCAAAGATTAATCTCTATGTTAGTGCAACTATTAAATAAAATAAAAGTAACCCAAAGATGAACTAATATTCTATTTAATATTTGTAAAATATTTTAAAGTATTTGAACCATTAGACCTACCACATTTTTTTAAAAGACATATGACACCACACCCACATGTCACGCGAGGTCTAAAAGTGTAAGCAACTGGCACCAGCCACTTACGACAGACATCAGTCCCTACTAATCCGGCTTAACAATTACATATTTCAAACTTCGCTTAAAGGATATAATGGAGAAACACATTGGCTGTAGAGCATTCCACATCTTCAGCATGCGATAATTGTATTATAGAAGAACAATTTAATTGAAGAATAAGGTAGATAAATTCAATTTAACTGCGTGGTCTAGCGGTTAAGTCCGTGGATTTAGACTCGGAGGTACCGGGTTCGATTTCTGGTCGGAACACAAACATATTTATTAATGTAAATAAATACATTTAATTAATATATAATTTATTTGTGATATTTCTTGAGTTTGGTACGACGAGCTTGCCACTTGTCATGATTGGCCTATAGTAAAGTTGGCTAAATATGAATCCGCTTATTTATAAACGTGGTTTCTGACCACCCCGAAAGTGATGATACTTTACTTTTTAGTAAATTTTACTATAAATCATGAATTATGCTGTAATAATTTAAATAATTATACTATAGTATTTATTATTAGAATTGTTTTAACTGTATATACAAGAATTACAATTTCTAATAGTACTTATTTTTAATTAAATTCCGTTACATTAAAGCTTTTTTATTTCTACTGTTTAATAATTGTTTATACATGTTGTAATGCACATCTTAAGATGATAGCAAAAACGTGAGAGTGATGTGACACAGAATTCTTGCTATCGATTGTTGCTGGTTCTCTCATCTCTTTTAATTCTGCACCGGTACTTACCTCACGTGAACAAATCAGAATCATATTTTAATATCTTTGTTAAAGTTTTAAAAGACAGAGTCCTATACTGTTATATAAGACTTTGAGTAGTCTTGTTCTGTTACTTAAGCGCAAACGAGTATAGTAGAGTCCCTAGAAATAAAGGGAACTGTCAGTGTAAAACGCTAATAAAATTGGTATTCCAATATAAAGGTTTGCACTACAGACGACAGCAAATAACGTTTCGATGCGTTCATTTTAAATTTACTATTATATATTTGTTTTTATATTTCTACCATTTTTTTTGCTTTATGAACATAATACTGGAGAATTTGGCTAACTCTTTGACCCTTACATTGTAAGTCTGCATTTTTAGCAATCTACTGCATCATATTTATTGAAAAAATATAATTATTAGCATAATACAACTTAAACAACTAAACATAAAAAAATATGAGAAAACGATTATACGAAAAATACTTAGCCTACCAGCAAATGTATAGCGACAAAAAGGCGATCAGCTCGGTGTCCGCTACAACCTAAAGATAGGCCATAGCGTCGATTTTTAGCCGCCGCCTTACGGTTGGAAAGCACGTGACGGACACAGATGCACTAAATACAACCCATTTAACACATACATACATACACACTTACATATGCATATAATAATAACTTCCCAGTCTTGCATAGTAAGGCAAGCAAGGTGGATTCAGGCATGCAGCTAGCATGCTCGCTGAGAAACAATGAAATTGCAATTTTTTGTTTTTAAATTAAATATAAATAATGTAAAAACTTTTTCTAACTATTGAATTACTAAGTTACTTTACAGCGTAACAATCGTGAAAGCAAAACAAAACGTATTTGCGAATATGGGACAATAGTCAGTTGTCGATCAGATCAAACTAAACACAATTTACCAAGTTATTGTACAGTAGCAATACCAGCTAAATACTGGAGGACACCGGTTCATATCCGGTAGACTACAGATAATACTTCAGAGAACTATAAAAAAAGTTATAGTATCTAGTTACCTACCGAAATTAAAAACTAGTTTAAGTAGGTAATTATATAATCAATTAATTGAAACTAATTTACAGGTACAAATCGACGCTGGTGTAATAAATAAAGACGTAGGTCCTCAGCTTAATGAAGACGCAGTGAAGTCTTTGGAGCAAGTGCCGGCAGCAAGCGCCTTCATAAAAGGCACAGAAGTCACCGTTTTGAACATTGAAATTGAAACACTGAGATGGCAACTTGCGCAGGTGTGTAATAATTTGTTTAAATATTTTGTAGCGTTTTACTAAATATACTCGGGACGTTTTACGGGATGAGTTTTTTCCTAATTATTATTATTATTTAAGCAGCTATTTAAGTTTATTGTTATTGTATGTAGCATATCTGGCGTACGTAATTACATTAAATATAGGTTTTGTTTGGTTTTATTTTTATATGATATACTCGTATTTTTATTTACCACCCCAACTCCACCTGGGGGTCTTGTGTGTATCTTTGTTTGTATATCTTTTAAAACAGTTCAAGCATTAATCTTTATACTCGCTGTTTAATATTAATATTTTTAAGTAATGTATTTAGCAAAGCTTTATTATATTTGAATTTAAATATTAGCTTTTAGCATTCTAATAACTTTAAGTTAAAATAATTGCAATGCAACAAACCTATGGTTTTATAGACATACACCGTTACTTGTAACACTAATGCCCTAAATATCGTTTAACATAGTCCTAGCATTACTGGAGTAGAACGCCATATTTATCATATGTTATTATGCTTAGCGTGTTTTGCGTTTCAATCTCACTTAGGATCGTTGTAATCAATATAATTCAGAGAAGTAGAGCTGTGTAATTACCTGGAATAATTAAGTAACATTTTTATAAAATAACACTTAAAGTTTTCAACTACAATATACGTATAAATTGAAACGGAGTATGTACAATTTTACGATTATATTTTAAATACTATGTATTTTAATGTTGTTTACAGACTGAAGCAAATCGTCAGATGCATTTGGCTCTACTGAAGCAAATAGTATCATTTTTAGCCAGGATCAGGGATCATATGCAACTTAAAAAGTCGGATTTTTCCAAATCGTTGTCCCCGAGAGTCATGCAGAAACGTGGGGAAATGCCAAGATCCCATTCGGTACTTCACGTTAATAACAATATTGACTTCCCATTGCTACCATCAAGAAAACTAAACCCCAAAAGAAGCTTTGTCTCTGCCAGCAACGTCAACAGATTTACTGACACTGCTTGGTGAGTATACTTCTCTATCTATTATAATTAAAATATATAATAAAATATAGAGATCTGTTTCTCTAACAATTAGGAGAAAATAAAGTCCAATTCCAGTCAAATTGAAGAACCATCTTATATGTTATTATTTATGACATAATTAAGCATTTTCATAATTTGGATTAGAGTACTTTTCGAAATTACCTCCTGTTATATAATTATTTTAATATGCGTTTTATTTTTAGGAAGCAATCGAAGTTGTCGCTGACACCAGAGATTAACCCCGAACGCAAAATGACAGAGGAAATATCCAGACTGATTACTCTTGCTAATACAGTTCTGAGTACAAAACTTCCTGAACTTGCCGGTGCCAATATTACTAATGACGATACACTACAAAATAAAAAAGTCTACAACACTGACCGCGGAGAAATACAAGTGATCATCAACGAACCAAAAGAAAAGTTAAATCTCATCGAAGAGGATGACGCCTCCAATGTTTATACTTTGAATACCCGCGGCAACTCGGACATGACTAATAAATACATAGAGCCAAAGGACGATAACTCAAAATGTTTCTTATCCGTTCCTTCATCTTTGACATCCGGTTTTGAAGATGATTTTGCTTCAGTTAAATTGGCTGATGTGGATGCGATTGAAAACAAGGATACAGATGATGGTAAACACACCAGAAATATCAAACCAATTGCAGAGAGGCGTTGCGAAAACTGTGTTGGTAATTTGGTCGAAGATGAAAGTGGATTTTCGTCTATGAGTTCTTTTCAAGAAATTGGAATACCTATTATAAATATAATACCACCAAATGATGAGCCTACGACCTACAATGGAGAACTTGATAGCATTTCGACGAGCAATCGTCGTTCTTGGGATCTCGAGGAAGATGAAGATGAATTAAAACCCGAAAACGGGCCTGTAAAGGTGTTTTGGGTTTAAGGGGTAGTCGTTTGTAGGGACACGGAATTGAATCTAAAGTATCGATACTTAACTCATACATTTTATCGGTATTTTCCGTGCCCATTGTTTTACGTCTCTATACAATGAGATTTTCTTGACTGAAATTGTATCGAGATTTCAACTTAAATTGAACTGAATTTTCTAATCCCTTATTCAAGTCTGATAATGTTAGTTTAACTCGAGTACAAAGTGGAATATTTCTGTGCCTTATCATAGGGCATACCCTGAATTTTATATATAAAAAAATATTTTTATCACATTTTCGTGAAACTAACAAGGACGGGAAAAATTATAAAACTTGATGTTGTTTTCGTTGTTGTATTTGGGTGTTGTATGTATTGTTTATATACTAAATTTAATTCAATTTGCTTCGCACAAATTTAACTTACTTCTTATACCAGAGACGTGTGTTAAATACATTGTTTTATCAGTGGAAAAAATGTCGTTACGTATTAATTTGTGCTTAACACTCTGTGTTGATAACATTGCCTTTTGTTTAATAAGTTAAGATTTAATAGGGAAAATAAAAAAAAAACAAAAAAAAATTGCTTTTAAGTCTGATAAAGGGACAATATCGATCATCAAATTCATTAGTGGAACATTCATCATCATTATCAGCCTGTATCTTTCCACTGCTGGATGCAGGCCTTCCCCCAAGACTCGCTACTTAACGCGATCTTTCGCCACACTCATTCAACCCTTACCAGTTATATTCTTCAGATCATACGTCCATCTGGCGGGGGATCGTCCCACTCTGCGTCTTTCCGTACGTGGTCTCCAGTCTAGAACCCATTTGTCCCATCTTTCGTCGGTTCTGCGATACTTTTGGTGGAACATTGCCAAACAAAAATGAAATTTTGTTTTGTTGTCTAAAATATATACTTTGGACAAGTTAAAACACAAAGCAACGAAAAAACAAAAAAAAAAACACTTTTTTTTCGAAATGTACTACTAATGTATTGGATGATCGATATAATAATTAAACTGGTATACTAGTACTTATAATTAACAAACAATTTATTTTTAATTAAAAAAATACAGTGTAAACTCCATGTAATTTCAAATAATCGACAAACTCCCTAAATCTACTAGCTTGTCTTCCATACAATGATTCCATCTTCATTTAACGACAAACTCCCTAAATCTACTAGCTTGTCTTCCATACAATGATTCCATCTTCATTTAACGACAAACTCCCTAAAGCTACTAGCTTGTCTTCCATACAATGATTCCGTCTCCATTTAATGACAAACTCCCTAAATCTACTAGCTTGTCTTCCATACAATGATTCCATCTCCATTTAACGACAAATTCCCTAAAGCTACTAGCTTGTCTTCCATACAATGATTCCATCTCCATTTAACGACAAACTCCCTAAAGCTACAAGGTTGTCTTCCATACGATGGTTCCATCTGTATTTAACGACAAACTCCCTAAAGCTACTAGTTTGTCCTCCATACAATGATTCCATCTCCATTTAACCACAAACTCCCTAAAGCTACTAGCTTGTCTTGTATACAATGATTCCATCTCGATTTAACGACAAACTCCCTAAAGCTACTAGCTTGTCTTCCATACAATGATTCCATCTCCATTTAACGACAAATTCCCTAAAGCTACTAGCTTGTCTTCCATACAATGATTCCATCTCCATTTAACGACAAATTCCCTAAAGCTACTAGCTTGTCTTCTATACAATGATTCCATCTCCATTTAACGACTAACTCCCTAAAGCTACTAGCTTGTCTTGTATACAATGATTCCATCTCCATTTAACGACAAACTCTCTAAAGCTACAAGCTTCTCTTCCATACAATGATTCCATCTCCATTTAACGACAAACTCCCTAAAGCTACAAGCTTCTCTCACATACAATGATTCCATCTCCATTTAACGACAAACTCCCTAAAGCTACAAGCTTGTCTTCCATACAATGATTCCATCTCCATTTAACGACAACTCTATAACGCCTTAAAATGCACAGTCACTTCAGTGTCGTTATATAGAGTTTACACTGTATATACGTATAATGAGAACTTGCCACTTTATAAAACAAAATTGCTTTGTGTTGAAAATTGAGATTTTTTTTTGTCTTTAGGTACGTTAAGATAAGAAACCAAATTTAATTTCCTCCTGGTAGAGTACAAGAAAATCTTACGCCTTAGGTTAAATAAAATATGTCTTCTCCTGCAAAGTTTGTGCCAAAAAATTAACAAAGTAGGTATTAAATAAAAACCTAGAATATTGTACGTGTACTTAATATTTGTAAGATTTAGGTTTATGAAAAAAAAACTGCATTTAAAATGCATACTTACTCGTAAATGCATTCCAAATTGGCTATGAATTCTTTAAAATTATATAAACATGTTGATTACTTGGTGTATTGAAGTTTTACGCAATATATTTTATTTGTTCTGTTAAATGTTTGTATTTATTGTAATGCCTGCCTCCGTGGTCTAGCGGTTAAGTCCGTGGATTTAGACTCTGAGGTACCGGGTTCGATTCCTGGTCGGGACACAAAAATATTAATATAAATGAACACATTTAATATTTAATTTATTTGTGATATTTCTCGAGTTTGGTACGCTGGAGGCATTGACGAGCTTGCCACTTGTCATGATTGGCCTATAGTAAATTTGGCTAAATGTGAATCCGCTTATTTATAAGCGTGGTTTCTGACCACCCCGAAAGGGAAACGGTCGTGATGATTTACTTTTATTGTAATGCCAAATGTTAATGTTACTATTTATAAATGAGCCAGTTTGGTTGATTATGTTAAAGGTATCAGAAGTCGTTTTATTTAATAAAATAATAATTCTCAAGAGCTATTAATGCTTGTGCTTCCCTCTCGTTCGCAGCATGCATTTATTATTAAAGATTATTTATATTTATTTATATTTAATACCTATATTTTAGGACGTTTTCTCCACTCAACATTTCCATCCAGCTGTCAAACTAAAATGTACAATTAAAGTTAAAAATGGAGAAATTGCAACAGTTTTATTTTGAAGGTGAGCGTAAGCTGGTATCTTCAACGCCATTTAACATTTTAATCGTCTCAAGTACCATAGACTTCATTTTCGTGTGACAGCTGGAATCGAGCTCAATCGAGTAGATGAGCTATTGAGGAAACGTCTTAGAATACAGGTGTAAGAATGCCGATTAGGAGAATTCCTTGACCCTTGTCGTTCTACAGCTGGAAGGAATTGTTAGTTTTTGTTAGGAATTGTTGTTTCATTTCCACTTTCACATACAAAATTTTAGACAGAAAACAATAGCAAATATATTAATAACAATTTACTATATTTATACTGCCTCCGTTGTCTAGCGGTTAAGTCCGTGGATTTAGACTTGGAGGTACCGGGTTCGATTCCTGGTCGGGACACAAAAATATTTATTAATGTAAATAAAAATACATTTAATTTGTGATATTTCTCGAGTTTGGTCAGTCAATGGAATCGTCCAGGCGCGGATGGCTAATGGGCCTGGGTTGGGGATGGGGACATTCTCCTGTTTTTCCCGACAGGATCTCAGCGGGTAACCACACGCTGGAGACATCGACGAGCTTGCTACTTGTCATGATTGGCCTAAATTAAAGTTGGCTAAATGTGAATCCGCTTATTCATAATTTTGACCACCCCGAAAGGGAAACGGTCGTAATGATACTTTACTTTTTTTACTATATTTTACTAAAACAAATATATGATTAATATATTTCTAAAATATTTGTAATTTTATTCTCTAGAATGTTAGTAGACACAGATTTCACAAAAGTACGAGTACACACAGACTTAAATAAAGAAGACGGATGCAAAAACGTTAGCGCTCTTAAGTCGGTACCATCAAAAAATTGTGTAGTGTAGTACAGTCGAGTGTATCGATAAATTTACCTCAAAATCCAGTAAAATCCAAGTTATATTAGTAGAAAACTGAGCTAAACGATTTAAACAAAAAACTAAATTCTGTCGACGTATGATACCTTTACTTAGAGTTTAGATATAAGGATATGCTTTTATATGCTTTTTAAGTTTAAGTACTTATGATTGTGTGACTGTGATAACCGTAGATTCTCCGCACTCAGTCTCCGGTTATCGAATCACCTCCAGAAAGGCCAGGAAACCTGTCACGTTGCTGCAGATCTCTGAAAAGTCTTCGCTGTCTAGAGGGACTTCATAAGCAGGCCGTCTCTTCTGCTATGCATTCTTTACACAATGGGCTATTTTTAATGTTCAGATTGTATAGATGTTTTGTTAAATGCAGTATCCAATCTTTAAAGGTGTCGAGTAAGCTTGTCAGGTTTGGAAAGGGCCACGGCAGTCAGCGGCATAAGTACTTATACTAGATATTTTATAGTATTGTTAAAATTCAAGCTGGTCTCAAGTTTACCTAAAAGTATTTATGAAGCGCATAACATCGTTTTATAAATTATGTTGTGTACAAACAAACGGATGTGTTATTTTGTATTAAACGTTTTCTAATATATTGGACTTTTAATTAATCTCCTACTCTTTAGTAGATCCCTTCTATATTTTAAGTAAGCGTTTTACTCAAGTAAATGAGCCCAATAAAATGTTCTCGTGCCACAATGATTTCTTTTTTATTTTATAGTTAATATAGTGTTTTCATAATCTATAATTAATTTGATTTATTTTACCCTAGCATAACGACAATTGAAAAACTTTTTTTTACCTTAACAATTACATAGTTTTGATCCCGCCAATTTGAAATCCAGTGTTTTATCTGCAATAAAGTACCTGATCATAATAATGAACCTAATTGTATAAATAGTGTTTTGTAACTATTTTATACATACATTTTAATTAATTGACTAATTAAATAATATTTTAATGCTGCAATAAAAGAGATGTTATAATTAAAATTTAAAACGCTGCAAAAAAGTTGGGGCTTGGTTTTGGGCAATCTTACAAATTCGAGCTATTTATAAAATGTGTTTTATTTATTTATTTATATTTGGGTAACTTACAGCTATGATACATTTGTGTGTTAATGTTTAATTTACAATAAAGCCAATTAACAGTTTCCATATTTAGTATAAAAAACTTCTACGCACCGCAGAAACTAAATAATCAAGTAACGCAAAAACAAAAGGTGAAACTTAACATGATACATTTCGTAAAATGAAAAATTGTGTTATTTTGTTCCATTTATGACGATAAGGAATTAAACTTGGACTTGTTTAGTAAAACGGTTATAAATAGAGCTTTTAAAGTTTCTCAAAGGATGAATAAACTATTAAACGTTTTGATTATAGGGCACGTGACTATTCATCTTTTTACAAACCAACTTTCCAACTGTACTAACTAAAGTCCCCGCCACGAAAACCTACATCAACCAACATCTAGTTACATAAGGTTAACGTGGTAACAATTATAACTTTAGAATCCAATCAACTAAAATTGATATTATTCTGAGTATAGCTGAGTGTAATTCGAAACTAGCGAGCAATTTCAATTAGTCGGATTTTTTTTTTTAAATTCAATGTTTTTTGGTAGAGAAATGCGTGTTTTTAGCATTCATAATATTAATGTGTTTTAAACACAAATATATAACAATAATAGTACATATTTTTTATTCGATTCAAACTTGCGAATTCCTGACGGTTTTGTTACATAGTTTAGCTTTTCCTGATGGGGACTTTAGTCTACACTAGCACTAACATAATTACTAGTTGGACCTAGCGTAAATACCACCGTACATAATGAATGTGTTAATTATGGATTTAAAAATAAATAAAATAGGTGGCGAAAAAATGTTCAAAAATACTATTTTATAATTATTTAAAAGTATAAATATCAAATCTGCCAAAATAATATGTGTACAAAAATTGTATAATAGTGTTGTCAAATAGACGATACTAGTCTATCGATATTTTACAAAATCAATTGGTAGACTTTCGCAATATATAATAATTAATGCTTTAGACAATATTGCTGTCATATAATCATATTGTACTTACGCTTAAACTAGTATTCTGTTTACCATTTGGCTATCTATCCAGATAGGAGACAAATTACTGGTGATCCAAATAATAACATTCGTACCAAATATAATAATATTCAGTAGGCAAAACCTACTAGAAAATACTAGAAAAATACTTATTTAATACCCTTACTATCGATAGATATTGCGTTTTTGACAACACTAATTTTTTTTTTGTGGCTACAAAGATCAACAAAATTGCTAAACTGTAAAAATATGTAAATAATAAATAACATCCTTAAAAATTACTTTTGGAATATCTTATTGAAATTATTAGTAATATGGGTGATAATGTAGACGTTGAAGAGAAAGCTAGTGGTGATATAAGTCCCAAAGATCAACAAAGTGAAGATAATAAACTCATTGAACCTCCGAAAGTCCCTGATGTAGAACTCATTGTGGACGGTTTTGGGTTTATGCCGAAGAAAAAACGCAAACAGTCTTTTGATACCGATGTAGAAGAAATCGCGGATGAAATCGAAGATGTTTGTGCATCCAGTTCTAATATCGATATTGTTAGACGCTACACTTGGAGGACTAAAAACAGAATGTCGGTTCAGGTATGTATTTTTTTATATAATACCAAAAAGAGCGTAAATCTTAATATATTAAAACGAAGTTATCTACATCAAATAATAACTCGACAACAGCTGGACCGTTTTTTTTAATCTTTAGGTATTTGTTGAAATATGATGATAATTTTGTATCTAACATCTTTTTTAAATATATCTCGAAAACGTCTTCACCAATTTCGATGATTGTTTTGTTCGTTTTAACCTAAATTAAAACTAAAAAGTTACTGATTTTGAGGCGGTAGAAACTTCGGTTGGTCCTAGTAGCTAATAAAATATAAGTGAAAGAGCAAAAGGTGTGCCGACCAAGGGAGGTTACCCGACCCTACTATATTAGGGTCTACAGTGCGAATATGAGCTAACGGTGCATACTAGTATAAAACAGCAAACACTCGGGTCAGTAGAGACGATAAAGGTATTTCTTTTGGTATCATTTCGAACTGCAGTATTAGTAGACGCGATAAACCTGCTGTCAGAAATAGCGTTTCAGGGTTTGTCTAAGGTTGTTGCTATACTTGACACAGCAGAGAGTTATAAATTAATTTTAAACAGACAACACTTTTATGAGAAGTATATAGAGTATAGATTGTTTATCTTATTATTAGTACTTTTCAAATAATACTTTCAGGTAATTACTTATGGAGCAACGATAACGTCAATTCAGGTACCCGATAGAAAAGGTGTCCCCGACGATGTCGTAGCTGGATTCGATACCCTAGAAGGTACCAACTAATTATATTGCTATCTATAAACCAATCACGACCGTTAACAAGTGCACTTTCAAGAATAGCTTATGCTAGTCGCATGTAGTCTGATATTTTTTTAAATTCTTTAAAACAAGTATACTGTTTATTTTACAGAATATTTTCAACCACGTAATCCTTACTTTGGAGCAACAATTGGTAGATATGCCAATGTTATAAAAGATGGAACATTTTGTATAAAACCTTTCGAAAAAGTGCATATGCTTACAACAAACTACAAAAAACAACATCATTATAATGGTGGATTTAAAGGATTTGACAAGGTACCAGTATAGCTGCATGGCTCTTTCTAGAAGTGTCTAGATGACTTATTCTTATTCTTTATTTGTCACCGAACGTTCCCACCGGAATTTGGTTAGGTCCATGATTACATCAATTTCTACATTCGATATTTTAATTTAATTACCGAACTAAATCGTGTCTGGTTATGTTAAAAGCAAAGAACAGAACTGGCGGTACTGTGGACTTCGTAGCACTGAAATTTATTTGATTTTAACACTTCGTAAGCGGTCCAGTAGTATAGAGGTAAAGGCAAAACTAACAGAGTACCGGTATCAATAAACATAGCAGGAATTCTTATTCAACATTAACATTTTTGGATTTATATCAGTTGTAAGTCTGGGATTTTCTTATGTTTTAAGCTAATAAAGCCTGTCGTCTTAGATTAAACGATTCAAAATATATTCAATTTATCTTAGCGAGATATATGTACGGCAATTTATTTTTATATTATATAGATATTCATGACGCCAATTTTATTTATCGATCTTTTTAATTATCACTGTCGATCTGTCAGAGAGTCGTTCCACTCTGCTTCTTCCGGCACGTGGTCTCCACACTCCAAGATCCGTCTTTGCATCGTTTATATCGATTTCATCGATTTAAAGGATATTATATTCTTGGTTAGGTAGAGGAAGAAGCGATTAAAGTTCTGTTGAGACAAAATGTGAACAAAAAACAGTGGTTTCCTTACTTTACCAAACGAAGTTAATGTACAGGCATTCTTATTTATCAGAAAAATGCCAATGATAAACAAAAAGAAAACAGCAGGCGCTAAATCAAGGAAATATCAAGAATTTGACAAATTATTTGCAGAGTATAGTATTCGCATCGACCAGAACATTGAGATCGAGAGTAGACAATGATGGCGAACATAACCCTGCTAAAAACAAAACAATATACGAGTTATCTAAGTAAAATTATTACACAGCGGTACATCTTTATTTGTCAATAAGTTTTTTCTACAAAATAGTACCTATAGGCTATGAGTATATTGCTATTTCCATAATTGAAACCCTTTGAAATACCTGAAGGCTTAGATCTTACTAGCTTTTAAGCTCATAACACTATGCTACTCTTTCACATACCAAGGATCATTGGATTTCTAAGAAATTCTTTCCAAGTTCCTATAGTAATCCTCCGAGAAATTCACAACTTCAAGCAGAGATTCAAGAGAGTGGTAGAGACTGATATCAGCTCCCATTCTTAGAGCTTGCGTTGCACACGCATGAACTGAGATAATTAAAAAAGTAATAATGATTAGATTTATCAATTATTTACCTCTAATAAAGAAAACAAACGGCCTTGAAGCCCTTAACCCTATTGTTAGTTTACCTATTTGCACGAGTCCAGTTGTTTTGCCTTATGCCACGTTCTGTGTGTTTATAAAACAAACTAATTGTGTAGGTATCGGGTATAAACATTTTATTGCGTGAACCGTTATAAAGAGCGATGTGTCATTGCTGGTAATTTAGAATCATTTTAGAAATATGTACTAATAAGTACATAATAACATAATTACACGCTTTACAAACTGCCGGTATAATATAAACCCAGTAAGGTTGCATAAACAGGTCTGCTGTCAGTACATTTTTGGAACGAGTTTCCAAGACGGAATTATCAAAATCAAACATGATTTGGTGGGTAGAGAAAGAATCAGAACAGTGGATCGGGAGTGTGTCGTTGCGCAATGAAAAAAGGGACATCTAAACCCAGCGAAAGTCTAACTATCTTTATTCATCATCACCACAGCGCCTATAACACGAGTTTTATGGGCCTATGAGATGAGCCTTCCTAAAATTTCTGGAGAATTTGGCCTACGCTCGCCACGCTGCTGGACAGACGGGTTGGCGAGGAATTGATGACATTTTTTTTAATGACAATTTATTAATAATTCCACTCACTGGTATTAAAGGAACTGAAAAATTTATTCACGCAAACATATTATATTTATGACAGGTCATTTTTTACTTAATTCCACTACTGCTTTACTCTGGAACAAGGGTCGGGTGCACTTCCTGAGATTTTTGAGTCAGGACGCGTCCTCTCGCCGCTATTCTGGAGTCTTGTATCTTCCCTTATAATTTTAACAGTTGAGAGTTTACAGGTTAATTGGCGATCATACGTTAAAGGAAAAAAAGTAATAATGAGTCACGTGTCTGAAAGACTAGAGGAGGGTTATCCTGGAACTGTTATGGTTCAAGTGACATTTGAAGTAACCTGTGATAATACTGTTAAGATAGAAATGAAATGCTATAGCTCCGAACCTACTGTTATCAACATGAGCAATATGCAGTTCTTTAATTTGGGAGGCCATGTAAGTTTTGCCACAGAATAGATTATTGTTCCTACAATGTTCACATTTACTCTCTGTTTCATCATTAGAAATATGTGCGAGCTTAATGGACTATATCTTTTCGTTAGTAATCTAGCGGTTAAGTCCGTGGATTTAAACGCGAAGGTATGCTAGAGACATCGACAAACTTGCCACTTGTCATGATTGTATATAGTTTGAAAATATATATATATATACTATTATTTATTATTATTTATTTATTAAATATGTAAACGTGGTGGGTATTGCATGATCTAATGTATCTTATTATTGTTAAATGATAAAAACCTGTGCCATGCTTGTTCACCCTGATAAAGAAAAAAAAAAAGAAAAAAAAATACTAGCTCGACATGTTAGCTTGGGCCCACCTGATGGTAAATGGCGAGGTCTATGAATGTTAATAACTGGAATCAGGTACTCATGACCGAAATCAGTCCCTAACACTATGCTGGGTTCACTAGGCATAACAGCAATTCAAGTCTGATCCCGAAATGTGTGGATACACTTTACTAGGTTTATCGGCACTAACGGTGGATACTTCCTCGCCCGGCAGACTAGGAAAATTACCACGATTAATCCGCCTACCACCTATTTATTGACTAAATTTGAATCTAATTATTTAAAAACGTGATTTCTGACCACCCTGAAAGGGATTGGGTCGTGATGATACTTTTACTTATATTATTATACTGCCTCCATCGTCTAGCTGTTAAGTCCGTGGATTTAGACTCGGAGGTACCGGGTTCGATTCCTGGGGACACAATAAATTATTAACTTAGTTTGTGATATTACTCGAGTTTTGTATGGTTGAGACATCGACTAGCTTGTCACTTGTCATAATAGGTCTATAGTAAAGATGGCTAAATGTGAATTAGCTTCGTCGTGATGATACTTTACTTTTCTTTATTATGTATCGATTATTCAATTCATTTGTGGAACATATCGAAAAAAAAAAAATGTTTTTTGCTTTTATTAATTATAATTTAACTATAAAGTATGGACAAAAAACTAATTGATGAAGTGGATGATCGATATATAAGTTTAATATTATTTCCAGCCAGAGATATAATAATAATATAAGATAGAGCAGGCATTAGTTATTATTTTCTTATCGAAGAAGAACGTGTATTGCCGTAGCATACAGTTCGGCATATAGTTAGTGAAACAACAAATCCAATTAAAAGTGCACGCATAAACGGCAATGCATTGTCATAAACTAATTAATTCTGACACGATTGTCCTAGCTTACAATCTCACTCCATTCCACAAAAAAATAAAATTGGTCTAAAACCCTATAAACCGTCTCTCTATCACTGTTGGCCCTGTGTACAGCTAAGTCTGAGTACGAAGTGAAGGCACTCGTTCGCCGCGAAGCTTCTTCCCCACTCTTGTTATAAATTTAATGTCTCTGTTTTAAGCACTCTGGATCTGAAGTAATGTATGATCACATAATTACTATAAACGGTGATAAATACACGGCGACTGAAGATAATGGATTAGTCACAGGTGATATTATTTGTTTCATCACTTCACCGATTTGAGGCGCCTAATGACAACACAATATTGCAATCATCAGGGCACCAACTGTAACAATTTGCACGTATAATTTAATAATAATAAATTATTTATTGTACAAACCCAAAACAAGTGCAGTAAGTACATAGGCGAGCTTAAATGCCGTAAATGCATTTTCTACCAACTAACCTTTGTGACTGAGATATGTAATAAGCGGGTGCAGAATGTTACGAAGAAAATAGATAGTTGAAATTATTTATTACTATACAAATTAATTAATTTGTAAACTTATTTAGGAGGATTTAGCGGTTTTACATTCCTCACGCTTGCACATGCAATATTTAAAAAAAAATAATCTAAGAGTAAAAAATCATTTTCTTTTTATTATAACTTAGCTTAAATCCTAAAGTTAACTAACGGTTGTAACGTTACATAGCTTATTACGTAATGGGGTGTATCAGGCAAAGCTTTTTGTAGATGTCACTAGCGGCAATGGTACCTTATATTAAATATCCCATATTTTAAAAAATATTTTCGTAGTTTTATATGTTTATAACACAAAAATGTATTTTAAATTAACGTTACCTACCTTAAAAGACGAATTAAGAAAGCGCACACTGTCTTCAAAAAGAAAAAAAAGGTTTTATTAAAAGAACGGCATATTTAAGATCACCATATCATTGATTTCGCTTAGCAATCTCGATTTGTACACTTAAAATCTGCTCACTTCGGCATAATATCCAGAAAATAATAAATTTCGTAATAAAAATTCAAGTTTTCTATGCAACTGACAGTTATATTAGGTACCATCTATCATGCGCCAACAATCGTGATAAAAAGTTAGTGATACACCCCATTAAAGTATTTAACTGCTTCCTTCCTCCGTGGTCTAGCGGTTAAGTCCGTGGATTTAGACTCAGAGGTACCGGGTTCGATTCCTGGTCGGGACTCAAAAATATATATTAATGTAAATAAATACATTTAATTAATATTTAATTGTGATATTTCTCGAGTTAGGCTGGAGACATTGACGAGCTTGCCACTTGTCATGATTGCCCTATAGTAAAGTTGGCTAAATGTGAATCCGCTTATAGCGTGGTTTCTGACAACCCCGAAAGGGTAACGGTCGTGATGATACTTTACTTTTTTTTTTCTTCATTTCTAGGAGAGAAGAAAATAGTTGGTGGTACTCCCTACGACTTCCGAGTTCCTCGCGTACTGAAATCTATTATTGGCAACATACCCATTGGAGGTTATGACCTAAATTACTGTATTATACGGGGAACAGAACAGGACTTAGCATTTCAAGCAAGGTAATTTTTTTATAATTGTATCTTTTTACTGCAATAAACAGGTATCGAGTTTGCAGGCGATTCGATTTGATTCATCTATCATCATATTTGGTCTTAGGATGCAAAAACCCGACCACATGTGGTGTACAAATGAAACAATTACAATGAACTAGGTTAATATACTATAATAAAATATAATATAAATTAAAAAAATATATAAATTAAAATTTACTACCAAAAATGGTAGAAACTCCCATTATTTAAGTTTTAAAATATAATAATAATTACAAGTAATAATAAGTACCGTCTATCTATTAGCATTTTACATTAAAATAAAATTTTATTATCTAAATTACTTAGTTTTAAAATAAAGGAATAAAGAAAACTACTAACTAGATTCCAACTTCTCACTAAATTTTATGATAATATGACATAGTGGTAAATTGACTAATTTTATGTCAGTTGCTATTCTGTGAACTAGTAACCCGCTAATCAGTCTCTCCACGTCATTTATACCGTATACGTATTTGTTTCATTTTAGAGCTCTTCATCCTGTCTCTGGCAGAGTTGTAGAAGTATATAGTAATCAACCAGGCATGCAGTTTTACACCGCGAATTTACTCCCAGACCCAAATAAAATGATTAAGGTACCTATTAATACGGCATTTTTTAAACTATCTCAATTTAAGTTTTTATATTTCCCACAGACACAGACAGTGGGGTCGTCCAGGCCCGGATGCGTAATGGGCGTGGGTTGGGGATGGGGACAGTCCCCCGTTTTCCCCGGCAGGATCTCAGCGGGTAACCACCCGCCGGTAATTCATGCACGTTTAGTGCTGGGCGCCGTTATACAGCGCCCGTGTGGCTCACGAACCCAGGGGGCTAAGTTCGACTGCTTCAGCTCTCCTCCAGGAGTACTTCTCTAGGAAGTGGTCTCCCGTTGGGGGGCCGTGCACAAGACGGAGCGATGTTCTGGAGATGCTTGAAGTGTCCGTTGTCGGCCCGAGAGAACATACGTCTAGTCAGGCCAACGACAAACTCCTCAATAGTAGGCATCTCCAAATCTCGAGCTAAGACGGAATTACGCACGAACCATGGCGCTCGGGAAACCACTCTGAGCGATATGTTCTGCTGACTTTGGATCTTGTCCCTGTTGGTCTTGGCCAGAAGGTGGTGCCAGGCTGGCGCAGCATAGGTGAGACGAGAACGGATGAACATCTTGTAGATCCGGTATATTTCCCGCCACTTGCGTTAAACTTTGCAGCGCCATCTAGTTTATGTAAACCGAATTAGTATTTAGATCAAATTTCACTAGATGGCACTGTACGAAAAAAACCCGATGTAAAACGTTAACAATGGGTGAAATGGCCTGCCACGCCGTCAATCAGGCCAAGGCGGCTCAAGCCATGTTAGGCCCTGTTATGAATTCCAGCTTTCCGCTCACGTTGAAGGCCCGGATCTACAAGATGTCCATCTGTTCCTGACTCACCTATGCTGCGCCAGCCTGGCACCACCTTCTGGCCAAGACTAATAGGGACAAGATCCAAAATCAGCAGAACATATCGCTCAGAGTGGTCTCCCGGGCACCATGGTTCGTGCGTAATTCCGTTATAGTTCGAGATTTGGAGACGCCTACTATTGAGGAATTTGTCGTCGGCCTGACTAGACGTATGTTCTATCGGGCCGAAAATGGACACTTCAAGCATATTCAGAAAATCGCTCCATCTTGCGCTCGGACCCCCACCGGGAGACCAATTCCTAGAGAAGTGCTCCTGGAGGAGAGCTGAATTAGTCGTTCCTAGACCTCTTGGGTTCGTGAGCCACACGGGTGCTGTTATCCCGGCACCGAAAGTGAATAAATTACAAGCGTGAATAGATTATGAGCTGAGATCCTGCCGGGGAGAACGGGAGAATGTCCTCATCTTCAACCCAGGCCCATTAGTCATCTGGACGACCCACTGTTTGTCAGTTTGACTTCCGCTTCAGAAAAAAGCGCGGACGTAACATTTAAAAGTAAATTTAGTACAATAATTTAGTTTAGTAAAAATTAAGTTTAGTTTTGTTTAGTTTATATTTTGTAATATAAAGGTTTTAATTTTGTTATATTTAATACTAATTTACGTCGAAAAAATATTTAATGTTTTTATTTAATAAAAGGCATAGGCGCGGTTGTAAGAACGCGTTCCTTAAATCCTACAAAGGTCGGTTCAAACCCCCCCCGGTATATACCAATGAGAAACACACTTTTCTTACGTGTATTTGTCATAGATTTACAACACCACCGATCCCGTGCTTCAGAGAGCACGTTAAGCTGTCGGTCCCGGTTCCACTAATACCAACTTGTGGAATCGTTAATAAATTGTCATTAAAAATTGTCATCATATCCTCGCCAAGCCGTCTGGCTAGCGTGGCGAGTGTAGGCCAAATTCTCCAGATATATGTTCTGGAAGGCCCATCTCCAGCAGTGGAGGTCGAAGACGCTGTATTCAAGGGGCTGTAATGTTGATGATGATGAGGCATAGATTATTATGTTTCTGTATTCTTTTATGTTAACCTATTTTAAATATTATTGGAAATTTACGTTTAAAATAAATGAATATTTTCAAAGGGTTTATTTTAAATATCAGTATTGAGCAAATAAACGAATTATACGAAATAAAAAACCTAGAATTCATATTGAGAATTTATTATATTTTGAATGATAGTATTTTGTCTTATTTGTATAGCCTTCCGAGGGATATGGTGAAGAAATGGAAGGCGAGGGTGAACAAGAAAGGAGTGAAGGGAGTGAGGATGAAGAAGGAATAGAGGTGATTTATGTTAATTATTTATTCACATAGTTTTTTTAAAATTCCGTAATTACCATATGCCTACATATTTGCGACGAGTTATAACTAATTGTCTTTAACTTTACTTTCGTATAAAAAAGGCGCTTCTACAGTGAATGGAATCATCTGGGGTAAATTACCGCGCCAATCGGCGTTATTTACTCACCTGCATTAGGCCATTTGTGCATTATGGTTTAACTTTTCTAGAATGAGAACTCGTGAGCCTTCATTCTAATAAAATCCATCTGTTCAACATGGCTCTTCTGAATACCAGGAATATCCCAAGAGCTGAACCCTTCGAGTAACGGTATCTGTAAGGCTAGTGATAATCCTTAGCATGATAAGGACAATAAATCCACCTGGCAGGAGTCAGCCGGTGAATGGAATCATCTTGGGTAAATTACCACGCCGATCGGCGTTATGCACTAACCAGCATTATTATTAGGCTATTTCTGTATTATGATTTAATTCTTCTAGACTGAGGGCTCTTCATCGTTTATTCTAATGAAATTCATCCGCCCAACATGGCTCTTCAGGATACCTGGAATAGCCCAAGAGCTCGTGAACAGTGAGAAGAGCAAGTTAAGATTGCTTAACAGCACGGTTCTACTAACCAACTTGTTGAATAGTTAAAAAAATGACATTAGAATCTACATTAGACCCTCGCCAACCAGTCTGGCCAGGTGGCGAATGTACCTAGGCTTAATTCTCTCGAAATTTGTTCTGGAAAGCCCATCGTCAGCAATGGAGATCGAGCACTCTTATTCTAGATAGACTATGTATTCTAGAAACTGTCATGAATATTTTTTTTAGGGTGAACGAGGCTTTGGCTACACTCCGCTGTTGGGAAAAAATGGTACACATTATAAGAAGCATGGGTTTTTCTGTATGATGCCGCAAAATTATCCAGATGCTGTCAATCATGTAATTCTAACCCTTTAGTAGCTATTAAATATAGGACGCGGTGGTGGCTCGGTTGTATGAACGCGTTCCTTGAATCCTACAAAGGTCGGTTCAAACCCACCCGGCATGTACCAATGAGAAATGCACTTTTCTTACGTACATTTGTCATAGATTAACAACACCACCGTTCCCGTGCCTCGGAGAGCACGTTAAGCCGTCGGTCCCGGTTCCACTAATACCAACTTGTGGAATCGTTAATAAATTGTCATTAAAAATTGACATCATTTCCTCGCCAAGCCGTCTGGCCAGCGTGGCGAGTCGTAGGCCAAATTCTCCAGACATACTCGTATGTTCTGGAAGGCCCGTCTCCAGCAGTGGAGGTCTAGGACGCTGTGTTCTAGGGGCTGTAATGATGAAATGAAATATAGGATAGATAAGATTTTTACCATATCTAACCACCAGCTGAATATCTAAAAAAAATTTTAGCAAAGGATGCAGCCAGTCCACCAAACTTTAACTATGTTCCGTACATTTTAAATAACAAATTAAAAAATAATAATATGTTACTTACCGCTGCCTGTCTGTTATAAGATGGTAAATTTATTATACGAGTAGATCTGTTGGTGTAGGTACGACCTACATTGAAAATTTAATTGAGAATGATTTCTAACAAACTTTAAATCGTTAAATAACATAAATGGTCATTGGAAATGAAAAACGATAAGAGAAGCCACAATATGATTTTCAAATACCTATTCGACGATACCACACTCAATATGGTCTGACGACTTTTTTTTTCCACAATATGGCGTCTGTTTGTGGTTTTACAAAAAATTTATCAATATCATATCTTTAGTAACACTCGCATGATTAGGACGAATTGATTGATATGAGAATCTTAAAAATCTGCGAACTTGTTTGGTCTAGGACTGATGAACACATAACGCTTCCAAAAGTCGCGCAGTCGGGTAAAAAAAATTTGACGCGACGTTCTTTTGTCGAAGAAGAACGTGTCTTCTTCCGTAGCACGCAGGTCGGAATATTGTCCTTGAAACAACAAAATCAATTTTAAAGTAAACATCGAACACGACTTATGATCGGCAATCCAATGTCATTCTTTGACGATTGGCCTAGCATTGTTTCTCATTCCGTTTGGCGTCTTGCCCGGTCTTTTTAATCATTTAATGCCTTATTAAAAAAAACTATAAATAAGTTAAGTATTATCACGACCGTGATCCCTAGCGTGGTAGTCAGTAACCACGTTTATTTTAGCAGAAAATTCCTATTAGCCATAGTGACAAATGGTTAGTTTCTAGCGTACCAAAGTCGAGAAAAAATACAAATAAATGAAATAATATTTGTGCGCTCGACAAGGTGATCAAACATATAAGATAGTATGGGCATTGATACTTCATTTTTTCATTCATACAGCTCCTAGAACACAGCGTCCTAGACGTCCACTGCTGGAGATGGGCCTTCCAGAACTGGAGAATTAGGCCTACACTCGCCACGCTGGCCAGACGGCTTGGCGAGGATATGATGTCAATGTTTATGACAATTTATTAACGATTTCACAAGTTGGCATTACTGGAACTGGGACCGACAACGGCTTAACGTGCTCTCCAAAGCACGGGAACGGTGCTAATGTAACTCTATGACAAATGTACGTAAGAAAAGTGTATTTCTCTTTGGTACATGCCATGGGGGGGTTTGAACCAACCTTTGTAGGATTTAAGGTACGCGTTCTTAGTTATTTATATACAAAAAAAATATTTTATATTTTTAAAACCTACTTTGTTCTTCTTCTCTTGTCGAAGTTTTAAAAGTTAAGTTTTAGACTTCCATAATATGCTGATTAGCATATTGTCAGTGAAATAAAAAAAATGTTTTATTAAGTGCAAGTTAAACACGACCAAAACCATCAACACTATTATAGACTTATTAATTCTTAGATTAACCTAGCTTTGATTCTCATAAGGTTTGTCTTATTACCCCATCTTATTATAGGTTGATTTAATGTGTTCGACCAGGAATCGAACCTCGCAGCGGTTTAAATCTCCGGTCTTAACCGCTAGACTACAGAGGTACTTAAGGAACAATAATGACGGCTTTTGTGCAATTTATTGTTGCATTGTGCATCGAATAAACATACCAATTAACATCTAAAACTAATAGCCGAGACATGATCTCCCTGAGCTTATTCTACGGTAAGTGTTCTGAAGAGCTCCACAACCTTCTCCATTCTCCTTTATTTCAAAAAATAATCACTCGATTAAAATTTGGAGACTCTTACATTTATCGCACGCTAAAGATGTGGAATGCTCTCCTAGCCAGTGTGTTTCTCTATTCCTACAACATGGAGTCTAAGCGAAGTGTGAAAAGCATAATGGTAGGGACCTTGCAAACCGCTTACCAAATGACGTGCTCGGTATGAAAAAAAAAAAGGTTTTAATATAACATACAAGCCTACACATATTTTTTGCCTCCAAACTTACAAGTTATTATGTTAAAAAAATAATTTTAATATATTTTTTCTGCTTTTCAGAAAAACTTTCCAAATTCTGTTTTGAATCCTGGCGAAGAATATTGTCACAGAATACAGTACAAGTTTGGTATACTGCTCGGAAGATATGTTTAATAAACTGCGCTACTCCGTGCATAATAAAAAATAAAAAAATCATGTACTTGTACAATGTGAATAAAATGCATTATTTTTGTTAATTATATACATTTTACTTTATTCTCAGAGTTTGACTTTATCATATATTATTATCGAGGTAGGCAACCGATCCTTAGACAATAGAGGAAAAAAATGCACTCAACTGATTCAAACAGATTTAATCGACATATCGTCTGTGAACTCGCAATTCTTCATAACTGTTAATTGCCAACTTTAAAATTATTATTATTATTAAAGACAACGAAAAACTAATTATTTTTATAGAGATATTTAGGTAAATATAAATTCTTATAAAAAAATAATCGAAGTAAATTAATATACCTACATTAAATATAAATTAAATACTATCAAAATAATAAAATTAAAAATAAACTAAACTATAAATAAAAAAATGTCCTCTAGAGACATCCCATCTGAGATAGTCCCAAAGAGACTGGTAACATTTCCCCTCTGTATAGTGTAACATGACAGTTGTCTTTAACCGGGGAATTCGCGACAATAGCGAGGCTAATACGTTGGCAGAAATAATTGCCAGCCTTCCTGTCTCCAGACTTTTCCGTTTGCCGCTCTGACAACTCCTTGGCCAGGGGCCTTGCTTACATTTTTCGTAAATTAAAAAAACACGGTAAATGTTTTAAATTCCGTTTTCTGACTTATTGACTATTTTTATTTTTGTATTACGCCACAAATAACTTACGCCTATTTTTTTTCCCTAAAAGTTAAGATTTGCTATCTCTTAGCCAGTTCACAGATGATATCGTTCCTTTTTAGGAAGAACATCGTAACCATCTATTTTCTTTTTTTTTTGTAGGAAAAGGTTTTTTGTTTTCAAATAAAATAAAAAAATGTAATAAGATATATAGGATTTGAACTCAAGAGTCAGTGCCATAAGGAGCAATATCAACTTATTTGGCGCTTACTAAAAAACAGTTTTTTTTTTACTTAAGTAATAATTAAGTACCAAAAAATACGTTCGAGAAACTGGCTGTTAACTATGTTATTATACTACTATATTTTAAACTTATGTTATTGACCAAATAAGCTTTTTAGATTTTACAAGTAGCAACATTTTTTTAATGACTTACCGACCATAATCGCTAAGATAGCGATCGTTATCTAATGTCAAAAGAATCCAAAGTCAGCGGAACATATCACTCAGAGTGGTTTCCCGAGCGCCGTGGTTCGTGCGTAATTCCGTCATAGCTCGAGATTTGAACATGCCTACTATTGAGGAGTTTGTTACTGGCCTGACCAGACGTATGTTCTATCGGGCCGACAACGGACATTTCAACCATCTCCAGAATATCGCTCCGTCTTGCGCACGGCCCCCCAACGGGAGACCACTTCCTAGGGAAGTACTCCTGGAGGAGAGCTGAAGCAGTTGAATCTAGCCCTCTGGGTTCGTGAGCCACACGGGCGCTGTTATACTGCTAACGGCGCCCAGCACTAAAATTGCATGAATTACCGGCGGGTGGTTGCCTGCTGAGATCATGACGGGGAAAACGGGGGAATATCCCCATCCCCAACCCAGGCCCATTAGGCGTCCAGGCCTGGACGACCCCACTGTCTGTCTTTCTAATGTCAAAACTGCTGCCCCAGGTTGGATGTGTGTGTGGTCACCATTATTCATCCCTTTTAAATCTGGCTGTAACTGATGTAGGCATCTCTTCATGACTATACCCTATATTTCTGTGAGCATTATTCTAGTTTCTGAAATAATTGGTTTGAAAGTGTTGAAAATTGTATTGTAAACAAAATGAAATTCCGATACAGTGAGTGCGTGCGCTGGTGTTTTATTTTTGAATTTGCACTAGTCCGGATGCGAATGGTGTAGCTACCTATACTCGCATTTGCGTCAAAGTTTTCAGTATAAGCATTGAAATAGGAATGCATAGAAAAAAGTAAATGAATGAATAGTTTTAAAAGTTCCAGCAGGGTGTTTGTAGTTAAATTCTGTTAGCAACCCGCGCTATTAAAGTTGATATTTGTATAACACTTTGTAATTTTTATATATACCGTATGGCTCGCGCAAAGTTAATGAAAAAACTGATGGTAAATAAAAAAATCTGATTTGACATTTTAATACGGTTTCAGAAACAGACTGGCAGGAGCACGATCATTTAGTCCTGGGTACACCGTAGCAGTCGTATTCCATCACTTCGACGCAAGTGTCATATAAAGTCACAGGTGACATGGGCACCCACCTGATGGAAAGCTGTATGCGAGTTCCGGGAATGGGAGCAACTGACGCCAGCCACTGACGACCGACATCAGCCATTATATCGGCCTATCAAAATTCTTTTCTTTACTGGCTAATTTCTTCAAGTGGCTCTTTAAATCTAAATCGTAAACGACAAGGAATAGCAAAAAATGGTCAAAGGAGTCTCTTCTTCTTTCAATATTCTAGCTAGTAATCGAAATGGTAAATAACAATATACTCGTATTTTATTTTAAAAAAATCATCATTTGTTATTTCTTGTATATTAGTATTTGAACCCGCCTCCGTGGTCTAGTGGTAACAAACGTTGCCGTGAACTCGATAGGTCGTGGGTTCGATTCCCACCGGGGGTAAGTTGTACATTGTATAATTTGTCTCGGTCTGGGTGTTTATATGTACATATTTACAAAAAAAAAAAAGTATAATATGTAGTTTATCAACCATCTAGTTCCCGTAACACAAGCCTCGTAGCTTACCACGGAAACTAGATGGCGCTGTGTGACCTGTCTGGAAATATTTATCCTACATTATTTGAATTAACCCTGTACTCGTTAATACGTTATTAGAGTTGATATTTGCACGGACACGTGATGAAAGTAATCCGGAGATGCCACCTTTGTCGTTGGCCTGACAGGACAGATCTTCTATCGACACCTCAAGCATTTCTAGAAAATTCCAGGAGATCTGATATAGATAAGTGGAGGAGAACTGAAATATCGAACATAGAGCCCCTGGATTCATGAGTCACGTGTTATATTATTAACGGCGCCCCTCACCAAAATTACATGAATTGCCACTTAGAGGTTGCCCGCTCAGATCCTGCGGGGAAAACGGCGGAATGTCCACATCCACAACCTAGGCCCATTCCACGGGCTTGGACAACTCTACCGTCTATCTGTAAAATAGTACGCTTTTTAACTAGCCTCGTGAGGCAAGGGATTATGTTTGTAATAATAATATTAGTCAAATTTATTTCATATGTAAGATTAGTTGGGGTAAATATCCCAAAACGGTAGTAATTTTATAAAATGGCAACAATTTTTCAATAATATGAATATACCTATATGATATAAAAATCCCGTGGTTGACTTGTCGCTTTGAGCACTATTTTTACTATATTTCGCTTTGAATGTTGTTCCACTTGTTGTTCACTTTAAGCAAAATTCAGTAAAAAGAAGTGTGCTTTGCTTTGCTTTCAAGTCAAAGACGGCATTAGACAAAAGTCATAAATAGTGTCATACCCGTAGACAGAGAATAAAAAAAAAAAATGTAAGACATAATATACATACAAACTATCTCTATCTCAGGTGGCCACGCTGACAGATGTTCTATGGTGTAAAATACATTTGTTTTTTCCTAACTACGAGAAAAGTGTGACTAGGCGAGGTATATCCACTTTATGTGATATTTATCGATATTCTTAAGTATTACCTAAAATACGAATGCGTTATCGGAATCTACATAAAATTTTCTTTCTTTCTTTCTAAGTAACAATAAGTGATCATCATTAAAAAATTATCCCTCGTATATGCCACACTTGCCCCAACTCACCTTATTCTAAATTGACGATGGTAATTAATATTTTCTTAATCCCGATGTTGGATACATTACTAATAATAGCCCTAAATATGCCCGCTTTGTATTTGAGTTGCTGCCGCGGTAGTGTTACTATAAAATATGTAAATATCAAATCTAATAGCGTTTAACATTAACGTTATTCGTAAGAGCTCTATTCCATTGCACGGACACGCTACGCACGTTGATAGCTTCACATTGTTTGAAAATATATGAGCTAACGTCCACTCCAACACGTGGGTACACGCTACACACAGATCATACGAATTCGTTCTTTTGCATTTTTCTTAGTCGCTACACTCTTGGCAGAGTGGTCGTGGTCGCCATTTGAGTGCTATAGTGGCACGCTTAAGAAGGCGTCGTCACTACCAGGCGCTCGATGGCGCCAGATTTTATTTACTGTGCCATAAAAAAATAAAAAAATAATCAATAAATATTTAATATCTTTGGGTATAACGTTTTGTTCGACTGTCCGCATTCTGTGTGACCAGGCCTTTAAACATCAACTTGCAGCTAAAACTATGATTTTGCTATGTATTGTTTAGTTTATACAATAGATGTTCATTAGAGCCGTATCATTAAGTTATTGTGTGGTTCGCAAACTGCCAGAATCCATAACACCTTTGATGACTCGATTCAGAATTTTGTGGAGGGTTAAACCTTAAATTATGGACACCGGGCCTGACAGACACACGTTTTGACTTCTTTGATTTCAGATTCAAAAATAATCTATTCTTTTTTGAAAATTACAATGTCCTGCCTAAGGGTGACACGCAAAACCTTAAAGTATATTTAACCCAGCCTTTGTCAGTGGCAAGCTCACACACGATGGTTCCAGTACCCGCACGGTGAATCCATCGATTACTAAGGATTAGGTCTTCTTATTTCAAGCTTTATATGAGTGAGTTCTTTTTAAATACTTTATTGCGCAAAAACTTAATTTAGTGTACAAAGGCTAGTTTAATGCCGGTTAGGATTTTTCTATTATAAAGAATCATCACGACCGTTTCCCTTTCGGGGTGGTCAGAAACCACGCTTATAAATAAGCGGATTCCCATTTAGCCAACTTTACTACAGGCCAATCATGACAAGTGGCAAGCTAGTCGATGTCTCCAGCATACCAAACTCGAGAAATATCACAAATAAATTAAATATTAATTAAATGTATTTTTATTTACATTAATAAATATTTTTGTGTTCCGACCAGGAATCGTACCCGGTACATCCAAGTCTAAATCCACGGACTTAACCGCTAGACCATGGAGGCAGTTATATTATATTAATTTATAATTATTATTTATTAGCATTTTGACTCGGTTTCGCATGTGGTCATGAGGGCATTGATTTGGTCGATGTGGCAAATGGCATAAACCTATGTACATATTTTATATTTTTTACGTTCTATAAGAGTATGCCCGACTCTATGTATTCAAGTACCTATTCCAAAGCTGGTGATCATGAGACCCTCGCTTTGGTAGATGTTGTAAATGATATAAAAATGTGTTGTTTAGCTTGAGTTTGTACGTGCCCTGGTTCTACGTATTCAGGTACTCCAACCTGATCATGAGATAGCAAAACTAAATATATTGGTGTTACCCAGCGTATAATATGTGATGCGAGCACTGAAGCTGAGCCAAGACCCTTGCCACATCATCATCGCAGCCCCTAGAACACAGAATTCCTGGAGTTCCACTGTTGGAGATGGGCCTTCCAAAAATTTCTGGAGAATTTGGTCTACACCCGCAACGCTGGTCAGACGGGTTTAATGTCACTTTATTAACGTTTCCACAAGTTTTACCGGGACGTGCTCTCCGAGGCACGGGAACGGTGGTGTTGTCAATCTAAATCTATAATGTACGTCAGAATAGTATATTTCTTGTTGGTATATCACACACATAACATAATTATAACTTATCTTATATATGTACTAATTAGGTGTCACAGCATTCACCAATAAAAAAAGAAAGAAATATAAATTATTAACTTATTATTTTTTTAAAACTAAAATTAACAAAAAATAACAAAACATACATAGTTTCAACTCCACACTCTCCATTCCTTCTCATCACACCTCTTTTGTCTCCCATTCGTTTGCTGCTGTTGCTGCAAATCTCTGGAACGACATACCATTAAATATAAGACAAGCTTCAAATCGAGCTATCTTCAAAAATTTTGTATATAGGTACTTCTTATCAACCTAACTGTTTCAACTTCTCTATTTTTTTATATAGTTTTTTCCTTTTTCATTTGCAGCAACCACATCATTATTTCTATATTACTTCCCTCATCGTTTAAGTGGTTTATTTGTATATTTATTATGTGTATATAGGATATTTATATATATATATATATATATATAATTTATTTATGTACGTGTTATGTAATAGTAAGTAAATATTGGTATGTATGTATGTATATGGACTTACTTAATATTGCACCTACCATCTATACTGTCTAAATGTCCTAAAGGTTTGGCTGTCAGAGAATGCCTAGCGGCATTAAGTCCGCCTTTGTACATAGTGCAATAAAGTTTTTAAATAAAAAAATAAATAAAAAATAATCTAACAAAAAAAAATACTTCTAACAACATCATGTTAAGGTAATTTAAATTGTATACTATTATTTTTATTCTGATTGTTATATTTATTGATGTTGCAATAAACGTTTTATATTCTTATTCTCATATAGGGTTTGACCGTAGGGCCTGTGAGACCCTGTATCCATGTGAGTGTGTTTTTTATGTAGTTAAAACTTAAAGGTTAATTAAGTTTGGCCGTGCATGGCGTTCTCGATTTGACGGAAACATGCATTTCCGTCAACAGCTCGCGCCCCGTCAGGTTTTCATTTTCACTTATTTAATCAGGAACAAAGTTCGAGCTAGACTGGCGGGCTAAATGACTAGTTGTCCATAGAGCGATAGCAAATATGAACGGAATATTAAGGTCTATTCAACAAATTTAATGCTTTTTGCTATAGATTTAGGATTAGTTCTTCTTCTTCTTCCTCTCCTCGACTATGGTGACGTGTGCAGCATTGATATGTCAGAGATGTTGCTCAACAAAATGGACCGTGTCCTAAATGCATGTATCCGGTTCATCTATTGCTTACGTAAATATGATCACATCTCCGAGTATCGTGCTAGGTTGAAGTGGCTGCCAATTCGCTGTCGCAGGAATCTTAGAGTACTCTGTCTCCTTTACTCTGTTTTAAATGAGCCTGCGACACCGAAATACCTCAAGGACAAATTCGCTTATCTCTCTTCTTTTCATGATAAATCTCTTCGATCTTCTCACAACTCACTTCTTTCCGTTCCATCTCATTATTCCGGGATTGTCTCGAATTCCTTTGCGGTTGTTGCTACAAATCTGTGGAACAATCTACCTATTACCATAAGGCAGGCATCTACCAGATCATCATTTAAAAAGCTGGTCTACTCATATTTTCTAAATAGCTCCTAACAACATTTTTAAGTTTTATATGTATGTTTATTATTGTGTATATATTTATATTTATAAGTAGATTATATATAAGTAAGTTTACTATATTAGTATTTATATCTAATTGACGTGTCACTTATACTTTCCTTGCACCTACAGTTGTTCTAATTAGTCCCAAAGGTTTGGCTGTCAGAGAATGTCTACGGGCATTAAGTCCGCCTTTTTTACTTTGTGCATTAAAGTTTTGAAATAAATAAATTAGTCATCGCTTCGCTTCAACTAGATGGAGTTATTTAATTACTTTGTATTGGCTTACGACTTACTTACTTACGGCTTACATATTAGTCTAACGTAAGACCATACAAAGTCACACGGTAGGTATACCGCGTGGGATTTATTAAACAGCAAATATTTTTATATTATAATCTAGAATGAAAATAAAGAACAACGTATTTTTTATTTTAATTATTCAGTAATGAAATGTTAAGTTACGGTGCAGAGAAGTTTTCCTAAAAATATCGCCACTCATACTGAGCCTAATCAGGAGGTTCAGAGGTTCACGCGCGCGACATTTGCTTGCGTAATTCTTTCTCTCTCTATTTCGTCGCTCGGCTGTGGATCGAGATCAATTAATAATAACATTTCCCAGCCTTAGGTATTTATTACGATTTTCAGACACGACCTTGTAGTAACCTCCTTTATTGTCATTGCCTAAGTCAGACAGACAAGCACCTGTCAGAATGTAAATAAATACGTCACTTGATAATTAATAAAAACATTCCTAAAGTCTTATAAAATCAATTTATTATTTTCTACACTAAATTGGTGACCCCGACGGAAAAAATGAACGTAATAAATCAAGAACATAACACAATAGAAGCAATCTCAACAATAAACATTAAAATTCCTTCATTTTGGAAGTCTGACCCGGACTTATGGTTCAAGCAAGTCGAAGCTCAGTTTGAACTAGCCCATGTGAGTAGAGAGCGAACCAAATTTAACCATCTCATATCATCACTCGACGGTGAAACAATGAAAATCGTCGCTGATTTATTAAGAGGCGAAAATGAACCGAATTACGAAACACTAAAATCGACCCTAATTAAGAGATGTTCACAAACAGACGAGCAGAAAGTCAAGATCTTACTCTCTGGTATACAACTCGGTGACAAGAAACCATCTCAACTTTTATGTGAAATGAAACTCTTAGCAAATTCCAACACATCCAATGACATTATCAAACAAATTTGGCTCCAGAGCCTCCCCATAACATATAGAGCAATTCTCGAAGCTACTACAGGCAATCTTGATAAGATGGGCGAGATCGCTGACAAAATAGTAGACGCAACACAAAATCAACCCGTCACAGTGTGCTCTACTACTACCAACCAAAACGAAAGTCACTACACAAAATTCCAGCTAGAAATGGCAGAATTAAAACAAGATTTGTCAGATTTAAAAAAAATATTTCAAACAAACCGACAGAGACCATTATCACCGAAATTCCATCCTCGCTACCGCTCTACTTCAAGATCTCGCCGAACAACGTCTCCATCCAGCCAGACATCGTATCAATATGCAACAAACACTGACAGGAACAACGAAAGATACTGCTGGTATCATCAAATGTTTGGCTCAGGAGCACACAAATGCCAAAATCCATGTACATTCCGCAATTCGGAAAACTAGAACGAGGGCAAACAGTGGCGACATGTTCCTGCCATCCTCACCTAAGTCGCCTTTTTGTAACGGACTTAACTACTGGAACTCAATTTCTAGTTGACACCGGCGCTGATATATCGGTCGTGCCTCCCAAATATGTGGATATCATGAGAGGACCCACGAATATACCATTATTTGCAGCAAACAACAGCAAAATATCAACGTATGGCGACAAACAACTTCTTTTGGATCTCGGACTTGGAAAGAAATTTAAATACAATTTTACCATTGCAAATACCAAAAAACCTATAATTGGCTCAGATTTTTTACGACATTACAATTTAGTCGTCGACCTAACAGCGCAAAAATTAATCGACCGCCACACTTTTATGTCATCAGCCGGCAGAGTCAGTAGCGACAATTACAAGGAATGCCCTACGCTGAGCATAATTAACCCACAAGATCCTATTAGTATACTTTTGAAGAAATATGATCAAATACTACAAGATAAACCCCAAAGTTTCAATAATGTCAAACATTCCACAACTCATCAAATAGAAACTACTGGGAACCCTGTATATTGTAAACCTAGACGTTTATCACCAGAAAAATTAAAAGCAGCAAAAGATGTATTTGATAATATGCAACGTTTGGGTTTATGTAGACCATCAAATAGCCCATGGGCAAATCCATTACATATGGTGCCAAAACCCAACGGTACATGGAGACCCTGCGGAGATTATAGACAATTAAACTACCTCACCACACCAGACAGGTATCCATTACCAAACATTCAAGACTGCACATCAATCCTTCACGGCAAAGTTATCTTCACCAAACTAGATTTAGTACGAGCATATCAACAAATTCCCGTCGTCCAGGAACACATAATGAAAACTGCAATCAACACTCCTTTCGGCCTCTATGAATTTCCATTCATGCCATATGGTCTACGTAACGCAGCACAAACTTTTCAAAGGTTCATTAATGAAGTATTACACGGATTCGATTTTTGTTTTCCGTATATAGATGATATACTCATAGCATCAGAAGACCTGGAAACGCATATTAAAGATATTGAAAAAGTACTCATACGAATACATAGATATGGTATAACTTTAAACAGATCTAAATGTATTTTTGCACAACAGGAAATAACATATTTAGGACACACAATCAGCGAACGAGGAATAAAACCAATCAAAAATAAACTTATAACCATCCAGAATTTCACTAAACCAAAAACAGTCAACGATTTACGCCGTTTTCTTGGTATGGTAAATTTTTATAGACGTTTTATACCCAAATGCGCACAAGCTCCTTTAAATGCAATCACTGGTTCCAAAAATACCATCATTTCCTGGACACCAGAAACAGACAAATCTTTCCTAGACATAAAAATGGCATTAAGTGAAGTTGTCACCCTTAGCCATCCACATCCTAACGCTAAACTCGTGTTACATACAGATGCATCGGACGTAGCCATTGGAGGCGTATTACACCAAATTATAGACAACAATCAACAACCCCTTGGTTTCTTTTCAAGAAAATTATCATGCGCAGAGACTAAATATTCAACATATGACAGAGAGCTATTGGCAATCTATTCTTCGATTAAACATTTTAGACATATGCTAGAAGGTACAGAATTTATATGTTATACCGATCATAAACCTTTGACATATGCATTACAACAAAAATCAGATAAGAGTAGCCCACGTCAAACCAGACATTTGTCATTTATAACGGAATTTACCACAGATATTCGTCACGTTTCTGGGTTAGACAACACCGTCGCAGATACGCTGTCAAGACTATATAGCATTGAACAACTCTTTCCAAATTATGAACAATTAGCAGATGCACAAAAACAAGATCAAGAGCTTTCACATTTACTCAATAATCAAAATAGACATAGTCTGAAATTACAAATTATTAAATTAAAAGACAACTTGAACGTTTATTGTGACGTTTCTAATAATTTGATAAGACCATATATTCCCAAAATTCACCTTGAAGCTATTTGCAAACATATCCACGGATTATCCCATCCTGGTCAAAGATCAACCATCAACCTCATTAAGAAACGTTATGCGTGGCCTCATATGTCTAAGTACATTATAAAATTTGTCAAACACTGCCTACCATGCCAAAGATCAAAAGTACATAAACATGAAAAAACTCCTTTACAGAAATTCGATATGCCAGATGACCGATTTTCTTATGTACATATTGATATTGTAGGCCCTTTACCACCTTCAGAAGGGAAACATTATATTTTAACATGCATCGACCGTTATACACGGTGGCCAGAAGCTTACCCTATTATTGACCAATCTGCCGAAAGTATCAGTAAAGTTTTCTGGGAAAACTGGATAAGCAGATTTGGAACACCAATTCAGATCACAACTGATCAAGGAAGGAATTTCGAATCCAATTTATTTCGTTCTTTGGCCCGAATAATGGGCACAGAAGTCAGACACACAACAGCATATCACCCTCAGTGCAACGGGTTAATAGAATGCTGGCACCGCACTTTGAAAGCTGCATTAATGTGTCGTTGTAAAACTACTGGATCGTCCTGGACTGGTGAATTACCGGCTGTTATGCTTGGTTTAAGAACTACAGTAAAACCAGCTTTAAATTACAGTCCAGCACAACTTGTATACGGATGCCCACTAAGACTTCCAGGCGATTTTATCGAAAATTCTAAAACTTTAAGAACTCCACCCACAACCTTTGCAGAAAATTTACAACATATGTTCAGAAAAATAAAACCAAGTGCCACTGCCTGGAACAGCCAACCCAAAATTTTTAGTCATCGAGATCTCAATACATGCTCACATATTTTTCTTCGAGAAGACAAAGTCAAATCACCTTTGACACCCCCATATTCTGGACCTTATTTAGTTATCTCCAGAGATGCCAAAGTTTTTAAAATTATAAAACAAAATCACGAGATTGTGGTATCCAGGGATAGAGTTAAACCAGCATATACAAGCATTGATGAGGAATACAAAGAAATGCCTAATTCTAATCAAAGCGCTGTCGCAAGACGAAACAAAAGAGTCACGTTTTCAACAAACGTTACAGAATTTAATTAACTTTTACAATATGTTGTATTATTCTAATTCATTATTATTTATTTTTATTTTGTTTACTTTTTGTGTAGTTTATTATTAGGAAGGGGGTGATGTGGTAACCTCCTTTATTGTCATTGCCTAAGTCAGACAGACAAGCACCTGTCAGAATGTAAATAAATACGTCACTTGATAATTAATAAAAACATTCCTAAAGTCTTATAAAATCAATTTATTATTTTCTACACTAAAACCTTATTCACCATGAAGTGGTGTTTTGTTTTTCGGATAATGGTTTTTAACTTTTTAAAAAGTGACTGCTTTTATTTAAAATATAGTTTCTACAAACGACACCTAAAGCCTAAAAAAAATATTTGCTATTTTGACAATTACACGCGGTATAAAATATAATCACGAATCTAATATATAAGATATAAAAGTTTATTGTATGTAACAATCTTTTAGTTATATACCTATGTATACTCGTATGTACTCGACTCGTACATAATCGCTAAACCGTATATTATATAAAGTATGTATTATTTAAGTATCTACATAATAGTATGTAATTTAAACTGCCTACGTGGTCTAGCAGTTAAGGTCATGGGTAGACGTGAAGGTACCGGGATCGATTCTTGGTCGGGATACAATCATTTATTTAATTAGTTATATTATTGAGTTTGGTACGCTAGAGACATGGATAAATAATAACAATAGAAAATTGAGTCAGAGCAAGAGTCTTGAAATACTCTATGCAAGACCAAGACCAAGACTAGCTAAGTCTTGGTCTTGCTTTGGTCAACACTAATAAATAAATAAAATAAATGAAGTTTTATTTCAGGTATACACCCATATCAAATAAATTTCACAGTAAAACTGTAGTACAATTATAAAATATATAAAACAATAATGAAATTAAATAAAATGAAATATTTGGCAAACACTAGTGAGTACTCTACTCGACTTTACCGACTCAAGCTCTCGGAAGGAATCGAGCAATACCCACACCTACTCCCAAACGCCAGGATCGAGTCAAGTTCATTTACGGTTTGGGCTCTGCTGAACAGACAGCCAATGTTAGAGTATTTTAATAGTAAAGTTGGCTAAATGTAAATCCGCTTGTTTACGGTCGTGATGATATTTTTTTAATAGGTATATAATTTGTAAAGTGTTTATTTCACATTTTAACTTGAAAAGTTAGCTGTATAAAAATACCTTTAAAGCATTAAGTTCGCTTTTGTATATTACTGTTAAATTATTTGTGCAATAAAGAGTTTATAAATAAATATATAAAGGCCGACAGCAGGCCGTAACATTAAGGACTCCAGGAACTTATAGGGATGGGGAAACACACTTTTCTAGAACAGCATTTTTATTACTCATTTATTTCTTTCACATCTGCAGCTTAAGAGTGGTTTTACACATGCAAGCTCGTGGACTAAATGAGATCTATTTAAAATGACTCCATTGAATAATTTATATTCAGAATACTCAACCAAGCATATTATCAGAAGCTCTAGCATACATCCAGGAATAGTGATGTGGACTGTTTTAGGAAAAAATGGGTCAATTAAGACCCAGCTTTTTCTGTTACAACCCCGAGATACTAGGCACTTCTTTTCAACGCACTCTGAATTTATAAATTGCTAGGAAACTCATTTTTTTTTGTATTTATTTTATTAATTAATGTGCATGTATCTTTGAGATGACCTAATAACGTAGAGTTTGGTGAATCAAAGAAGGAAGGCATGTTGAGTGCGCTAGCAAATAATGATATGGTATAATCATTAATCAGATGCATGTAATGTAGCGCAAATATCAACCATAGCGTTCCAACCGATAAGGTTTCTAATGCTGTGCATAATGTGTTTATCATGCGTTCTTTTATTTTGTGGCATACAGGTGATAAGCGCAAGGGAAGGGTCATAGAACTTTGCAGGGCCTGCTGAGATATGTAGGTACGAAAGTACTCGGTGATCGGAACTAAAATGTAAATTATTTCCTTATTTTCATCTTGCATATGTAACGCGGTGGTGGCTCGGTTGTATGAACGCGTTCCTTAAATCCTACAAAGGTCGGTTCAAACCAATGAGACATACACTTTTCTTACGTACATTTTAGATTTACAACACCACGGTTCCCGTGACTCGGAGAGCACGTTAAGCCGTCGTCTGTCCCGTTTCCACTAATACCAACTTGTGGAATCGTTAATAAATTGTCATAAAAAAATTAAATCATATCCTCGCCAAGCTTTCTGGCCAGCGTGGCGAGTATAGGCCAAATTCTACAGATATATGTTCTGGAAGGCCCATCTCCAGCAGTGGAGGTCTAGGACGCTAAGGGCTGTAATGAATAAATGAATAATGTAACCTAGTTTGCACAATACATAACGCTTACTTTATAAAGAGATTGCAATTACAAATTCAAGTATCTAATTAGAGCATACACTCACACGAGGCTTTAATAGATTTTCTTTTGTAAAATACTTCTACAGAACCTTTTTTTTTTACATACAGGAGTACTGTTTGCACGATATCTAAATAGAAACCAGTGATTATACATTATTAAACTTACTAATAACCCTAGCAGTATAAATACTTAATAGCTTTCATTAATTAGTTGCCGTTGTGTTGATACAATAGCGGAACACCTTAGTTTACTTAGATGCGCTTTATGTGTGGATGTAGGTATAGTGCGGATCTCGAAGGGCATCAGAACACATTCCGAGAGTCGAGAGTTCTTGTTTGCCGCCCGGGGTTCCAACTCGAGAACCGAAACTTTTTGTTGCGGGATCGTAGTGGTCTCGCCACTCGCGGTCCGACACTCGCGTTGCGCGGTCTGCGCGGTGCGTTTGTAACGAATATTCAAAACTTTTGCTGCAGTTTCGACTTGGTTGACTATGAGGGTCGGCTGGGTGCCGGCTGCGGCTCTGCTGCTTACCATCATTGGCAGCATCCAACTTAATGTAAGTTCTTTTCTTATATTAGGCCCGCCGGATTTTTTTCCTATTGGAATTGTTCCAGGAACCGAATTTAATTGCATTTTTTAGCAATATTATTAATTTTAAATATTTAAAGACTCTATAAAATTAATTGTTAATATTAAATAATAAAAAATAATTAATTCGGAAACAAAAAAGTTCACAGATTCCAGAAACCTTGCATCTTATTATTTATTATTATTAGTTTAATTTATTTATTTAAATTAATTAAATAATATAGGTACCTATTTAATATAAAGTAAAAAAATATATACCTATAATAGTACCATGGGTAATTTTAGTATGACCTATAATAAATACTGCACGTAATATGAAGTAGTTACTAAACAACATAACTTTGGTATTAAATTACTATTTTAGTCATAAAATCGTACCTAGAGATCATTTATGTTTTAATTCTGAGAATTGTCATTTGATTCTATGTCATGGTAGCTAGTGTGAAATCCAATTTGGAGAACAATTAAAATAAAATTAAAATAGGTACCTAGAAATATTTGTTAAAAGAGATTTTAAAGATTTTTTTAATCTCTTATTTACACTTTGTACATTTTTTAAAAATATTTTATTATTTTATTAAAATACCTTCTTATACTTGTACCAACCTAATAATAATATGCAATATGTAAAATTTAAACTAAAAATAAATTATCTTTAAAAGCTATGAGTACCAATATACATTAAAGTAATAACTTTAGCGAGGTTCTAAACAGCTAATACGTTGGCTAGAAAGTGTAATAAAAATGTAGACACAACGCTGAAGTACAAACTGTTACTAATATTATTAAACCCACGTGAAAGGAACTCAATTTGCTATGTTTATGCACACATCATAAAAGCTTTTAGGCTCCGTAGGATGCATATATGGCGAACATTGGCTACTGAAAATTACTTAGAAGTTAACACTAACTAACTTTATTTAATAGTTATTACCATAAAAGTTATAAATACATATCAGTTAATAAATCAAACCCATTTAATGTTTTTTTAACACTGCGAAAACCACGCAATCTGGAGGTTATCTTTCGCTTCCTGGCAACTAGATATGCTTTTACACTAAACTCGGTTTTGGAAACATTCAACAATACTCCGACATATTTACTCTGAAAATAATGTAAAAACGAATAGTTAATCCTAAAATCCTTTTTATGTATTTGCACGAGTCGCGTATGTAAATACAAGATAATTCATCGATTTTAGTATGACTGGTTCATTATATTGCAAGGTCACGCTTTATTTAACTAACGGACAAATCAAATATGTCAAACATTTAAATTCTGTTTGATCGTAAAAAAATGATATCTGAAAATAAGTAGTAGCCAATAAAGATACATTGAATTATTTCTATTTTATTATAAATTAATGCATATTTAAATTCTAAAATTTGCTAAAAGCCTTAGCTTCCATATTAAAGTAGGCATTTACTCGAAATTATCCTGTAAGAGTTTAATTAAAAAAAAAAAAAATCAGAAAACTGTTTACGGTCGAAATATCTACCTTCCAATTCTCCACCGTTTAAGATGTTTATTTTCGACATAAAAAATTTTTTTTTACCTTTTAATAACAGTCAGGAGAATGTTGGGGGCACAAACCGCCACCTTTCTTCTATTTCTCTACTATTTAAAAGGTTTATCTTCGACATTAAAATAGGTTTTAACTGGGGATCATCTTGCAAAAAAAAAGTTTAATTACTTTTAAATAACGATAGTCAGGAGCCTGTTTGCGGTCTTAATGGCCACCCTCCTTCTAGTTTCCTGCTGTTTAAAAGGTTTATCTTTGACATTAAAATAAGTTTTACTGGGGATCATCTTGTAAAAAAGCTTTTAATATTACTTTTAAATAACGATAGCCAGGAGGCTGTTTACGGTCTTAATCGCCACCCTCCTTCTAGTTACCTGCTGTTTAAAAGGTTTATCTTCGACATAAAAATAGGTTTTTACTGGGGATCATCCTGCTCTAAAACTTGTTAAATACCTATAAATAACGATATACAGGAGACTGTTGGCGGTCCAAATAGCCACAATACTCCTAGTTCCCTACTGTTTAAAAGATTTATTTTCGACATTAAAATAGGTTTATACTGGGGATCATCCTACAATAAAACTTATATTTTAACTTTTAAATAACGATAGACAGAAGACTGTTGGCGGTCCTAATCGACACCTTCCTTCTATTTCCCTACTGTTTAAAAGGTTTATCTTCCAAATTTAAATTTAAATTTTTAATTTTATAGATTATTTTTAATTTTTAAATAATTTAAAGCGATTTTAATTCTTAATTTTGTTTTGTATTTTCTAATGGAACAAAAATTCTAAAATATTATATTACTCAGTAGTACACTCAATTCGTCTTAAAATGACCATCAGCTCTACTAAGAAACGTTTCGCTAAACCAGAGTTAGTTAAATTTGTCTTGTGTCACTTTTTCTTTTAGCTTAGCAGAACATATAGCTCGGGATGGTATCACGAGCATTCGCAATTCCATTATAGCTCGAGTTCTGGAGATGCCTACAATTCAGAAATTGTCAGATTAGATGTATTTATATCAGGCCAGCAATAGACATTATAAGCATCTTCAGAATATAGTACTGCGCCCCTAACAGGAGGTAACTTCCTAGAGAATTGCTCCTGTCGGAGAGTTGAAGTAGTCCCTAGGTTCGTGAGTAACACGAGCGCTGTAATACCAATATTGGCACCCAGCACTAAAAGTGCACTGAATTACCAGGACGTAGTTACCCGCTGTAAACCTACCGAGGAAAACAGGGGAATGTCAAGATCTAATAACTCAATTGTATTTTCTGTCTCTATCATATTTATTTCTATTCTCTATATATTTGCCAGCTGGCGATTGTAGGTCAAATTCTCCAACATATATGTTATCGAAGGCCAGAACTCTCTACAATAGTAGTGGTCTAGGACTCTGTGTTCTAGGGGCTGTTGATAATGACCTGGTTTATAACAAGTTTAGCGAAACGTCTTACCCTTATTTATTTTGAAACTTTATTGCACAAAGCACAAAGGCACTTAATGCCCATAGACATTCTCTGATAACCAACCTTAGGGACAAATTTGAACAAATATAGGTGCAATGAAAGTGAGAGTAACAATAATATACTTATGGGAAAATTTAAAATTATTATATAACTACATACTCGTATATACCTTTATATATATTATAATATCAATACACAATAATAGATGCAAATATTTACACAATATGTACATAAACATACATATATAAAACTTACCTTTGTTCGTAGCCATCATTTGACGTAATTTTGCCTGACTACATCTAGACAAGTCTATTATCTAAGGTTTTAACTAATGTTGGTGACCGAACGCAAGATTGGGTATAAGGTTATCCATAAAGTTATCGACAATACCTATTTAGTCAATTTGTCAATTTAAATGACAATGTTTGCGATAAAAACCAAAAAAATAAACCTTTTGAGGACACTTATCTGTTGTCCAGTTTATCACTCTTTGACCCTTTGCACAACACTCAGTTCCGATAACGATGCCAATTTGCTTTTTAAATCTATAATTAAACATATTCACTCAATTACCAGAAAAAAATGTGTTGTAACTATCGAGGAAGTTCCTATTAACGTATTATTAATTATTTGATAATAATTTTGGACCGATGTTTTACTTATGGATTTATTGATCTGAATATAGAAAAATACATACAAGATATAATACAAAAAAACTTAACCTAAGGTGATTTACAATTAGTTTTTGAAGTATCATCAATGACTACGGGAGAAGACGCATCATTATGAAGTGTTTCGGAATGAGCACCCAATCCTTATTCCGGACAGAAGCCAACAAGATTAACTAGAAATGATGATTTCCAATCTTCGAAAGCACTTTATACCAATAAATTATATCCACAAAAAAAACTTAGCTCAAGCGGCGTTTAAGAAGTGGATATAACTGTTAAATATTATGAATATACATGTATGAATTTATTTGTAAAAAGGTACCTTATAGGACTGTGTTGGAACAATGGGAAAATTGATAAGATGATAAGGAAGCATTGCGACCCACATACCTATGTTGAAGCCGTTAATCTCGACGCAACGCAGTTTTAAGGCAATTAATGTAGAGTTTAATGATGGCAATCTATACTATAAGAAGTATTAGCTACGAGTTGAAGATTTAAATGAGCCGAACACGTCTGTCACAGATCCGATGAAATAGTAGACGGGTTTTTGAGTGGATACCACATACAGGTAGACGCAGAGTTTGACAATCCCCGGCTAGATCAACGGACGACTTTAAAAGGTTGCTGGTGGCTGAGACGCAGGCTGATAATTTTAAATAGGCGGTAGTGACAGAGTGACTAACAGAGTCAGTGTGAGTCTAATTCCAATCCAATGTTAATCTTCTGTAATGGATGGCTAGGACTCTATGATCTACTATAGGAACTGTAAAAGCATTCCCACTGGGATTTCAAACGGCTCACTTAAATTTACAATAACTACAGGAAAATCGTTTCGTAGTCAAAACTTTACCAAACTTTAGCGTCGAATGTTCGGCATCTGCTTGAGTTGAGAATGAATTTCAAGACAGTTTTCCATATATCTTATTTAAATGTATTACACAACATATGTATAGTGTTATTGAAGGGTAGTGTCTGCTTCGTTTTTGTACTTTACCGTTACGCTACGTGCACGTGTAGGCTACGCAAGAGATACGCCGCTTTTCAAAGAACACCGTATGTTACCCAGTGAAACTTACACGTCTTATATATCCGGTGTGACCAGGCCTTTAGTCATATTTGCATTTTTTTATATCCTGTCCTTGAAGTATTTCATGTTTTTGGACTAAATTTGTTTAGCGTCTTTATCCATAGAAGTAGTTACTCAAATAATATCAGTATACATATTTAATGATAACGAATCCGCAACACTATTTATATTGCAAAGGATTATGGACAAGAGGAAGTTATTATTGTTACTAAAATAAAGAAAATAATGAAGTCTTCATCTGCTCTAATTAATAAATATAACGACCAATTACAAATAAATTCTTATAATAAATGTTATATCTGAGTATTTTCTAAGCGAATGTACGAGTAGCGTAGGACGGCCTTCCGCCAGGATGGACACTACTGACTCACGACCTATAGTTATGCAAGTCGACTATATAGTTAGAAAGATCTACGAGTATATGTTAACATTACTATGTGATAAATTGAAAACTCATTTTTATGTAATCCGGTCATCATTTCGGATATTATTTATATGTATTTGTTGTTATGTTTTGCAAATTGACAATAAATAATATTGCACCTACTTACCTTTGGCTGTCAGATATTGTCTATCGCCTTTGCCATCGAATTGTAAATAATTTAGGAATGTAAAGTTTGGGAATCTGCGATCCAAGGACATCTGGAGCCCAGAATTACTTTTTTAGAAGGCATGGATAGCTTTTAATATTAAATATAAAATATTTTAAACAATATTTTTGCTAGATTGCACACTATTCAGTATATTCAATCTATTAGAATTACTAATAGCTCTACCACTATTAAAGTCTCTTTGTGTCCTTTTTTAGAATTGATATTTATAATTTTGTAACGAAGCCCATATAAGCCCATTCATGTAAAAATCTTTCTATGTAAAAAAACTATTTTAGCTTCACCAAAACATGTGTGAATAGATTAGTTTTACATATATCTTTTTTAAAATATGGTTCAATAGTTATCTCCATTTTACTGATTTTTTATTATTTATAAGCTAGACTGATTTATTATCTCAGAATAATGATTATTTGATTATGGTTTAATTTGTTTTTTTTTACACGTACTCGTATTATTTATTTGTTCATTTTGGAAAACCAACAGTTGTCAAATATAGATATTAAACAGTAAATTTACTGAGAACTATTAAAGGTTTTCACATACTTATAAGCTAAAATTAAATTAATTAAATTAACAAGCAAAGGAAGAAAACATCGCTACACAAGAATATTACCAATATATGTAGGTGAAACACAAACTAATAAACATTATAAAAAAGTGTTTTTTTTGAAAACATATTTACACAATATAAAAAGATGTATTAATAAAATCAAACTACCTAAATAAAAATAATCAAATTTAATAACTATAAACTAAACATAATAAAAAAAAAACTGTTAAAAAAATGTCCTTAAGAGATAGTCCCAAGAATACTGGCAACATTTCCCCTCTGTATAGCGAGGCTAATACTTTGGCAGAAATAATTGCCAGCCTTCCTGTCTCTAGATTTCTCCGTCAGCCGCTTCGACAACTCCTTGGCCAGACGCTTGGCAGAGTGTCCCCATGGTCCCATCGTCTTGACCTCAAACGGCTTCTCACACCAAAAACCGCCCAAGTTTCCACGGCCCAACGGTCATGCCGTCGGGTCTCTTGCCATCGCTCCGAGCGATCCCAGAGGGTTCTAGGATAGCGGGTACTTCAGCAGTGACAAGAGCCCTACGAATGATGTATTTGGGAGCCGCGTGACGAGGAATGCGGCCGGCACTTCTAGCACAAGAAAGCCCGTGGTGTCCGAGATATGCCATGGTCAATGTAGTTCGGTCAAGGAGTGTCCCAACCGATGCTGAAGGTACAGCCTGCAACCAGAGACCTGACTCTTTAGTAGAGACGGCCATGAGGCGAGCCCGCTCTTTAAGGTTACTGTACTTGAGATGTATAGCAGTGGTTACCTGTGAAACATATTCCAGGTGACTCAAGGAATTAGCACAGTACAGTGTCTTCAGGGTTTTTATTTATTATTATCTTAAATAAAACCTACTTTGTCCCACACTATATAGTTGCTATTGTGATAATAGGTAATAAATCTTTGTTGTTGATGGTGCGACACGCTTAAAATATTCAAATATCATGCACGTGTTCGGAATTTTATTTCATATTGATAGGGAATTAGATACCATTACATTTACTACTAAGTCGTCCTTTGCTGCTTAAAATAATGAGTCCTTAAGCAAGCGAAAACATCTTAATTGTACATATGTATCTATGAACAGATAAAGGGTATAGCCAGAAAATATTATTAGAATTCCAGTTTTGGAACCAAATTTTTTTTAATCAATTTATTATCTCTTAAAGGCCCCTCACATAGGCGCGTTATTATCGGTCGATAATACGATAATGCGTCCCGATTCTTTGCACATAACTGCAAGTTTATTGTCTGATAATTCTATTTGCCAGGTTTTTCTCTAATGTCGGTGATAATAACTTTCGTGATTGTCGTCTTCGTACTTCCATAGCTACTGTTAGTGATAAAAAATCATCGTCTGATATGAATCAATATCCATATTATAGATTTTTAGAACACTCGTAAAAAACAAATATTTGTTTTTGACGTACTAACGATCTCGCAGCTGTGTGTCGAATCGCTTGCGTCTAAGAAAATTCATTTTGGAATATCGCAGGACGGAGGAACGCAAGCGTCCTACTTCTATTGCGTCGCTATCATCGCTGTAGTGTGTAACTTCGTAGCAGTCCTAAAACATAATATGGGTCATCATTTTTAACAGTTATTAAAACTTACTTGGCCTAAAAGAAATTATTATTTTGTTAGCCCTGGTTTAAGAGCTAAATGTGTTTTAATTTATCTAAATTGTAAGTTAAAAACGTCAACCATTATGTCTTGTTTACTTTGATGACATCAAATTTATCTATGAATTGAATATTAGGTGCCATTAGACTTTAGCACTTACGTAATATTTTTTGTACTTATGTTTATATAGACGACCTTGCAGCATTCAAATGATTAATCTCCTATTTTCCATTTTTTATATATATATTATACCAGTACGACATGTGACCTTGCGCCCACCTGATGGTAAGAGGCGTGCGAGGTTTAGCAACGGGAATCAGACACTCATGACTGACATTAGTCCCTAACACTATGCCGGCTTGAAAGGGCATAGCATAACGGCAATTCATTCAATACTTTAATAATGGGATATTTAAAGTCACATTAAACATTTGTTCTGTCCGGTTTCCCAAATAATCTAATAATTTATGTTTCACCAAGATACTCGTATACCTATAGAGAAGGCTTGTTTGTAATTTTTGACTGCACTAGTGTGACTGCCTCCGTGGTCTAGCGGTTAGTCCGTAGATTTAGACTCGGAGGTTTTGGGTTTGATTCATGGTCGAGACACAATAATATTTTTTAAATTTGATTTGTGTTATTTCTCGAGTTTTTTACGCTGGAGACATCGACGAGCTTGTCAGTTGGTATCTGACTATATATATATATATATATAATACACACCAATACATATAAATATGTACGCAATATATATATATATTTAAAATTTACAACAAACCCTCGCCAACCCGTATGGCCAAGTCAAAGTCTCCAGATATTTTGGAAGGCCCATCTTCCACAGTAAAGATCTATGACGTATCTACGTGATCTACGTGTGTATGGATATATGTATTATGTGCCTTGACGCCTATAGTACTGAACCGATTTTGATAAAATTTTGTAGTTTAAACTAAAACTGAAAACCCTAAAACGGATAGGCTGTATTACTTTCATCATCTGTCAACGATACGCAACCCCACGGCCACCTTAGGAGTCTTCTCCCGACTGCTATAATACGCGAGCGTATCCGAGTTAAAGACCTATATTTCTAACGGCCGGTTGCTGAATGGATGATTAAAATAAGGGCTTAATATGAAAAAATAAAAATATTAAATAAACTTAATCTAAGATAAAACAATACATATTAATATACACACCAATACATACAAATATGTACGCAATAATACATATACTACACAATATACATCATATATATATATGTATATATGTATATATATATATATATATATATATATATATATATTGCTGTCATTATCAGTCAAGCCGGCATAGTGTTAGAGACTAATGTCAGTCATGTCTGATTCCAGTTGCTAACATTAATGGACCCCGCCACTTATATCCAGATGGGCACAAGGTCACAAGTCAAAATAGTATTAACAAAAAAGGGGTCTTCGAGGTTCGGTCCAAGTATATACCTATAAATAAGTTATATAATTACACGTTCCAATGCTTAACTCGCTTCACAAGTTTATGCAAGTCTCAATCACATGCAGTTTGATGCACATGACTGGCTTTTACATGAATATATTCAGACCTGTTGCTCTTCTATATAAATAAACCTGAACAAAGGAAAAACACTGATTTCGATATTAATAGATACATGGCTTAAAAAGGATTGGGCATCGAAATAGGGATTGGATTTCGTTTGAAATAGTGCGTTAATTAAAATGTGTATTCCAACTATTGAATATGAAAAGCTTATATTTTCATTTTACTTTTTATCCTTTTTCCATTTACAATATGTAAGATAATGTTTTTTAAAACCAAACATTTTGGTGATTAAAAAAATATGTAATCCTGTATATAAATATTAAGTAATATAAATAAAATGAAGCGCGCTGCCGATTCCAAGCGGACAACGAAGCGTTATGGGGATCCTGGGCAGAGGGGTTATCTTCTCAAGCTGGGTCTCAAAAGTCCCGGAAACGTTTCATCCAAAATCCAAATTCACCACCACTCCAGTCTACACCAAGATAAGGTGCTGTGAGTCTGCAGCGGTGGTGCAAAATACAAATGAAGTGCAGGTGGTCATGGAGTGACCACGGTACTATTGTCTATTGAATACTTACCCTAGCTGGGGGGTGAACAATATTTGGTAGGATCAAGGTAATATAAGGAAATGATTTTTTTTTAAAGTTGCGTGAGCTGAATTAATTTACGAAGCGGCGCGATGCAGTTGTTGTAACATACATACATACATATCTTCCCGCCAAATCCCTTGCGGGGTAGGCAGAGACAATTGAGCGCCACTTGTCACGATCACGACAAACCTCTTTCGCTTCTTCAACATTCATCAACCTCTTCATACATTCCCTTTTGTCTTGATGGCTTTTTAATGCACCTTCAGCGATTGTTTTATTTATCTGATCATGATAGGTGAGTCTTGGTCTGCCAGGGCCTCTTTTACCCACAACTTTCGCATATCTGGTTCGTCAATCTCTCTTCGCTCATCCTTTCAACATGCCCGAACCATCGGTGCATGCCTTTTCTTATTTTTGTCCCTATGCTTTCTTTCATACCTACTTTTTGCGTATTTCATCATTACGTATACGTATGCGGTCCGTTAAACTTACGCCGCATATCCAACGCAACGACCTTATTTCTACTGCATTAACTCAACTCTCAAGCGTTGTAACATAAAGACAGAAAATAAGTTTGACAGATCTACTCGATACTGACACAATTGTTGTTTATACGACATCTGACACTATTAAATAAAATAAGAAGTTTGAGAATTGTTTTCTTAATAATGGTGAAATTTTTATCTTGACCTCATTTAAATCGTGACATCTCATGACATTTAACCTCATAAATGTCTTAGCTTTAAACAGGTCATCATCATCATTATTTCCAGCCTGCATCTCTCCACTGATTGATATAGGCCTCCCCCAAGGCTCGTCACTTCACACGATTTTCAGCCACCCTCATCCAATCCCCACTAGCGACCTTCCTCCGGTCACCCGTCCATATCCATATTCAACGTTTCTGACTTTATCCTTCAGAGAAATCCCTAGCATAGCTCTCTCCATAGCCCGCTGAGCGACCTTGAACTTGTGAACCAGAGACTCCACGTCTCTACACCATACGACTTTACGATATTTTTTTTAAATAAATAATTTTAATAATTTTGGTAATGTCAATCAAAAACGCATAGACGGATTATAGAGTAAAGAAGCAGAGCGTGGGAATAAACCCTGCTATTCGGAGAAATGATGCGAATAGTCAAATCAATCAAATCAGATTTAAGGAGGCCTAAATCCAGCAGTGGAGAGACAAACTGAAGAAGATAATGAAAAAATATTTAATTCGGTTACCTGGATATCTAAAGCTTAAATAATTTTAAAATGAACGAAGATTCGAAAAGAAACAGAAGTACTACGTAATAATTTCAAGCTGGGTTTAAAGTTTAAATAGTAAAAGTTTCTAATGAGCAGTCCTTTATGAACATTGAATGCAAGTAATGCAACTTCGTACAATTTAGTTAGACACTTCGTGATACGATTTGTTGTAATAGCGGCTGTGGGCAAATGAGGGAGAAGAGAGAGTCCAGGGGCTCGAATCCACGTGTTAAATATGATAAAAAATCACTTTCTTTCAGTGAAATTTTGCGCTGCTGCGGTACTGTTGCAGCCTGCTCTGACCTGAACACCTATTTGTCATAGCAACTCATTTTCGTTTCCCTGTTTTTTGAAAACTTCTGCGGCGAAATCGAATGTATTAGTCGTCTTAATATCACCCTTTTCAACAACTGCCCCCAACAGAAAAATCTGATAGCGTTATCCTGCCTTGTATGCTCGAACACATCATTCAAAATACCTCTACGTGAAAATGTTTTTTTTTTTAATTACTTTATTACACTTAAAAACCTAGTACATAGGCGAGCTATAACGCCATAAGGCATTCTTCACCAGCTAACCTTGGGGACCATGTAAGATGATGGGCAGGATGAAGAAAAATATTAAAATAGCTTAAATTAGTAAATAAACACAATTACGCATTTATAGCACTCAAAAATACATACCTACACGTACACAATATAAAAAAAACAATACACATACATACTATATAATACATACATAAATATATATATATATATACACACACATATATATATATATATATATATATATATATATATATATATATATATATATATATATATATATATATATATATATATATATATATATATATATATATATATATATATATATATATATATATATAGTAGCTTGTTTCACTGACGGGCGGGCGGCAGCAACAGTGAAGGAATCTGAATATCTGCTAGAGGAATGCGAAGAAATCTTTAGCTGATTGTTGTGAAAGGAGCGAAGTTTGTTTGATGTTTCGCAACATTCGGATGATTTGGATTAGCGTTTTAACTCAAAAGTAATAATTCCCTACGAATGTCAATTCGAATCTTGTACGAGTAGTTCTATAGTTTTTGAAATCGCTTTATTAGGAACGTAAGCTTAGAATTAATTAATACGAGCAATTTAGTTTGAATCCTCGGAGGCACCTGCAAGTCGTTGCCGAAACTAACTTAGCACTTGCAAATTAAGACCTGTAGGTTGTCTTATTATATCAATGCAGATTTTAATGCTGTTTATTCACTAGGTAAATGCTAAATGAGCTAAGAAAATGAGCGATGCTTGAGATACATATCCAACATAGTGTTACTTTATTATCACATTTTGTTGATGAAGAAACAAAAATCCTTTAATAATTATAGCAAATGCTTGTTTTCCTGCATGCGTGATGATATAGGTCGCAAGCCCGAGACACCATTCTTCTCATCTCTTGCCCACACACGATGGACCCGGCACCCGCACGGTGAATCCATCTTGTAAACTATACTGAATAAAGTTATTATTTATTTATGCGATACTGAACCTCCTCGTACTGGCCGAATGGACCCTAAATGCACGCGAGCGGAAATATGGCGGGATATTTTTAATTAATATTGCGGGATAATAATAATGCCAGAAAAAAATATATGTTGCAACTGCTCCAAAATGTGAACCTATTTATTCGTACCTATATACTACTATATATATTGTAACACAAATGATATTCGATCCGGTTAGACATTTTTCTAAAATGAAATAATTTGTTTGTCAGAAACATTGTAGGTACAGTCGACCAAGAAAGTGGTTCATCAGTTTTTTTGTGTATATTAATATTTATATATTCTTAGATGTCGTGCAAATAAATCTATACTGTAAGGTGGTAGACCACTTTTTTGGTCGAATGTACAGTGGTGTAAATTACTATATGTAATATCACATTCTTCGCTATTTCTAGCATACAAATATTTATAAATGATTTTTTTGAGCTTAGTGTCTAGATATGTTTTTATCGAATAAATACATTTATTACCCAGCATAGAATTATATGTATCGAAGTCATCCGTATTAAATAATATTCTCCCGATTTTCCGACTAATTAAGTAAGAAGTTATTATTCGTATATACAGCGACATTATTTCGATTACAATTCATCCCCAGTTTCGTCGCTATCCCTAAACATCCCGTCTATTTGACGTCCATTCGTCCGGTACCGGGGGTCTAGTATCACTTCGGGGCCTAGATTACCACTCGCCATCCGGTAGCCTCTCCGATCTAAATTTACATGTCATTGCCGTGAATATAACGGATGGACACTCAATGTCAATCGCTATTGAAGTTATTATTATTATTGTATAGAGAAGGAATGCTGCAAGTGTTCTTAGCACACTTTCTCATGAACAAAATATGGGTATTTTTTTTAGTATAGTTTATTAAAATATTTGTATTACTTCGAATAAAGATAATATCTATTCATATTCATATAATATTTAGTAATTTTCATGTAAGCTCGGTTATAAAACTGACAGTTAATAAATTTAATTCACATCTTTAAAAAACAACTTAATACTTTCTTTTTAATGAAGCGGAAAAGTATGTTTTGAATAAAAAAAATATTCTTAATAATATTATATTATCTTCATATATAACTACTATATTAATAAGTAAGTAAGTAGTCTATGTATACATACTATTTATGTAGTTTAATGACACGTAATTTGTAAGTATTTAGTTTTTATATTAATTAGGTTTATCTTTTAGTTTATTTAATTTAAGGTTTTGTTTAGTTTATTTTTACAAACAACCAACATTGTTTGACAGGTACGAAACCCACGAACTTTTTGTATGGGAAAATGTTTACGAAACCTTCCCCGATGTTCACACAACTATAGTTATAATATTCCTGTAGTTTAATTCAAATTTAAAATAAGGTTAAAATTGCACCCATATATAATACTGTCTCACTCTCCCAAAGGTTAGCTGGTAGAAAAGGCCAAAATGGCTTTAAGTTCGCCTTTGTACATACTTTTAAGTTAAAGTGGAATAAAGTTTTTAATAATAATAATAATAAATATCCACTACTTTGACAATTATTGGTTGCAGAAACAGACTAGGACACAGGACACACATAGTGAAGTGTAAAGGTACCATTACGACCTTTAGGGTTGGTCAGAAACCACGCTTTTAAAGAAGCGGATTTACAATTATCCAACTTTCCTATAGACCTATCATGGCAAGTGGCAAGCACGTCAATATCTATGGTACTCGAGAAATACCACAATTAAATTAAATAAATTATTGGGACACAATAATTCATGAATTGAACCCGGTGCCTCCGCGCCGAAATCCACGGACTTAATCCTTAAACCACGGAGGTAGTTATTATAAGAGTGTGCCCCTCATTTCCCTCTTTCCCTCGCACATGGTAGATAAGCATCCTTAACGTTGGCGCCGTTACTAAGAGGTCATATCAATAAGCAAAGTTTAATAAAATAAAAACCATCACTAACCATTTATTTAAGTTGCAATTGCCCAAGTTATTTAAGTACCCAAATTGAAGTGAGTGCTGACGATTATTGACCCGACCTAACTCGTCGCTTTGCTCGCTTTAATAGTGCCTTCGCAAACGACCAATCAAAGCAATTGTCCTGTTGTGCAAGTTAATTATTACTTTATTAAAAATAATTTTAAGATATAACACAGTGTGTTTCATTGATATGCACGCCTTAAATTATCTATATATTTGTAGTTTGTGTAAGTCCACTACTCATGAATTTATATTTTCCAATAAATACGTATGAAATTGTTAATAAATATCGACAAAGCTAATAGGTATGTTCGTAACAAATGACGCTCAAAATGTGTGTGTGTCTGCCTACCACAAAATGAAAATGGCATGGGCGTGAAGTCGTATGTATTTTTTCAATTACGTAATAATTATATTTTTTACGGTTAATCTTCGGCGAAACAAAGCAACATTCATACATTACAGCGCTTAGCAGCATCCTGTACTGTTGGGTATAGATTTTCAAAAACATATATTTGTAAAATTTGCCCTACACTCGTCACGGCTGGCCAGATGGGTTGTCGAGCTCTGATATCAAATTTAGTGACAATTTGTTAATGATTCCACAACCGGGACCGACAGCATAAAGTGCTAAATGGGATCTAAAATAAATAAATCAGACCGAATTGTGTCAACCCTAAGGTAAATCCAATTTTGGTCATACGCAACACTTCGGCAATGGGACAGGCGTCGCAGACGGTGACGTAATCACTTGGAGACCCGATTTGCATGTCGCCGCCGGTACAACGACGTTTACCTAAAGAAGAGTACAATAAAGGTAGACGTTTGGTGCCAAGACTTTACAACGAAACAAAGACCGTTCTTTTTCTCGTGGTTTCGAACCCGCTGTCTGTATTTTTATTATACATTGCGTGCTATTTTTTTCCAAGCTTGTATTTAGTTTAACGATATACGCAATTTATAATGAAAGTCTCTGGATATAGTTTACGTACTCGTATAATCTTTAAAAGTATTACTCGCTCCAGCTCTAACTTAATGTAACCTATAGATATATAATATGTATATATGTATGTATATGTAGTTATATGTATGTGGTTAGTTATTATATATATATATATATATTATATTCTATTTGAGCACCTACTTTCCAGTAAATTGTTTAAAGTTGTCTCAATTAGCTATGATAAAATGTCTTGCGGCATTAACGCCCGCCTTTGTCTTTCTACAATAAAGTATTAAATAAATCTGTCCATTTTCTAGGTCTTTTAAGCCGGCATAGTGTTTTATATGTACGAAATATACTCGCCCACAATGAAACTCGGATATCGAATAATCGCATTTTAGTAATGTATTAAGTAGAAATGCATCGAGCCCAATTCGAAATAAAGTCCAGTGATTTGGGAATTCGCTTACTATCTATAACTCGCGTACCGCTTACCATCAAAGTGAACACTCGGTTAAAACAAATAAAAAAAAAACCATATTGGTCTCCACTTACATTTTAAGCTTCGTATACCAAATATAATAATAACTACATATTTAGGTGTTATTCATGTGTAAAAAAAAACTAATAACAAACGCAGATGCATAAGCGTCTACCAACAAGACATTGTCATTTAAAATATTCTCGTAAACATTATGACATCATAATTTATTTTAGTATGCTGTTGGATAAATATCCTTAAACCTATAGACACTTAATGGTAGAGACAATTACCTCACAATTCTTGCTTTATTAAATTGACCTGCGGCATGGTATGTGTGATATGGTGTTAGGTAAAAAACCATTAGGTGGCAGGTTACGTGTGATATTTTTCTTTTGATGTCATCACGTCGATAGTGATCATCATCATCACAGCCCTTAGAAATATAAAGTTCTAGACCTTCACTTTTGGAGATGATCTTTGGAGACACTCGCAACGCAGGCCAGATGATTTAGCGAGGGTCTTACGACAATTTATTAAACTAAATAAAACAAGTTTTCACAAGTTGATATTAGTGGATTGTGTGATTGTGATTACGGTGGCTTTTCCGCACTTAGTCTCTATTGGACAATTGTGCGTGACCTTTACTTCTTCAACGGAGCCATCCGATCTCCTCCAGGAAGGCCAGGAGACCCGTTACGTTCCTGCAGACTTCCGGAAGAGTCCTAGGCGCAGTCTAGGCGCAGCCAGACTGTCGCACTCCAAGAGCACATGGCGGTCGTCTCCTCCTCCGCCATGCATCCTCTACACAGTGGGCTATCTGTAATGTTCAGAATATAGGGATGTTTGTGTCCCCTCAAGACCCCTACTATTATTCGAAGCCTGGCTCTATCAAGGTCTGGCGTCGTGTGAGGCGCCTGTCTCTGTCGCATTGGGAAGGGCGAACCTGCGATGTACGCATATCTATTCGCGTTCAATTATAGGACGCGCGCGACACGTAAAGGCGAAGTTAAAATATAAAATAGAGCAGACATTGGTTGTTATTTTCATACAAAATTTAAATTATTTACTTGGTTCTTCTTCTCTTGTCGAAACCGGTTCCGCCTTTGAGGAAAGTTCTTGTTTTTGTATAGAAATGCTATAAAAAAATAGTCATCCGTTTCTGCTGAACGTTTTTTTGAGAATTTAATGGTTAAAGTGGCGAAAACCATCGATTTTTAGTCGCTTATTTTTCTAAATAAATTTAGTTTTCTAAACATTTTTTTGTTTTACATATTGACCCCCACCTTTTTTTTTCCGATTCCGTCTATTTGGCGTTATGTTATGTACTCGTATATATACAAAAAAAAAAACAAATTGCCTCAGAAACTCAAATAACAATAGTCAGCCGGTTGCTTTTTACAGCTGAAATTACGCATCATTGCATTAACTATACGCTAGACACATCGACGTTCTTGGCAGTTGTCATGAAGGGCCTATAGTAAAGTTGGCTAAACTTATAAATTGTGGTTTCTCACCACCCCACAAGGGATACGATAATGATGATTTACTTTTATATATATTTACTTTTATTATTTTATATTATTAATAATGCACTGTCATAGACTAATAAATTCTGAGACAAATGTGCTAGCTTAAATTCTTATACCGTTTCGCTTCTTGTCTCATCTCATTATATGTTTAATTTGCTATATAAAGGCAAAGGTCGCTATGTCATAACATATTAAGAAATAAACATAATATAAATAACTCAAAGCGCAAAATGCATTAAAGTCACAAAACGTAATAAATGTGTTGAGTGTTACATCTTCAAGACAAGTCTCAGCTTTGCTTAAAATTCAACACTGTGCAAGTTTTAAATCGAATAATAAGTTATTTCTGTTTGTATTTTGTTACCAGTAAGTTGGAAAGAACGAACCAATTTTAATAATTCTTTCACTATTCGTTATTTTCACAACACTATGGAGGTGAGAATAATTTAATGTGAATCTGAGATTAATGCAATTGTTTTTGACAAATTATTTTAAAATAAACGTATTTCCAGGCAGATAATGCCGATAGATAACAAGCTTACAGACAGACCCACATACGTATAAATATCCATACTATTGTTATAATTATGAGGATGTGTACATTTTACGATGACCTTTATTCTTTTTTTACCGCCATACATTCCCACCGGAATTCGGATAAGTCTAAGGTTACAAACACAAGTACAACACATTTGACAGCCTCCGTGGTCTAGTGGTAACAAACGTTGCCGTGAACTCGGGAGGTCGTGGGTTCGATTCCCACCGGGGACAAGTTGTACATTGTATAATTTGTCTCGGTCTGGGTGTTTATATGTATAATATGTTTATATTTACAAAAAAAAGTATAATATGTAGTTTATCAACCATCTATTTACCGTAACACAAGCCTCGTAGCTTACCACGGAAACTAGATGGCGCTGTGTGACCTATCTGGAAATATTTAAAACTTTATTTTTAAAACATTACTACTACAATACTAAAGCAGAACATCGACATTCTTGACAGAAGACTTTGGACACTGAAGTCGAGCTTGAAGGATATAATATAACACCTGCCTTATCTATTAATTGATCGTCATTGATTTTGCTTTTGGCCTCTTTTCTTTCTTCTTTTTTAAAAATAGTTTAATTCTCTTTTATTTGTTAACAACTATTTACTAAAAAAAGTTAAGTAAGTATCATCACGACCGATTCACATTTAGCCAACTTTACTATACAAACGTACCAAACTCTAGAAATATCACAAATAAATTCAATATTAATTAACTGTATTTATTTACCTGAATAAATATTTTTGTGTCCCGACCAGGAATCGAACCTGGTACCTCTGAGTCTTAATCCACGGACTTAACCGCTAGACCACGGAGGCAGTTATATACTAGGAACTTAAAAAAAAGGCTTACATGATTGTTTATAAAACATGGCTGATATTGTGTGATGTGTTTTAACAATGTCTATACAATATAATTTTAGTTATTTTCTTGGTTTCTTCAAACACATGTAACTTACGTTTAACTATTATTATAAAACCTAACAATCTAAACCAACTTAAAGTAACCTTGAACTTAAAGATCAGGCTATTTTGTATATCAACGTTTCTGCTCATTTGCGAATAATGTCTAACAAAAAGGAAAAAAAAACAAAACCGAACGTATGTATTAAAACATTATTGCAACAACAAAGAAAATTACCTAATTTATTCAATATAATCAATTCGACCGCCTCCGTGGTCTAGTGGTATCATACGTTGCCGTGAACTCGGGAGGTCGTGGGTTCGATTCCCACCGGGGGCAAATTGTACATTGTATAATTTGTCTCGGTCTGGGTGTTTATATGTATAATATGTATATATTTACAAAAAAAAAATAACTATAATATGTAGTTTATCAACCATCTAGTTTCCGTAACTCAAGCCTCGTAGCTTACCACGGAAATTAGATGGCGCTGTGCGACCTGTCTGGAAATATTTATTTATTTATACTCGTAATTATGAGAACATTGCAGATAAAGCTTAATCTAGAGGCTTTTAGTTATTATGGGCAATTACCTTGGTTTATTTTTAAAGCTTAGGGGATTATGTACGAGTATATCAACATTAAATATAGATAGAGGCCTTGGTAAACTAACATGGTGAAACGATAGATACTTTAATAACTTGACCAGCGGCCTATTCTGGTACTTAAGCGCAAACATTATTTTTTATTTATTTATTTATGTTAGGAAAAATTACAGCTACTATACATATATAAAATTTAAGATTAAACACAATTTAGCTAATGACAAGTTTTCACTTATATGTAAACACAATTACATATATTAATAAAAATAGAAAATGAGAATAAAATAAAATTAAAATCTCAAACTATGTATAAATCTAAAAATATTAAATGAATTCGTTCGACTCTACACGGATAAGCTTCCTAACCGAAGTGTTTATTTGTCATCGCGCGTCTAATAAATGGCACTGTCTTAAACGTATCAACATCAATGCTCAGGTCATTGAAGAACTCAAATGCTCTATTGAAGAACGCGTCTGTAATTGGTGTTGCAGCGAGGAACATGTAAGAGTGGACGCTGCCTGATCATGACTGAGAGTATTTCCAAGGATATCTTATTTACTAACTCAAGAGAAGTTATAATCGTATAATAGGATCCTTTAAATAACAGAAACTGTCAGTATAAAACCCTATTAAAATTAGTATCATATTACCTATTAATATATTTATTGGTTGCACCAACCTCACAACACAAATAGGTTTCATTATCCCAAAGGTTTATTTATTTATTTATTTATTAATTCATTTGGTTGCTGAAGCCCGCCTCTTGTACATAGTGCAATAAAGTTTTTTTTTTTAAAAGGTTTCCAAACAAGACGACAGGAAATAACGTTACGATGCGTTTATTTTAAAAAAATATCTTTTAAAATTATTTTTAATTATAAATGCGCCGCGGACAATATTTATTTTTTCCAATGATTTTGAAGTTGCAACCTTATTGATTTATTGAAATAGTGGGGGGATGCTTAGCGCCATTTTGCACGGATACATCAAGTCCAATATTTTTGTTTTGTAAGTTAGTTTACTGTGGATATTGTTAGTCAAAAGTGGTGTTATTTTGTTCAATAATGTGTTAAAATGTGATACTTATTGAAATCGATAAATAGGGTCGATAGTAAGGTGTAGTTAATTTTTTGTGATTTTCCCACACTGTGTACCCGACGTATTTGTATAAATTATCAAATTCTGCAACACTTAAATTACATGTTTAGGACTGATGTATTTTATACTATGTCCTCTATAGAAATGTAAATAAATATATGGAATAATGGGAAACACTATTTTGACTTAAGCTTTATATGATTTATATAAACTATTTATAACTATATTAGAAAATCTCGGGCTAAAAGTGACAATAAATAACTGAATCCACTATTTTGACAATCTATCGTAATGGAATACGGTTGCAGTATTGTTATCAAGGAAACTAGGCACGACATTCGCGCCTTTGGTTATGCGAACATGACTGTGATTAGTTCGTCCCACTTGTTTGGAGCGGGCGGCGCGGGATGTTTAAATACAGTTGCGAACGCTGATTGATTATTTAAAATTAGGTTAAACTAGTGATGTATGTAGGACGAACCGTTTTTAGGAACTGGTTTTTAGTTCTGCGACGATAGAACTGTTTTACATTTGGATTAAAACAGTCCTCGTTGCGGAAAATGTTTTTTCTTTGATTTTATATTTTCGTTTTTTTTTTTCAATGTTTAACTATTAAATAGTTATTCTATTATTCGGGACGGAGACAAATCCAATAAATAAAAAAACATGAAAATCAGTCCAGCCGTTCTTGAGTTTTATTTTAGTTTTATTTGAGGAACCACAAACCATAAAATAAAATTCAATAATAACATAACCTCAGTTTATTTTTATTATAACAAAATTCTAGGTCACCAAACATATTTTTATTTAATGTCATCTAAATAAATGAGCTACAAACATAATAGAAGTATAATTATAGTTAAACAACATTATTATTATTATTGTGTTATTATTTACAAGCTTGGTAAATAATAATAAATGTACTATGAAAAACTGATATACTATAATAGGTTCAACACCCCGAGAAAAAGAACGTCGGCTAGGTAAGTACACTTGAAACTGGGATATTATGGGGTTGATGAAGTTTGTTAATATTTCCCATTTATCAGTCTAGTCGCAGTAACTTTGCTTGCACCAATGCTTTTCGGCTTAAAGAAACTTCAAACGTTAAATAATAAAAATATACGAGTTGACTTGTAAGACTCACCTCCCTTACTTGAAGTTCATTAAAAACCTAAAAGTAGCGAACCCATATAAAGTTAGGTTGGGTTTTATATACGTAGGGTATATAAAAAGTTTATTTTAATCATCCTTTCTGCAACCGGCCGTTAAAGTTTAAGACATGTATATTATTTAAAATATAATAAGTATAAGAGTACGAGGCGCGGTGATGGCCCGGTTGTAAGAACGCGTTCCTTAAATCCTACAAAGGTCGGTTCAAACCCACCCGGCATGTACCCAATGAAAAATACAATTTTCTTACGTACATTTGTCATAGATTTACAACACCACCGTTCCCGTGCCTTGCAAAGCACGTTAAGCCTTCGGTCCCGGTTCCAGAATTATTGCAACTGTAAAAACCATTGTTACTAAAATATCCAATTATATTTTAAAATAACCGGTTTCTGCAAAGAGATCAAATAAACGATAGAGCGGGCTTTGGTTGTAAGTTTGATACAAAATGTTTGTATTATTTTTCTCTTGCCAAAGAAGAACGTGTTTTACACTTCCGAATCATGCAGATCGGCATATTGTAAGTGAAACAGCAACATCAATTTGAAAGAGTACGGCGAACATTCAGAACCATGTGTGTAATTATTTTAAAAAGTAAAAAAAAACCTCCGTGGTCTAGCGGTTAAGTCCGTGGATATAGACTCGGAGTTACCGGGTTTGATTCCTGGTCGGGACACAAAAATATTTATTAATGTAAATGTATCTATTTACATAATATTTAATTTATTTGTGATATTTTTCGAGTTTGGTACGCTGGAGACATCGACAAGCTTGCCACTTGTCATGATTGGCCTATAGTAATGGCCTGTGTGAATCCGTTTATTTATAAGCGTGGTTTCTGACCACCCCAGAAGGGAAACGGTCGTGATGATACTAATTATTTTAACTTAATTATAATATATATGTATACTCGTGTTATAGGTATTTATGTATATATTTAATCAGAATGTGTAATATTAGTATGTAAGTCTATTATAATAAATTGCACCCATGTTGTTACCAATCCACACTCCCAAAGGTGCTTGTTAGAAAATGCTTAGTCACTAAGCCGCCTAGGTACCTTTTTTAAAGGCATAAATATTTATGTAAATTCTAACTTAAATAGACTTTAATTCTCATACCGTTTGCTTTTTTGCCCTGTCTTGTTATTATTGAATGTATCTGGTCAATGTTTTTATTGTAAGAAAACTATACTTGTCGTTTTATCAGGAATTTTCATGGTATTGATTTCAATAACACTTAATTGTACCGACTACAGATTCTATAGGTATACGTATAAAACTATTATGTAGATTAACACAACCTATTACACATAAACTCAGAGCTAAGTGTTTTATATGTACATCACGCGACAAAGTATTTAATGAGATCAATGATTTGTCGTAAAAGTTAAGGTATTAAAAAAAATAACAGAAAATATATTTTATTTTGTAAATGCTTTCCAATAGGATTCATATGAAAATGTATTTTATAGAAATTTCGGCTTATGGCTTTTAAAAAAAGGAAATTCAGTTTTTACCACGAACTTTTCACAAACCCATTTACATTTATAAATCTGTTTATAACACCCTTTACATACCTCATCATTACAGCCCCTAGAACACAGCGTCGTAGATAGGCCACTGTTGGAGATAGGCCTTCCAGAACATATAATTGAGAGAGAGCCTACACTCGCCACGCTGGCCAGACGGATTGGCGAGGATAAGATATAAACTTCTAATGGCAATTATTAACAATTCCACAACTTGGTATTAGTGGAACCGGGACTAACGGCTTAACGTGCTCTCCAAGGCACGGGAACGGTGGTGTTGTAAATCTATAAAAAATGTACGTTAAGAAAAGTGTATTTCTCTTGGTATAGGCCGAGGGGGGGGGGGACCGACCTTTGTAGGAAAGCGGTCTTACAACAGAGCCACCACCGCACTTGCTATATACCTACTAATAAATAATGTCAGAGCATTGCGGTGGTGGCTTAGTTGTAAGGACGCTTTCCCATATCAAAAGGTCGCGGTTTCAACCGAGAATGAGAAATGAGAAATACATTCTTTCATACATTTGTCATAGATGTACAAAACCACTGTTCCCGTTTCCCGAACAGCACCTTAAAATTCCCAACACACATATAAAGAAGGAAAAATAATAATATTATTATTACAAACTACTTAAATGAAATAAATAAAATTAAATAACTATGAACTAAACCTAATAAACCATAAAAAATTTACTATCCCATCCGAGATAGTCCCAAGGAGACTGGGAACATTTCCTTCTGTACAGGGAGGCTAATACGTTATATACAAAATGATAAAAGGTAAACCATAAGGATATGCATTTTAAAAATGGTATCCTTCTAACCAAGATAACTTGTATCATAGGATGTCAGTCAGCCCATGTTGACTAATAGTTATGGCCTCAGGTAGCCAGCTCTAATGAAAAAGTATTATAATAAAAAAAAAAAAAAAAAAATTACAATGTATTAAAATTACATATTTTTTGTTTAGTATGGGAATCGTATAATAGTACTATCTAATTATACTAGTACGGTGTTATTATTACCTCTTACATTGTGTTACATAGAGATGTGTGCTTTATTATTTAGTTAGTGTTACGAAACGGCAGTGAGTTGTAGATATTTTACTGTTAAATGTGTATTGTTTAACTACATGGAAATCTTAAGAAGGGACCGCCCATAATAAAAGCTATGCAAATGACAATTTCCTTTTGTATACAGTTTCGTATAAATTTGCTAAAAATATAGCTTCTAAGTATGAATTGGTCTAGCGGTTAAGACCGTAGATGCAGACGCGAAGATACCGTGTTTGATTCCAATAGCAAAATTTAGTCCATTTATAATAATAATAAACTTTGATTTAGGACTTTACCTCTATAAATTGTTAGTAACAATTTTACTTAATCTATATTAAGTATAACTAATAATTTATTTTAAACTATCCGCTACTGGAGGCTGTCTACTTGACTGTATGAAGCTGTATCCTGGAATTTAGGAACAATATTTATGCACAAACATTTTATATCCTTACACGACTACAAAAAGTTGATGTTCGTACAAAGTTATGTAATTTTGATGTAAGCTCGGTTATGCTCGGCTAAGCTCGTGCATTTTGAACGATAAAAATGTTCGCGTTTCCCTCATGTCGATACGACATTTTATCATATCGTTTAAAGGTTCGTGGCTTGTAAGATTCGATTATTAACATAGTAGTCGATAAAAAACAAAAGTCGTGATAATGCGAAAAGTAAGCCAAGACGCTTACATTAAATTAGTAAATATTACTGTGTCCCGACCAGGAATCGAACTCGGTACCTCCGTTCAAATCCACAGACTTAACAGCTAGACCACGGAGGTAATCAACTTCTTATCTATAAGTGCATAAATAAATAATACCGATAAGGGAACATCTATAAAATTGAATGTGGAAATACTACAAAGATTTGCATTGGTATGATACTAATGATATAATTCACCATGACCTTTTGGCATCATAACAGTCAAAGAAGAAATTGAAGCTAAAACTATTAATTTGGTAAACGCATACAAAATCATCAAAATAAGTTGGCAAGCAACCTTATGGATAGAATATTCACATTCAGAAGCCTGAAGAGAACAGCCCCACATGAATTGATTAATTAAATTCCGATACCTATGACATACAATGCATCAAAGTAACAATACGATTGCACCAATAGAAGCATACCGTTGAATACCGATAGTATTACACACTCGTACATAATAAAAACATAAAAAACACGTGTTTTGAGTCGTCGACGAGCTTGCCACTTGCCACGATATTATTTCAGATAATCACAGCTATATCCATATTACATTTAATACATTTTTCAGTAAATAAAAATAAAAATTAAGCTAATAATAATACCTATAAAAACTATATATAAAAATATTCACCCATGACTTGATCATGTGCCAAGATCACTCGCAGCATTCCCCCACTGCACAGCAATGCTGATTTGCTGCGCGAAAAATCTGCCTGCCCTCTTGTTACATACAGCGTTAACCACCCACTTAGACAGTTCCTTAAATAACTTTGAATATTTATGAAAACAAAAAAAAAAAAAAACAAAAAAAAAAAAAAAAAAAAAACTTTATTTGCTTATAATTATGTTACATTGTAGTCGATAATATACATCATTAGTAAAAATAATTATTGTTTTTTTTGAGAATAACAAGATTCAATAGGTTAGGAACATATAAAACTATGTAAGTACTAACCTAATTACATAATAATTTTATATACATTTAAGAGGGCTTAACGCCCCCGCCCCAGCTTTTACTGTCTACTGTCACATTTTCTCCAGAATGCAAATACAAATCTATAAAATAAAACTATTGATAAACTATACAATCAGACAATTATTTGCACATTAAAATCATGTGCTTTATCTATAATGAAGTACCTAATCGTATAAACAGTGCTTTGTAGGTATGTAATAACTACATTAACCAATTGGGCAAACCCTTTTGTCTAAATATGCGACTTGAATAAATGTGTGGTTTCTGACCAAACTACGGTCGTAAAGATACTTTAGTTTTTACAAATTCATAATTTAAAAACGTTTAGCAGCTGCGGCTCCCCTTCATTGTGTTTCAGTTATTTTGGTCAATAGGTGCCCATTAAGACTCAATAAGTGCTGTTTCACAGTACAGGCACGCTTTTGTCGACTTGAGAAATAAGTATGCATTGTTTACTTACAAAGTAATCAACACTGGCAGTTTAATAAATTAAAATTTTTAAACACGAAATACGATATACCCTAAAAAAAGACCATTGGCCGGCTGCAGAACGGATGTTTAAAATTAATATTTTGATATCATCATCATCATCATCAGCCTGTATCTCTCCACTGCTGGATGTAGGCCTCCCCTAAGGCTCGCCACTTAACGCGATCTTTCGCTACCCTCATCCAACCCCCACCAGCGACCTTCTTTAGGTCATCTGTCCATCTGGCGGGGGGTCGTCCCACTCTGCGTCTTCCCGTACGTGGTCTCCACTCTAGAACCCGTTTGCCCCATCGATCGTCGGTTCTGCGGCAGATGTGTCCGGCCCATTGCCACTTCAGCTTGCTAATTTTAAAAGCTATGTCTGTAACTTTCGTTCTCTGACGAATATCAACGTTTCGAATTCTATCCATCAGAGATACACCAAGCATAGCTCTCTCCATGGCTCGCTGAGCGACCTTGAATTCATGGACCAGACCCACTGTTAGTGTTTACGTCTCTGCTCCGTACGACATTACCGGGAGGACGCACTGGTTAAAGACCTTAGTCTTTAAACATTGTGGTATAGACGATGAGAGGATGTGCCGGAGTTTCCCGAATACCGCCCATCCTAGTTGAATGCGTCTGTCGGCTTCTTTGCTGAAGTTGGCTGCTCCTAATTGGATAGTCTGCCCGAGGTATACGTAATTTTGCACAACTTCGAGAGTGTCGTTTCCTATGCAGATTGGCCTCGGCTTGACATGATCATTGAACATGACTTTCGTCTTGTCTAAGTTCATTCCGAGACCAACCCGCTGGGATGCTACGTTTAAGCCGTTCAGCATTCCGCTAAGATCCTTGAGTGAACTGGCCATAATGACTATGTCATCCGCAAATCGGAGGTGTGAGATGAATTCTCCATTGATGTTTATGCCGCAGTAATTCCAGTATAGCATTTTAAAAACATCTTCCAACGCGTTCGTGAACAGTTTCGGGGATATGACATCCCCCTGTCGCACGCCTCTGCGCAGTTGGATAGGCTTTGTATGCTGACCCTGTAACTGGACGGTCATAGTCGCAGAACTGTAAAGACATCTCAGCACCTCAACGTATCGACAGTCTATTAGGCATCGCTGCAAGGATTCCAGAACAGCCCAGGTTTCGATTGAGTCGAAGGCTTTCTCATAGTCCACAAACGCCAGACATAGCGGCAGATTATACTCCTCGGTTTTCTGTATTATCTGTCGCAATGTATGAATGTGATCGACCGTACTAAAGCCTTTCCGAAACCCAGCCTAATATTTTGATATAAACCACGTAATTCGTAGTTAGCCTCTCCCTTTGGTTATTTCAGCCAATGACGTGCCTCATAGGTATATTCAGATCTCAGATAATTAATTAATTAATAATTAATTTGCAATGACTGCCTTCGTGGTCTAGCGGTTAAATCCGTGGATTTAGACGCGGAGGTACCGGGTTCCTGATCGGGATACAATATTATTATTATGATTATTTTCCGGTCCCTAGAACACTGAAATGGCCTACACTCGCCATACCACCAGTTGGTATTAGTAAAACCAGGACCGACGGCTTAACGTGCTCTCCGAGGCACGGGAACGATGGTGGTGTAAATATATGACAAATGTAAAAGTGTATTTCTTATTGGTACATGCGCGGGGTTCAAATGACCGCCTCCGTGGTCTAGTGGTAACAAACTTTCCCGTTAACTCGGGAGGTCGTGGGTTCGATTCCCACCGGGGGCAAGTTGTACAATGTATAATTTGTCTCGGCCTGGGTGTTTATATGTATAATATGTATATATTTACAAAAAAAAAAAGTATAATATGTAGTTTATCAACCATCTAGTTTCCGTAACACAAGCCTCGTAGCTTACCACGGAAACTAGATGGCGCTGTGTGACCTGTCTGGAATTATTTATTATTATTATTAAACCCACATTTTTAGGGACACAATAATTTATTAAAAAAGAAAATACTTTATTTATCGCAACAATTACAATGGTTACAAAAAAAATATATATGCAAGGAATAAAACTAAATATATAAATGTAAGCCTATTCTATATACCGAAACATACATACAGATGTGGCGATAAATAAGTGGTCAGCTCAGTATATGCTACAGCCGAGGCTGCAGCGCTGTTTTTTAGCTGATACCTTATGCCGTCACGGGTCGCAGAGATGTACAGTACCATTTACTAAATAGGAAGGAACACATATTTTATTTTATTTTATTTTATTAGTGATATTTCTCGAGTTTGGTACGCCAGAGACATCGACGAGCTTGCCACTTGTCATGATGGGGCTACACAGTATAGTTGGCTAAATGTGTTTCCGCTTCATTAAAGAAAAGCCTGGATTCTGAACATCCGGATACGGTCGTGATGATACTTTACACTACTTCTGCAACCGCCCGTAAATATGTCGCTGTATTATTGCACGATCCCAATATTCGTTTAAACCTCCAAGTGCTCCAAAACCATTGACAATATTTATTGTACGTAGGTAATTGTCAGGACCGGTCTACTAAGTAATTATTTTGTCCTCATCGCACATGATGCAACCAGGATTACATGAAAGTAGCTATGAAATTTCTGCAATTCACATTCGATATATCTCAATTTGTAATAATATTCCAGCTACGCGCAATTGGATATTACTTCCGAGCGCAATATTTAGATTGAGTTCCTTATAGCGAACTGTATCATCTTTATAATGTAACTAGCAGTTTTACCCGGCTTTGCCCGTGTAAATTTTGATTTCGCAAGGAAAATCTTCAAGAAATGCTCAAGTTAACTAACGTATTTCAAACGATAAGGATTAATACCTATTAATTTAAACTGCCTCCATGGTCTAGCGGTTAAGTCCGTGGATTTAGACTCGGAGGTACCGGGTTCGATTCCTGGTCGGGACACAAAAATATTAATTAATGTATATAAATACATTTAATTAACATTTAATTTATTTGTGATATTTCTCGAGTTTCGTACGCTGGAGACATCGACGAGCTTGCCACTTGTCATGATTGGCCTATAGTAAAGTTGGCTAAATGTGAATCCGCTTATTTATAAGCGTGGTTTCTGACCACCCCGAAAAGGAAACGCTCGTGATGATACTTTACTTTTAATTTAAATTGACACTTTTTTAAAATATTAAAATTAATGTAGTATGTTGTACTTAAGAGATAGACATATGCCAACGCGAACTTTTCTGTAGACCTATATAAGGTACACGATACATTATTTTGTTATATCTTAAAGGGTTTAGGCAGCGATTTAGTTGAAAGCTCCTAGATGGCCTATTTTTTGCCAACACCTCCAGCACATATCGGTAATGTATACAAAACCTTAACAAATTATATATCTACTAAAACCTATCTCGAGACCAATCTATCCATAGGTCAAAACAACTTGAAAATCGGTGCTTGAAAATAGTCTGCGAGTTTATCGGGAACAGACAGGCGCGGCGGAGGTCTTTGTTTTATAATTGTAAATAAAAAAAATAAAAAATAAAATACTTTTGGGAAAAACATTATTTACACAACTTATTTTAAAATACAATACATGGTATAAATAATAATAATAAAAAAGCTTTATTGCACAAAAAGTAAAATAACTTAAAAATAATGTGCACAAGTGAGCTTTATGTGGTGAGGCATTATCCACCAGCTAACCTTTGGGAGTTTTGAAAACATGTGACAGGTAGAGTGCCAAGTAAATATTAAATAAACAATACATTCTTATACTACATATACAATACATGTTATACATATAATAATACATATCTATAATACAATACATATAATTAAATATATACAGGATTCATGAAATAAATAATAAAATAAAAAACATACTAAAAATATTAGAGAGAAAGTTTCAACGAGAGTAAAAATAAATATTTTATAAACGACATAACACCGCGTCTTGTCGTCTCATCCGGTGACAAGAGGGCTGGCTCTTTCTTCACCCAAAGAATCAGTATTGCAATTCAGCGGGGAAATTCAGCTACCATTCCATGCGGATGGGACTTATATCCCTATCCTTAGTATTAATATTAATTTTATTATTTATATTGGAAATATTTCTTTCGAATAAATGGTAATTTGATTTTATATATACTCGTAAAATAATACATTCGTTTTGATCCTTAAGTATGAAATCTGTGTATCAGGAGATATTTACAGCTGTACCTTATCATGCTAACATTATTTTGTAACTAACCTACCTATCACTAAGCATTATTATTATTTTAATAAATATTCGAGTAGGTACTGTAAAAAAAAAATTGCATTAATTAATATATGTAAATTAATTAATTTATTCAACAAGACATCACAGTATATGTAATCGTAAGGTACGCTTTTAATGTGGCCAATATTGTATTTAGTCCACGTTTACAATAATTAAAATTTTCTGATTTTATTCTGATTCTAGGACTTCGCTTAGTTGTCGGTGGGCGTAGTAGGTATATACTTGTAGACTCATTCTCAGTATTGTGTTAATAAAAGCTGTGTCCATGTGTCACCGACCTCGACCCGACTGAGCTCGCGAACTTTAAAACTGTGATAAAAATCGCACGTCTTTAAAAATGAACTGAATACTGTATGCAAAAGGAGCATACTCATTTGGTATGCAACAACAAGTCGCTTCCTTGCCCTTTTGCTCTAGACAGAACTGTTACGGATCGGTGTCTAATTGAGCGAAGAATGGTCGAGATGGGGAGCGTTTAGTATTCCGCTCGTTCCCTGTTCTCGCCTCGCTCGTCGCCAACATCAATCTCAATACGGGGGCAGATGACGGGCCAACGGAAGGATCGGTCGCGGACAAGGAATGCCTCTTAAAGCCTCGGCCATTGCTTTGTTAACAGCTGACTTACATCTCGATCGTCCCATCATACCCGACGGGGCCATCTTCTGACACTTTGATGGATCCACGTCTTGGCTACTTACAGATAGGGGCATGGAAAAATTATCGATATTTTTGATTTGATTCCCATTGATTAATAAATAAGTAAAATTATCTACAGTATCAATACTTTTATTCAACACTAGATACTCAGTAGAAAATAAATAAAAGTACTGACAGTCTATATACTTTTATTAGATACTACTTATAAATACATAAATAATAGTAGGTACCTTCAGTAACGATAAATTTATTAGATACTACTCATAAATACATAAATAATAGTAGGTACCTTCAGTAACGATAAATTTATTAGATACTACTCATAAATACATAAATAATAGTAGGTACCTTCAGTAACGATAAATTTATTAGATACTACTCATAAATACATAAATAATAGTAGGTACCTTCAGTAACGATAAATTTATTAGATACTACTCATAAATACATAAATAATAGTAGGTACCTTCAGTAACGATAAATTTATTAGATACTACTCATAAATACATAAATGAAAGTACCTACAGTCCGATGCATTTGATACTACTTATAAATTAATTACTTAAAGTACCTTTAGTAACGATACTTTTATTAAATACTACATATGAATAAATAAAAGTACCTACATTACCGAAACTTTTAATTAGATACTACTCATGAATAAATAAATAAAAGTACCTACAGTATCGGTACTTTTGATTAGATACTACTCATGAATAAATAAATAAAAGTACCTACAGTATCGGTACTTTTAATTAGATACTACTCATGAATAAATAAACAAAAGTACCTACAGTATCGGTACTTTTAATTAGATACTACTCATGAATAAAAAAATAAAAGTACCTACAGTATCGGTACTTTTGATTAGATACTACTCATGAATAAATAAACAAAAGTACCTACAGTATCGGTACTTTTGATTAGATACTACTCATGAATAAATAGACAAAAGTACCTACAGTATCGGTACTTTTGATTAGATACTACTCATGAATAAATAAATAAAAGTACCTACAGTATCGGTACTTTTAATTAGATACTACTCATGAATAAATAAACAAAAGTACCTACAGTATCGGTACTTTTAATTAGATACTACTCATGAATAAATAAATAAAAGTACCTACAGTATCGGTACTTTTGATTAGATACTACTCATGAATAAATAAACAAAAGTACCTACAGTATCGGTACTTTTGATTAGATACTACTCATGAATAAATAGACAAAAGTACCTACAGTATCGGTACTTTTGATTAGATACTACTCATGAATAAATAGACAAAAGTATCTACAGTATCGGTACTTTTAATTAGATACTACTCATGAATAAATAAATAAAAGTACCTACAGTATCGGTACTTTTGATTAGATACTACTCATAAATAAATAGACAAAAGTACCTACAGTATCGGTACTTTTAATTAGATACTACTCATAAATAAATAGACAAAAGTACCTACAGTATCGGTACTTTTGATTTGAGGCATAGTGGGGCGGCTGACATATGGCATCCTTACATTAGTTACACGTGAGTAATATCCATACTTTTTAGTATCTATGATACTTTGTGTACTCGGCGCTTTTTATCCGATACTATTTAGGAATATACAAGTAGCATCAATAGTTTTGATTCGATACCGTGTCCCTACTTACAGATATCTTGTATTATACTACAAATATGAACGTGTTAATAAAATGTTAACAACGTTATGAATATCCTTTACATAGTTAAATAAAATTACATTGCACGTTAAGTATAATATTGTAGGTACTTATTCGTTAGTAACAAAAAGTCATAGATTTAATATTGGTTCGCGATGCTTCAATAGGTGAAGCCATCAAATTAACGTCAAAGCTGATGCCATTATTTGATAAATGTTGTCAGGATTTAAAATTTACCTCATTAAGATAAACAGTTTTGTTGTAAACTTGTTAAATCTATTTCTCATTGGTATATGCCGAGGTTTGAACCGCGATCTTTTTGATTAAAGCGTTCAACAACCTGCTGCCGTTCTTTACAAAGTTTACTTATAAAAATATATTTAAAATCTATTATATAGTCAATAAGAGACCAATCAGAAAAATCTAATTTGGGAAAATCCGATTTATTGTGAGTAAAACTATATTTTTAGCTTCAAATTGCAAAACAATAAATAAAGTTTTTAATTAAAAAAAAAACATGTTAGTTAATTTTTGTTTTTTTGTTATGTTCCGAGCAAGAGTTAATAATTGATGTGGTCGTTGCTAGGCGTAAAAAATAAAACTGAAAGTAAATTATATGTATACTATTCCGTACAAGCCTGGCATATAATTAAAAAAGCTTCACAGACAAACTTAGACTAGACGGATTGAATGTTCAGTGATAATAATAATAAATAAATGCAAAAACCTTTAAACTTCTTTTATAATATAATTTCTGAAATGCAATAAAAATCTAATTCGTGAGCATAAGAATAAATATATTTAGATACTTTAATATGTTTTACGTGTACGCACAAAGAGGAGAATTGACTTGGTAAAAAGGCTTTTAGGAAATAAGAATTCGTAATATTATTATTATATCGTTTTACGTCCGATGTGACCGCTATAAGAACGGTGATAAATTCATTGAATAACAATGGCTGTGACACAAACCTTTGGCATTGATTTTCGGACAAACGCGACATGGAGATTCCATTACGATATGAATTTATGGAATACTTAGTTATTTGGATGCGATCTGTTTTAATATTATCTACTTTTAATGCTCATTTCGAACAAATAACTTGCAACAAAATGAGATTTTCTGAAAGCAATTAGTTTAAAAATATGTTTGTTAGCTGCGAGGTTAGGGAGGTAATCCTCTTACTCCGCCGGCAAAGCAAAATGCATCCTTTTGGAATAAAGTATGATCCCGATGAAAACATTCTACTTTTATTATTAAAATATAAATAAAATATTTATAAGTATTGAATAAAAAAATCTATTTTCTTCTCATTTTCTACTTACGAGTATACCATTGTTTCTTTTTATGTGTATCCAGTCGATAAAGCTGTAAAATTACTTTAGTAAGAAACGTTTTTAGGCAATTCATCATCATCATCATTAGCCTGTGGCTCGCCATTTCACACAATCTTCTGCCACCCTCATCCAGCCCCCACCAGCGACCTTTTGGAGGTCATCCTTCCATCTGGCGGAGGGTCGTCCCACTATGCGTCTTCCCGTACGTGGTCTCCATTCCACAACCCGTCTACTCCAACGGCCATCGGTTCTGCGACTTCAAAAATACAAAATTATTCTAATTACAGTTGTATGTACATGTCATGATGATGCAATCTGCCCATATTATGGGCATACAATATGATTATGTCAATAGATATTTATTTACAATATTTATTTGTTTATAGTTTATATTTAATATTGTTCTTGTCAATTTATTGGAATACAATGTTAATGTCAAAATTTGCATGCTAAAATTTATTTTATTGAGTAAAAACAGTTGTCAATAAGAATTTTCTTTAACTCAATAGTAAAACGTTGTATAGGTAACTCTCGTATCTATCTAGGAATTTTATTATACATTGCCACTTCAGCTTACTGATTTTGAAGGCTATGTCGGTAAACGGATGTCCACGTTTTGGATTTTACCCATTAGGTAATTACTATGTATAATTCCTTCGGTGCTATAAGTAAAAATTAAATAGTCTCATTCATTCTCCCGCTTACCAACAGGCAGGTGTATAGTCAAATAGGAAGCAGTTGACAATGAGGGACAAAGACTAAGCCGCTCAATCGGTATTTACTTTTTCTTCAGTTCTGTGGAGTGGCAGCCAGCGAACATCCTCTTCCAACCGCTTACATACATTTCATGAGCTATTAAACCCGACCCCCCAGATATAAGCTGAATAGTATTTATTAAGAGCAATTAAGACGCCATATATTTAATAATATTTTTTTTCATTTTTACACAACTTTTCCTGATGTATCGGTTAGTTGCTCTTATGACCACGGTTGCAAAGAAACATCTTGAGGAGAAATATTATGTCTCCATAGTAACGACCACTTGCAGAAACACAAATTATCTTTTGACATCGTTAACGTATGACGAGACACGCCATTGGCTGAAATAACCAAATTGACATGCTAATTACCAATTTCATTATTTTCATTACAGCCCCTAGAGCACAGCGTCCTAGACCTCCACTGCTGGAGATGGGCCTTCCAGAACTGGAGAATTTGGCCTACACTCGCCACGCTGGCCAGACGGCTTGGCGAGGATTACCAATTACGAGGTGTATATCAAAATATCATAGATTATTTTAATCATCCTTTTTGCAACTGGCCGTAAATCACGAATACCCGCTTCAAGACCTCTACTGCTCAAGATAGGTCTTCCAGAACATATTTCTGGATATTTTAATCGTTTCTGATGTATTTTTTTACCTTTTTTTACCATTCTATAAGTTGGTGTTAGTAGAACCAAGACTTACCTCGAGCACAACTGTCATACTATTATTATATTGTCACAGTTGTTAGCGGTGTTGTATAGACGTAGACAGCAGACAGTTGTCGTATCGTAGCTGTCGAGAAAGGCGCGGGGCGATGCGACTTAGCTGGCGAAATTAGTCGACTGTCGCGCTTCGAGACATCACATATACAAGTCATCAACAGACTATAGTATACCCTAAAACTTAGCACAAACTTTTATCAGATATTAATGTTTATAATATAAATAATAATAAATAAATAAATATTTTTCCAGACAGGTCACACAGCGCCATCTAGTTTCCGCGATAAGCTACGAGGCTTGTGTTACGGTAACTAGATGTTTGATAAACTACATATTATACATTTTTTTTGTAAATATATACATATTATACGTATAAACACTCAGACCGAGACAAATTATACAATGTACAACTTGCCCCCGGTGGGAATCGAACCCACGATCTCCCGAGTTCACGGCAACGTTTGTTACCACTAAACCACGGAGGCGGTCAATTATGTGTCAATATGATAAACGTTACCAAATAAATAAAATAAAATAAAATAAAACTAAATATGTAATTAATTTACTTATTAGAGTTTTTAGATGTTTTACGATTAAACTTACGAAATTATGAAAAGGGGCAGAACACGGGCTTTAATGCACTTAATTATAAATTTTATTTAATAATATTTTATAACACCTAAACAAATTATAAGCATTTGTCATTATTTTTTGTATTTTATATACTTACCTAATTAGCATAATAAATAACGTCTAAAAACACGAAAGTGATGCAATTGTTACTGAGCCATTACGGCTTGGTTTACTGACTTAAGGTGAAATCATCGTGCTAAGAGGATTTTCATTTAATTAAATATTTAAAATTTTATTTTTATCAGTTTTTGTGTAATTAATGGGCTCAATGCCTTGTAGTAAAAAAAATCTAATGTAACATTTACACTTCCATCTGTTTTCTATTTGCTCATTTAATGTTCAAAATTTTTTTTGTATGATAGTATCATCGATCTATGCGTTAGTATTCTAAGTCCTATAAATAGATATTAAACATTAGAAATTAATAGTTGAATAAATTATATACTTAATAGTAGTTTTGAATGCTTTACCTAAATACTTACATGTTCTGCAGAGGTTCTTTCGCTGCACGTTATAAAGGCGGTTCCACACTTCACTCATGTCACATGCTAAGCTATATGCTTGAGACGACATTAAGGATTCACTACTCTAACTTGCTAACACTTAGCCGAATATATATAATAATCCGAACTACCTTTGTTCTATGATAACTTAAACCACGTAGAATTAACGCGAAGATATGATTACTACGTACCTATTTCATGACACCTCCTAGAACGTAGGGTCCTATATCTCAACTGCTTACACAATATATTTAGATAGATAGATAAATCCTTTATTGCACAGAAAATAAAACATTTTACAGTACGTAGGCGAGCTTAATGTCTAAAAACATTATCTAACAGTTAACATTTATATATATCACTAATAATTAACAAATATTTTTTTGTTTAAACCTCTTATAACAAAAAATAAAGCTATGACACTTATGCTTATATATATATATAAGAGGTTTAAACAAAAAAATATTTGTTAATTATTAGTGATATATATAAATGTTAACTGTTAGATAATGTTTTTTGACATTATATATAAGCACCTGGCCAAGGAACAAGCAATTGTCAAAACGACTGACAGAAAGAACTGGATACAGAAAGACTGGCTATTATTTCTGTCAATGTGCTTCGCTATACAAAGTAGAAATGTTGCTAGTATCCTGGGGATTATCTCTAATGGAACGACTCTAAAGAACATTTTTTATTTATACTTAAATGTTTTACTAGGTTCATTTATTATTTTATTAGCTTTTAATTTATAAATCATTTTTATGTATACATACTCGTACATTAATATTTATGGATAATTTTATAAACAGTGAGCTGTTGCCACGCTCGCCAGACGGGTTAGTGTGGTTTGAGGGTATATTTTGTAATTTTTGTAACCAATCCACATGTTGGTATTTGTAGAACCGTGACCCACGGCTAAACGCGCTCTTAGAACCAGTAGTATTTAGTAAAATTACATTTTCGCAAGTTTTGATTATTTAGGTTATTTCGAAGTAGGTGAACAAAAGATTAATCATCAATCATTTGAGAACCTTCAATCAAAGTGTACCCAAACCATTAACGACTAATGCATTAATATTACTTCGTCCGTCTAAGTATTGTCGCCCTAATCAAATGTCTAAAATTTACGTTGCAGAAATCTTGAAATATATAAATGGTTATGCATAATATATTACAACGAGCGAGCAATTAATAAATGTTAACACAATTTTCTAGAAAGCTTTGTCTACCGTACATCTAAATATTGAAAAGTCCGTTGATAATGTCTGTTTTGCTGTAGTCAAACCCTACTTGCATCACAAAAAACCTGAGTCACAAAACACCGCTCCTTAGATATGTAGGAAACAGCGTGGAGTGTTCTTTGTCAAACTCGCGCCCTACTCGGCAATTGTAAAACATTCTGCCTCATATAATCTGCCTCCAGAAGCTCAAAGTCTTGTTTTTTTGAACTCTTATTTCCATATAGATGCAAAAGTTTAATGCTCTAACTGATAATTGTAACTACATGGCCTGGATATGACTGAACCGCGTACGTGACAATTAATAAAATAAGATAGTCAATGTGTTTTATCATTTATTGACCCAGAATGCAACAATTATACAATTGAACAACAGTTAACTTTATGTGCAACTATGTTGAACAGAACATATTCCGAGAAATCCAACGATATAATAAAATACTATAGTAACGATATTGTATGCATCATCCGTTCCACAAAACTGCATACAAGACAGTAAGGAAAGGATGAGTTAAATTTATTTTGCTGTCGTGCAGTTATGATATTATTTAATATTCATATATGCAGTTATCTACTACTTTTTTTGCTCTATTCTCGCGATGTATGATGAATGAGATTATGAAGTCCCATACAGCCAAGTCTAACGAAATATATCTTCTTCTTAATGAGTTAATGAGGTTATCGTCTAATTCGAGATGCTACAAAATTTAATGCTTTTCTTAAATATACATAGAGTCCACTTTATCATTTTCCAATATTATATTATTAATAAATAAAACAGCACCACTTTTGATTAACAATATCTACAGTTACTAATTTACAAAACGAAAACTTGCACTTGACATGTTCGTGCAAAATGGCGCTCAGACCTCTTAGCTGAACTGCCTTCATAGTCTAGCGGTAAAGTTCGTGGATTTAGACTCGGAGGTACCGGGTTCGATTCCTGGTCGGGACACAAAAATATCTATTAATGTAAATAAATACATTTAATTAATATTTAATTTATTTGTAATATTTCTCGAGTTTGGGCTGGAGACATCGACGAGCTTGCCACTTGTCATGGTTGGCCTTTAGTAAAGTTAGCTAAACGTAAAAGGAGATGCCGTCGCAACATCCGAGGTACGGCAGCCCCAGAATCATGCGAGCTGAAAGCCGCCACACCGATGACATCTATCTACGTGTCGCGGCTTTGTAAAAGTTCAACACACCAGGATGTCCTTGACCACATACGTGGACGAGGAGAGTCCGAATCCGTTATGGAAATCACCAAGCTGGGCTCGGAATGGCGAGACACAAATTTTAGGGCCTAACGCATTCATGTGCGGTCGGAAAAAGTAAAAAAAATCTTGATGAAAGATTTCTGGCCGCAGGGCGTTGTGTTTCGTCGATACATAGGTTCATTTGGGCCTACGAAATGCACCACGGAAGATGCGACAAGGCCTACCGCAGCACCGAACCCTCGTGAACCACCTAAGAGGACCCCGGCGTCGATCCCCACTTCAGTACCAATGGGTACTACTTTGACCACAATAAGATGAAGATGCGGAAGCTGTAGTGCAGTGTATATTCATATTATATATATTTTAGTTTTTAAGGTATATATCTATGGGCCTTTTGTATATTCATTTTGTTACCTGAAAATAAAGATTATTATTATTATAAACGTGAATCCGCATATTTATAAGCGTGGTTTTTGACCACCACGAAAGGGAAACGGACGTGATGATACTTTACTTTTTACCTCTTAGCTACTTCTTTTTAATGTTAAGGAATTAGGCGTTGTAGATTCTTTTCAGACATAATTGTTGTTACGTGAGGTTACTAAATAAACATTTGCGAAAACTAGGTAACTATAAACAGGTGGTAGACGTCTGAAGAGTTTGTTTATAAAAGTCATAGATTTAGTTTTGTTAAGATGGTTGCGAATAACATGGACCGAATTTTATAGAGCACATGTGTAATTATCAAAATATAAATAGTTTCGGTTCCCAGAAAATAAAATAGAATGAACACCGTATGGTGCTTGCATACAGACTCCGTCAGATCAATGGCGCTGCACTCAAAACTGGTTTACGGAATTTAGCATATGGAACCGGGTTAAGCCAATTTCTTTAATAAATATCTTGTTATCAATAAAGCAATCATCGCTTAAGATTTTAAAAATAACTATGTTCTATTCTTAAGCCTTATTGTTTATTTTGAATAAATTAATTTCCTTGGCATTGTCAATCGTCATGAGCATATCGTAGTATCTCCTCGTATCATTTCTCCCCTAGTTATGACAGTATACAAAGAGAATTGAACAAGGATATTGCAGATGTTAAAGAAAATGTAAAACAGGATACTGTTTATGACATGTTCTCTCATGTGACATTACCATTCTTTTCTCAGACACTAGATATTTTCTATTACGAGAATACACGGTTATAATAACCGTATGAGCTAAATACGTATGTTATGTTATAATACTAGGACTATTTATAGCTCTGTTAATAAACATTTAAAACTAGGGCTAGCTGTTATGGAATTGACAACGAACAAATGTAACAAAACATTTTTTTTACAGTAGACAAATTCGCTCGGAGACTGTGTCAAATGCAATGGGGTGTATCAGGCAAAGCTTTTTGTAGATGTCGCTAGCGGCACTGGTACCTTGTTTACACCTTTTGACGCATCATTTTTTAAATGTTTTTATAGTTTTTTTTATTTTTATAACAGAAAAATGTATTTTAAATTAACGTTACCTACCTTAAAATGCGAGGGGTGGTGCGAAGAATCTCCGGAGAAGATCTGGTCACCAGCCCAACCGACTGTATTTGGCAACTTACAATAATAGGACTCTGCGAACACCAGAGAGCTTGGAGGAGATGGAAGCGGAGGTAGGCAGATTAAACTGGCACGTTCTGGGGTTATCAGAAGTGCGAAGAGAGGGCGAGGGCATGGTAACTCTAGAATCGGGAAATCTGTTCTACCACCGCGAGGGTGAACAAACCTCTCAAGGCGGAATCGGATTTCTCGTCAACAAGATCTTCCGTAACAACGTGGTGGATATATCCAGTGTGTCGTCGAGAGTGGCGTATCTTGTACTAAAATTAACAGATAAATATTCTTTAAAAGTCATACAGGTATACGCCCCCACTTCGACCCACTCGGACGAAGTTGTTGAAGCGTTTTATGAGGATGTCACTAAGGCTCTTCATAATACCGCTAAAACACATTTCACCGTTGTTATGGGAGATTTTAATGCAAAGGTGGGAGTACAAGATGGCGTCGAATCAAAGGTGGGACCATATGGTTTCGGGCAGAGAAACCGTAGAGGGCAAATGCTGGTCAACTTCCTTGAAATGCAGGGGCTTTTCTTAATGAACTCATATTTTAAGAAAAAGCCCCAAAGGAAGTGGACCTGGCAAAGCCCCGACGGTGTCACTAAAAACGAGATTGACTTCATCATGACGGACAAAAAGCGAATATTCAGGGATGTCTCAGTGATCCACAGATTAAATACCGGAAGCGATCACAGACTTGTTAGAGGCACCTTGAATATCGATTACAAGCTTGAAAGGTACCACATGATGAAGGCCAGTCTCAGACCATCACTGTTCGAAACTGTATTAGGCTCAGACCAGTTCCAAGTGGAGCTTCAGAACCGATTCGACGGTTTGGAAACCACCGAAAATGTTGACAAGATGGCCGATAGCTCGGTGGATGTCGTCCGAGAAGTGGGTCGTAAATTCTTTCAGCCGAAGCGAGGAGGCAGGGCGCCTAAGTTTTCGACCGAGACTCTGAGGCTGATGAAACAAAGACGGGAACAGTCTGCGGTGGCAGCGTCAGATAGAGCTCTAAATAAAAAAGTCAAGAGACTGATACGAAGAGACCTACGCATCTTCAATACGAGAGTTATCGAAGATGCCATAGAAAAAAACAAAGGCTCCAAAGTATTCTGTCAGTCTCTTGGACGCAGCCATTTGACAAAGCTTGAAACCGCAGATGGAAGGACCGTTACTTCCCGTCCAGAGCTACTCGCTGAAGTCGAAAACTTCTACGGTGACCTATATGCCTCACATGCTCCTCGCCATATAACCCGCAGGGACAACGACCACCGAGCTACACTAACTCGCCACTACACGGAAGATATCCCGGATGTAAATCTGAGTGAGATCGAAATAGCCCTTGGACAACTGAAAAACAACAAGGCACCTGGTGAAGACGGAATTACTGCAGAGCTTCTTAGGGCGGGAGGAAAACCTGTACTCATACAACTTAGAAGGCTCTTTAACTTCGTCATTCACCATGGAACTACGCCAGAGATGTGGACCAGGAGTGTTGTGGTCCTGTTCTTTAAGAAGGGTAAAACCTGCCTTCTAAAGAACTATAGGCCCATATCACTCCTGAGCCACATCTACAAGTTATTTTCAAGGGTGGTCACAAACCGTCTCGCCCGGAGAATGGATGATTTTCAGCCCCCGGAGCAGGCCGGGTTTCGAAAAGGCTATAGTACCGTAGACCACATCCACACTTTGCGACAGATTATACAAAAGACGGAAGAATATAATCTGCCACTGTGTCTTGCGTTTGTGGACTACGAGAAAGCCTTCGACTCTATCGAGACCTGGGCTGTTCTGGACTCCATGCAGCGATGTCTAATTGACTGGCGATACGTTGAGGTGTTGAGATGTCTATATAGTGCTGCAACTATGACCGTACAAGTACAAGGCCAGTATACGAAACCAATCCAACTGCGCAGAGGTGTAAGACAGGGTGATGTCATTTCGCCGAAACTGTTTTCCAACGCGTTGGAGGACGTCTTTAAAATGCTGGACTGGAAAAACTGCGGCATAAATGTCAACGGAGAATACATCTCACACCTCCGTTTTGCGGATGACATAGTCATAATAGCTAGCTCGCTGGAGGATCTTAGCGGAATGCTAAACGGCTTAAACGTAGCGTCCCAGCAGGTTGGCCTCGGTATGAACTTGGACAAGACAAAAGTCATGTATAACGACCATGTCGTACCGAGATCAATCTGCGTTGATAATGCCACTCTAGAAGTTGTGCAAAAATACATCTACCTTGGACAGACTATACAATTAGGCATAGCCAACTTCAGCAAAGAAGCCGACAGACGCATTCAGCTAGGATGGGCGGCATTCGGGAAGCTGCGCCACATCTTCCTATCAAACATACCCCAGTCTTTGAAGACGAGAGTTTTCAACCAGTGCGTTCTTCCAGTGCTGTCGTACGGAGCAGAAACGTGGACACTAACAGTGGGTCTGGTCCACAAATTTAAGGTCGCTCAGCGGGCTATGGAGAGAGCTATGCTCGGTATTTCTCTGATGGATAAAGTCCGTAACGAGGAAATCCGTCGGAGAACCAAAGTTACTGATATAGCCTTCAAAATTAGTAAGCTGAAGTGGCAATGGGCTGGACATGTCTGTCGTAGAACCGATGAACGATGGAGTAGACGAGTTCTAGAGTGGAGACCACGTACGGGAGGACGCAGAGTGGGTCGACCCCCCGCTAGATGGACGGATGACCTGAGGAAGGTCGCTGGTGGGGGTTGGATGAGGGTGGCAGGAGATCGTGTGAAGTGGCGAGCCTTGGGGGAGGCCTATATCCAGCAGTGGAGAGACACAGGCTGATGATGATGATGACCTTAAAATACGACTTAAGAAAGCGAACACCGTCTTTAAAAAGAAAAAAGGTTGAATTAATAGAACGGCAATTTTGAGATCACCATATCTTTGGTTTCGCTTGAAAATGTCGATTTGTACACTTAAAAGCTGCTCACTTAGACATAATATCCAGAAAATAATAATTTTCGTAATAAAAATACAAGTTTTCTATGCAACTGTTATATAAGGTACCAACTATCATGCGCCATCTATCGTGATAAAAAGTTAGTAATACACCCCATTGTATAAATATTTCTACATTATATAATTTTGACTCGCGCTAAAACTGGCAGCAAATAATGAAATCCACTATAATGACAATCTAATGTTTGCGCTAAAAAAGTAAAAGACTGCCGGCACAAGGTTTAGGCCGACGGAGATTTAGCGAAGCGTTTATGAATCTCTCTCTCTGTTGCTCTTAACGATAGTTATACTATAGAGGTGGATGGTGGAAAAGGTCACGGTTTGTACCCCGGCATTTACTTATAAAAAAACCACTTTTATTTCGTACAATTGTTATAAATTTACAACACACCGTTGTTGCCGTGCTTTTGCGAGCATATTAAGCCGTTTCGGTCCCGGTTCCACTAATACCAACTTGTGAGATCGTTACATCGCCAGCCCGCCTGGTCAGCGTGGCGGGTTGTAGGCCGAATTCTCTAGAAATTCTGAAAGGCCTATCTCCAGCAGTGGAGAGACCTCCACTGCTAAATAAAAAAGGTAAAGTTAATGCGGAAAATATACGCGGCGAACGAGTGCCTTCACTCTGTAGCCACGACTCAGACTTAGCTGTAAAGACACACAGGACCAACAGTGAGATAGAGACGGTTTATAGGATTTTAGGCCGTAGGCACACTGGGGCTTGACTAGGAAGCTTCACGGATGAGTCGGGCATGCGACCCCCACCCGCGTTGGCCCTTCAGGTAGGGGGCGTATTATTGATGATTTATTGATTCACCGTCTATAAAAAAAAAAAAGCGGAAAATATCACCTTTTTATTACCAAGAAAGAAATATCGGCAGTGTCACATGTCGTGATTAGTATATAAAAACGTGATCGTACGACTAGCCGCTTTTAACAGACTTATACTAGCGGGCGGTGAATTCATATTAAAATAAACCTATAGGTATATTTTTGTCAGTACACATAGGTATGGTATAACTTTATTGGAGATGTTTTATAAGCTTTAAATTTTGGTTAAACTGCCTCTGTGGTCTAGCGGTTAAGTCCGTGGATTTAGACTCGAAGGTACCGGGTTCGATTCCTGGTCGGATATTTATTGATTTAATTAATAAATTTAATTATTATCAAAATTATTTGCGATATTACTCGAGTTGTATACGCTAGAAACATCTACGAGCTTGCTACTTGTCATGATTGGCCTATAGTAAAGTTGGCTAAATATGAATCCGCTTCTTTGTAAGCGTGATTTCTGTTCACGTCGCATAGGTTAAATTTATGGTCGTGATGATACTTATTAAAATTTTGGGTATTTGTTACATTACAAAATAAAATAATTAATTTCGCATGCATAATTTTAATATTATATTGTTCAAAATATTACATTCATAATGAATAGAAGATATTATTAAATTTATATGATTTATGGCATAAATTGTTACCTTTGTCATACATAGCATCAATAGCCGGTTGCAGAAATGATGATTAAAATACATAATACTCGTATCTTGTCACTTTGGATATTTCAGCCTCATAGGTACGTTTAACATGTCAAAAAATCGGCCTTTCTGTAATTTGTTTTGGTTTAATTTTAAGCCTATTAGCACATTAATATCATGTTTTATTAATAGGTCGGAGTAATTATTGCAATCAATTTTTTAATTACTTTAAAATTCAGCAGAAATAAAATACTATTTACATGGTCAAATATAAAGTATGATGAACCGATCAAAGGAATAAAATATTGTCGCCATCTTTGTTTTTCTTTAACATATTTTTTTACAATATTTATAGCATCTAGAGCAGTGAGATTTAGACGTCCACTACAAAATATATATATACGAAGCATTTCATTACAGCCCCTAGAACACAGCGTCCTAGACCTCCACTGCTGGAGATGGGCCTTCCAGAACATATAGGTACCTGGAGAATTTGGCCTACACTCGCCACGCTGGCCAGACGATGATGTCATTTTTTTATGTCAATTTATTAACCATTTCATAAGTTGGTATTAGTGAAACCGGGACTGACGGCTTAACGTGCTCTTCGAGGCACGGGAACGGTGGTGTTGTAAATCTAAGATATGTACGTAAGAAAAGTGTATTTCTCATTGGTACATGCTGGGTGGGTTTGAACCGACCTTTGAAGGATTTAAGGAACGCGTTCTTACAGCCGAGCCACCACCGCGTGGTGTAAATACACCGCGCACTTGCCCTGGCCGTGGTCTAGCGGTTAAGTCTGTGGATTTAGACACAGAGGTACTGTATTCGATTCCTGGTCGAGACACAAACATATATTTGCGATATTTCTCGAGATTGATACGCGAGACTTCGACGAACCTACACTTGTCATGATAGACCTATAGTAATGTTGGCTAAATGGCTTTTTAACGATTCCAATAGTTGGTATTAGTAGGACCAACATGCGACTAGTAAATGCACCTAAATACACACGTGTTAATTCTTTAGTGCATCCCTGCATTCGAGCTTAGGATTATTACCATTCTACGATCACCGGTTCAGAACAATAACGCTTCGGGTGAAATATATTGCTTTTTAGGCTGGTCCTTTTAAAAATGTCCATGCCGTATGATGAAAATACTCCTGGAACCATATTTGAAATAACCGTTGATGTAAATTGGATTTTCACTGTGTTCCTATATAAATGAAATAAATTGGATTTTGATATTAATGCTGCTTAATATACTTAACAATTTTATAAATTTACATTTATTTTTTATTTACATTTTGTCGTTAATTGCGTATGCGTATCCATGACGTAACCAAGAATGTTAAGAGTTACAAAAATTAGGTATTCTTAATCGTTGAGGACCAGAGAAAGTATAAGAAAAATATCTTTATTCACGTAAACCTATTATAGGCATTTGTGACAAGTCATTATTAAAATTATTTTGAATGATTCTACTCCTGCTAGTGGAAAAATAAGCAGCGAAGTGGTCCAAAGAGTAAGCTGATAGCAGAAGACTAGCAGATTCCAGTGAGCTGTTAATGTTTGATCTGTCTGAGAAAGGAATCTGCAAGGAAAACTCAGCTATAGCAGATTTACAAATGAAACAAATACAGAATTATACTACACAATAAATAAATATATTTAAATTTACCTATGAGTACCTATACGGTTACAATACCTGGTACCCTACCACCTGGTAGGTGTAAGTGTCAATTGGTATGGAATTAAGAAAGGCTTCTAACTTTATACACGAAAGCTGACAAAACCGACAGACTACCACACAAACCAAAAATATGACATTTTTAATTGTGCATGTTTGTATTGCAATTAATTAATTAAGCATTTTCAGGGGGCGTACAATTGAATCAACATGGGATTGGTCTTGCAACAAATCAATTTTGGTCTTGGTCTTCCAGTCTTGAAATGAAATATGAAATGAAAAGAAATATTTATTTGCAGGAAACATGGTAACAAACAATATTAAATAAAAATAAATAAAATAAATAAATAAATATTTCCAGACAGGTCACACAGCGCCATCTAGTTTCCGTGGTAAGCTGCGAAGCTTGTGTTACGGAAACTAGATGGCTGATAAACTATATATTATACTTTTTTTTTTGTAAATATATACATACATACATACATATCTTCACGCCAAATCCCTTGCGGGGTAGGCAGAGACAATTGAGCGCCACTTGTCACGGTCACGACATACCTCTTTCGCTTCTTCGACATTCATCAACCTCTTCATACATGCCCTTTTGTTTCGATGGCTTTTCAACGCACCTTCAGCTATTGTTTTATTAATTTGGTCGTAATATGTGAGTCTAGTTCTGCCAGGGCCTCTTTTACCCACGACTTTCGCATTATATATCTGGTTCGTCAATCTCTCTGCATTCATTCTTTCAACATGCCCGAACCATCGTAGCATGCCTTTCCTTATTTTTGTCCCTATGCTTTCTTTCATACCTACCCTTTTTCGTATTTCGTCATTACGTATGCGGTCCGTCAAAGTGACGCCGCATATCCGACGCAACGATCTCATTTCTACTGCATTAACTCTACTCTCATGCGTATTCTGACATATCCACGTCTCGCTTCCATACATAAGTGTTGGTACCAGCATGGCATTGTGTATGGCGAGTCGAGCTTTGTCACTGACATTCCGACTGGCGATCAGTGACCCCAGGGCACCGTTGACACTATTTCCCGCGTTCACTCTTCTTTCAACATCCCTATAATACTTCCCATCCGCAGTGAAAACACTGCCCAGATATATAATTTCATTTACTTGTTCTAGAGTTTCATCATTAATCTTTATCGTCACGGTTGTCATCCTTCTTCTTTCAAACACTAGTATATACATATTATACATATAAACACCCAGACCGAGAGAAATTATACAATGTACAACTTGCCCCCGGTGGGAATCGAACCCATACCTCCCGAGTTCACGGCAACGTTTGTTACCACTAGACCACGGAGACGGTCAAAAGCGGTATTAGGCCTTATTAATATTAAATGGGTCACATATTTCGCCATAAGCATGCAAAAATTTACAACAACTGTTATAGAAGTAAAGTGACTAAAGAACTCAGCGTTGCTTCTTTAGTAGCTTTACTTCACAAAAACCTTGCTTTTGCTTTTTTGCAAGACAAAGACCAAACAAGAGACTCGCAAGACTACTGCATAGATTTTTTTTTTATATGTGCTATAAATGTTTACTTTTATATATATATAGGCGAGATAGTAGTCAGCGAACAGACTCACAAAATTTTCTTTCTAGGGGCTGTGATGCTGACGATAATGAGTCTTATATTGGTGTGGACCATGAAACAATAAAATTCGTCAACGTGGTTAACATCTTGGTGTTGTACTTTTCCTACAGTACTAAAAGAAATGCACATAGGAACGGAATTATTATTTATAACTACCATAAAACAAACGAGATATTGTATAGATATACGAGTAGGAAGTGTAGCAAAATAAAGTGGTAGTTTAATTTAAAATAAAGAGAGAAAACTCTATGCCTCTAAGCAATGAAAATTGTTATTAATAAACGCGGCGTAGCACATATTACGTTTAGTTATTATGTAGCCTATTTATAATGACCACGCAGTTTAAACAAATATTTGTTCAACCAATGCGGCTTTAGGCTCATACTGACATCTATGAAATAAGTTTTATAAAATTAATAATGTTAATTTAATAACTTTTATGAATCGTTCGGAATTTATTAGGCCAGCGCCACATTACGCTAAAAGTTCGTCGCGACATATCCGCCACGAAAGGCCGATACATTGCAAATAATTTATCGTCTACGAGCACACTACCCGGAAGTTCTCCTCCACGCTCGGATATTCCGTCAACGTCAAATCCGTAACGTTGCATTGCATGTATTTCAGATTGTAGTAGATGATTGTAGAAGCGATGGCAGTCAACTCATAATTCTCGGCGAAATGTCTGTAATGTTTCAGTAGTGGATTTAACTCGACAAAAATTTCATGACGGAATGATACACTTTATTGCTTAGAATTTATCGTCTCGGTCCGTCGGCGAAACGGACGTTTTTGGGGTTTGTTATGTCCTCCATGATCTTGTAATGTATGTCTTTTAAAGCAATGCGCCAGACTCGGCGGAAAGACTGCGTCGCGCGCTTACTGAGAAGCAGTGACAGTCAATTGATAATCCGCAACGCAACATGTACACAGTGTATGTTGCGGGAGCAAGTTACTTCTGCGAGCTACTTGCGCGAGCGGATTGCAAAAGTTACTCGCTTGAGCTTGTTCACAGTGCATGTTGCTAAAGTAACTTACTGCGCAGGCTATTTTATCGAGCTACTTGTGCGAGCAGTATTGCAAAAGTTACTTGTTTTTGCTTGTGCACGGTGCATGATGCTGGAACTATTTACTGCTGCGCGGGCAGTATTGCAATAGTTACTCGGTTGTGCTTGTTTTTTTTTTATGACACGGTGCATGATGCTGGATAAAGTTACTAGCGCGGGCTACTTGCGCTGGCAGTATTGCACTATTGACTACTCGCTTGTGCTTAATACGATGCATGCTGCTAGTGCAAGTATAGACGCTGGCTACTTGCACAAGTTACTTAGGTACTCGTTTGATCGAGGTTACAAGTAGGTAATGTAGTCTGCACCCGCGCGAGTGATCCGCGCGGTTTATTTACGAGCGTGGCGCACGCTGGTACATGCTCAAGTCGCTGAACCCGGACACTACTTTACGCGGTATAATACACGATGCATGTATACCTTTAACCAAAATGTTAACTAGAACGTAAGAATACTAAAGTCTTCGGAATAATGTTGCAATAGTTAGGTATAATGTTTTAATATAAAGCTTTAAAAATAAAATTATTATAAACTTTAGTTTCAAGAATACTTAATTACATATTTATTGGATATTTGTTTGACCTATATTGTTATCAATCCAATACTTCTTACCGATAAGAACTGTTTAATATGTAAGTTACTTCTTTTTGTTTTGCTTTAGCTACTACGAGTGTACTTGTATTATTGGATTGTTTTTTGTAGATTTTACTTACTTAAGTCCGGAGATGGCCAAGGGATGTATGACGCCATCGACTGGGTACTACATGTTATAGCTATTTGAATCTTTGGATATCCGAAATTACTTCAGTATAAATTTGTTACAATACAGGTTAATAAAAATGCGTTTTACCAGTTGTGTTACCAATGTTGCTCGAATAATATTAATTAAGTTGGTAATACATTTATATTTTTGTAGAAACATTAATTATGGCTTGAATGAAGAGATAACCAGTGTAATGTCACATCAAGCCTACCAATAAGGTTTTACAGATTACAGATTGACTCATATAGCATAACATTAAACAATATATTATTACACGAGGATATAATAAGTTTTATAGGTTATAAAGCACATAGACGATTCATTTAGAGCAGCTGTATGCTAAATCTGAGGGCCGCAAAGCTTTTGTGAGTGGCCCGGACCTTTTTGCACGATGAACAATTAAGCTTAGTTTCTCAGCAACTTTTTGTATATGTCGTCTCGAAAATCAGTGAAAAGACAAAAATGATTCTTGGCTGTTGCGTCCGAGAATGGAAGCAACTGACGCCTGTTCCTGACGACAGACATCAGTCCCTACTGTTATGCCTATCAAGATGATATCAAGATGCTTGTTCATACGTCGCTTGAAGGACTCTAGGTTATAGAAATGGGGCTCGTGTATGATATGCTAAAATATTTTATTAACGCGAAGTTAATAATTTCAATAGAGAATACGGAAAGCTGAATTATTAAAGAATGATAATGCTGCTGTATAACCTTTAACCACTTGATTGTAGTTAGTATGGCTAATAATTCAGATATTAGATAATATGTGAATTTATACTTTACATTACATTACAAATTACATTACAAAATTACAATCAAGTGTAAAACTTACACGGTCGTGTGCTTTTATAAAAATACATCGAATAATGTACTATCTACACAAAATTTGATGATACTCTATACAAAATTACTATAATTCAAGTAATGACCCTAACCTATACTAATCTTGTAGTTACAATTGAATATTAAATTGGACGTCAAAATGGATTAGAAATAACGTAATGTTTTGAACTGATCACAAATTATTTATTTATTTAAAACTTTATTGCACGAAGTACAAAGACGGACTTAATGCCCGTAGACATTTTCTGACAGCCAAACCTTGGGGACAAATTTGAACTATTATAGGTGCAATGAAAGAAATATTAAAAAATTTGGAATAAAAATTAACAGCTTACATTTTATGTTATACTGTTATATACACTATAATATCAATATATACATAATACTATACATAAACATATACTATACATATATACATTTTTTTTTTTTTTTTTATTCGTTTATTCAGATAAAAACTTAAACTATTTACATTTTTAAAATTATACGCCAAATTGCATAACAGTTTGTTAGCGAATAGTACACTCTTTTTTTACAGTTTTTTTATTTTTTATTTTACACTATATATTTTTAAAACACAAAGTTATTTACGGTTAAATCACATTACTGTTGTATTTACCTAGCAAAAGCAACTTTAATTTTCCTTTAAATTCTTTTTTTGTCATTTTTACACAGTCATCAATGGGCATAATATTATTAAATATAATGGGAGTTAAAAACTTTCTAGTTCTTTTACCATAATAGTTGTTATATCGGTATTCTTTGTATCTTGTCTTTTGGGAGAATCTAGTATTATAACCACATCCAGTATATACATTTTTGTAGGCACTACCTTCAAATTGCTCCAGGGCTATTAAAAAGTTCACTTTATCATGCACCGGAAGTATCTTGCAAATACCAAACAGCTTGTCATAGCTCTTACTACAGGCACTCTTGACCCTCGCATCCACCAATAACTTCATGATCCTTATTTGTAACTGTTTGATTTGGTCTAAATACGAAGGAAAAGTACAGCCATAAGAAGCAAGCCCATAACTAAGTGATTATACTTCCTTTACCCTTTTTTTAATTACTTAATTATTTTTCCTGAACACGTCATAATCATCACAACCCTTAGAGCACAGACTTCTAGTCCATTGAATGAATAGTCAGTCTTGTAAAAGTCGCTACAACTTTGGCAATTTCCTGAACTGTATGCAGGCGCCGGCTGGTATTAAATAAAATTTAATTAACTAATAAACTTCATCGGCTAAAAGTTTAACTACGTTACGTAACAAAAGGTCATGTATAAAAAAGTTGATGAATGTCGACGAAATAAGTGGTGGTGATCGTTTTATTTACCTATACTTTTTTTATATCAGGTAATCCCTACCCGATATCCCCCTCCGAGTCGGGGGACAGGGGGGGGGGTTATGTCGGGCTCGTACCGACTAAAACCTGATGGTGTTTCTCTTGACGCACCTATATATTATATTATATTATATTATATTATATTATATTATATTATATTATATTATATTATATTATATTATATTATATTATATTATATTATATTATATTATATTATATTATATTATATTATATTATAATTCTAAAAAAGCGTTAATTATGTTTAAAATAATTGTAATTATTAGTTTGTAATACTTAATTATAAATATATTCTTCGCACTATTTGTTTGTAATCGTAACAATTGTGTTTAATTTGTCTGTTTCTGCAATTATACTAATGTCATGAGGTTTATAAATTTAAGCCATCATCAACCGAATAACTATGTTATGTCATGCTCAGTCAAACCGACATAGTGTTAGAGACTGATGGCAGTCTTGAGTCTCTGATTCCAGTTGTTAGCATGGACCTCGCACGCCACTTACCATTAGGTGGGTGCAAGGTCACATGTCGTGCTAGTAAAAAAATAATAAATATATATATATATATATATTTTTAGTGCGTTTATCTTATGGATATCGGGTTTTACCCTATGTTATTTATTTTATCGACTTTATTTATGTTTATTACATATATGTTTAAATAATTGTATTAATTTTATTACTGCTGACGGTATCCAAGTGTTACAAGCGAATTAAAGGAAATACAATATTTGATTTGATTTTAATTATAGTTGCTTTTTACTCTTTGCATCTAAGAACGATGTTACTCTTACATTAATTTAATTTGTCACCCTTATCCAACCCCCAGCAGCGACCTTCTATAGGGAATTTGTCATTGGGGTCATTTATAGTGGGAACTTTGCGTCGTCGTCGCTCATATCGTATGGGTATGAGCGCGTAATAGGGTTAAATGTACACGTTTCCTGGGGCCGTAATTTTGCAAGCATAGACTCGTAAGTTAAACTTAATTTTAAATTAAATTAATTAGCTGCCAAGCGAGTCTATTATTTACTTGGTCGCTGGAGGCCCCTTCACGATCGACATGTTAATAAATATTTATTTCACTATTAAATACTAGAATTCTGGTTTAAAATTTATTTATTGAATGATAATATTAAAATTATATATAAAATAAAATAAACAATAAATTAACATAAAGCATTAGGTATTTAGAAAACCTAATTTAAATATAAATCGTATCCGCGCTGTATAGTGGCAAGAACGCTGGCCGCATTTCCTCTCTGAATCGCTGTTGATTCTCTGAGCGAGGAAAGAACCAGCCAGTCTTGTCACCAGTGCAAATAAATTTGGTGACTCATACATTTGTCGCACAATAAAGATGTGGAATGCTCTTCCAGCCTCTGTGTTTCCACTTTCCTATAACCTGGAGTCCATTTAAGCGAAGTGTGGAAAGGCATCTAGTCAAGCCGGCATAGTGTTAGGGACTGATGTCGGTCATAAGTGTCTGATTCCAGTCGCTAACATTAATAGACCATGCGCGCCACTTACCTTCAGGAAAGGGCAAGGTCACATGTCGTGCTAGTATAAAAAAATAAAAAATAATATGTAGTCTATCTCCTACATAGTAGTTAGACAAAAAAACGATATGTTACATATATATTTCGTCAATACCTTTTAGACTTATGCTCGCATCCCCCTCCTACTCTAAATATTATAAATTTAGTAAAATAAATATTGTGGTTTCCGAGCTTAAACAAAGGTGTACAAATTTGTTAAAGATAATTTACCCAAAAACAGTGAACATTTAATCCGGGTTTAATTTTCTAACCCAAGGTATCCAGTATTCACTCACTAATTGAGTAGACAATTAGGGGAGCGCGGCTTCATTAGATTCTTATGCAATATAGGAACAGATACCTTAATACTATTATTATACCCTTACTTTATTTATTGACTTACCTACAGCTAGTCTTGGTGGTAAAATTTATCTAAAAATATGTTTGATAATATCCTAATGTGGCATTTTAATAGTTTATAGTATGACAATGCCACTTTACAGCATCTATAATCTTAGTGACAACCTCATAATTCGTCATGATCGTAGAACAGTGTCGGATTTAAAAAAATACCCATAATTTTGCATATATATTTATATATAATTTTATATTCTTTGTGGTCTGTAATTTATAGTGCAAATATTAGAAAGGGTTCCAAAATGAAATCTAGAAGGTTTGCACTTATTATGAGACTTAAAAAGTGACAAAAAAACAGTCGAAATGACAGTTGAATGGCCGCCATGAAAATTTTAAATATAGCAGATCCGTCACTGTTCTACGATCATGACGAATTGTTTTCGTCTTAGCTTGTAGTATGACAATTACAGCAGCTATGATCCTTGGTGTATTTATTTTATAATTGTGTGTGTCTTAGTTTGTAATATGACAATGCCTATTTACAGCAGCTAATTATTTATTTATTTAAATACTTTATTGCACTTAAAAACTTAGTACATAGGCAAGCTATAACGCCATACGGCATTCTTCACCAGCTAACCTTGGGGATCATGTAAGGTGATGGGCAGGATAAAGAAAAATATTAAAATAGCTTAAATTAGTAAATAAACATAATTACGCATTTACAGCACTTAAATATACATATACATACATACATAGCTATAATTTTAAGATTATAATTATGTATATTTGGGTTGTAATGTGCTGCTCCAAATACCTACAAGCTATTTCCCAGAAAATAAGCTTTTAATAAAATAATATTTTTTTTTGACACGTAAAAGCGCAGAATACATTATATGTATTGTCCTATGCCAACTTACAAATAACGAATTGAAAAAAATAATTGAAAAATTGAAGTTGTAGGTCCGTTGTCCGTCTTATAATATATCATCTACTAACGTCATGATCATTACAGCCCCTAGAACACAGAGTCCTAGACCTTCACTGTTGGAAATGGGCCTTTCAGAAATTTCTAGAGTATTTGGCCTATACTCGCCCATCAATCTTGAATATCAAATTTATTAACGATTTTACAATTTGGTATTAGTGGAACCCGGACCGGCTTCATGTGCTCTCCGAAGCTCGGAAACGGTGGTGTTGTAAATCTATAACAAATGTACATACAGATACCGCCTCCGTGGTCTAGTGGTAACAAACGTTGCCGTGAACTCGGAAGGTCGTGGGTTCGATTCCCACCGGGGGCAACTTCTACATTGTATAATTTGTCTCGGTCTGGGTCTTTATATGTATAATATATATATTTACAAAAAAAAAGTATAATATGTAGTTTATCAACCATCTAGTTTCCGTAACACAAGCCTCGTAGCTTACCACGGAAATTAGATGGCGCTGTGTGACCTGTCTGGAAATATTTATTTATTTATTTATGTAGTGCATAATGCTTTTCCATCGTATTTTACGGAAAAAGTTCGTATTTATCGTGCTCTCTTTTTCTTAGAGTGTTGTAACATCTTTTTATTATACTCGTATATGTATAACTATTTTTATTTTGACATTTGACACTAAATAATAACTTAAAAGTAAAAGTAAAGTATCATCACGACAGTTTCCCTTTCGGGGTGGTCAGAAACCGCGCTTATAAATAAGCGGATTCACATTTAGCCAACTTTACTATAGGCCAATCATGACAAGTGGCAAACTCGTCGATGTCTCCAGCGTACCAAACTCGAGAAATATCACAAATAAATTAAATATTAATGAAATGTATTTATTTACATTAATACATATTTTTGTGTCCCGACCAGGAATCAAACCCGGTATATAAATAATAACTTATTTAATATAATAATTGATTGAGACTTTGGGTGCCGTCGCATGTCGATTTAGATATCCTATGAAGATACATTATGCACTATATCCGTAAAAAAGTGTTTTTATCATTGGTGCATGGCGGGGTTCGAATCGACCTTTTACGAACGACCAGGATTTTAGGGAATGCGTTTTTACGACCGAGCTGCCACCGCTCGTCATTATGAAATAAGTCGTCTTAGGCCTAAAGAAGTACCTTCCAGAATACTAATTAGGCCTGATCTTGGTGTATTTGTAAGGGTTCTCAAGATTTTTTTGAACTTGTAAAGACTAATTAGTCTGAGTAAATAAAGGTGTCGAATGTATGTATATTATTTTAAAGGCCAGCCGTCAGCTGGTACCTTCGACGCCATTTTTAACTTTAATCGCTACAATTACAGATAATACGTTTTTGTACAACCCAGCCTTAGTATTTCCACTACAATGTTTCTTCCTTTCAAGCAACAATTTGATATGAAAGAAAAATTTGAAAGCTAAAGACAGTGAGTGGTAGAGCTGTAAAATATAAATTCTAACTTAGGTTATTTTGGGTATCGATACTAATATTAGAAATGCTCTTTGTATATTTAAATAAATATACTTTGTATGTATATTTTTTTCCTTCACACCTATATTTATTTATTTTATTTTAAAACTTTGTTGCACTATGTACAAAGGCGGACTTAATGCCATAATAAAGGCATTCTCTGACAGCCAAACCTTTAGGACATTTAGACAGGATAGGTGGTAGGTGCTATTAAAAATTAGGTGAAATTTAAATAAAACAGAAATATAATTATAATATAAATATATACATCTAATATCTACATACAATTTACATACTAATACATAAATAAGTCATACTATAGATATACTAATATAACATAAATAAAACTACTTACATGATAAGAAGAGTGTGATAAAATTAACAATGTGATGATGCTTATATTAAGGAAGTTAATATAGAAGAAAAAAAAATTGAAAAGAAAGATATATGTTAGGTATTTAATTAGTTAAAAAGTGTTTGTATACCTGATTTTTAAATATTGCACGATTGGGGGCTTTTCTGATATCGAATGGTAAGTTATTCCAAAGATTCGCAGCGACAACAGCAAATGAGTTCGAAACGTAGGAAGTTTGGTGAGAAGGTATAGCAATTGTGAAGTTGAAGGAGGAGCGAAGAATCATGAAAAGAGCTTAGAAAACTGAAATTATCTTCTGAATCAATTTTATTTCATTTAATTGAAGTAAAGTAGATATAACCTGCCCAACAAGTCTGGTCAGCATGGCTAAACTAGGCCTAATTCTGCAGATTATTTATACATTCCCTGAATAATAATAATAATAATTTATTTATTTGCATAAATGTCATATTTACAAATTTACAGGTCTTAAAGTAAACTTAAGAGTAGGTACATTTGCCAAGTTTTGGCGAGCAATAATACACAGTTTGTTTGGTAACTGTCTAATTTCTTTAGGTATGTTGTTGTAAACCTTGATACACATAATATATGAGTTCACACTAAATAATTTACTTTTATGACTGGGAATTTTAAGTTTTGTAGTGTCCATGCGACTAAATTTTCTTCCTGTATCACATTTGACAAATAGTTCATTATTTTTTCCAACAAAATTTACTATTTCTAGGATATACAAGGATGTGAGGGTTAATAGTTTTAATTTTTTAAATAAAGGTCTACATGACTCTAGTGGTCCAACCCCACAGATAGCTCTGATGCATTTTTTTTGTGTTAGAAATGCTTTATTTATGTCTGTGGAATTGCCCCACGCTATAAGACCATATCTTAGTACAGAAGTTACATATCCATGATAAGCCAATATAGCTGTACTTTCGCTACTTACATTTCGCAATCTTTTCAACGCATATATGAAGCTATTGAGCTTGGTACATAATAAGTCAATATGTAGTTTCCAATTACAGTATTGGTCGAGTAGTAAACCTAAAAATTTTATACTTTCTGTTTCCTCTAAGACTTTATTACGACACTCGACTTTGATTTGTGATGGGTTAGATTTATAGTTACGGAAGTTTATATATTTTGTTTTATCCAAGTTTGCTTTTAAGTTATTACATTCTAGCCATTCTAAGACAGAGTTCACTGTCTTATTGACTATAGTTCCATATAAAGGCGATTTGTCAGTATTAGGTATAATAATTGAGATGTCGTCAGCAAATAATACACATTTATGGTTAGTAATTGAGGGAAGGTCATTGATATACAAAAGGAATAGCAAAGGTCCTAGTACACTTCCTTGAGGGACTCCATATTTATTATATTCGTAAGACGATTTATGTTTCATACACTCTAAATTGTTAGAAATATTTGTTATTTCTACACATTGTTTTCTGTCATCTAAGTAGGTACGAATCCAGTTTAGAGCCGGGCCTCTAATGCCGTGACGTTCGCATTTGTCCATTAATAAAGTGTGATCTACATAGTCGAATGCTTTTGACATATCAAAAAACATTGTTATAACCTGATTCTTTTTGTCGATATGTTTAGTTACATTAGAAATTAGTGAAAACATTGCACGTGTTGTCGATTTTCCTTTTTGAAAACCACTCTGTTCTGGATTAATAACTCTGTACTTGTCAATAAAAGATGTCAATCTCTGATGCATTGCTTTTTCAAATATTTTTGAAAAGATTGATATTTTAGTAATTGGCCTATAATTACTTAACTCAAGTTTGTTACCTTTCTTGTAAAGAGGAGTAACTATTGAGCTTTTTAGTAGTGATGGAAATACGCCTTCAAGAAATGAACAGTTAATTAAATAGGTTAACACTGTAGCTATCGATAAGACTGATGACTTAACAATATTTGTAGCAATCAAGTCAAATCCTACCGTTTTAGTATTTTTAAGGCTTTTAATATTTTTAATAATTTCATATTCATCACAAGGATCTAGATATATACTATTACTCATTATAGGAATTTGTACATTTACTTTAGTATGGGGTGTATTTATGCCATCAGTATTTGTTAAGTTTATATAATATTTATTAAATGCATGTGCGATTTTTTTAGGGCTATTTAAAATATGTCCCTTTACATTGATAGCCATGATTTCATTTGTGCCTATGTTATTTGACTTGTTTTTAATAATGTCCCAAGTGGCCTTGCATTTATTATTAGCATTACTTATATGTTTTTTATTTATATTTCTTTTAGACCAATTTATACACGATCTTAGTAACTTATCATATTTTCTATATATATATTTATTTTGTATTATTTTATTTTTGTAATATGAATATTTTTGAATTGTACGGGTATAATAATTATGATTTCATTTTATTACCACGATACGTGACCCTACTTCCATCTGATGGCAAATCAGGCGCAAAGTCCATGAATGTTAGAAACTAGAATCAGACTTATGACTAACATCAGTTCCTTTCACGTTTGAATGCGAGAAAAACCAAAGATACCAGTGTTGAAAAGAAGAAGGATGACAACCGTGATGATAAAGATTGATGATGAAACTCTAGAACAAGTAAATTAATATATATATCTGGACAGTGTTTTCACTGCGGATGGAAAGTATGATAGGGATGTTGAAAGAAGAGTTAATGCTGGAAATAGTGTCAACGGTGCCCTGGGTTTACTGATCGTCAGTAGAAATATCAGTGACAAAGCTCGACACGCCATACGCAATGCCATGCTGGTACCAACACTTATGGAAGCGAGACGTGGATATGTCAGAATACGCATGAGAGTGGAGTTAATGCAGGAGAAATGGGGGTCGTTCCGTCGGATGTGCGACTTCACTTCGACAGACCGCATACGTAATGACGAAATACGCAAAATGGTAGGTATAAAAGAAAGAATAAAGAAAAAAAATTGAGAAAGGCATGGTACGATGGTTCGGGCATGTTGAAAGGATGAGTGAAGAGAGATTGACGAACCAGATATATTATGCGAAAGTAATCAAATTAACAAAACAATAGCTGAAGGTAAGAAAGAGGTATGTCGTGACAGTGACAATTGTCTCTGCCCCGCAAGGGATTTGGCGTGATGATATGTATGAATGTAACCTTTCATGGAAAGTATAAAAGGGCATTCCACATCTATATGACGCGATGATAACTACGGTATGTGTGTGCATATTCTGACCTATGCGTCTGGTTCGGTTGCAGAATGAGAGGAGGGAATAAAATTGGAATAATGATTGGTCATGTATGTTTAATCAGCGTGGCTTCAAAAAGTTATTTTCTTGATATCCTACCGACAATATTATGCTGTGTTAGTGGCGGGCGACATGTCGCACATATCAACAACACTTTTATAGGGTGGGATTTGTTTCATAAAAATGCTTTTCGCATCGCTCGTTCGATCTTGAAAGCCAACAAAGCATTCTCATTAACTTAACATTGTCGGTTCCTACCTATTATCGAGTTATTTTAAAATATAGGAACGAATCTTTTTAGTTTATATTTTATTATTTATAAATACTTTATTGAAAATGTAGACTTAACTGATATAACATATTTTTCTGCCTATGAACTCACTGATGATATAATCGAATAGGAAGGTCCATGATGAGTAAATAAAATATAATTAATTAAAGTGATATAAATTTAAGTTTGAGATATATATATTTTATTCGAATAATATACTCGCTACGCTGGCCTGATGTCTAATGTCTGAGGTTCTAATGTCACTTTTATAATGACAATTTATTAACGATTCCACAAGTTGGTATAAGTGGAACCAGGAACGACGGCTTAACGTGCTCTTCGACGCACGGGAACGGTGGTGTTGTAAATAAATGAAAAATGTTAATAAATCTTACATAAATTTTATTAAATGTATAATAGGTATTATTATTATTATATATTTTTAATTGTATTTGTGTATTAGTATGTATTCTTTTATTATGTATGTTTAAGTATTTGTTTTTATTTCAATCGTCTACCACACTCCCAAAGGTTAGCTAGTCAAAAATGCCGAGAAGCATTAAGTTCGCCCTTGTACTCAAGTGTTAAGTTTTTAAGTGCAATAAAGAATTTATAAATAAATAAAATAAATGTATATAAGAAACGTGTATTTCTCATTGGTGCATGCCAGCGTTCGAACCGACGTATTTGGGTTTTTTTAGGTAAGTGTTCTTACAACTGAGCTACTAAGAAAAAAATATACAAAAAATAATATAATATAAAATATTACGGAAACAAATCTAAAACGATTGCAAGAGCGCTGGCTGCATTTTCCTATTGAATAGCAATACTGTTTTTTTAGGCAAAGAGAGAACCAGCCCTCTTGTTACCGGAGAAGTGGTGTTGCAATACATGGTGTTACGTCTTTTAAAAACTTTTTCGAGCTTGGACTCCATGGGCCCAGAGTTTCCACAGCAAAAAACACAAATATCTAATCTTAACAATAAAAACATAATTGCTACACACGCACACGCTACGCACGTTGACTGGCTTCACTTTGTATGAAAACAAACGAAAATGGGTAATTAGTGTGCGCAACAATAGAACAGCGCCTTAAATAATGAGGCTAGACTAGACTAGAGGCAATTAAAAGAGCAAGTAGTAAAATTATGTAATAAGGAATGAAAATACTTAACTTCAAGACGGTTATAATAGGAATCGAAATTAGACCATTAATTGGAAATTTAATCTGAAATACTTTTTTCTGTACTTCTTTTTTAAATATATGATAAATTAAGTAATATTGTTTTCGACTTATTGTTTTCGACTTTCTCATATGCACATTTAATGTTGTTACCAAATTATAGGTATGTTTTATTATTATTATACTTCTAATATACATATATTTTTTTTAAATATTTTTTTAGAAATTTTCCGTGCTTTATACAATTATGTTGTAATAAACTATTGAAACATTTATATACCTATTTCTAGTTTTGTATAGTAAGTAGTTAAACTCCACTACGTACTATGTTTATATAGCAAAACCTGTAATTGACCTTACTCCATAAATTGTACCATACTATTATTAAGCATATTGTTACGTTGTTGGTTTCTTAATAAATACATAAACAAATATTTAAAGAACTTGCAGCTTAATCCACCGCAAAGAATTACGGTCGTAATAATACTGTTAATTTATATTTACCATTTACGAGTTCACGTATGGTATGTATCGTACAAATTAGGCATTTGGCATTGTAACTAAATAAATATTTGTGTTGACAGTGTTGATGGCTTTTGGCTTCAACATTAGTGAAATGTCGGTAACTATGTAGGTTTAGCTAACGATAGGTACAAACATACGTCGAATAAAATATCAATTTTATTTTAATCATCATTGTCATCATCATAACTCATTGGTATCTCTCCACTGATGAATAAAATTTACACCGTCATACTGTATAGATCTCAGTGATTCCAGTTGCTAACATTCATGGACCCTGCGCGACTTACCATCAGGTGGGCGCAGGGTCACATGTCGTGCTAGTTTAAAAAAAAAAACACTACTATGCAAAGACTCGCTATTTCACCCTCATTCTACCCCCACCAGCTATCTTCTCTTAGATCATCTGCCTATTTGGCGGGAGTCTACTCTAAAACCTGTTCTCAGAAACTTAAACAAAGTTGGATGTTGATCTAATTATTAAAAAATACTTAAAAGAATTTGTTAGTAGTTCGCGGCGTGAACAGATAAGAAACATTTTAAACAAATGCGATCTTGACCTACTAACAAAACTTTAAAAAACTATTTGCGAATGTTTACCTCTTAAATATAATCAAACCATAGATTAATGGGAACATCGGAGGTTACAGATAAATTATTAATGTAAAAAAGTAAGTGTTTATGTTTTTAAAATCCCACCATCTACTGGTTTCTGGCATGGTATTTACGTTACCATTATTTTTATATTACGATATTTCTCTTCTATAAAATATTATTTATTTTGTTGAACAAAAACTATCATTACGACCGTTTCCCTGTCGGGGTTGTCAGATACCACGCTTGTAAAGAAGCGGATTCACATTTAGCCAGCTTTACTATAGGCCAATCATATAACAAGTGGCAAACTCGTCGATGTCTCTAGCGTACCAAACACGAGAAATATCACAAATAAATAAAATAATAATTATATTTATTTAAATTAATAGATGTTATTGTGTCCTAGAAATCGAACCCAGTACCTCCAAGTCTAAATTCACGGACTTTTAACTGAGACCACGGAGGCAGACCCTTTGTCCTAAATTATAATCATAATGCCGTAAGGACATGACCATTGATCGTTGAGACAAATTATGTTTTCATCATTATTTATTTCAGTCTTTACTTTATTCTCCATTTTTTTTTTGACCTCAGGGAATAAATTTATTTCAACAAAATAACAATAATAACAAAAAAATACGGAATACTAAATATATAAAATCATCTAACATTCATTCACATTTAATCATTCATTCGTTTCTTCAAACATACCTGCTCCATCCTCACATCCTATCCATCTCACTCGCTTTCTTGTTCCTCTGATCCTTAAGCTTATAGCCCTTATTACAGAAATTTGTATTTTTATTTTTGTTCTCCATACATTAAAGCTTAATGCGTCTCTTTTACAGTTGGATCTGCCCAGTTAAATTTGTCTGCCCTAGACTTATTCCTTACAACTTTTATTTATTTAAAGTTTATGTTAACAAACCATTTATTGAAACTTTGTTTTTCCCATAAAGAAGTAAATAAGAGTAGTAGTAACAAATAAACACAAGTGGAAAATGTGTTGCGAACTTTCTAAAGTTCTATTTTATCGTTCAATAAAATTACAGTACATTTCAAAAGGAAGGACATAAAATCACCCACTACTCTGTAATTGATTGAGAAATGATCTTGAAATTAAATAGATGTAGCATTAGCCAGCGAAAAAGGTTCCCACAAAGTGTCTTAGACGACATGAGGCAACATTGCCACGCAGTGTGCTGGATGCTATGTTTGCAGTAAAAAATAATAGTGTCAATATAGTTATGTTCTAATACTTTTATGTCATTATAAACAAATGTATCGCTAAATGCGTATAAAGGCCTAGGAATTGTGATTTAAATTATTGTTGTATTTGATGCTGTATCAATAGTTGTAAAACAATTTATATTGACACAATTAAATTGTGACATTTTACTGAATACTGGCATCAACATTAACTTTAAACGACGAAGTTTTTACGACATGCATCTGTGGCGATAACACAGTGGATGCATAAGTAGTAGTATTAGGGCCAACCAATATAAAATATGCAAAGTTTACATTGAAATCAGTTTACTTCTTAAACGGCATTAAGATTCTGGAAAACTATAAAATACATAGTTATAAAACAGGAGTAGGCCGCTTTCAATTGTTGCAAATATTAAACTCATTTCGCTTATGTCAAAACTTTTGTTTTTCTACATTTTAGGTGGCAAAATCAAGTTAAAAAACTGAGATGAATTTTACTAACTACCTTATGCAGAACTTAGTTTTACTAATGTCGGTTTTAATAGTGAACGGCAAAATATGCCCTTAGTAGGATCGAGTTGTAATGTAAATGATTTTAAGTTGATGCGGTATCCATAGTTTATAAGATCATTGATTGTAAGAGATTGGCTCAATGAACGTGTCACTTCACTGAACACTGCCTGTCATCAAAATTAACATTAAACGATTCGACGTGTTTACGATCGTGGCGACAAACGTCTATAACAATAACCGACAATTAAGGCCAGGACACATCGGATGAGTACATGTAGACGTGTAGCGCACACATATGCGTAAGGTGGCACAACACCGTTAAAATGTCATAGATTATTAGAGGCATCCGGCATCCCACCATCACCGCCTCGTCATTCGGCGTCTAATCGTTAACAACAAGTGGTCCACCACCAGTGGATCGCGTTGTCCACCAGTAAACCTGGTGTGGTGAACTAGTAAACCTCTCGCGGCTAGGGTTGTAAGAACGCTTTCTTTATCCTACAAAGTTCGGTTTAAAATGAGAAATACACTTTCCTTACGTACATTTGTCACATATTTAAACACTTCCGGGAACCAGAGAGCACGTTAAGCCATCGGTTTCAGTTCCACTACTAATACCAATAAATTGTCATTCAAAATTGACATCAGATCCTCGTTAGTGTGGCGATTTTCCCTATATATGTACTCTTTGTTTCCCTATGTACTCTTTGGTAGCGAGTGTGGGCCAAATTCTTCAGATATATATTCTTGAAGGCCCATCTCCAACAGTGAAGGTCAAGGACGCTGTGTTCCAGGGGCTGTAATGAGGGGAGCGGCTATACCTGCCATCTCTCCGGGTTTAAATAGTGCATATACATGCTATGGGTTTTTAAATTAGATGTCCGGGTGGCGAGAGTTTGTTAAACTATTTTCTTGATGGGGAATTTATAGGACGAGCGAAATACTCTGAGAAATATTATAAATGGGTACCTAAAACGCTCGCCGCATTTCCTCGTTGAATTATAATGGAAATATTCTGTTATTATTCGAACATATTAAATAGTTTATTTATTTTTTCTATTTATACAGGTTGTGATGACTTGTTTACTTTAGAAAATATCAAATGAAATCATTTCACGTTTCTACCCTGTATAAGTTATGTTTTCCTTTACTTACCTCATAGTACCAATAAAGCTACGAAAGTATGTATGTCGCAACAAAATCGCCTTCTTAAAATTCTATACTTATTACAATCGATAATGACATCGTAGAAAAAAGTTTAATCATTGTCCACTTAATATACAAAGTTGTCAAATTTATAAGATCTTCCCGGAGCTCCTTGCCGCGCCGCGCCGGGTCGCTTGTATGCAAATTTATATGAAAAATGAAGCTATCTTCGAAAATGCTCGCGTGTTTTATCCATGTCATAGAGGAGAAAAGAGTAAAGCATAATCACGACTATTCTTCGTTCCACCCTGGTCATGATAAAAACAATAATTATACTATTTTTATGTTTTTGTATTTTTAAATCTATTAGTGTTAGGTTAAATATTAGATAATAGATTTGGATTGCTACTCGGTAATGCTTATACATTACTATAGTTATAAAATAATAAATATTAAATTAACTACGAGTATGCTCGTTATTGTTTTAATGTCTGCTGTGTTGGAACTTCTTTTGTACTTTTTTTTTTTGCATTTTTTATCTTTTTTTTTTTAATGAATTTCATTATAGCTGACTATCTGAGGCCATAACTTTTAGTTAACATTGGACTGACTGACATACTATGACTAAAGTAATTAGGAGTCAGGGACCATCTTTAACATTTCTATCCTAGTGGTTTACATTCAATCATAAATATTAATTAAATTAGAAAAATTTACAAAGTTTTTATATAAAATTAGATTAAATAAAATATTTATATATAAACTAAAAGTAGAAAAATATATATATGTCTATACAGACACCAGGCAACCTCATTCAGCGCGGAGAGTGCAGGAATTTCGGTTACATAATTTTTCTACTTTTAGTTTATGTATATCCCACACCAGAGACCTGCCAAGTTTCTACAGCCCAAAGGTCATACCGTCAGGTCTTTTGCCATCGCTCCGTGCAATCCTATCCGGTTCTAGCATCGCGGGTACTCCAGAAGTGACAAGAGCACCTTGCTCGATGTCTTTAAGAGACATGTGACGAGGGATTCAGTCGGAACTTCTAGCACGGACACTTGTGTGGGGGGACAGTCGAGTTGAGCCAAAGGAACACCGCCATGGTCAATGCATTTCGGTCGAAGATACCGATGCTGTATATAGGTAACAATAAGAAAGTTCAATAAACATTATTATTATATTTTGTTTAAATCCCGCAAACATTATATAAAGGAATACCTTAACTAACGGAAAGTCGTATGGTATTTTGAATTTTAACGTATACTTGGCTATACACGCGCTAAAGCTAAAATAACGGAATCCACTATTTAAACAATCTTAGTTTTCTATATCTTAGGATTAGCAATGAAACACGAATAAACACGTTATTTGTTTAATTCTTGGCAGACAATTAACAAAATATCCGACCTACCTTCATAATATCCTACAATCCTCCCCCATAGTTATTTAAAATTTAATCTAATTAAATAATAGACAAAATTATAAAATTAAATATATACTGTAAAATGGTACAGGTGTAAATACATATTACTTATATATGGTCCTTATTTCTAATGGTACGTACACTGAGCAGAGGCTCACTATGACTGCCAGTACTGCAGTACGTCTCGTTCAGCTCGCTATAATGTGGGCGGAGAAATACCCGCTGTCGTCTAGGGGCACTTGGCTCGCAATAAGAGTCCTTCTCAGTTAGTATCTCATCCGGGGGGGGGGTGACGTCCCGCTGGGTCCCCTGGTCCCGCAACGAGGCGCGCACGTCGTGCAGCTGCCTATCTTTTGTTCGATGAGTGCATCTATTCGCGGTCACCACATATACGTCCTTGTCGCCGCTTTAGATTTCACTATTCCAAAATGGGAACTATGCAATTCGTTTAAAAGTCTTTCTCATAAATCATATGGAATTTTATGACCACGTAGGATACAACCTTTTTCTTCACTAAGATGTAAATGACAAATAAAATATGGTAACTACGATTTGTCGTTTACAATACGGAAAGGGTAACTCAAGACTTCCTGCAGAGTTTTGTCGGAGGCCGATTCGCGGGCAATATCTTTGACAGACAAAGCTGGAACATTATTTGAAATAACATTTATGTAGGAAGATGCGTCTATATCTTTATTATCGTATTCGGGACAATTCGAACTAGCACGTGTCAAAAATCAGCTTGATTAAGCTAACTTTTTATGTGCTCGATTTTAATGTTTATGGTCTTAAAAATTGGCCATTACGCTGCAACCGGTTAGCTGCTAATTCTGGTCTCCGTCCTTATTTCCAAATATAGATCCAAAGGTTTCAAGGGTTTGTAATCGGTGCGTAAAATGAACGGCTCGGATCGACCGTACAGATAGTGGTGAAATTTCTTCACTCCAAATATTATAGAAGACGCTTCCTTTTGAATTTGCGCAAAATACATTCGCTTTTGGTCAATTAGCTCAAAGCGTAAGCGACGACCCGCTCCCCGCCGTTCGGCTGTCTCTGTGCAGCACGGCACCTAGTCCGTACGGACCCGCGTACACGGTTAGCACGATCTACGCATCGCCGTCTGGGTTGTTATACGCCAGGATGTGCTCCGAGACTAGCTCTCGTTTGATCTCATTAAACGCGCCATTCCCATTTCAAGCTATCTTACGTATTATTATGCAAAGGATTTAATATGCTAGATCTATTGGGAATTAAAATATTATAATAATTTACCATTACAAAAAAGGATTTTAATTCTGGCACATTCTTGGGAATTGAACAGCTTTTTCGTTTGATTATTGCAAACCGTTTTTATCAACTCTATAAAATGCTTTGCCACGTGGTAGACGTCTTACGCCAACGATGTCAACAAAATAACACGTCGCTGTATCGCGGTCGCGTCTGTCGTTTTTGTAATATCATTTGCAACATAATATTGCATCAGATGGCTTTAAAAATACTCCAATATTATGTGCGGTGGTCAAAATGAGATTGCCACCCGGTAGCCATTACAACTTTTTTCTTATGTTATATTTACACCATAAAAGTTGCCCGTGCACCAAATCACGCGTAGAAGTTCCTTCTTCGCCACTTCGTAGGAACAGCAATGGTGTTTCACGACACGTTACTTGTTTAATGCTTGGCTGATAACTGACAAAATATTCGACCTACCTACATAATATTTTACACTGCATATTTATTTATTTATTATTAAGGAAAACTATTGACATTAAATTCACAAGTATAGATACAAAAATAGAAATAGAAAGTCATTTACAAGTTTTCACTAGTAGTGTTAGAATAATACATATTGTGAACGATGAAATCATCTACAAACTATCACTTCATACAATAAACTAATAACTGTACATTAACAAAAAAAAAAAAAAACTTTTATCGTTTAAAGAACATTAAATTAAACGCATTTCTCACTCCCATCACTTTGTCATGAAAGATATCAACATCAGTTTCATCAATGAATGCATTAAGAGTATTACAAGCTCTAATTAAAAATGTATTTTGTCTGTAGTTAGTGCTTGCCATTGGTATGCGAAAAGTGGGCTTGTACCGATTGGTCCGCACTGGTGTATTTATGTCCAGCCGGGACAGCAACGAAGGGCAGTCTACTACTCCCCCGATCAGTTTGACCAGGAATACCAAGTCAGCAACCTCACGACGCTTATATAATGGTAGCAGATGTAAACGTTGACACGAATGAATGTAGTCACGAGTCTGTGATTTAATACGGAAATTGATATAGGCAACAAAACGTTTCTGAATTTGTTCGATGCGGTTAATGTGAACCATGTAGTTTGGACTCCACACCTGTGAAGCGTAATCCAAATGACTTCTAACATATGTGCAATACAAAATCTTTATGGTTTTGATGTTTTTAAATTCTTTAGAGGCACGCATAACAAAACCTAAAGCTTTGGACGCTTTGCTAATAATACTATCAACATGCTGATCGAAAAGCAATTTTTTATCATGGATAACCCCAAGGTCTCTGACACTATCCATCGTTCCCAGATTCAAGCCTTTAAGTGAGTATGAAAATTGTATAAGATTTCTTTTTCTGCTGAAGGTTGTGTGTAAGCACTTTGATACATTTAGATCCAACAAATTTTGTTTACAGTATATGTCAAGACGTTGCAAGTCATCTTGAAGTGCTTCAGCATCATTAACACTTTCAATGTGTCTAAATATTTTCATGTCGTCTGCAAAACAGAGGACATTTGAGTTTAGGAAACATTTATCAATGTCAGAGACGAACATAACAAACAGTAAGGGGCCCAGGAGAGATCCCTGGGGAACTCCACTAGGCACCTGAGTCCAACCTGAAATATAATTGCTTATCACCACAGCCTGCGTCCTATTATCCAAGTATGATGTAAACCACCTGAGTAGGTCACCTCTGATACCTAAATGAAGCAGCTTTTGAAGTAAGATTCTGTGATCGACTCTATCAAAGGCCTTACTGTAATCTGTATAGATAATATCAGTTTGAAGGCCTCTGTCCATATTGGCTGTTAACTGCTCGTTCAGTAGCACTAGATTTGATACAGTTGAACGGTTTTTTAGGAAGCCATGCTGTGTAGGCGAAAATGAATTCTTTAAAGCATCATAGACCTGTTCATGAACGATTTTCTCAAGCACTTTTGCAATAATACACAATTTGGATATCGGCCTGTAGTTTTCAACCAATGATTTATTGCCTTTTTTATGTATAGGTGTAACAAATGCTGACTTCCACAGGTTTGGTACAGCACCCACAGTCAGAGACTTTTGAAAGAGTAACGATAATGGTGTTGCCAGCTCATCTGCACAGGTTTTTAGAAAAATAGCAGGTATGAGGTCCGGACCAGCAGATTTGGAAACATCAAGGGCCTTTAATTTTTTGACAATTGACAGAGTGGATACCTCTATTGAATGTATATCGGATACGCTACAGCTATCTAGGAGATCCTTATCAGAAACATTTAAATTTTGAGGCTTTAGGAAGGTTGAATGGAAGTAATCGGAGAATAAATTACATATATCAACACCAGAACTTGCTATAGTCCCACCATGTCTAATGTTATTAGGTAAGGTGTTAGATTTGGATATTCCCTTCATGTATGCCCAAAATTGTTTAGGGTTTTTACTGATACTGTTCTCCACCTGACATATGTACTCCCCATAACACTCCCTCTCCAGAATCTTTACCCTTCCATTAAGAAAGACTATAGAGAACATTTATTTTAAAACTTTATCTTTAGCAGTGGAGTTCTAGAACTCTTTATTCCATGGACTGTGATGATGATAATGGTTTGCTAGGCAAAGTTAAGAAGTCTAATAGATATCAACTAAAAAAAATACATTGTTTGCTGTAAAAAATATCCTTTGATATTAATATAAAACTCTCGTAAAAGCAATAAATTTGGTGATTGTCAACGCTCGAGTTAAGATCTCGTAGACATAGTTGGCCAGCTCGGAGCTCGGAGCAAGGGTCGGCGGAACTGCTATTAGCACGCCAGTCGCGTCGGCCGAAGCCGTCCTCGGATCATGTAGGACTAACTAAAATTGCAAAGAAATCCCCCCTTGTACTTCGCTCCTAGTTACTCGTTCATAATTGTAGTTTGAGCGCTCATTTAGCACGAATATAATACTTTCAAATTTATTATGTTTTATAACCATGCTATTGAATTATTATAAACTGCAAGAGATGATTTTTGACTACGTATAATCTAGATTTTGATTTGCCTTATCTGCCGCGTTTCGCTTTGTTCATTTTCTTTGTTTTTAAAGCAAGTCCATTTGTAGCTACAACATTTAAAGCCCAGTAACTTATGCAGTACTAGCTGTTTACCCGGCTTAGCTCAAATAATATAAAGATCGGAAAAATCCTTCAGATGGCTATTGGTTAGATGACACACACGTTGTGCTCTATGGTAACGTCCGTATAGGTACCCTGGGTTCCAATAAAATTAACTAAGATTTAGAAAAAAACGCTTAAAAGTATGAGCCTAAAGGCGGATTAATCATCCAGACAGATATATAGCTCCACATGTTTTTCGTTATATGATGACGTTATATAGTCTATTTCCGTCTCAGGGTTACAAGGAAAAAATCTGATAATTTCATCAAAATCGGTAAAACGGCATGAAAGTAAGACAAATATACATACTCGTATGGACACAAAGTTTCTTACACATGCAAATTTTTGACTACAAATTACACTAATACTCGTACTTGCGTACGTATTGCGTCTAAGCAAGATAATTAAGTTCTTTTCGTTTTATTTTTCAGGCAAGTGCTGCAGATGACTTGTATTGGGAAGGAGAAGAAGATCCTTCTAATGAGTTTTTAGAAGTAAAAGAAGACGACGAGTCCTTTCTCTCTTCTAACATCAGAAGAATAAGAAACATATGGAATTGGAGTAAGTTCATTGTTGTTAATTCTTTATTATAAAGGTCTGCCTCTGTGGTCTAGCGGTAAAGGTAGCATATATAGACATACATACATACCAGTAGCCCAATTCTGTTACTTAGTCGCAAAGGTATTAGTGGATTTCGTCATTTACGTCAGAGATTGCGTCATAATTACAAAATACTATTCAATTCTCAACTCTATAAGCGCTCGATCTTGACAGCGGCCGTGCAAATATCAACTTTAATAGCGTGATATATATGCATATACCCGTGGTCTAGTGGTAACAAACGTTGCCGTGAACTCGGGAGGTCGTGGGTTCGATTCCCACCGGGTGCAAGTTGTACATTGTATAATTTGTCTCGGTCTGGGTGTTTATATGTATAATATGTATATATTTATAAAAAAAAAAAAAGTATAATATGTAGTTTATCAACCATCTAGTTTCCGTAACACAAGCCTCGTAGCTTACCACGGAAATTAGATGGCGCTGTGTGACCTGTCTGGAATATTTATTATTATTATTTATTATTATTATATAGTTAACGGATTCCATTTTTATAACGTTTGTGACTAAGTAACAGAATAGGGCTGCTGATTTTATTATAATAAAATTCCGTTTAATTTATTTGTTACATTTCTCGAACGTGATACTCGACTCTAGTGACAACGATATGTCATGAGTTGGCGAAATATGAACCCCTCTTTAAAAAGGCTTGGTTTCTGAACATCCCGCAAGCGGGTCGTGATGATACTTTATTTTATTTCTTCTTTGTGTTAATTACAGATACTGCAACGAGTACAGATGCACCGTTGGACATTGACGACACAACGGATGACATCGAATCGGATGACTCGTAAGTTCTTCATTTAGTTATTACGTTTGCTACAAAATTACTGCATTAGGCCTGTTATTCAGATGAGACTTGCTCAAATCGTCTGACATGAGTTTTATGGATTGACAACTTTTAGTTCTAATGAGGGTAATACCTAACTAAAGCGTTCATGGCTAAGAATGCTTTCCTTAAATCCTAAAAAGGTTGGTTTCTAAAATTTAAAAAATGAGAATAACACTATTTCTATATACATTCCTAATAGATTTACAATACCGCCGTTTTCGTGCCTCGAAGAGCACGTTATGGCGTCGGGCCTGGTTCAACTAATGTCAACTTGTGGAATTGTTAATAAATTAAAACCTTCGCCAACCCGTCTGGCGAAATTCTACAGATATTTCTGAAAGGCCCATCTCCAACAGTGGAGGTCTAGGAATCTGTGTTCTAGGTATATACACTAATGATGATAACGTAATTAAATGTATTACGTTTAATTTTTCAGTGACGCAGGGGACGACTTCAGCAGTACGTTCGAACATGGGTCCGGATTGTCAAACGCTCGATCAGACAGAAAAGAAAGTGAGTGTAAATACGTACAAAATTATTAACAAAAAACATTTTCTAACCATTTATATATACCGCGAGTAATTGTCAAAAGAGCAAATACTTATTTTAGGCTTCAGCTGTCATTAGTAAAACCTCAATTTAAGATAAAAATCTTTATCCGAAAAACAAAACACTACTGCATGGTGAATATGGCCGCGTCTGAAAGTCGTGGTATCTATTATGATAAATACCTAAAGGCTTGGGAGTGTTATTATTAATTGAGCTCGCCCATAGCCGAGAGATGAAATAGAGAGAGAAAGAATTACGTAAGTCAAGGATCGCGCGATCGTCGACCTATCGCTATCTACTTGATTAGGCTCTGCATGAGTAGCGATATTTTTAGGAAAACTTCTTTGCACTGTAATTTAAGATTTTATTACTGAATAATTAAAATAAAAAATACGTAGTATTAATTTTTATTCTAGATTATAATATAAAAATAAATGCTTTTTAATAAACTCCACGCAGTATTTAATAAAAAGCACTATTCTTTTCCGTGCTTTACAGACACGTTAAGCCCTTGCATTCGGTTTATATAAGGTTCTAAAAATAATTTCGGAATTTTTTTGAGAGGTCAGTTACTTATCACGATTATAATTAGCTTAAGAGAAAATTGATTTTTTGTTTCTATTTTGACAACATCGAAACACATAGTTATTTATAAGTATTATAAAATGTAAATTCACCTCGGTCATTGAACTCAATGCAGACGGCTCGTTATTATGCAGAATACTCAATGACAAATAATACTTTAATAATATTTTCATAAAGTATTTTGATTTTGTAATTAAATTACTTTTTTTGTCATATTAGCTTTTCACATTAATAATAAGCATCCAAGTACGGTGCTAAACTATTTCCGGGTATTTTGTTAAGACCTTATATATCTTAAGATCTTATATATCGTCTGTGAACTGGGAAATTGTATTATCTCAAGTTTTAAGAAACAAATATATATAATATAAATGTATTTTTTTGGCGTAATGAACCAAAGTTAATATTGGTATACTCAATAAAAAGACAATAATACGAATTTTAAAGTACTTAAATGTTTTGCATTTTCCTATAAGTTATCTCTATAAAAATACTTCATTTAATTATTTTTTTTGTCTTGTAAATTTAGCAATTAACAGTTCGCTGATGATATAGAGTACCTACCAACATGTTGATTGTTAAACGTTTTATTTCTTTAATACGAGTTTTTAAAAAGAGAAATATATTCTGGCAGGCTCATGTTTATCAGTTTTAGCAGCGATGCTCTCCCTATTTCTACTTGGCGTATTTTAAGCGAAGTGTGAAAAGCGTTTAACTGGTAGCGTACTTTGCGTACCACTTGGCATCAGGTCTGTCCACTTTGTCTCTCCACTGCTGGATATAGATGACCCCGAAGGCTCGCCCTGCACGCGGTCTTTTGTAACCCTCATTCAAAACCCCGCCCTCTACCTCCTACAAGTCATCCTTCCATCTGGCGGGGAATCGTCAAACCTCTGCGTCGTCCCGCACGGGGTCGCCACTCTGGAACCCGTTTGCCCCATCGACCGATTCTGCGACCATGCCACTTCAGCTTGCTAATTTTAAAAACTTTGTCAGTAACTTTGGTTCTCTGACGAAAATCTACGTTTAGAATTCTATTCACCCGAGAAATACCAAGCATAGCTCTCTCAGCGACCATGAATTTGTGGACCGGGCCCTCCGTCAGTGTCCACGTCTCTGCTCCGTACAACATTACGGGAAGACGCACTGATTGCTGTGGTATGGTGAAAAGATTCCTGAATACCGCCCATTCTATGTCTGGATCAGTATTTGTAAGGTCGAATACTGTGTTTTAGGGGACTATAATACTAAATCAATGATTTATTATTATTATTTTGTACATTTCAGAAACTTTGCGGGTTTCGTTTGTCGTGCAAGAGCCATACCGGGAGCACTACAAAGACAGGGACTCGTTTCAATTTAAAAATTTGTCCCGTTCACTTGCTGAGGCAGTCAACTCGTTGTACGAGTCGTTGCCGGGAACACAACGTGCTAGCCTCGTACGCATACAGTAAGTATTTTTTTATATTACTATATTTATTTTTTATTTATTAAAAACTTTATTGTTTAATACAAAAGGCGTATGTAATGCCTCTTGTGATGACTCTCTATACACACGCACAAGCTGAAAGCTCACCCAGCCTGTGTGTTTCTTATAGTAAAAGAGCCCCAGCATGTACCTATGAGAAATACAAGTATTCGTTTCTTATACATTTGTCATTGATTTACAAAACTGCCTTTTCCGTACCTTAAAAGCACGTTAAGGTGTCAGTTCCGGTTCAACTAATACCAACTTGTGGAATCGTTAATGATATATATTATATTATGTTCTGGCAGACCCATCTGCAGTGGTGGAGGTCCAATACTTTATTTATGCTGATTGTTTTTTTTTTATATTTCAGGTCACGTATATCTGACGAGTTCTCGTGCAAAGTAACTTTGGACATCGTCACGACGGACTATGACAACACCGACAAAATCAAAAATATTCTAAGAGACCATATTATCGCCCATAGTAAACTGGGAATCTACGTCGTCAGCGTTTCCGACTTCAACGCTCTAGTCATAGATCCAGGTATTAAAACATTATTTAACATTAAAGGTGAAAGGTTTAAATTTGCCTTGGCGAAGTATCAACAATAAAACTGCCAAGCAAAAGCGCTCGCGTTACATAAATTGCTAGTTCTCCTTGTATCGTTTTCTTCTATGCTAATAGTCGTGACCGCCTTCGTAGATCACATCACACATCATGATCACACCACAGATGTTGCATCGCCTTTGTCTCCTCTCGGCGTCGTGTGCATCGTAAATTGTGTGTTACGAATCTGACCAGAACTTATTGGGCTTCAGACCACTTGCCTTCAATTTTGTATTTTAAAATTATCCGCACTTTTACGGGCTATATGAACCTACCTACCTAAACCTCTTCAAAGATTTGTTGTAGTCAGATGGAAGAGACTTTGAGCACTTTAAGTATTCACACGATCGTTCTCCGCGATGTTCTAGCCCTTGCAAGGGCATCTCCACATCTCAAACAGTCGACGAGAAAATACGAGACTTCAAACAAGTTTTATTTCGATCGTTTTATTAATGTTATTCTGCAATGATGGTAGGTACTAGGTAGGTAGTACCAGGCAACCTCAGTGGGGCAAATTAAAACCTTTCACCGAAAAAAAAATTGAATGAAAAAGTCAGTCTCTTGCAAGATATTAGTTTTTCATAAAGGTAAGAGTATTATTTTTTGTATATTCCTTTACTGTGATTAGGCGTTAGATGCAGACGAGATAAAATAAAGGTAAATATGCAATAATTCTTCAAAAATTACCAGGATATGGAAAGGAACTCTGATCCCTACTCCAAATAAAAAATGAAATTTTTGAACAAATAAATATTTTTGTTTTCTCGTACGATTCATCTTTATATTCCAGAAGATGCCAACATTCTAGTAATATTTCCTCGTAAATAACAAAGTAGCATCGAGCAAGAGTAGCGGTCGACTTCACGATATGCAGTCGCTTCTGTCGCGCAATACTTTTATTGGAACTTTTTGCATCAAGCTTATGAATAAATACTAAGTTCACGTCAAATTTATCGATGCTTTTCAAATTCCACGTGTTTAGTCCAATTTAAGTCTAACCCTGTTCCTGAAAGGATGAATATCCTGTTATTTTATTTATAAACTCTTTATCGCACAAAATAACTTAAAAATTAGTGTACAAGGGCGAACTTAATGCCGCGGCATTTTATAAGAGCTAACCTTTGGGAGTGTGGCAGAGGATTGCGGGTGCATTAAAATAAATACAATTACTTAAGAATAATTAAAAACTATTACATAAATACTTACATGATATATAATTAAAATAATATATATAATAAACATAAATATATATTATGTATGAATATATAAACACAACTAATAGATAGGTACTCGTATTATATTACATAGGTAAGTAAAATAATTTATTTTAAAATATTTGATAAAATATTTACGATAGACTTGTTATGTTACAAATAATATAACAAAAAAACTTCATTATATATTATTACCTTTTAGAAACGACTATAGACGGAACTGAGGCGGCTCTTTATTTACTAAAATAAATTAAAAAAAAATATTTATTTATATTTGCGGTGTTTTCTGCCGAGAACCTCAAGCAGCGCAAATACGCTAACCTCGGTACAGTTTACGAGTTTGAGCCGTTTGGGTCGAGACTATGGGACCATGGGGACCCTCAGCCAAGCGTCTGGACAAGTAGTTATCCAAGCGGCTGACGGAGAAATCTGGAGATAGGAAGGCTGCCAATTATTCCTGCCAATCTATTAGCCTCGATATACAGAGGGGGAATGTTGCCATAGTCCTCACCGATGGGACGTCACTTAAAGATATTTTTTATTTATACTTTTTTTATTAGGTTAAGTTTTTAGTTACTTTATTTAATTTTAGTAGTTTGTAATTATTATTTTATATTTTGTATATATAATTTTTCGAATACAAATATTTTTTCGACCTTAAAATCCTATCCACACACATGATAAGAAAATTTATGAAGATTTTGGTATTGTCACAGAATCATATAGTGCGTTTCCGGAGCCTCCTGATTGCGCCCAGGATCAGCTACGATGTGACAGCGGCCAGTGCGTCTCCAAATTTGCTCGGTGTAACGGCGTTCAGGAATGCGACGATAGATCCGACGAAACCAATTGTAGTATGTTTTTATTTTGATTTTATTTTTATTATTTGATTTGGCACAAATTAGGCATTTAATTGTGCAAAGGTATTTTGTTTAAAAGGTGAGATTATTTTAAACCTATTCTGTTTACATAAAACTATATTGTGTTCTTTAACCTCAACTGGTAAACTTCACTTTATAAAGTCCTTGTAGATGTCTTTTACTGTAACTGTCAAATCAAAAGACCCTGGTGGGTAGTTAGTTGTGTATGTATTCATAGATTCTCTTAAAACCTGTAGTTATATTAATTTATAGAATTTATAATAGGCGGTGGTGGCTCGGTTGTCCGAACGCTTACATTAACCCTTTAAGCACGGACAATACCAAGCGTGCGCTATTACAAAAATATGTAGCGGTCACTAAATTCTGTTTTACCGATAGATCGTGCATTCATCTAGCTACTTAGTCCTAGTTCTTTTTAAGAATAAAACATACAATAGTAATTTTCATTTCCATCATATTACCCAACGCACATTAGAAAACAATAACGCACGAATATGCGGAGGGAGCTTTGTGGAATTCGCTGGTGGTAGAATTTATTTATTATTTTTATGAGCTATTTTAGACCTTTAGTATTTCAAGTTATCAACCTTTTAATATCCAAAATGTGTCCTGCTGAAAGGGTTAAATCCTACAAGGTCAGTTCAAACTCACCCGGTATGTACCAATGAGAAATACACTTTTCTTATGTACAATTGTCATAAATTTGCAACACCACCGTTCCCGTGCCTCGGAGAGCACGTTAAGCCATCGGTCTGGCGCGTATAATCAAGGCTATGGCTGAATTAACCAAAGTGACAAGCTAAGTACGAATCAGCGTGGCAACGTGTGATGATCATAGATTAATTTCATCATTCTTTCTGCTACCAGCCGTTAATCTACTATTATACAATTTTAATAGTGATTGACATTGGCAGTGTCCGTTAAATACAGGATTTTTTAAATTCCTTTATTTAGTTGCGTCTAAATAAACAGGATTTGGTTACTGGAACCTCCCCAACAAACACACAACTAACTTTACTGCCACAAAATTCATATATATGTAATTTTATTTATTTTCTGACATACAGTATAAGTCTGATTTAAGTATAAATATGGATTATTATTGCCACTTTGTTCAGTAGGTATTCGTATTTTTTTTTATTAATTGTAAAAGTAAAAGTAAAGTATCATCACGACCGTTTCCCTTTCGGGGTGGTCAAAAACCATGCTTATAAATAAGCGGATTCAGATTTAGCCAACTTTACTATAGGCCAATCATGTGGCAAGCTCGTCGATGTCTCCAGCGTACCAAACATTACATTAATATTTTTTTTGTGTCCCGACCAGGAATCGAACCCGGTACCTCCGAGTCTAAATCCACTTAATTACCTACTTAACTGCTAGACCATGGAGGCAGTTTATTAATTGTATCGAATTTATTAGTGCTGACTGTATCCAACTATTAATAAGCGAACCAAAGCTAATAAAATATTTAATTTGATAACAGAATAGTGTAATATATATCTCACCAATACCTTTTATTTTATTATTTATTTTTTTACTTTTTTGTTTTCCAAGATCATTGCGAAAGTCACGAAATACTTTGTGATCGGAACAGATGTCTTCCTGGAGATTCCCTTTGCAATGGCATAGTTGAATGTGATGATGGCACCGACGAGGCCTCGTGCTCAGCTGGTAAATACCAAATGAACAAATTAAATTATACCTACTTAATAATCTAATTTAGGGTTCCTCTATAGACTACGTACATTTATTAGATATCCAGCAGCTCCAGCAATACTTTAAATAACGTTGATTAAAAATTAACATGAGAAATGTCAGTCAAAATATACGAATATCAAAAGTGACGTTGACTGTTTTCGTTATAGTATCAAGATACGCAAATGATTTTAAGAATAGGCGCTTGGCCAAGGAGTTGTCAAAGCGGCTGACAGAAAGTTCTGGAGACAGGAAGGCTGGCAATTATTTCTGCCAACGTATTAGCCTCGCTATACAGAGGGGAAATGTTGCCAGTCTCCTTGGGACTATCTCGGATGGGACGTCTCTAGAGGACATTTTTTATTTATAGTTTAGTTTATTTTTAATTTTATTATTTAGGTAGCTTTTATATTGTAATTCTTTTATACTGGTTGTATTTTACTTCGAATAAAATAATTTATTTAGAATAGAAATTCGAAATTCAGACCCGAAGATTTTGATAATAATGTTCAGTAGGAAATTACTTCCCAAAATTTCACCATTAAAAGCGACACTATCAGCAAGTGTAATAATTCAGGATAGTTTAATTTGATCAAAATAGAATTATTTTGAAGAAGCGGACTCAACCAACTTTACTATAGGCTCGTCATGACAAGCGGCAAGCTCGTCTATGTCTCCAGCGTACCAGGCGAAAATAGACGATAAATTGGGCTAGGTTTGCAATAATTCGCATATAACTGAAAGTACCGTACCTTGGGGACATTATTACAAATAAAATACTAGAAGTCCTCACCGATCCCACATCTTTAAAAAACGGTATTCAAGGTCAAAAGTAAAAAAGATACAAAAACACATTTGAAATATATTTAAAAATGTACATAGACGATAATGTCTAATGACATTATCTAACTACCGCTACCTCTAAACAACTAACTATCAAGAAAGGAATCCTACGGATAAATTACGCCTGCTACGTTGTATTCAAAATGAAAACCCAGGTATATATTTTTAGTGTATGTAGTGTAATTTATTTCTTTTGAATTGTTTTGTTATTATTTTGTTTTGTATATTTATTTTGTTTTATTTTTTGTTTTTAAAAGACAACGATGCAAACCAAAGTCAAAATACAGAGAACGATATTAGCGATACTTCGTCGACTGAAAACTCCAGGACACCAAGTTACAGCAATGAGTTGGAAGACCCTGATTGTGTGAGGAACCTCACTTGTGATGGATTGTTTATATATTTATGTTCCCACCAACGATGCGATGGCCATCCAGACTGCCCCAAAGGAGACGATGAACTAGATTGTCCGTCACCAGGTAATATTTATTCAAAACATTGACGACTACAAAGAATAGGTTCTTTGAAATATTTAAAGCCAAATTATTATTCGTAATCACTAATATTTATTAATGGATATAGATAGATATTATCATTATCAATGGCAATGTTCATTATCACAGCCCCTAGAACCCAAAGGCCTAAACCTCCAATCTTTGAGATGGGATTTTTAGAATTTTCTTACGAATATGACCTACACTCGCCACGCTGGCCAGATGGGTTGGCGAGGAACTAATGTCAAAATTTTATGACAATTAATTAACGATTTTTAGTATTAGTGGAACCAGGGCCGACGGCTTAAGGTGTTCTTCGAGGCAAGGAAACGGTGGTGTTGTAAATCTACGACAAATGCACGTAAGACAAGTGTATTTATCATTGATACATGTCGGGGTTCGAATCGACCTTATTGGGAATTTTAGAAAAGGGTTCATACAACCAACCACCACCACTCCTCGACTCGATCAATGACACTACACATCATTGAGTATTTTTTTGTGGATTAAGTGGAGTTTCTTGAACCACGTGAGGGTTTTCATCTGACCAATAATGTATATTCTGTTATATTATATATTACGACCGGGGGCTAGTTGTACATTGTATAATTTGTCTCAGTCTGGGTGTTTATATGTATAATATGTATATATTTACAAAAAAAAAGTATAATATGTAGTTTATCAACCATCTAGTTTCCGTAACATAAGCCTCGTAGCTTACCACGGAAACTAGATGGCGCTGTGTGACCTGTCTGGAAATATTTATTAATTATTAATATTATATAGTTAGCGGATACATTTAGAGAAGGCTTGCGTTTAAAGATATACTTCGGCTGCTGCAAATATCTGGACATGCTATTAGAGTGGTGTATTGAATAATTATTTGTCTGACCTGTTTAACGGAATCCACTAATAACGTTTGCTCTTATAACCGCTGGAACTAAATATGAGACTACCAGAATACTCGTATATTTGTGAAGAAATTGGTCGTCCTACTGTCGTCACGGGTGTCCGATGTAACCGACCAGTAAACATTGTAATGTTTTTGTTTTAGAGTGCTTTGATGGTTTCTTCAAATGCGACACAACGAGATGCGTAGAAAACCATCGTCTTTGCGACTCACATTTCGATTGTCAAGACGGAACCGACGAACAGAATTGTCCGGGTGAGTACTTTTATTATTTTAGAGGTTATTATTATTTTATTGTTTTATTGCAATATGTTTTAGTGCTATGAAAGGTTATAGTTTCAGTAGCCAAATTCTGTTTCTTTAAGCGCAAATGTCATATCGTAATTTTTTTTATTTAGACACCAAACGTCATTTCAATTTTACTCTTTAGTGTTGATCTCTCCTTTTTGTGATATTGGAACTAGAAACAAGCTTAACAACTTCCATATGTATTTTGCCCAGTAGGAAAAAACAAATTTAGTTTATTTATCAACACTTTTTTTGTTGTTTTCCAAAACCTTACACAAATTACATATATAACTTGTCAGTCGCAGTGACGATATAAATATTTTAATAATCGGACACTGCCAATGTTAACTGCTATTTAAGTTTATATACGTATATCTTGCAATTTTGACGAAAACTCGGTTATGCTCGGCCAAGCTCGTGTATTTCTATCGATAAAACTAGCAGATAACGTTTAAAACTATTTTGTAAATTTATTGATTGCGGTAAAAGAAACAGACTAGTGCTACAAGACTAGAAAGTTTCATAGTAATGACAGTAGAGGATAGATGGCGCTGAGAGGAACAGTCAGTGTTAGCAGCCGACGGGAAGCCACTTTTTAGAGAAGTGCTGTTGGAAGAGAGCTGTAGTAGTCGGATCTTGAACCTCTAGGTTTGTTAGCCACACGGGCGCTGTTAATCCGGTAACTGCACCCAGCACTATAAGTACATTGAATTACTAGTGACAGATTTTTAGATTAAAAACTGTCACTTTGACAGTTCTGAGCAATGGCTCGTGCTAAGCGGAGCAACGACTATTAATACCCTAGTACTTTGTCGTGCTATATTACGTCTACCTTGGACAGACTATCCATAATTAGGTGCAGCCAATGGGCAGCATTCGGGAAGTTCCAGTATATGCTCTCATCGTCCTTACTACATTGTTTGAAGAAAAATATCTTTAGCAGTGATGTGGGTCTGGTCCATAAATTCAAGATTGCTCAGCGAGCTTTGGAGACAGCTATGCTTGGTATTTCTTTGATGGATAGAATTTGAAATGTTGATATTCGTCTTTTAAAATTAGCAATCTAAAGTTGCCTGACACATCTGCCGCAGAACCGACGAACGATGGGGCAAATGGTTCTAAAGTGGAGACCACGTAGGGGTAAACGCAGCGTGGGACGACACTCTACCAGTTGTACGACTAACCTGAATAAAGTAGCTGGTGGGGTGCATGAGAGCGGCAAGATATCGATGTGGCGAGCCTTGGTAGAGGCCTACATCCAGCAGTGGAGATATACAATTAAAAGATGTGTAAGATTTGAAATTGGTCAAATTTAGTCTAATGCTACAAAGTCCGTATTTTTGGTATTTTAAAAATGCTTTAAAAGGAAAATGCAACGAACTTTTGTATGAGTCTAAATGCGTTCCGACTCTGGTTCAGGTAAGCTCCGAACAAATTAGTAAGTCGTGAAGTGGCCTCTTTCAAGTATACGTAGTTCTGCAATTGAATTAGTTTAGTTTCCGCATGAGATCTAGGTACCTACGTCGACCGTTGAGCAATGTAACGGTCTCTAATGAAAAGCTATTCCGCTTCTCGATTCATCAATACTGCAAGGATTCCGAGAAAATTATGCTTTTATTATTTTCTTGAAAATTCCAAATTGAAGCTTTTTATTTAATGATATTTATTGTTCATATAATGTGTGTGATCTGTCTGGTAATATTTATTTATAAAAAAAAATATAGGTAATTTATTTATTCCTAACCTCAATAAATAATGTTTTTGGGTATAACTTAAAGTGAGTAACAAGTGTATAAAGTTAAAAGAAAATTATAATATAAATAATAATTGCCTCAGTGGCTAGCGGTTAAGTTCGTGGATTTAGGCTGGGAGGTAGGTACCGGGTTCGATTCATGGTCGGGACACAAAAATATTTAATAATGTAATTATGTTCCCCGGAAAGGAAATCGGTCGTGATGATACTTTACTTTACTTTTATATTATAAATATAATAAAATCTAGCAATATATAAAAAAAAACTCAAAAATCATTAGTGATAAAATCTATTCTAACAATAGATAATAATAAATCTCAAAAACTTTTATTACTGCAACTTATTGTATTCATCACTTAATAAATATCTTTAAATAAATCTTACGAGTATGTTTACAGTTTTGTAGGTATCTTGGTTCTAAGATCAACGTAGGCGTTCAAGTGAATACCCGTACTGGCATATCGTAATGTTTATTAATACGCGTGATTCTTCATAATATAATTACCAATGTACCTACCGCGTAAGTAACTCTTATTCTTAGGCTTTGCCCAGATTGTTTATTCAATTGTAAAGTTTAAAGAGTTAATTTTAGTCAAACACATGTCGTGTCCAGTATAAAAAAAAAAAAAAAAAAAATATTTGACAAGAAATTGAGACTATCATAATAATAATAATAAAAATGCTTTATTGCATATAAACTAAAATAACTTAAAATTAATGTACACAGGCGAGCTTTATGCCGTGAGGCATTATACACCAGCTAACCTTTGGGAGTTTTAAAAACATGTGACAGGCAGAGTGTCAAGTAAATATTAAATAAACAATACATACTAATACTACATATACAATACATGTTATACATATAATAATACATATCTATATATCATAAAAGTTTAAAACGGAAGATACGGCACGCGCTATATTGTTCACTACAAAATGAGGAACCCATAGACAACTACACGCAAAGTCACACCTACAGCGGTACTTACAAGTATCTTTGTAACGCCACCGATGTCGGTAACAATCGAGATAGAATTGATCACAATGGTACACGAGCGAAGCAGAATGCAAAGAGAGCGTGTGGCGTCCTTACGTTTGATAGCTAGCTTACTCACGTTGTTGCTGATTGAAGTGTGTTAGTTAGACCTAGTTGGCTAGTTCCACGCGTGATAGGTTGATACCGTATCTTCCCTTTTTGATTCCTTGAATGAATTTACGCTAGATATTTTATGACCGTAAGATAGCACTTGCTAGGCAAAGTTCAAATATAATATAGGTCATAGTCATTAACTCAAAATCTACCAACCAACAAATAAGTGTTGTTGGTCGTAAATACAATCATTTTAATCAATAGGCATTTCACATCAATAACAATAATTATAACTGTATTATATAAAACGTGCATTCGCTTTTTTAAAAGCGTGGGGTTGTGGTGATTTCTTTATCAGTAATTAGTATTACATTATCAGTAAAGGCCCTGGAACACACACCTAGAACACCGTAATTTTAGCCGAAAACCATAGAAGATTAATTCGGTGTCTTTTCATCTTAGTGGATGGGTAACTAAATTAGAAATGAGATTTTTATTTACAAAACATCCCGTCTGTTATTGTCGTAGCAGATTAAACATCGCTACTTTATTATGATGAGATTTGCACTCCGGATGTATTTGGCTCTTCAATTACATTCGCCGCCAACATCCAAATTTATTGCATAATTATTATAACCATAATGCACCGACTTTTATTATTTATCGTTTAATTAGGAGTAAGAATACACATACAGAAGCGATATTGTGAAAATCGAAGACCTTGGCTTGTCACTTTGTTATTTCTGCCATTGACGTGCCTTGTAATCAAAAATGTTCGATATTAAGAACTTTGAATGCTTGTGTTTCCATCTCGCTCGCACAATAAAGCATTTTTAAAGATTATTGAAATCTGAGTACACTGCCTCCGTGGTCTAGCGGTTAAGTTCGTGGATTTAGACTCGGAGGTACCGAGTTCGATTCCTGATCGGGACAGAAAAATATTTATTAATGTAAATAAATACATTTAATTTATTTCTCGAGTTTGGTACGCTGGAGACATCGACGAGCTTGCCACTTGTCATGATTGGCCTATAGTAAAGTTGGATAAATGTGAATCCGCTTATTTATAAGCGTGTTTTCTGACCACCCCGAAAGGGAAACGGTCGTGATGATACTTACTTTTAAGAATACACAATCCTCCACACTTTAGACAAGCAAATAAATAGGAAAATAAACCATTGTTCCAATTCAATCTAAGTTACGGAACTAGGCTAGGTGGTAGAGTATAGAATAATATTGCTATGCATACAGTAGAATGTTAGAAGTTGGCATACGAACCGTAAGATGTCAAATTATTGACACTGCTTATAACTATTGTCTGAAGTTATCAGCAAAGATATATTGATTTTACAGGTTACATTAGATGTTAGTGAAAGTTACTAGCTCATCAATCTTTAAACGTCATTTTAACACCTTATTAAGCTTTTTTAATACGTGACCAATTATCGACACTGCATAATTAACATTGAAACATCCAAAACTCTACTTTATCCTCCATGTTTTTATTTATTTTAAATTATTTATTGCACAAAAATTAAAAATTTGGTATATAGGCGAGTTTAATGCCTGTTAGGCATTCTCTGACAACTAACCTTTGGGATAGTGAGAGATTATGTTAGGGTCCAACAATCTAATAATAAAAGTCTAATTTATAAATACACTACATACCAAGCAATTACATAAACTAAATGCAAGTTTTATGAACATATACATTTATACATACATAAACATATTGCGTGCCAAATATTCAATGTGTACTGGATGCAGTGTGCTCCTGCTTATCAAGAAACAAGTTAGGGAGGGACTAATTGTTTAAAAACATTGACAGATAGTGCCCGTCTAATGACCAGTGGTAGTTTGTTCCACTGGCGGGCTGCAGACACAGTGAAGGAATCTGAATATCTTCTAGAAGAGTGGGATCGGATTTTGAGTTAATTGATATTATAAATATATATAAATGATATTAAACATAAACGCAAAATTAAAACCTATTTTGCTATTAAACACTACATTTAGTATTTACTTATAATCAGAATAGGTTTTAGGCTTATTTATTCGAATAATATTTAATTTATAATATAATATAATAATTAAAAAAGAACTTAAATTAAATTTAATAACTATAACCTAAACCGAATAAATAAATAAACTGTCCTCAAGAAATATTACCAGAGATAATCCCAAGAAGACTGGCAACATTTCCATCTGTATAGCGGGGCTAATACGTTTGCAGATATACATACATACATATCTTCACGCCAGCACCCTTGCGGGCTAGGCAGAGACAATTGAGCGCCATTTGACACGATCACGACATACCTCTTTCGCTTCGTCGACATTCATTAACCTCTTCATACATGCCCTTTGGTTACGAAGACTTTTTAATGCACCTTCAGTCAGTGTTTTATTTATTTGACGTAATATGTGAGTCTCGGTCTGCCAGGGCCTCTTTTACCCACAACTTTCGCATTATATATCTGGTTCGTCAATCTTTCATCGCTCATCCTTTCAACATGCCCGAACCATCGTAGCATGCTTTTCCTTATTTTTGTCCCTATGCTTTCCTTCATACCAACCCTTTTCCGTATTTCGACGTTGCGTATGCGGTCCGCCAAAGTGACGCCACATATCCGCCGCAACGACCGCATTTCTACTGCATTAACCCTACTCTCATGCGTATTCTGACATATCCACGTTTCGCTTCCATACATCAGTGTTGGTACCAACATGGCATTGTGTATGGCGAGCCGAGCTTTGTCACTGACATTTCGACTGCCGATCAGTGACCCCAGGGCACCGTTAACACTATTTCCCGCGTTCACTCTTCTTTCAACGTCCCTATCGTACTTCCCATCCGCAGTGAAAACACTGCCCAGATATATAATTTCATTTACTTGTTCTAGAGTTTCATCATCAATCTTTATTGCAGATATAATTGCTAGAACTAGATGTTTTATCCGGTTTCGCACGAGTAATGCAAACAAAACCTTAATCGTAATAATGATGACGTTTAATCATATGTCTATCACTGCGTTTCTAGTAACATCTGCAAAAAAATGTTGGGTAGACCTGAAAATAACAAAAAACTTGAAAGAATTAAAAACAACAAAATTACCTAATAAAAATATAAATATAGTACCTAGTTAATTGTCCATAATGGGGTGTATCACTAACTTTTAATCACGTTAGATAGCGCATGATAGATGGTACCTAATATACATAACTGTCAGTTGCATAGAAAACTTGTATTTTTATTACGAAATTTATTATTTTCTGGATATTATGCCGAAGTGAGCAGCTTTTAAGTGTACAAATCGAGATTTCTAAGCAATATCAAAGATATGGTGAGCTCAAAATTGCCGTTCTATTAATAAAACCTTTTTTCTTTTTGAAGACGGTATGCGCTTTCTTCATTCGTCTTTTAAGGTAACTTTAATTTGAAATACATTATTCTCTCATAAAAATTAAAACTACAAAAATATTTAAAAAATGATGCGATATAGTTTTAAAATAAGGTACCATTGCCGCTAGCGACATCTACAAAAAGCTTTGCCTGATACACCCCATTGATGTTAATATCTATTACATAACGTTACATTGAGTTCATTCAGATGTCTCGTCAGTCGACTCCATTAAATGATCAACAAATATCGAATGATTTTATTAATTTAGAAGAATGTGGTCCCATATGAACATCAATTTGTCTTTATAAAATGATGTCTCTCCCGATATCAAAAGATAATTGCTTGAAGTATCTTATTCTAGCTTATCACAACTTCATATAGTAATAATAAATTAGTCTTCGTCAAGAACTTTTATCTATATGTGATATTTATTTTTAACTTGTCATTATTATTTTATAATTTCAAAATAAACTCATTTAGAGTTTTTTATTATTATTATGAAGCATGTGTGTGTGTCGTCCGAGAATGGTACTGTGACTATCTATCTATCTATCTATCTATCTATCTATCTATCTATCTATCTATCTATCTATCTATCTATCTATCTATCTATCTCTCTATCTATCTATCTATCTAAACAACAAAGCGGTTTAATAAATCTTAGTTAAAACGTTTAGATACTCATTTAAATATAACTAGATGTGACCTAAATGGTGTACCGCAGGGTTATGTGCTATCGCCAATACTTTTATCCCAAACCTAAACAACATTTAACTCTGCCATGAACGATGATCAAAATATGGTCGCAGTCTGGTGGGGTTGGATGAAGGTGGCAAAAGAACGTATACTAATACAGTAGTGAAGAGACACCAGCTGATGATATTAATTATAAACCATCACGAACGAAGCAGGGTCTCAAAACGCTAGTTAGGTATATAAATCAACATTAAATTGCATAGGCGCTGGATGCGATAGTCCTGTCAACGATAAAACATCGATAAGGGTTTGTTGACTTGTGAATTTTACTAGCATACTCGTACATACAGCTTTGCACTCCTACAATACACATAAATAATACTAATCTATAAATAATATTCACACATGACTTAATCATGTGGCAGTGTAGCAAGAACACTTGCAGCATTTCCCCGCTGCATAGATATACTGCGAAAAAACTGTCAGCCCTCTTGTTACGTACAGATTAACCAGCTGAGTTTTTTTAAACTAACAAAAATATGGCTAAATTAATATAAATCGTTAAATAATGCAAAAGAATAGTGGTTCATTATTATTATTATTATGAGTGGAGTGTATGTGTTAGTGTGTGCGTTTGTGTGTTGAGCAGAAACTAACTACTGCTAAGTTACTGTCGTAATTAACTAAGTTGTTCCATATAGGTAAACGATCTGAAACTGTCTTAGATATAAAATAGTACAGTTATTAAAGTACTTAGGACTACAATTTAAATTTATTTGTTCATTATTATCATAATTACAGCCCCTAGTAAATGTTTTAGAGCTCAACTATTATAAATGCTGTTTTGGGGGCCTGGTACTCATGCCGAACACGTTAAATTTATTGTTCTTAAATTGTGAGAGCTTTTTATGTTTTGTCTGCTTTTAGGTTGCACATGGGCAAGTAGTCTATCTTAATTCTGACGTGCGTGGTAGGTATTGTAATCTCATAGGTGCATAGCTGAATTTAAAATGTTATTAATTGATCGTTGTTGTGTAATATATTTGTATAGGTATGTTTTATTTTGAAAATCTGATTTAGCTGAGTAAACATTAACAGGTAAGCTGTAAGGTAAGCTGCTGGTCTTCTGGTAATAGATTAGTCTTTGGACTACTTTACTGTCCAAATGTATGTAGGTAAAAATGTTCGTAAGAAAAGTTTTTCTCATTGGTTCACGCCTGGGTTGCAAACCTTTTTTTTTGTTCTTACAACCGTACCTATGCCGATTTTTCTGGAAAATTTGTTTTATTTTTAACTATGCTGGCTAGATGGGTTAGGGATGGTCTGGTGACTATATTTTATTATTCCACAAGCTGGCATTAGTCGAACTGATGCAGAAGACGAAACGTGCCCTCCAAGGTATAGGAACTGTGTTCTTTAAATCGAGTTTACGACATTTGAATTGGATTTGTTAACAAATCGACCACTACCGATTTTTTTCTTGATTCGTATCTATTCTTATGTCGATACTTTGATTGTACGTCATTAGTTAGGATCGCGTGTAATCGTCAATCGATAGTATTCATTATAATAGCATGACACAGTTGTGCTTAAAAATTATTACCTTTTACTCTATTACATGAACTGGCTTTGTCGCTTATCTTTTAGGGATCAACAATGCTAGCGACATTGCTCGCTCGTCAGAACCGATTAAATTACTGCCTCGATCACTGTAAAATTAACACATTAATTTAATTGACTTACATAGCATTTTGTAGTTTTTGTATGAGAGATTTTATATTTAGTGGTAGGTATGCAATATTAGACAGGATGAGCCTTAAGTGTGATACCATTTTTCCATTCCCTATTATTTTTTGCAATGATAAGAAAGCTCAAATAAAAACAAAGAATTTAATACACTTTAGATGTTATTATTCCTGGAAAAAAATAATCAATTCCGCATTTTCGTGCGCAAGTAACCGCTGACATAAAATAAGTTACCCTATGAAATTGAATAACTACTGGGCGCATCGCGTGTTTCGTTTTATTCTGCGGGCTTGCGGGGTTATTTAGTATCTCTTTGGCATTCGACTGATAGAGTTTTACCTATACATTGCATCTTGCTGACAAGTTACGTATTATAGAATTAATTTGAAAGACGCAGTGAATCAGTTGGAGTTATCAATGTTTTGCGACTGTCGTTTATCGACGAGCTACGCAATAGCTTATTTAGCTCATATAGCTACCGCAAGCAATGTCTCTCTTAAACCTTAATGTTACGTATATTGGTTTGATTTAATTCATTATATCCGATAGGGAAACTGTCAACAGGTCAATGTTTATAAAATACAGATAACCTAACGATTGTGTAAGGAGGTCGTCTTGGATGAAACATAATGCATGATACATTTGACGGCATTCAATACGTGCATATATAAATTAAGAATGCATGTTCAAAAACTACTTATATCATCATTATTATTACAGCTTCTAGAACACAGAGTCCTAGAACTCCAGTGTTGGAGTTGGATTAAAGTTCAAACTACACAACTAACTACGAAATTCAGTTTAATTAATATTAATCAAAATTCTGACTGCAAATTGCAATGCTAGTACAAATAAGTGACACTGAATTTCAATCTCAAAGTTTATTAATTATAATCAACCACTGATCTTGAAATCATGTAGATGTATATACGATACGGGCAATAACTGTACTACAATAATCATAATTATTAAAGCCTTCGCACCTAGAATCCAGTTTTAATTAGGTTTTGTACTGGCTGCGGTATCTATGGTTGGAAGATCTTTGATTAAAATTCGAATACTCAAAGTTAGTGTGGATAATTAATTTCGAGTCAAGTAACAACGCACGAGGTTTATTTCCGACTGCAGCCGTCACACGTCTCCGCTCCAGGATTCTTTACCACGACACTATCACTGTAGTCTAAGCTTTCCTGATTTATGCTATCAGACGGTTTCCAAACATATTTAATTATTTAACTATTCCACCTCTGCCTCCGCAATAGTGCTTACGGTCGTAGATTTAGCCGAGATCTTTAACTATGTTTACTTAAATTTATATAGTCAGATTTGATCAAAAACTTCTTAAATCCACTTTGTGGACAAAACGACTTATTTGTATCTTTTTGTGCGGAATTTCTAAACGCATCGTTTCGTCAAAGTCTTAAATCTACTTAACTCCAGTCCGCCATGTTGGAATGCTCAAACATCGTAACTACCCTCAACTCAGTACTAAAAAGTATAGTAACTTTGGCTTGCTATTATAGCGTTGTCATTTATCCATTACTTAAATCAATTGGTTGAATTGATGCAACGTGTTGTTGTCAAAACATTGTTGTCAACAAGATAACTATAAAACTTTAGTAAAAAATAAATTTAATTGTATACTGTAAGTTCTATGTATCGTATGTTAATCTTGTAACAAAATACATAATATTTTTGCGCAGTTATTTGGTTGCGGGCTCAAAAATTTAATTTTAGATATAATACCATTCCTAAAAACTATATATACGTATGGCGCTTTAAATATCTTACCGTCCACCTGGCTACGCTAGTGTTGGATTAACGAAAGTTTTTTTGCGTTTTTTTCCCAAACTTCTCTTTAATCTCTAGAGGACATTTTTATTTATAGTTTATTTTGTTTAGTTTGTATTTAATTAAATTTTTACTTTTTAAGTAGTTATTAATTATATAAAAATAAACGATATATTAAAATTGAGTTTTTAATGTAGTTTCACTTTTTGTTCCAATGTATTTTATTCCGTTTTTTTTCGGTAATACAAAAATTATTTTAAAATATACACTATAGTTTAATCTATGAACTCGTTTATTATTTGCAATCTTTAATAGATTTATGTAAGTACATTTAATACAGAGTTGCTTTATGCACAAAGTTCATTGCACTTTTGAGATTTCATTAAGTGGTTTAAGTGTATGAAGATTTATTTACGACTAGGAACTATGTTGCCTGTAGCTTGTTATTGTATGGAATTGATTAGTACTACTTCAGAGATCGGAATTGATTGCAATAAATTAAGTCTGTAGTGCCTGTTTGGTTTAGATTTTAATACACCGTTTAAGCGAAAAATTATATTTGCTCGATTTAGTGCAATACGGGCAGCGGTGATTATTTTCAGCTTGTTTGTATTTCATCGAATAGATTTTAATGACATACATACATATCTTCACGCCAAATCCCTTGCGGGGTAGGCAGAGATAATTGAGCGCCACTTGTCACGTTCACGACACACCTCTTTCGCTTCTTCGACATATATGCCCTTTTGTTTCGGTGTCTTTTTAATGCACCTTTAGCTATTGTTTTATTTATTTAATCGTAATATGTGAGTCTTCGTCTGCCAGGGCCTCTTTTACCCACAACTTTCGCATTAGACATATATCGACGAACCGTCAAGCTCTCTTCATTTATCCTTTCAACATGCTCGAACCATCGGAGCATGTCTTTCTTTATTTTTGTCTCTATGCTTTCTTTCATGCCTATCCTTTTGCGTATTTCGTCATTACGTATGCGGTCCGCCAGAGTGACGCATATCCGACGCAAAGACCTCATTTCTACTGCATTAACTCTACTCTCATGCGTATTGTGACATATCCACGTTTCGTTTCCATACATAAGTGTTGTTACCAGCATGACATTTTGTATAGCGAGTCGAGCTTTGTCACTGACATTTCGACTAGCGATCAGTGACCCCAGGGCACCGTAGACACTATTTCCCGCGTTCACTCTTCTTTCAACATCCCTATCATACTTCCCATCCGCAGTGACAACACTGCACAGATATATAATTTCATTTACTTGTTCTAGAGTTTCATCATCAATCTTTATCATCACGGTTGTCATCTTCTTCCTTCAAACACTAGTACCTTGGTTTTTCTACCATTGTTTTTTGCAAGTTCAAATAATTATATAGTTAATTTATGTAATATATTCCTTGTACAACAACGGTTAGTTGGTAGGGTAGGGTTACGACATTAAGCTCGCCTATGTAGGTACTTTACTTATTTTGGTTTTGTACAATTATTAATTTATTATTATTGGGTACTATTATTATTAGTAGCTGAGCGGTGGTAGCTCGGTTTTAAGATAATTTACGCGAAATACCCTTCTAAGCTGCTGGTCTTTTGCTAACAATTTACTCATTGGGCCACTTTGCTGCTTAGTCTTTCACTAGCAGGAGTAGAATCGTTTAAAATATTTAAATTAATGACGTTTTATAAATGCATGTAATATGTTTATGTGAATAAAGATATATTGACTTTTGACTTTGACTGAGACAATTTTCTTACGTACGTACATTTACAACACCACCGTTCCCGTGCCTTGGAGAGCATGTTAAGCCGTCGGTCCTGGTTCTATCTAATACCAACTTTTAAAGTGGTTAATAAATTATCTTTAAAAATTGTCATAAAACCCTCGTCAATCCGTCTGGCCAGCATAGCGAGTTTAGGCCAAATTCTCCAGAAATTTCTGGACCGCCCACCTCCATTTGTGGAGGTCTGCGACTGTGTGTTTTAGGGGCTGTGATGATGAAGATGTATTATTATTATTATTACACTAGAGACATGGACAAGCAAGCAACTTGTCATGTTAGGAATTTTACGCATGCGGCATGGCAAATAACTAGGTATCCCTGTTCAAAGAAGTAGTCTGGTAACAACTAATGAACGATCACAAGGAAGTATGCGCAGTATGCACGTAGTTAGTGAATAATATAAAAACTTACGGCTCTAGGCAACATAGGTTTTAGACCCGATTTTTTAAATAAGATATGTTTTGTTTTGGATGCAAAGGCAGTAATAACAATAATAAATAAAGCTGCCCTTAAACTAAGAGTTCTATTAAATCCTATAGGTACGAGAATATTAATTGAAAATCGCATCAGAATTAATTCGGGCAAAATGCTTTCACGTTCCTGCATTCTGCACCGATGCATAATGCCATTTCCAAGTAACCATAGCTTAGTAGATACACGTGTGTGAATTTCTTCGAATCTCTTAAGCCGTGGATGTTAGATGAAATCTAGATTATATTTAAATAAAAACGTTAAGCTATAAATATCTTGAAACTTGATACTGCGAGTTGCGTATAAAACTTCAAACAACTATAGTTGCATAATTAAAATAAAGGCAAGTGAATTATTTATCGACATCGTCATAGCTCCCAGACCTCTACTGCTTATGATGGACCTTCCTGCGGCCCTATTCTGCTACTTACCCCTCATTCCGAATCGCGTTTAGAGCGCTTAGAACGAATATGACACTGACCGTCGTTCCGAATCAAATATCGCGATTTGGATGCTCAGAGCGTGATATCAATTCGGAACGGTCTAAATCACATTTTCATTCATAAAATGTTAGTTTTTTTTTAAATGCATGGAAGATAAATTGCGGATTCCACATCTTTGATAAATATCTTTTACGAATACTAACAAATATACATCTCTCGGTTTATTCATCTTTATATGTGTAAAGTTTAATATTACTAACTTATTTTGATAATTTAAAATAACTAGCCGTGTTACAGACATTTTTTTTTCACTTCCTACTTAAATATTAATTATAGATTCGTTTAAGAAGTAATATACTTAGAAACAGTATAAACAAGTTACATATAACAAATATACATCTCTCGGTTTATTCATCTTTATATGTGTAAAATTTAATATTGTTAACTTATTTTGGTCTTTTAAAATAGCTTGCCCTGTTACAGACATTTTTTTCTCACTTCCTACTTAAATATTAATTATAGATTTGTTTTAGAAGTAATATACAAACAGTATAAACGAATTACAATATTAAATAATTTAAAAGAAAACTTAATTTAAATAAACTTGAAAATGGCGCGCGACATAATGACAAAAAACTGACAGCGCTCAGAGCGATCTACCTTGATATCGTGAGCAGTCTAAGCGCGAGAAATGATTTCATTTGTGACGTCACACAGCTTGGCAAAACAGTTTAAGCGCGTATCGGAACACCTTTAAGCGTGCTTAGGTTACTATTATCGCGAATCGGAACGATAGGTTAGTCGCAAACGTTATTTACGTCAGAGATTGCGTCATAATTACAAAATATTACGCAATTGTCAACTCTATAAGCGCTCGACCTTGACAGCGGCCATTTCAGCGGATTCCATTATTTAACGTTTGCGCCTGCAGAACCCAACTTATTAGTATAAATATCAAAACAGTTTTTATTTGTATTTATTATGACCCTTTGTATCGCCTTATCGCCTATATTTAGTATTGCCTAATTGTGATTGACCCCAGTCTTTGTTCTGGTCTTGCGCAAGATTCTCGCAAGAATCTTGTTGAGACACTTTTTAAAAAAAAATGTATAAACGGTTTTTTTTTTAAATTGATTTGTAACTGCGTCGTTTCTGTCTTTAGTAGGGTTCCTAGTTTCGCAAGAAAAAATCGAACCCTTATAGATGACTGGTGCATGTCTGACCTCATGAAATATCTCAAAAATACCTACGACTTCTGACGAAGTTGTTCTTACCTATTGATGAATAAAACAACATGTAAAGGGTTTTTGCTACAGTATACCTTTTTTAGATGAATATAACCATTCCAAGATTCAAGTAAATAAGACCAGTAGTTCTCGAGATAGTAGTTTACGGACAAACACTATAGTCTCATCAGGTTTCTTTAGTACAATTAGAAACAAATACATTTAAAGTTGACACAGCCTTTATACAGCCACGAAATAATTATTTTTTTTATAATTTGACATTAAATTATAATTATTTAGATTGTAAGTTGACACAGCCTTTATACAGCTACGAAATTATTATTGTTATTTTTTAATAATTTGACATTAATTATAATTATTTAGATTGTAAGTTGACGCGGCCTTTATACAGCTACGAAATTATTATTGTTATTTTTTTATAATTTGACATTAATTATAATTATTTAGATTGTAAGTTGACACGGCCTTTATACAGCTACGAAATTATTATTGTTATTTTTTAATAATTTGACATTAATTATAATTATTTAGATTGTAAGTTAACACGGCCTTTATACAGCCACGAAATTAATTTAAATTTATTATAATTATACATTATGTTATAATTATTTAGATTGTAAGTTGACACGGCTATAATGCCTCGAATTTAGGTTAAGCTTGCTTGCTTGCTTATGGCAGCAATGTCACTTACTTATTTCGGTCTATCCATAATTTAATTTAATATTTTTATTTATTATTTTAATAATATTGTAAAAAATTGACAATATCCGAGTGTAACATGTGAACCATATGGAAATAAATATTTTGAATTTGAATTTAAATTTGAATATACATATATTTTTAGTAGAGCAAGAGTCTAGCGAGGCTCTTGTCCAATATCAAGATTATGGAGTGTGTGGAGACCCCATTGTTGTTGTTAGAACTTAAATACACTATAACAGCAGTACAAGATATTATGCATGTAATAATACTTCGGTTTTTATAATATATTTCAGTATTAGCTGATTTACGTAACTGCCTATATTTTAGGTGTACCCGAGTGGTGCAATGTTCGGGTGTTAGCGATAAGTGTTTTAAATAGGTTACGATCTTAATTTGTTGGTTTATGTGAAGCTTGGTGATCTCATTAGGTACTTAGAATTTTGTTTCAGTATTTGGGTAAATTTAGTTTTACTTACTAGATATATAAAGAATAATAGTTTGTTTGTAATTGTACATTACACATTGGTCGTCTCTAGTGGTCATTTTTTACTTATAGTTTATGTTTTATTAGGTTTAGTTTATATTTATTTAAATTTTTACTTTTAAGTAATTGTACATTATTTCCGTTCTTGTTTAACAAACAAAATAAGTTTTTAAAGATTATACGTTTATAAGTCGCGCTAATATCACACGCTAACATGATAAACCGTTTAGGTACCGTTTAGTAGTGCAATATAAAAACATAAATTAACACACACATTGCTAATGTTTTAAGTCTACTAAGCAATTTTGTACCTAAACTAAAGCCTTACATTATTGCGGGTTAAATAATGCGAAAAATATCGAGATCTGGCGTTTGTTCATCTGTCAATAAGTAAATCACCTCTCGTATAGCACTATCAAAAATGTTATTTATTAACATTACAGTTTTTTTTTATGAACGCTTATTTATTTATTTATTCGAAAAGAAAGGACAGAGACGGGCAACATAAAAACAATAATAATAATAATAATAATAATTCTTTATTTATACAGTAGAAATTAGTTACAATAATAAATACAATAGTGAAATATTTATATAATAAAAAAATAAAGCAATATAAGTAATAGCAAAAATAAAGTAATTTAAATTATACCTGTCACCAGAATATTTCTTACTGTGAACGAACATCTTAGCATTTAACATCAAATATCAGTTCTTTTTATGATAAGGGATCAGTTCACGCTAAAAATGTTAGCATCTTATGCTAGCGTCGCTAGTAATTTATATAACTGGAACGAGGCCTTAGTGGAATAAAATAACAGAAATCTTTGAGTAAGCGGGGTGGTATAGAAGGGTTTGTCGCTTAACGCTCACCTTATGTAATGTAAGCAGTCTGCTGATGTTGCTTTTAGCGTAGCAGTGTTGCGTGCAGTGTCCTCGTTTAACACATTTTATGACATAGTTCCGAGTTCTTATTTCACTTTTTGTTTAAACTATGTCTGTCAGACCGTACTCCGGTAATGATGTCCCGGTACGACTTTTTCTTAAATTATACAAATATACTATGGTTGTAATAAATAAAAGAGATAAAGCGTTTTTTTAATGTTAAGTGCGTGAATGAACATTTTCTTTACTGCCTTAGGCGATGTCTGAACAAACCTATGGCTCACTTTGTAGATTTATACATAAAAAAATCATAAAACGCTATTAAGTAATAATAAAAATTAATTAGCTTTACAGCTAATGTTAGTGGTCCCACTAGGCCTTTTAGGCTTGACATATGGGACCCATGATAATACGGCATTTAGACTAAAACTTAAATAAACTTAAACTAATATAATATGTAGTAAATGATACAGTGCAAAGTACAAGCGTAGATAAATAAGAACGATATACCGGGTGACTTTGTATCGTCTTACGTTAGACTAATGTGTTTATTCTATTGATAAAACAACTTTTCTTCTTAACTTCTTAGAGAAACCATATGTCAGAAATGTCAAAATGAAATGGCTTCTTTATACAAACTTTTAATTTTAAAATTAAATAAGCATTTATTCGAAAAAAATATTTACAAAATATAAAATAAAATTCATATTAATACTAAGCATAGGAATATAAGTCCCGTCCGCGTGGAATGGTGGCAAGAACGCTGGCTGCATTTCCCCGCTGAATTGCAATACTGATTCTTTGGGCGAAGAAAGAGCCAGCCCTCTTGTCACCGGAGAAGACGACAAGACGCGGTGTTATGTCTTTTAAAAACTTTTTTGCACTTGGACTCCATGGGCCCAGAGTTTCTACAGCAAACGGCATAAATATGTAATCTTTTAATATACTTACATATTTGCGCCGCTTGCTGGACTCCGCATTTTCCGCCGCGGCTCCCGCTTTATGCGCTGTCCCCCTGAGATGCGACGCGGCGAGGGTGTCGACGCACGTGGCGTCCCACACCAGAGCACGTCCCCGTTCCCAGGGGACCAACGTCATACCATCGGGTCTCTTGCCATCGTCTCGGATAACTCCAACAGGCTCTAGAAGAGCTGGAACCTCGATGGTGGCTAGAGCCCTTTTAATGATATCGTTAAGGGAGCCGTGGCGGGAAAATCTAAAATTTTAAAATAGCCAATATGTATGGAGGACCCAAAAAATATCATTTACGACAAATGTTTTCCTAGGACGAGTCGTTTGTTTCTATCAATAGATTTACATATAACGTAAGACCATATATAATGATTAAAAATAAATACAATAAACCACAGCTAGCAAATGTTTATCGGATACATTAGGTCGCCAACCCATTTAGCCAGTAGGGTAAGAACTTCAAAATATATTTTCTGGTAGACCTATAGTCAGTAGTGGTGATCCAGGATTTGGTTTTCAATCGTCTGTAATATTGATAAAAGATTACCTAAAAGTTGCGTATGTAGGCATTTAAAATATTTAAATGTTGATGAATATAAGATTTATTTGAAGGAGGTTATGTTTATTTATTCGAGAGTAGTAGAGCTCCTAGGTATGACTGTATCGTAATTAACCACTTATAACGTCATTATTTAGAGATTTCCTTTACAAGACCTGGCGATGAAATGACTAACCAGTCAGATGACCCCATTATACAAGTGAATTAATTGTACATCGTAATTATTGCTTCCAATACGATTTTCCCTAATGTTCATAATACTATAAAGATTAAATAATTGTCTTAAGTCAAGTCAGTTGATAGTTTAAAACCTAACAATTATTGTAAAGCTTCATCTTTATGATTGATTAATGTTTAAAATACTATTCGATTGTTAATGCGTTTTTTTATATAGTTTTGTAATTTAATTGATATTGATCACAGATAATGCATTACTCGTACGTCTACTGGCACATGAGCTGTGTCCATAGACGTAAAATAAATGCACTGGCCCCAACGTAACAAATAATATTAGTTATTTCTGAACATCTCACAGTATCACAGTGTGTGGTCGGGTAGGGATGCAGTGTTTTATGTTAATTTTAAGTCTCAAGCTATGCAACGCCAATCTATTTCTCTCTCACACACAAAGGATTTGGACGAAGCTCGGCACCAGACTTCAGCTTATCGTTATCTTTCCTTACATCGTGCCAATAACAAAGAGTTTATCAAGGCTATCTTTTTTTCATTTTTATATACTAGTACGACATGTGACCGGCAAGGTCTCTTATCTGATGGTAAGTGAGAAGCGAGATCCATGAATGTTAGCAACTGGAATCAGACTCTCATGACTGACATCAGTCTCTAACACTATGACGACTTGTCTGGACATGACGGAATTTCGAGCCTGATGAAAGAGTGGATACACTTTACTGGGTTTATCGGCACGAACGGTGGATGCATCCCCGCCCATCAGACTGGACAAATTACCACCATCAGTCCGCCTACCACCTATTTGTTGTTCTCGTTAAAAGTATGTGCCTTTCAAGGAGAACTAATATTGTAAGCTTGCTATAGTGATATTTCTATAAAAATAACACCGCTTGATATAAGACTTACATAATATATAATAAATCTCCTCCTTTCCTGGCAATTTGTCAGTAGTATTGGAGTATCCTTCGCATACATATGGTGGACTAGTAGTTTATTTTTGTTGTTTCTAAATTTAAAAACGATTTGTTTGGATGCTCTGTCTATTTGATCCCTAACATTTTCAAAAGCATATCACGATATTACCCAGTTGTTATAACGCCTTCACTACCGCGTCATAAATATGGTTATTAAACATACCAGATACGTACTTAGACGAGGGCGTCCTCTTGAATTGTAGTATACACAACTCTATGAAAGACGTTTCCTTGCCAACCCGTCTGGTCAGCGCGCTGCAGCATGGCGAGTAGAGGCTAAATTCTCCAAGGCCCATGTCCAGATAGTTCTAGCCTTATTAATAAGGCTAATTAAAATTATCGAAACATAAATATTCAGCTATCAGCAGATGGCACTATAAACATGATACAGTTTGGCTGTGGAAATTCTTCTGGACGTCTGCAGAGTGCTGGGCTTCTCCAAAACAATGTGCGTTTTGGGCTTAGTGTCATTATTGGAATACTGGTGTGATATGAGCTAACTTCGATAGCGCCATTATTCATCTAATCAGGTTATACGTTAAAGTATGTTAAAGAGCTGTAATAAATTATCGTTGGTCCAATTTTATATGAGTATATACGTCGGCGGGTATGTCGTTTTAACGACGTGGTTCCCGAAAGATGTAAACTATTGCTGGGTCACCGCGATTTGGTTAACACAGTTATTGACGCATGTTCCGCTCACAAACATGTAACTAGTCCACTGTGCGCATCATAACCTCGTAATATTAGTAACAACTACCTAGTAAAAATATTTTCTCCGGTTTCATATGACTTTACAGAACAATTCCATTGCTGCGCACGGAAACGTTACGCACGTTTTAAAATATATATGCGAAAGTCCACTGCAACCTACGTACACGCTACACACGAAATTATTTGTTTTTATATATTAAATACATATATTACAAGACAGTGCAAGAAGTCAAATGGTATAATAATCAAAGCTAGGCCAATATACACTTTTAAATGATATTTTGTTGTTGTTTTGGGTGTTACGAAAGTGTAAAACACGTTCTTGTTCGACAAGAGAACCAATACTAGGTAAAATAAATGTTTTACATATAATATACATAGTACATTTGTTTTGATCCTAATCTCCCGAAAAAGTTGTCCGTGTATCATGAGATACTTACGGCTGAGTCTAGACACACTTTTTTTTTATAAAATAATATAATATACTGCCTCCGTGGTCTAGCGGTTAAGTCCGTGGATTTAGACTCGGAGGTACCGGGTTCGATTCCTGGTCGGGACACAAAAATATGAATTAATGTATATAAATACATTTAATTAATATTTAATTTATTAGTGATATTTCTCGAGTTTGGTACGCTGGAGACATCGACGAGCTTGCCACTTGTCATGATTGGGCTATAGTAAAGTTGGCTAAATGTGAATCCGCTTATTTATAAGCGTGGTTTCTGACCACCCCTAAAGTGAAACGGTCGTGATGATACTTTATTACATAGTAATAAAAAAGATGATAATCTAGGTAATCGTTTTGAAAATTTATTATTTTATGAAAATTACACCAATGTCCGCACTATTTAATATTTTGATCTCAATGTTTTCATATAATGCATATTAGCGTAGCGTGTCGTGCACAATAATGGAATAACGCATTTACAGTTTTAGTTTTATATTATCTCTGGGTCCTAATCGTTGTCATTATCACACCGTTCACGACACAGAGTCTATATTTCTAGAATTTACTAGAAGATAATTTAGCCTATACTTTCCACGCCTGCCAGTACTGGCTAAAATCATCATATCAAGAAGACAGAGAAGACAAATTTTTAAGCATTCCATGGATTCACCTTGCGGGTGCCGGGTCCATCGTGTGTGGGTAAGAGATGAGAATAATGGTGTCTCGGGCTTGCGACCGACAATAGGCTGGTTTAAGAAAAGGAGGCCTCCTTTTTTTTCTATTGCGCGATAATACGCTCACCATCCACCATTCTACTCCTCTCCCTACTTAACCAAATACTGTATGATTCCGTTAATGCCGTCTTGGAAGCTCGTTCCATAAATGTATTGACCTCAGACCTGCTTAGGCCCAATTCTTTCAGTAAGTGATACAAAGATTTTGCTGGAACTCCTCTCGCACCAACTTCCACTGCGTAAAGCTGAGTCTTGAACCCGTTCCTGATCATTTCTTCTGTGAGATCGTAATGTTTATTCGACTTCATGTTCTTTTCTTCTTTTGGAATATTTGATTCCCACGGAACGGTAAGTTCAATAAGGATAGCTTTTTTCAAGTTCCGAGAAAACACTAAGATGTCTGGCCTATAGGCTGGTGTTCAAAGGTATCCATGAGAATTTTCCAGTCTGATGCGGCGCCAAGGTTGGAGGTGGGCTTGCATTTAGTTTCGTGCTTTGCCCTTCCTTTACAAATGTGGTGATAAAAGTAATTTGTAAACTTTGTAAAATTGTCCTGAAATGCGATGGCAAAACAGTGGTTCCTCAAATATTATAGCTAGTTAGCTGTTCAACCCGCCTCCTGTATGATTATTTTCTATTTTGCGGTCACCGTGATGTATCATCTTGTACTCGCATTATGACGTCCTATGCTCATCAGTGAGTTTCGAAGAATTATAACTATAAAATTCGTTTTAAAACAAATACGCAGATTGTTTTTGTATTAATTTTAACAGTATGAATGTCCTACCTTCATAATCCTATTCGAATAGTAACAATGATATTAACATCGGCATTACGGGACCTTCTGGTTTTATAATTATGTTAATTAATTTGGTTTGGATTCGTCATCACACATGCAGCTAAAATCAATTCAATTAGCAAGCCTAACCTAACTCACAATCCTTTAACAACAATTTTTGCCTTGATATACTCGTACTTGATAGGCTCGCCATACACAATGCCATGTTGGTACCAACACTGATGTATGGAAGCGAAACGTGGATATGTCAGAATACGCATGAGAGTAGGGTTAATGCAGTAGAAATGCGGTCGTTGCGGCGGATATGTGGCGTCACTTTGGCGGACCGCATACGTAACGTCGAAATACGGAAAAGGGTTGGTATGAAGGAAAGCATAGGGACAAAAATAAGGAAAAGCATGCTACGATGGTTCGGGCATGTTGAAAGGATGAGCGATGAAAGATTGACGAGCCAGATATATAATGCGAAAGTTGTGGGTAAAAGAGGCCCTGGCAGACCGAGACTCACATATCACGATCAAATAAATAAAACACTGACTGAAGGTGCATTAAAAAGTCTTCGTAACCAAAGGGCATGTATGAAGAGGTTAATGAATGTCGACGAAGCGAAAGAGGTATGTCGTGATCGTGTCAAATGGCGCTCAATTGTCTCTGCCTACCCCGCAAGGGATCTGGCGTGAAGATATGTATGTATGTATGTTTTAAATAGCTGCCCATATTCTAAAACGTTTCGGTAAACCTGCAGACAGATTATATTTCTGTAAGCAAAAATGATAGATTTTTAAAATAGTGGATTTTTTTCTTTATATTGTCAAATTGCGCAATTTAGCTAAACTACTTCGAACCTACATCAAGTTTACAGAATATTATAGGTACAAATTTAGAACTCTAATGTCAGTTGACATTTACAGTTTTCGAAGGAATATCTATACTGATAGCGTTCGACATTATTGATAGTTTATTTAATATATTCCTTTATATAACGTTTGTAGCTACATATATAATATACATTATTATATGAATGTCAACTCTAAAATAATTCCTTTATATCATAGATTGAAGAAGATACGGTACGAAGATATTACGCGTGAAAATTGCAAACTACGTCTAACTGACGCACTTGAATCACTAGCAAGGTCAGTAGTAAGCTAGCTATCGAGCCGTAAGGACGCCACGATAGCCTTCCATGCATTCTGTCTCGCGTCCGTCCCACTCTAATAAATTATATTTCATTCGTTAACGACATCAGCAATGCAACTGTGTGAGTGACTTTGCGTGTAGTTGTCTATTGGTTCCGTGTTTACTTCTTTTATTTTATTCAAAGATTTATATAACGTTTGAGTTTTTTGGCTACTGTATTATGGTTTATTTTGTGGAGATCTAGAAAATTCTACATAAATAAATTACAATATATGAATATATAGCTAGACTTTTAAAACCTTAATTCGAAAAAATATTTACAAAATATAAAGAAAAATTAATACTACGGACTCCAATATAAGTCCCGATCTGCGTGGAATTGTGGCATGATCGCTGTTTGCATTGCCTCGCTGAAGTCCAATACTGATTATTTTGGCAAAGAAAGGGACAGCCCTCTTGTCACTGAAGGAGACGACAAGACGTTGTGTTATCTCTTTTAAAAACTTTTTGGCACTTGTACTCCATATGCCCATAGTTTATACAGCAATCGGCACAAATGTGTAATCTTTTAATATGGATACATACTTGCGTCGCTTGTATCTATCTCTATATTAATTAATAGTTAGCTTAAAGTAGCTTTAAAGAAACTAGAATAGTAGATGCAATTTACACCCATAGTTACAATGATGACAATGACTTTTGACACTGTTCAATTTATAGCAAATTGATTGGTTATTGTACTTCCAATTGTTCGGCTATTTAAGAGCTAAGTACTTGAAATGGAATGTGCTCTTTAGATTTGTGGTCCAGTAGCTGCATTCTGTTTATTTAAGCGCATATGTAATATAGGACACTGTAAATGTCAACCGCACTATTATACTACCATAATAATGGTTTAACGCTTTTTCATCTCTCTCGCTCGCACAATCCAATATTTTTAAATTTTTATCAAGTTTGAGTGTACTTTATAAAATGTTTTCGCTTATAGAAACATATTATGAATTTATGTGTGAATTACTACTCAGTCTATCATTTCTAGCGATAAGTCTCTTACTTTTTATCTGTCAGAACAATATTTATATTTTTAATCGTAATCTCATATGAGTTTTTAGTTTGGGGTGATGACGTTAGGTAATATGTTGATTCATTGCCAGTGTTGTAAGGGGAGACGACCTTGGCTGACAATTGGCCCAACAAATCTGTTACTATAGTGATACCTACCAAATCCTTGTCGCAACGAAGCCTCTGCTTACAAAAATACAATTAGGAAATTTATTATTTTATTACCATTTTGTGTTTTAGAATTTAAAAAAAGAACGCTATTGCTTCTAATCACGAGACGAGAGTGTGTAATGACTTTTGACCAACGTCTTTAATATACCTATTTTTTATATATTGGTATACCATCATGTTCAGAGAGTGTACAGATTTCCTGATAATGTTACTGATAACATTGTTATCGTGTTGACGGTAGTAATTTATAATTTGTCATAATGCCCTATATACTGGCTGGTGATATTGTTCCATCCAACTTGATATATCGCGGGGCCCAATGTGGTGTCTAGCATGCTGTAATATCGTAATATGAAGTTATCGTAACTCGTTATCTTGTTTTAGAATAGGATGTTGTATTTATTATATTTTTAAAATAAATACATAATTAATAATATTTATTGATAACCTCATGATATAACGGGTGTCCCAATAAGAGCGACGGATTTAAATTTGCGGCCATTTTGTAAAAACGTGTGTTACGTAGAGACCACGCAATTTAAGAATATGTAGAAGTATGTAAACGAACAATGTTTAATTATTATAAAAGCACATTACAAAAATAGTGAAAGTTATGCGAATACAGTTTGACAATTACGTCAAGTTTTCGGTGATGATGATTAACAATATTTTTTATTAACTCGTTCTAGGCATTAATATTATTTTTGTAGTATGTAGATAATAGGTTTTTTTTTGAGACAGAATACAGTTAAATTACAAAAAATGTTACAGGCAGCATTGCAATGCTGCTCCATTAGCCCAAACCTCTTGTCTCATGAGGTGTTGACGAGCTGGTTAATCAATATTTAAAAAATCTGTGCACTTAAACCCCACGGCTCGACGTTATAAACTGTTTTGTTAATAAAAGTATAAACTGTATAAAACTTGTTTTGATATAGGAATGTGCACCCTTTCATCTATTTATAGGTCATAACAAAGAAGCGGACTCGTTTGTCGCAGAGGTTGTGCATTTCTACAGTCGAGTACTTGAATATTTTCCGCAATGTGCACTTTATGCTTTATTAATATTGATCACATATTCGTTTAAAACCATCTTGAAGATAGGACCCTGTGGAGCCGAGCGAGAGAAACCCGATTAATGTTAGTTAAACTGTGACTCGAGGTGCTGTCTAGAGATGACGTACATAGCTTGCCACTTAACCGCTTATGCGTCAAGTGATTTTTTCCCTGCGGTCACTTTTCATAATCTTTTACCCGCTCCTAAATACAACAACGAACTTTATTCAAAAGACTTTACCTATAATTCCTCAGCTATACACCATACGTCGTCAAGGTCATATTTGTAGACCTCATAGTACAAAAACAGTATTGGCAAGACGACAATGTCCTAAGCATTCCGGATATCTTTATCAGTATAAATTTTATAAATTAAATATTTTATATAATAAATTAAAAAAAACTACTTTAAAAGTAAAAATAAAATTAAATATAAACTAAACCTAATAAATAAAAAATGTCCTCTAGAGACGACCGTTCAGTCCCAATATGTTTTTAAGTCAATATGAATATATGATTTCTTATCATTATATAATTATTATATCGGTCGCAATCTCCAGCTTTTTCCAGACACGATGGACTCGGCACTCGCACGGTGTATCCATAGGTTGCTAAGAAATGTGTATCAGTTGATAATATTGTATATAAGCTCTGGAAGTAGGAGCGGGGCTGCCTGTAGCACTCGTTAATTTAGTAAAAAACTATTTTAAAAAATATACATTCATATTTGATATGTCAATTGGTTTTGAGATATAATTTACTAAAATTATTATATTAAGTCAAAATCCTAATGCATTGTTTTGACATGACAATAATTTAAGTAAATTATTTCTCAAAACATAAACTATGATTATATTTATTTATTTAAAACTTTATTGCACTATGTACAAGGGGCGGGCTTAATGCCGCTAGACATTCTCTGACAGCCAACCTTTGGGACAATAAAAAGTAAAACTTACATCGAGGAGTAGGTGCGAAGACGTTTTTAAGACTGATCATTATTAAATAATATCTATATTCTACATACTAATAGTACTTACATACATACATATATACATAACTATACTACATACAATATCCACTTATACACGCTATAGGGAGCTGTTTAAGTTATGTGTATACCAATCTTTTGAATATTATTCTGTTGGATGTTTGCCGAATATTGACCGGCAAAGTGTTCCAAAGATTTACTGCAACAACTACGAAAGAGTCAGACATGAAACCACAATGATGTGAAGGAATGGAGAGGACAAAGTTGTGTGACGAACGAAGAGACCGATCATGAAGAGAAAAAAAGTAGTTAAATTTGTTCTTGAGGTAATTCGGAGTCGCAGGCTCATTTAAAATTTAGTAAGCAAACGATTATGAGATTTCTGGGACAACGAATTGGTAGCCACTTTTACCTAGCACGGTACTCGGAGATGTGATCATATTTGCAATTATACAATACCCAATAATGTTAAAATAGTTTTTGAAGTATTTTTTTTACAAACATCGCATTATTTATATTGCTTATAAAGCAGAGATAGTTTCATTTTAGATTAGTAGTTCTGAACTCTCAATAGAAAGTTTTCAACAACGGGTCACTGTTTATTAACGAAAGAGGTTTAAGCAAGAGTATATGGTCTAAATTCATTAGACATTTCAAATTGCTGAGCTGCCAAGGCTATAGCTAAGGCTTATTTAATAAAAAAATTGAATAACACGAAATTTACTATAAACTTGGTCAATATTAAAAGACTTATTTTTATTATATTGTGATAAATAGAGAATGTTGAGGGCGTTTATGGAATGAGAGATTTTTTATTTTTTAGTAAATAAACTTGGTCAATATAGATACGCAGTTTATAATCCAAAAAAATATGCATCCGTGCAATTTTTAATCTCGGACAGCGCGACTCCTGTAGGCCATACTTTCGTGACTATAATATTGTAACATTACCGTGTCTGTATATTTTAGACGGATGTATGTTTATTAAAAACTACCCGAGTCTTTTTCGGCCTGTTAACGAGGACGGGCGAACAAATGTTCGGACTCAATATAAATACAATTTATGGAAACCGGCTACAAAACTTACCATTGTTTCTAAAAATATTAACCAAATGTGTATTAAAATATTAAATGGTTTGCCTATAGAATTAAAACAATTGATACCAATAATTAAATTTAAGAACCTGTTAATTAAATGACTGAAAGAATAATGTTTTTATAGTATCCAGGAATTTTTACATTATAAGTGTTGACAAATATAATTTTAGTTGTAATTTGACATGTACTATTATTTGCATACCATTATGGTAGGATACAGCTGGACTGTAAAATAGTGTTATCCTATATTTACCTGTATTCTGTGCAATAAACGATTTTGAATTTTTGAATTTTGAATATTAAAGACTTTTTTTATATATTCTTTATATCGTAATAAATAGAGAATGTTGAGGTCGTTAATGGAATGAGAGATTTTTTTTTATATATTCAACCCTGCCTATATCGGTCTCAACCCCAAGAAACACATCCTCTAAACTTTTTTCCAGACACGATGGACTCGGCACTCGCACGGTGTATCCATAGGTTGCCAAGAAATGAGTATTAGTAGTTATAAAACAACTAAACTAAACGCAACTAAAGTTCATTTTCCAGTACTAATTATTATTCATATCCGCTATTTCGCAGGCGTGGTGTTATTGCACGATTATTTTCCCAATAATACAGCTTATTTTAAAGCCTCACCAATTCAATTATATCATTATTTTAAATCCTATTATTATATTATAGGGTTTGGCTCCTAATTTTATAATGAGCCTAGTAAATTAGACCGCAAGGGAGTGCGGTTGTAATGATATGACAAATTTTTGTACAAATGAAATATCATTAGATATAAAATGAACGCAAGCGGCTTAAAATTATTGCAATTAGTATGAAATACCCACATTTGTGTTGCAATCAGCAATTTATTGTATTCAACGAAAGAGCAAAGCAGATAATGTACATACTTGTATAAAGTTCACCAGCAATTTTATATAATTTATACATAATAATATAAGTAACCCTCGCCAACTCATCTGGGTAGTGTGGCGAGACTAAATTCTCCAGATATATGTTCTGAGAGAATTATCTTCAGCAGTGGTAGGTATAGTAATGACGATGGCTAACATAAGTACAAACGTAGACAGAGTTGGGGACCCAAACTCTCATCATTCTGGATTTGTTTCTGTCATTATCGCCACAAATTTATGATATGATTTCCATGTAAACATAAGACAAGCAGCAGAGAACCTCAAGCGGCGGACATACACTCAGCTTATTGGGAGATGCGTTTTTGCGCCGTTTGGAGTTGAAACTCTCGGGCCGTGGGGACCATGTGCACACGAAATTTTCAAGGCGTTGTCAATACAGCTCGTCAACACCTCGGGAGACAAAAGGGCTGGGCAATATTTGGGCCAAAGGATCAGTATTGCCATTCAACGTGGCAATGCTGCCAGTATCCTTGGCAATTTGCCCATTGGCAGCGATTTGGAGCAAATTCTTTATTTATAATAATTTTTATTTTGTTTTGTCTTCATTTTAGTTTTTAGTTATATTTTTATTTATTAATTAGGATTATTTTTATTAATAGTAATTTATGTTTTAAAATGTTTTTAGTTTAATTAGACAAGCAACTAATAGATATTTGTTTAAAAACCTCGTGTATCTCCACTACCTCACAATTTTAGTAAGTATACATGTAAGTTTATATATAATATTATATATGGTTTAGTATTTAGTTTATTGATATTAAAGTGTATATAACAGTATAGTGTATTATTAGGCTGTTAATATTGATGTATATAGATAGGCCTATTCAATACAAAACGCACTTTAAAAACGTGCCGCTTGCCACGTGTCCCTACCAACTTTGGGGGGCAATTCCCAAGCAATGAATGTCACATGCGATATTTATCGGAAATTCTGTCACAATGCATACTATAAAGACTAGTTTCACTCGATATAAATATTAATATGAAGCGCTCGCGTTAATATGCTAGCTCGCGACTGTTGGTGCAGCTACATGACTTCGATTAGTTTTGCGGGAACGTTTTATATCAGTGAGGGCCTATCTATATACATCGATGGCTGTAAATTATCTTCCTAACTTTCAATATTTGTTTCATTGCACCTATAACAGTGATGATGTGGAGTAAGTTACATACTTTAAAATTGGATTTATATTTTCTTAAATATCCTTAGCTGCGTCCTTTCCGTTCTACTAAGTTTCGAGTATCGCAGAAGTGTCGTTTTGAAATAGGATCTCAAGATCACTCGAGAACCGATAGCATCAGCTACCTTTGTTATATATCGACTTTCAATACACGTTTGATCAAAGTATTTAATGGTTTGGTTGATGCAACCAATCTTTTCTATCTATATTTTTTATTATTATCATTACTGTTCTTGGAATACAGTATCCTGCAGCCCTTTTCTGTTACTTAATCGCAAACGTTGGATTGTCAAAATAGTGAATTCTGTTATTTTTTTTTGGTTCTCTTCTCCCGATGAATGATGAATGAGATGATAGGGAAGGCAAAGGGTCTAGCCCATACAGCCAAGTCTGACGTAATATATCTTTCTTTTTCATGAGATAATGAGGTCACCATCAAATTCCAGATGCTGCAGAATTTGATGCTTTTCTTGGAGTCACTCGCGGAACCATCCACTGCTCAAACACGTCGGGTAAAATATGGGAGTTGACAGCGCGGGTAAACCGCAAAAAATAAACTGCAACTTGTGCCCCATATTTAAAGTACATCGTTTTCCATAATTATTCACATTGTAGCACATTATTAAACAAAACAACACCACTTTTGACCAATAATATCCACAGTAAATTAATTTACAAAACAAAACCTTGCACTTGACATGTCCACGCAAAATGGCGCGAAGAACTGTCGTGAATTCTGTTATTTACTACCACTTTTATTCCGAATTTATCCGATTATAGCCGACCTTACGTCAAAATAGCGTTTTCCACTATCTCAAAGATCATCCATGGGGTTGCAACTTCAAAATCATTGGCAAAACTCGAATTAAATACCTAAATTGTCCGCCGCGAATTTATATTAAAGTTAACAACATTTAGACTAATTAAACTAAGATTATATATTTACATTAAACATAGTTATATAACACACATTAGGTAATAAATCTAAAATATGGCAAATACTAAAATAGTTTTTTTTTTTAAATGGACGCATCGTAACGTTATTTTGCTGTTATCTGTGGTGGAAACCTTTATACGAGAATACCGTTCCGTTATTTAAGTGATTCCACTTAAACACACACGAAATCCGTTATATCGTTGGCGCTTAAGTAACAGAATACTGGTCCTCCTCATAGTAAATCTCCTCATTTCTTAAATAAACAAAATAATACGTCGTCCTAATATCTAAATTAGTCTTATTTTATTTATTTTGTAAATTTACACATTTAAATCAGGCGAGATTAACGTCTAGTCACATTTTCTAACAGCTAATAGTGAGCAAGGATTGTAAGTGCATTAAATCACTATTTTGAAATAGGCCTTCACAAAATCTTTAAAGTTAACCTATTTCTAAAACAACTAAAGCTAAAGTACTTATACACTAATATATACATTTATATAATAGCACATAAATATACATATATAACAAAGAATAAATGCGAAAGTTTGTCAGGATGTATGTCTGGATGTTGTATTAAAGAAAGTTTTATTCGAAGTAATATACAACCAGTATAAAAGAATTATAATATAAAAGCTACCTAAATAATAAAATTAAAAATAAACTAAACTATAAATAAAAAATGTCCTCTAGAGACGTCCCATCCGAGATAGTCCCAAGGAGACTGGCAACATTTCCCCTCTGTATAGCGAGGCTAATACGTTGGCAGAAATAATTGCCAGCCTTCCTGTCTACAGACCTTTCTGTCAGCCGCTTTGACAACTCCTAAATAAATAACAAAGAATAAATAAATATATAATGCATACAATATTAAACTAATTTAAAGGAGATACGAGCAGTGAACTCGTCTTGCTTTCTATGAAGGTAAGTAGTTATTTTAAACACTTAAGTGAGGTGTAAAATACCAGCTAACCTTGGGGATCATGATAGGTGATAGGCAGGTCAAGAAAACTATGAAAATAATTACTAAAATAACCATAATTATATATTTATAGTCCTCAAAAATACATATACATACATAATATAGAAACAATACACATACATACGTAAATAAAAATACGCTATAAATAAATAGAATGCCAAACAACTTTGTTAAGTCGAAAGACATACATTCTGTTTTTAAGAAATAATGTGATAAGAACGTTTTTAAATACGTTAACGGACTATACATATATAACTAACTATAAAGAAAAAAACCAAGCGTAAGGGTTCCGTTGCCAAAAGTTTGATATACGCTGAACCATTGAAATAATATTGTTTGTTATTACATAGTTGGCTCTTACAGCCGGGACCCATTAAAAACTGAGACCGGCTCAAACCTTCCCAACAATGGATATCGACTGTTAAAACCGCTATGCAATAAGATACAAAATTAAATAGTGTAGATCAGCGGTTAAGTAGGTCTTAATATAATTAGATTTACAATAAACTAGTAATTTACACTATTTTTTTTTATTTTTTTTTATTAGATTTACAGTAGTAGTAGTAAATTCCTTTTTAAAGTCAAAGTTTTAGTGTAATATATTGAACCTTTCCCGATCGAAAATCGAACTCGTTAAAAATCCCTGCGTAAAAATAAACCAGCGTAAAACGCCAAGTGAAGATTTATTACAATCATTGAATGATAAATAAACTGGCAACATGCTGGAAAAAATATGGTAGGTAACGACAAAATATCACGAACTTAATTGACAAAATTAAGTTTGCATATCAATAACCGTACTAATATTATAAATGTGAAAAATGCTTTGTTCGTGTGTAAGTATGTATGTTTATATCGCCTTCACGAGGCATATAGGTAGATCCCGTAAATTTTCTTTCAAGCGGTGTTATTTTAAATCTGGTCAGCGAGGCGAGTGTAGGCCAAATTCTCCAGATATATGTTCTGGAAGGCCCATCTCTAACAGTGGAGGTCTAGCTATTGTGAGTTATTATTATTATTATTACAGCCCTAGAACATACGCTATGTTGTAATAATAATAATAACTCATAACAAATAGGTGGTGGGCGTACATCAGTAACTTTCCCAGTCTTTTCCCAGTCAGTTCGAGTTAAAAAGCGTCGTCAAGTGACTGTTAACAGTTTTCACACTTGTCGGGATCAGACTTGAATTTGAATTGACGGATGTCAGTCGTTAGTCTAACTGGCGTCAGTTGCTCCCATTCTTGGTACTCGCTTTCCAATTACCATAAGGTGGGCGGGATGTCACATGTTGTGTCAGTATAATAAAAAAAGTAAAAACAATGAATGTTTTTTGCAATCTTGCAACTGACATAGGCTCGTCATGTAATCACATGTGACCCCACCGTAATACAGGGTGTATAGGTCGAAGTCAAACCAGGAAAATCTTAGAAAAAATATTTTATTAATTTTGAAATACCTATAAACATATTTTTGATTACCTATAATGCAGCAATAGTAATTTTTTTGGTTTCTTCATACAAATTGGCTATTTTGAAATTGTCATTTTGTATGAAGAACCCTTTTTAAGACATTTCCGACATTTCTTAGGAAAAGTTGTTTGTTTCTATCAATAAATGAATCACACATTAGTCTAACGTAAGACCATACAAAGTCAACCCGTGTATTTAACAATACTAACGGCCAGTTGCAGAAATGCTGATAATCTGACATCTTTAAGGTACGCTTATGGTTATTGGCCGAATAACCAAAGTATGGTAGAATAAAGACACAAAATAAACACTAAAAACTGTGGTAAATATATATATATTTTATTTATTTATTATTTTATTAATAAGTTATAAATATTTGCAATACTTATTATTAAAAAATAACTCAAATTGTAACTCAGTGAGAAATATACAAAATTAACAAGTAGATAGATTCACTAAAATTATAAACACAATAAACATTTTATATTATTATAACTTTTACTTAATTATCCTTTAACATACGCTCCCATAAATATATTGTAAAAAAATCAACTTTAAGCTTTTAAATTTTTTGATCGAATTATCGACGTCTCCATGACAATCAAAGTCATGAAGACGTCTTAGATTGAAATATATTTAGAATCTACTCGTTTATACTTATTCCAAAACAGTGACAAACTAACTACTAATCAACATATTGATAAATGTTATTTTTAATCAACTGGCCGTAAGTTTTTTTATTTTAATATTATGACATTGTCACTACCTTGACTATTATACATTCCCGGTTTGAGGCTGACTTCGATGTATAACTTCAAATAACACTTTAAATAATGATACACATTTAAACAGTATGTTGAAATATAGTAAATTTGTTATAAAATAGCTATACCTAAATATTCAGGAACTCTTAACAAAAGCCATGATTATTGACAAGGGCGTACCCAGGATTTCAGCTAGGAGGGGGCAGCTCATACCTGTTTCGAGAAGATGGCCGGTAGGGTAAATTGAAACAAAAAATCATGAAAATTGACTTTTATTAATTAGTTTGATTATGACACAAAACAAAATATTATATATATATAATAATCATATAAATATAAAATATATATATATTCATTACTGTTATAATCTCTCTCTTTACTGGAAAAAGTACTGTCGAGTGTAACTAGATAGCGCTAGCGCTAGATGTTGTTTTATCCAAATTATATTCGGCTTTAATCGTAGATGGCTCTGATTATCTCGTCGGGAACTCGGGAGCGGAAACTAGGAGATGCGACGGTTTCGCGGGAGATTTAAATTATATTGCGTCGCTAACAGTATACTATATCGAATGATGTAGAATGTAGAATATTTAATTATAGATAAAATATATAACATCATAATATCTGACCGAAAAGATGTTTTGTTTCCAACACTTCATTTTGCGCAGAGTAGGTAACACGTTTTTAATTCCCACTTGCCGGGAAAATAGACGTTTATTTTATCTTCTGGGGGGGGGGGGGGCAGCTGCCTCCCCCTGCCCCTACCTGGGTACGCCCTTGATTATTGTCAACCCCTATAACATAAAGTTTTAGATAGAAAAGCTACTGAGGATGAAATTTAAAGATTTTTTCTAAAGAATTTGCCTATAGAGTATAGAGCCTATACTGGTCTAAAATAAATAAATTGTTTTGTTAGAATTTATATGGTTTGCAAAAATATTTAGGTATATATAGAACGTTAGACGCGAGGTATCTGTACAGTAACGGTAAAGGGTGGGTCTATGCATTTTCATCGCGCCTGGCATTTTGTTCGGGCCGCTGAAAGCAAGTCAGTCAGTCGCCTTCGAACCGAGCGTGTTGACGCACGCGCTTGTAATAACTCGCGCGAATACAGCGTAAGTCATGTGACAGATATTCATTGCATGTACCCAAAATAAAATAACTAAATCATTTTATTATATTTTTTTCACAGTTTTTGTTTAAAGTTTAACAAGATAGTTTTTTTTTTTTAAGAAAATAAACTTTTTAAAAGTTAGATTAGTAGTTTTAAAGTTAGGATTGGTTAGTTCGTTCATCTGTTAAATTTAAAATGCGATTGATGAATGCCGGAAACTTTAAATGATTTTGAAACTTGCATAGATTTTTCAAATAAAAATATATTTTCCTTAAATCGGTGTTTTGAATGTAACTGGTGCTTGGTGAAATTTTGTTATATTTTAAATCTTCATTCATTTAAATGAAATAGTGATTTTTAATCATTTTCACTTATCCACATTTAGGTACCTTAACTAATTTAAAATAAATAAATATTTTTTCCGCTTCCAAAATAATACCGTAGCTGACATTATCTAAGTAAGTATGTAAAAATGTATAATATTATTAGATATAATTTACATAATGTGAGACAAAATTGTTATATTATATTTCGTCGTTATATTTTTTTAAATAATACTAAGGTCTGATTTTTAGCGTAAAAAATTATTGTTTGACAGTTCTGAGCAATGGCTCGTGCTAAGCACTGGCGGAGCAACGCCTATTAATCCAGACCTAAGTGTGACATATGACTTAAGGCCTTTTTGATGGTATACGGGTTAGAAATTTGCGACTGAGGTTCTAAACCATGGATTTTATTGGCACCATATGGGACACCGCTACCACCTGATGGTAAGCTGTACCTAAGGTCCAAGACTGTGTGCAACTGACATTAGCCACTAACAACCGACATTAGTCCATACCACTATGCTGACTTAACAATAATAATTTAAAAAAAAAACAAATTTAAAAATCATGGTCTATTTTTGGGAGGTGATTGACAAACGGTAGTAGTTAGGACACAGGTCGCAGGTTCAAGACCCAGCACCTACCAATGAGAAATACCCGGCTGGGTCTTTTCTCACGTACATTCATTTTAATGTGAAAGAAGCTTTGACTGGTGTCTGTATGTATATGGGGTATGCATATATGTCTCGCCTTCGCCTATACTACTGAACCGATTTTGATAAAATTTGGCAGAATTATTCTTTGACACCCTGAGATGGACATAGGCTATATTTCTGTTTATTAATTTTATTTCTATAATACTGAAGCGATTTTGACAAAAATTGGTAGAGATATTCCCTTGACATCTAAATTTAACATGTGAATCTACACCTACCTGAAGGCTTTTCGTCCTCCAAGAATAAGATTAAGCCACCAGTCCTGTCTCCACTTAAAAAAAAATAGATCAGACCTTTGCCAACACGGTGGTCAGCGTGGTATAAATACTCCAGAAATATTATGTACTCTGGAAGGCTTATCTTCAGCAGTTAATGTCTAGGGCTTAAACATTCTAAGCATAAGGCAGTTTAAAATTGGGGGAAAATACAATAAGTTGTTAAATGGTGCACAACAAATATTTATCAATTAGTCCCATAACTTAAGCACCCCCACGCATAGATCAACTGCAGTCGAAACTTGAATCGAGTTCGATAATTTATAATCGATTACTCTATTAAACATTCGAATTTTCGTAATCATTAGATGCAAAGTATTCGAAATTGAATTATAATAAATAATAAAACGTTACATTCTAAATTATATTGTATTGTAAGAAACTAGAATTAATTGCGGAATATTCGCCCGCAGCCTATCAGTTGTTTTTAAATTGTTCAGACTAACCAAGCTATTTCATACGAGTGTGTCATCGATTCTTATATACAGTTCTAATCGAAAGAAAAAATCGGAATGATCAATTCCGCTCCTTGTAAATGAATAACTTATTGAGTTTTCCTCACTCAAGGGGCGCGGCGTTGGCTTCTTAAATACAGTTGCAAGCGCCGACAATAGGGATTGATTATTTTAATTCGGTTGTCAATGAAGCTCCCAAGCAAAGCCAGTTAATAGTAGCAATATATGTATTAAACTATACACTACTTAATGTTTCCTAAACTAACACAATTAACTGGAAAATTTCAAAGTACATACCTATATATACCCCTAAAAACATACCCTTAAAAAACCAATATGTATAATGCACGTAGCTTACGTGAACGCAAAGTGCACGACACGAGAAAAGGTTGTGGATCTCGCATTTCGTTTCCAACAACAATGACAAGAAGTTAACAATAAGACCACCTCGAGGTCAGTTTCGGATACATTACATACATTCCTTAGAATTTAATCAAAACAGATAAGCGTTTTAAATGCCAAAACATAAAATCCATCGCGCTTTTTATAATAATTAATGTTCATCAAACGTTTAAGTTTTTGATAGTGATCGCCTCGACTCAACAAAGCGAGGGAGGGATAAGCCAACTACCAATTATTATTTAACTTAAATTTTATCTTATTCATTGTTTAACAGGCGGTATGTGGTACGCAAAACGGGTAAATTCTTGGTATCGCTTCCATCACAGCTCTAAAAGAAATCTGACCAGACGGATTGATATAATTTATTTTACGATTCACCTTAAATACATAATAGTCTATACTCTTGAAGGACAATGAAATACTTCTTTAAAAGTTGGTAACATTCTTAATCTAAATGTTGCTTGCCGTCTACCATTAGGTTGCTTGGGCATCTAGGAATCGGCATTAAGCTGACAACAAATATTTGGCAAAATTTCATTATCATTACAAGCCCTAGAATACAGGGTCCTAGACCTCCACTGTTGAAGATCCACGCTGGCCAAACGGGTTAGCGGGAATGACGATGTTGTAAATCTATGACAGAAAAGTGTATTTCTTATTGGTACATGCCGGGCTTCTAACCGCGACCTTATTGGATTTTAAAGAAAGCGTTCTTACAACCAATTACAGCCCCTAGAACACAGCGTCCTAGACGATCATCACAGGAGATAGGCCTTCCAGAACGTATATCTAGAGAACTTGGCCTACTCTCGCCACGCTGGCCAGACGGGTTGTCTTGGAACTGATGTCAATTTTTAATGACAATTTATTAACTATTCCAAAAGTTGGTATTGGTAGAGCCGGGACTGACAGCTTCATGGGAACGGTGGTGTTCTAAATCTATGACAAATGTATATAGATATATAGATAGAAAGTGCTTAAGTATGTGTAATTTCTTAGTATGTTATATAGGTTTTTTTTTTTAATATAAGAAAAGTAAAGCATCATTATGACAAGTAGCAAGCTCCTCAATGTCTGTAACGTATCAGACTAGAGAAATATCACAAATAAATTATTGTGTTCCGACCGCGTGTACGATATTAACCTCCAGACCACGGTGGCAGATATTTATTTTAATTTATATTATTCAGCACTACCCTTAAACTCATACTCACCCAAAGATTAGATATTAATAAGTGCCGTGTAGGCTTCGCCAATGTACATTGTTAGCAGTAAATAATTTTGTATAAATTAGGCGGGCATAGTTACATGTGCACTTAAAAAAAAACCCTTAAGAACAATTTTTGTCCAACTGCCATGTTCTCACGTGATTATCAAGTCTAGATTACAAAGTCAGACCTAACTCTTACAGAATAATAAAATCAAAGGCACTAGTTGAAATATTCTGTAGATAATTATAGTTTAACGGCCTATAAAAAATTGCAGCAATTTTCCATCACGACCGTAATCTCTTGCCGCGTAGACAAAAAAACATTAAATATTCAAAATAATGACAACTACAACTACACATAGCTATTTAGCATTTTTTCAATACTTCCCCACAACATGGGCTGTGAGATAAGGCAAGGCTCGTTTGTCACGCTAAAATGTCAATAAGTGTAACTTAGTTATTTTTTATTATTATTATCACAGCCCCTAGAATGCCTACGTGGTCTAGCGGTTAAGTCCGTGGATTTAGACTCGGAGGTACCGGATTCCATTCCTGGTCGGGACACAAAAATATTTATTAATGTAAATAAATACATTTAATTAATATTTAATTTATTTGTGATATTTCTCGAATTTAGTACGCTGGAGACATCGACGAGCTTGCTACTTGTCATGATTGACCTATAGTCTATGTTGGCTAATTGTGAATCCGCTTATTTATAAGCGTGGTTTCTGACCACCCCGAAAGGGAAACGGTCGTGATGATACTTTACTTTAAAAAAAAAAAAACGTCAATGAAGCCGCTGTCAAATAGCTCAAATAGAAGCATTGATTGAAATCAAGTATTAATCATTTTGTCGGGATCAATGCACTTTGAAATATAAGTCGATGTTAAGAACAAAGGCTGGTTTGTTAGGTGCTAGATGCATTAGCATAAGCGTACTCTTCGGGCCTGTTCCCTTGGACGCATAACGGTATTATAGAGCAGGCAGGTTAACAACCCCCGCAAGAGATACCATTTATATTTGTTATTTTATAGTTGGTCCTACTTCGATAACAGCGTTGTGCATACGATGACCCACATTTGTCTTCCAGGATGAACTTATTTCAATAAAATACATTGCATTAGGTACCGGTACAAAAACCAGTCAAAAATTTTTTTTTTTGTTATTGCGTGGTACCAAAAAGTAGAATGCCTTCTTCCGGGTAAAATTATGTTTCTTTAAGCTTGTGCTTTAATGGACATTGTCTATGTTAATTGCATACATTTTTTATGCATTAATAAATTTTGATGGCTGTAGAGATGTAGTGCATAATGGTTTTCCATCGTAGTATTTTTTCATTTTTTTCATTATTTTTTTCAACACTAAATAATAAAAATCCATTAATAAATATGATAGTGTTGACTGCCTCTGTGGTCTAGCGGTAAAGTCCGTTGATTTAGACACGGAGGTACCGGGTTCGATTCCTAGTCGGACCACAATCATATTTATTAATTTAAATAAATAATTTTTTTTTTTTTTTTTTTTAAATTATTATTATATTTTATTTTAATTAATTTATTTGTGATAATTCTTGAGTTTGGCACGTTAGAGACATCGACGAGCTTGCCACTTGTCATGTTTGGCCTATAGTAAAGTTGGCTAAATGTGAATCCGCTTCTTTATATGTGTGATTACTGAACACCCCGAAAAAATATTGTAAAAGTAATAAATACATAACATATATTTTTTCCCCCTAGAACTACAGACAATATTATATCCTAAACACTCAATTTAGAAATATTGACATAATTATTTTTATAGAGTATGGCCTCTAAATACACACATCAAAAAAGTCTAGGGATCAAGCATGTTTATGCGGATTTCTTGTGATTGAGATGTGGCTTTGTAATAAATTTATGATTTTATAAATTTATATGGATCCTTTTTGGTGCATTTCATAATTTAAAACAGGAACTGTCAATCAAATTCGAGTAAAAGATGAAAATCAGCTGTCAATATTTTCCCTATAAAAACATAAGACGCATTGAAGACATTATTAGTGCTACTGTTTCCCTACTACTGATTAAAACCAACGTTATTATGGAGCGGCGACGTCATTTAAGCAGGGAAGAAATGATCAGAGCCGTGGGAATGATAGAAGCTGGTTCCCGGCAACGTACTGTGGCTTTAGCTCTGAATACAAGTCAGAGTGTTATCAGTCGACTTTGGACACGTTACCGAACCACTGGTACCGTGGCTGAGCGCCATGGAGGACGGTATCGCTGCACCACACGGAGACAAGACCGATACATTCAAATCACAGCTCGAAGAACTCCAACAATAACCGCCATGATGTTAGCCGTGAGCCTTCATCGCTCTTCAGGGAACTTAATTAGCGACCAAACAGTCAGAAACCGCTTGCATGAAGTGAACCTTCATTCCCGAAGACCGCTACGGGTACCACCTATAGCAATGCACAATCGTAGGACTCGATATCAATGGGCTCTTGAACACAGAAATTGGACAGAAGAACAATGGCGTTTCGTGTGCTTTTCTGATGAGTCTCGTTTTGGTATGAGGCCGGATACAAGACGTATACGACACTGGAGAACCCCTGGACGCCAACAGCGATTAAAATCCTGCCAGGAAGTCCATCCTTATAGTGG